>CM051237.1:380020774-381249350 GCA_027917425.1 Gastrophryne carolinensis | reverse complement strand
AAGCGCCAAATAGTTTATAATCGTGACATATTCCTCAAGGTTTAGGAGAAACCAGTTCCTGGAGAAATAATGAGACAATTGTCGGGTGACTTTACTGCTGCTGTTACTCTGTCAGATTCAGAAGGGTTCAGGAACTTCTGTGCAGGTCTGGCACTTTCTCTGTGTTGGCAGCATGCTGGTCTGGCCTCCAGCAGTTTCAGAAGGCACCCCCTCCCCTCATAGTTTTCTCCTGAAATGATAAGTTCACCATAAATATGTGAGCTCCGTCTACAGCAGTGATGTCAATACACTCTGACAACTTTGTCTGGTTCTCAGGGACTCTAAACATACCCAGCCTATCACCCCACACTATTGGGGAGCTGTGTAGTAAGCAGAGATTTACTTTTTTATTTTCAGAGTTCCATCTGACAGGAACAGGAAAAGGCAGAGCACCCATGGGGAAGCTAGGATTGCTCCAAAAAGTGAGATTGCAGTGTGTAGCTATTCCCTGCCCCCCATCATAGAGAGTTCTATGTCTGATTTTGGCTTTCTAAGAATATCTAACTGGAGGGGCATCCCAAATCAAAAGGGGTCCTTGAAAATGAGACCTAACGTCATTTTTGATTGGAGATCTGCTTTAAACTTTTTTACAGGTATCGTTCTAATTAGATTCAGTTCCATTTAGTCTGACCCAATGTTTTGTTTCTGAGTTGAAATAATGCACTGGAGGTTTATTTTTGATCCACCAAATAATAAAAAAAACATGTTTTGACACATCTTAGTATATACATCAAATTTACCTGGGGGTGTTTTACTAAAGGGGAGACCATGGGGGGAGCCTAGCTCCTCTGCTGCCTGAGCTGAACTTAGCCCCTATGCTGCTTAATGTGAACTTTAGAAGGGTGCAAACTCCCAAGCCTTATCAGGTTGAGCACTATGTGTATATCAATCAAGTCAATCAGAGTTTATTTCTGATTTGGGATCCTCACCACATGCTCACATAATGGAATATGTGGTGACACAGCAAAGCACTATTGTGGGATCTCAGGACAAGGTGAGAATACATTGAGGTGGGGGGGCAGCATTTAACCGCAACTAAAGCCATTTAGACTTTAGTCCAGGTTTTAGCCCTTTTATAGCCCTTTAATATTCATCTCTGCCCTGCTGCCTATCACAACACTGCCCTCCCCCCTACTGCTCCCCTATCGTCTCTGCCCTGCTCCCTTCTGCATCCTATTTTTCTGTTCTGATCCTGCATGCAATCCCATCTTCCTGCTCCCCACTGCACCCCAGTTCTCTGCAATGCTCCCTGTTCCACCTCCATCATCTCTGCCCTGCTCCCTCTTCACTGCCCTGCTCCCTGCTGCACATTTTCTTTGCCTTGCTCCACGCTGAATCCAAATCTTCTCTGCTTTGCTCCCGACTGTATCTCATTTTTTCTGCCCTGCTCCATCCCATCTTCTCTGCCCTGCCCCCGCTTCACACCATTTTCTCTGCTACATCTTCTCTACCTTTATGTGTATAAATGCACGGAGCAATATAAGTCCTCAATATTATTGAGGACTTATATTGCTCCGTGCATTTATACACATATAGCTATTGGGACTTTTTTGAATGAAAAGTTTGGTGGCACGTTGTAGCAGACATACTAAGAAGTGTTTTTTCCCTTTTTATCTCAAGAAAGCTTAATTTTAGTCCAAAGCGCGGTGTCAATACTCACGTATTTTTATCTTCTCTACCTTGCTTCCCACTGCACACCATTTTCTCTGCCCTGCTCCCTGTTGTACCCCCATCTTCTCTGCCCTGTTCCCAGCTCCAGCCCATTCTCTCTTCCCCGCTCCCTGCTACACCCCAATCTTCTATGCCCTGCTACCTGCTGTACCCCCATTTTTTATGTCCTGCTCCCTGCTGCACCCAATCTTTTCTGCCCTTCTCCCTCCATTTTCTATGTCCTGCACCTTGCTGCACCCCCATCTTCTCTGCATTGCTTCCCATCTGCACCCCCTTCTTCTACACCCTGCTCCAGGATGCACCCCATTTTCTCTGCCCTGCTTCTCCTCAGCCCTGGTCCCTGCTGCACCCCCATCTTTTCTACCCTGTTCTTAGCTGCACCCCATTTTCTCTACCCCACTTCTCCTTCTCAGCCTTGCTCATTGTTGTATACTTCTTCTCTATTCTGTTCCCCACTGCGCCCCCATCTGTGCCCTGCTGCTCCCCCATCTGTGCCTGGCTCCATGCTGCACCCCCATCTTTGAGCTATGATTGGCACCCATGGCATAAAAGTAGGAACTGATCTGTTCTCTGTTCCTTTAGCATGGGCCCCCACCTTCATGCACTGCGGAGCCCTATGGGACCCACTGCCACCACCATCCCTTTCACTCTCCTGTTTGTGCTGCCCAATGCATTATTTCTTATGGGCTGTGCACCCCTAAGGAGACCAATGCTGAATCACAAGAAGAATATATATATATATATATATATATGATATTATTGATATACATTTTATTATTTATTAAATGCAACACCACTAACCAGTGCATTACCACTAATCGCAGCTCAACTTGAATCCCTGATGAGGACCATACTCAAGACTCCCACTGCCCACATTTTTTCTGACTATCTGCAAAATATGATCATGGCAGCTAAAATCTGAGGGGGAAAACACTTCAAATACCCAATCAGGCATAGAGGATTTCTAAATAAATAATGAGAAATGTATTTTCTCTCTGTGGGGTTTTATTTTACTTGTTATTGGTTATCAAATAGTTGATGTAACAGAAAATACAATTCTGTGAAATACTCACCTTGTAGAATTGTTATTATAAGTATGCAGCACGTCCTGCTCCAGTAATGATTCATAACAACTGGGATATAGTCCACAAGAGGGAGCTTTACTGCAGAGATGGCAAAAAAAGAGGCCCCTCCCGGTCCATATATACCTGGGACCTCCCACTAATTCCCCAGTATAAAACAGCAGTAAGGGAACCAGGAGAAGCCAATAACAAAAGTAACAATTTAACAAGGAACTAATCACCATATAAAGGATCCAAGAATAAAGTACTCAGGGTGGGATGGAGCAGGACGTGCTGCTTACTTATGATAACAATTCTACAAGGTGAGTATTCACAGAATTGTATTATACCAAGTATGTAGCACATCCTGCTCCAGTAATGATTCATAACAACTGGGAGATCCAATAGCAGTGTCCAACAAACGGGTGGGGATCCCAAAAGGCAACAATGCGCAGTTCAAACCACTGCCGCCTGCAGAACCTTGCGGCCAAAAACAGCATCCGCTGAGGCCCAAACATCAACCTTGTAAAACGTAGAAAATGTATGAACAGAAGACCAAGTAGCAGCCTTACAAACTTGTTCAACAGAAGCCTGGTGCTGAAAAGCCCAAGAGGCCCCAACAGCACGGGTAGAATGAGCAGTGACTCGGAAAGGAAGATCCTTCCCCTTAGCAGAATAGGCCCTAACAATGGCCTGACAAATCCATTTACTAATAGTAGACTTAACAGGAGCCAAACCCTTCTTGGGACCCGAGGGTACCACAAACAAGGCGTCCGTCTTTCTGAAAGGCGCTGTAGCCACCAGGTAGTATTTTAAATTCCTGACCACGTCCAGAGAATACAGGCCCCTCTCCTTGTCATTACCAGGATTAGGGCACAAGGAAGGAAGCACAATGTCCTGATTGAGGTGGAAGGCAGAGACAACCTTAGGCAAGAAGTCTGGTTTAAAGCGGAAAACCACCTTGTCCTGGTGTCTCTCAAAGTAGGGGGCCTGAATAGACAGAGACGCCAACTCAGAAACACGCCGGACAGAAATGATAGCCACCAAGAAGGCAACCTTCAAAGTGAGAATAGACAGCGCAGCCTCATGCACAGGCTCAAAAGGAGGATCCTAAAGGGCAGACAATACCAAATTCAAACCCCAGACCGGTACCATGGGTTTGCGGGGAGGGCGCACATGAGAGACCCCCTGGAAGAAAGTCTTGACCGGAGGATGAAGAGCGAAGGACCTCTGGAGGAAAACAGCCAAGACGGGGACGTGCCCCTTCAGAGTGCTGAGCTGAAAACCCAAATCCAAACCACGCTGAAGGAACTCCAGGATCCGAGGAATGGAGAACACCCGACAGGGAAAGGCCCTAGCCTCACACCAGTCAATGTAGGTCCGCCAGGTCCTATAGTAGATGGTAGAAGAAGATTTCTTCCTAGCCCTGACAAGAGTCTGAACAACCGAATCCGACAGACCTTTTTCCCTTAGGATAGAGGTTTCAGCAGCCAGGCCGTCAAAGCCAGCGTTTGTAAATTGGGGTAACAGAGCCTTCCTTGAGTGAGAAGATCCGGAACCAAGGGCAGAGGGTACTGATCCACTGCCAGCTGCACGACGTCTGCGAACCACACCTGTCTTGGCCACCTGGGGGCCACCAGAACAGCTGGCACCCTTTCCTGAACCAACTTGCGCAGAACCTTGCTCAGAACGGGAAAAGGAGGGAAGAGGTACAGGAGACCGAACCCCTGCCAGGACAGAGACAGGGCATCCGCCGCCAGAGCCAGAGGATCCTGGGACAGTGAGTCAAATGCTGGCAGCTTGTGATTGTGGCGGGAAGCAAACAGATCCACGTCTGGCATCCCCCACCTGTGACAAAGAGATAGGAAGACCTCGCTGTTGAGGGACCATTCTCCTCGGAGAGAGGCCCCCCTGCTCAGGGAATCCGCTTCCAGATTCCCCGCTCCTGAAATGTAAACGCAGAGATGCACGAAACATTGTCCTCGGCCCACAACAAGATCACCGACATCTCCCGGAGGACACTCTTGCTCCGAGTCCCTCCCTGATGATTGATGTAGGCGACCGCAGTCCGGTTGTCGCAGCGAACCTGAACCGGCAGGCCCTGGAGGTGAGGCATCAGCTGCGCCAGCACCAACCGAACCGCCCTCAGCTCCAGAACATTGATGGGGGCGTGCGCCTCCTGAGGGCCCCACAGCCCCTGGAATTGGAGGGCTCCCCAGTAGCCCCCCCAACCTGACAGACTGGCATCCGTAGTGACCATCTCCCAACATGGAGTCAGAAATGACCTGCCCCCAGAAGATTCCTCAAGTCCAGCCACCACAGGAGGGACCGCCGGACCAGAGGGGATAGAACAAAGGCCTGATCCAGAGACAGGGGACCTATTGTCCCAGACTGACAGAAGATGGAGCTGAAGGGGTCTCATGTGAAATTGCTCGTAAGGGACTGCCTCGAAGCAGGCCACCATCTGTCCCACCAATTGCATCCCTTGCCGGATGGAGGGATGAGGGCTGGACAGTATGAAATGAACCAGAGCTTGAAGAGAGTCCACCTTCTGCTGAGGAAGGAAAATCCTGGCCTGAATGGTATCCAGAGTCATACCCAGGAAGGGGGTCACCCGGGACGGGGAGAGGGAGGATTTGGGATAATTGATCACCCATCCGAACATTTCCAGGGTCGCCACCACCGTCCGGGTGTCCAGTACCACCTGCTGGAGTGAATGGGACGTAATGAGAAGATCGTCCAAATAAGGAAGAATGCGAATACCCCGGGCTCTGAGAAGGGCCATCAAACCTGCCAGCACCTTGGTGAACACTCTGGGGGCTGAGATGAGACCGAAGGGAAGTGCCACAAATTGGTAGTGTTGTTCCTCCACTGCGAACCTGAGGAACCGCTGATGCCCTAGGAAGACCGGCACATGAAGGTAAGCATCCTTGATGTCTATTGAAGTCATGAAGTCCCCCGGGCGCAGGGAGCTGATAGCGGAGTGCAGAGTTTCCATGCGAAAACGTCTGGTACTGATGAACTTGCTGAGAAGTTTTAAGTCCAGGATGGATCTGATGGAACCATCCTTTTTGGGCACTGTGAAGAGATTGGAATAGTAGCTCTGACCTCTCTCTCCTGGAGGGACCCGACAAATGACTCCCATGGCCAAGAGGTTTTGTACCGCCAGTAGGAACCCTGGACCTGAGGAATCTGGTAAGAGGCCAGTCCGCGAACTCCAGATTGTATCCGGAGGAGACAACCTCCAGAATCCAATTGTCTGAGACTTGTTGAGCACAGACTTGAGCGAAGAGCCGCAGCCGTCCCCCCACCTGCAATGGTGAGGGCGTTCCCTCATGGCTGAGTGGGCTTGGCAGTAGATTTGGTTTTGGAGCCCCAGGAGGATCCGGGCCGGGCACGGCCTCTGCCCTTGCCCCAGAAATCTCCCCTGTGCCCCGCGAAGGATACTCCCCTGCCTGACCTCGATCCGCGAAAGGAGGGAGTCAAGGACCCGGAGCCCCGAAAGGGTCGCAGCTGCTTTTTGCGTTGGGGCAACTTACCTCCCTTTGCAAAAAGGTCCAAACGATCACCAAAAAGGCACAGCCCCTTAAAGGGAAGCCCTGTGAGCGCTTTCTTAGCAGCATTGTCAGCTGCCCACTGGCGCAACCAAACCGAGCGGCGGATAGAGAGAACCAGGGCCGAGGTTCTGCTACACATCCGAATGGTGTCATCTTAGACAGAGAGAACATAGGTGATGAACATCTCACATTGTGACAAGGCTCTAAAATCAGTACTAGAAGGATCCTCATGGGAGCCATCCAGAAGGCCCTTGATCAAGGTCCTAATAGCCACGGCCATAATAGTGGAAGCACAAACCGGGCGCAAGGCAGAACCCACACAGTCAAAGGCGTGGGAAGCCAGCTGGTCAATACGCCTGTCCTCACCATCCTTCAAGGTAGTGGAATCAGGGGAATGCACCACAGAAGTGTTAGACAACCGCAACACAGGGGCATCCACTTCTGGGGGAGTTGACCAACATTTGACCACATCCGAGGGGAAAGGATACCTCTTATCCCACCCCTTAGGGATACCGGGGAGCCAACTAGGCCGCTCCTATTCCTTGAGAACCAGATTATTAAAATGCGTCTATTCTGGGAATTCCAAACGTGGTTTTGCGGTACCAAACAATTCCCCCTGCTGCTTAGGTGCCGCTGCAGGAAGGGAAATGGAAAGTACTTAAAAAATTTGAGTCAAAAGTCTATGGGTGTCATCAGCATCCCAATGCTCTAAGCCGGCATCAGCTCCAAGGCAGTGCTGATCATCAGAAAAATCTGAATCTGAGAATCAGAGTGATCAGTGTGGTACACAGTGCTCCAGGATGAATGGGAGGTAAGTATATAAAAAAAAAAAAAAAAAATAATACAATATTTTTTTCTTTGTGTCCTTGTGGTTTTTTTTTTACATTTAACCCTTTGAACTGATATGGGATCTATGAGAACCCTATACTAGTTCACAAGGCTTAGGGTGCAGCTGCAGCTAGTGGGTAACTTGCCATTAACCCCCAGCCCCCCAATTACCTGCCTCCCCAATGCCTGGGGGGGAGCAGAAGGGCCCAGGGGGCACTTAGCCTGTGTGGGCTTGTAGTCTGCAGGGCAGGAGGCCACGGAGGCTGGCCCCTGCGTCCTATCCTTCAAGCCCCCATAGCTGGTCCCTAGGCTGGTAATGCTGGGTAGGGGGGACGTCACGCCATTTTGGGGGGATTTTTTAGGGTTTTTGCTGTTTGATCACCGTGCCACCAACTTCCTGGGACGGCACAGTGCCGCAAGACCGGAAGCTCCTTGCAGCGTGCGTTTTGCCACCGCACATTCAAGTGTGCAGCCCTGGGAAAATGGCAGCCGAAGGCAAGTTTCTTTTTGTTTTTTTTAGAACATTAGCACTGCTTTAGCATTTATTAGGGAGGCAGGGTGGGGTGGATTCAAATAGGGCAGTCTGGCTGGACTAACCCTTTATCTTTGCAGTATATGAAGAAGCAGGGAAAAGACATACAAGCAGAGGAAGAAATGGCTATTCTCCTGCAGACAAAAACATTTGTGTGTGAGCTTGATGCAAGTGGGTTGAAGACAGGCATATCTCTCGACAGGCTACAGACAGGTTTTGGAATAGAGGCTTGATCTCAGCAACAACAATTTTTCCGGAAGTACACCAAGATTTACCCTTTGCATGGGAGTTGATCAAACAATGCTTCGATATAACAGCCTGAACAAAACCCTTTTAAGCCTAAACCCTAAACAATTTTGTGGACTTTCCCGACAGACTTGCTGATACAATACAACCTATTACTGTGTTTGACCAGTTTGGAATTTTCTTTGGAGGTAGCAGTTGTTGATTCTAATGTTGCCATATTTGTCAGACATAAACTGGCATATGTCTATGTTAAATGCAATACCTATTATTTGAATGGATTAGCCTCTGTTTGTCTTGTATAGTGTCTACAGGCCATCAAGATTTTATGAGATAGCTATTCCCAACTTCCCCCTGCTATTTCAGCCTACCTGGCAGAAAATGGGCTCCTGTGATATGATCCTAAGAGGTTGAAACTGAAACATTTTGTGCAAGACATATATCCTCTTGTATACAGTACTGCATATAATTTATATTGTATATAAGTATTGTATACAAGTATCATTGTGATACATTACTTGAATTTGTACTGATTTCTAATGTTTTTTTGAACAGAAAGTGATAAGATAGGAAAATCAGCTGTCAGAAAAAAAACTTGAAACACAAATGGCTATCTCACTTATACAAGTCTAAGACAATGACAAGCCACATGGCAAGGCTGTAGAAACAGGCCTCGAGCTTGGAATAACTGCTCTAATAACACTTGTTAAATGTTTTGCTTTATAGTGCAACTTGATTTTCCCAGAGAATAAAATGGCAGAATAGAGAAAGAAGTGTTTATTGAATCAGATTTAATGTGCCTGTGGCCTACAATGGCATAGAAAGGGTGTGTTAGGAAACTGTACTGGTTGGGTGACCAAAGCCGTGTACAGCAGTGTATTTTAGCGGTGTATCAGGTAGTGACTGTATGAGAAGATGAGGTAATGGCATCTCTTGGTGTAGTGCTGGCTATGCGAAAGAGCTTGGTAGGGATCTGGTGCCACATAGCTCCACATTTGGCGATTGACAACATCCTGCAAGGGATCACCTCTGAGCATAATAATGGGTGAAAGGGTTTTCAAGTGCTGACTTATGAGTATATGACAGAGCCAGGCAGGGAATTGGCACCTTGGTGTCCTGGACTGGGTTAGTGTGACAGAGCCAGACAGGGAAGTGATGCCCCTGGGTAAGAAATTGGTTTTGTAGGGCAGAGCTGAGCAAGTAAGTGGTGCCTCCAAGTGCTGAACTGGCTTTGACAGAGCTGGGCACTGCTTATGTGTGACAGAGCAGGGTGGGGAAGTGGTGCCCCCTCCTTATAGGAGTGAAGCCTCTAAGTGCTGGGCTGGGAAAATGTGTCTATGTATTGTGCAGCCAGCACACTGGCCCATACCTTTATGCAAGCCATACACACGGGACTAGCCTTAGGTTTAACATATTTTTTTGCTGTATATAATGCACTTTCCACCCTAAAAGTGTGTGTGTGTGTGTGTGTGTGTGTGTGTGTGTGTGTGTGTGTGTGTGGTATCGATGCATCTTATCAGCGAATGTATGAGTGTGGGGTGAGCGCAATAGAGAACCAGTAGGCAGGAAACGGTTTAACTTACACTTTCTGCCCAGCTGTCCAACACTGCCCAGCGCCGCACGCATACACACATATACACGGACAAGCACACATACACACAAAATGCCATACTTTACAGCGCTCACACACAGTTAATTGTTTTCTTAGCTTTAGCTTATTTGGGTTGGCGTGGTCTATGATTTGCGGGTGGGTGTGGCCTATGCATGGTCTATGTCCATTCACAGACACTGGACGTAAATAGGCCATGCCCACTGCCAAAGTTAAGAACATGGTCAGTGGCACCAAAGCTCCGTAAAGTATTTTTTTTTTGTGTGTGTGCATGGGGGGAGTGCAGTGCATTGAAGGCCTGGCAGGCAGAAGGTATACATGTATTTGCTTCCTGCCTACCAGTCCAACAATGTGCTCACTCCTCACATATGCAATGGGGGGGGGGGGGGGTGCAGCATAATACCTGTAATGAGGGATGCCGCTTACTGCCTGTAATGAGGGATGCTGCTTGCTGTCTGTAATGGAGGATGCCACTTTATTGTTTGAATGAGGGATGCTGCACACTGCTTGTAATGAGGGATACCACTTTATTGCCTGTAATGAATGCCGCTTATTGCCTGTAAGGTGGACCACACCTTGACAAAGTTCCAGTGGGCAGGACTAAATGTGTTGGTGGGAGGTTGGCCAGAGTGCTATATGGAGGAAGCATGCGACGCACATGAAAGTGGATGCTAGCGGTGGGCTATCGGAGGGCTGCGACGGTGATCTGCTAGTCAATCTGGAGTGGGTAAGAGACACACCGGCCCAGAAGCAATCCCCGCTGAGGGACAGTCAACAATGGTGATGTTGTAGCTCCTATTCAATTGACACAGGTTCTACGTATGAGCCTCCTGACCGTCCTTGCCAATGTATTAGCTTTGCAGGCTTTCTCATTACATGCTGAACGCTGCTATTCACTGCCATACCTGTGCCATTTTTGTGCATGCATTTTATTCTTAGTATACAGTACGTCCTGCTCCAAATCTAATACTTACACTTGGGATATACTCCGCCAGATGGCGCTGGACTGCAGAGACATCGAAAATAGGCTCCTCCCGGCCCCTCAAATACCCAGGGACCTCCCACAAATTCCCAGAATTTCTCTGCAGTCTGGCTGCGAAGGACGAGAAATGGCTCTCTACTCGCAGGTGAGCGGGGCTATTAGCCCGCGGCCCTGTAGGACTATTCCCACCCGTTCCACTAGTAATATGCCTCCCAGCCTTGGCTGCGCTGGTCGGGTGAAGGTAGGCAGCACCACTGTTAGGTGCTTAGGAGCGCTGCTCCACCGCAATCCCCCACCAAAGGGTAGGCAGTTCAGGCTTATGGTGAGCCTCTATGGGATGCCCCTCCCGCACTAGTGCCCCCTTGCCCCTGCCCATCGGTGGGCCCTGTTTAAGTGGCCGCTGTCCTCCCTCATCCTCCTTGTAAATATATATGCTATGCATTCTGTGTTTTACACTTTTTTTCCATTCTGTTTAGTCTTGTGTCAGCCGCCGCGCTGACTTGTCTTTACTGTCTTTTTAAAATTGCCGCCGCGCGCTGACTTGGTTCCGCGCTTGGTGGCGGCATTACCTCAGGCGCTGGTGCGCCATCATTGGCTGTTTGCACGTTCTGGCTTCACGCTCTTCGGGGGGGCGGGGCCCCTCTATGGCGCGCTTCGCGTCAACCCTGATACCGACGCCATCTTTATCCTGGTTGGCCCATGTGCAACGGACCCCTACCTCCCGTGGTCCGTAAGTGCCCTCGCGGGCGGCTTTATATCTTTCACTTTTGTTACTGTGTGCTTACAGGTCTTGTCTGCTTATGTCTTTCAGGCAGGGCGAACCCTTTTGGCTTCTCCTGGCCCTGTATTAGTATATAACTTGTAGGCTTTGTAAAAATAATACTCCCACTTCCCTAGCGGGTTATTGGGGCATCCGGGGTTGCTATATAGCGTTATTCCCTATCGGCGTATAGCGCCGCTATAATCACCATATGGAGGCATCCCAGGATAATGTGACCGGGGTCCCTTCG
Source organism: Gastrophryne carolinensis (assembly GCA_027917425.1). Taxonomy (NCBI): domain Eukaryota; kingdom Metazoa; phylum Chordata; class Amphibia; order Anura; family Microhylidae; genus Gastrophryne; species Gastrophryne carolinensis. The sequence goes on along the minus strand of CM051237.1, from coordinate 381,237,818 downwards.
GGACAAGACCGGCTGTGTGTAGCGTGTGGGCAGCCTCATGCTGACGATGACAAGGCGTGGGTCTGTGTACCCTGTGCTGAGCAGGTGCTTGCATTGCAATCTGGCCTGCCAGTGGCTGCACCTCGTTTCACTTCACCTACTCCCCCAAGCTTAAATATCACTCCTGCTGAGTTGCATACTAGTGGGGATTCTCAGCCTGATGTGTCTTCTAGACTGGCTACTGTTGAGCAGTTGATTGCTAAGTCCTTAGCGCGTAAGGCCCCTGCTAAGAAGCGGCACTTGACGCCTAATGTCACTGTTTTCCCTATGGGAGTTTTGGAATCTTTGTGGCTATACCCCGTCTGATGAAGGGGAGTTTTTTTCTGATTCAGGCTCATCTCATGAGAGTCCAAGGGGTCATGACGATTCTGGCTCTGACCCCTGGGCCCCGGATGACACTGACAGATTATTGACCCAGATTTTTGAGGTTCTGTCCATCTCTCTCCCTGTTGAGGCTCCCAGGCAAAGAGGGGAGCTTTTCCATACAGCAAAATCACGTTTGGAATTTCCCGAGCAGGCACATTTCCATAACCTTGTGCTCAAGGAATGGGAGCGCCCCAGTAAACTTCCCGGGGTTCCAAAAAGTTGGGATAGGAAGTATCCCTTTCCTGCTGAGGTGGTTAATTGTTGGTCATTCCCCCCCCCCCCCCGAGGTAGATGCCCCGATCCTAGGGCTATCTAACACCTCAGTCATGCATTCCCCTGACTCTACTACCCTGCGTGATGCTGAGGACTGGCGCATTGACCAGCTGGCATCCCACGCCTTTGCATGTGCAGGGACGGCGCTGCGCCCAGTCTGTGCCTCTGCCATTACTACTGTGGCCACTAGAACACTTATCAGAAATATGCTTGATAGTGCCCCTGATGATTTGCCTTGTGAGGTGTTTAATGCACTCTCCAGTTGTGATGTTTTTGTAAATTTTGTCCTCTCAGCATTGGATGACACCATCAGAATGTGTACCAGAACTTCTGCCCTTGTGGTGGCTATACGCCGGCTCGGTTTGGCTGCACCAGTGGGCTGCTGACAACGCTGCCAAGAAGGCCCTCACTGGGTTTCCCTTTAAAGGACTACGCCTGTTTGGGGACCGCCTGGACCTTTTTGCTAAGGGAGGCAGGTTACCCCAGCGCAGGCGGCAATCTCGGCCCTTTCGGGGTCAGGGTTCCTTCTCCTCCCCTTACCGTGGTGCAAGACAGGGAAGGGGGGTTTCCTTTCCTGGGGCCCGGGGAGATTTCTGGGGTAGAGGCAGAGGACGTGGACGTCCTGGCTCCTTCTGGGGTCCCAAAGCAAAATCCTCTCCCAAGCCCCCTCAGGCATGATGGGGCGCCCTCACCCATCTAGGTGGGGGGACGGCTGCAGCACTTCGCTCACATCTGGAGGCTTCATGTCTCAGACCGGTGGATTCAGGAGGTAGTGTCCTCCGGTTACAAGTTGGAGTTTGCTGCCGATCCCCCTCCAAGATTCATCAGATCCCAGATTCCTCAGGACCCTGTGTCAGCTCAGGAGCTAGTGCAAGCAGTGCAAGGCCTCCTGGAGCTGGGATCATCTGCCAGGTCCCCTTAAGAGAAAAAGGCAAGGGCTTTTATTCCAACCTATTCACAGTACCCAAAAAAGATGGTTCAGTCAGGCCCATCCTGGACTTGAAGATCCTCAACAAGTTTGTCAGGGGCAGGCGCTTTCGCATGGAAACTCTGCCATCATTTCCCTGTGCCAAAGGGATTTCACGACTTCTGTGGACATCAAAGATGCTTATCTTCATATTCCTGTGTTCCCAGGTCGTCAAAGGTTCCTCAGATTCGCTCTGATGGATCAACACTACCAGTTTGTGGCCTTGCCCTTCGGCCTCACTTCAGCTCCCAGGGTGTTCACCAAGGTGCTGACTGGCGTGATGTCTCTGCTCAGATGTCAGGGCGTCCGCGTGCTTCCCTATCTGGACGACATTCTCATCACTTCCCAGTCTCTACATCAGGCAGAGTTGGATACTCAGCTGGTGGTGTCCACTCTGGAGTCATTTGGATGGGTGATCAACCACCCCAAGTCCTCACTGTCCCCTTCCTTGGTAACTCCATTCCTAGGAATGAATCTGGATACAGTTCAGGCAAGGATCTTCCTTCCTCAACAGAAGGTGGACAGTCTGATTGCACAGGCTCAGTCCCTCCTAGCTTGTCCCCATCCCTCCATCAGGCAGGGGCTGCAGCTGGTGGGCCTGATGGTGGCATGCTTCGAAGCGGTCCCTTATGCTCAGATCCACTTGAGGCCCCTGCAACTTCACCTATTGTCAGTATGGGAAAAGGACCCAGCTTCCCTGGACAGGGTCTGTGTGCTCTCCCCCCTGGTCAGGAGGTCCCTCTCGTGGTGGATGGACTCAAGGAACCTGTTGGGGGGCAGATCCTTTCTTGCCCCTTCTTGGGAGACGGTCACCACGGATGCCAGTCTGTCAGGTTGGGGGGGGGGGTTTCTGGAAGTCCCTGCGGCTCCAGGGGAGGTGGGGCTCTCAAGAGGCCCACACACCTATCAATGTCTTGGAACTGCGGGCGATCAGGCTAGTTCTGGCTCACTTGACTACTCACCTACGGGGCCTGCCTGTTCAGGTGCGCTCGGACAACCAGATGGCAGTTGCCTACATCAATCATCAGGGAGGGACCCGGAGCAAGGGAGCGTCTCTGATCCTGACTTGGGCGGGGGCCAATGTCCCCTGCATATCAGCTGTGTACATCCCGGGGGTGGAAAATCGCCTGGCGGACTCTCTGAGCAGGGGGACCTCTCACCAGGGAGAATGGTCCCTATGCAGCAGGGTGTTTCAATCTCTGTGTCACCGTTGGGGCCAACCAGATGTGGATCTGTTTGCGTCCCCCCACAATCACAAGCTCCCAGCTTTTGTCTCTTTGTCCCAGGATCCTCTGGCCTTGACCTTGGATGCGCTAGTAATGTCATGGCAGGACTTTCAGCTCCTGTATGTCTTTCCTCCATTCCCCCTGCTGGGCAGGGTTCTGCGCAAGATTGCTCTGGAAGGGGTGCCAGCAATTCTGGTGGCCCCCAGGTGGCCAAGAAGAGTGTGGTTCGCAGACGTGGTACAGCTGGCAGTAGACCAATACGCTCTGCCCTTGGTGCCAGATCTGCTCACTCAGGGCTCACTACGCCATCCCAATTTACAAACTCTGGCTTTGACGGCTTGGCTGCTGAAACCTCCATCTTGATGGAGAAGGGGCTGTCTTCCTCGGTTGTGGATACTTTGATTAAAGCTAGAAAGAAGTCTTCCTCTTCCATTTATTACAGGGTTTGGCATGCCTACATTGACTGGTGTGAGTCTAAGTCTCTTCCCTGTCGTGTGTTCTCTATTCCCAGGATTCTGGAGTTCCTGCAGCATGGGTTGGAGATGGGGCTCCAACTCAGTACTCTGAAGGGTCAGGTTTCTGCCCTGGCTATTTTCTACCAGAAGTCCTTTGCTCAGCACCCTCTGATCGGGACTTTTTTCCAGGGGGTCACTCATGTGCGCCCCCCACATAAGCCTATGGTGCCTGTTTGGGATCTGAACTTGGTTCTGTCAGCCTTGCAGGGTGCTCCCTTTGAACCTGTGCAGGATGCTGCCTTGGCCATTCTTACGCTCAAGGTTGTATTTCTGGTGGCTATCACTTCTGTCAGGCGTGTGTCTGAGTTGGCGGCGCTTTCCATTCAGCCCCCCTACTATGAGAGACACCAGGACAAGGTGGGGTTTCATTTCAAACCTGACTTTCTGCCTAAGGTAGTGTCTGTCTTTCATTTGAATCAGGATATTGTTCTTCCTTCTTTGTGCCCTAATCCTAGCAATGCTAAGGAGAGGGTCTTGCATTCTTTGGATGTGCTTAGGTGTCTGAAGTACTATCTGGTGGCTACTGCACCTTTCAGGAAAACTGATGCTTTTTTTGTGGTCCCTTCTGGTCCTAGGAAGGGTATGGCTCCCGCTAAGTCTACTATCAGCAAGTGGATTCGTCAGGCTGTGATTCAGGCCTACTCTGCTAAGGGGAAGAATCCTCCCTTCTGTCTTACTGCTCATTCCACTCGTGCTGTTGGTGCCTCTTGGGCTTTTCAGCACCAGGCTTCTGTTGAACAAGTTTGCAAGGCCGCTACTTGGTCTTCTGTTCAAAGTTTTACAAGGTTGATGTTAGGGCCTCAGCTGATGCTGCTTTTGGCCGACGTACTGTATACTAAGAGTAATACAATTCTGTGATTACTCACCTGTAGAATTGGTATTATGAGTATACAGTACGTCCTGCTCCAACCCACCCTTGGTTTGCTTTTTGTTGGATCCCCTGTATGGTGATTGTTATAGTTGATTTAGTTTGGATTGTTTAATTCTCCCGGCTTCTCATTAACTGCTTTTCAATGCTGGGGATTTGTGGAAGGTCCCTGGGTATTTGGGGGACCGGGAGGAGCCTATTTTTGGCGGAGTATATCCCAAGTGTAAGTATTAGATTTGGAGCAGGACGTACTGTATACTCATAATACCAATTCTACAGGTGAGTAATCACAGAATTGTATTTTTCACACAGGCTATGAGCTGCTGAGGGAAGGAGAGCCCGGGTGCTCCCCAGTTACTATGTTCATTGTGCTGGTATTATGCTGCTACAATTGCCCTTGACCATTTCCATTTCTCATATGAATTCGGTGCTGGCTGTATGAGTGATTGGAATGTGTGGGTGGGCATACAATTTCTTGGCTATATTTTTTATAAGTGAACAACGCTGTTGAGTTTTAACTGGTAGTGTTTTTGCAATATTTTTGGCCTTGGGGGGCTAATTTTTCATATATTTATGTGTACATTTACTAATAAAGCTTTTTGTGATGTTATTTCAAGCCTCGGTCATAACCATTTGTCTTTGTGTACACCTTTGGTCACTGTAATGAGGGATGTGGCACTGCCTGTAATGAGGGATGCCACACACTGCCTGTACTGTGGGGATTCCTCACAATGCCTGCAATGGGGGATGCCACACACTGCCTGTAATAAGGGATTCTGCTTACTGCCTATAATGGTGGGATGCCGCTTACTGCCTTTAATGAGGAATGCCACAAATTGTCTGTAATGGGGTCATGGGGGGGATTTTGCACACTGTCAGTAATGAGGTGATTGTGAGAGGGGGTTCATAATATTTGGTTCAGTATATTTTTTTTTTATTTACCTCTAAAACCCGGTGCATCTTAAGATCATGTGTATGGTAATTCGACTGTGCAAGATTTCAGACCGGCACCCCGAAACACACACATAACACATTCACAACTTAACACATTCAAAATTATAGAGACAGATGGAGGGACAATGGAAAAAAAGCTGGAGAATGTGAAAGAGAAATCAGTTAAGAGATAAAGCAGTAAAAGAGGGAAACCACAAGAGATACATGAAGAATGAAAAAGAGAGGACGGAAACCAGAACCCATTCTTAATGTGGACCAAAAATCTGGTGTTTTGGTGTGAAACCCTGTTCCTGTTGAAGTAAAGTTGAAGAATAGTAAGGAGGAAGGGAAGGTGAAATACAAGAGGCAGAGGTGTGAAGAGAGGTGTTGGAAGGAAGGTGACAAAAGAGAGATGTAATGCATGTGGAACGGAGAGAATAAAGTGGACCAAAATCTACGCCCCAACGGCTCTGAAATCGAAAGATTCCCAGGCCGCTAGATTCTCTCCCTCAGGGGCATCCATCCCCCCGACCCCCCAGGTCGCCCGGACACTCACCTTCTTTCCTGGCCCAATGGCGCATACCCGCTATCCCTTTAGCAGGACGCAGGCATTTAAGAATGGCCGGCGCGGGCACGCTCCCTGTTGGAGTGTAGTGGGGCTGCCAGCACGCTCAGATCTGCTGGCCTTAGACAAGATCTTAGACAAAGGGGCAGGAGCAGATCTGAGCTCGCTGATTGGACGAGAGGCTGCGCGTGAGTCATATCGGACCACCCCCGGGGCAAGGACCAAAATGCAGAATAGTCGAAATCCTGGGTGTTGGTCCACTTTAAGACAAGGTCTAGAAAAAAATAAGTGGTGGAAAAGAGGGGGAGGGGGGAGAGAATGAGAAAAGAATGAAATAGAATGTGAAAAGGTGATTGAAAGACGGGATGCAGTCAAGTAAAAAGAAAGAGAGAAAGGTTAAGACAGAGAAGGGCAAAAAGAAAGGTAAGGCGAGAATGATTATGGCAGAGGCACCCCTCACAGAAAGACAGTGATGGTGCCCTGTGCCATGGCACAGCTCAAAGTCCGGCATACATACACACAGCCATGTCAATAAACAGAAAAGCTAGGCAGCATGGCACCACACACGCTCACCTCAGGGAGACCATTTCCTTTGAGAATAGCATAAATAAAAGTAGTAGCCACTATTTACATTATTTTTTGTTGTTATTTTGAATAGAGGGGCGGCATGTAAATTATACTAGGGGTTCCCAACCTTTTTTCATTAATGCTGCCCCACACCCATCCTCTAACAAATGGGTGCGGGGTGGCGCTGTGATGTGCTTGGGGGGGGGGGACATCCGGATTGCTGGAGCCCCCAACACAATGACCCCCACAACACCCCGAAATCCTCACCTTCACCTCGATCGATTGGCCATCGGTGGTCACGTGGGCTTTCTTTCTTGGCTGCTGGTCAAGGCTGGCCCACATGACCACTGGCAGCTAATCGGTGAATAGCATTTTGGCCAAGGATTGAGATGAAGGTAAGGATTTGGAATGTTGTAGGCCGTCATTGCGCCACGGGCTTCAGCAATCTGTATACACCTGACAGCACTGCCCTGCACCTGTTCTAATACCGCCTGGGTTTTTCAGTCAGCTAAAAATACAAAAATAACCATTTAAAGTGCATGAAATGCAAAAAGTACACACATGATCTCCTTTTCGGAGCGGTTATGCTTGGGTACAGTGAAGCAGATTGCGTGGGGGTATAGATCAGTACCACTAATGGACAGGGGTGTAACTATAGAGGGCGCGACCGCACCAGGGCCCAGGATGTCAGGGGGGGCCCTTCATCGTTGCTCATCCACCTTATTTGTTATATTAGTGCTTACTTAGCGTCATTTAGAGAAAGGAAGCGGCATTCGTCTCTGCTGGTCCATCCTTTAGTTGTCTAGCTCCATCCAGTTGAGTTAAAAGACAGAAAATTGAACTGTATGAGCCTTGAAAGGGCCCCATCACATTTAGTGACACCAGTGCTAGTGGAACTTGCAGCACTGCTCGGGAACCCCTGAATTACACCATTGTGTGACACCTAGATGGCTTTTGGAGCCCTATATTCTGGAAAACGGGCGCTATATATCCCAGAGAACTGGGTGCTGGCAGCAGTTTAAAAGTCTACACGTCACATGGTAAATAGGAAGCTTCCATCCCAGCGCCCTGTGACTGCCAGCTAGCGGGCGTGTAGCTGTGTGCCGGGGAGGCTTGTCGGGCAATGTCGCAGCATTTTGCATTGGCACGTTTCTCTTCCGACTGGCGCGGAGTAGCACTGACCGACGCTGGGATGCTAAGGGTTAATCAGTGCCGGTGGGCGGGGCTAACAGGGCGCAGGGGCTGCAGCCAGCGCACGCCATACACCGGCCTGCGCTGGGTGACTGGGGGACGTGCACAGACACGTGACCCCGCACGAGCCCAGTGGAAACAAGGAGCAGCGTTAGTAAACAGAGCGCGCCATGCTGGAGGGGGAGGAGTCAATGCTAAGGCGAAATAAGTTCACGAGAGAGGAGAGGGGAGGGGGGGGGATTTCCCGCAACTGAAGGCTCTGGTTAGTTAAAGCGATTGACAATCCATTCTGCCTGGCCAATGGAGCGAAGGGGGGTTGATGTGTGTGACGTCACAATGGTTCGCGCAGAGAGCGCTCTAGCGGGGTGCAGCATTCGTTATTGCGAGCTGGAGCGGAGCGGTGGCGCTGTGACCCTGTGCTGCTGCCCTGACACCGGCTTCCCGCCATCCATCCGAGCGCCCTGTGACTGCCAGCCGGCGGCCGGCCATGTGTCCCGGGCTGTAAAGTAAGTGTAGCCGGTGCCGCGGTCTTCATGTCGTGCTGTGTCTGTGATCGCTGCTGTCCTGGAACGACCTATTCTTTACCGGAGTATGAGCCCTTCATGAAGACAATCACCGCTAAGTCCCTTCCCCGGTATATGCGCCCAGGAGCGGAGCGGCGGCTGGCGGTGACCCGGGAGCTGGGACTGGCCCGTGTTGTGATGTGTGGGGGAGGGGGCAGTGTGTGATGATCGGTGTGTACACACAGCGCCGTCATAACAAAGAGCTGCCTCTGCCTGGAAACCGACTTCTCACAGCCACACAGCGACGATATCGTTCACCCTGATGCCCCGCGTATTGTCTGTGCCCGGCCTGCACGCACAGGTCTATGCTCCAGCTGTTCTGCTGCTGTTGGAGGAGCAACAGCACTCATCTAGCCTGACACACGTCTCCTACATTGTTACCAGAAGTTTGTGGAGTGCGCGGCTTTATCTGATATCCTTTTATTAGCTGGGCTGATGCAGTCCTTGAGACTGGCTAGTGCCACTGTGGCTGGACTGATATAGAGGCTGGCTAGTGTCACTGTGGCTGGACTGATGTCGAGGCTGGCTAGTGACACCCTGTGGCTGGACTGATGTCGAGGCTGGCTAGTGTCACTCTGTGGCTGGACTGATGCCGAGGCTGGTTAGTGTCACTCTGTGGCTGGACTGATGTCGAGGCTGGCTACTGACAGTCTGTGGCTGGACTGATGTCGAGGCTGGCTAGTGTCACTCTGTGGCTGGACTGATGTCGAGGTTGGCTAGTGTCACTCTGTGGCTGGACTGATGCCGAGGCTGGCTAGTGTCACTGTGGCTGGACTGATGCCGAGGCTGGCTAGTGTCACTCTGTGGCTGGACTGATGTCGAGGCTGGCTAGTGTCACTCTGTGGCTGGACTGATGCCGAGGCTGGCTAGTGTCACTCTATGGCTGGACTGATGTCGAGGCTGGCTAGTGTCACTCTGTGGCTGGACTGATGTCGAGGTTGGCTAGTGTCACTCTGTGGCTGGACTGATGTCGAGGTTAGCTAGTGTCACTGTGGCTGGACTGATGCCGAGGCTGGCTAGTGTCACTCTGTGGCTGGACTGATGCCGAGGCTGGCTAGTGTCACTGTGGCTGGACTGATGCCGAGGCTGGCTAGTGTCACTCTGTGGCTGGACTGATGTCTAGGCTGGCTAGTGTCACTCTGTGGCTGGACTGATGTCTAGGCTGGCTAGTGTCACTCTGTGGCTGGACTGATGTCTAGGCTGGCTAGTGTCACTCTGTGGCTGGACTGATGTCGAGGCTGGCTAGTGTCACTCTGTGGCTGGACTGATGTCGAGGCTGGCTAGTGTCACTGTGGCTGGACTGATGCCGAGGCTGGCTAGTGTCACTCTATGGCTGGACTGATGTCGAGGCTGGCTAGTGTCACTCTGTGGCTGGACTGATGTCGAGGCTGGCTAGTGTCACTCTGTGGCTGGACTGATGTCGAGGTTGGCTAGTGTCACTCTGTGGCTGGACTGATGTCGAGGTTGACTAGTGTCACTCTGTGGCTGGACTGATGTCGAGGTTAGCTAGTGTCACTCTGTGGCTGGACTGATGTCGAGGTTGGCTAGTGTCACTCTGTGGCTGGACTGATGTCGAGGTTGACTAGTGTCACTCTGTGGCTGGACTGATGTCGAGGTTAGCTAGTGTCACTGTGGCTGGACTGATGCCGAGGCTGGCTAGTGTCACTCTGTGGCTGGACTGATGCCGAGGCTGGCTAGTGTCACTGTGGCTGGACTGATGCCGAGGCTGGCTAGTGTCACTCTGTGGCTGGACTGATGTCGAGGTTGGCTAGTGTCACTCTGTGGCTGGACTGATGTCGAGGTTGACTAGTGTCACTCTGTGGCTGGACTGATGTCGAGGTTAGCTAGTGTCACTGTGGCTGGACTGATGCCGAGGCTGGCTAGTGTCACTCTGTGGCTGGACTGATGCCGAGGCTGGCTAGTGTCACTGTGGCTGGACTGATGCCGAGGCTGGCTAGTGTCACTCTGTGGCTGGACTGATGTCGAGGCTGGCTAGTGTCACTCTGTGGCTGGACTGATGTCTAGGCTGGCTAGTGTCACTCTGTGGCTGGACTGATGTCGAGGCTGGCTAGTGTCACTCTGTGGCTGGACTGATGTCGAGGCTGGCTAGTGTCACTCTGTGGCTGGACTGATGTCGAGGCTGGCTAGTGTCACTCTGTGGCTGGACTGATGTCGAGGCTGGCTAGTGTCACTCTGTGGCTGGACTGATGTCGAGGCTGGCTAGTGTCACTCTGTGGCTGGACTGATGTCGAGGTTGGCTAGTGTCACTCTGTGGCTGGACTGATGTCGAGGTTGACTAGTGTCACTCTGTGGCTGGACTGATGTCGAGGCTGGCTAGTGTCACTCTATGGCTGGACTGATGTCGAGGCTGGCTAGTGTCACTCTGTGGCTGGACTGATGTCGAGGTTGGCTAGTGTCACTCTGTGGCTGGACTGATGTCGAGGTTAGCTAGTGTCACTGTGGCTGGACTGATGCCGAGGCTGGCTAGTGTCACTCTGTGGCTGGACTGATGCCGAGGCTGGCTAGTGTCACTGTGGCTGGACTGATGCCGAGGCTGGCTAGTGTCACTCTGTGGCTGGACTGATGTCTAGGCTGGCTAGTGTCACTCTGTGGCTGGACTGATGTCGAGGCTGGCTAGTGTCACTCTGTGGCTGGACTGATGTCGAGGCTGGCTAGTGTCACTCTGTGGCTGGACTGATGTCGAGGCTGGCTAGTGTCACTCTGTGGCTGGACTGATGTCGAGGCTGGCTAGTGTCACTCTGTGGCTGGACTGATGTCGAGGCTGGCTAGTGTCACTCTGTGGCTGGACTGATGTCGAGGCTGGCTAGTGTCACTCTGTGGCTGGACTGATGTCGAGGCTGGCTAGTGTCACTCTGTGGCTGGACTGATGTCTAGGCTGGCTAGTGTCACTCTGTGGCTGGACTGATGTCGAGGCTGGCTAGTGTCACTCTGTGGCTGGACTGATGTCGAGGCTGGCTAGTGTCACTCTGTGGCTGGACTGATGTCTAGGCTGGCTAGTGTCACTCTGTGGCTGGACTGATGTCGAGGCTGGCTAGTGTCACTCTGTGGCTGGACTGATGTCGAGGCTGGCTAGTGTCACTCTGTGGCTGGACTGATGTCGAGGCTGGCTAGTGTCACACTGTGGCTGGACTGATGTCGAGGCTGGCTAGTGTATTTCTTTGACTGGGGTCACATGTTTGGAGTACACTGCTTTATGGAATATCTTTTGTTTAGAAAAAGCTTGTGTCTCTAGAGCTAGTTTCATGTAGATGCTTCCTAGTGGCTCTTTGGATGGCTGAGCCAGGCTGATTAATGTCTCTCTTGGGCTGAGCTGCTGTAGAGGTTGGCTAGTGTCTTTTTTTTGGATGGAGTCAGCATGCCTAGTATCTAGGTAGTGTTCCATGTTGTTAGGGCCAATATTTTGTCTTGGCTTAGAAAGGAGTTGTTTTTACAGGGTTGTACTGATATAGTGTCTTGCCGGTGTCCTTCTAAAACGTATTCAGCCTGCCAATTTTTTTCTCTGGTTGGTGTCCTATGTTGTGGTGGTTAGAATTACACACACTTAGTGTTTTGCCTTGCAGGCAGGCTGGTGGCTAGTGAAGCCACAAAATGGCTTGTCAGCAGAGGTGAAAGCCTCCCCGTCTCTCCCTCCAGCGAAATGAGAAGTGAGCGTCCTCACAATACTATCAGCCTATTGTGACGCACTTTACTACAACTCAGGCAGCCGGTGCCAAACCTCTCCCTGCTCCAGACTTGCTGCGCTCAGCACTTCATAGAACAATAAGGCTGGAACAGGGAGCCCTGCCAGCCAGCTCGCCAGAGAATCACTGCAGTTACTAGAACCGCAGCGGGCGCTCTTCAAATTTCATCCCCCCTCCTCCTTGCCTGTAATGACCTGGAAAATCAGGCTATTAATATTTCATGACTGCTGATGCAACGCGCTTAAACATACAGGCCATAGCCAACTCCAACTTATTTTACTCACTATTTAGGTGAAACTCTGCTTAATTATTTTCTGTTCTTATGAATGCTAAACAAAAATCCATTACCTACTTCTAATAAGTTTAATCAAACATTGGACTGTGTAATTAAAGACAGAAAATCAAAATGATATCCAGTGGATTATGTGTAGAGTTGTTGAAATCAGGGCCTTCTCACATGTTGGTTTATATGAACTACAGTTTTTCATATGCCCCACATTTCATTTTCGGGGGTTCCACGCAGAAGCACTATTTAAAATTGGTGCCAGCTGAATTTTCACTTGTTACAATCGGTTTTATTGAGGGCAGGATAGTGGCATTAATACACACAACCTTGTCCCACAAACTGTAACACCCTCAGACCTTTACTTGTGTTTTATAATCCCAATCTGACCTGAATGTCAAAGCACTGACTCGTGTAACGATCTGACAGGATTCTTATACTGCTGCTTATACCAACATAGTCTTCTAGAATTACAGCTACTGTACCTATCTTCAGGATTTTGATTCCTTAGGGACCTGCCTTAGATTGAATTAGGCTGCATCGTCTTATTAGTCAAGTCTATGCCGACAGGTCCTCCTGCCACTCAAGTTATTTAATATCAAGTGGGCACGCTCTTGTGCAAAGCCTGTCATGCCGTGTCCTTAGACATGACCTGACATGATTGTGGACTTCACAGGGACTTTCCAGTTCCACCTCAGGGTGCTAAACCCTGGTTTTCTAGTGTCCTCCTTCCATAATTGACACATTACTGATGGCAATATCCTTGTACGTGTATAACACAGAGATCAGTTGCCAAATAGTGCTGATGTAGCCCATAGCAATGAATTGCCATTCTTGGTTGGCAGAAACTAGTACTCCCATAGCTGCTTGCACTTGTATTTTTGGGCTTCCAAGTATATTAGTAGCTGTTTTGTAATAGTCTGATACTTAGACATGGCTATCATGTGTTGTGGTACGTATATGGTTTCCTTTCCTTTGAAATGTAAGGGAGGTTTCTTTTATATGTTTACAGTCCACTGATTACATTGCTGATGGTGTTTTTGGAATTTTTTTTTTTGTGACTAATTCTGGCCATACATGGTACAGTTCTGCCTAGACTTTGGCACTTTCTTTTATGATGTACTTATCATGGGTTCTTTCTGTTATTGTGTACCTATTGAAGTTTAATTGGTATGCTAATAAGTGTTGGAATAGAAAGTATAGTGTGTAGTAGCTAAAGAGCCAAAATAAAAACCTGTATTGAGATCCAATCATAAGGCCAACTTAACACTCAGTAGTAGTTAGAATGCTAACGCTATGACTGTTTTTGTTTTTTAATTTGTAATAGGTTTACCTTCCAGGCACATATTTGGTGTGTTGCCCGTGCTTATCTGGATCTATAATCCTTTTAGGACTTTCACTTGTGGCAACATTGTATTAATTCTGTGCTTTCAGTGGCTTCAGATGACTAAAAAGGTGTTTCCCAAAGTACAGCGAGTGTTTCGGCTCTTGTCATTCTATACGCCGCTAACCTAAAGTTGCAGTCCCTGATAACCGAGAAGCGCTATTACAAATGATCCCACTGACCCACAGAAAGCTTTGATATAAAGGGACATGTTATACCACCCTCCATTAAAGGAGTGAAGTAGCTTATCAATTAGCCAGAGGGTGATTCTCCTCTATTGCATATGGTAGTGTTAGGAGGGTTGAGATCAATTCTGATTGTTGGTCACTGAAAGGCTACAAAAATCTACATCCATTGAATATAGTACTTGAGGTGTTTGAGACATCATATTTTACATAGGTCTGACCAAGGCACTCTGCCTTTACTTGATTGCACTTGCCTCCACAGTGTAGCTGGCTCTTTATTCTGGCACAATGTTGATTTTTACTAATAACAAGGTGTGAACATGCAACAAAAAGTAGAAACTATTTAAATAAAGCCAATTTGACCAAGGTAACTTGTCTATATCGCACACTTGCGTAGCCAGCCTATAGTCGCTCATTAACTGCACAAAAGCCTTTCCAAACCACTGCATTAACCTGTCATGTTATATACTGTATATGCAGGTATATACATATCTATATTCATATATTTCTCCAGATAAACTAAGACTGCATGTGCGGGTTGACAAGGTGGAAAACCTGATCAATGCCAAATGGCCACCATTTTTTACCCAGAGTGGAAAATGTTTTCTCATTTTATTTTTGCAAACCTAATTTTTTTTTTTTTTTATTAGATACTTGTGGCACCAGTAGAGAGGAGGATAACTGTTAGCTGACTGGACAGCCTTAAGGAAAGTGGAGGGAGGTCATGTCACGCAGTTTCATTTTTATTCATTAATATTTTAATTCATCAATAGCACTTATTGCAAAACCTACATAAAAACAATACACAATGTGACAGGAAACCTAACTCTGGGGGGCTGTAAACCCAATACATGAGGGTATTACCATATAGCAGCAGAAGGGTACAGGAGAGGTGGGGCAATTGGGTAAAGATATTGGCAGTCATGAGCGGGGTCCAGCTCATCTTGGACACTGCTGAAGACCTCTCATATTTTTTTTTTTTTGGGGGGGGGGGGTTGCAAATGTTATGTATCTCATGTGGTGTTTTTTTTTTGTATGTAGTCTAATGTGCTTATTGATTTTACAAAAATGCTATTGTTTATGGTTTTGTGGTGCAGCCTCTTCCACTGGATGTTGGGAACATACAGGTATCTCGGTTATCTTGTTCATATTCATAGTTGCTTATTTAGTGGTGCTGCATGAAGTTTTGCTATAGCTTGTGATTGTGATCGGTTGGTTGCACATACGTGTATCACTAAATGTGTAATTCTTTTTACAGAGCTAAGAAGACCAAATGGCCAAACAACCACCAGTGCTGAACTCGGAGTGTAGTGGAGAAGGAGATCCAATACAACCAAATAGACGCACTCCGCACCGACCTCTCAGAAGTGGAGCTCCTACTTCCCTGTTCAGCCCTTTTCAAGGACATCAATCTGATGAGGGAGGGAGCTCCACTACCAGTACACCTCGGGGCCGTAGTATATCTCCCTACAGTCCAAGCCCCTTTGCCAACAGGTCCCCCCATTGTATGTTGGTAAGAAGATCGTCCCTTGTTTCGAAATCTTCTAGTGGATACTTCTCTTTTGAAGTAAGTCCTGCGCCTGTGTGCTGTGATAAAGCCACTCAGACACCAGATCTTCCGTGCCTGTCATTCAATCACCATTTATCTGCAATGGGTAAGTTGGCCTTATGGTTTATGCAAAGGTGGTATGTGATGTATGTGATTAATTAGTTTAGCATTTGCCAAACTGCAGCACTGTAGTCCTCAAGACGTCTATATGTTTCTGAAATCCTGATGTTAGAAAGTATTTTATGAATATGTGGTGACCATTTAGGTAGTTCAGCTGGAAAATGTAGATATTTCTGGGTGAGATTCCACTTGGGTGACACAAGTTATTGTTATAAACGGTGACCCGATGTTATGAATCCTGAGGATAAGGTTTACGTCATGCCTGTTATGAGGCAAAGGTTATAGCTAATCTTTCTGTACAAGCTGTAATTAGATATGGTGGTTAATTTGTGCCTGTGTCCGTGTTACTGGCTTTGTAGCGGTTATGTTTTTTGAACTTTGGGTGACTACTCCACTTCCTTTAAGAAATTTGCTTTGAAGATTACCAGCGATTTTCTTGTAAAATACTAGATTTTAGGCATTTAATAGTTTTTGAGAGGCCCTTGTGTGTCAAAATCAGTGATCGCAACATGACACATGTACTGTCAAACACAACCCTTAGTTCTAATAATAATATAAAATCCTTCTGAAAATATTGCTTTTCTGTCTACTTAGTAAACTTCTGGGTGTTCCTTGAAACAGTGTGGGGTTCTATTAGAAACCACAAGAAAAACCTACCTCAAGGTATGGAAAATGTTGTACATTTTGTGGGATCAACAGTCTAAAAAGAAATCTGGTGTCCTCAGTCCTGGCATTTTTACAAGGAGGGTTCGAACTTGGTTTAGTGGCGAGTATGTTAAAAAAGCTGTATCAGTCTTTCTAGGCATAAGATTAAGAAACGGCTTGGTGAATAGATTTTTCGCATCCATCGCTAGGAAAAAGCTGGTGGTCCATAACAGATGTCCTACATGGAATTTGGCCTTGGTCTTGAAACCTCCATTTAAACCCATATCAGAAGCTTTAGACAATTACTTGGTCGAAAATAGCCTTCCTCTTAGCTATTACTTTAGCTAGGAGGGTTAGTGTGACAGTCAGGTACTATAGATTAGAGAACCATTATGTTATGTTCTCCGGACAGGGCTATTTTATGGCAAGATCCCTTGTATCTCCCTAAAATAGCCTCTACCTTAGACCATAGATATCAGGAATTGTCTTTCCCTCCTTCTCTAATATCTCTGAAGAGGGAGAAGACCACAACCTAGATGTACACAGGCGTCTGATTTGTTACCTAGAACACACGCACGACTGGCGCAAGTCTGATAGATTTTTATATCCTTTACTGGGAAGAATAGGTATAGCTGCGTCTAAAGCCACCATCGCCAGATGGATCAGACAGGCTATTTCTCTGGCCTACAATTGCATGGATACTCCTCTTCCTCCTTACGTAGCTGCACACTCTGAGGGCGGTTTCGGCCTCCTGGGCAGAAAGGACAGGCACTTCCTTGGATGAAATCTGCAAGGCAGCTACCTGGTCCTTACCCCACCCCTTCCTCAAGCATTACCAGTTGGACCTTTTTATCAGATAAGCAAACATTTTTTGCTAGAGTCCTATATTTGGTATGCCACCCTTCGTAACCATATTTTTTATGTAGTACTCCGGTTTCTTGTTTAATACTGAGGGAAGGAGTGGGGCTTTAAATTTTGTCCCAGTTGTGTTTCCTCTACAGTGGAAGGAGCCTCTCATTGGCCGTCTTGAAGGACTTGTAGAAAAACCTTTACATCGAAAAGGAATTTTTATTTTTTTCTCCAGGGGTCTTCTACTTGGAGTCAGGTACTGGAAGGTGGAAGACCGCCTTTTAGGGCAAATTCTGTTTTAGACTTTGGGCGGGTTCTTGTATACCTGATGGGATACTTGGGCAGGCCTCTCTGCCCTTTCCAAGGGGAGGTGGATTGCAGGTACAGCGGCACTTGCAGCTACAGCGGTGACTAGCTCTGGGGGCGGGGGTTGGAGGGTGCGCTTGTCCTCTTTACTGTCTCCATGCTTTGTTTTATGCAAGTAGGTGTGTGGGTAAAAGGCAGTAGTAATCTGGACAGTCGAGCAATTTTATTTTTTTTTCTCCTTACGTCCTGGATGGCCATGGAGAGAGCGGCTCCTCCCCCCTAAAGAGGAAATGCAAACTGGGAGAGGTTAAAAGCCCCCCTCCCCCAGTATTGTTTCCGCTCCAGGAAACCGTCTGGGACCTGATAGTCTCCTATTTATTTTATAGTTTGTTTTTATCACTACAGGCGCTCCTGGGGGAGGGGGTCCTTACTGACCCCCAGGCTACAATTGCGCAGGGCAGGGTACCCTGTAGTTGGGGAGGGGTCCGCTAGAGCACCACAACCTCTGGATGCCTCAAAGGCACTGCTGTGGTTTGGTCCTGGAGGCAGCAGAAGGGCGATGGTATTGTGGAATTAGGGGGGGCTTTTCCTCCTGGCGTAGAGGTTGAAGGGGGCCCTGGGGGGCTCAGCGGTGCCGCCGCTCGTTTGGCTGCATCCTCTGCGAGAGGGGCCGTCCGGAGGTCACGTATGATGCGCTTCCAGGTCGCAAGTCCTGCTTCCAGGGCAGAGTTACAAGGGTGTGCTCGTGCACGCCATCACCGGCTTCCGGGTGGTGAGGTTTTCTCCTGCACCAGAGCAGGATCTTCATCCGGGCAGCAGCGGTGACTCTTGCTACGAAGGGGGTCGATTTACCCGGGCAGTGGTGATCGGTGCCTAGGAACAATATGCCTCGAAGGTGGTGAGCTGTATTTTATCTGCTGTTATACAGGTTGCATGGTTTGTTTCTATGCACAGTGCTCCGCTAGAGCCCTGTCTCCCTTCTTCTTATGTTTGTCTTTCTCATTGGGCTTTACACTTGGGTTAGACTACAAAGAGGGATCCTAGAAATCTAAGTCTCAGGAGGTTAAGACCACTAGACTCTGCATTCATTGGCCTGCTATCTTGCCAGATTATTGGAGCAGAGCCTGTTGCAAGGTCTGTTTAGAGCATAGACTGGGGAATGAAGCTTATGGACTTTGGATATTCTGGGCAACATGGAAGCTAACATGGCTTCCACCCTGAAAGTATGCAGGTCAGCTGTGAGAACCATGGCATCCAACTCCAGGGATAACTTCCTTCAATTCCACCTTCACAGGTTCCGCTACCCCCTGTTATCGCTACTCCTGCAGCCATAGTAAAGCAGCCAGAGGGAGGATAGTGAGGGCCAGATCTCCTCCGGAAAGGTTTCTCTTAACCGAGACTTAGGGCTAGCCTTGGATGAAGAGCCGTCTCCTAGCTATGCTGGAAGCAGGTTGTCAGAAGGGACGTCGGCATTGCTTCAGGAAATGTGTGATACCGTGCACGTTGATTCTGTAGTTAAGAAGGTATTCCCTGTTCACTCTTCATTGATGTAATAAAAATGGCTGTTTTGCCTAGTTTACTCGAAGAAATTTCCCTTTGAGTCTGAGGCAGACTTCTAGGCAAAATGTCCTGAACTAGACACGCCACGATCGCTCGGGTTTCAAGGTCTTCGGATTTAAGCTTTGAGGACGCAGGCACGCTCCAGGATCCTATGGATCGCCATACTGATGGCATTTTGAAAAGGGCCTGTGATGCTACTGCTTTTCCTTCAGTCCGGCCCTTGCTTTAGACTGTGTTACCAGGTATGTAAGCCTTTCTTAACAGTTTAAAGGGGTACATTGAAAATGACACCCCAAAAGAGACCTTCCTTTTGAGGGAAAACTCCTGTTTGGTTCAGAGCTGAATGTCCCTTGCCAGATCTTCAGAGAGAACCAAACTGTTTCCTTCAGACCTAAACGTTTTAGATACAACGCCCCTTTTAAACAGAGGACCCTGTCACAGTCGATAGTTAGGCAGCCAGAGCCGAAGAAGTACAAGGGAGCGTGCAAACATCCAGCCCTGATGCTGAGATTCCTGTGGGAGGCAGACTCTCACTCTTTTTGGTACAGTGGCAGGACATTTTACAAAGTCCATTTGTTTTACAGCTGATTCAGTCCGGATACCAGAAAAAGGAAGCAGCCGTCTCTCATGTCATTCGGGGACTCCACAAAAAGAGGGTCATAGAATTGGTTACGCTGGTAAAGGGTTGACAGGGCTTTTATTCCCATGTATTTTTAGTTCAAAAATTCTCAGGACTTTTCCAGATGATTTTGAATTTAAGACGGCTAAAATTCAATACAGAGCCCTCCTGCTTGGGATCTCGTCTGCCCTGAGGATTTTTACAAAAGTCCTGGCAGAACTCATGTGCTGCCTGAGGTCAAGAGGGATTTCAATAATTCCATCTTTGGATCACCTTTTACTTACAAGCAGCACAGAGTCGGACCTTCTCCAGGAACTTTCCCAAACACTCTCTCTCCTGCAAACTCTGGATTGTGAACCAAACAAAATCCAATCTTGTACCTTCCAGAAAATGCCTTTTTCTGGGTTACCTTTTAGACCGCACTCAATTGTTACCCCCAGGTAAACAGGACAAGCTAATTCTAGAGATAGCGTCTTCTTCTAACAGGATTGAGAATCCTTGGGCTCATGACATCAGACATTCCAGATGTTCCCTGGATGCAACTCCATTAGCCGCTGCAAACTTTCCTTCTCCAGGCCAGGGACCACAATTAAGAATCTCTAGAGAATACCAGCACCCATCCAGAAAGCATGAAGAGAACTTTATAGTGGTGGATAGATCCTGGGGTCTTAAGAGAAGGCAGAGTTTGGAGACAATATGATCCAGTCATCATCACAATAGATGACAGTGCGTGGTCCTGGGGAGCCCACCTAGGCTCCCATCTTGTTCAGGGGAACTGGTTGACTGTATTGAACCCTTAATCAAATTTCAGGGAACTCGACAGATGTGCAAAGTGGCATATTTAAGCCACCAGGGCATCACAAGGTCCAAAAGTCTACAAAACATGGCCCTCTCTATCCTCACTCCAGTACAACATTTGATCAAGTCCCTTTTGGCAGTGCACCTAAAATGGTCTCTGAACAGGGTGGCAGACTTTTTGAGCAGAAACACTTCTGTCCCCCTCATAGTGGTTCCTCAGCGCAGAGGTCTTCAGTGTAATGGCAAGGTGGCATCTTTCATGCATAGACTTTTTTTTGCCATGGCAAGAAATGCAAAATGTTATTTTCTCTGTACCGAGGGGATGGGGCCCTGGTGGTGGATGCTCTGGCAGTTGTTTTTCCTGAGCAAGGCCACTTCTCCAAGATGGTTTTGAAGGTATGGGAGAGGCCTAATAAATTGCCGTTGATGCCTAAGGGCCTGGACAGACGGTATCCATTCTCCGAGGAGTTGATTTGCCTTTGGTCCCGTCCCCCGGAGGTGGATGCTCCCGTTTTGGGGCTCTCCAATACCACGGTTATGCCGTCTCCCGATACTACCTCCTTGCGTGATCCTGCTGACAAGCGCATGGATCAGCTGGCCTGTCACGCTTTCACCTTTGTGGGTGCTGGCCTCTGTCCGGTCTGTGCCGCTGCCATTGTCTCCATAGCCATCAAAAAGAAGATGAGACGCCTTGTTGATATCGCCAGATCGCGCAAGTGGGCGGAGGAGTATAGGGGCCTCCTAGTTTGCTCGGATTTCATTGCCTTTGTAATCTCGGCCATGGACGATACCGTCCGGCTTGGCGGCAGGGCTTCGGCCCTGCTGGTTACTCTTCGTCGTTCTATCTGGCTGCAGCAGTGGGCAGCTGCCGCCAAGAAGTCTCTCACTGGTATTTGGGGCTTCGGCTATTCGGGGAGCGTCTGGATCTCCTGACGAAAGCTGGCAGGCTACCTCAGCGTCGGTAGCCTGTGCAACCCTTTTAGGGCTCGTCTTCCTTTCGCCCATTTCGAGGGGGAAGAGGCTCTTCCTTTTCAGGTGGCCGCAGAGACTCCTGGGGACGCGGTAGATCCCGCGGTCGTCTCCATCCCTCCTGGGGTTCCAAGTCCCAAGCCCCCTGCCAAGGCCCCTCAGGCATGAGGAGGCGCTCTCACCCATCCGGGTGGGGGGACGGCTTCTGCTATTTGCTCACGTCTAGAGACAGCACGTCTCGGTGGATTCAGGAGGTGGTGTCCTCCGGCTACAAAATAAAGCTGGCAGCGTGGCCGCCCCCAAGATTTTTTCAGTTGCGGATCCAGAACCCGTTGACGGCGCAGGGCCTAAGAATGGCTGTCCGCCTTCTGTTGTCCGGGGTGATTTGTCCTGTGCCTCACCAGGAACGGGGTCGAGGGTTCTATTCCAATCTGTTCACGGTACCTAAGGACGGTACTTTGAGACCTATCTTGGACCTGAAGGGTCTCAACAAGTTTCAGGTTCAGACGCTTTCGCATGGAGACCTTAGGTCTGCGGTGAGTTCGCTACGGTCGGGTGATTTCATGCCCACGGTGGATATCGGGGATGCTTACCTGCACATTCCTATCTTCCAGGCACATCAGAAGTTCCTGAGGTTCGCACTGGAGGATCAGCACTACCAGTTTGTGGCGCTGCCGTTTGGGATTTCCTCAGCCCCCTGGGTGTTCACCAAGGTGCTGGCCCTACTGACGAGTCAGGTTATTCGTATTCTTCCCTATCTGGACGACTTGCTGATTGCTGCTCAATCTCTTCAGCAGGCCGAGAGCGACACCCAGACGGTGTTGTCCACTCTCGAGGATTTCGGCTGGGTGATCAATTACCCCAAGTCTTCGATCACTCCGTCATTGGTGAGGTCCTTCCTGGGCATGACGTTGGGCACCTCTCAGGTCAAGGTGTTCCTCCCCAAGCAGAAGGTGGAGAGCCTTCAGACGCAGGCGCGGGCCTTGCTGGCGTGCCAACGACCATCCATTTGGGGATGAAGCTGGTGGGTCTCATGGTGTCATGCTTCGAGGCTGTACCCTTCGCTCAGTTCCACATGAGGCCACTTCAATTGAATCTCTTGACCGTTTGGGATCGGACACAGGAGTCCCTGGAGCAGGAATTTTCGCTGTCTCCTCTGGCCAGGCAGTCCCTCTCGTGGTGGTTGGACTCCAGAAATCTTTTAGTGGGCAGGTCCTGTCTGACTCCTCGTTGGGAGATTGTCGCCATGGGCGCCAGTCTCACCAGCTGGAGAGGTTTCTGGCAATCGCTGAAGTTCCAGGGCCAGTGGTGCCCACAGGAGGCTCACTTGCTTATCAATCTCCTGGAGCCGAGAGCGATCTGGTGGGTCCTGTTTCATTTGACTTCCCACCTTCGGGGTCGCACAGTCCAGGTCCGCTCGGACAGTCAGACGGCTGTCGCCTACATCAATCACCAAGGCGGGACTCGGAGCAAGCGAGCCCTCAAGGAGGTGACCCAGATTCTGTCTTGGCGGAGGAGAATGTTCCCTGCATTTCAGCAGTTTACATTCCCGGGGTGGAGAACCAGGAGGCAGACTCCCTGAGCAGGGGGGGGGGGGGGGTCTCCTGTCTGGGGGAATGGTCTCTCGGCAACAAGATCTTTCACGCTCTGTGTCACCGTTGGGGTCTGCTGGACGTGGACCTGTTTGCGTCCCGACACAATCACAAGCTTCCAAGGTTCATCTCTCTGTCAAGAGATCCTCTGGCCTTCGCCACAGACGCTCTGGCAATTCCTTGGACGGAGTTACGACTCCTTTACGCCTTTCCTCCATTTGTGCTCCTAGGTAGAGTGCTGTGCAAGATAGCCCAGGAGGGGGTGCCAACCATTCTGGTGGCTCCTCGTTGGCCGAGGCGATGTTGGTTTGCGGATATTGTTCAGATGTCAGTGGATCGATACGTCATGCCCGACGATCCAGGGCTTCTCTCTCGGGGGCTGTTGCGCCACCCCAATTTAGAAACGCTGGCTTTGACGGCTTGGCTGCTGAAACCTCCATCTTGACGGAGAAAGGGCTGTCTGCTCTGGTCGTGCGTAACATGATTCAGTCTCGGAAGAAAGCCGCCTCCTCCATGATTTATTACAGAGTCTGGCATGCTTACATTGCCTGGTGTGAGTCTAGGGGTTTTCCCTGTCGCACTCTCTCCTTCTCTACAACACTGTTTAGATTCGGGTCTCCAGTTGAGTACCCTCAAGGGTCAGGTTTCGGCCTTGGCTATTTTCTTCCAAAGATCTTTCGCCAATCATGGACTTATCAAGACCTTTTTCCAAGTAGTTACTCATGTACGTCCATGGCGTAAACCTATGTTACCGGTGTGGGGTTTGAATTTGGTGCTTTCTGCTCTCCAGGTTCCTCCTTTTGAGCCTTTGTGCGATGCTGCCTTATCCATTCTGACTCTGAAGGTGGTCTTTTTGGTAGATATCACTTCGGTGCGTCGTGTTTCAGAGTTGGCGGCGCTTTGTGTGAAGCCTCCTTACTTTGAACGGCATCAGGATGAGGTGGTTTTTCGACTTAAATCAGACTTTCTACCTAAGGTTGTTTCTGCCTTTCATCTCAATGAGGACATTGTTTTGCCTTCCTTGTGTCCTGCGCTTTCTAATTCTAAGGAGAGGACTCTTCATGCTCTGGATGTGGTCAGAGCCCTTAAATACTACCTGATTGCTAAGGAATCTTTCAGGAAATCGGATTCTCTTTTTGTCCTTCCTGACGAACCAAGGAAGGGCTTGCCTCCAGCCAAATCCACTATCAGCAGGTGGATCAGAGAGGTGGTGGTGCAAGCGTACTCTGCCAAGGGGAAGGAACCCCCTTTTCGGATCACAGCTCATTCTACCAGAGCTATTTGTGCCTCTTGGGCTTTTCGGCACCAGGCATCGGTGGAACAGGTTTGTAAGGCCGCTACTTGGTCTTCATCTCATACTTTTACAAGGTTTTACAAGGTTGATGTTAGGGCCTCAGCTGATGCTTCAGGCGGTAGTGAAATGAACTACGTGCTGTTGCTCACTGGGGATCCCACCCTTCTTTTGGACACTGCTTTTGGATGTCCCACTTGTCAAGAATGGAGCGACCCGAACAGGACACCAGGAAAAATACAATTCTGTGAGTATTCACCTGTAGAATTGATTTTGGTGGTGTCCTGTTCGGGTCGCTCCATCCCACCCTTGTTCTGTTATCCTCTTTTGCCTGTTATGGTGATTACTGTTGTATTAATTTTTTTCTTGAGAGTTCATTTGAGGCTGTGTGAAGTAACATGGTCTCTGGCGTCCTGGCATGTCTCTGTTTTTACTGCTTTTCAACCACTGGGAATTCTTAGGGAGACAGATGCCTTTATATGGGCCGGGAGGAGCCACGATTTTCATTTTGCAGTCACCTTGTGGCGGATAACCCCACTTCTCAAGAATGGAGCGACCTGAACAGGACCCCACCAAAATCAATTCTACAGGTGAGTACTACAGGTGAGTACTCACAGAATTGTATTTTTAGGTTTGCCTAAATCTCACCCATTAGAGTGGTAAAAAGATTTCGGGCAGGACAGGGAGGACAATGGGGGAAGGGGTTGTGGGAAAAAAGGGTGGGGGGGGGATTAAAGTGGAACAAACCACATTCAGCCAGGCTTTGGAATCTAAAAGATTTCAGGGCCGACTGCTAATTTTCCCCCCTGGGCAGGCTATAGCGGGAACTCCTGCTGTGTGAAACCCCTGGGATCGCCAGTAAACTCAAACTCTCCTTTACTGAGCTTCCCTGTAGCACAAACAGAGTTCCGAGAATGCGGCCAGCCGGCTGCACCTGGTCACAATGGCACCTTTTTGAGATCAGCAAATCTGCAATATCAAAAGTGCCTCTGGGCATGGTTTCTGTGGTGGAAAAGCCGAACCAACAGCAGTGCCCAAGGTGCTGGGAAAGGGGGTGTAGAAATGCGTTTCCATTTGCTTTAAGGGCCCTGCCTTGAATGTGATGATCATAGTCTCCTGTGTGTTTGTTTACAGGGGGAAAAAAAAAAGTGTACATGAATATGTATATATGGGTTATACCATATTTTACATGTCCTTACTTTGTTAATCCACATTGAAAGCACAGGATGTTTTTTTTTTTTATGTATGATCGTGCCACATTTACAACACATTTTTTTTTAATTAGGATACTGTGGTTTAAGGGGGAAAGAACAGCTTATTGGTTCATCCAGTAAGATGTGACATTTTAGGCCAGAGCAGGGGCAAGTGCGGAGATGGGACCAGATGGGGGTGGGGTCTCCTAAAGTCTGTGTAGAAAATGGCCAGGCCAGACCAGCTAAACTAAGTCCATTGTCTGTTTGTGAAGTGTAGCATGGCTTCTATTGGCTGTATTAAAATTTTATTCCCAGTTGTCTGCTCTATTATTAATGTTCGAGTAATCTTCAGGGTTCAGAAAAGAAGATGCCTATAGAAATTCCAGCTATTGTTTTGGTTAACATGAGCGGAGGTGGTAGTGTCTAGCCATGCATAAATGATAAAAACCTGCTTGCTGTGGTTTTTATTCAAGATATAAAGCTACGCTGTCAATGCCTCTCGCAGCCAAGTTGTTGAGCAATGTCTGTTGAAAAAGTA
Organism: Gastrophryne carolinensis; assembly: GCA_027917425.1. Classification (NCBI taxonomy): domain Eukaryota; kingdom Metazoa; phylum Chordata; class Amphibia; order Anura; family Microhylidae; genus Gastrophryne; species Gastrophryne carolinensis. The sequence goes on along the minus strand of CM051237.1, from coordinate 381,212,163 downwards.
GCTAGGTAAGGCTGTGGTTTATGTAGAGCAGGGCTTCCCAACCAGTGATACAGGTACCACTGCTGGCATTCGAGATCTTATCAGGTGGTACAAGCTTGCAGATTGATCTGTACGGCTGATTTGTTGCATCTAGATTTTAAGCCAAGTCTGATTTGCTTGATATATATTTTGAACTGCTCCAAATGTGCTGAAACCATTTTTTTGTACACTTCGTGGTTCTGTACGTGTGTAACACTCAGGTGAAAATAAGTGGTAAATGATAAAAACTCTTGGGAACCACTGATCTAGAAAGCTTAAAGCTGACTACCCACTAGGCTAACCTTACAGTATGCAACTGATTAGGTTGCTATCAAATACCTGATTACTGCCACAGGCATTGCTTTCTCCTCCATCTAGTGCCTTATTTTGGGGCCCTGGCATCTCTCTATTTTCTGGCCTGTAGGTGGGCCATGTACATAGTGCAAGCCAGTCTGATGTTCCCTTCTCTACCAGTTTTGTTTTTTTGTGATGAAACAAGGGGTATCCTGATTGTTTGAAATCTTCATTATGCTAATAGTTTCATAATTTCATTATGCTGTTTAATAAATAAGGGGCAGTCATGTCCTAGATTTAAAGAAGCAGCCTTGTCCCATGGTCAGGATCCAGACCTGCCACACTTTGGTCACATGACTGAAGTGCCCCTGAGCAAGGCACCTAACCCACCCCCCAACTGCTCCTCAGGTGCCATTATTCGGGGTAGCCCCTCACACCAAGCATGTTTACATTCACTACATGGATGGGTTAAATGCAGAGGAACTTCTATATGCGGTATTCAGGTGAATCAACACTAATTTATATGGGATAGCCCTTACTTATGGTATTTACCTATTTTTGAAAGCATTATAATTTCACTAGTAACGTCATCAATGACGTCGGGCGTGATATTCTGCTTTTTCTCCTATTTAACCCTGTAAGGGATGGTGTTCTGTTTGCAGTCTCACCCTGAGGAAGGGGAGTGCAAGCCCCTGAAATGTTTGATTATGCAGACTGTGTTTTGCTTATGGACTTTATGGACTATCAAATGTTCCTGTCAAGCATGAGAAAATATATTTGGATTTATCACTAGTGGTGTGCCGGCTCTAATCTATTATTTATTTTTTTTATTTTGTGCTTATTGTGGCGCCTCCGCAAGCGTGGCATCCATGAAATACAGAGTAAGAGTGCTACTGTTAACCTTCATTGCAACCATAGAATGGCCACCTATGCCCGAAAGCCGTCTGCCAAATGATGTAGTCATAGCAGGCAGCGCTCATTTGATGAGAGCACGCGCATGTATCATTGGAGAGTGGCGAGGTGAGGGGGGGCTCACACAGTAATACTATACGGGGGAAAATCCCAGCTGATGGTTAACAACCTCACATTGCAGTCTTTGCGCAAAAGTGATTTTCTATATAGCACAATGTTTGGCATTCGGGGAAATAAATTGTGTGTCTACACAGTGTGTTTTTATGGTTGGTGGGAGTCCTGTGACCTCAGATGGCACTTTTTCTAACCCAGTTAATGTAGTGCAGGGCATGAAAGGCTTTAGTGTTTTTAAAGGAAGCCCGGAAAGGCAACACCCAGAAAAGCAACATAAGCTTAGAATCTCAGGGTCCTAGCTATTTACAGGCATGTAGATTTCTTGCTTGTTATAGTGTGTTTAAACCAATGTAGCTTTGCTAGTTTTATTTCCTAGCATTTTCGTTAGACTTGTATCATTTGACATCATTATTTAAACTTCGACCTAGGCGGATGCCTGTAAAAAATTGCAAACACTTTGAGTGCAGGTCATTTTTAGTAATGCGTTTAAAGGCTGCCTCTCCAACTCTTAAAGCCGACCTACAGATTGCCTGGCAGGTTTGTCTTAGGGAAGATGTTGGTCTGCTGTGATCCTAGAATATAGATAATGTATATTCTTTTGGGTATGCTGAGGGGGGAATTGTAGGATAACTGAGGCTAACATCTGATTGCTGTTTTAGAAGCAGGCTCTTGAATCTTTATTCAAAACAAGCAACAAGTGGAGAATAGTTGGAACTAGTTTTAGTATTATCTTAATTCACTACTTTGGTCTTACAAGTAAGAGGGTTACTGAATAATAAAAAAAAAAAAAAAAAAAAGAGTAAACATGATGGATAGCAAGATGAGGGGTTAATTATACGCTTTGTGGTGGGGGGTTCTCCCCTCAAGCTTGTTAATCAGAATTGACGGCCGTACTCATTTTGGTGAGGGGGGTGGGGACAGGAAACAGCTGCTCATGCCTGTTGTCAGCCGAACCTTTGGTAGGTGGTGTGCAGCGCTTTAGGAGTTTCCCCTCTTATGTCATACAGCATTTTATGCCTTGTTTTTGGGCTTCCTAGGGATCTAGAAGTGGCTCCCCAGCTGCAATTGTTAAAAAGGACCATTTTGTCCCTTTGTAGGGAGGTCACACTGTACCCAGTGCAGTCTTACTTTACCATTTTTCACAAGTCCAAATGTCTTGGTATTTAAGTAAGATAAACTATCTATTAGACCATAACATTTTCCAATCATCAAATGTGCCTGTTAACTCCTTGTCTTAATGAGCTGGGGGGGGGGGGGGGGGGTTTACATTCACCTAGACTTTTAGACTCTAGGTCTGGGTTTTGGTCCTCCCCTTTATCATATAAAAATGTAACCAAAAGGTGGTTTGGCAGCAGTTGGATTACACACATTTGCAGGCCTGCAGACATTTTAAAGGGGGACAATACATGGGATTTTAATTATCTTCGGTTTTGATCTTTGCTGCCCCCCTCCCTGATTTGGGATGCCACACTGGATCACCCCCCATCATCTTGCCAGTTTTGCTCCCCTCTTTGGCAGTCTCTTGGCACACATCTGCGCACTATGCGGTGCATATTGAGCGGCACAGAATGTTGAATCAACAGAGAGTGGCAAGCAATCCCTTCCACACTGCCCTTTGGCTGGGTGTACCCGCACCAGACTTTCAGATATGCCTTGTAAGTATGCGCACGTCAGCCAGAATGATGCAAGGGATGCCACCCATATGCTGAAAAGGTAAGTTTCTGGGTAAACAGGGGACTTTAGGCAGCCGGGCATCTGGGGAGGCCACCCATATGCTGAATTGTCAGACTCTAGGTCTTTGAGGCAAATGGGCTCCAAATCAGAGTAGTAAGAGTGTGAACTTCCTAAGTGATTACAAGCCAAAATCTGCCCCTTCAGCCTTGCATTGATTTGTAACACTGTTTACAATTTGGGCTTCATGACATTTTCACAGTTCATATGGGTTTTAGTAGCTTTGAATTGGTTTTCGAAAAGCTGTGCTCGAGCACACAAAAGCAGAGTAGCTTTGTTTTGTTCTTGCTAAGGAGGGTTATATTGAGAGTTACAGCTGCTGGCAGCTACTCGGGAAGATTTATTACTTGTGGTGTTCCTTTTCTAGCAGCTGTTTTTAAGTAAGGTTGTCGAATTGATGTAACTGCCTGGGCTTGTCACGCACACGTGCAGCAAGTAAAGAAAACCCCAGCAGCTCCTGTTACCCACTGATGCCAAGGAAATGTATTTAGATATACTTTCTTAATTTCCCTGCCAACACTCTTCCTGGCTGTTATTCAAGGATTGCAAAGGTCCTAGACATTAAAACGAATTGGCAAATGTTACTCTGGGTACCAATTGCTCTGCTTTTGGTGTGTTTTATAGTAAATTATAAATGTCTTGGTTTTAGAATTAGGAGCAGTTTGTATATTAGTTATTTTGCTTGCATAATGGGCACATCATCTTAGCTTTTTGTAAATACCAAAATATTTAAGTCTATCTCCTATATGGCCATGTTATAGTATACTTAAAATGACTTATCCTTTTTTTTTTTTTTGGTGTCTCTTTAAACTTGTAAATACTTGATTTGGCTTAGTGGCCATCATCCGTGCAAGGCTGGAAGTGGTGGCTGTATATAATGGGTGCTTGGAAATATAATAGACTAAGACCATAAACCTGTTGGCCAGTACCCTTTGGCATCTTCACTTCTACAATGCTTATTCCTAGTTGTACAATAGTGATAATCTTAAATGGCTCAGACTGCTGTTTCCTAGCACTAGCGTGTGTAATCTTATGTAGGATTTTGGCTGGCATCACAGAACTGATATAAGATGCCTTGAAACTACCCACTACCATTAGGGAATAAGCATTAGCAAAAGTGTTTTAAAGTGTCAGGGAATATTCTTACTAATGTTGACAAGCTAAGAGGGCAAAATAAAAGCCTATCCTTGGTGTTTTTGTTGCTCCTTCTAGTTTATGCATTTGGTATGTGTAGGTCAGGTTGGTGGAGTAATGTGTATTGAACATCTATTAGATTTGCAGTACTGGAATTTTCAGGCCATGTCCTTCCATGGTGGTTCTGGCACGTTAGTCCTACCTCTGGATCACCAGCAAAGTTGCCAGACAGGAAGCATATTCATGTATTTTAAGTATGCAGCACGTCCTGCTCCAGATAATGATTCATAACATCTGGGATATAGTCCACAAGAGGGCGCTTTACTGCAGAGATGGCAAAAAAGAGGCCCCTCCCGGTCCATATATATACCCGGGACCTCCCACTAATTCCCCAGTTTCTTCTTTGCAGTGGGCTGCGAAGGACAAGATGATGGCTTCTCTTCTCGCAGGTGAGCTGGGCTTCACAGCCCTGGGCCCTGTAGGACTATTCCCACTGGTTCTACTTTTATTCTGCCTCCCAGCCTTGGCTGCGTGGTCGGGTGATGGTAGGCAGCACCTATTAGAGGTGCTTCATTGGAGCTTGCTCCACCGCAAATCCCCCACCAAAGGGTAGGCGGTTTTCAGGTTACTGGTGATCCTGACTTGGGATGCCCCGTCCGCTATTGCCCTGCCTTACATTTATTAATGTTTAATGGGCTCCTTACTCCCCTTCTCCCATTATACTGCTCATCGGGGGGGGCGGGGTGAGTGCCTGTTAGTGTAAATGTGTTTTGCCTTTTTGACATTACTGTTATGTGTTTTGATGCCTTTTTCATGTCTCGCTGGCACTCTCCTCGGGCTCTGCTCCTCTCCCCTTCAGTTTTGAATTTCCCGCCGCTGACTCGCGCGCCCTGTGGCGTCAGCGGCGATGTCACTCGGGGACCTGATGGCTGCGGGGTGGCTGTCTTCAGCCTGTAACCCTGCGCTTCCTGGAGGGGGCGTGGCTTAACGCTGGGCACGCTCCGCGGTGCTTCCTCATGCAGCCAGCCCCTTCAGAGCCCTGCAGCGCCATGTTGTCTCTCCTGCCGGATCGATTGTAAGCTCTTCGGCGGTCTGTGAGTTCCATTGCGGGCCCCCTTTTATATTTTAATTGCCTTTCACTCCTGTTTAATGCGGGTATTGTCATCTTATGTCTTTCAGGCGGGAAAACTAATTAGAGGTTTCTCCCAGTCCTGTGCCTTCTATTAGTCTAGTTACTATATTAGAGGCCTAAAAAAACAATAAAATCCTCCCACTAGCCTAGCGGACAGTTCAGGGGCATCCCGGTTAGCTGCACAGCGTAATTCCCATTGGTCATTGTGACACCAAAAATCACCATATGGAGGCTTCTCAGGATATTGTGCTCGGGGGCCCATCTGGGCAAGCCCGGCGGTATGTGGGGCATGCCCTGTAAGCGATGTGTGGGTCTGTGTACCCTGCGCCCAGCAGGCGCTTGCGCGGCACTCTGGGCTGCACTTGTCTGGCCCACCATGTCTTCTCCCACGCCCCCTCGGTTGATCGTGACCCCCAGTGAGATTAACATTAGTGGGGAGTCTCAGCCTGATGTGTCTTCCAGGCTGGCCAACATTGAGAGGTTGATTGCTAGCTCTGTGGCCTGTAAGGCCCCAGCTAAAAGATGGCACTTGGCGCCTGCTGCGTCTGCCTTCCCTATGGAGACGGAAGAATTCCTTGATTTGTCTGACTGTACCCCGCTTGAGGAGGGGGAATTATTCTCAGATTCGGAATTTTCCGATGATCAGCATTTTCCTGGCGCTGATGACGCCCATAGACTTTTGACTCAAATCTTTGAAGTACTTTCCATTTCTCTCCCTGCTGCGGCCCCCAGGCAACAGGGGGAATTGTTTGGTACTGTTTGTTTGGAATTTCCAGAACAGGCTCATTTCCATAATCTGTTTCACAAGGAATGGGAGTGGCCTTGCCGGCTCCCTGGCATCCCTAAGGGATGGGATAAAAGGTACCCTTTTCCCCCGGATGTGGCTAAATGTTGGTCAACTCCACCAGAGGTGGATGCTCCTGTTTTGGGGTTGTCTAATACTTCTGTGGTGCATTCCCCTGTTTCCACTACCTTGAAGGATAGTGAGGACAGACGTATTGACCAGCTGGCTTCCCATGCCTTTGCCTGTGCGGGATCGGCCCTGCGCTCTGTCTGTGCTTCTGCTATTACTGCTGTGGCCATTAGGACTCTGGTCAAGGGCCTGTTAGAAGGCTATCCTGATGATTCTTCCAGTGCCGAATTTAGAGCCTTATCACAATGCGAGATGTTTATTGCTTATATTCTTTCTGCCTTAGATGACACCATTAGGATGTGCAGCAGGATCTCGGCTCTGGTTGTTTCTATTCGCCGCTCAGTCTGGCTGCGCCAGTGGGCAGCTGACAATGCTGCTAAGAAGGCTCTCACAGGGCTGCCCTTTTTGGTGACCGGTTGGACCTTTTTGCAAAAGGAGGTAGGTTGCGCCAATGCAAAAGACAACTGCGGCCCTTTCGGGGTTCAGGGTCCTTTACCCCCTCCTTTCGTGGATCCAGGTCAGGGAGGGGGGTGATTTCTGGGGCAAGGGTAGAGGCCATGCCCGTCCCGGATCCTCCTGGGGATCTAAGCCCAAATCTGTCATTAAGCCCGCTCAGCCGTGAAGGGGTGCCCTCACCCCTACGGGTGGGGGGGCGGCTGCGGCTCTTCGCTCATGTCTGGGGGCTACAGGTCTCAGACAGGTGGATTCTGGAGGTTGTGTCCTCCGGCTACAAGCTAGAGTTTGCGGCACAGCCCCCTCCAAGATTTCTCAGGTCTTGGATTCTTCTAGACCCCCTGGCCACTCAGGGTCTATTTCAGGCTGTACAGAACTTATTGGGTATGGGGGGTCATCTGTCCGGTCCCTCCGGGGGAGAGAGGTCAAGGTTGTTATTCCAATCTTTTCACAGTACCCAAAAGGGATGGCTCAATCAGGCCCATCCTGGACTTAAAACTCAACAAGTTCATCAGAACCAGACGCTTTCGCATGGAGACCCTGCGCTCTGCGATCAGCTCCTTGCGCCCGGGGGACTTCATGACCTCCATAGACATCAAGGATGCTTACCTTCATGTGCCAGTCTTCCCAGGGCATCAGCGGTTCCTCAGGTTCGCCCTGGAGGACCAGCACTACCAATTTGTGGCACTTCCCTTTGGTCTCACCTCAGCCCCCAGAGTGTTCACCAAGATACTGGCAGGAGTGATGGCCATCCTCAGAGTCGAGGGCATTCGCATTTTCCCTTATCTGGATGACATTCTCATTACATCTCATTCTCTCCAGCAGGCAGAGTTGGATACCCAGATGGTGGTAACGGCCCTGGAAACGTTCGGATGGGTGATCAATTATCCCAAGTCCTCCCTCTCCCCATCCCGGGTGACCCCCTTCCTGGGCATGAATCTGGATACCATTCAGGCCAGGATTTTTCTTCCTCAGCAAGGTGGATTCTCCTCAAGCTCTGGTTCATCTCATCCTTCCATCAGGCAAGGGATGCAATTGGTGGTACAGATGGTGGCCTGCTTCGAAGCAGTACCTTACGATCAATTTCACATGAGACCTGATCACATGGATCAGGCCTTTGTTCTCTCGCCTCTGGTCCGGCGGTCCCTCCTGTGGTGGCTGGACTCGAGGAATCTTCTGGGGGGGCAGATCCTTTCTGACTCCATGTTGGGAGACGGTCACTACGGATGCCAGTCTGTCAGGTTGGGGGGGCTACTGGAGAGCCCTCCAATTACGTCCTGGAGCTGAGGGCGGTTCGGTTGGTACTGGCACAGTTGACTCCTCACCTTCAGGGTCTGCTGGTACAGGTTCGTTCCGACAATCAGACGGCAGTCGCCTACATCAATCATCAGGGAGGGACTCGGAGCAAGAGTGCCCTCCAGGAGGTGTCGTTGATTCTGTCCTGGGCCGAGGACAATGTCCCGTGCATCTCAGCAGTTTATATTCTGGGAGTGGAGAATCTGGAGGCGGATTCCCTGAGCAGGGGGACCGCTCGCTGGGGGGAATGGTCCCTCAACAGCGAGGTCTTCCTATCCCTTTGTCACCGGTGGGGGAGGCCAGACGTGGATCTGTTTGCTTCTCGCCACAATCACAAGCTGCCAGCATTTGTTTCCCTGTCCCAGGACCCCTGGCTCTGGCGGTGGATGCTCTGCCTCTGTCCTGACAGGGTCTCGGTCTCCTGTACCTCTTCCCTCCGCTTCCTCTTCTGAGCAAGGTTCTGCACAAGTTGGTTCAGGAGCGGGTGCCAGCCATTCTGGTGCCCCCAGGTGGCCAAGACAGGTGTGGTTCGCTGACGTCGTGCGGCTGGCAGTGGATCAGTACGCTCTACCCTTGGTTCCGGACCTTCTCAAGGACGGCTCTGTTATCCCAATTTACAAATGCTGGCTTTGATGGCCTGGCTGCTGAAACCGCCATCCTGAAGGAGGAAGGTCTGTCTGATTCGGTGGTTCGTACTCTTGTCAGCGCTAGGAAGAAGTCGTCCTCTACTATTTACTATAGGACCTGGCGGACCTACATTGACTGGTGTGAGTCTAGGGCCTTTCCCTGTTATGTGTTCTCCATTCCTAGGATCCTGGAGTTCCTGCAACATGTTTTGGATATGGGCTTTCAGCTCAGCACCTTGAAGGGTCATGTGTCCGCCTTGGCTGTTTTCTTCCAGAGGTCCTTCACTCTACATCCTCTGGTCAAGACCTTCTTCCAGGGGGTCACTCATGTGCGTCCCCCCCCCCCCCCGCAAACCCATGGTACCGGTCTGGGATTTAAATTTGTCTTTTTCCGCCCTTCAGGGTCCTCCTATTGAACCTGTGCATGAGGCTGCCTTGTCTCTCCTTACCCTGAAGCTTGCCTTTTTGGTGGCTATCACCTCTGTCCGGCATGTTTCTGAGTTGGCGGCTCTGTCGATTCAGGCCCCCTACTTTGAGAGACACCAGGACAAGGTAGTTTTCCGATTTAAACCAGACTTCTTGCCTAAGGTTGTCTCTGCCTTCTATCTCAATCAGGATATTGTGCTTCCTTCTTTGTGCCCTAATCCTGGTAATCCCAAGGAGAGGGCCTTGCACTCTCCGGATGTTGTCAGGAATTTGAAATACTACCTGGTGGCTACTGCTCCTTTCAGAAAGACGGACGCCTTGTTTGTGGTTCCATCTGGTCCCAAGAAGGGTTTGGCTCCTGCTAAGTCTACTATTAGCAAATGGATCCGTCAGGCCATTGTTAGGGCCTATTCTACTAAGGGGAAGGATCCTCCTTTCCGTGTTACTGCTCATTCTACCCGTGCTGTTGGGGCTTCCTGGGCCTTCCAGCACCAGGCTTCTGTTGAACAAGTTTGTAAGGCTGCTACGTGGTCTTCTGTTCATACCCTTTTCCAAGTTTTACAAGGTTGATGTTCGGACCTCAGCGGATGCTGTTTTTGGCCATAAGGTTCTGCAGGCGGCAGTGGTTTAATCTGTGCGTTGTTGCCTTTTTTGGGATCCCCACCCTTTTTTGTGGACACTGCTATTGGATGTCCCAGATGTTATGAATCATTATCTGGAGCAGGACGTGCTGCATACTTAAAATAATACAATTCTGTGATTACTCACCTTGTAGAATTGGTATTATAAGTGCAGCATGTCCTGCTCCATCCCACCCTGATTACAGTATTTTTCGCCCTATAAAGTGGGGGAAAAATGTCCGTGCGCGTAATCAGGCGAATGTAAAAAAAAAAAAAAAAACTCACCCGTTCCCGGCGCTCCCGCGTTGTCTGCCACACTGCGAGAGGCCAGAGGAGCGGCGGGGGCTCTGTCCCGGTCCCGCCGCTGCGATCGCTGTCTTTTCAGGCAGCGATGACAGCGGCGGAGCCAGAGACAGAGCCCCTGCTGCTCCTCCATCTGCTGCCTCTTCCGGGCTCAGAGCACACGGGAACACGAAGGTCCGGGCAGTGGGTGGGCGTGGCCTGCCCAGGAACAGCAGATGGAGAAGGCCACGCCCACCCCATTCACGAGCTGGCTCTGTCCCGGCCCCACCGCTGCGATCACTGTCTTTTCAGGCAGCGATGACAGCGGTGGGGCCAGAGACAGAGCCTCTGCCGCTCCTCCATTCACGGAGCCGGCCACTCGGCGCAGCGGTGTCAGCGGACAGGTGAGTTTAACTTTTTTTATATATACATGGCGCCTGCCTATACTAATGGGGGGGAGGGGGGTGGGAATGGGGGGGAGAGGGGCCACACAGCCTATACTAATGGGGGGAGGGGGATGCCACAGAGCCTATACTAATGGGGGGAGGGGGGATGCCACACAGCCTATACTAATGGGGGGAGGGGGGATGCCACACAGCCTATACTAATGGGGGGAGGGGGGATGCCACACAGCCTATACTAATGGGGGGAGGGGGGATGCCACACAGCCTATACTAATGGGGGAGGGGGATGCCACACAGCCTATACTAATGGGGGGAGGGGGATGCCACACAGCCTATACTAATGGGGGGAGGGGGGATGCCACACAGCCTATACTAATGGGGGGAGGGGGATGCCACACAGCCTATACTAATGGGGGGAGGGGGATGCCACACAGCCTATACTAATGGGGGGAGGGGGATGCCACACAGCCTATACTAATGGGGGGAGGGGGATGCCACACAGCCTATACTAATGGGGGGAGGGGGATGCCACAAAGCCTATACTAATGGGGGGAGGGGGATGCCACACAGCCTATGGGGGGAGGGGGATGCCACACAGCCTATGGGGGGAGGGGGATGCCACACAGCCTATGGGGGGAGGGGGATGCCACACAGCCTATGGGGGGAGGGGGATGCCACACAGCCTATGGGGGGAGGGGGATGCCACACAGCCTATGGGGGGAGGGGGATGCCACACAGCCTATGGGGGGAGGGGGATGCCACACAGCCTATGGGGGGAGGGGGATGCCACACAGCCTATGGGGGGAGGGGGATGCCACACAGCCTATGGGGGGAGGGGGATGCCACACAGCCTATGGGGGGAGGGGGATGCCACACAGCCTATGGGGGGAGGGGGATGCCACACAGCCTATGGGGGGAGGGGGATGCCACACAGCCTATGGGAATGGGGAGAGGGGGATGCCACACAGCCTATGGGAATGGGGAGAGGGGGATGCCACACAGCCTATGGGAATGGGGGGAGGGGGATGCCACACAGCCTATGGGAATGGGGGGAGGGGGATGCCACACAGCCTATGGGAATGGGGGGAGGGGGATGCCACACAGCCTATGGGAATGGGGGGAGGGGGATGCCACACAGCCTATGGGAATGGGGGGAGGGGGATGCCACACAGCCTATGGGAATGGGGGGAGGGGGATGCCACACAGCCTATGGGAATGGGGGGAGGGGGAATGCCACACAGCCTATGGGAATGGGGGGAGGGGGATGCCACACAGCCTATGGGAATGGGGGGAGGGGGATGCCACACAGCCTATGGGAATGGGGGGAGGGGGATGCCACACAGCCTATGGGAATGGGGGGAGGGGGATGCCACACAGCCTATGGGAATGGGGGGAGGGGGATGCCACACAGCCTATGGGAATGGGGGGAGGGGGATGCCACACAGCCTATGGGAATGGGGGGAGGGGGATGCCACACAGCCTATGGGAATGGGGGGAGGGGGAATGCCACACAGCCTATGGGAATGGGGGGAGGGGGATACCACACAGCCTATGGGAATGGGGAGAGGGGGATGCCACACTGCCTATGGGAATGGGGAGAGGGGGATGCCACACTGCCTATGGGAATGGGGAGAGAGGGATGCCACACAGCCTATGGGAATGGGGGGAGGGGGAATGCCACACAGCCTATGGGAATGGGGGGAGGGGGATACCACACAGCCTATGGGAATGGGGAGAGGGGGATGCCACACTGCCTATGGGAATGGGGAGAGGGGGATGCCACACTGCCTATGGGAATGGGGAGAGAGGGATGCCACACAGCCTATACTAATGGGGGGAGGGGGATGCCACACAGCCTATGGGAATGGGGGGAGAGGTGGATGCCACACAGCCTATGGGAATGGGGGGAGAGGGGAATGCCACACAGCCAATGGGTATATGGGGAATGGGAGGGGGGATGCCACACTGGGTATACAGGGAATGGGATGGGGGCATCCCACACGGCCTATGGGAATGGGATAGGGGAATGCCCCACTGTCTGTAATGGTGCGTTTTTGGTTTAAAATATTTTTTTTCTTATCTTTCTTCCCCAAAATCCTAGGTGCGTCTTATGGGCAGGTGTGTCTTATAGGGCGAAAAATACGGTACTTTATTCTTGGATCCTCTTTATGGTGATTTGTTCCTTGTTAACATGGTTACATTTGTTATTTGCTTCTCCTGGTTCCCTTACTGCTTTGTTATACTGGGGAATTAGTGGGAGGTCCCGGGTATATATGGACCGGGAGGGGCCTCTTTTTTGCCATCTCTGCAGTAAAGAGCCCTCTTGTGGACTATATCCCAGATGTTATGAATCCTTATCTGGAGCAGGACGTGCTGCATACTTATAATACCAATTCTACAAGGGTGAGTAATCACAGAATTGTATTATTTCCTTAGTGATTGATGAATAATTTTAATTCCTTAATGCCCATCTTCTGGCATTTTTTTTAAATACCCTGCCCTGTCCCCTTCAACATCTGATCCAAGGGTTATCTGAAAAGTAATATTTATTTCTTCCTTACCTTCTGCTCTGACATAAGGGCATAGGTTTTTTTCTTTCTTTAATGCGGACACATGGGATTTAATCCCAAATTAACCAGCCAGTCTATCCATTAAGGGAGTATTTGAAGTAGATTTGGTAAAAGACCCTAAATTACAAATGAATGCAAACTATAAAGCTGATACACCTTTTGTAGTGTTGTTTGCTTTATAAGGTCCGCCCCAAAGAACAGAGCCTTTTGTCTCCTTTTTAAAACTATTAAAACAAATTCATTTTGTTCAGGTCTTCTGAGTTGTTGAAACAGTTAAAGTGGACCAATCGCCAAGATTTTGTCTTTCCTGGTGATTGGTCCCTGCCCCGGTAGCATCCTGATGTAGGATGCCCACTTTCCCTCCTAGCATTCCCAAGCGCATGTGCTGGCCCAATCGGTGATTTATTCTGCACATACTAAGGGACATAAAGCCACTGATTTGAACTTTGGCCAGCATTGGTGCGATGGCAGCCACATTCCTGGCTCCCCTGTGGAGTGCAAGCCTGGCCTATCTGATTAGGATTACCAGCGCCAGCCCTGGAATATTTTAGTTTCCAGCACTGCTGCGGGGGGGAGGGGGGGTGGTGATCGGTCCACTTTAAGGTATATTATTTAGTATTAAATATGATAGATATCAGCTATTTGTCCAAAGTATATGGGATTCTGGCTTGTATTGCCTTAAACTCCAAAAGTTGGGACAAAGATTATTGGTGTACTTAGACTGACCCAAATATCTTTGGTGCCAATCTTTTTTATAAGTAAAATGTAAACTTGACCATAAACCAAATTCCTGTGCCTATCTGATGCTCTGTAGTGACATACTTTGATCTTTGCCTCTAGCTGTAACACAGAAAGTCCTTTCTGAAAGCCTCAGACTGATTTTCACGATCAACCACATAACCGCAGTATTAATTTCCTGAATTACAGCTTTATTAATACCCAGCTTTTGTCATACTGGAAGTTTGGTTATGCAATTTTCAGAACTTGTTCTAGGGCAGCTAAAGGATGTTTTGATGGCAGGTGTGGCCCCAGATGGTTGAGTAAGCATCCTGAGAAATTGGGAGGGAAACTGAAGGGTTTCTTTGCTCTGTTGAGCTTATGCAGCAGTCTCTTCTTTCCCTTTCCTGTTTTTTATAAATTGCTTTAATTACCAGGTTTCATTGCACGTTACAAGAATAGTGCTGAATGAAACTTGTCTGCCTGTAACTAAGAAGCACATGTCGCCTCCTCCTTATTTGACCTCTGGACGGTCAGCCCAGGTCCTTCAATATATCAAACCCCAGCCAACTCCCTGTGACTGAGTCCAGCCTAACCGATTAAGACCATGTAAAGGCACAAAGCCACAAGTTTGTTTTTTGCTGTGTTGCTGACTAATATCAACTCTTAACTCTCATGGTGAGGAATTGCAGAATAAGCAGGCGGTACCTGGTGTTAACGGAGGAAAAAATCACATCAGTCTTTTGCCCGCATTTGATATTCTGTGTGCATGATCCTGAGTGGGTAGTTCTCCTAAATGACTCATGGGGGTAAAAATCATTATTTCCATCGAAATGAGTTTGAGAAGAGGGGTTAAGCTAAACACCTTGACCTTTGTTCCTTTGGTATCGCAATCAGATTTGCATATACGCAAATTATTTGGGACAGGGGTGCTAGGTACATTGGTTGAGTAAGGGGGAATTAAAACTGTATACAAGAGCATAAAAGGGTATGAACTTTTTTTCAGAAAAAAACGCTGTACTCGCCATGTGTCCCACGCAGACTGTAAGCGATAGTCTGGCAATCTTAACTGATAGCTGGTTCCACGGCTAGCACTGCACATCTTTCCTGTGTCCTCCGATGCGAAGACACCCCTGGCCCGGCCAGCCTTGTCACTGTGTGGCACACCCCCTCTATTAACTTCACAAGCCCCTTTTCCGTTGCAGTGAATCCATCCATCAGCAGACCCAGGAAGAGACACGCGACTGGGTGTGAGCCGTGGATACAACTATTGTTTACAGTATGCGTGGGAGTATAGCATTTTTTATTTTGGCCTAAGAATTGTCTTTTAAAGTGGATCTATCGCCATTAAGCTGGCCCTGTAGTCCTAAAAAAAAAAAAAAACTCCAGGGCCAGCTGACTAATGGCCTCTCTCCAATTTTGGATGCCCCTCCCAGACGGGACCACATTCACATACCTTCCGCTTGTTTCCGTGCCGCATTCTAGGGCCACTAACGCATCCCAGCCTCCCTGCAGCTGAGGCATGCTCCCGTGCCCAGGCTTTAATATAGCTAGGGCTTGGCATGCACTGCACAATGCAGGGGGTCTGCGGATGCAGTTGCTCTTTATGCTCTTTACTCTGTTATGCCATGCATTAGTATGCACTGCATAAAATGCCCCAGGGACAAGGACATATCCCCAGGATAGTGGGAAACCTGGTAATAGGCCCACTTGAAATGAAGGTCTTGAGGTGGGAATAATTCCACTGACCCAGGAGCTACATGACTAGGCAGAAATGTCAATATTTGAAAGTGTTCTGGTCTGGATAATAGGTGCTGTGTAGATATTAGGCTTGATTGAGAGGAGAAGAAGCTGAGAATGTAAGGGAAGAGAAGTGTACTTGGAAGGGGGCTGCTTACATATAACATATACCATTTGATTTAGCATTGAAACCAATGTATGGCTGCCAAGTTTAAAAACAAATGTTTTGACCTTTAACATTTTAACAGTGTAACATTTTTGAATGTTAAGCAGTTCTATTTTTAATGACCCTTTAACATCTCGTAGTAGCTTTCAGTTTTACTGATATGCTTTAGGGTGGAGGGGGTGGTTGAATGTGTTTGTGGATCCCACTTTACAATGGTCACACTGGATTCTTCAGTCTGTTTTGGCAATGGTGGTCGGTGTTGACTTCGATACTACAAAGTAACTTATTTCAAACAAGATTTTCTTATTTGGTCCTACATATAAACAGTTGGCCATCAGTGAGCAAACATATTCATTTTTGTCTTTTTTGTTTTTTCAGCCGCCAGAGATCTTAACGACTATCTAGACTTGAGGCCAGAAATCTGGATTGCACGTGAACTCCGCCGTATCGGGGATGAGTTTGATGCCCTCTACCGCCCAAGAGGAGTAAGTGTGTTTTCTGAATTGTTTTGTGAAAGTAGTGATGTATTTTGGCACTTTTTAAATGGAAATATCCATTTACCTTTTTTAGTGAGTAGCTGGTTGTGGCCGAGAGATGCACTGTATTTTACACCCTATAAGATGCATGTATTAGTGTGTGTGGGGAGGGGGGGGGGGTGTCGGTGCGTCTTATTGGGTGATTGTGAAAAAAAAAAAAAAGGAAAAATGAAACTCCCCTTTCCATTGTACCGACTGCCACAGCCACGGGATGCCAGAAAATGGAGGAGCGGGAGGGGCAATCGATCCCTGCCCACTGTCTCCACGGCACACGCTGTACAGAGCGGGGTGTACGCTCTGTGTGTGCAGTCGCTGCTTCTCCGCGGCACCACATACAGCAGGGATTAGCTGCCCTTCGCCCGCCCGCCTGCCACTCCTCCATCTCCATCTTCTGGCCTCCTGTGGCAGTGCGGGTGCGGAATTGGGGGGCGCACTGCCTATGGGAAATGGGAGGGGGAATGCCATGCTGCCTGTGGGGGATGGGGGGGAATGCCACACTGCCTGTAATGGGGGATTTTAGACCTTGCCTATTTGGGTCTTGTGGGGTGGTGATTTAGCACATTTGGTTCGGAATAATTATTTTCTCCAAATCTTAGGTGTGTCCTCTGGGCATGTGCGTCTTATGTGGCGCAAAATATAGATTAGTAAAAGAGGGCACAAATATGTTGCATGTGACAGTCTTAAAGACCCACCATCGTAATTTGCATTATGGACCTTGTCCTGCCATAATTGGCATTTGTTTATTTTGTATGGCTTCTAGAAGTTGTGGTTGGAAATACATGTAAATTACTTTTTTTTTTTTTTTTTTTATTAAAATTAACTCTGGGAAACGAACAAGCTGTGAAATCTACAGATCTACCATCATGACAAAAACCCATGATGATTGGAGTTGGTTAGTACCAATTGCATAGTATCAAACGAAACTGTTCCAGTTGTCTCCTAATGTGTTAAATTATGAGCATGAGCAGGTTTTTGGTGGGTACTCCTGAGATGGTTTTCACCTTTAGAGTTGACAAGGTTTTTATGAGCATTTATCAAGTAAGGCTATTTGGAGGGCATAAACCAAGCAGCATGTGGAGCAGCAACCATGCGCCATCAAAAATTCACCTGACCTATAGCCAAAATATTGATGGTTCATGACTTGATGGTCCACATGCAAACAGCAATACAGGTGTGTTGGTTTACTATTGGAAAGTTTTTGTATGTGTCTGATGGACAGAAGAACCATCTTCAAGTGGACCAAAACCAGTGATTTTCACTATACTGGGTTTTGGTCTGTGCACCCCGGGGGGCACCCTGATTTGGGATACCCTGCTGTGTGAAACCTCCCAGATTGCCCACTGCACTTGCCTTTCCACCATTCCCATGACGAGTGGGAGCATGTATGAGTGCTCATACCACTGACATTTTATGCAGTGCATACTGTTGCACAGCATCAAACTGTTTTGTACCTGGCTCCCCTGTGGAGTGTGCACTTCTAAATGCCCAGTCTATGGCTAAATGGTTGGGCGCAGGAGCGGGCACAACTGCAGTGATGCTGGGGTGCGGCAGCAATGGAAGAAAGGGCCTGGGGAAAGGTGGGGGGGGGGGGGTGTTCACATAGTCGTAGGTGTTCTGTTGGAAGCAGTTTCCTGCAACATATCATACTCCCAGCTTCTGGAGGAAAATGGATATCCTATTATGACTGACTTGATGGGTATATTTTTATGAACATGCTGGTCCCTTTTAGCCTTTCGTTTTAAAAGGGCACTTTGTTTTTTTATTACTGCAGTAGAATGTTTGTTGAAGGCTAGCCTTTCTAATGTTAGAAAATACCACTTATAGATTGGTGGGTTTGAGCCATCCATCTAAGACTATTGTTAAATAAAACCCTTTTCTTTTTTAGGGCTGTCTGCAAGGATGATCTTTTTTTTTTTTATATGTGACTAGCATTCTATAATAAGAAATCCATGCAACCAACTGGAATTAAAAATAATTGCCTTAAATGATTATGAGCAGTATTCAAAGATGCATAACCTTCATGAGACAAACGCAAAAAAGCCATTCAAAAGCAAAGCCATTTACATACAGTAACTGACCTCCAACAAATATTAGGGCCCTTTTTAATTTGCTTCCATTTGGCCAAATGCAGGGAGCCCCTGAATTATCACTTGCGGAATTTCTTGCAGTGAAGTATAAAGTAAGTGGAAGTGTAGCTGACAGAGAGGCGTATAAAATTAAACAGAGGGAAGCAAAACTGATTATAAGGACTGCTAAAGGACAAAAAGAGGAAGAAATGGCCAAATCTATGAAGAGGGGAGATAAAACCTTTTTTCGATATATTGGTGACAGAAAGAAGAAAAACAATGCAGTCTCAAAAATTAGAAATAGGGAAAATAAATATATTGACGGAGATAAGGCTGTGGCTGACCATATGAATAGCTACTTTTGTTCGGTATTTTCAGATAGTAGCATGCATGGTCATAGCACAACATCCAGCTGGGAGGGCACGGCTCCGGAGTTTCTGGAGGCTGATGTCTTAGCCGAGCTGGCACATCTAAAGGTAAGTAAGGCGATGGGTCCAGATGGAATCCACCCCAGAGTTCTAAGGGAACTTAGATTTGTGATTGCAGCCCCTCTGACTGATTTACTTAACCATTCCCTTTCAACTGGTGAGGTTCCAGATGATTGGAGAATGGCCAATGTCGTACCAATCCATAAAAAGGGGAGTAGAGAAGAAGCCAGTAATTACAGGCCAGTTAGTTTAACATCTATAGTGGTCAAATTAATGGAAACACTCTTAAAAAAACAGATAATTTCCCATCTAAAAATGAATGACCTGTTGGACCCAAAACAGCACGGCTTTACTGAGGGCAGATCATGTCAGACCAATCTTATTGATTTCTTTGACAATGTCACTAAAGTGTTAGATGAAGGTGGTGCTGTGGATATCGCCTATCTGGATTTTAGCAAAGCCTTTGACACTGTACCACATAAGGAGCTCATAGATAAGTTATTGAAGGTAGGACTCAATCCCTGGATAGTTCAGTGGATTTCTGGTTGGCTGAGGGATCGGTATCAGAGTGTTAATGGTGTGCAATCTGAACAAAGGCGAATTACAAGTGGTGTTCTGCAAGGCTCTGTCCTGGGCCCCATTATTTTTAATATATTTGTAAGTGACATAGGAGAAGGCCTGGTAGGAAACGTTTGTCTGTTTGCTGATGATACAAAGGTTAGTAATAGGGTGGATATTCCTGGAGGTGTCTGCAACATGGAAAATGATTTAGCTTTACTGAATAGATGGTCAAAACTGTGGAAACTAGAGTTTAATGTCTCTAAATGTAAAATCATGCACTTGGGTAGAAGGAATCCCTGCTCTGAGTACCGTATGGGCAGTACTTTGTTAGCCAGGACCTCGGAGGAGAGAGATTTAGGGGTACTGATTACTGATAGCTGCAAGATGAGTGGACAGTGTAGCCAGGCAGTGGGAAAAGCAAGCAGGATGCTCGGCTGCATAGCTCGAGGCATTACCAGTAGGAAGAGGGAGGTTGTGATGCCGCTGTATAGAGCCCTGGTAAGGCCACAGCTAGAATACTGTGTGCAGTTCTGGAGACCTTACCTGCAAAAATACATTATTCAAATAGAACGTGTACAAAGGCGGGCAACGAAAATGGTGGAAGGACTTAAACTTAAAACTTAGAGAGGGGGTAACATGATTGAGACCTTTAAATATGTGAAAGGATTGAATAAGGTTCAGGAGGGAAGTGTTTTTAAGAAGAAGCTTAATGATAGAACAAGGGGGCACAACCTGAAGCTAGTCGGGGGGAAGATCAGGAGCAATGTTTAGAAAATATTATTTTACAGAAAGAATAGTAGATGCTTGGAACAAACTTCCAGCAGAGGTAGTTGAAAAATCAACAGTCACTGAATTTAAACATGCCTGGGATAAGCACACATCTATCCTAAGATAAAGAGAACATACAGTATACACATAAGGGCAGACTAGATGGGCCGTATGGTCTCCTCCTGCCGTCAACCTTCTATGTTTCTATGAATTTTACAATGTACAGCAGGATGCATGTTGTTTTAAATAAATGTGTCCATGCACGTGTGCATTTCAGTGTGGACATAACATTTTTGTTCAACGCAGTTGTGGTTTTTGCTTTATCCAAGCCAGAGAAAGAAACACTCCTCATATTTGGATACACTGTATTTCCGCTACTTTCATTATGCCTATTGTGCTGCTAGTATTCAATGTGCATAGCAAATGTAACCCCTTCCTGCCACAATAGGATTTGGGATTAGTCTGACTAAGGGGAATATATGTAATAAAAGCCAAAAATAAGACCCCGTTTTAAAACTGAACCCTTTTGCACCCTATGCAAAACCAGTTTTCAGTAATTGTATTTACCCTTTAGGTGCGTTACAGGCATTAACACACGTGGAGAGCTCCATTTTAACATGACATAATAGTACATCATGTGTCAGGAAGGGGTTAATACTAAGCATTCCGTTATCTTAATCTGAGCAGGTACACAAGCCAATTCACTATAGGGCTGATTCGGCACAGTGAGATTTTTTTAGTAATGTTTCCGCCAGGAAATGTATTTTTTCTCTGTAGTGCAGTTTGGCATCATTTTTAGCTGTGCATTTTCTAATAATTCACACAGCTAAAAATGGTACTGAACTGCCCTAATGAAAAAATTTTTTCCTCACAACAAAATCAGATTGAACTTGTGTAAGGAAAATATGCAGAATCCTACCTTTTTGGTGGTGGTACACACAAGAAACTTTTGTGGTTTGCTTCACAGTAGTTTTGCCTGGCTTCCATGTCTTTTGTGTTTTTTTTTCTTCCTAAAAATAAAAAATTCTTGTGGTTATGGATCCTAGGACTTGAAAGATGCATATAACTTGTGTTTCAAAGAATATATACACCTACAGACCCCCCACCCTATTTGCTGAAAGACTAATACAGTATCAAAATAAAAAAAAAAAACACATGGTACGACTTGTTAAGCTGGTTGCAGCATGAACCTTAGAGACCTATAGTGACTTTACATGGAGCATTCTGCAATATGCGTTCAGGCGTGGCAGATTTTTCATCTTTTAGCGATAGTTTTTCAAATGTACGCTTGTTCGAGGGTTTTTGATGTCTCATTGTGTAAAATGATACAATTCATGATTTATCGATGGTCTATCAATCACTGCAGTCATTTACATGTACCAATGAGTGCCTAAATGCGAATGTTTCAGAGAATTCATTTGAAATCGCTTTGTGTAAACCCAGTGTTAATCTAATGCTGCTGCTGAGGCAGGATGGGGGACGGGTACAAAATGGCTGCATCCCTTAACCTGTGTTCACTCTCGGCCCCCATTCAAGTTAATACAGGGAAATGCCATTCTGTGCCAAAGAAACTGCTGGTTGTGGGGGGAGAGACCACCCCTCCCAAAATCCTGCCTCAGCACTGGGTAATGGGGGTGACAGGGGGCACTGAAGGGAGCATACAGGCTAAAGGGTCTTAAGCCAGAGGGCCTTTAAATGATTTTTGTTAACTAAGCATTTGCAGCTGTGTGTGTAAGCTGGAGCCTGCACCCCACTCATTATATCCACTCTGCAATTTTGCCATGGTTGAGATAATTATAATGTTAGCACTGTTCTCCTCTGTATCACTATATCTGTAACACCAGTGAGTAATGCATACATATACATACAAAATTCCAAATATATATTTACACACTGTGAAGATTATGTGTTTAAGAACAAATGAGAAACTGATTTTTAACTGGGTTCCTGTTGCTAGTTAGTTTGGCCAAGTGTTGTGGTATGAATTTGTGTGATGGGCTGAAGTTTCTCACTGTTGCTAGTTCCCTTTGCTTCTGGATTTTGCTTGACTCTCCAGATTGCAGCCAAAATGAGATTCATTTTACGCAGTTTGTAAATGGCCATAATGTGTAGAAAATGATGATACTTGTCACATCTCAGTACACTTGTGCCATTGCACAGTCTCTTTACATTCCTACAGTTTGATATCTTTGCAGATGTGTTGGCCTCTGAAAGTTTGCCACAACCTACACATGACCTGTTTTGTGCAGTACTCTGAAATGTCTTTATCAATATATGGGCATCTTTAAAAATCAGGGCTGTGGAGTCGGAGGAAATTTTGGGTACCTGGAGTCGGAGTCGGCAAACAATGCACCGACTCCGACTCCTACTAAATTTTGATTTAGCAAGTTTAAATTTCCCAATTCACAAAAAGTTATAATTAATGACTTCTCTATTGTAAGAATAAAGACCAATGCATCCAGTGCCTCACGTAACCGCAAAACGAACACGTTAAGTGACCGTGAAGAAGCATGCTTTTCATGTGCTTCACTACATGGCACGCAACGCACAATTAGAAGTGGTAATACTTATACTTTGCATAGTGTTGTGTTCTGCTGTTACAGGGAACCCATGGGTAACCTAGCCTCTCACTGATAAGGGATTAAGTAAATATGTTTTTTGCAGGACTAGAGACACTTGTATAAGTGAAGGGAATGGAGGATCAATAGTTCAAGACTGAAGCTGTACCATTGGAAAAACTGCTGTCATTCAGCAAAAGGCTATAAAAACTTGTAAACTTCGATTGTTAGCTTAAACTTTAAACATGACTATGGGATTCTACTAGGGAAATCATGTTTTATAATAAAGGGCCCTTTCTGGATCCTCCCACTGCCCTATCTTCAGCAGAAGATCAGCACACAGAAAGGAGAAGGCAGCTTCTGCCCAACTACCTCTCTCTGCTAGAAGTGATGACATGTATGTTGCCTTTCTTTCCTTCAAGGAATGTATAAAATACATTCACATATTAATACAGAGGAGTCGGAGTCGGAAGTACAAAAAACTGAGGAGTCTGAGTCGGAACATTTATCTACCGTCTCGACAGCCCTGTTACAAAAAATTGAAAAAAAATTTATTGTTGTTGTTATGTAAGAAGTTTCTTTGTAGTAACTTTACCCTTTCCTAATTCTAGGTTCTTGTGGACAATGACCAAGTGATCATCTTGCGTGTGCTGCGTTATATCATTCGTCTTATTTGGAGGATGCAATGACTAATACCTTTTGGGCCATGAAGGATAAATGAATTTGAAGGAGCACATGAAGGATTCCTGCACACCTTTTGACAGAGGCCTACATTCTAAAATGAAGGTCTGTAGAGGTGTGGTGGTTCTGCAGATACACCAGGAACTGGCTGACAGATTAACCCCTTGGACAGTTCTACAACATATTTTTAGGACCTTTTTATAGACTTTAAAGTTTATATTTTATGTATATAAGTCTCCAAAGATGAATATCTACTGAAATATGCATCCATCTCCGAAGACCTGTGGATATTATGGTAACTGAGCCTTTTGGATCCACATAGCTGCCTTACATCATAGACTAATATGAGATGGTAGCATGATGGCACATAGATTTTTTTTTCTTTATCAGTACAGTTAAAGGGGTCAGTCCTGGTGCTATGGATTTTGAATTCATTGTCTTCATTGCCTGGAGTATGTCCAAGGATGGACCCTTTCCGTTGCCTTTTACATGAATCTTGCAAACTCCAGATTTGATGATATGACTGGTTCCAGTCCAAGAATATTTCTAGAAATGTCCCAGCATTCACAAATGATTTGTTTTTCTGTTTTTTCTTTTTATGCGTCATCCCCTTTTATAATCTGGCTTTTGGCTTTGTGCAAAACACATTGAGTGCTGTTCTTCCATCATATATCTTTTTTTTATACTTTTAATTACATAGAAAATTATGTATTAAGACAAAGTCCTATACAAATGATCCACTATATTAACTTGTTTGTTGGACCAGCCACTTTTTAAATGGACTTAAAGAAACACTTTACACATTTTATATATAAAATAGCAAATTCTTACAATGTAAATGTAATATCACTAATGGGGTGGGGGGTCATTTTCAGGTTTTTATTAGACATGTATGATTTTAGTACCTGGTTTTGCCAAAGTGCAGCCTGAAATCCTTATTTCTTCATGGGTGGCTATTGTCCCAACAAATGTGTATATGCGTATCCAATGAAGGAGGTATACTCAAAAGCTTACAAACATATAGTAGGCTTGGCTGGGTGCCATGGGTATACACCCTCCACCCCCTCCCACACTGGAAGCCCAAGATTCATCACTGTTACAGTTCCATCTAATGGTTCCCTGGTGTTCTGACTTACCTGGCTAAGTGGGGCCTTTCTGCCCCAATAGAAGGTCTGCTTGGCTTCTACCCACATTCTGCATTTTTATCATAGCACGTATCTCTTTATTGAGCGATACTTCAATAGCTACTGTAACATTTTGATAACAGCCCCTTTTATGTTAAACATTTCTAAATGGTGTGGTTCCTCATTGTAAATAATTTGAATATCTTAAAATTTCGTTATCATTGCACAGTTTAACTTCTCGCAGTTCAGTCTATAGCCAATGATGCCACATCTTAACCCAAAAAGCTAAGGCTTGCACTCTCTTTTTATAAGGAAAAAAAATATTTTTAATTACTTCTATATGGCCAGCACTACTTTGCCCAGATCTAAATTTATATAGCTCCTGCTGTCCAACCCTGCTGTAAAGGGGATTATATCCCGTTCTATCCATTTAACAGTTCTAAATGTTATGGTACAATGTTACACCAGCATGTCAGCACACATAAGCACAATGCGTAAGCGCAAGTTCAGGTAAACAAATCTATGGAAATCTATGAAGTGCAACAGTTTAGCCTTCATTATATGGTGAAATTCGGGAACCTTTAGAAAATCCATGAGTGTCATCCAGGCAATAATGCTCTTTTCATATCTCCTCTGCTTGCATTGCGTCCCAGTGCAAGAGAAAATGCTACCCACTGTTTTTAATTAGCCCATTCACATGTATATGCTGTGTGTGTATATATGTAAACTGTGCAGCATTGGGCAGCATTTTCCCTTGTGTTGTGATTGCGTTGCCCAACACAGAGCAAGTGGAGAGGTGGATAGAGCCTAAGTGTTGCCAGCTACTCAGGATCCGCTAAAAAAGCGAAATTTGGGCTTAGTGATACCACAGGCAAAGGTAATTGATACACCATTGCATTGGGCTACATTTGGCACTGTCCTAAATAGTTTTCTGTTAAATTGAAGCAGAAATGGCCGATGCAGTGGTGTTCCAATTACATTTGCCTGCTGTATCACTTTAATTATGGATTTCACGCACACTGTTATATCAAACATCCCTGTTGCTGTAATGTATATATGATTACCTTCTTGGTGAAATCTTTTTGCAAAATACTGTATTCCTTTTGAATGTAGCCAGAATCTGCTTTTCTCTTCCTGACATAGGCATATATGTAGTGGGGGAACATTGAATGATGTCATGGTAACATGAGGATTAGTACAGTGTTAATTCACTGACCTGACTACTATCCCCTCATGTAGTCATAGAATGTGGTAATACAGACTCTCTGTAATCTGGCAAGCAGTTGGCAAAGGTGGTGGTGTTGATGCTCACCTGAGATGCCCCTGCTGCCTTGTTTAAGGGTACACACAGGCAGCAGTCAAGACATACTCGCCTCTTCTCTCCCACAGCTTCTTTGCAACTTGGGAACACAGGAGTATCCTGCTAAGAAGCTGTGGGAGAGAAGAGGCGAGTATGTCTTGACTGCTGCCTGTGTGTACCTATAAACAAGGAACACCCGGGTGCATGTACTTTGCAACTTGGGAACACAGGAGTATCCTGCTAAGTACATGCACCCGGGTATTCCTTGGGGACTCGTCAAGTTTCTTGCAGTCCTGCCTCCCTTACAGTGACTGCAGTGTGCCAAGGACTACAACAGAGGCATGTTTTTTGTGTACCCTCTCTGCAGGAGGTGGTGGGGCATGTGTAGATGCCATGGGACTTTAGCTCAGGGTGAGTATCGGACATCCAAAACTCATTGAGTCAGTTGCAGGGTAGAAGAGGTAAGTTTAGTTTGTTTCCCCAATAAGACAAGTTACACCATTATTTTAAAGTCTCTAGCCTTGTCCCCTACACACATCTGTTGTATTTGTGTACATGATGGGTACATTTTTAATTGTAAAACTTCGATTGTATGTAAGGTACTAAGGCAGCATATCATATACAGTATTTCTTTTGTCCTATCTTGAGGATTGAACATGTGCATCTTGCCAATTTTATAATGCATTTAATTTACCTAATAATTTCAACTTTCTTATCTGTTGTGGGCTTCTCCTCCTGACAGAAAGTACAACATCATGTTTTGATAGGTCTATTTAAAGTACTACTTTTGAGTGCCTTGTCCTCTAAACTTCACGCTATACAAGATTTGTGCTTCGGTAACAAAACCGTAGACACAGTGACTCCCAAACCACCAAAGATTGTAACCACATTGTGTTGAGGAAGCTTAGGCCATCTGAATGTTCATGTTAAGGGCTGGTGAAAAAGGATGTTTTACTTTGTCACCTTGTTTTTCCCATTTTTTTTCTGGCATTGTTGATCTGTAGAGATGTGCCTTTTTTATAGCATTCTACTAACCAAAGATATGAGGTGGCTCTTACACTATTCCAGTTAACATGGGATTCTAGCATACTTTGGAATTGTACCTTCAGGTTACCTCAAGTTATGATGTGTCATATACATTTTTAGTATTGTGCCATTACTTTTGGTTGCCTTACAGCGTTCCACTAAAAAAAAAAATACTGGTTTAATGTTGGCTATGCCGATTCTCCACACATCAGTACTTACCAAAAACAATTTCTCAGTGCCTTCTGAAAAATGTGCCAAGTAGTCTGATAGCATATTAGATTTTTGTACACTTGGCCAGCTACATTACCTATAACTATATTCCACAGAGAGTCCTCCTAAATAAGGATTACCATTTTAGGTAATTAAGTGTGTATATGTATATTTCTGTTCCTCCATACCTTGCAGTTTTGTTTAAATCTAGAGTGGCCGATAACCCTTTGCTCCCTATTGCTGAGCAAGGGTGTGCCTTGGAAACATTGTTTCCTGAAAGTGGACGTGTGACCTGCTGGCCACATATTGCCATGTTCATGGCCATTCTCCATTTTGCGGTAATGGAGATTTATGGGGATGGATTCACTAAAAGTTGAAGCAAGACTATCCCTATCGGGGGGCCCTTGCATGGGGGGGGGGTGCAAAATGATTTTCCTGGGGTAGATTAGAAATAGTAAGTCAAGCATTTAGTAACATTAAGCACACCCTTCCCTCCAAATGTGTGAAGTCCAATTTGGGCAATAACATAAACTCACTTGACCTTGAATGACAGGTCAGCCACCCATCTCATGCAGCAGTCTGACTTGGCACAGATGGAGGGGGCTACACAAAGCTTGGACCTCCTTTTTTTTAAACTGGAACATGCTGTGATTGCCCGCCGTGGTCACGTGGTTGCCAGCACTCTGTCTCCTGCAATCCGGTTACTGCGACGGCCAATCACTGAGCCGGATTTCGATGTGGGACTGAAGAAGGGTAAGATTTCTACTGTTTAAATCCGTTAATGTGCAGGGGGCTTGGTAATCAGGATGCCTCTCTGCACCCAGAACACCAGTTTTCTGAAAAATAGATAGTGTTTGGTTTAAAGAGTTAAATCAAATAGGTTTGTATCCCTGGTCAGTCTTTCATGTAGATTTGGTAATCCTATAATAGTTCTAGATTATATAGGTAGATTGCCTAGCACAGTCATGTATCTTTGGTGCTACTAAATGTATATAACATAAACTTGGTACTAATATTTCTACTTTATAACCGAATGCACTATGCCTTAATTTGTCATCTATGCAGTGTGATTTGTGACGGGCTTATTTAGCATTGGTATTTGACCCAAAGATATAAGATATTCAGCTTTTTTTAAAGGAAACACTTTGAATTTAAATCTACCCCGCCCCTGGTGTGTTTTTGTGTATTTTATGCTCAGGAACATGTTATAAATCTGTAACTTCAGGATTAGGAGCCAACCAAAATGTGTTCTGTGTTCATTTTGTTTAAACTGAGCCTGTTCTGTCTTGGCTTTGACTTAAAAAGTGATTTACTGGATTTTGCTTGTCATATGTTTATCGCTGATCAAGGCACTGAATGTTTAGTTATTTGGGGCAGTGACCTTCATCATGGTGTGACAGCCCTTCAGTTGACCTGAGACTTCAAAGCCCTGCCATTTAGCTTTAATAGATATGCCCTTTTTACATACTCTGGGCCTAGTCAAACTGCTTAATAGAATGATAATGCAGAAAGAGTTCCATTACATAAAACGCTGGAACATTTTTGAGCAGTTTTAGCTGGCTTTAAATCCGTACCTGTTTTTTATTATCTGAACAGAAATAAGAAACAGAGGCTCAATTGACAGAATTAAATAATGTGACCTACTGAAAATGGAGATTGGTGCCGTCTTCAAGTTCTGTACTGTGCGCTTTCTGCACCACTACCCAAGGCGAGTGGCAGGGGTTGACATGCTTTGATTTGAAGTGACAAGTAAATATTTACCTGCAGAGCCCATTATCTTACAGGAAGCATTTATGTTTGTGGGCTTACCCAAAAATCTCATTAAGTGGCAATTTATGTGCTGTCTAGCAACTTATCTGCCAGCTGCTCCCACGGCATGGGTATGGGAAGCCTGGCTTGTGTATGGATTGCTAACGTGGTACTTTGTGCACCTCTGTACACAAAACTTCCTGTGTATAAGAGGCGCCTCTATATCTGTGAGAGCAGTTCATATGGCAGCCACACCCTCCCAAAAGCCCGACTATGCGGGTGAGAGTTAAACGGTGCTGGAGCCAGTGGCAGGTAAGCATGGAGTCTCTCTTGCCCTCTAGTACATTCTGGTCTTTGGAGTCCACATTTAGTGGAGGTAAATGTTTTTCTTCTTCTCTTACCAGACCCATTTCAAGTACAATAAACATTGCTGACCTTCTACTAGTAAAACTCAATGTATATATTGTAGATTTCCTGTAATTTAGTTTTACTTTATGAAATGTACATGGGTTGTATATTTATGTCTTCACTTTATTTAAGGTAGCGTTAAGATTCTGTACAGTTTTGTGTTTTTTTTTTTTTTTACATGCTATTTCTGTTAGGGAAGATTAGTGATTACATGGTTGGGCTGTACTGTGAATTTGTTGCACTGCTTGTAACATACCACGGGCTTTAATATAGTTCCTGGTGTCTGGTTACATTTTGCCCCTCCCTTCCTTCTTTTATTCTCCAGGTTAAGTGCACTTTGTATAAGATCTTGTATTTGTTTGCAAGCTGGTAAACTTTGTAAAGGTTTGCAAACCTCAAACTGTATCTCTTTATCATACCAAGGTCCAAATAGTTGAACCCATTACCTAGCTGTTTTTTTGAGTACATCTATTGCAGGCCCAGATCATATATATATATATATATATATATATATATATATATATATATATATATATATATATATATATATATATATATATATATATTTTTTTTTTTATTTGTAGGTTTTTTTTCTTTTGCTCCTCTTCTGCACTCCAAGACACTTTTCCCCTTATTGGACTGAATCTAAATTTTTGATTCAAACTGACTACTTTGAATATTTGCACTTTTATATGTATTTTCCTTGGACAATGTGTACATTGAAAAACCATGTTTCAATTGGTTATTCCATATGCCCACTAATGTATTTTTTTTTTTTAAATGCATTTAACCCTTTTTTACTGAGAATGCCCAGTTGTGTTTTGTTTAGCCTGTCTACAGTGCCATCTGTACTGCATTGTGTGTAATTTTAAAAAACAAAGCTACCAATGTTATTAGCTTGTATAGCACTTTGTTACAGAGCTGATTGTATCACCATGCCTAGCTCTATATGATAAAAGCCATACACTACCTAGTATTTTCTGGTCCTAGAACCTTTAAACATTGTTAGCAAGTTTAAAGATGCGTAAAGTTAACTAAAATTAATGCTTATCAGCCACTAAAGTATTTAGAATGTGTAGGGCAGTCCCCTTTTTAAAAAGTTTTAAATCATTCCACATTTGTAATGCTGGCCATACACAGATTCTTTTTCTTAACAAATTTGTATGTTTGATTATTACATTTTACAAAGGAACCTTACCCATGTTTGTTTGGAGGGTCAAAAGCAAAAGGGTTGTACAATTGGACAAATTATTGTGATTTATATTGTGTATGGCTGGCATTTACAACATGATCAATTGACGAGAAAACATTAAAGACTGACCCTGTAACAAAGCATGTTTAGCACTTCTAAAGCATATATGCAAAGTTCTATGTCAGGATAAAGTTCAACCTCCATGTTGGTGTAACATCCTTTTCCTCTTCGGTTTCAAAGTTTCTCTTGCTTATTATGTATGTTTTATGTAGTTTGCATATATTCGCCAAGAAGAGTAATTTAGTTTTTGGGTTTTTTTTTTTTTTATTTGGGAATTCAGAAGAATCTGTTAACAAGATTTTCATTCTGACCAGTCAAAGTGGATTTTTTTTGGTCTGAACTTTCATGTTTCCATTCTTCCAGTCTTTGTCAAAATGATGTAACTGGGCTTGTGAACATTGTGGTAATGGACTCTTCTAATAAATCTTATGGGGACTGGGCTTCAACAAAAGTGTTAGATTAAAAAATGGTTTCTCTCTGCCACTATATTCTGGTCCATGCTTTCAGAAAGAGCCCTCTTCTAATCACTAAAGTCTTCTCATAGGACCCAGCATATATGTAGCATTTACATGTAATGCAATTGTCCCTGGCTTTGTGTTTTGCACTGATTAATTTTGACAGGGTAATTGCCACTTTTCTTGTGCAATATTGCTGTATATAATGGCTATTTTTTAAAGCTTTCAAGTTTTATATGAATAAATCCCCAAAGAATTGCTACGTGTGTGTGTTTTCTGGTCTCCAAAAGGACTTTGCAAAAAGCATCTATTTGAAATGATAAAGCTGTTTCCTTTCAAGGCGTGACTCCTACTGTTATGAAAACCATTTGTATAAACCGATTAGGCTGATGATCATATGTAAGCCAAAGTGTATAAGACTTTATGGCTGGTCTGCCACTTTTTAGGGCATCCCAGGATCAAGTAGGCACAGCCAGAGGGGAGCCTGAACATGAGCCGAGTGGTTTGCCGGTGAGGAGAGGATTCTGTTTTTCTTGGGCCTACACATAGTGAGGCATCCCAAATCATGATGCCCCTGGAAGAGCATCAAAACCAGGGAGTGTTCCACTTTAAGCTAAATATTTCTAGATAGGCAAGTATCACATTGCACATAAATACTCTGTGCAAATCCACTGTTTTCACACTTGACCTGTTTGCTCCAAATAAAATAATTTGAATGGCATGATTTGGTTCCCCCATTTTAAATTGTAGTCAGAGGATTAGAGTGCAAGCAAGCTGATCAGCAACCCCCAGATTCTATGGATTGTGAGCAATATGCTAACGAAGGTTGCCCATATTTATCCATTAGAACAATTAAAGTTTATTGTGGAATTGCCAATAGACAGAGCAATGTAAATATGACTAGGTATACTCTACCTAGAGTAGGATGCAGTGCCGCTTTTAAAGCGGAGAGAAACCCTATTGGCCAGGCTCTGGAATCTAAAGGATTCTAGGGCCCGGCCACTAGCCTGACCCCGGGACATTCTATAGCAGGATGCCACAGTGTGTGAAACCCCTAGGGTCACCAGTAAACATTCCTGGTGGCTGCATCCCCAGCTTCCCTGTAGCTGGGGGCACAAAGGCCTAGTGAGCTGGGGATGTGGCCACCTTGCTGGTGCATGTCAAGTGGCACCATTGAGAACAGCCGTTTGGCAATCTCAATGTACTACCTCCATTGCAATAAATGGAGAGAGAGTAGCCACACACTGGTGATTGATGACGACCAGACCAGGTGAGTTCTGGAGTGTGGACTAAGTACCCTTTTTGTTTATTCTTAGTATACAGTACGTCCCACGTCCCATCGGTGGGCCCTGTTTAAGTGGCCACTGTCCTCCCTCATCCTCCTTGTAGCCTTCGGGGGGAAAAGAGGCGGGGGGGTGTAAATATGTATGCTATGCATTCTGTCTTTTACACTCTTTTTCCTTTCTGTTTAGTCTTGTGTCAGCCGCCGCGCTGACTTGTCTTTACTGGCCTTTTTAAAAATTGCCACCGCCACGCGCTGACTTGGTTCCGCGCTTGGCGGCGGCATTACCTCAGGCGCTGGTGCGCCATCATTGGCTGCTTGCACGTTCTAGCTTCGCGCTCTTCGGGGGGGGCGGGGCCCGTCTATGGTGCGCTCCGCGTCATCGCTGATACCGGCCCGCCCCTCGAGGTATACCGACGCCATCTTTATCCTACTTGTTGGTCCATGCGCGACGGACCCCTACTTACCGCGGTCCGTAAGTGCCCTTGCGGGCGGCTTTATCTTTCACTTTTGTTACTGTGTGCTTACAGGTCTTGTCTGCTTCTGTCTTTCAGGCGGGACGAACCTTTTTGGCTTCTCCCGGCCCTGTATTCGTATATATAACTTGTAGGCCTTGTAAAAATAATACTCCCACTTCCCTAGTGGGTTATTGGGGCATCCGGGGTTGCTATATAGCGTTATTCCCTATCGGCGTATAGCGCCGCTATAATCACCATATGGAGGCATCCCAGGATAATGTAACCGGGGTCCCTTCGGGACAAGACCGGCTGCGTGTAGCGTGTGGGCAGCCTCATGCTGACACTGACGAGGTGCGGGTCTGTGTACCCTGTGCTGAGCAGGTGCTTGCATTGCAATCTGGCCTGCCAGTGGCTGCACCTCGTTTCACTTCACCTACTCCCCCAAGCTTAAATATCACTCCTACTGAGTTGCATACTAGTGGGATTCTCAGCCTGATGTGTCTTCTAGACTGGCTACTGTTGAGCAATTGATTGCTAAGTCCTTAGCGCGTAAGGCCCCTGCTAAGAAGCGGCACTTGACGCTTATTGTCACTGTTTTCCCTATGGGAAGTGAGGAGTTTTGGAATCTTTGTGGCTATACCCCTTCTGATGAAGGGGAGCTCTTTACTGATTCAGGCTCATCTGATGAGAGACCAAGGAGTCATGACGATTCTGGTTCTGACCCCTGGGCCCCGGATGACACTGACAGATTATTATAGAGATTTTTGAGCTTCTGTCTCTCTCTCCCTGTTGAGGCTCCCAAGCAAAGAGGGGAGCTTTTCCATACAGCAAAATCATGTTTGGAATTTTCCGAGCAGGCACATTTCCATAACCTTGTGCTCAAGGAATGGGAGCGCCCCAGTAAACTTCCCGGGGTTCCAAAGAGTTGGTTAAATGTTGGTCACCCCCCCCCCCCCCCCAAGGTGGATGCCCCGATCCTAGGGCTATCTAACACCTCTGTCATACCCCCCTGACTCTACTACCCTGCGGGATGCTGAGGACCGGCGCATTGACCAGCTGGCATACCACGCCTTTGCATGTGCGGGGACGGCGCTGCGCCCGGTCTGTGCCTCTGCCATTACTACTGTGGCCACTAGAACCCTTATCAGAAATATGCTTGATAGTGCCCCTGATGATTTGCCTTGTGAGGTGTTTAATGCACTCTCCAGTTGTGATGTTTTTGTACATTTTGTCCTCTCCGCATTGGATGACACCATCAGAATGTGTGCCAGAAGTTCTGCCCTTGTGGTGGCTATACGCCGCTCGGTTTGGCTGCGCCAGTGGGCTGCTGACAACGCTGCCAAGAAGGCCCTCACTGGGTTTCCCTTTAAAGGACTGCGCCTGTTTGGGGACCGCCTGGACTTTTTTGCTAAGTGAGGCAGGTTACCCCAGCGCAGGCGGCAATCTCTGCCCTTTCGGGGTCAGGGTTCCTGCTCCTCTCCTTACTGTGGTGCAAGACAGGGAAGGGGGGTTTCCTTTCCTGGGGCCCGGGGAGATTTCTGGGGTAGAGGCAGAGGACGTGGAAGTCCTGGCTCCTCCTGGGGTCCCAAAGCAAAATCCTCTCCCAAGCCCCCTCAGGCATGATGGGGCACCCTCACCCATCCGGGTGGGGGGACGGCTGCAGCACTTCGCTCACGTCTGGAGGCTTCATGTCTCAGACCGGTGGATTCAGGAGGTAGTGTCCTCCGGTTAGAAGTTGGAGTTTGCTGCCGATCCCCCTCCAAGATTCATCAGATCCCGGATTCCTCAGGACCCTGTGTCAGCTCAGGAGCTAGTGCAAGCAGTGCTAGGCCTCCTGGAGCTGGGGGTCATCTGCCAGGTCCCCTTAAGAGAAAAAGGCAAGGGCTTTTATTCCAACCTATTCACAGTACCCAAAAAAGATGGTTCAGTCAGGCCCATCCTGGACTTGAAAATCCTCAACAAGTTTGTCAGGGGCAGGCGCTTTCGCATGGAAACTCTGCGCTCTGCCTTCAGTTCCCTGTGTCAAGGGGATTTCATGACTTCTGTGGACATCAAAGATGCTTATCTTCATATTCCTGTGTTCCCAGGTCATCAAAGGTTCCTCAGGTTCCTCATGGATCAACACTACCAGTTTGTGGACTTGCCCTTTGGACTCACTTCAGCTCCCAGGGTGTTCACCAAGGTGCTGGCTGGTGTGATGTCTCAGATGTCAGGGCATCTGCGTGCTTCCCTATCTGGACGACATCCTAATCACTTCCCAGTCTCTACATCAGGCAGAGTTAGATACTCAGCTGGTGGTGTCCACTCTGAGGACTTGGGGTGGTTGATCACCCATCCAAATGACTCCACTGTCCCCTTCCTTGGTAACTCCATTCCTAGGAATGAATCTGGATACAGTTCAGGCAAGGATCTTCCTTCCTCAACAGAAGGTGGCACAGGCTCAGTCCCTCCTAGCTTGTCCCCATCCCTCCATCAGGCAGGGGATGCAGCTGGTGGGCCTGATGGTGGCGTGCTTCGAAGCGGTCCCTTATGCTCATTTCCACTTGAGGCCTCTGCAACTTCACCTATTGTCAGTATGGGACAAGGACCCAGCGTCCCTGGACAGGGCCTGTGTGCTCTCCCCCCTGGTCAGGAGGTCCCTCTCGTGGTGGATGGACTCAAGGAACCTGTTGGGGGGCAGATCCTTTCTTGCCCCTTCCTGGGAGACGGTCACCACGGATGCCAGTCTGTCAGGTTGGGGGGGGGGGTTCTGGAAGTCCCTGCGGTTCCAGGGGAGGTGGGGCCCTCAGGAGACCCACACACCTATCAATGTCTTGGAGTTGTGGGCGATCAGGTTACTTCTGGCTCGCTTGATTACTCATCTTCAGGGCCTGCCTGTTCAGGTGCGCTTGGACAACCAGACGGCAGTTGCCTACATCTATCATCAGGGAGGGACCCAGAGCAAGGGGACCCTCCAGGAAGTGTCTCTGATCCTGACTTGGGCGGAGGCCAATGTCCCCTGCATATCAGCTGTGTACATCCCAGGGGTGGAAAATTGCCTGGCGGACTCTCTGAGCAGGGGGACCTCTCGCCAGGGAGAATGGTCCCTATGCAGCAGGGTGTTTCAATCTCTGTGTCACCATTGAGGCCAACCAGATGTGGATCTGTTTGTGTCCCGCCACAATCACAAGCTCCCAGTTTTTGTCTCTCTGTCCCAGGATCCTCTGGCCTTGACCTCGGATGCGCTAGCAATGTCATGGCAGGACTTTTGGTTCCTGTATGTCTTCCCTCCAATCCCCCTGCTGGGCAGGGTTCTGCACAAGATTGCTCTGGAAGGGGTGCCAGCAATTCTGGTGGCCCCCAGGTGGCCAAGAAGAGTGTAGTTCACAGACGTGGTGCAGCTGGCAGTAGATCAGTACGCTCTGCCCTTGGTGCCAGATCTGCTCACTCAGGGCTCACTACGCCATCCCAATTTACAAACTCTGGCTTTGACGGCTTGGCTGCTGAAACCTCCATCTTGATGGAGAAGGGGCTGTCTTCCTCAGTTGTGGATACTTTGATTAAAGCTAGGAAGAAGTCTTCCTCTTCCATTTATTACAGGGTTTGGCGTGCCTACATTGACTGGTGTGAGTCTAAGTTTCTTCCCTGTCGTGTGTTCTCTATTCCCAGGATTCTGGAGTTCCTGCAGCATGGGTTGCAGATGGGGCTCCAACTCGGTACTCTGAAGGGTCAGGTTTCTGCCCTGGCTATTATTTCTTCCAGAAGTCCTTTGCTCAGCATCCTCTGATCAGGACTTTTTTCCAGGGGGTCACTCGTGTGCCCCCCACGTAAGCCTATGGTGCCTGTTTGGGATCTGAACTTGGTTCTGTCAGCCTTGCAGGGTGCTCCCTTTGAACCTGTGCCGGATGCTGCCTTGGCCATTCTTACGCTCAAGGTTGTATTTCTGGTGGCTATCACTTCTGTCAGGCGTGTGTCTGAGTTGGCGGCGCTGTCCATTCAGCCCCCCTACTATGAGAGACACCAGGACAAGGTGGTGTTTCGTTTCAAACCTGACTTTCTGCCTAAGGTAGTGTCTGTTTTTCATTTGAATCAGGACATTGTTCTTCCTTCTTTGTGCCCTAATCCTAGCAATGCTAAGGAGAGTGTTTGCACTCTTTGGATGTGGTTAGGTGTCTGAAGTACTATCTGGTGGCTACTGCGCCTTTCAGGAAAACTGATTCTCTTTTTGTGGTCCCTTCTGGTCCTAGGAAGGGTTTGGCTCCTGCCAAGTCTACTATCGGCAAGTGGATTCGTCAGGCTGTGATTCAGGCCTACTCTGCTAAGGGGAAGAATCCTCCCTTCCGCCCTACTGCTCATTCCACTCGTGCTATTGTTGCCTCTTGAGCTTTTCAGCACCAGGCTTCTGTTGAACAGGTTTGCAAGGCCGCTACTTGGTCTTCTGTTCATACCTTTTCAAAGTTTTACAAGGTTTATGTTGGGGCCTCAGCTGATGCTGTTTTTGGCCGAAAGGTTCTGCAGGTGGCAGTGGTTTAAACTGTCTGCTGCTGATTTTTAATGGAGATCCCACCCTACTTTATGGACACTGCTATTGGATGTCCCAACTGTAAGTATTAGATTTGGAGCAGGACGTACTGTATACTAAGAATAATACAGTTCTGTGATTACTCACCTGTAGAATTGGTATTATCCAACCCACCCTTGGTTTGCATTATCTTGGATCCCCTGTATGGTGATTGTTATCATTGTTATACAGTCAGGGCCAGAAATATTTGGACAGTGACACAAGTTTTGTTATTTTAGCTGTTTACAAAAACATGTTCAGAAATACAATTATATATATAATATGGGCTGAAAGTGCACACTCCCAGCTGCAATATGAGAGTTTCCACATCCAAATCGGAGAAAGGGTTTAGGAATCATAGCTCTGTAATGCATAGCCTCCTCTTTTTCAAGGGACCAAAAGTAATTGGACAGTGGACTCTAAGGGCTGCAATTAACTCTGAAGGCGTCTCCCTCGTTAACCTGTAATCAATGAAGTAGTTAAAAGGTCTGGGGTTGATTCCAGGTGTGTGGTTTTGCATTTGGAAGCTGTTGCTGTGACCAGACAACATGCGGTCAAAGGAACTCTCAATTGAGGTGAAGCAGAACATCCTGAGGCTGAAAAAAAAGAAAAAAATCCATCAGAGAGATAGCAGACATGCTTGGATTAGCAAAATCAACAGACGGGTACATTCTGAGAAAAAAGGAATTGACTGGTGAGCTTGGGAACTCAAAAAGGGCTGGGCGTCCACAGAAGACAACAGTGGTGGATGATCGCCGCATACTTTCTTTGGTGAAGAAGAACCCGTTCACAACATTAACTGAAGTCCAGAACACTCTCAGGGAAGTAGGTGTATCTGTCTCTAAGTCAACAGTAAAGAGAAGACTCCATGAAAGTAAATACAAAGGGTTCACATCTAGATGCAAATCATTCATCAATTCCAAAAATAGACAGGCCAGAGTTAAATTTGCCCAAAAACACCTCAACAAGCCAGCTCAGTTCTGGAAAAGTATTATATGGACAGATGAGACAAAGATCAACCTGTACCAGAATGATGGGAAGAAAAAAGTTTGGAGAAGAAAGGAAACGGCACATGATCCAAGGCACACCACATCCTCTGTAAAACATGGTGGAGGCAACGTGATGGCATGGGCATGCATGGCTTTCAATGGCACTAGGTCACTTGTGT
Organism: Gastrophryne carolinensis; assembly: GCA_027917425.1. Taxonomy (NCBI): domain Eukaryota; kingdom Metazoa; phylum Chordata; class Amphibia; order Anura; family Microhylidae; genus Gastrophryne; species Gastrophryne carolinensis. Next base: position 381,174,045 of record CM051237.1, on the reverse strand, counting down.
TTATTGATGACATAACAGCAGACAAGAGTAGCCAGATGAATTCTGAAGTGTACCGGGATATACTTTCAGCCCAGATTCAGCCAAATGCTGCAAAGTTGATCGGACGGCGCTTCATAGTACAGATGGACAATGACCCCAAGCATACAGCCAAAGCTACCCAGGAGTTCATGAGTGCAAAAAAGTGGAACATTCTGCAATGGCCAAGTCAATCACCAGATCTTAACCTAATTGAGCATGCATTTCACTTGCTCAAATCCAGACTTAAGACGGAAAGACCCACAAACAAGCAAGACCTGAAGGCTGCGGCTGGAAAGGCCTGGCAAAGCATTAAGAAGGAGGAAACCCAGCGTTTGGTGATGTCCATGGGTTCCAGACTTAAGGCAGTGATTGCCTCCAAAGGATTTGCAACAAAATATTGAGAAAATAAATATTTTGTTTGGGTTATGTTTATTTGTCCAATTACTTTTGAGCTCCTAAAATGTGGAGTGTTTGTAAAGAAATGTGTACAATTCCTACATTTTCTATCAGGTATTTTTGTTCAACCCTTCAAATTAAACGTTACAATCTGCACTTGAATTCTGTTGTAGAGGTTTCATTTCAAATCCAATGCGGTGGCATGCAGAGCCCAACTTGCGAAAATTGTGTCACTGTCCAAATATTTCTGGCCCTGACTGTAGTTGATAGTTTGGATTGTTTAATTCTTCCGGCTTCTCATTAACTGCTTTTCAATGCTGGGGATTTGTGGGAGGTCCCTGGGTATTTGAGGGGCCGGGAGGAGCCTGTTTTCGATGTCTCTGCAGTCCAGCGCCATCTGGCGGAGTATATCCCAAGTGTAAGTATTAGATTTGGAGCAGGACGTACTGTATACTCATAATACCTATTCTACAGGTGAGTAATCGCAGAATTGTATTTTTATTACCATGCTGAATGATTTTAAAGTGGATATACTTATGTTTATTTAGGTTCAGCCTAACCTACCTGCTCACATTATCTTCCCATTGGAGAGCTATCTTATGGGGAACATAAAACAGCTGTGCATTGATAAGGCAGCCACACCTCCTCCAATAGGGGGTGTGGTTTATTGCAGTATGAAGCTATTTCCTTTACAGCATCAAATAGCATTTCATATCTGGTATTTGCTTCCTAACTGTATTCAACAGTAGGGGCATCCCAGCTCATGATCCCCAGGGAGTAACTTAGAGTAATTCTACTTTGGATGGCATTTTTTCCATTGTGTGGCAAAATGATGTCTTCAATGTGCCAAGCTTATCTGTTATTTTTTAATATAACTTTGTGTTCCATAGCAATAATGTGTTATGTTCACCAAAGTGGTACATGTCATAGACTTCCTCACTCTAGCTTGCTAATCATCTGAAACAGCATGCTGATCAATAAGTCACAGGTATGGAGGCACAATCCTAACACAAATGTTTATTTTACATTCCAAAAGAGGAAAACAATAAGGCAGAACACAAAAACATGCCAAAAAGGAAAACGCCAAAGAATAGAACAGCTGCATGGGAGCTCCTGAAACAGAGGGAGCAGTAAAGGCAGAGGAGAGTGTTGACAATGTTAAGATAACTATGTACAGTAACTGTCTTGCTGTAACTCACTGCTAATGTATTCATATTTTGCATGTTTTACTAACCCTATATCCTAGTAATATTTCTATTTGCTTTTTATTGTCATCTTTGTGTCATTTAGCTAAAGAGAGTTTTGTAGTGTTGGTTTGTGAGTGCTTAAATTGCATCTGTATATAAACAATAATGACCAAAGTTAGGAAAATTGGTTTTTAGGAGGGTGCTGTGGTAAGTGGTGTAAAAGACAGATGTAAATATATATTTTATTTAGTATCTTTGAAGTATGTATATTTTTTAGAAGTGTGTCTATATATAAATTAATCTTTAGGTCCTAATGCACAGTACAACACCATACACAGAAATGACAATCTCCTGGAGACTAAGGAGATTCTTAGAAGATCACTTCCTCTAAAAGCTATATATGTGTTCTCGCCCTCCATGCATGTCATTTTGATGACATCAGCTGAAAAAAAACAGAGGTTGTTTTGGTGTCTGAAACTGCTGGATGGAACAGATTTAAAGTGGACCAAAACCCAGGATAGTCAAAAGTTTTGACTATCCTGGGTTTTGGTCCTTTCCCCGGGGGCACCCTGGGAGACTCTGTTTCCTCAATACCTGCACTGCAGCAGGGGGACTTTATGACCACAGTGGTTATAAGGGATGCTTACCTGCATATCCCAATTTTCTCAGGCCATCAAAGGTTTCTGCGATTTGCAGTAGATGGACTTAATTTCCAGTTCATGGCTCTCCCTTTTGGCCTCTCCTCAGCTCCAAGGGTTTTCACGAAGGTTTTGTGAGGTCTTATGGCTCTTCTAAGGTGCAAGGGGGGACATATCACCCCATACTTAGACAATCTACTAATCAGAGCTCCGTCATTTCAAGAAGCTCTGAGGGACACACAAACCATTTAGTTAATTATGGAGAACTTTGGGTGGATAATCAATTATCCAAAGTCACATGCGATTCTCTCTAAAAATAATTTAACGGCCTGGCTCTTGAGACCAGCATCTTCTCAGAATGAGTACTATCTGTTGCAGTCATTAAAACAATGATTAGGGCCAGGACCTTGTCTAAGATCATCTATAGAGTCTGGCAAGTCTTTTTTTCTTGGTGTGAGGTGTTATGTCTGCCAAACCTTCTCTATTTTTCAGGATCCTGGAATTTTTACATAACGATCTTGATGATGGGCCTTCAGTTAAGTACCCTCAAGGGACAGGTCTCGGCCTTGTCCATCTTTTTTCAGAAACCCATTGCAGAGAACAGGCTTGTGAAGACATTAGTGAGTCCACCCGAAACCCTCTCTTGGGACCTAAATATAGTTCTATCAGGGGCCTCCATTTGAATCTCTAGCTGAAGTATCGCAGCTTTTTATGACTCTTTAGGTTATCTGGTTGTGATTATATCTGTACAATGAGATTATATTGGTCAAATCTCCTTACTTGGTTTTACACAAAGACAAGTAGAACTTTCTTCCAAAGGTAGTCTCCTCTTTCCATCCTAATGAAGAGGTGATTTTGCCTTCTCTATGTCCTGCTTCTGCTAGCCATAAGGAGGGAGTTCTCCACTACTTATATCTGGTGAGAATTCTTAAGGATTTCGGGCGAAAGGTATTAGACAGTGGTCACTGCTTCAGCTGAGGTTTGATTTTCTGCATAGCTTACTCAGGCTAGAGGAATAATGTTGACACTCAGGATTCCCGTCCTAAGAGAAGGGTATTGCTTTTGGACGTCTTGTTTCGTATCTGATTTGGTGACGCCCTGGAATGGAATATGAGAGAAAATACAATTCAGTGACAATACAATTCCAGGGTGTCACACCCTCCCTACTGCTAGGCTACTCTATCTATTCCTTAGACGACTTAGCCATGGTAGAACCTTTTGTACATATTGTAACTATTATGTGCCAGCATTAAAATAAACCATAAAGGAAAAGATAAATTAGATGCGGCGTCTCTTCGGAGCTTCCTTCACCCTCCCGGGTGGCAGTTCCTACTGCTTTTCAAATTACTGGAGGGCCAGGGCAGACAGAAGTATATGTAGACCACACCTTTTTATCTTGCAGTCCTGCCTTTGGCCTAGAGTTAACCTATTCGTATCTGATTCGCGAACGAGAGAGAAAATAATTCTGCAGTTGAGAATCACAGAATTGTATTTTTACATCCCAGAAGATGAAAACAATAAGGCAGAAAATCAAAAATCTGACAGGGCATTTCCTTTAATTAGGCAAAACAATAACTTCTATAAAGGTGCTAAATTCATTTTCATATATAAAGAAAAGTCATAAAACTACCCATAAGGGTACCCTCAGTTGATTTTCCAAACAACTAAACACAAACCTTACATCAATGCTATTAAGCTGTTTTTCAGGGGTTGGCCTTAGTAAAATATTAATGCTTTAGCATACCCAGCCAGTCTAAATTTTAAGCCTCTAACTTTATATACCTTTTTAGCTCTATATTACGCTTGGGTGAATTTGGTGTGAGAGAACTTTAGCTTACTGCAAAGAGCACTGACCTCAACCCCTTGTAACAGCTTCTGGATGAACCCGATTGTTCAGCATCAATGTCTAACCTCAGAAATACCCTTCTAGATTAATGTAGAGAAAACAAAATCCCATGGACACATCTCTCTCAGAAGAGTGAAAGCTGTTTTAGCTGCAATGTGGGGAGCAACACCAGATTAATGACTATGGATTTAGAAAAGAATGGGGTGGATTCTGTAGGAATTGAAAAAAATACTCTTGGTAGTAAAACATTCAGTTTAACTGAAAAGAGCATTGGAATTTCACTGTTGCTGAATCACCAGCTAGGAAGACAATAAATGTCAATGGCACTTTCTACTCAAAAGACAAGTAGTGAAGGTTTTACAGCTTTTTGCATTGCCTTTCATTGTCTTAGCTGGTGATTCAACAGCAATGGCATTCTCATGTTTTTTTACTACCAAGAGGATTTTTTTTCAATTCTTACTGAATTAGGAAATCTGTATGTTCATGTAGCCCTTAATTCCGCTGATACCTACGAGGCTAGCTTTCTACAAGGAAGTGTGTGGATCGCTGTGGGAGTGACAGCATGCCTCTGATTTTTTTCAACTCTCACTGAATTGAGGCCCTTGTCAGAAAATCTGCATGTACAGTAGTTCTTAACGCGGAATAAAACCCACTTAACTTGTGAAATACATTTGGCCAAAGCCCCCGCCTATACTTCCTTTTTAGGGTGTAGCACTAGAACTAGATGTTTTTGCTTTTGGAATTGTCCTGGAACACTTTTATTTTTGCTGTCCCTCTCTGTAAGATGGCATGGGATCAGTCATTGCATAGGTGTGGCAATTACATAATTGCCACACACAAAAGTGGCAATGAATGGAGGAAGGAGAGCTCTACGGCTAAAACATGCACCATTATCTGGGATTAGGGTGAAAAAGGAGCAGTAAAAATTGGCAAAAGGTTCTCTTCATTGGAGGAGCAATTCAGGGGATGCTAGTTAAAAATGTGGGTTTTGGTCCGCTTTAAGTCTTAGATTGTGTGGAGGAGGGCACTGCATATTAATTATTGACGAGGGCTGGGAGCCTGTGTGGTCTGAGGGGGTTATCTCTGGGTGGTCTGTGCACATGTGATACAGGGAGCTGCAAGGGGGTGGGCACACATGGGTGGACAATGTTATTTTTTATAGGGACAGCTGTAATGTTGGGTATAGCAGTCTTGCAATAGAGACTCTAATCCACTTATGGCTTGGCTTGCACTTAATTTTTTAGTAGCATTACAGGGGGAGTAAGAAAAGTAACGTACAAAAATGATAATGCATGTTAGATGGACCAAAATGTGATAATCATTATAGTGATTAGAGAAAGGGGCAATGTTAGGTGTTGTTGTTAAGCCCTTTGCCCTGGCCCCTCCACTGGAGCTAAGGCAGGACAGATGGGGGGGGCATGGCCAACTTGGCAAAGCTGCACAGAGCAACATCCCCCCTCCGTGAGCGCAACCATCTGCCCATTTACTTGAATGCCACTACCTGAAGCACCAGTGACAGCAATGGATCCTGGGCCAGGTAAGTTTTTTTTTTTAAACCCCCCTGTCCTGCCCGGGAGCCGGGGGAGGGGCTAAGGCACGTTTTTAACCTTGACTGGACTTTCACTTTAAGGGCTTAATAAGTCAACTTTTATATGGCCTTAATTCATTAGTTTAACAAAATTCACAGTCAAAATTCTCATTCTCAAAATTCTCGTAGTAAAAAAAAAAAATCACTTTAGGAGAAAAACCCTGTCACTTTGCCGAATCCCCAGTTAGTAAAATAACGAAAGGCAATGGCATTTTTTTTACTACTAAGAATAGTAGAGAACTTTTTACTCCTCTTTGCACTGTAGTAAAATGTGCCATTGACTTTCATTGTCTTTTTATCTAGTGATTCAGTAACTGTGAAATTCTCATGCATGTTTTTTTCTCATAAAGTGATTTTCTTTTACTACTATGAATTGTATTGAAGTATTGAATCAAAGCCAGGATCTGCAAAAGATCAAGGGTGCGAGAGATAAAGTGAAAGTGCACTTTAGTGAGGTCTGCAATCCATAAGAGATTGTAACAATGCAATGTCATGAAGATCAGAGCGTGCTGGAGCTTGCAGGTTTTTTGACAGCTAAAGTGCATGGGGAGCTCTCATCGGATTGACAATCAATTTCTCCCAAGTTTGCTTTAAGTAGCCTTGGACCTTAACATGGCTTAAAACCCAGTGTAGAGGTGAAAACATCTGACCTAACCCAGCGCTCAGAACATTGGACACCATGCTTAGTACATACTGTTTGTGACCCAACCTCTTGACTCCACATGCTTTCCTTTAGATTGTAAGCTTGCAAGGGCAGGACCCTCTCTCCTAACGTACTCCTGCATCTACAGTCGATTCAGAGCCAGGTGAGAAAACTCACTTCTTTTTTTAGGAGAGAAAACTGCCATCTACTTTCATTATCTACTTTGGGGCTGATTCAACACCAGATGCAAATTTACAGCCCATTGTTGAATCAGCCCCAAGGTAGATAATAAAAGTTAATCGCAGTTTTATTCCCTAAAAAAGAGTGCGTTTTCTCACCTGGCTCTGAATCGATCCGTATGTGTTTCGTTACACTACTGTCACATCTGACTCGCATTACCATGTGTAATATATACATTGTCTTTTTTGTGTTTAATTATTTAACTTGTCTTACCCCCCCCTTGTAATTTCTACATTGTACAGCACCATGGACTATGATGGCGCTTCATAATAAGAAATAATAATAGCCCAGTTTAAATATTTCTCACCAGAACGTGAAACTCCCTGATTTTCCTGTACTTAACTTGGCCTTACAGCACATGAACGAGCTGTTTGCTGGAGGGATTGGGGGTGCTGTGTAGTGTTGTGTACGCTGGCTAAGCTCAGCCGCTACCACCTTAAAAACCATGCAGTGAGCAATACCTATTCCCTGTATGTGATGGGGAACCAGAACCTGCAGCACACATTACAGCAACTGCAGCACTACATGTGTGCTTTGGCACCATTCTATATATCATCTCATCATCTCTATCATCATATCATCTCTATAAAGACCAGAAGATGAGCATCCACTGTCTGTTAGCTAATGCCTTCACACCTGGAAGTCCATGGAGGGAGGCATTACTTGGGGCACCTGGGTGTGTCTGCAATGATCGGTCCGACTACAGTGGTCAGTAACTCACCTGATTGCTGGATCGCATCTTGTGGTGCCCAAGGACCTGAACAACAGTCAGAAATGAATCTGTGTTGGACTTGCAAGCCCGCCATCTTTCAAAGGAGTGCTGCCATACCCTCTCCATTCATTGGAATGTAGGAGGTGTGCTGAGGCCTGACACAGCCCCTCCAATGTAGTGGATAGAGAGGGTGTAGCAGCACTTCTGTGACTTATGGTGGGGGAGCATGAGCCCTTGGGCGGTGGGATGTACTCCAGTGATTAGGTGGGACAAAAGGGGTTCATTTATTTTGTTATATGGGTGGTCAATTACTTTAAATTGAGAACTACCTTCTCTGTTCAGGTTTGTAGCAACTAAAAACATAAAACCCAATTTAAAAAAATGTGCCAAAGAACTTAGGCTTAACAGAGATTAGTTCAAGGGTGCAAATATGACTTGCCTTGTGGCCACAATATTTATGACACATTTTGCATACCCTATATATTTCTCAGCATTAGGTTATCAAACAACAGAGCCTATCACTTATTTCATTAACTCTAATAAAAAAAATAAACTCACTCCAAAAAAAACATTGCGTAACGACTAGCAAACAAATACTTCAGACAAGTGCTTTGCAATAATAACCTGCTTTGCCGTGAACATTGAAGGCTTCTTCTCAGCCTGATTTTCCTCAAGTAAGAAGGATCAGAAAGGGTTACGACGCCATGAGCCAGGCCTTGAAACATTAGGTTGACATTTAAATCCTCAGTGTGCTGGCATGGACTTTCCAGATGTTGGCATGTCACAGGCAGCAGCTGTTTTTCCAAAGCACAAGTTAAAAAAAAAAGCACTTAAGATAATATTTCATGTTGCTCCAACCTGCTGAATCAGCAGTCTTTCTGAAGAAAGGTATAATCCCTCCAATTAACCCTTTATTATCTTGCTGTTCACACAGTACACATGCTTTCTCGGCGTGTGTATACTTTTGTTTTACGTGCTAGTTTTACATAATCGAGTGTTATAAACCAACAGGGAACTGTGGAAACTAAAGTTGTGCCTGTAGATTGTTTTCAGACATGTAGAACCAGCATTACGGCGGGAACACAACGCAGGGTTTGTCCGTCTGTGCAGACTCTTTAGTGGTAAAGAAATGAATCTGCTGTTGCTGGTTTCTCTCAGTACTGTGGCAGAATCCCTCACATGAAAGGCATCACAGTAATACATATTGGGTTAGCATGGGCAGTTAAAACAACAAAGAATGCATAGTTACATAGCCATGTTATAAGCATGACTTTAGCTTCTATTTAACAATCATCCCTGGGTTGTCCAGATATGGGATTTCACTCACAAAGTCTCAGAAAATGCAATAGGTGCAGGTAGGATGATTTTTAATGCAATCTGTATGTACAGCGTGGGGGGAAACATATAAGATAGGCTCTTATTTAGGGTGAAGGTCCGGTTTAAGCACCTGTGGGGAAGAAAAACCTGAACACTTCCTTTAACACATCTTGGAGATCCTGCTCCATGCTGTATGTGTATATTTTGCATGCATCTCCAGCTCATTGACCCCAGGCAGGCCGCAAGCCACACCCCAGAGGTCTGTGAGCCACATGTGGTTCCTGAGCTCGAGGTAGGGGACAAGTATTCTAGAAGTTGGTGGACAAATTGGTGTATAGTTGCAAACAGCAAGAGACAGAAGACAGTGATTACATTACTCAGCAAAACAAAAAAAGCTTGAAGTGTTTGTAATTGTATTGCTGCTTTCTCATTATGGAGCAAGTGAACAGTTGCATTGAACATTCACAAAGCCTTTACTTTCAGCTCTTTATAAAAGGGAAATATATGCAAGAACTGTATTGGAAGTTGGTTCGGTACTGATCGCTTGGGGTAGCAAAGAGACATTCAATGATATGCATGGCTTGGCCTACTTGCTAGGAATCATGGGACATCATGCTATTCTTATTTCTATATGTGCCATGTAAATGTTTTTATTTATTTAAGATCTTTGAATAGGAGGCTTTCTTCTAACATGAATATCTTTCTATGGTGGCTTGCTTCTCAGTTTAGCACTTTTAAAGAAAAAGTCAGCTTTCAATGGCATTTTTTAAAAGTTTCCATGATTGTGTGCCAAAATGATGTTCTCAATGTGCTGAGCTTATCTGCTTTTTTATATAAAATAATCATTGTTCTCTAGCAACACTATGTTATCAACTGTACACAAACTGGTGTGATTGTTGTACAGAGCAGAGACTTCCTGACTTTGGCTATTGGTTGGCTGAGGCAGAGACAGTGCTCCAAATCCCTGAGCTCACAGGTTAAACCCCTCCTGCTCTAATTCAGGATTTTCAGATGAGGAGATCATAATCTTGTGTTACAGTAGGTTACTGACAGTGTTCTGCCCTGGGGAGGTCATTGCTGCTGCTTGAGTTTGCCAAAGTTGTTGATGAGCTTACCTGTTACAGTGGAAAGATTCTGGGATTTGTAGGCAAAAGCTATACTGAAAGTGTTATTTAATGCCAGGAAAACCATATAAGAAACTTATACCTTATACAAAAACCTGACAAATATGTAGTTTTCTTTAAGTTACCCACACCCCCCATATAGCCATCACTTCCAACCTAGATTATGTACAGTAAATAGGTGGATATCACTTTCTGCAACACAAGTGTGTTTATTGTGGTGAAGTAAAGTTTCACCCACAGGGACTTCAGTTTTTTAAAAGTTGCACTTGGTGGCACTAAGCAACATCTACATTAGAGGTTCCCAAGCTCTATGAGAGGCTTGAAGCCACATTCAACTTGCACAGCTTGTATAAGCTTGCATCCACCATCGAGCTGATATGGTATGGTACGTGAGAGCCTAAAACTTGATTGCTCAGTTTGCAAATGTGGATCCTCGTTCAGCCCTCCAAACGTAACGGTTAAAAAATTTCTGTAGTCTTTTTTTAATATGCAGCAGCAAACATGGAATTGGAAGTTGCAGAGACAGGTAAGACAACATATTTGCTGCCTGCCCAACTCTGCAATAACCCCACACACAGTGCTGACAATGCCTTGCACAGGGGACTGTGTAAGCCCTTAGCCTAATCTATGTGCTAGACCTCTGCAACTGTTCTGGTCTAGCAGCCAGCTCGTGAGCCACACTGAAGGGGTTGGCAAGCCACATATAGCTCCGAAGCTACAGTTTACGGATCACTAATCTACATATTTTAAATATCTGTATTTTTTGATGACTTTTAGCTAAAAGTGTTGTGACCTTTGCTTAGCACTCAGCTCACTTTCCAGATTGCAATCCCCTTTATAAGCTGTCAGTGAGTCACTGTGCTAGAAAAGTGACTCCGGACATGTAAACATCTGTCCTGTCTTTTTATAAATCTGACACATGGAGTGTCCAATTTTGGACTTTTGAACTTTTCAAATCGGCAGGAAATTATAGAGTAAAAATCACATTGACTGAAATAGCATGTGAGCCGTAGAGTAAACACAGAACTGTTTTCTTGGTCAAGATCGGTGTGCTTCATGGTAAAACTGTAGTTAAATATACGTAGCACTAACAGTGCACTGATTGCGGTTTGTCTACCCGTTACCCTACACTAGAGATGACATCAATGATGTAATTTACCATAGAAATAGCTTTGCTGACAAGCAGATCTCTGATATAAAAACATTATACTTATTCAATTTATGTCAGACTTGGGCCACTGAGATAAACCCGCAAAATGCCAGCTGACATGGTAAGCAATGCCCTTAAACTATATTATGATAAACCACTGGTGTTTGGTTTAACCCTTCTAATGCCAGCTACGCAAAATTTACATAGCTGCCCCTCCTACCGTTAACTGCCAGCTACATACATTTTATGTACCTGGCTTTCCCCCCTGCTAGTGCCCCCCTAAAAAAAAGCCACTCATCTGACCCCTCAGTGGATACGGACGGATCTCTTCATCCGGGGGGCCTCCGATCCCCCCCCCCCCGGGGCTCTTCCAGGTTCAGGAGAGGACCTGCAATAGGGCCCCCCTATTGAAAAAAAAAAACATTTGCTTACATCCATGCGCAATCCCTTCCACCAGGTCTCCTCTTCACCCAGATGGCCTCTGATCCCCCCTGGGCTCTTCCGTCGTGAGGAGAGGGCATGAAATAGGCCCTCTCCTCTTCTTCAGTCATGACGCTGCTAGCCCCATCTTTTGTGTGTGGAGAGGATTATGTCACCTGTCCGCAGATCAGTAGTAGTGCTAGGTGATCGCCAGGAGAGGGTTGGAGGGATAGGGGCCCCAGCCCCACTCCAGCAATCACACGGCAGCTGTCATCAGATTGCCAGGGGACACAGGATCGGAGGTGAGTAAAAAAATATTTTCTCTGTGTGTGTCTGTGGTTTTTACAGTTAACCCTTTGTGAACTGGTAAGGGATCCACGGGGCCTCTATAACAGTTCACAAGGCTTAGGGGGCTGTCAAGTCACCTGTGGCTAATGGGTGACTTGCGATTAACCCCCATCCCCCATTACATGCCTCCCCAGAATCCAGAGGGGGGCAGAAAAGCCAGAGGCCACAGAAGCTATGGGGACTTGTAGCCTGCAGGGCCAGGGACCACAGAAGCTTGCCCCTGTGCCCTGTTCCACAAGCCCCCGTAGCTGGTTATGCTGAGTAGAGGGGACCCCACATCATTTTTGGGGGCTTTTTAAGGGTTTTTATCCCTTAAAATTCCCCAAAAATGCCCCCTCTGGGAATGGGAACCCCATGACATTTTGTTATTTAACCCTTTATAGTGTGGATAGTAGTTTTTTATTTGAAAATGTTAAAAAGTGCTCTTTTCAGTTTGGGGGGTCTTCTGGGCATGTGGTACGGCTGTAATCAGGAGAAATGGGGCTTTTGACATGCAATATGGTTTCCTTTAATGAAATAAATGTTTTATTTAAAATAGATGAGACAATTTTGTAAAATATATATATATATATATATATTACTCAAAAATATTTAAAAACTGTGGAAAAATTACAAACAAGACATTTCATGTGGAAGCCTAAAGTCTGCTGCAAAAAAATGTAATTTTCCTAGAAATTCCTGCAAAAATCACAGTTAATCAGCGCAAAATGGTAAAAAATGACCTGTCAACAGAGCTACAGCCCCAGGAGGGGGAAACGCTAACCTGGCATAATGCGTGCAACTAGAAACAGTTCAACAAAACTAAAACTTATAGAAGGCATCAACTGCTACCGACACAGTCGTAACACAACAGTAGGGTGGGTGTGATGCCCTGGAATGGAAGCAGATGAGAAAAGAAATTTACTGGCAGTACACAAATTTCCTTTTTCTCATCTCTTCCATTCCGGGGCAGAACTAGTAGCAACGCGTGGGGCGTCCCAAAGCAGTATTCCCATTCAGGGTGGGACCGTGCCAGAACAGAAAACACCCAACTAAACCAACATAACCAAGAAGACAGCACTGACACCTCAAGTTTAGACCCCTGGAGAGGGTTTCACCACCGTCTGCAACACCTTACGCCCCAGAGCGGCCATCGGCAGATGCCCTGGCATCAAGTCTGTAAAAGGTGGTGGACAGATGGCCAGGTCACCGCCTTTCAGACCTGTTCCACCGAAGCCTGGTGTTGGAAAGCCCAAGGCACGTCAATCACCCTGGTGGAGTGAACGGTGACTCGGAGGGGCACCAACTTCTCCTTGCAGGAGTAGGCAAGTATGATTGCCTGTCTCATCCATCTGTTAAGAGTGGCCCCTCCGTGGCAGCGAACAAGACATCTATCTTACATACCTCTCAAGTAGTGGCCAAGTAATACTTTAATGCCCTCACCACATCGAGGGAATGCAAGAGTCTCTCCCCTATGGCGAGCAGGGCATGGGTACAAGGAGGGTAGCATTATCTCCTGATTAAGATGGGAGGGAGAGACCACTGTGGGCAAAAAATCCTGCTTGAATCCACATGAAACAGCGCTTTGTCCTCATGCAGCACCAACAAGGGTGAACTGATGCAGAGCGCTGCCAGCTCCAAAACCCACTGGATGGAGGTGATTGCCACTAGAAAGGCCACCTGCAATGTGAGTATCGTTAGGGAAGCCTCCACCATGGGTTCAAAGAGGGGCCCCTGAAGAACTGATAGGACCAGATTAAGATCCCAGGGCGGGACAATCGACCGCCACTGAGGCTGAACATGCGCAGCAGCCTGCATGAAAGTGTGGACTAACCTATGCTCCGCGATCATCCGTCCCTTAAGACTGCTCGGCTGTAGGGCAGCATCCAGGCCTTGCTGGAGGAAATTTTGGGTATCGAAAACCTCCTACAGGAATGACCTTTAGTATCGCACCAAGACACAAAGGCCCTCCAAGTCCTGTAGTGCTCAAACAAAGGTCTGAATTACCGCTGCGGACAAACCCCTCTCTTCCAATATGCTGGCTTCAACAGCCAAGCCGCTAAAGTCTGGAGAATTGGGGTGCTGCAGAGGACCCTGTTGCAGAAGAGCTGGGTGGTTGGGAAATATCCATGGGGGCTCCACTGCCAGGCTGACCAGATCGACGAACCACACCCTTCTGGGCCAGGGTGGGGTGATGAGGATGATAGGAATCCGCTCGCAGTTGACCTTCTTAAACATGCAAGGCAGAAGTGGCAGTGGCCGTAATTCGTAAAGCAGGCTGTACCCTGACCAGGAAATGGCCAGCATGTCTCCCGCCATGGCCAGGGGGTCTCGCACCCTGGACATGAAACTCTGAACCTTCGGATTGTGCCAGGATATAAAGATCTCCGCCTCCGGTAGACCCCCACCAGTTGCAGAGGACCCGAAACACTTCCTGGTGAAGGGACAATTCCCCCTGGTCCACCCTCTCCTTGCTTCAATAATCGCAGATTCTCCACCTCTGGAATGTGAACCGCCGAGATGCACAGAACGTGAAGTTCCGCCAACATCATGATGCGATTCACTTCCTGGTACCCACCCGATGGTTTATGTAGGCCACAGCCATGGAATTGTCCAAATGTACCCTGACCGGAGAACCAATGCCTGAGAACCAACAGAATCGCCCTCAGTTCCAACACATTGATTGGAAGACTGCACTCCCCCTGGTCCCAGAGACTGGCGTCTGTGGTCAGGATGACCCACCAGACCAGCAGGAAAGACTGACCCACTGCCAGCGACAGCTGGTCCAGCCACCAATGCAGGGATCGCCGGTTTTCTGAATCACCAGATGGCAATAATGTGGATTCTGAAGGCAGCTTCACCCTCTCTGTGTGTGTCTGTGCTGAATGTGTTGTCATGAGTCACGTAGAATAAGTTTCAGAAGCTTTATTTCGGTACAGAATCTTGCAATAAACACGGTTCATGGTCTACACTGTCCTGCACAATTTCGATAGGAGCACCAGGCCTGGAATGGAACGGGACTGTGTCAGTGGTAGGTACCATCAGTCTAAGGAGATGCATGCCCTGTCTGATCCTGGAATATTCGGCTCAGCAGCGACCTCACTGCCTCCTGAAGAGCAATGCCCTTCTGCACTGGAAGAAGGACTCGTGCCCGTCGAGTATCCAAAATCATATCTAGATAAGTCGCCACCATGGAGGGAACCACCTGGGACTTGGGGTAGTTGTTTGCAAACCCAAACATCCTGCAGTGCCTCTGCCAGAGATGGGACTCGGATCGGTAAGTCGTCCAGATATATGGTGATGTGCACCCCTTGGATCCGCAGGAGTGCCATCACCATCGAGGGCCAGTGGACAGTCCGAATGGCAGTGCCCCAAATTGGAAATGTTGGGTGCCTACAGCAAAGCAGGTATTGTTGGTGACTATGGAAGATTTGGACATGCAGATAAGCATCCTTTATGTCCACTGTGGCCAGAAAATTCTCCTGTTGCAGTGACGTCACGACTTTAGAGATTCCATGCGAAACTTCCGCACCTGAATGTAACTGTTCAGACTCTGAAGATCCAAGATCGGCTGAACGGACCCGTCCTTCTTGGGGTTAACGAACAGTATTGAGTAGAAGCCAAAACCTTGCTCTGAGGGGGGCACCGGTACTACAACTCCCTGGTCCAGCAAGAGCTCTATCGCGCGGGCTGCCGAGCCGACGCCCTTTTCATGATGCAAGAAGGCTTGGATGCCACAAGCCTGTGTGGAGGCCTGGTTCAGAACTCGATCTTCTATCTGTAAGAAACAACCTCCTGGACCCAGGCTTTGGATATCCATTCCCTCCACATCAGTGCGTAGTGCAGAAGCCGCCCCCCCCACCCGGGTGAGGGCGCCCCATCAAACCTGAGAGGGCTTCGTTGGGGGCTTGGGCCAGCTGACCCATTGGGGTCTAGGTTTCCTCTGTGGCTTTCGCTTCCCCCAAAAATCCTTGTGGTGTCTGGAGTCTGCTGAACCTTCGTATTTCCGAAAGGTATGAAAATTTGGCGAGCTGTGAAACAACGTCCTCAGTTTCTGAGTACTGTGGGAGCCTAGTCAACTCGTAGTCTTCTGGACCAGGTCATGCAGAGGCTCATCAAAAAGACAACCCCCTGCAGAGGGGAGGGCAGTAAGTGTCTTCTTTGAAGCAGTGGTGGCCTTCTTCCCAAATCTGCCAATAAGCAGGTCGCATGGGCAGTGGCCATGCTCCCCGTGGCAAAGCTGCCTCCCCCCACAAACGCTGGCACCGAGCTCTGAATTAGCTCTGCCCAGCATGGCTGCCTCTCTCTCCCAGGGTGTCATGGAATGTAGTAGTAAACACCAAACAAACACACACACTGACACATGGGATCCCGGCCATCTAGCTTAGGCCCACCACCAGCCATAGGGAAGGCAGACATCAGCCAGGATGGGTGATGACCCAGGGGTTAGAGGGAACAGAGCTGAGTGTGAGGCACCAGCAGCGCCAACATCCAAGGTCCAACAATGAGGTACACTATGGGCAGCGGGTTCCTGATTCTCGGGGCTCAGACCCGGCGGGCGAGCCATGGTACACTGACATGGACCCATGTGCGCTCCCCTCACTATGCACGATCCCATGCCATCGGCTTAGGAACCGTCTTCAGGCATCTAACGGGAGTCCCCAAACACTGCAGCTGGTGAGGGGCTGGAAGACAGGGAGGGAGTCGGAGCCCCCATTCCCAGTCAGCACTGTACTAAAAAACAAAAAATCCAGGCATCTTCACAGCCCCTTGCAGCTGCAAGAAAAAATCTGAGGATATCCTGCCACAGCCTGCTTTATATAAGCTGGGAGGAACTAGTTTTTTTTTCTATTTTGCAGTCCCCACCTACGCCTGAGATTAACCCAAGCGTTGCTACTAGTGGTGCCTCGGAATGGAAGAGGTGAGAAATATGGTTTGTATATGTATGAACTATGGCGGATATTCCAAATGTAAAGTGTTGTTTTGGTTGAAAAATTGCAAGGTGCGCAGTTTGTCTGCAGACCCGAAATTTTAAAACTACCCTTACGTGCATGCTTTACTGGGGTGTTTGGCAACTCTTACCTTGACAGTACCTATGCATGTTGTGTATGTCCTATTCGGGGGACCTTGCTTTTATTTTTGTGAATGGTAGAGAGAAGTGTGCGATGCGGCCACGGCCCGCGCATGCACCATTCGACCGGGATTGGGGTAAGTGTAGCGGGCGTCCTGGGGGGTTTTCAATTTTGGATGCCTGTGGGGAGGGAATGGATCAGCCCGGGAATTTTATAGATCCAGCTGGGTTTTGGTCCATTTTA
Source organism: Gastrophryne carolinensis (assembly GCA_027917425.1). NCBI lineage: Eukaryota > Metazoa > Chordata > Amphibia > Anura > Microhylidae > Gastrophryne > Gastrophryne carolinensis. The sequence continues at coordinate 381,157,124 of CM051237.1, read as the reverse complement.
AAGCTCAGAAAAACAAATCCCTTCAAAAATCAGTTGAACATGTGTAGTACAAAATAGATCCCACTCTATTCACAACCTAAATATGTTTTACTTTTACCAGGAGTTTGTCTGTAGTGTTTAGTTTTACTATATATCTGGGTCGGTACAAAATAATTATTTTTAGTGTACAACGGGTTGGATCTAAATTTTTAGTCAATTGTTGCTTCAATTTGCTCTATTTTAGGGATTTTTAATAGAGTTGGTTTGATAGCTCACTGATGAATCACTTCTGAAATTATTACAGACAATGAGAAATGGGGGTCAGACTGAAGACAAAACTTTGGCTGCATTCGAATTAATACATTGTATTCTCAAGTGTAAAAAAGTACCTTTTATTACAAATGCTGTAACAAAGCAGAAGATCTCAACTCAGTATGATGTTTCAATCTAATGTGTGTTGTAAATATGTAGCAGGATATAGTGTGTAGCAGAAATTACAGGGTCCATATTGTAATTCCTGCTTAGTAGTACATACTTAGGTTTTAAAAAATCTATATAGGGGGTGATTTGCTTTGTCTGCTACCATTCACTACTTGACATAAAAGTATGTTCGCCGGATGCGAGATGCATGCGTGACAGACCAGCGAGTAAGCAAAACTTACTGCAGCGAACACGGAATTTCGCAATGCATTTTGCTGTGTTTGCGCCACAATTTTCTGGCGAAAGTCACAGGTATTTACATTGAGAAGTGGTTTGGAGAATGCTGCTGATATGCCAACGAACTGATGTGGCAAAAAATGAAATCTTGCTGAAAACACACATTTATAGCATATATCGGCATTAGAGGGGTCTCAGAATATATATGGGGTATCTTAGGAGTGTCTGGATTGTTTGAAAAGCTTAAGAATAAAAGTTTATTAGAAAATATAAAAGTAATGTAAAAACATTATTATTAGTTATATTAGATAACTTTCTAATGTTCATGTGCTGTGCGAAAAATAAGTTAAAGATGCTAAAAAAAACCTAAAGTGACAATCTCTCCCTAAATAACATTGATATCTATAGGGTTCACCACTAAAAGGTGGTGAATGCAAAAGTGTTCACCTGCATTCGCCAAGCCAAACTGAAGCAGAAGTAAATCCCAAAAATAAGGTAATCACTGGCGGGACATGCAAAATATCACCTGGTAAATGCGTAAACCCAGTGGATGGCGGCGAATCATTTCGTAAATTACCCCCATAATCTTTACACAATTGGATATTTGAAGGTATACCTTATCTTTAAAAATGGGTCTTTCATAACCACACATCTATTGTAGTAATTCAAAGCAACAGCAAAAGCACACATACTTGCATGATTGAGACTGAATTTCTTAACAGTAGAAGAAATTTGGGTCAATCTGAATTAAATTTTTAACAAATTGCTGTTAAAAAGAACACCTTCTGCTTCATTCAATTGACGGCAATATCCTCATCGTCCATCAGACCTCAGAATCTTCAGTGGAACGGGAGGACACTGTCCTGCACTGTGGTCCCACTTCATAGGTGGGAGTGAGCCAGCTGGGAATGGCACTCACAGTGACATCAGAGCAACAGGGGTATGTATTGGTATAAAAAATTGTATTAATGGACTTTTTCAGGAGTGTTTTTGTGTTTTTTTCACATAACTCTCTGTGATCTGGTAAGGGCTCCTTGGGCCATTTTCTTTTTCATTTTTAACCCTTTAACCCTTCTAGCATCAGCTACATAAAATGTATGTAGCTGCCTCTCCTGTCGTTAAACAACAGCTACGTAAATTTTACGTACCTGGCTTTCCCCCCTGCTAGAAGGCAAAAAAAAAGCCACTCACCTGACCCCTCTATCGAACCGGCCAGGTCTCCTCTTCATCCGGGGGGGGCTTCAATCCCCCACCCAGCCCCCCCCCCCCGGCTGCAGGGGACCTCACACCAATTTCTTTTTATTTAAATTCAACTCTCTATAGTTTGGATATTAGTTGTATTATATTTGTAAATGTTATAAAGTGCTCTTTTCAGTTGGTGGGTCTGTGTAACCAAAGAATACATTACGGGATTACTTCCAGAAAACTGCACCCATGTCAACAAGCCTGGTATGTCAAGTCTGAGGTGTGTACTTCCAGAGAATACATAGTTTGTGGGGGGTATCTCAAATGTAAAGGGTTGTTTTTCTTGCAAAACTGCAAGGTGTGTTGGGGGAGTCTCCTGGGCAAGAAAAGGTGTCTACTAATACACATGTGGTACCGCTGTAATCGGAAGAAATTGGGATTTCACACACAATAAGATTTTATTGACAAACTTACACTTTTTATTACAAAAAAACACTACAAATTGTAAAAAATAGTTTTTTTTATTTTTTTGCACATAGTTCACCCAAAAATATTGAGAATACACCTAAAGAATGACAAACAAGACATGTTCATGTTAAAGCCCAGACTCTGCTGAAAAAAAACAATATATAATTTCCCTGGGAAATCCCTGGAAATCCCTTCAAAAATCACAGTTGAACACGTGGAGCGCAAAATAGTGCAAAATGGTGTGACAACAAAGTGTGACAATATCTCCAGATTAAGCATGTGAAATTCACGTGGCTGCATGTCTGGTCATTAACTGCCAGTCACATGAATTTCACATGCCTGACTTTTCCCCTGTTTGTGGGCAGATCGAAAAAAATGCTCACCTCCCCCTGGGATCCAGTGCTGGGGGTCTCCTCTTACCTTGAGGGCCTCCGATCCCCACCCAGGGATTTTCAGTGGGGCAGAGAACACCCATTCCCTGCCCCGTGTGGCGACTTCTGACTGATCCCCAGCAATCGCAGGAAGGGGCTTTTATGGGCGAGTGAGATGACACCGTTCACTTCGGCCTGGCATGGCACATAATGATCAATGATGGAAGGAGGCAAGTAGAAAAAAACAAAAATAAAGGACTCTTTGTGTGTGTTTTCTTACATTTAAACCTTTGTGAACTGGTAAGGGGTCCTTGAGACCCCTATACCCATTCATACAGCTGGCAAGTCACCTGCCAGCCAGCGGGTGACCTGCCATAACACCCCAGCCCTATCACCTGCATCCCTAAAGCCCAGGGGGATGCAGAAGAGCCCCTGGCTGATGTGGGCTATGTGGGCTGGTAGCGGGCCCTCCATGCCCTGGTCTACCAGTCCCCATAGCTGGTACCCAGGTTGTTTTTACTGGGGAGGGGGGACCCAACGCCATTTTTAAAAACATTAAATCTCCTCAGAAGGAACAGGTGTTTTTAAGAATAGGAATTATATTTTTTCACATTTTTTCAAATTGTGCCAATGTAAAAATTATTTTTTTTTATTATACATATTTCACCCAAAAAATAAGCACTGAAAAAAAGCCCAAACCCGAAAAAAACATTTTTCCCTGCAAAATTAGTGTTAAACATATATAGCACAAAGTGGGGTCTGGCAACCGAAGCTTACAAAATTTCTAGGTAGGCTGGCAGAGAAAGGGTAAAACCCTAGCCTGTGAAATTCACATGGTCCCCTCTCTCATGAACCCCTGTTTGCAGCAAATAAAGAAAACACACACCTGGGTCCAGGATCCAGAGCCAGGGGTCTCCTCTCCCCCCCCCCCCCCCCCGCTTCTGACAACGCAAGGAGGGCCTTTTGTATGAGGAGTAAGATGAAATCATCTCATTCCTTCGGTATAAAAGGCTGCTTCTGGCACCAAACACCTGTCAGGAACCGGTAGTGATTTCTGGAGGGCGGGTGTGAGGGCAGGGGACTCTGATTGCACCCGGCTTTCACTGATTGCCGGCTGTCAGCGTCAGTGAGACTCCATAACAGTTCACAAGGTACAAGGGGCTGGCAAGTCACATGTGGAAATCAGGTGCATTGCCATTTACCCCCGGCCATATTACCTGCCTCCCCAAAGCCCGGGAGGGGTAAAAAGAGTCTCGGCCCGTGAGGCATAGCTGGTGCTTGGTCTGGTTTTGGTTTCTGGTTTAGCTTGTGTAGTTGGGGACCCCATACCAATTTTCTTCATTAACCCTTGATAGTGTCTTTAGTAGTTGTTTTTCATTTGAAAATGTCATGAAGTGCTCTTTTCCATGGGGGGTCTCGGGGCCAGGAACGGAGGCCTATAGATACATATGTGGCTTTTACACGCAATATGTTTCTTTTAAACATTTTTTACCTCAAAATATTCATAAAACACTGAAAAAATTACAAACAAGACATTTAATGTTAAAGCCACAAACAAAAATAATTCCTGGAAATCCATAGAAACGCTTACAAAATCTCAAGTAGGCTGGCAGCTAAAAGGGTCTTGTCACCCAGTCACTGCAGCAGTAGAGCCTATACGGAGACCTGCTCTATTCCAAGCCACCGGCTAATATGCAAGCTTAAATACAGCAATTAAATTAGATTTTGTTCGATAAATGAGGCTCAGTTGAGAAAACATGTTGAATTAATTTGATCATTTTTATTTATTTTTAGTTACTAAACCTTATAAGTATATTAAAGAGGAAGTCCAAGCATTTTGTAACACCCCCCATGCCATATAACATAAAAACAACTCACGGGGGGGCAGGCAAGCTGCACAGAAGATGAATCTGAGACTACCTTTTTAAGACATATAAATAGATTATTTTTATAACTGGAACAATCTGATTTAAAGTGGACCAACACCCCGGGGGATCAGCCCGGGAATCTATCCCTCCCCGCAGGGCATCTGAAATCGGGATGTCCCGCGGGGTGAAACCCCCCAGGAAGCCCACAATCCTACCTTTTCCACGTTCCAGCGGCGCATGCGCATCCGCCTCCCGCTCGTGCCTCTAGCAGGGCACGCTCCCACGCCGGACGTTTGTGAATGGCCGGCGCAGGTGCGCTCCCTGTAAGAGGCACGCGCGGGAGGCGGCGGCGGCAGACACGCTCTGCTTGTCCGGCGCTGCCTCTCGCTTGTCCGGAGGCGGGGATTGGCTACAGCATTCACGTGGGAGCGGGGAGAGGTGAGTTTTCGGGGCTTTCTGGGGGGTTTCACACAGCGGGGCACCCCCGATCGGTGGACCAAAACCCAGGATAGTCAAAATCCTGGGTGTTGGTCCACTTTAAACATTAAATTAATGTAATGTAGTGTAAACAGACAAAATACTGCTGTATACTGATCATAAATTACCAAGTGACTGGGTTTACTTATGGGAATTAACCCCACACACATGCCTGTGACACCCAAATGTATCAGTTTATAACACATTTGGACAACAGGTTCACTCTCTCTGGTCCATGCACAAAATGATAGGTGTAATAACTTACCTTTTACCTTATGTTATTCAGAGGACACCCTTGGGCAGGTTTTTTGAAGAGCCCAGACGTCAGATGGATAGGAATACATATTAATGGCATTACTGGCAGAATGTTGACTGGTCTTCATTGACTTATAAAAGGGTGAGAAATGCAGGTTTACTATTTGGGCCCTGATTAAATATGTGGGCTTCCACAGGCATTTTACTATAGAAACAAATCATGTCAGGAGGAAAAATGTAAAGCAGATGAAAACCCATTTCTGGGTCCACCACTCATCCATTATCGCCCCCCTGCCCGAGCAGCCGTGTGCTGCTGTTGGCTCGGTGGTGGCCCAATTTTCAAAGAAAAACAGGTTGTTCCATTGCCAAAGCCTGGCACTTTTGAGATCACCGACTGGCTGATCTTAAAGGTGCCCGCTATTCAGAAAGGCTGGGCACAGGAGCGTGCATGACCACAGGGAAGCCAGGGATGCAAGGTAACATTAATGGTACCCCGGGGGGTTTCACACAGCGGGACATCCGGTGTAGGATGCCCCAGTGCAGGCTAGTGACCAGGCCTGGAATCTTTCAGATTCCAGGGCCCAGCTGCGTGGGTTTTGACCCTCATTAAAATAAATGTCCCTTCTACAGTGCTGCACCCCTTTGCCAGTTCCTCCACATGGCTGCCAATATCCAAGTGAATTCAGTTATCTAAACTTAATCTACAAATATCTCTCCAAACAATTATTTTCTTATAATTCATTACTTCATTAAGTGGAACAAAACCCAAAGCAGCTGGCACTTCTCTTTGTGAACCCCCTGGGTCACCACAAAACTCAACTTTTCCTGTTCCCATGGTGATGTAAACAACTCTGGCTGTATCCAGTTCCTAGACATTCATATAGGCTGGGATTGGGAGTGTTTGAATATCTACAGGCAAACGCAGTCATATACAATTGCCGAGCTCTTGTTTAAACAAAGTCGTATTGCTGATCATTAATATGCATGACATACAGCACATGCCCCATTGGATCAGCAGTCACGTAAGATATACTTATGATCCGGGTGTTTTACACAGCAGGGCATTCTAAATTGGGATTCCCCTAGGGCAAAGAACACAGCTTGGGAAAGTCAATATACCAGCCTAGACACAGTCTTTACTCTTCCTAGGCCCTCCTCCAGTCCTCAATGTTGATCACCTCTCCCCAGTCTTGTCTCTAGGACTTAAGATGGGCTGCTCCACTCCTCCAGAGTCTAGTCCCCTATACAATGCATCATTACCTGAGACTTCAAGTCTTCCTAAGTGCCCTTAAAGCTCACCCTTTGGAGCATTTGCCAACTTTTGTAGTACATACTGTAGTTTATGTACTGTACATACTACTAGTGACCCTGTCTGTCATCTCCCTTATCTTAGATTGTAAGCGCTCGAAGGGCCATCAGTCTGCAATTCCAGGTGAAATATATTGTCTTAACACGTCTGTAATTTATACCTTGCACAGCACCACAGGAGAACAATAATAAAAATAGAAATATTGGAAATCACTGTAAACAGTAGCTTACAGTACATAGGTGTGAACATGGCTATAGTGTTGAAAAGCACAATCATTTTGCATCATTGTGCACTGGACTTTAGTTTTGGTATTCTCAATGCATACTAATCTGTAAAAAACATTTTAAAAAAACTAGCGAAATGGAAGTATACATACACATATGGCCATCTGGGATTTGGATATTACTGATACAAAACTTTTTTTTCAATTAAGCAGCATGAAATCGAGTGATTCATCTGATTGCCCTTGCATGTCTCTAAATTGCTAAAAGGCACATTCATATATCATAACATTAATTTCTGTGCTACTAATTGTTCTGCAATGCTTTCCAGATTAAACCTGTTCTACCTCCCTCCATGCTGATTGGCAGTGTCAACACAGTCACTATAAAGAATTTACAGGGGTTGATAAAAGTTCAAACCTGCTAAAAGAAAACTCTTGCGCTTGAGTATTGCATGTTGCCTTGAATTACGCTTTTAGGAACACAAAAAGGATCTAGATTAATACTACTACGTGCATATGTTGCTTTGATACATCAGAGGGGAACTAGAACAGTTGCATAATATTACAGTGTTACATGTTTTTCAGTGTTTTGATTACATGTCCAACAATAGTGAAAAGACACTGAGATTTAGATGTGTTGTGCTCCACAGTATGTATAAAATATCCCCAGTTCCCAGCAATTAAAACAGACATGGCAGAATCAAATACCAGTCAGCATATACAGTAGATATAAAAAGCCTACACATCCATGTAAAAGAGAAGCAATCACCAACATAGTGTTCCTAGACATATAACCTTCCCAATTAAATTAAAAAAAAATAATTAAACCAGAACAACCTGCACTGGGTGTCATTCCCTGAGCATGGGGGCAGCCTAATTACCAATGCCCCCACGCTGTATCACCCGGTAAAAAAAAGTTCCTCACCGGAAGTCACACCCATTTTGCAACTTCTTATAATTGGGGATGTAAATGTGTTTTGAATTAGCCAGCCCATTAAATCTCATATTTAAAGTTCTTCTGATTAAACTCAAATAAAGTTCAGCTGTTCTAGAAGGATTTTTCTGATATTTCCAGCATTGCAGAGGTTGTCTTAGAGGTTGCCTCGATGGCTCAAGGTGCTTCAAAGGCCATCTGGCAGCAGCTTTAGAGGGGTTGGCCAGTGGGAGCTTCATGGGGAACCAAAGCAAGGACTCTGGAGACCAGGGGTGGAGGCAGAGGAAGTGCAGAAATCTAGACTGAGGGTGTGGAAAGGGCTAGAGGACTGGCAAATACCTAGGTGGCATGAGGAGGTAAGAGCATAGAGACCAGCAGTGGCAGAGCAGGACAGATCCAAGGTGGCATGGAGATCAATGAATAGCCATGCCAAGACCAGAGAACAGAAAAGTCCCTAGTGGCTGCTGCGGGGAGCCATGGACCTTTGGCAGCAGTGGGAGACATGAAGTAGATGGTGGTGATAGACCCGAAAGTAAACTGCAATGCAAGAGAAGCATAATAATCCTACAGAATCCTGTCTCAAAAAATGCTTTTGGCCACCAGTTAAGGGTTGAAAAACGAATACTAGGTCAGACACAGTACAGGCTGCCAATTTTTGGCACCAGTCTAAAAGGTGAGCATCTCCTAAATTTGGAGCTCACTGGAAGTGTGAGTTGGTTCCTTTCCAACCTGAAACCTACCTGCAACTGAGTCGCTAGGGGTAAAGCAACAGAGGTTATGAGACTTGATAAAACAACGTTTACATTTTTTTTTACAAGACCACATTCCCCTCCAGTCAAAACCAAGTTATTTGCCAAGGGATTTTAATACGTGAAAAGTTCAAGTGTTACAGCCGAAAATCTGGTCATGACCAGAGAAAGAAAGAAAAGAATGGCCGTGTGTTTTGCACTTGAGCTGTAGCTCGCCAAGCAAGCTTTGTATCATAAGTAGTTCTGCTGTAGGCATAGAAAGGGAAAATGTGTGTGGTCTGCCCTTTGTTTTAGCAGTTTCACTACAGATACAAAAGATGTGGTTAACTTTGAGCCGAGAGGAGCCCAGTTAAAAACGGGTTGCTGTCGGAAAAAGACAGAGATGACAGATACTAATTGTCTCTGCAATGATGCGCTGAAAGCACAAGTTCACGTCAGAACACTGTAAAACAAAACATGTTCAAATCATTTATGCAAAACAGAAGAGAAAATAACCCATCATTTTCCCATGATGATGACCCATACACACAGTTGTAGCAAGGTCATTGCCAGAGCTCCCTCAAAAGCAAAGCTTATTTATTGTTTGAGTGCTGTGGGGGAGATTCTTTTTTCAAGTACATTCAAGACAAAGGGTCAGATTCATCAATGTGTTTGACTAAAAAACTTGGCTTTTTTCCTTTACAGCCACCGAGCTTAAGTGTAATGTGAAACAGGACAGCTAGGAGTCAGTTTGATTGGTAGCAGTAGGAGAAGATCACCAGTTCTTAGAGTGCACAATACATCAGAAAGACAAGCACACTGTCTGTTTTCTGTTACAGAACAAAAAAGAAATATAAAAATGTAAAGCCTGATAAAGTTTACTAGTGTAGGTGGCAAGATGTCACCACAAATCCGCCCCAGACACTAATATCATTTGTACAGATTACTGACTGGGAAGAATTGTCAATGTCTATGCAGTAACATCAACTTTGTACTCAAACTGGACCAACACCCTTACAACAAACAGTGCTCATATGCATTCCTCCCCAGGGTAATTCAGATTGCCGCACATAAAAATAAATGTACCTTTTTCTAACTCATGCTGTGGTCAATTTTACAAACAAAACGGTGTCCCATGGAGCTGCAGGCTGCCTGCAAACAGGAAGTGCTGCTGGGTTTCCTGCTACTGTGAATTGTCAGTTATGTCAGTTGAATCCAGGCAGAAGCATGGCTGGGATCCTGAAAAAGGAAGCTCCAAAATGGCCGCTTATGACTAGAAAATTGGTGAGGCAGTGTTTTAGCTTTGAGTGGCAGGAGCAAACATAAGTGCTGACAATGATGCAGTATCATGCGCGGCTGTGCCAAGCTGTTGGTCTGGTTTAACCAAAGCAGAACATTTATGGCAAATATAGTTAAATGCGTAATACGTTTGTTAAGAGCCAGAACTGCACATCAAAGACTTCTTAGCTGTCTTTCCACATATGAAACATTGCAGAATATGTAATATTTCAATGTTTAGTCAGCCTGTCTATCATTAGCATACTGATTCTCTTTGCGGCAGTGAGATCCCTTGGTAAACCTATCTTTTAGGAGCAACACCACTAAGGCAGTTTAATTAAAAATCCTTCCCTCACTGGCCAATACTATATAGTAACATGCAGCAGTTCTGGGACTCTTACACGGTAACATTTTTTTTTTTTACATTTGCAGAGCTTGTTGTCAAATGACTAAAGCTAATGTGAAAATTCCACAACAAAGTCTCCTTTTTTGGGTGCCCTACCCTAGGGGGAGGCTTAGCAGTGGGCAAACAAAGGGAACTGACCTAGGCCCAACAGTTGACCTGGAGCCCAGAGTCAAAGGGCAACCCTGGATTTTACTGGAGCCCCTGCATGGGAGGACAGACTGGGTTGCAAAGAAACCACAGTTCAGGAAACCGGGAAATAGAAGGCCAGACAAAACAATACACACCCAATTGTAACTGTAAAATAATACTGTCTAAAAGTTAGAAGCTATTCTTAGTCAAATACTGACAGAAAACAAAGGGCAGGCAGTACTAGAACATAGTCAGTTTCCAGGCAGAGTTTGGGGGCAGGTGGAAGAGAATTATGGTCAGTATTCAGGCGTTATAGAGAACCCGGGTTTAGCGAATCATATAAAACAACCGCGTTTGCACTCCAATTTGTACCAAAAGTTGTACTCCAAAATAGTTTTAGAAACTCCTCCCAGGGGGCGGCAGGAGTGACTAGCCCAAAGTTGAATGCCAGGCATGAAACCGGAAGTCCGCAGTGAACATTGATAAAGATATACTGTTGCAGCTCTCCCCTCACAGGCTCACACACACAATCCTTCTGGCAGCTGGTTATTCAGTGTGCATGATTATATAACATAATACAAAAGCTGCCTGTGTTTGAGGCATTTATCTCAATTTGGTATGGACTGCAGCTTTCCCCTCATGCTTATGTGTGCGACAAGATGGCTGCTCCCATGCAGTTCTACAGCAAAGATTCGGCCTGTTATTCCAGAACATCTGCATTGATTTAAGCCCTCTCAAATAGTTTTTGCCAGAGGGGGGCTTTAGGGGAGCAATTTACTGAACTTTCATTCTGCTTTAAGGCAATGAGGAGCCTTATTTATTAAGCATCGAATCCATGCCGTGCCATCTTAATGGCTTCTTTTGCTAGACAATGTGTAATTTAGACACCAACAACTAAAATGCAGCCTAATCTGTAAAGTGATCTTGTAACTGTGATGATAAAACACCGACCAGCGGCGTAAAAATACTGCGCCAAATATTTAAAGGAGGAAAAGAATCATAAATATGCTGGGGAGCGCTGGAATAACAGCAGTATGTCAGCTCCAGCTGGGATAATTGGCTGGAGCAGACATCTAATACCCAAGTGCAACAATCAAAGCTAATTAGTAGCGTTCAGCACAGTGACTGCCAGCGCCAATGTAGTACAAAGTACAGTGCCAGATAAGACAGAAATGCTGGCGCTATAGCCACAAAAATGATGCTAAAAGGCTCACATCATAAATAAGACCCTAAATATTTGACTTAATGTTGGGTAGCTCTTTTACTTTTATCTCAAACTCATGGTCCCTGTCTACTGTCATATTATACGCTACTTGACTGGCTTCTGGCCTAATATATATTCCCAGTAGTGAACTGGGGGTGTAACAGAGCTGGTGGTAATTATTTATGGCTGGCAGGATTCCGTTCACTTGTGGTCATGAAAGGGATCCCACAGTGGGTTAGGGTCAATAGAACGGTATTTCATATCGTGTTAATGAATCTCATGTTTCTGGGGACAGTGATGTCAGCTGGGGTCACATGGTATGGCTTTTAACAGTTGGCCCGGTACAGTGTCTTAAAAAAGGAAATGTTACAGCCACAAACTTACCATCCAATCTAAGTTAGAACTAGCTTGGAAAAAAAAAATCAGCCTCTAGATGTGCAGAGCTGGCGTAACATACCCCTTTAGACTTGCAGCTGTAATTGCAGCTAAAAGTGGTCCTACTAACTATTGACTGGGTGGAGCGAGGAGGCGAATTCATATGCACACACTTTTTTTTATTTATCTTTTGTTTTTTTATTTAGTAAAAATGTGGAAAAGCATGTATTCATTTCTTTTCACTTCAAAAATTCTTGCTACTTTGTGTTGCTCTATAAAATCTCAATAAAATACATCTGAAGAGGAAAAGAATCTGTGGCTGGTATGCTGTGTGTATGCATTTATTCACCTTTCTGACAATGTAGCATAGCGTCTTGCAAGATGAATAGAGCAAGCGCATCAACTATTTAGAAATGCCTGGCGCGGGTACATGCCTCAGATGGTGGTATAGTGGAGATGTGGCCATGGGCTGCGTATGTGCCATAGGATCGCTGGCTATGTAAATATACATGGTTATCATGGGGTTTCATAAAGTGGGGAATCCCAAATCAAGATTCCCCTGGCTGTGCTTGCGCACCCGCCCCAGCCAAGATGGGATGGGAGCATGCGCACAATGTAGGGGATGTAGCAGCACGCGTTCCCCATTGTAAACAATGAGAGACATCTGCTGAATGACATAGTCACAGCAGGTGGCTCTCAATGGACAAGAGCCTGTGCATGCAATATTCGCAAGGTGAGTTTTTACAGGCGAACTGGTGGGTTTCTGTTGGCAGAATTGTACATGACACTCTTCCAGCATACAGGAACAATGGCTGTTTATTCAGCAACAATCAGGAACAGAAATGTGAACAGGATACATCAGCAACATACTTCAACATGGAACAAAGACAAAAGCTCGGTTCTGTTAGCAGGTTAAACATGCAGTCACATAGTCTGCCTAAGACTTCCTGTTTTTTTTCTTTCAAACTAACTTAATCAATAGCAAAACAAACAGTTACATACAGGATGTAGTTGTATTAAAGCTATTCCAACACCTCCGCTCTACAACTACTAATGCTATTAGTCCCATTGTGGTTCTGAATTCCTCAAACTTGGCTCTTGATAGTGGCTTTGTCATGCTATCGGCTATCATCTTATCACAGTACTACTTATACAAAATAGCAGGCAGTGTGGAGTTGTGCCCCTTTCTTATGACCCTTGTCAATTTGGCTTGGCCCATATCATCTTATCACACTTACAATAAACAAACTCAAGTACCCCACATGCCAGTAAATCACACAGGTGGTGATGTTTCACATCAGTGTGCTTAGTCCTTGCACTGATCTTCTCACTGCTGGCAAGTTTAATACATCCTTGGTTGTCCTCATAGATACCAGTTGGCTGACGTGTCTTACCAAAATCTTACGTAACTTATTTCAACTGAATTACTTCTTGAATTGCATGAGCAGCAGACATATATTATGCTTCCTTTGAAGATAACGCAACTAACACTTGTTTTCTGCTCGACCAAGGAACTGAAATTTCTCCTAAGTTGAACAACTAACCACTTGTTGATTTCACTTGAATCTCCAGCCCAGTCTGCATCTACATGATGCAGATATCTTAAGATTTAGCATTTACGTTTCTTTAAGATATCCAGTCTCTTTGGCGAGGCTTGCTTACACATCCTCCAAGAATTCCAACTGAGGCTGTTATATCTAGGCGAGTAGTAGCTGCTATGTAGAAAAGCACCAGCTGCTGAGGTTGGGTAGCAGATCATCTTTTCCTTCTAACTTCAAGTAGGTTGGATCCATTGATGTTGATGCACCTTTGGCTTCTAACATTCCATACTGGGTTAGAACCGAGGAGATTTTTGGTTGAGAAAAAAACTCCTCTCTGGATCTGGATTCCCAAATGATAGGTCACATTTCCAAAGGACTTTAGTTTCAAAGTACTGGTTGAAAGCCTAGTTTTGCAATTTCTCTTCCTTGAGGGGCGAAAATTACATCATCTACATATACAATAACATATGTCCATTTTTCTCCTACACATTTAGTATATAAATATAGATTAGCTTGAGATCTTTGTAACCCTTCACCAATCAAGACTTCATCATTTTGGAATTCCATGCTCTTGCTGACTGTTTAAGACCATAGAAAGATTTTTGCATTTTACAAACAAGGTGTTCTTCCCCCTTTTTTGATATAATATTCAGGTTGAGTCATGTACAGCTCATCCTCAGTGGCACCATTTAGTAGGCAGTTTTGATGTCAAAATGTCTTACTGTCATCTGTTGAACAACAGCTACAGTCGTTAAAGTTCTGAACGTGGTTTGCTTAGCAATTGGAGAAAATGTAGCATCATAATCTTTACCATATACTTGCGAGTATCCTTTGGCGACTAATCTTGCCTTAAACTGGTACACTTTATGTTCAGAGTGCTATTTGTTCTTAAAGACCCATTTACATCCGATTGCTTTCTTGCCTTGTGGGAGCTCAGTAAGCTTACATGTCATTTGCGACTTTAATCCACTTCCGCTTCTTGTGGCATTTATTTAGCTGGGATCCCTTTCTTTGGACTCCCTGATTTCCTTACTGGAGGTTGATTTGGTTTTTCCGTAGCTTCCTTGGTGGTTTCAGAGCTTATCCAGACTTCAGTGCTTGCTTTTTTAGCATCTGGAGCTTGTGACTGAGATTTTTGTGCTTTGGTTGAATTACTGGCAAAAAAGCATGAAATTTTGAAGGTAGCTTTGAATCAAATAGCGAACTTCTTGCACTTTCACAAAGCGAGCGGTTCTTTCTGCAACATCGTTTTGTGTTCTGGTTTGTAAGGAATGGTAGACAATTGTGTATCTGAAAAAATCAGCAATGAATGTGAGAAAATATGTCTTCTTGCTGGGGGTTTGGACACCTATTGGACTACATACATTTGTGTGTATCAAAGCCAGTGGCTGTGCAGATCTAGTGCTGCTATTTTCAGGAAATGATTTTATGGACATTTTTCCTTTAACTCTTTAAGTGCCAGCCTTTCTTTTGTCACCCTTTGTTGCCAGACCACTTTTCACTATTTTGCGCTACATATGTTCAACTTTTATTTTTGAAGGGATTTCCGGGGATTTTCCAGGAAAATTATATGTTGTTTTTTAAAGCAGAGTCTGAGCTTCAACATGAAATGTCTTGTTTGGCCTTTTTAGTGTATTGTCAATACTTTTGGGTGAAATATGTGCAAAAAAATAAAAAAAAAATTGATTTTTTTGCAATTTGTAGTGTTTTTTTGTAATAAAATATTATTGCGTGTGAAACCCCAATTTCTCCTGGTTACAGCGGTACCACATATGTATTGGTAGACACCCTTTCCTGCCCAGGAGACTCCCCCAAACTGAAACAGAGCTTTAGAAGATTTTCAGATAAAATACAACTGCGATATGCGCTATGCGCACCTTGCAGATTTTCCAGAAAAACAACCCTTTACATTTTAAATACCCCCCACAAACTATATATTCTCTGGAAGTACATGCCTCAAGCTTTCTAGGCATACCAGGTGTAGTTTTGTGTAAGTAATCCCTCAATCAATTATTTGGTTGCACAGAGTTTCCCTAAAAAAGAAGAAAAAAGAAGAAACAAAGCCACAATCTATATGCAAACAAGAAAAAAACAAGTAAAATCTGAAAAAGCAACATCCCCCAAACAGAACGGTACCCAACATGCATAGCTACTGTCAAGGGAAGAGTTGGCAAACACCACAAAGTAAAGCATGTGAGTAACGGTAATTTTCCTTGAAAATTTCAGCTCTGCAGACAAAGTGCGCACCTTGCAATTATTCAACCAAAACAACCCTTTACATTTGGAATATCCCCCATAAACCATATATTCCCTGAAAGTACACATGTTAAGCTTTCTAAGCGTACCCAGCTTGTTGTTGTTGGGTCATCTTTCTGGAAGTAATCCCTTGAAGAATTCTTAGGTTGCACAGGGTTTCCCTAAAAAAAATTATAAAAAAGCAGAATAAAAAATATGTTTTCCTAAAACATGCAAACAAGAAAAAACAAGCTAAATCTGAAAGCACAAGGTCCCTCGAGCAGAACAATACCCAACATGCATAGGTACTATTAACCCTTTTGATTGCCAGCCTACTTGAAGTTTTGTCACCCTCCGTTGACAAGTCATTTTTTCCCATTTTGCGCCATGTTTAACCGTGATTTATATATATATATATATATATTGCAGCAGAGTTTAGGCTTTAACATGAAATGACTTGTTTGTGATTTTTGTACTGTTTTTTAAATATTTTTGCGTAAAAAAACAAAAAATAAATAAAATAATATTTTTTAGACAATTGTCTCCTTTATTTAAAAAAAAACATTTGTTTTATTAATGAAAACCATATTGCATGTGAAAGCCCCATTTCTCCCGATTACAATGGTACCACATATGTATCGTTAGCCCCCCATTATAACATTTACAAATAAAATACTACTATCCACACTATAAACATAAGGGGTTAATTTAAAAAAAATTACATAGGGTCCCCCCTCCTAAAAACCCTTAAAAATCCCCCCAAAAATGACGTGGGGTCCCCCTTACCCATCATAACCAGCCCGGGACCAGCTATGGGGGCTTGTAGGAACAGGGCGAAGGGGCTACAAGCTCCGTTGGCTGGGCTCTTCTGCCCCCCCGGGCTTTGGGGAGGCAGGTAATTGGGGGTGCCGGGGGTTAATGGCAAGTCACCCGATAGCTGCAGGTAACTTGCCAGCCCCCAGCCTTGTGAACTAGTATAGGGGTCTCATGGATCCCTTACCAGTTCACAAGGGGTTAAGTGTAAAAAACCCACACAGACACATGGAGAAAAAAATATTTTATTTGTTTTTTTTTTTTATACTTACCTCCCATCCATCCCTGTGTCCCACACTGATCAATCTGGCTTCTGCTCTCATGCTGCTGCTGGAAGCCTTTTCTAGCTGCTGGGTGACAGAGCATAAGGGGTTAATTTAAAAAAAAAATGACATAGGGTCCCCCCTCTTCTAATTTTAAGGGTTAGGGTTAGGCTAACCCTAACCCTTAAAAATCCCCCCAAAAATGACGTAGGGTCCCCCCTACCCGCCATAACCAGCCTGGGACCAGCTATGGGGGCGTGTAGGAACAGGGTGCAGGGGCCAGCTTTTGTGGCCCCCCCACCCTGCAGCCTACAAGCCCACATACCCTCTGTGGGCCCGGGCTTTGGGGAGGCAGGTAATGGGGGTGCCGGGGGTTAATGGCAAGTCACCCGCTAGCTGCAGGTGACTTGCCAGCCCCCAGCCTTGTGAACTGGTATAGGGGTCTCATGGAGCCCTTACCAGTTCACAAGGGGTTAAGTGTAAAAATAAACCACACACATTAGAAAAAATTACATTTATTATTTTTTTTTTCTACTCACCTCCGATGTCCCGATCCTGTCCCAGGACGCTCCGATGACAGCTGCTGGAGATCGCTGAAGGAGGGCTGGTGGGGGGGGCGAGAGATAACAAATGACATATCCAACCTTCCTCCTCCGATCTCCAACAGCAACTGAGCTTCTCGGGTCCGGGCTGCTGGGTGACAGGTGCCGAGTCACTGATGATGTCATCCGGCCCCGCCCCCAAGGGACGGGGCTAGCAGCCGCGAACCAGGAAGTGAGGGAGAGAGCGATTTCTCGGTCGCAGGTGAGTAAATGTCTTTTTTTTTAATAGTTTATTGTGCCAGCGGCCGAAGCGGGGGGGGCGCTATTTCGGGCACCCTCCTGAAGACAGAAGAGCCCCGGGGGGGGGGGGGATCGGATGCCCCCCGAGTGAAGAGAAGACCCGGCCTAATCTAAATCTGAGTTTTTAACTTTTATATTTTTTATTCTGTGGGGGTTTAAAGTCAGATACGTGAGTCTCACGTAGCTGGCACTTAAGTGGAGTAGAGGCTACTACATGAGACTCACGTAGCTGGCACTAGAATGGTTAAGGAAACTAGTGCATTTCATACATTTGATTGCATTGTTCTATTGCAATTCCATCTGCAAGCTGTTGTTGAGCTAGCTTCCTTACTGCTTCTGGGTGTCTATGCCCAAGACGCCTCTGCCATACATGGATACAGAGTTTATATGCAGATCTTGTCTAGCACTGTACACACTTTCTTTGCAGTTACCATATAAGATTCCACGCCGGACGCTGGTGGGTTTTGTTCCGCTTAGAGTTTGTGGCTGCATTATTTGAAAATTTAAGAAAAGTGTCACAAAAATGAATATTGTGTGCTGGTCATCCTTTTTTGTCCGATGACAGAGGGAAGTGGTAAGTGTGGAGATTAGCTCTGGTAGGCGACCGGGTGTCAGCAGTATAGAGGCGGAGGCAAACAGTTCAAAGTAAAGTCTGTGTTTATTTCACACAAAAATCCACAAAAGCATATGTCCATACAGGTTACATCACCTTTTCAGGAAACCGCAGCATAAATGATACAGTCAGGCAAACAGCTTTTAGTCCTTGAGAAAGGTCCTGTTTACAGTCAAATAGGCCTCAGGTCCGCATGAACAGCCTCCACAGGAGATTTCAGCCAGGCTCACAGAGTCTCACTCCCATGTGAGCTCCAGACAAAGGGCAGGCCACAGCTGATTCCCCAGGCTATTTAAACAGCCCGCAAAACCCGGACCTGGGTAGTGGGATGGAGTCCCACCCTGCTCTACTCCATCCCAGTAAAGCCGTCCCAGGTTAGCCTTTCGGCTATTCTAAAGCAACAGCAGCAAACTGCCACCAGCAGCTGATGCTGGAAATCAGACTACACGGCTTTACTGCACCAATGCCAGGTACATTGGTGCTACATACCTGCCGTCAATAACGGCCCCTTGCACCTTACCACATACCCCCCCCCCCCTTTGTTCAACCCTGAGGGGGTGGACACATGCCAAACAATGTGCTCTGGACAGGGCATCCGCGTTACCCAATAATCGTCCCGCTCTGTGCTCTACTGTAAACTTGAAGTTTTGTAATGACAAGAACCATCGGGTGACCCTGGCATTCCTGTCCTTAGCCTGGCACATCCACTTGAGGGGAGAGTGGTCCGTAATCAGCCGGAACCTTCTCCCCAGCAAGTAGTAGCGAAGAGACTCCAGGGCCCATTTAATGGCCAAACACTCCCTCTCCACTATATTATACCGGGTCTCCGCGGGTGTTAATTTGCGACTCATGTAGACAACGGGGTGCTCCTCCCCGTTGACTTCCTGAGACAGTACAGCACAGAGACCTACCTCGGAGGCATCGGTCTGCACTATGAACTCCCTCTTAAAGTCGGGTGTCACCAACACCGGAGACCCACACAGGGCAGACTTCAAAGCGGAGAACGCTTTTTCGGCCTGTTCATTCCACTTCACCATGACAGACTTGCGTCCCTTTAACAGGTCTGTCAATGGTGCCGCTAGGGTGGCAAAATTGGGAATGAACCGCATATAATATCCCACCAACCCCAGAAATGACTTTACTTGGCGGGTGGTGTTAGGACGTGGCCAGTTACGGATGGCTTCTAGTTTGTTGACCTGGGGCTTGACCACTCCTCGCCCAATCACATAGCCCAGGTATTTTGTCTCTTCTAGGCCTAAAGCACATTTTTTCGGGTTTGCCGTCAACCCAGCCTTCCTGAGGGAATCCACTACGGCCTGGACTTTGGGTAGGTGACTTTCCCAATCCGTGCTATGGATAATTATATCATCCAGATATGCCGAAGCATACCGACGATGTGGCCTGAGGACAATATCCATTAACCTTTGGAACGTAGCGGGAGCGCCGTGTAACCCAAAGGGTAATACCTTGTATTGGAACAGTCCCTCTGGTGTGATAAAGGCTGTTTTCTCCTTGGCAGCCTCAGTCAAGGGCACCTGCCAGTACCCTTTTGTGAGGTCCAAAACCGAAAAGTACCTGGCTTGGCCTAGTTTCTCAATGAGTTCATCTACCCGGGGCATAGGGTAGGCATCAAACTTGGAAACTTCATTAAGTTTGCGGAAATCGTTACAGAACCGCAACGTACCATCGGGCTTGGGAATCAAGACTATGGGGCTGGCCCACTCACTCTTTGATTCTTCAATCACATCTAACCGGAGCATTTGCTGCACTTCCTCCGGGATAGCTTGTCGCCGGGACTCAGGTACCCGGTAAGGCCTCAACCAGATCTTGACCTGAGGTTCCGTGACAACATCATGTTGGATGACCGAAGTGCGCCCAGGGAGTTCTGAAAACACGTCTGTGTTTCAGCTAATAAACTCCCTGGCTTCCTGAGTCTGTTTAGAGGAGAGGTTGTTGCCAGTTTTCACCTCGACTACTGCTTCTCTAATAACAGACCGAGGGATGGGAAGCTCCACCCCCACCATACCTGGTCGGGGACTGTCACCCCCAGGGGTCTCCCTGTCTTTCCATAGTTTCAGCAGGTTTACATGGTACACCTGCTCTGGCTTCCTCCGCCCAGGCTGATGTACCTTGTAAGTCACTTCCCCAACTTTTTCAATGACCTCATAGGGACCCTGCCACCTAGCTAGAAATTTACTGTCCACCGTGGGTACCAGAACCACAACTCTGTCACCGGGGTTAAAGTTCCGTACCCTGGCTTGCCGATTATAAATCCTGCTTTGGGCCCACTGCACTGCCTCCATGTGTTCTCTGACAAGCGGCAAGACGGTCTCTATCCGTTCCTGTAGGTGAGTAACGTACTCTACCACACTTTTGTGGGGTGTGGGTTGCTGTTCCCAGGCCTCCTTGGCTATATCCAACAGGCCCCGTGGATGTCGACCGTATAAGAGTTCGAAGGGCGAGAACCCCGTAGAGGCCTGGGGCACCTCTCGCACTGCGAACATCAGATAGGGCAGCAGCAAGTCCCAATTCTTCCCATCCTTGGCGACCACCCTTTTTAACATGGTCTTTAACGTTTGATTAAACCGTTCTACTAGGCCGTCTGTTTGCAGGTGGTAAACGGATGTCCGCAACTGTTTCACCTGCAGCAGTTTACAGAGCTCTTTCATTACTTTCGACATAAACGGGGTACCTTGATCGGTCAGGACCTCTTTAGGCAGACCTACTCTGGAAAACATTTCCATAAGCTCCTTAGCAATGAGCTTGGCAGAGGTGTGACGCAGGGGCACTGCCTCAGGGTACCGCGTGGCATAGTCCAAGATCACCAGAATATGTTGGTGCCCTCTAGCGGATTTTGGCACTGGACCCACTAGATCCATGGCAATCCGCTCAAAGGGTACCTCAATAACTGGGAGAGGAACTAAGGGACCACGGTAATGAGGCTGAGGGCTGGTCATCTGACATGTTGGGCAGGACTCACAATATCTCTCCACCTCCTTGTACACACTGGGCCAGTAGAATCGTTGTAAAACGCGGTCCAGTGTTTTCTGCTGGCCTAGGTGTCCACCCAGAACATGTTGGTGGGCCAAATCCAACACCAACTTGCGATATGGATTGGGTACCACCAATTGTTCCACCACCTCTTCACGTACCTTATTTACTCGGTACAACATTTCCTGGTGAACCACAAAGCGAGGAAACTGTAACTCCGCCCCTGGCTGTTGTGGTTCACCTTCCACCTCAAGAACATTCTCCCAGGCCCGAGACAGGGTCGGGTCCTGGTGTTGAGCGGTACCAAAGTTAATTGTGGAGACATGGAGATCTGCCAACTCTGGACCTGTTGCCAACTCTTCCACATCTCCAACCATAACATTTAGTGGGGTTGACTCCCCCTCTTCCATTTTAGGGACGGGCACCTCTTCCACGGTGCCTCCTGATTCCGGTTCCCAGGGCACCGGGGTCTCCCCTGAGTAGGGCCAGTCTATTGGGGACACACCCGCCTCGCGGGTTTCCGGAACTGCCAACTTGGCCCACAGTGACCTGAACCCTGGAAAGTCTCTCCCAATAATCAGTTCATACGGGAGTTTAGCGGCGACAGCGACTTCATGTTTCCAGCTGCCGGAGACGGTGGTGAGAGACACTTGTGCTGTGGCATAGTCTCTCAAGTCCCAATGAATGCACAAAACCCCGGTTTTCCGCCCAGTGTACTCATCGGGCAGTACTAAGGCGGGTCTTGCCAGGGTAACCATACTCCCCGAGTCCAAAAGGGCCACAGCCAGGGTGTCTCCCACTTTCACCTGACAGAGGTGACTTTGCCCCACAAGCTCAGGGACACCGGCAGCACACAGCCTCCTGGCATACATGGAAGGGCGGTAACCAAAATTCACGTCCATGGGCTCCCCCTGGTGGGGACAATTGGCTCTGATATGTCCCGGCTCCTTACATCCCCAAAACAACACTTGGGCAGGGACTTTGGGGGGTAGGTCCTGAGAGGGTTTAGGGGACGCCACTCGCCTGAGCTGGGGCGGGGACCTCCGGGGTTTCCCCGAATCCCTCCTCATGGAGCCGCCTTGCAAGTTCCTGGTGGCCTCATATCGCTCCACTAGGTCCACCATCCCTAGTGCGTTGTCAGGGGATACCTGGCCAACCCAGTGCTGAAGAGGGTGCGGCAAAGCCCTCCAAAAAAGTCTGTGTTTATTTCACACAAAAATCCACAAAAGCATATGTCCATACAGGTTACATCACCTTTTCAGGAAACCGCAGCATAAATGATACAGTCAGGCAAACAGCTTTTAGTCCTTGAGCAAAGGTCCTGTTTACAGTCAAATAGGCCTCAGGTCCGCATGAACAGCCTCCACAGGAGATTTCAGCCAGGCTCACAGAGTCTCACTCCCATGTGAGCTCCAGACAAAGGGCAGGCCACAGCTGATTCCCCAGGCTATTTAAACAGCCCGCAAAACCCGGACCTGGGTAGTGGGATGGAGTCCCACCCTGCTCTACTCCATCCCAGTAAAGCCGTCCCAGGTTAGCCTTTCGGCTATTCTAAAGCAACAGCAGCAAACTGCCACCAGCAGCTGATGCTGGAAATCAGACTACACGGCTTTACTGCACCAATGCCAGGTACATTGGTGCTACATACCTGCCGTCAATAACGGCCCCTTGCACCTTACCACATAAGTCATCTGTAACAACTGGGCTGTGTGTGGGGAGTAAAGAGCTGTAGTTTATTGTCACAAGGAGAAAAGGGGGAACAAGCTGTCAAGGTGGAGATGGTGCATAGTAAGTATACACCGGTGGGCTGGCACACTGTGCACCCACGAGCCCAGTAAACCACTATTGGCTGCTAGCAGGTCATGTAAACTCTGAGTATGGTCTGTCTTGTCTCTGGCTTCCTGTTAGGGGGATAGAGAAGCATCTAAATTGGGCTGCCCCTGTCCTGGAAGGGTAAGAGGAGATCGGAGTGGGCATCTGCCCTGAAGCACACCAAATCCATTAATTTCAATAGAGGGGCTTTGCCGAGGCAGGGTTAAGCGAGCACGCCCCTCTTCATTGCAATGAATGGAGTAGACATGCTCCTGGGCGTATACCTGACGCGTTCACAGCCGCCATCTTGGCCTGGAGTAGACCGATAGGGCGTTTGATTTATGATCTCTGTAAGCTCTGGAGCTGTGCTGGACATAGGATGAGTAACGCCATTTTTTTTGTTTTTGACTGGCCAAGCTTTGGATAGATAAAGCAGCACGTTAGGACCTTTCACATGATTAATATTGTGACATCTAACCATATCACAAACAATAAGGCATGCAGGTCTGTCTACATTGTGTACATCTGTTTAAAGGCAAGCTGCATTGTAAGGGAATAAAACCTTGTGAACAAGAAGTACCCAATGAGACCTTTTAACATGGAAAAAACTATGGGGCATAGATCCATGCCAGACTTCAGCATATAGACTTGGATGCAGTACTTGAGGCTAATGAGTTCATCAAGTTCATCACTAAACCCAGTCAGAGTGACAGAGACAACAATGATGTCTGCATTGTCTGCCCCACTACAACACAGGCAGTGTTTTGTTTTCTGTGGCCTTGAATAAGTGGCTGTCAAGAAATGATGACAGAAAAATAGACTGGGGAATTTAACTCTCCCAGTACCATAGTGTTTCATTACACATAATGGTAAAATGGTTTCAAACTCTGCATAGCCTGTACAATTATGAGTTAAAAAGCACTTGCAGTCATATGTAGGGTAAGCCTGTCCTGTCTTGTTAGTTTATTTGACCCTTTGCATGTGTTTTCAAGGAGCAGCTTTCTAGGAATTTTAGAAGTTGCTATTTAAAGCCACAATACACAGAAGTCACTAAAAATACTGGAATGTGTATGTACTAAGTGCAAAGCTAAAGATGACGCTTTTATCAAGTTTTCAGCAAAGAAATAATATCGAAACTAAGATAATATCAAAACTACATTATAGGATAAATATAGGGAAACACCAAACATATATATATATACAAAATACTGATAAATATAATAATACAGTAATATTTTAGTAATACATGGGACATTCTAGCAGTTAAAAAAACATGATATTTCTATGCTGACCCTCACATTTTATAATCTGATTACACAACCTCCATACAATCTTGCCAACATTTTGTAATGTAAAGGTCCCATTTACAATCAGGGTGCTTAGTCCTAAGGGGTACCTGGAAATGACTGCACCCATGAGCGGCAGCCACACATTTTCAAATAGGGGCTTGGACATACTGCAGTGAACAGCCATTTCTGCACCCCAAGGCAAAGGCAGATATTTCCTAAAATAAGTTCTATAGTCTGTTTGGAACGTATCACCCTACCCCCTGGCAGAATGAGGATGAGGAAAACATATCCGCAGGGGAGGAAGCAGGGAAGGAGGCCGGGGGGGGGGGGCTTGGGTTGAAGCTGGTGAAAACCCCTTTTTACATCTTTTTTTTTGTAAATGGGGCATGAATGGGCATGTAGCCACGCCCACCCGGCAAAATGCCAGGTGATGTCTGGGTGCGGGAGTCCGCCTCAGCACAGAGATGCAGGCGTTGCGGCTGCAAATCGTGAAATCGTCGTGGCGAGGTGAACAACCCAAATTGGGATGTCCCATGAAGAGACAACTGGCCAGCCCTGAAGACTTTTAGCCAGAGTAAATGGGAATTGTCAGTGAATTAGACTCTATATATCTATTTAGACTGAAATTAGAATCTCAGGAAGATATGGGGTTTCATTTTTAAAACTGTTTTTATTCCACAATTCTTATTGTCTCATGTTAAAATTGTTAACCATTCATTTTAACATTATAGTGAAGGTCTGTATTTAGTTAAATTCGCAGTCCAGACAACAAAAAACCCTACCAGCCTAAAAGCTGTATTCCATGGAGTCCTGCAGACTGAGCAGGTCCGGTTTCAGTGCTGTCAGTTACCGTGGTGAGGTCTTGCTCCCTGTCTCAGTGTGTCCCTGCTGTCAATCACGAGCAAACTCACTCATTGAATATATATATATATATATATATATATATATATATATATATCACTCAGTAGAATATATATTTACTGCTCAAAAATAAAGGCAACACTTAAACAACACAATTAAACTCCAAGTCAATTTCTGTGAAATCAGTCATTCTGCTGATGCTGTGTCATTGCTCTCCTAGGTGAAGGCAGCATGAGGCGCTGTCTACAACTCACAGAAGTTGCTCAGGTACTGCAGCTCACCCGGGATGGCGCATCAATTCGAGCTGTGTATAGAGCATGAAGCAGATACCAGGAGGCAGGCCAGTACACCAGGGGAAGTGAATGGGCCATAGGAGGCCAACAACCCAGCAGCAGGACCACTACAAGCCATGCCCCATGAAGACAACAGGCTGGACTGTATGGTAATGAGTTTAATATTTAATGTAAAATTGAAAATATGATTTATTAATATTTGCTGCACATTAATCTCCAATATTTCTTTTAGATATTATTATAAATATCGCAAATACCAATAATCATATCAGCCCAAAGACCAACAATATGATACAAATGTATAATATATAAACTGAAAACAGGTTTAATTACTAGCACAGTAAATATCCTTAAACTAATCCAATAAGGTTCACTAATTTCCCCAGAAAATATTAAATGTTACAGGCAGTATTTACATTTGCAATGTATAAGTTATATGTTACTGATCAATAAAAGTTATCAGGAATATAGAAAGATACTCAGCCATTATGTGTTTTCATGGTTTCCCCCAGGTCAAGCAGTCCCCTGATTCAAAAGCAGGAGCATCTAAAATACAAGTAACTCCATACACTTGGAAGTGACTAAGCAGCCTACATAAATGCTAGCTAACACACCCCTAAATGTTTATCAGCTATAAAGTCCTTAAAATTACATGTAACCATTGTGTAACCAAGAAAATCAGGATCACCATTAATTTCTTAGTTAAATGACCCTGAACGCTGGCTTCATCCCTTCCAGATTCTGATAATATGCAGATTATCACTCTCTGGCCAATACATATATGCCATGATTAATATCACCTGAGAGTTCTTATTATACTGTATAAGATTCATATATGCATAACTGTCATTTTGAGAAATCAAATCACACTCATGAGGTGCCCTGTTTGTTAGGGGGGGGGGGGGTCTCAATCTCATTCTGGTTCCAACCTGATCAGGCATTCAATGATTCCTGTTCAGAGCACGCCTCAGCTATTCAGGGTAGTACAGCAGGGTGCATGTATGAATATAAAACTTAGAGGCCGATTCATCAATAGCGCCAGGTAGCGACAGATGAGCGACTGTAGCGTGATTTTTTCAGCGCCAGCCAGTATTCGCTGTGCTTGGCCGGCGTTAGCTTGATGACAGCGACTCAGTCGGTGTGCGGTAATGTTGAATACGGGCTGGGGGGTCGCTGTTTCACAGGTCCAGCGTTGTATGTGAGCGCCTGACAACGAATGGCCAGAGCGAACGGCTAGCTTCATAGTCATCAAAAAATTACGCTCCGAATGTGCTGTCGCTGTCCATTCCTTGTTTAAACCCCAGAGCGCTGGCGGCGATCTGTATTAACTAGTTTTTAACCCCTAAACAACCATATTTTTTTAATGTAACATTATACATGTTTTTAGAATCATTTTGTTATATGAATACATTAATCTCAGACCTGTTAGATCAATTCTGCACTTTTTTTTTGTTTTTTTTTTTTTGACTTAAAAATAATTCCTAACATTGCAGAAGTGTTCTCCGATTTTTTGACATTAAAAAAAAAATTTAAAAAAAAAATACCAATTAATTATGATTAATTATAGCTTGCTCCATTGAAATGCATTGGACATCGCCAGGGAGCGACAGCTCATACCTGGCGCTGTGAGGGAATTTGCAGCGGCGCTGTTCGGTCCAGGCGGCTTCATGATGAATGCCGCGCTAGCCGTCGCTCTCGCCGGCGCTAGCCTCATTTTGCTTGATAAATGCGTCATTGTGACCGCCGCGGGCGTACTTGAGTCGGTAGTCGCCGTTAGCTGCCGCTACCTGGCGCTCGTCAGACACTACCTGGCGCTATCGCTTGATGAATAAGGGCATTAAATTAATATGCAGCCCAGTCTATAGTATTCACGGGGCATGGCCTGTTTACTATTAGGATCTCAGATATGTTTCAGGGTGTAAGGGCTATGTTAGGAAGAAATTGAATCAGCTAGCCTGAAACTATGAGGCCGATTCATTAATAGCGGCAGGTAGCGACAGTTGAGCGACTGTAGCAGTATTTTCACAGCGCCCGCTAGTAGTCGCTGTGCTTGGCCATTGTTCGGTTGTTGATAGCGACTGAGTCAGTGTGCAGTAATGTTGAATACGGGGTGACGAGTCGCTATTTGACAGGTTCCGCGATGTATGGGTGCGCATGATAGCGACTGGTCAGAGCGACCGGCTCCCACCACATTCATCAAAAAATCACGCTCAAAAAATTCTCGCACTGTGAAATGCATGTTTAAACCCCAGAGCGCTGGCGGCGATGGGTTAAAAGTAGTTTTTTAACCCCCAAACAACCATATTTTTGGAAAAAAAAAAAAATTTTTTTGAAAGAATTTAGTAATATGAATACAATAATATCAGACCTGTAATATCAATTCCGCACAATTTTTTTTTTTTTTTACCTTACAAAAAAATTAACTAACATGGCAGAAGTGGTCACAGAATTTTTCACATTTAAAAAAAAAACAAAACATTAATAACAATTAATTATGAATATTTAAAGATTGTTCCATTGAAATGCATTGGAGAGCGCCAGGTAGCGAGAGGTCATACCTGTCGCTGTTCAAGGTTGGACGCTGGCGCTGTGGGCTGAGGCTGGAATAATGATGAATGAGTGGCTATCTGGCGCTATCTCAGTCGCTAAGCAGGATCGGCTTGATAAATGTGTGATTGTGGTGGGGAGCCGGCGTTCTCGTGGGGGGGCCCGTCATCACCAGTCGCTACCTGCCGCTATTCCTTCATAAATAAGGGCCTATATTTTTAGTCATAAAACTCTCACATATCCTTCTACACTACCAGGTTTTCCGTAATCCTGACAGCATTTAGATATTCTATTTAGAGGTGAGGTTAATACCTGAAACAGTAAGCATAAAAAGGTGGGTTCTGCGCCTGTTTTGATGCAGGCACAAAGGTGCAAGGTTATAGTAATCTGCCAAGTGACTATGTACAGTCCTTTAGTCATATATGGCCAGCTTTATCACTGCCAAAAACAAAGGTAGACAACACTGAAGTTTTAATTGTTCTGTTTAGCTGTTGCTTTACTTCTTGCACTGGTTTTGTCCCAGCAGATTACAGTAAGCCTTAAAAGCCACAAACAGGCCACACAAAATCAAGAGGCACACCAGCAAACGAAAAAGACAACTTAAAATGAGCATAAGGAGCCGCTAGCTTCTGCAGATGCCACATTCTGGTGAGCTCAGCATGTTTAAGCACAACCAGAGGGGTCTGCACTGCATTTGATTCCGAGGTGCACAAAACAAAGGTCAAATTAAAAACATCTGCTAGCCAAAATGGACAATCCCATTCCAAACTGTTGCTGTGTTACTTTTTTTTTTCTTTCTGTGTCATTTAAGGACAAGGTACTTTCCATTATTGCACAACCATGTTTTC
Source organism: Gastrophryne carolinensis (assembly GCA_027917425.1). Classification (NCBI taxonomy): domain Eukaryota; kingdom Metazoa; phylum Chordata; class Amphibia; order Anura; family Microhylidae; genus Gastrophryne; species Gastrophryne carolinensis. The sequence continues at coordinate 381,128,330 of CM051237.1, read as the reverse complement.
ATGAAGTCTGCTACCTCTTTACTTGCTGGTTTGGTTTTCTAGAATATTTATTCAATCATTTTTTGCAGATCTACAATAAGCTATTCTGCTAGTAAATCTGGTACCAAAACTGGTTCTGCTTACACTGTGAATGATTAGCTATGTCAAGTAGCAAGAAATAAAATTCATGTCTTAAAGCTTACAACACTCAGAGGGAAAGCCTATGCAGGACCACCTTCCCTCCAGAACAAAACCAATTTGTAGCCAACCTTCTAAATTCATTTTTCTTATCTCATCCAACATAGCTTATATTCTCCCCAGGGGACCAGACGTCCATGCCAGAAACTGCACACTACCACAGCCGGTATATCCCAAAATATATATATATATATATATATATATATATATATATCTTGTAGTGTTACTTCAGTCATATTAAGCATTTTTTTATTATTAGCATGGTGTCAAAGACCTCAGCACAGAAATGTATTAATAGCAAAAAACCTAAGGATTAAATGTGGGACAAAACCCTCGATTTTGACTATTCCAGATTTTGTTCCCTACCCCCCCCCCCCCCCCCCCACGAGGTGAAACCCTCCATATCGCTCAATACAAAAACTCATCCCCCCACACCTACAGAGCATGCACAGACTCTCGTCCAATCAGAGCTGTTTGCTGAGCATATTAATGGTCGGCAATCACAAGCGATAGTGGCCGCACCCCCAGACATGTGTACGCTCCCTTCCCCATCAGAATTGTTGAGTGTGGGACCGCACCACATCGTTAGCATAAATACTACAGCCTCAGTGAATTGGTACATGCATGCAACCCATAATCAATATTAGAGCAGTCTGAACTGAACAGTTTTAACCCTTTAAATGCCAAGCGATAGTGTTTCCTCTCCTACCATTTCCCTCAGTTTGTGGTAAAAAAATAATGTTTACCTCCATCTGGGATCCAGCCCTGGGAGTTTCCTATTCTCCTAGCGGGCCTCCGCCCCCCCTCCCCCACCGGGATATTCAGCGGGGAAGAAAACATGATGTCATCTCACTCGCCGTATAATAGAAAAAAAAAAAACTTTTCTGTGTGTGTGTTTCATTTTTACATTTAACCCTTTGTGAACTGGTAATGGGTCCATTGCCCTCCCCATTACCTACATCCACAGAACCAAGGGGGTGCAGGAGAGCCCACGGCTCATGGAGGCTATGCGGGCTGGTAGCCGTCAGAGCCAGGGGACAGCCGTTCAACCTCTGTGGCCCATATAGCTGGTGCCTGGGCTGGTTTAACCCTTAAAATCTTTTAATATTTTTTTTTAAAAAGGATGGAGTCCCCCCCTGCAGAGGGGATCCCACACCAATTTAAAGAAATTTTTTTGTCAAAAAACAAAAAATGCTATACTCACCTTGTGTCCCACCCAGATCGCCCACCTGATTGCGAGTCTCTTCCTGCGTCTTCCTGAGTCTTCTGAGACACAAAGTGACTATAAAATTCTTATTTTTTGTCTGAAAAAAACATATTTAAAAAAATGTAACCCTTGATAGTGCGCATAGTAATATTTTTATAGTCGTTTTATTTGAAAATCTCTTTTAACTGTCTCTTGGACAGGAACATATGTGGTACAGTTGCAATCAGGGGGAATGGGGCTTTAAAATGCAATATGATTTTCCTGAATTTTAGAAAATATACCATATTTTTTGCCCTATAACATGCACAGAATTTGGAGGAGAAAAAATAGTAAAAAAATATTCTGAACCAAATGGTGTGCTAAAATACCCCTCCCAATCACCATATTATAGACAGTATGGAAAATTCCCCCAATCACACTATAACAGACCTCACATTAAAGGCAATTAGCAGTATCTCACATTAAAGGCAGTGAGGGGCACCCCAAATTACAGGCAATGAGCAGTATTCCACATTGCAGGCGGTGTGCGGGCATCCCAATTACAGGCAGTGTGCGGACATCCCAATTGCAGGCAGTGTGCGGGTGGCACTTTGACCACCTCATCGGCAAGCAATCTCGCAACACCAGGAATGCTGATAAAAACGCCTGGGAGCAAAACAGTCATATGGTGAACCTTGTGGGCCCAGGACAAAAGACTCTAAAGCACATCTGGAAATAATTTCCAGACCTGAAGAAGGCGGTCCGAAACAAATATAATGCCATCTGGGAATACAGGTGTTTTCACATTCTGTTCACAAACCATCCCCAACCAACAAAAACAACATGCACCCACTCACAATCGGCAAAACGGGACATTCAAAGAATCATGTTAGCCTCCATGCTTGTTATTCGGTGGACCTTCCACTGGGTAGGTCATCTAACCAGACACAACAAAACACCCAAGCAGGAGTGGGGTAAGGCAGCATTCCATGGACTGGAGGGGAATGACACACAGACAACAATAGACAAGGCCTAATGGATGACTCCACTTCCACATGTCCCCACATGCCCACATATGCCAGCAGGGTGCAGTGAAGGTACCATAACACTGAGAGCCTAGCCTTCAGCGACAGTGGTAAGTGTCGTAGGACCAACTAAGGAGGGCAAAGGCTGTGTGAAGTGTCATCCTTGGCCAACGCACACATGTGGACATGTTGTAATTATTGCTTAGCTTGTTGTCTCCGCAGACGTGACACCAGCCATGCTCTCTCCCAACCAGCACCATTGACAGCAGCTCAGGGGAGACCGAACCACTTGGAGAATTTGAGGAGGTAAGATATATTTGATTTTGAGTGTGGCATCCAAAATATTCAGAGTTAGGACCCACTGCAGATGTGACAACAAGCTAATAGATGTTACCCACTAATACAAATGCCATAGTAATCTGTTCTATGTTGACACACACTGGCACCCGCCAGTGAGACAAATTGAATGAGGCAGGTTCTCACATACATGTCCCTACATTGATGGCAGTACGGGGTTGTGTCCTAAATGACCCACACATTGCCAGGGGGAAACATCCTTGTGGCTCAACAACCTAAACATACATTTTCAACAATAGTCAACTACAGGTCAAGGAAGCCAGCAGCAGTGTTCTCTGCTGTTTAAGGGGGGGGGGGTGCATAACACAGAGGATTTAGGAGCCACATACATTGCTGTAAAGATCTGGGAAACTGACCTGTAGAAGGTGATACACAGGACACACTCCATTCAAGGAATGCCAATGCTCATCTGTCCCAACTTAGCAAATACAACACAAAAAACTAAGCCTACCCTTCAGCTTATGTGACACTGGAAATGGCTAAGGGTACAGGAATCCACCCTGCAACATGAGCCATTAACACACAAATGACGGACAAGGGTGTACCACCTGTTTAACTGGGGCAAGGTCAAGAGTGGGTAGGGAATTGTGGGCAGCACCAGACCCTGGAAGTCTGCTTAGAAATGTATAAAGGATGTCAAATAAACAAAAAATAGGATAGTAAGTGGGCTGTCAGTATGTTGGGTAGCAGACACAAACATTGTAAGCAGGACTACATGGAAGGGAAAAGAGAGGGGAACACCAGCGTATATTAGACTGGGGGCACACAAGCAAATAAGTAACACACTGGTAGGGGACAGAAAATCCAAAGCAATTTTCATACACAGTAAACGAGACAAGGGCAGAAGCAAACACTATGGGCAACTAAAGTGAGGCACTCGTTGAAACTTGTACATGTCGGCGGCAGGCGACACCAGGGACACAAGAGTGCCATCGATTGCGCCAAGCATATTAGGTAATCCAAGCTGGGAGCCAAACTCTTGAGGGCATTCCACTCACTGAGGCTGCGGGGAAAGTGGATGTAGCGGGGAGCCAAGTGCATCATGGCCTGAAAGAATATATGCAACGTGCGGCTCAGCGTAGACTGGGACATCCCCACAGAGAAGGATCCCAGCCTCTGGAACAAGACGATCGCCAGAAACTGCAGGCGGCCAACCAATTTGGTCATATGAGTGTCACATCTTTGTGGTGGGCACCAACCATGGGTGCAGCTCTGCATATAGTGCCTCCAGGGCAGGACGGTCCAACTGTGTCAGATGGAAAAAAGCATGGTCGAACATAGTGGCCACATCCAACCTGGGATGAAAGGTACAGGCCTGTAAGGCTGGATACACAGGAGTGCTGCCACGATTTCCTCAGACGGCTCCATGGAGGATACAGGAAAGATGGCCACAGGACTTAACAAAAGCCTCCACCTCAGAGCTGGAGCAAATTTACTCCCAGCAGCAAGCACATTTTAAGGCAGCTAAGGCACTTTAGTTTTCTACCATAAATCAGGCACAGGTGCTAAATTACAGGCACAAATTGGTGCAACAATAAGTATACAGGTGCAGATTTGCATTTGCAGATGCCTGAGTGCGACTTGGCGCTCCAAAAGACATGCGCAAAAGCGTTCGCAACGACCATGAATTGACCCTATAGATAGTTCATGTGCAATATCCTCCTGTCGACCTACATGTCACGTGTGTGGTTGGTTGCCAGACTTTGACTGAAATTAGTTTTGCAATGGAGTCCAATAAGAGGCTCATTTACGAAGAGCGCCATTTAGCGGCAGTTTGCAGGTATATGTGTCAGTCTTGGAGTGTCTGCGTTCTTTTATATTTTGGCTCTGCTATTTTTACAAAATGTCGCTGCAATACCAAAAGCCTGATATTAAATACAGTAATTAGCTTGGAATGGGGCACTAGGTAAAGGCCGGCCTGAGCAGGATTAGGGCTGTATTTAACAGGCACTGCTCAGCATTACTTCGTTACAGTTACAGGATATCACTTCTGTCAGCAAACTGGAAAAAACTTTAGAGTGTTTTTGGCTACATTTTAGTTGTTGTGCTACAAAATACACATTAGTCAAGAACAAAACGGTGTTATAAAAAAATGTACAAGAAAATAATAAAATTATATTTGGTGACATTTAAGTCCTGCATTTAAATTATTGACAAGTCACCAAAGCAAGTTCTGTACAAATAATTGTGTTTAACGTCATTTAAAAGCAAAAAAAAACCACTTCAGTACAGTTCTGCCCATTGTGGTCTATGTAATCTTAACTTACAGCGCCAGTATAAACTGGAGCAGCTTTGAGAAGAGCACCAACCACCGCAAACGATATGGCGCTGGTGATAAATGAATTGCCAAATGGCGGGCACATCGGGCGCTGACTTTTTTTGTTTATTAAATAGTGCACTAAGCGTTGCTGAGGCTAAAACATTGTCACTGAGTGGTATTAAACCAGACCTTCACCATGATTTATTGAAAAGCTCAAACGCTTAGAAAATAATTCCCCAGCATCTAAAATTAATATATTTTAAGTTTTTAGTCACTTACTTATTATTCTTTCCCCCACTGGGCTGCAACGCTCTTCAGGAATTTAGGATACGGGCGCCGCCATCTTGACTCGGAAGCATCACACTTACTGAGGAGAAGAGAGTGGGATAAAATACAGGGGGTGGGGTTATAGCTGTGCTTTGCTCAGACTGAGCAGAGCTTGGGTCAGGAAAAGGTCAGCAATCCCAGAATGCAGAGCGTCACAGTCAGAAGGCACTTCCTGTTTGCAGGCTGCCTGATGGCCCATGAGCCGCCATCTTGGATGTTTAAAGGCTCATAACCTGCAGTAGATACAGGTAGGATGATTTTTAATGTGAGCAATCTGTATGTACAGGGTGTGGGAAACATATAAGATAGGCTCTTATTCAGAGTGAAGGACCGCTTTTACCGACACTTGATAATTGAGGCTCACAATGTAGTTATGTCACAATGACATATTTTGACTGAGCAGTTCTATTTTAGAGCAGCAGCTACGCTACAAGCCCGAGCATTCTGGCCATGTAACCTATGTAAGAAATATAAACAACCTATAATGAACCTGTGCTGCATACATTGCTTTGCCTTGACCTCCTGTGACTGCTTCTCTGCCTGCAGCACAGGTCACATGTACTGATGAAGGTAAATATTTACCTGATCATTCAAAATTTTCTCTATGACAAAGCATGTGCATCGAGTTAAGCACAGGCATAGTAAGGTGTATTTGTTTTTAAAAGGTACATTGCTTGTGTCACTTTTACCTTGCCATTTACACATATCATGTGAAAGTAAACACATGGGGGGGTTATCCAAATTATTTTGAAAGCTTAAAGCGGACCTTCTTGCTGAATAAAAGTCTATCTTATATGTTTCCCACACCCTGTACATACAGATTGCTCACATTAAAAATCATCCTATCTGCATCTACTGCACGTTATGAGCCTTTAAACATCCAAGATGGCGGCTCATGGAGCATCAGGAAGCCTGCAAACAGGAAATGTCTTCTGACTGTGCTGCTCTGCATTCTGGGATTGCTGACCATTTCCTGACCCCAGCTCTGCTCTGTCTGAGCAAAGCACAGCTATAACCCGCCCCCTGTGCTTTATCCCGCTCTCCTCTCCTCAGTATGTGTGACGCTTCTGAGTCAAGATGGCAGTGCCCATATCCTAGAGTCCTGAACAGAGTCGCAGCCCGGTGGGGGAAAGAATAATAAGTAAGCGACTAAAAACTTAAAATATATTAATTTTAGATGCTGGGGAATCATTTTTTAAGTGTTTGGGCTTTTCATTAAATCATGCTGAAGGTCGGTTTAAGGATTTTTTGTAGTGAATTACAATGAAAGTGAGATGAAAAAAAATTAGTTATTATATAGACTTGCAAATATCGTCAGCCAATGAGGTAATCAAAACTATTATAATGAACCTTTCCAAAGCATGAGACTAGGCTAAGGCCTAGATGATGAGGCCAATGCTTAACCCTTTAGCTGACAAGCATGAGAAATTTACGTGGCTGCATGTCCATCGGTTTACTGCCAGCCACGTACATTTTATGTGCCTGGTGTTTTCCCTATTTTTGGATCCCAAAAAGAAACAGCTCACCTTCATCCAGAATCCAGCATTCTCCTCTGATCGTCTTCAGCGGGGCAGAGAACACCACATTTCTACCCAGGGCTTGGCTTTTGATTCCTCCCCACTGCAGGGAAGGGCCTTTTATATACTAACAAGCTTGCCAATTTCAGCTCAGAAGAGCCCAGGGTGCAGAAGAGCCTGGTGCCCATGTGGGCTATGTAAGCTGGTAGCCTTCAAAGCCAGAGTCAGGTCGCTCAGCTTCTGTGCCCTGGTCTACCAGCCAGCATAGCTGGCATTTTTTTCTGGATAGGGGGACCCCATGCCATTTTTATTTTAAGGGTTTAACTCCCCCAAAACCCCACTGCAAAGGTCCAATTAGTTTTATAGAAAATCTTATAAAACGCTCTTTTCAGTTTGCAGTGTCTCTAGGGCAGGTATGGGTGTTTACCAATACATATGTGGTACTGTTATAGTACTGTTATAATCGGGAGGAATAGGGCTTTTACACACAATATGTTTTTTTAAAAAAAACTGATTATTTCAAAAAATGCTACAAAATTTTAATTTTTTTTTTTTTATTTCACCCACAAAATATTGGGAAAGCACTGAAAAAGACTTTTCATGTTAAAGCCCAAACTCTGCTGAAAAGAAAACAATATATACTTTTTATTGGAAATTCCTGCAAAAATCAAATAAACATATATAGTGCAAAAAGCTAAAAACTGTCTGGCAACAGAGGGTGATAAAATATCTAGATAAGCTGGCAGATTAAGGGTTAAAGTGCAGAGCAAAGGTGGTTCAAATCTAGATCTGGTTCAGAAAAAATGTAACTTTATTGGTTTTCGGAAAAAGGCGCCGTAGAAGGGATTTAATCAGTAGGTGTAATATGAATAAATACGAAGTCAATTTAAAGAACGTGCAGATACAAATTTTAGTACAAAGGACATGGGGTCTTATATACACATAAAGAAAGGACAAGTGTATCATAATAGTTTATAGGATTTCTTTTTCTGCCTTTGAAATACTTCATGGGCAATGAATACCAGATATATGAGCAATTGAATTAATTTCTATGCATGAACGTCCAAAGGACTATTCTTTTTACATTATAACGGTCTCCACATTGATTTTGGCTTCCCAAAATATAGGAATTAACCTGTTGGACAACTGGCCTCAAATAATATCTACATATATGTGAATGCTCTGGTGTCAGGGAAGATTTATTTTATTATGCTTAGGAAAGAATATGAAGGTGTCCTATGATTTTGTAAAACCAAAGGACATCCTACTCATAATACAGGCTGTATCAATAAACTGAAAAGAACAGGTCGGTTAAACATTTAATCATGTGCAGAAGTTTTATTTGTTGCAGCTTTTTTTAAATTCATATTTACAAAGCCAACATCATGGCAGAATAAAAAATGCCCGTAGGTGCAGCTTACAGGTTACCGATATAATGATAATATGATACATGGAAAAGTCAATGGAACATTTCTTCTGATACATATCTTCTGCTTTCTTTATAACTACACTGCTGTTTTTTCTTAAAAACGTTTGTGGACTTTTCCAAAGACTCCGGGGCCGGGCAATGCCAGAGGGTGATGCCTGTACCTTACTGCTGCCCTTGCCCCTCCGTACACAGAAGTTTGTGGTGTTTGGAGGCAACATTGTTGTCAATAGGAGCCAGACATACACAGCCAAGGCCACCTGCTGGCTGGAACCAGGAAGCACATCTCCGGGCTTTACAAACCAGGGCTGTGGGGCTGATCTAGGGCCGATCTCAGAAGAGAAGACGCATGGTGCCCCCCTCAACACACTTCTGCCTACTGCCCCCCCGGTTGCCACCAGGATTTCCACAGGGGATATGGAATCAGCCAGTTTGGTCCACTTTTAATGGGCAGAACAGAGGTGAGCATAAAACCCCTCCGTACTGCCCCAACCATCTGTGCAACCCCAGCAGCTCCAACTGACTCCCACAAAAGAAACAGTAAACTGAGAGGGTGAGTTTAGCAGTGAACCGGTAAACTGAGTCGGTGGGGGCAGTTTAGGCCATCAAGCTGGGGGGGGGGGGGCGGGTTAGGGCATCAAGGGGGCTGGTGTGACAACCCTGGACCATGGTACCCAGTGCGGTAAGTTAAGCGGACCATGGCACTGCCCGACCCTGGGGCCTTTGTAAGTGAACATAACAGTGGACTTTTATTTTAACCCCCTACGTCAAGTATTAATGAAATGCTGCAATCAAATTTGGCTTCACCACACAGGTAAATAGCATAAATGTATTTTCTGTAAAAAGACAAACCTATTGATTCCAATAGGGTCCTAACTTATGTCGCATGCACTGAAGTCTTAAACAGCAATCCTTATCATACATGGTGGGTACCATGTCTAAAGTCTAGAAGCAAGCTGTACAGGAAGACATATGGTTACACCTGCCACGAAGCCTTCTATTACCAGACCAACACCCTTACAAGAAACTCATATGCATCCCTCCCCAGGACAATGCAGATTGCTGCAATTAATTTACCTTTTTGTAACTCTTGCTCCCTCAATTGCAGTCTATGGAGCTGTCAGTAGCACCCAAAGAGGAAGTGCTGCTGGGTTTCCTGCTGCTGTGCATCATGGGTTATGGGATGATGGGAAAGAAAACTTTCCAGGTGCTCCAAGATGGCTGCGACCAGAAGAAAATCGGTGAGGTGGCGTTTCAATTTTGAGTGGATGCAAATGGGGGCAAATGTAAGGGCTGACAATGATTCAGTATCATGCGAGCAGATAGAGCAAGTGAATTTGTTTCTTTTTTTTTCTAATTGTACAAGTCTGTAGGTCCGGTTTAAGACCTTCTTATGCTTTCTGAAGACTGCTGGGAGAACATTTAGACTTCTAGGTGGCTGCAGTGATTGACTGAAGTCAGTTAATACACTTCCCACTGCTTTGATTCATTTCCACGCCTTCATTATTTACATTGTTAATTCTGTCTTAATGCAGGCACTATTGTCATTGATGTTGGAATGCAAATCATGTGTTATAAATATTACAGTAAAGGACATCTCTTGGTGAATGTAAGACACATATAATACTTACCTTAGGTCCAGTGGTGCCGATTCCCCTGGTCACCTTCATTTTTCAAAGGTGTAAATTGAAACTGGTGAATTGTCTGGTGTCTTTTAGTCTAAGAGGCCGATTCATTAATAGCGCCAGGTAGCGACAGATGAGCGCCAGTAGCGTGATTTTCACAGCGCCAGCTAGTATTCGTTGTGCTTGGCCGTAGTTCGCTTGTTGACAGCGACTCAGTCGGTGTGCGTTAATGTTGAATACGTGGTTAGGAGTCGCTGTTTGACAGGTTCCGCTCTATGGGTACGCCTGACAGCGAATGGCCAGAGCGAACGGCTCCCACCATATTCATTATCAAATCACGCTCAAAAAATTCTCGCGCTGTGAAATGCTTGTTTAAACCCCAGAGCGCTGGAGGCGATGGCTTAAAAGTAGTTTTTAACCCCCAAACAACCATATTTTTTGATGTAAAATTTACACAAGTTTTTAGAAACATTTTGAATTATGAATACATTAATATCAGACCTGTAATATCAATTCTGCACAAATTTTTTTTTTTTTAACCTTTAAAAAAATATATAACATTGCCAAAGTTTTCACAAAATTTTTGCCATTTAAAAAAAACCTTAAAATCAATTAATTATGAATATTTAAAGATTGCTCCATTGAAATGCATTGGAGAGCGCCAGGGAGCGACAGGTCATACCTGGCGCTGTGATGGGATTAGTAGCGGCGCTGTTCGTTGCAGTCGGCTACATGATGAATCCCGCGCTAGCTGACGCTCTCGCCGGCGCTAGCCTCATTTAGCGTGATAAATGCGTGATTGTGTCCGCCGCCTGGCGTTCTGGAGTCGGTAGCCGCCGATAGCTGGAGCTAGTCAGACACTACCTGGCGCTAGCCCTTGATAAATAAGGCCCTAAATATGTTTTAAAAAGTCGACCAAGAGGAAACAGCAATGCTGGACCTGAGGTGTGATTTTTAAATTTGCTCAGAGATGCACTTTTTATTAAATTTGAACATCAGGAACTATTTTACTGGGGCATCCCAATCTGGGATCCCACGATGTGCGAAAACATACCTTTCCACTTGTCCAACAGGGAATACCCAGGCTCTTGTTCAATCAGCAATGTATGCCATGCATATGAATGCAAACAATACAGCTCTGTTTGGAAAAAAGCGCTGGCATAGCTGGCATCCCCTGCCTCCCATGGTCTGGGGCGCACTCCTGTCCCCAGCCTGTCTGAATGGTTGGACAACCTCCAGAAAGGTGAGCATTTGCCCTGTGGAGCTTCACAAAATCCCACATTGCTGGACCTAGAGTCTAAAAGGCTAGCGATATTGTGGTTGGTCCATTTTGAAAACACGCTAATCTTAATAACATTTGACAATGATCTAATATCTATAGGGCACTAGCAAACATATAAGGTTATTCCATGTTATGGAAAACCAAAATATTTGAAAGCCTTATCTCCTTCTTACTTTATCCTTCTCATCATAGTCTTCAGCCTAAATAGACATATAATTTACCCAAGTTAGTTAGTCACTGTCCAAAGTATATGTGTGTGCTAAGAATATTAGATTGAGAGCTCCCTAAAAGGACAGTGACCAGTGTTCATGTCAGATAAATACTGAAATACGTTATATGATTATGTGCCAGATACCTATAAAATAAGTTATTAGAAGTGATGTCAGTAAAATGCTTCTGCGCAAGTGGCACAAGGTAACAATTTTTCAGTAACTCAATGTAATAGGTTGCTCTGACTCTTAAGAAAAAGTTGCGACATTTAAACAAACATTTCAGAAGGGTAAGGGTGACAATGCATAAGGTGCTTTATGGATACTCTTATACAGTTTCAGAGTGCTTTTCCCAGGCATGTTTAAATTCACTTACTACCTCTGCTGGAAGTATGTTCCAAGCATCTACTACTCTTTCTGTTCTCCCTGTACTGAAGATGGTAGTTGGGTAACATCATGTCGCTGGGCATCTCAAATAGTAATGACATCTACCTTCATTTAACTTTTTATTTATGCTTCAAATCAGGTGAGCATACTCACGCCTTCCATAATCCTTGTGTACTCCTGCTGGCCATCCGATCAGATTCCACAGTGTGATATCACCAGACGCATAAAAGTTCAGCATCTGCTGGACTCCATTGCTGAAGCCCCTCTGCTGGGTGCTAAGTTGGGTTTTGGGACTACAATAAAAAGCTAATCCTACCTCATCTGTGCTGGCTACCCACTCCCCACCTCCCCCCATCAGTGGCAGCAACTTAGAGACTGCCCACCCAGGCCGTGACTGATTACCTAGCCAGCAAATCAGTGTAGAAGCAGTAGCACTGCACACTGATTGGATTACTATGCATTCATTAATGTCCTGAAGCAGGAACTTAGCATGCGGAAATGCTTTTCCCTGTGGGTAATGGGCAGCTCTTGTCTGTAAGGTAAGTTTTTTTATTTTTAATCCCCAAAGTCACTTTAGCACAAGGTGGGGGTGAGGGGGATCCAGTGGAAGCTGCACTTCCAATTTTAAACAATTACTATTACATTAAATTACACTTTGTACCTTTTGGGGGGGCGGAGGTGGCGTCTATCAGCATGGCACATCTAAACCTGGCAATCTTTCCCTCTTCCTTGCAAAAACAATCCAAACCTGTCAAATTACAGGGGTATTATTTGTGTACAGCCCTTTCTGGTCCACTAACAGATTTTAAATTGGATTCACCTTGACTAAAGCCCCAGTTCCAGCTGCGAAAAAAAACAGACCTAAACTATAATTATGCCTCCACCATGCAAGGGACACCTGGGCCCTTTGGGACCTCGACCACTTGCCCTGCAAAGAGGGCCTCCACCAACCTTTGGATTATGGTCTCGTCCAGGAGGTTTTCAGTCTTTGGTCTAATGGGCTGCGGGGCCGGCAATAAAGCTATCGGCAGCAGTGGATGCCTAGGAGCGGCTGGGCAAGTTTTTTTTGTTTCTGCAAACCTGCAGCCAAAGCCACCACAGGGCAGGGCGGGAGGTCTAGAGCAGTAAAGCCACCGTCAGCAAAGCTACAGTGATGGGTGGGTGCTGAGCTGCCAATTGGCAGCCTTTCACTGCACATAAGCCACCGAGTGCGAGTGGGAACCGAGGAGTTCCCAAGCAGCTTGCACCTGCACAAGGGTATCACAAGGGACTCGATCGGACATTCCAGTAAGTGGGCAGGTCCAGACAACCACCAATTAGTTACTTGGCAGGACTATTATTTTAATGGAAAAGAAATGCTGCCCAGGGGCCTTCACCACACTTAATGTGGGTATGATGTACTTTTGGTGATGCAGTGTGTTGCCTGTGCTCCAAACATTGCAGTGCATTTTTGCATCTGCCACTAAAATTACCCCTTGATTTAGCACCAGGTGCAAAAATGTACTACTTTGGAGTAAAACATGTAATTCACTTTAATTTTTACCTAGCAGTTGATTCTGCAGTGTAAAAATTGAACTTCTAGTTAATGTGCCGTTTTTGCCCCAGCTCTGAATTGTTCCCAATCTCATATAACTTGTCTTATCAAACTTCACAAAAGAACTCCAGTAAGCATTATAGCATATACAAAAGGCAAAAACATCTATCATGTTATTGGGCAGTATAGGGCATAAAGATAGGTTGTAATTAGTGTTCTCAACGAGCTTTATACAATGCATTACTTCTTAATTAACTCTATTCCTGCCTTAACATGTCATTCCAGTGCCTTGCCTCTATTATTGCAGGAGAACACGTAAAAGCCTAGTATGATTTCTGTTTAACCTTTACCATTGCCTCCAAAGGGGCTTATGTCTATGCGTGTATTCTGTGTTCCTTTTTGTTATGGTGTTGGTTCAGCAGTGACTCAGCTTCTCTGCTCGTGGAGTTGTTTACAATGCTGGGATGGGCTACTGATGGATAATAAAACAAAGAAAAAACTCTTTACAGCAGAGTTTCCTTGACGTGATGGAACACTTTGTGCTGCAGCTGAATTTCACCTTAGAATTTCCTTGCCAATGACGGCACACTGTATAGATACAAAGTGGCCTGAAGCTGAAACATAGAGGGCACTTTCCAGAACATATCCTTATCACATTTGTTTAATCCTGCTTTACTGTACGTAACATCTCACTCTGCACTCTGTTAGGAGAAGTGGGTCATACTGAATGTTCTTCAATTTATTTTTTAATTCCTCTTTCTTGGTGACAACTGTGGTCATTAGAAAGTTCAGCTCAGCTAGCAGTCAAGCCATAAATGTCACCGGTAAAAGAACCTGAGAACTATTCCCAAAGACATAACCCCCTTTACTGGCAGCAGCAATAATGTCCTGTCAGAATTATTATCAGAATGTGCGTACGTGGTTATGTGTCATAAGTTTGTTTAATAAGGTGTTTAGATTTGGGACTAACCCTCCTGCAACCCTAGGATCTACAGGGAACAAACATAACCTACCTCCTCATGGCACATTTGAGCCCTGTGTTAAGATACCCACATATTCTCAAAAGAGACAGAAACAGCTGCAAATATGCTAGTTTTACCTGAGCTCCATAAGGAAAGGGTCAGTATATCCTACACTGGAGCTCACTGTTGGCAGGAAAAGGTAGGTTGGAGTCCTTGTTGACCTAGGCCCTACTTGGCACAGAGTTTCCTTAATTAATTATATCTCTTTATCTCATGAGGGAGAGAAAGGACACAGTCAAGGTAGGAGTGCACCTGGCTGTTCAGGTGGTGGTGGTGTTGCTGGTGATGAACATCCCTTCCATGACGATGTGTGTCACGTGGGCTTATGGGATGTTAAAATGTGTACAAGAAATTCTCAAGAGTAAGTTGCATGCTGCTGCTGCTGCCACCTGATAAGTAAGTAGAGCATTGACTCGGCGGGGAGCGGAGAGTGGACACCCAGTCAGACATGCTTGCGGCAGGTGTCTGGCATTTGAAAGCCATGGCTAACTAGCTGCATGGCTTCCCCCATTTTGGCTTTATACCAAGGGTCTAAAAGTGTAGCAATCCAGTACTTATGTTTTTGCTTCATGCTAACAATGCGGCTGTCAGCGCATGTTGTAAATATATGTTTTTAAGAAGAGTTTGACGACCAGATTGATGCAGAGCAGCCACAATGTTCGTCCTGTTATCTGGTCTATAAGTTGACATGGAGACAGCTAGTGGGAGATTTCCTCATGCATGCATAGCAGCAACTCTTCGGCTT
The DNA here is from genome assembly GCA_027917425.1 of Gastrophryne carolinensis. Classification (NCBI taxonomy): domain Eukaryota; kingdom Metazoa; phylum Chordata; class Amphibia; order Anura; family Microhylidae; genus Gastrophryne; species Gastrophryne carolinensis. Next base: position 381,113,251 of record CM051237.1, on the reverse strand, counting down.
TTCTCACCCAGGCTCAGCATGTGTAATACAGCGTAGCAGTGCTGCACCTTGCGGTGATGAAATGATGGAAGAGTAGGAGGAGGGAAACCTATGCCCTGCTGTCTCCCCTTTGTTGAGGAGGAGCAGGATAGGCACCTGGTGTCCAAGGCTGAAGTGGATTGGTACAAACGCGGAGGTGTTACTAATGCCTGACCTTGTTGTTGCGTCGGAGCATCGTTCTGCACAAGGCTGACCCAGTACATGTATTGCCACATGTATTGCCCTTGGCTGTAGCTACTACTGCAAGTATCAACTGTTGCATGCACTGTGCTGCACACTGACAGTTGCATAGACAGCCCCACTTTCTCTTCCACGTACCTGTGCAAGGTGGGGATGGCCTTGTTGGAGAAGAAATGCCGAATGAGCACTCGCCACCTGGGCTGGGTGCAACCAATTGGTTGCCTAAAGGTGGTGGACTCAACCAGGTGGTATGGCATCAGCTGCACGACAGCTGTATGACTGGGCACATATTGCTGTCTGGTGGATATAGATTCTATTATGGATAACTGATGGGATGCAGGAGGAGCACTAGATGATGATGGCAAGACTGGCCTGGCTACTAGGCAGATGACAGGTTATAGGAGCCGCAGCAGCAACACCGGCATTTGCAAGGCATTTTCATTGTCCCAGACAGCCTTGTGATGCTGCTCCAAGTGCTTATGTAGAGCCATAGTTCATAGACTTGTGCCCTGGCCATAGATAGCTTTCTGCTTGCAGATCCAGCACTGTGCCAGGTTTTGTTCCTCTGGGAAGGTACAAAAGAATTGCCACATGGCAGACCACCACCAGCATCAGATTTTGCTCCTCCTTTGGCAGGCTTTTCCCTGGAGTCTACAAAAGCAACATCAGTGTCACCATCACCTGCTCCTGAGCGGACCATACCAGCAGACCTAGCCCTGTGCCGCTTTCGCTGCCAGTGCCAAAAGAACCCTCCTGCTCTGGCGGTGTCCCTTCCTTGTTGCCTGGTTCCCAGGTCCTGTCCAAAACGACATCATCATACTCCTCCTCCTGATCCCCCCCACTTCCGTGTTCTGATGTTTCAACATGGTCTACTTGCCCCCCCCCACACCACAACCACCTTTATGGCTGCAGGTGGTGGGGGTATTGCAGCAAATTCAAGGTAAATGCATTGGTAGTTTCCTATTAACAGTATGGTATTGGTTGGCCTACTCCCCCCTGTGCCAGACTACAATTTGCTAAGTCCTACCACTAGTGGGCACATGCCGTCTATCGGTGTCCATGGTGCTTGACACCCCCTGGTAGCTGCTCCTCAGCTTGGGTAAATTGTAAAGTTTTGGGGAGTGGCCACCAGTTTTCAAGCTTGATTCAAACAAAGGAAAGGGTGGCTTTAATGAGTTGTCCAATGTTTCCTGTACAAAGAGTCCCTCTGATGCTGAGTTTCTGCTGAACCACCACCTCCTGTTTGTCCAATTTTCTTGGCCTGGCCACCATCCTTGGGTTCTGGCCCCGCCCTGTCACGTTGTGGGGATCTCCAACCATAACTGCTCCCGCAACACTTTGGGGGTTGAGCAGGACTGGGATCCAACCAATTGATCATAATTTTTGGCAACACCATCCAGCAGAACCTCCAGCTGGGCATCATTAAATCGGCCACTCAACTTGCCCCTTGTTAGTTTGCGTCCAGGGTGAGAGGCTGATGCTGTAGTATGCTGGGTGGTGTCTTGGCTGAAGAGGAGTCACTGTGCCCACTCCTATGCCCAGAATGGATGGATTCCAGACTACTGACTGGAGAAGGAGCAGGCCTGGTTGTGGCACCGCTGCTCAGCCTTTGGCTCCCCCATTGGCTCCGCTGTGGACTCCGCCTTGGAGTCTTGGGTCCTGCGGCTGGGGCCTTGACTGGGTGCTGCTGGTTCCTCGGCCATGCCTGTGTTCCTGACTCTGGTGGTTGTGGTGGCACCTATAGTGAGCTCCTAAGTCAGCAGTGACAAGCAAATCTGACCCTCACCTGTGTTTTTTTAATGCCTAATTGAGTGGGTAATGGTATTGGAAACAATTTGGTTTAATTAACAGCTCCTCAAAGACGCAAGCAATCCTTTAGACTACATGTGTGTATGGACACAAGCACACATTCGGGTCCGCTAGGGCGCGTCTGCACTTGTGAGCCTTGGCGCAGAGGTGCGTCACATAACCAACATGGAACCCCCTATGTTCACCCGTGAGCAGCGGTAGGAATGATGGTAAGTAACACTTTCATGTCATTCGCCTACACATGTGTGCCGCATTACACTCCTGCCAAGTTGCCAACAGGTAGCAGTGACCGCGAATTAGGCACATGGCCTGGCCTTTCAACATTATAGGGCCACAGTACTTTGCTTCCACTGTCACATGGATCACCAGATTTGCTTTCATAAATGTGGTTTTGCCTACAGCGCCCAGCATTCACCAGATGCTGCCTGCCGCTATGAGGCACTACCTGGCGCTATCCCTTCTTGAATAACCCCCATAGTTATGTAGGGGGTCATGCTAAACATTTGGTGAAGCCAGTGTGACTTGCAGTGTGCATTGCGGTGTGGATTGCAACCTGCATTCCCGTGAGCTTTTGGTGATAACACAGAAACAATCTTTGTCCTACATTTTACCCCCAAAAAATCACCTGTACCAGTGATGGGGAATTTCGACAGTTTAGGTACATTCATTTTTCAGTGATGTACGGATATATTTTTAAAGTTTTGAAATAACAGCACTCTCTGGGCCATTTTTTCTGCATAGCCCATTGGGTGCTGTTGTTTTCAGATTTAAAAACAAATATCCTTACCTCACTAAAAATCTCACCGAGATGCAGGTTGAAATTCACACCACAATGTACACCGGAAGTCACACTGGCTTCACCAAATAATTCACAGTAAAGCTTTAAAACTATTTGATTAATTTAATATATAATATTTGATCATATTTAAATATAATATTTTATTTATCAAAATATTTTCCAAAAGACTTTTACTCCTAAAAAAAAAACCAAAAGTGTCCAGGAGGAACGTCATTATCTTTTGATAGTAAACTGACAGAATGTTCCTGTTCTACCCAGAAACAAGCACTTGTAAGCACATTATGGTGATAACCTTTAGAATAGTTTTATGCGGGAAAATGTGTGCTTACTGAGAGGGCAAAGAGCAAAAGTCCATCAGCTGGGGCCTGTCATGTGAGAACCTGTTTGACTGAAGCAAGCTTGTGGCAAGTCCCTTCTTTTCCATCTCTCACTCTCTACCTTGAAAACAAACCACATGCTAGAACAGTTCATCATGTTTACAAACTACTAGTAAGTTGCAATCTGTTCTTGTGCTGTTGTGCTTCAGTGGAATTAAAAAAAAGTGCTTACCCTGAGCTAACCTTGTAGAACAGCATATTTTAAAATGTAATTATATATTATGCACTGATATTCCAGAGGGAGACTGATGGCTGGCAGCGATGACATAGCCGCCCGTGAACTTAAACATTTGTATGCATGCTTTGAAGCTACATTTTATGTGTGTTACACTTACCTACTATATAACTCAATTAGTCAAACACGTTACAGCATGCAGCAGTCCTGACATGTCCTCTCTTAAAAAGTACTATAAACTATTATTTGTTCTAAAAATACCGTTTTGTGAGTACTCACCTTTAAAACGGGTATTATGAGTGTGCCATACACTCCACTTCGATCTTCATGACATCTGGGTAATCTCCAGTAGAGGGCAAACTTCTGCAGAGATGAATATGCAAAAAAGAAAGCCCCTCCCGGCCCATATATACCTGGGACCTCCTACCAATTTCCCAGTGTAAAAAAGCAGTTAGGGGACCAGGAAGAACAAATTATAACCTTAACAATCAAAACCAATGGTTCACCAAATAAAAAACTCCAGAATACCTGAAAAAAAGGGGTGGGGGGAAGTGGAGTGTATGGCACGGTATTATTCTAAGTGTGCCATACACTCCACCTAGATCTTCATGACATGTGGGACATCCAATAGCAGTGTCTGTCATGGGTGGGAACCAGAAACAGTAAAGAATGTACCAACTCAAACCACTGCAGCTTGCAGAACCTTGCGGCCAAAAACAGCATCCTCTGAAGCCCGCACATCAACCTTGTAAAACTAAAAGTATGAACGGAAGACCAAGTAGCAGCCTTACAAACTTGTTCAACAGAAGCCTGGTGCTGAAAAGCCCAGGACGCACCAACCGCACGAGTAGAGTGCGCAGTGACCCTAAAAGGAGGAGTCCTCCCCTTAGCAGAATAGGCCCCAACAATGGCCTGACGAATCCATTTGCTAATCGTAGACTTAGCAGGTGCCAAACCTTTCCTGGGCCCGCAGGGCACAACGAAAAAGGCATCCGTCTTGCGGAAAGAAGAAGTAGTCACCAAATAGGACTTAACACAGCGAACCACATCCAAATTGTGCAAAACCCTCACCTTGTCATTGCTAGGCTTAGGACACAAGGAAGGGAGAACAATATCCTGATTGAGGTGGAAAGCAGACACCATCTTAAAACGAAAAACCACCTTATCCTGGTGTCTCTCAAAGTAAGGGGCCTGAATCGACAGAGCTGCCAACTCAGAGACACGTCGAACAGAGGTAATAGCCACCAAGAAAGCAACCTTCTGAGTGAAAACCGATAGAGCAATATCGTGAAACGACTCAAAAGGAGGACCCTGCAGAGCCGAAAGAACCAAATTCAAATCCCAAACAGGAACTACAGCCTTCCGAGGGGGCCGCACATGCGTGACCCCTTGGAAAAAGGTCTTAACCAATGGGTGTACGGCAAAAGACCTCTGGAAGAAAACCGACAGAGCAGAAACCTGTCCGTTCAAGGTACTAAGCTGGAACCCAAGATCCAGATTATGCTGAAGAAACTCCGAAATCCTGGGTATCGAAAACACCCTGCAAAGCAAAGCCCTAGCCTCACACCAATCAATATAGGACATCCAAGTCCTATAGTAAATGCCAGAAGAGGACCGCTTCCTAGCCCTAATCAAGGTCTGAACAACAGCCTCAGACAAACCTTCCTCTTTCAAGATGAAGGTTTCAGCAGCCAAGCCGTCAAAGCCAGCGTTTGTAAATTGGGGTAAAGTAGATGACCCTGAGATAGCAGATCCAGCAACAAGGGATGCCATCCTCACGACATCGGAATCGCTGGTGCCCCTTCTAGAACCAGTTTGCGAACTACCTTGCCCAGCATGGAGACGGGTGGAAACAGGTACAGAAAACCCAACTCCTTCCAAGCCAGTGACAAGGCATCCACTGCCAGAGACAGAGGATCCAGAGAAAAAGACACAAAGGCCGGAAGTTTGTGATTGTGCCTCGAGGCAAAGAGATCCACCTCCGGAGTCCCCCCCCACTTGCGGCAAAGATCCAGAAAAACCTCGGGGTTGAGAGACCACTCTCCTTGGCGAGAGGATCCCCTGCTCAGGGAATCCGCCTCCGTGTTCTCCACTGCCAGAATGTAGACTGCCGAAATGCAAGGAACATTGCTCTCCGCCCAGTGCAGGATCAGAGAGACTTCCCTGAGGGCACTCCTGCTGCGAGTCCCTCCCTGGTGATTGATGTAAGCTACCGCCGTTCGGTTGTCTGAACGAACCTGAACCGGTAGACCCTGTAAATGTGAGGTCAGCCGAGCCAGAACCAGTCGGATGGCTCTGAGCTCCAAGACATTGATGGGGGTGTGAGCCTCCTGAGGACCCCACACCCCGCTGAACTGATGACTTTTCCAATAACCTCCCCAGCACGACAGGCGGGCATCCGTGGTAACCATCTCCCAACAAGGGACCAGAAAGGATCTGCCGTTCAACAGATTGCTCGATTCCAGCCACCACCGAAGGGACTGCCGAACCCTGGGAGACATCCTGAAAGGTTGATCCAATGACTGCGGAGACCTGTCCCAATGCGTCAATAGGTGAAGTTGAAGAGATCTCCTGTGAAACTGTGCAAACGGTACCGCCTCGAAGGAGGATACCATCAAGCCCACCAGTTTCATCCCCTGTCGGATAGAGGGACAAGGATTGGCCAGAAGAAGGCGGATCAGACCCTGAATCCCCTGCACCTTGGACTGGGGCAGAAACACTCTGGCCCGAATGGTATCCAGATTCATGCCCAGAAATGAAATCACACGAGACGGAGAGAGAGAAGACTTGGTGCAGTTGATCACCCACCCGAACCTCTCCAGGGTCGACACCACCTGGTGGGTGTCCAGCTCTGCCTGACGGAGGGAAGACGCTGAGATCAACAGGTCGTCCAGATAAGGCACAATGCGAATGCCCTGCGCTCTGAGCAGAGCCATTATTCCCGCCAAGACCTTGGTGAAGACCCTCGGCGCCGAGGTCAGACCGAAGGGAAGAGCTACAAACTGATAATGTTGATCCTCCACCGCAAACCGGAGGAATCTCTGATGTGCCTGAAAAATCGGAACATGCAGATACACATCCTTGATGTCTATGGATGTCATAAAATCCCTTTGGCGAAGGGAATTGATAGCTGAGCGCAGAGTCTCCATGAGGAACTTTTTGGCGCTGATAAACCTGTTGAGAACCTTGAGATCTAGAATGGGTCTCACCGAACCCTCCTTTTTGGGAACCATGAAAAGGTTGGAGTAGTAACCCCTGCCTCTTTCCGACAGAGGCCCCGGGCATATAACCCCCATGTCCAGAAGGTTTTTTACTGCTAACAGGAGCCCCTGTGCAGCCTGAGGGTCCGAGGGCACCCGAGACCTTAAGAATCTTGGGGGCAGCCAGTACTCGAACTCCAGTTTGTACCCGGAGGAGACCACTTCCAAGATCCAATTGTCTGTGACCTCCCGGGCCCAGACCTGGAAGAAGAGCCGCAGCCGTCCCCCCACCCTTGCGGGTGAGAGTGCCCCTTCATTGCTGAGCCGGTTTAACAGCAGGCTTGGGCTTGGAACCCCAGGCAGCCACGGGACGTGCCCGACCTCTGCCTCTGTTCCAGGACGAGCCCCTGACACCCGAGAAGGCCAAACCCCTAGCCGCTCTGGCCCCTCGAAAGGAAGGAGTGAACGAGCCAGCCCCCCAAAAGGGGCGGCGCTGTTTCCTCCGTTGAGGCAACTTACCTGCTTTAGCAACAGCATCCAATTTATCTCCAAACAGCCGCGATCCCAAGAAGGGAAGAGCTGTGAGCGACTTCTTGGCCCCAACGTCCGCTGTCCACTGGCGGAGCCAGACCAATCTGCGCATAGCCACCAGTAAGGCTGAAGTCCTACTACACACGTCAATAGAATCCTCCATCGCAGCCATGACAAAATCCATGAACAATTCGCATTTCTTAAGGATAGCGAACTCAGCGCCAGCTGGATCAAACTGAGCGTTATTCAGCCAGTCCCTGATAAGAGACCTGGTAGCAAGCGACACCAGGGCAGATGCACTAACAGGTTGCAGGGCCGAGCCCACGTTGGCAAATGCGTGGCACGCCATCTAATCAAGGCGCTTATCCTCGCCATATGAACAGACAATTGCCAGCTCTGAATTGCTGATCTGGATCAAACCGCAGGAAGCTGCGCGGCCAAGAGCGCTCACCTCTTATGTAGTCAATACCATACAACAATAGGGCCAGCCGACATCCGGTTTGCAGATTAAAACGTCCAATTTTATTTGAAGTTCAATGTAAAATGATCCATCCACAAAACGATACAACAGGCATTAAAAGTTATGAAAAGCGTCGACGCGTTTCGGGCAACATGCCCTTAATCATGACAATCTTTATGAGAGTGAGACCTCCAATATATATACAAGTGTGTAAACAATAATTGGCAATCTTATTTACCTAATTTCACAACACTTTTCAGGTGGGGGAACATACCTGCATGATATCCTATGTCCGGTACCCGCCGCTTGCTCCCAATCTGTTTTGTTTCTCCGCGCACTCTCCTACACTCGGTCACAGAGACTGTAGACCAATAGTATGCGTCCAATGACGTGTGCGGTTCCCATTCGCCCTCAACACACAACGTCATCAAAAGGGCAAAAACCGCCATCATGTAGATAGGAGAGAGGGCGGAAATGTAACGAAACTCACCAAACCGGAAGCAAGATGCCGCTACACATATTTAAAAGACCCTCACTAAATCAGAGGACGGAGCTGTAATAAAAACTCCATATGCTCAGAACACAAAGGTACATCCTAATATATGACCACAAAATATGTATATCTGCTGAGTATTTAACACGGCACCATATAGCCATTACTTGTCATCTAAATATAGATAATATATCATGTTCTGATTAGCTACAAGAGTGGATGTTACAATAATATAAGCAAACAATCTTACAACGCATAATTCCTATTCATAATAGCCAATATTATATTTAATCCTAATTGCAGCAGATATTGCATGATTACAAGCCTATAATCTTCCAGAAAAGACCCCAAAAAGGACAGATAGTACTAATAATTATTATTATAGAGCTGGAACAGAACTGGGACAAAATACCCCCCAAAAAAGAAGCCAAAAAGAGGGAGGAGAGGGGAGAAAAAAGGAAGGACAACCTAACACAAGAGGGACACAATTAGTCTCGCAAGAACAGATCCACATCCCACCTGAAATTGAGTCCAGACGGGATGCGGGTCTGTAACTTAAAAATCCAAAAAACCTCTCTTTGAAAAATCCTAGCCTGTAAGTCTCCACCTCTAGGTCCTAAGCTCACTTTTTCTATGGCCATGCACGAGAAACTGGAAAAGTCTCCTGCATGGCGATTACAAAAATGACGGTTCACATTAGATGCTGTATTCAGACGTTCTGGATGCGGGGTGGTAGTCTGGTAGTACACCCCACATATTGGATATTACATGCCTTACATGTTATTAAATATATAAGGTTTTTAGTATTGCAATTCATTAAATCCTCTATACAAAATCTATCTCCAGTGACTGTGGACCTAAACTCACTCCCTTGGCAGACATATTTACAAATATTACATCTTGCCCCGCCACATCTAAAGAAACCTTTACAATTTAACCATGTGGACGAAACCCTAGCTTCTTTGCTGAAAAAACTTGGGGAAAGTTTTTTGCCTAATGTCGGTGGTTTCCTGCTTACCACTCTAATGCCCTGTTGTACAACTTTTTTTAATTGGGGATCCCCATATAATATAGGGAGATGTTTTAAGATAATCCCACGAATCCTAGAGAATTCCACACTATATGTTGTGACCATAGTCACAGTACTATCTTTATTGTGTGGGACGGACGATTTTGAATGGATATCTTTTCCATTGTGGCCTTTTTTAATCATAGACTGTTTATTCTTAGACTTAGCAATATTCTTGGCTCTTGTAATAGACTCTAAAGGGTAACCCCGCTGTTCCAGCCTATTTTGTATAGTATCTGTCTCCTTTTGGAAACTCTCCTCTGCCGAACAATTTCGTCGGGCTCTAATCATTTCCCCAACGGGGATGGCCCTAATTGTATGTGCCGGGTGGCAACTCTCTGCCCTTAGTATTGTGTTACCAGAGGTTAACTTCCTATACGTGGCGGTCTCTATCCTATTTCCATCCATAGATACCTGGAGCAAAAGATCTAAAAAGGGAATTGTGTTCGGATGACATTCCGATGTAAATCTCAGATTTAATTCATTGTTATTTAGATAAGACACAAACCTGTCCTTAGACTCTGGTAACCCCTGCCAAATAATGATAATATCATCGATATATCTGCCATAATATTTTATGTTAGATATGAAAGGGATAGAATGATGATAAATATATCTCTCCTCCCACCAACCCATATATAGGGGTTAGGCAGGTTGGCAAGGGAGGGTGAGAACGGTGCTCCCATAGACGCACCGCATCTTTGCATATAAAATTGGCCAGAGAATAAGAAAAAGTTGTGTCCCAAGAGATATTCCAAAGACAAAATCAAAAATTCTACCAATTCCTTAGGATAAGCAGAATAATTGTTCAGATGAAAATATATGGCTTGAAGGGCCAGGTCATGGGGTATCACCGAGTATAGGGAAGCCACATCACATGTGAGCCAAAGACAATCTGTTTCCCACTGGATGTCAGTCAGATGTCGGATGACATCCCTGGAATCCTGGAGGAAACCAGGGAGCCTTCGGACAAGAAGAAGTAGATGTGAGTCCACCCACTGCCCCAACCTCTCATTCAACCCCCCAATCCCAGCCACAATTGGTCTGCCACAGGGCGGACGTTGTGGCTTATGGATTTTGGGGAGATGATGAAAGATCGGGGCAATGGGTGAAACCACATGCAGAGCCTCCGCTTCCACATTACTCAGAACACCCAAAGCTAGTCCTTCTGCTAAAAGATTCCTTAAATCTAATTTAAAACGGGGAGTAGGATCCCTATCCAATTTAATATAAGTCTCAGAATCTTCCAGTTGTCTCAAAGCTTCTTTTTCATAATCTGTACTGTTTAGGACCACCACGCACCCTCCTTTATCCGCTGCACGGATAATAATGTCCCTATTTCCTGCCAGACTCTCCAAGGCCTTTCTCTCCTCAAAAGTTAGGTTGGATTTTTCATTCTTTCTATGGAGAGAGGATTGAGAAGCCAGCTTATCCTCGCCATCCTTAAGGGAAGTGGCGTCAGGGGTGTTCAGCACAGAAGAGTTGGTCAAACCTAAAACTGGCGCATCGACCTCGGGAGGAGAAGACCAGCGCTTAACCGCCTCCACCGGAAAAGGATACTTCTTATCCCATCCCTGAGGAACACCAGGAAGCCGACTGGGCCTCTCCCATTCTCTAAGGATCAGCGCATCAAAGTGACCCTGGGTAGGGAATTCCAGACGGGGCTTGCAGGCCCCCAAAAATTCCCCCTTCTTGAGAGGGGGCACCTCAGGCGGTTCAATATCCAACACCTCTAATAAATGTGACAAAACAGTGGCCGTATCTACGGCATCCCCCAGCGCCTGCCCGACATCGGCATTCCCAGACTGAACATAGTCAGCCTCTGTTTCCTGATACAATTCCCCCTCCTCTAACGGGGAATAATCTGACAAATCAGCAGAATCGTCGCCAACATCGCACAAGGGCTGGGCCGATGACAAATGTCTCTTTTTAGCCTGGGCCTTCTTGCCCACCGTGCTAGCAATAATTTTCTCGATGCTGGCCAACCTAGCCCAAACATCAGAGAGCGACTCCCCGCTGGCACCAATGTCACTTGGGGTACGGATAAGGTGGGGAGGGGAAGGCGATGAAGCGGGAGGAGCTGACCCAGAAGGCTGGGTACCAGACTGCAGCGTTATGGCCTTTTGTGCGCATGGTTTACAGATCAGCACATTCTCCCCCGTAAGGGATACCCCGCACCCCACACATGGCCCGGATTGTCCCAGAGGGAGCCCGAGCCCAGTATCCTGCAGAGCCTCCATATGGTGAATTTTTGTGGTCAGTCGCAAGACCGCAGGGAATTTACGCCTAAGCAACCCGGGATGCCCCTTAAAAGTCCCGGTGGGAGGATTTGAGGTGAACAAATTTACACTAGGGACCCCAGGACCAGGAGGAACCCCTTAATATGCACATATACAATGCAATCTGTAACACACAAAACAGGCAACATAAGTGCAATCCTACATATATAAGGTAATAACACATACTTAATTGTATATGTATATAAATATGTATATATATCTGTATTCCAGCCAGGCATGCGTAACCACCACAAAAAACACACGCCCGCAATCAGTGGGGGCCCCCCGCTAGAGAGGGGCCCCCATACAAGCTAAGGAAGTGGCAATCCGGCCCTTACCACTTGGAGCGCAGGTCAAAATGGCCCCCATGAAGTGCCTGATGCAGGAAGAGGGAGAGAAGGGGGAGGGCGGGCCAGCGCAGAACGCGCGCTCGCCAGGCCACGCCCCCCTCCCAGCAACGCGGATCCCCTAGAAACGAGCCACAGAATCGCACCCTCCCCGAACACAGCTTGAGGGGGAGAAGCTCCCCCAGGCTAATAACAGCACCTGCCATGGCCCAAAAGTGAAACACTCACTGTCCCACACACACGCACAGTGAATCACACACCACACACACAGGGGCATATGTGGGAGAACGAAAAACGAATAACGTCCAGGCCAGGCAACCCCCCCCCCCCCGGAGGGGAATAAGGGACCCAGAAGGGGGAGAACTCTGCCAGGATCCGGCCATAAGCATAGAGGGACGGGGCATCCCACACCAGGATCACCAAAAAACCTGGATAACCGCCTACCCCATAGTGAGGTCTCACGGTAGAGCAGTGCTCCTTCCGCACCCATATGGTGCTGCCTACCTTTACCAGGACCCACAGCCTAAGCTGGGAGGCTCAAACAGGGGCAATTTAGAAAGGGTCCTGGCAGTAACAGGGACAATAGACGGCCGGGCGCGAGCCCGGCTTACCTGTAAGTAAAGAAGTCTTCATCTTCTGTCTTGTCGCCTTCCCTGCAGAGAAGGAACTGGGAATTTGATAGGAGATCCCAGGTATATATGGACCGGGAGGGGCTTTTTTGCATATTCATCTCTTCAGAACTTCGCCCTCTACTGGAGATTACCCACATGTCATGAAGATCGAAGTGGAGTGTATGGCACACACTTAGAATAAACACATTTTATGTATCGTTTAGTATAGTTATTCCTCAGCAATGTATTTCATTTGTTTACCTTAAAAGCTTATTTTGAGTGAGACAAGCTTTGAAGCGATGATGTTTCCTACCAGCACTGAAGCAAGACTTTCTTTAATGGGCCATTCCAGGCAGGGCTGGCCTTTGGGGTGTGCCTTTGCGTCGGGGGAGCGGTTTGGGTCAGTATGCTTTAAAGTTGACCAAACTGGCTGATTCTCTACCCCAGGGACATCCCACTGTATGGACCCCCCTGGGATTGCAGGCATGCTTCCTTGCAAGGCTTTCATTCAATCAGTGCTCTATGCTATGAATATTAGTGCCTGTTATAGAGAGCGGAGGGCAGCTGGCACCTCCAGTCTCTCCCCAGGCATAGCAAGACATCAGCAGAGAAATCCAGGGATGTTGTCCGTGCATGTACTATTGGATTGCTTACAAGGTAAGTGAAATCCTGAGTTGTTTCACACAGTGTGGCATCCCACTGTGTGAAACCCCAAGGCCGGACTGGCCCACTAAGTACCCCTGGGGATTCAAGATCACTTAACTTTCCACTGACCCCTTGTTGTGATTGTGGGCCACATGCCCGGCATCCCTAAAGCGCCATCCTGTAGTTTAGCACAGGGCGCCTTCCATCTTAAGGCAAGCAAGGGTTAAATTAGCCTGCTTTTTGCTTGCCCCATGCTGGCCGTCAGGGGCTACGTTTTTCATTTGCAAGCATTTTGCATTTACTTACGACCCCTATTGAACTTCCCCTTCTGCTGTCTTCTCAGACTCAGTCCCCTTAATGGTTTTATTTAATTTCTCAGCCAGCTTCATAGCCACACAGCAGCAGAGCCATAACTGATGCATGCAATGACCCCCCCCCCACACTATGTGATGCACGGATGGTGGGAGGGGCTCAGAGAGGGGCAATTAAAGTCACCAGTTTGATAACTTTAGTGTTCCTTTAAAGTGGAACAAAACCCACATTTTTAACTAGCATCCCCTGAATTGCTCCCCCTATGAGGTGTACCTTTTGCCAATTGTCACTGCTCCTGCTTCGCTCTAATCTCAGATAATGGCGTCTGTTTTATCTGTAAAGCTCCGCCTCCTCCATTCATTGCCACTGTTGTGTGTGGCAATGATGTAATTGCTACACCTATGCAATGACTGATCCCATGCCATCTTACAGAGGGGGGCAGGAAAAAAATCAGTGTTCCAGGACAATGAGAAAAGTGAAAATATCCATGTCTAGTTCTACACCCTGAAAAGGGAGTATCAGCAGGGGCTTTAGCAAAAGTTCAGTGCGTTCTGTCCGCTTTAAGTCTCTGTCCTATTTCCCCCACATAGAGACCTGTGGAGGAACAATGTGTCCACATAATCAGATCAGACCTGAAAGAAAAAGCACCCCAAAAACAGAATAACACCATAAACAAAATGTGCATCTGGATAGTGCACCTACACTATCCAGATTGCCGCTATTAAAAAAATTCTCATCTCTTTTTTTTTTTTTTGCATTAAAAATCCTGTTTTATGTCTGTAATGGTGCCCTTGTGTACCAAATTTTTTTGGTAACTTTAGTTTCCCTTTAAGGTATAACTCTTGTAAACATTTATTAAAGTTTTAATAACATATAAAGGGTTAAAACAACTAAATGTTATTCTCTACTTAATAGTGCACCCCAGTGGGACCGGCATTCTGTTAATCCCCCATAGATCAAGAAATCAGTATGGATAACAATATCCTTCTGTTTTCTTATAGCCAATAAAAACCCAATTTTGGATGATTCACGTCCCCCTCGCCCGTAGCTTGGGTGATGCGGACAGCTCGGTAGTGGCCCGGTTAAAAAAACGTGTTTTTCCACCGCCATAGCAATGCCCCATGGCTGATCTCAAGCCTGCTATGATGATGAGGTGCAGCCAGCTGATTGCATCCCTGGATTTCAGTTCTGACAAGCGCATGCTCCCGCACCCTCCATTCATATAGACTTGGTGCAGGAGCACGCGCAGCTACACGCAAGACTAAGATGCTGCGGCTGGTGATCACAGCATCGCGGGAGCCGTCAGGAAAGGCGAGTTTACTGGAGACTTCGGGGGGGGGGGGGTTCACACAGCAGGGCACCCAACTACAGCGTGTCCAGGAAGCAGGCTAGTGGCCTTGGGGGGGGGGGGGTTAAAGTGGACCAACACCCAGGATTTTGACTATCCTGGGTCTTGGTCCACTTCGGTGGGGCACCCCCGATCGGGGTGCCCCGCTGTGTGAAACCCCCCCGAACCCCCAGAAAAACTCACCTCTCCCCGCTCCCAGCACCGACTGACATGCCGCGGACAAGCGGCTCCTTCCGCCGCCGCCTCCCGCGCGGGCGCGCGCGCGTCTAGAGGGGCGCGAGGGAGGCAAGGAAGATAAGGTAAGGCGTTTGGGGTGTTTGGGGGGGTTTCACCCCGCGGGACATCCCGATCTCGAATGTCCCGCGGGGAGGGAGGTGATCGGCCCGGGAATCTTATAGATTCCCGGGCCGATCACCCGTGGGTGTTGGTCCACTTTAACTCTGCTGAATGAATGACCTGAAACTCATACAAGTTCCTATTGGTGGTACCTAGTTCCAAGTAGATTGGAACACCCGTACAGGGTTACCCGAAGAATTGTTTTCAGGATTGTAATGTAGGTGTTCACATGTGGTGTTCCTGTCTCTTTGTGGACTGTTTCTGAAGCAAGTTTTATGAAATGCTTCAGCATTTATTTTGGGTTTCTATTTAAAAAGATCCATGTATCTGCTACATGTTAAGCCACCTGGTGTATCAAGGATTCAAAATAAGCAATTAACATTCGTGACATAGGCCGCAAAGCAGTTGACAGCAAAAGCCTAAAAACTATTTATTCTGTTTGGAAAGGTCTTTGGTCAAATCACTAGATTCCATATAAACAAAAAATTAGCGAATAATCTTAAAGCAGAAAAAGCCCCGCTGTGTGAAACCCCCAGTTCTCCCGCTAGAACTCACCTTTCCCCGTTCCAGTGTCACATGCGCAGGGTCTCGTCCATGTCATTCAGCAAAGGGCAACGATTGAAATCAATGGGCTGCCGCATCCCCTGTATCATAGGCACACGCATCCTCCTGCCCCAGCCTATCTGATTAGATGAGAGCCCATGTATTTGCTGTTGGAGTGGGAAAAGGTGAGTTTTTATGGGCGCCTTGGGGGGTTTCACAGTGCGGGGCATTCCAATCTGGGATACCCCAGGGAAAAGCCATCTTGGTTTAATAGCGGATGTCTGCTGTAACCCAGCTAGAAAACCGGAAAGAGACTTCGGACCATGTGACTGCTGGCCAACCATGGGTCCAGAGTTTTTTGGGGCTTTAACAATGGTATCCAACACCTATCTTCTCAAAAATGTGTGTTGGACCGCTTTAATATGGGCTTCTTCTGCCAATGATGCCCTTTAAATTTCTGGTTTAATCACAAGGAACTGTAAGTGGGGCAGTATTAAAGTGTCTCAAAAGCCCCAGAGTCTAAAAGAATCCAGGGCCGACCGCTAACCTACCCCCAGGGCATCTGAAATCGAGATGCCCCGCTGTGTGAAACCCCCTGGGTTCCTGACCTCCCTGAAGCTGAGCGGTCCCCAGACTACAGGTAAACCGGGGATGTGACCTTCACATCAGCCAGAATTCACAAGATCAGCCAATCAGCAATTCCAAAATGCCAGGTGGGCATAGTGTCGGTGTGGCGGCACCCAAAAAAGAGGTTGTACAGCTTTAGGTATTAAAATTACATATTTTAAAAACATTGCTCTTTAAACAAAGCTGTATGAAAGAACCGCAGAGGCTTCAACTTAACCTTGGCATAATGAAATAGATCCGTCTAATCATTTATTTGTGACCATGTCTCTTCGTGACACCCAGGATAGCAAACTGGAATTCTCCAGCTGTCCGGTATCGACAAAACTATTTGTACACAGTAGAGCTGGAATGTGGAACAGCTGTCATCTAAGATGGCATTTATAATGTGAGCCACAAGGTATGGGGGCAAGATCAACTCAAACTGCTACTGGCATCACTCGTCAGCATAGCTGGACCTTCTGTTTTCTAGGTCAGTCTCAGGATCTTATTTACTTGTTAATAAGTCTGATTTATAAACATGCTAAACACACACAAACACATATGTTATAATAGCAACATTTTTACTGGAGGTTGCTATTTTATACAGATTTGTATAAATAAGGGCTCCAATAACCATAGCTGGTAGTAAATGACATAGCATTATCTTCTAATGGTGCTGTACATGATGATTAACCTGTGTGAGGCCTTCAAGCTGGCACACTTGAATAGGAGCCTATCTTATATGTTTCCCACACCCTGCACATACAGATTGCTCACATTAAAAATCATCCTACCTGCATCTACTGCATGTTATGAGCCTTTAAACATCCAAGATGGCGGCTCATGGAGCATCAGGCAGCCTGCAAACAGGAAGTGCCTTCTGACTGTGCTGCTCTGCATTCTGGGATTGCTGACCTTTTCCTGACCCCAGCTCTGCTCTGTCTGTGCAAAGCACAGCTATAACCCGCCCCCTGTATTTTATCCTGCTCTCCTCTCCTCAGTATGTGATGCTTCTGAGTCAAGATGGCGGCACCTGTATCCTAGAGACCTGAACAGAGTTGCAGCCCAGTGGGGGAAAGAATAATAAGTGACTAAAAACTTAAAATATATTAATTTTAGATGCTGGGGAATAGTTTTTTAAAGGTTTGGGCTTTTCATTAAATCATGCTGAAGGTCCGGTTTAAGGCAGAGCACATCACTAACCATCAACCAAAAGATGTAACAAAAAACAACTTTTTTTAAATGATGGATCAGGTAGGGAGAAGTATTATTTTTTTGGAACAACAGATGTATGGTGCACGTAATCATAAGGGCAGGTGCTAGGATCCCAATGACATTTGGATGTTAATACAGTTATGGGAAATAAAAAAAGCCTAGACCCCAGCAGCAGCGGTATGTATGTAACCAGTTAGCATTACGGTTCCTGTCCAGCACAGATTTATGAGCCTTGATCATGCTCTGCTGTGGTCAGAGACAGCTGTGGGACCACAGTGGTTGTGCCATGCTTGCTCACGCTGAAAGCACTAAGGGACAGTGTGGCTGTGCTTTTGTGTGGTGCTGGAGGGATGAAATTGAAAAAAGGCAAACTTTGGAGCCTTGCTATGGCTTTTACCAGGTGCTGTAGGAAATGGAGGAGAGGCATTTGGGGCAGGCATCACGTTAGTTGCTTGCTGCCCTATTATTGCCAATGGGATTAGAGTCCTAGTAATAGTAGAAAATCAAGGCAGTGGTGCATTAGGTTGGTAAAAATGATTTGATGCTTTAAAGGGTAAATCCATTTTTCTGAATTTACCCTACAGACCTCAAATCTGGGGTGTCAGACACCAGCGCCACACAACTTTCATCTGGAAGCTCCTGTACGGAGGCACCCAATGATCTCAATGGGGCGCGCCATACTGTCCACCCGCCATGCCAGCTTCTCATACCTGCGCTGTGGGTGCAGTAGCAATGTGGGTGGTGGGTAAGTGGTGTGTCTTGCCTCTGAAGGCACCCCTGGTTTGAGGTTTGTGCTGTAAGTACACAAAAACACACACAGTAAGATAAATATAAACCAAGGTTGTTGTCATGCTAAGACTATTAAATAAACATTTTGTTCTGTTACTACAGACAAGACGGGTATAAACCCTTCAAACACAAACATGTTCTCAGGTCTTTTCCCACTCATAGCAGGTATAACAGATATATATTTTTTAAAATCCTTAGTTACAGTGAGTTTCTTTATATAATTATATATTTTACTATACTGTGGTGACTCCCCCATGTGAGAAAGAGAAAGCTTGTCACTTAGGACCTGTTTTATCAAGAATTACAAATTTGAGCAGTGTAAAATATAATTTATAATTTATATATATATATATATTTTTTTGCAGTGCAGCAACATGTGTCTGTGTAAAATGTATTACATTATATTTTGCAACATTCGGGGAGGCCGATTCATTAATAGCGCCAGGTAGCGACAGATGAGCGACTGTAGCGTGATTTTTACAGCGCCAGCCAGTATTCGCTGTGCTTGGCCGGCGTTAGCTTGATGACAGCGACTCAGTCGGTGTGCGGTAATGTTGAATACGGGCTTAGGGGTCGCTGTTTCACAGGTTCAGCGTTGTATGTGAGCGCCTGACAACGAATGGCCAGAGCGAACGGCTTGCTTCATATTCATTAAAAAATGACGCTCCGAATTTGCTGGCGCTGTCCATTCCTTGTTTAAACCCCAGTGCGCTGGCGGCGATGGGTGTTAACTAGTTTTTAACCCCTAAACAACCATATTTTTTGATTGTAACATTATACATGTTTTTGGAATCATTTTGTAATATGAATATATTAATATCAGACCTGTAAGATCAATTCTGCACAAATTTTTTTTTTTTATTTTTTTTACTTTAAAAAAAAAACGAACATTGCAGAAGTGGTCTCAGAATTTTTGACATTAAAAAAAAAAAAAAAAAAAAAATATTACCAATTAATTATGAATAAGTAAACATTGCTCCATTGAAATGCATTGGACAATGCCAGGGAGCGACAGGTCATACCTGGCGCTGTGAAGGAATTTGCAGCGGCTCTGTTCGGTCCAGGCGGCTTCATGATGAATCCCACGCTAGCTGACGCTCTCGCCGGCGCTAGCCTCATTTAGCTTGATAAATGCGTCATTGTGACCGCCGCCGGGCGTACTTGAGTCGGTAGCCGCCGATAGCTGGCGGTACCTGGCGCTAATCAGACAGTACCTGGCGCTAGCCCGTGATAAATAAGGCCCTAAGTTGCACCAATGTAGAGTAGATCTCATTTGAGCTCTCCATCACTGTTGTAAGTTTGGTGTGCTGTCAACCTTAACACACAATGGGGTACAAAACATCTGTTTGTTATTGCTTTAAAGAGGAACAAAACCCACCGGAAGCTGGCCTGGCCTGGAATCTAAAAGACTCCATGGTCTACAGCTGACTTTCCCCCCGGGGTACTGTGTGAAACCCCCACCCGCATGGCCGGGCTTTCGTACAATCAGAGCCGTTTTTCAAAATTGTTACAATGCATCTCCTGCATCCCCAGCGTTGTGCGCGTGGCCGGGGCTACGGGGGATGTGGCTTCATGCGCTCCCCATTGATTTCAGTCAGAGCCCTTTGCCGAATGACATAGTCAACGCAAAGGGCTCTGATTGGATGAGAGGCCGCATGTACGCCATTTGGGCAGGGAAAGGTTAGTTTTAGTGGGCTTTCTGGAGGGTTTCACACAGTGGGGCATCCCAGTTCGTGATGCCACGGGGACAAGGAACAAAATCAGGGAAAGTCAAATTACTGAGTTTTGTGCCATTTTATATCGGACCTTCAGCATCATTTAATGAAAAGCCCAAACCCTTCCCCAGCATCTAAAATTCATGAATTTTACTTTTTTAGTCGCTTACTTTTTATTATTTCCCACGCTGGGCTGCAACTCACTTTAGGACTAAAATACGGGTGCCACCGTCTTACCCCGAAAGCATCACATATTGAGGAGAGGAGAGGGGACAAAAGTACAGGGGGGTGAGTTATAGCTGTGCTTTGCACAGACAGAGCAGAGCTGGGGTCAGGAAAAGGACAATGGCACAGTCAGAAGACACTTCCTGTTTGCAGGCAGCCTGAGACTCCATGTGACGCCATCTTGGATGTTTAAAGGCTCAGAAAAGGCAGTAGCTGCAGGTAGGATGATCTTAATGTTGGCAATCTGTATGTACAGGGAGAGGGAAACATATAAGATATGTTTTTATTCAGGGTGAAGGTCCGGTTTAAGACACCTGACATGAGTTTTGAGAAATTCTTCAAGTTCTTCAAGTCAGGTGCAAAGAGGCAAGGTTAGGAAATAAATTCTCTCTACAGAATATTTATTCAAGAGTGGAGAGCTCCCCTATATGAGGTGGAAAGCTCGCGCCATTATAGTAAATGACCCCTTTAGCAAAATGTCTATTTCAATAATGATCACTGTAATAGGAGAAAAGAGAGAGTGTATGTTAAATATGCGAACAGCACTATTTTATGAGTTGAGGAGCTTATCCCTTTTTGGTGAATGATTTTTATTATTATTTTATTTTATCTATTTTATTTATGAGTGCACATTTTTTTTCTATGTTCTATGTGTAGCAAAAGCACAATAAACGCAACTGTAAGAATATGCATGGTAAACAAATCCCTGTGTTTATATAAGTCAATTGATACAATGATGTTGTAAACTGAAGATGTGGATGACATTATTACGACACTGGCCATGCCATTACACATTCTAAACACTGTCCTCTTTTATTTCTAACAGGCTGTCACATGGTTTGAGGGCTTTCCAGTGAAGAAACTGCAGCCTGTAACAGAATGGAACAAATCGCACAGTTAATCCTCTGAGGGTGACAAGGGAGCCAGCTGTGTCGGGATTACTCATGTCTTGGGCTGACCATGTGATTATTTAACACCACTATAGAAAAACCATCAGTGTCTCTAAGACCTATTCATCCGCAGGGGGCCAGAACAAAGACTCAACATATTCTGGGGCAGACCACACGGAACATAGCAATTTCAGAATTACCACAGTCATGGCTATCATTTTTTAGGATTAACTCGGGACGAAAAGTTATTAAAAAGAACATTTCAAATACTTGTATTTAACATGTTTGGCTTTGTCACCCTTTATAGCCTTGGTAAAAAAAAATCAGGTCATGGTTAGATTGCAAGCTTTATTTTAGGCACTACAAGTTAGTGTGCTATATATAGTATAAAATGGATACGATCAAAAACTTAGCAGGACAATGCAGAAGCGATAACTGAGTTAGAACGTGAGTCACAGGAGGTAACGAAACAAACAAATCCAAATGTGAGTCAACCCAGTGCTGAGCAGAGACTAATGAGCTGGCAGTCAGTGCCAACTAAAGGTAAGAACTATAAGTGGGCAAGACGAATGATCGAAGGGGGTTGTTATACTGTAAAGATCTGCTTTAAAATCCCTGTCCAGGCTAAAATATAAATAATTCAATATTTATATTTTGTCCCCAGCAGCTGTTTTGTCATATACTGACTTTCTAAAACGTACCACCTCCTCCTACAGGTACTGTACACTAAGGCATTTGCTTACAAATGGTCAATCGTGGATATACTTTGCAAAAATGGAACAGACTGCATCCCGATTGAAAATGCGCCCCTGTGCAAACCTTCCCCTGCGAGCCCTGTCATGGACAGCCCCACACCTACCACTTTCTTATTCCCTGTATTCAATAAGGCACCATGGAGCTAGTCTTGGTCAGGGAAGTATGGGCTGCTCCAGACGAGGCTTGCAAGAGGGGCATCATCAACTGGGATGCCCCCCGTGATCATCAAAACTGACTGTAAGTATACTTTGAAGGAGACTAAGAGGCCGATTCATTAATAGCGCCAGGTAGCGACAGATGAGCGACAGTAGCGTTATTTTCACAGCGCACGCTAGTATTCACTGTGCTTGGCCGTTGTTCGGCTGTTGACAGCGACTCAGTCGGTGTGCGGTAATGTTGAATACGGGGTTAGGAGTCGCTGTTTGACAGGTTCCGCGCTGTATGGGAGCGCATGACAGCGAACGGCCATAGCGAACGGCTCCCAGCATATTCATTAACAAAGCACGCTCCAAAAATTCTCGCGCTGTGAAATGCTTGTTTAAACCCCAGAGCGCTGGCGGCGATGGGTTAAAAGTAGTTTTTTAACCCCCAAACAACCATATTTTTAGAAAAAAAAAAAAAACATGTTTTTCAAAACATTTTGTAATATGAATACATTAATATCAGACCCGTAATATCAATTCTGCACAAATTTATTTATTTTATTTTTTTTACCTGGTCACAGAATTTTTGACATTTAAAAAAAAAAAAAAAAAATTTATAGCAATTAATTATGAATATTAAAAGATTGCTCCATTGAAATGCATTGGAGAGCGCCAGGTAGCGAGAGGTCATACCTGTCGCTGTTCAAGGTCGCTCGCTGGCGCTGTGGGCTGAGGCTGGAATAATGATGAATGATTCGCTATCTGGCGCTCTGTCAGTCGCTAAGCAGGATCGGCTTGATAAATGTGTGATTGCGGAGGGGAGCCGGCGTTCTCGTGGCGATGAGCGTCATTACCGTTCGCTCACCATTCGCTACCTGGCGCTATCCCTTGTTAAATAAGGGCCTAAAACTCTATTTGGTTGTTCCGTGGTGGGCTGTGCCGGCAGCCCCGGGAACCCTGGTTATCTGACTCCCACTGCTGATGTCTTACACTGATGCGGGTGACCCAATCAGAGTGGCTAGTGTGGGTATCAGAAGGGGAGAGCATGCGGGGCGAACAGCGGGTTCTGGGGCTGGAGCCTTGGATAGATGCAGCCAGTTCCTTGACAATGCCTGTGTTTCTGACTCTGTGGTGGCACCTATGCTGTGGAATAGTGAGCAGCAGTGACAAGCAAATCTGACCCTCACCTGTGTTCTTCAATACCTAATTGAGTGGGTAATTGTATTGGAAACAATTTGATTTAATTAACAGCCCCTCAAAGGCACAAGCAACCTATAGGCTACATGTGCATATGGATGCAAGCACACTTCCCGGGTCCACCAGGGCGCGTCGTTGCTTGTGAGCCTCAGCGCAGGGGTGCATCACATAGACCACATCCAACGATAACCAACATAGCATTCACCATGTTCACCCGTGAGCAGCAGGAGGAAATAATGATGCTAAGTCACACTTTCATGGCATTTGCCTATGCATGTGTGCAGCATTACACTCCTGCCAAGGTACCAACAGGTGACAGTGGCTGCAAACTATGAGCGAAGGCACATGGCTCCACTGTAATGGAGGAAGCCTGGCCTTCCAACATTACAGGGCCACAGTACTTTGCTGCCACTGTCACATGGACCACTCTGTCATGTTTGTATGCGACGCAGGGGTGCCTAAGTGATTTAGGTTTGACATTTCTATGCCATCTGCTACTACTGTGGGATGGGAGAGGTGGCTTCGCCTTGTTGCTGGCTGCGGTCAGAGAGCCCTATCCGACAGTAGTAGCGTATTGGAGAGGTAGGCACACCTTTTGGCCTAAGTGCGTCTGCGCTTGCAATCTGCCACTATTCTGGGATAGGAGAGCTGTCTTTGCCTTGTTGCCTTGTTGCTGGCCATGGTCAGTAAGTCCTATCTGACAGTCGCGGATTGGAGAGGTAGGCACACCCTTTGGCCTAAGAACATCTACGATTGCAGTCTGCTACTAATATGGGATGGGAGAGATGGATTAGTTAGCATTGGCATACACTAGTGTATAGGAGGTTTGGGTAGTAGCAGTGTCCCAGAAATTTACTTAGAGGGGCAGGGGTGTGCATGTGTCGCTAAAGGAGACTTAAACATAGGACATACATTAACAATGCAAATCTGTTTCTATGCAACTACATAAAGCAGATGCTAACTAAACAAACACAATTGTAAAACAGGAGACCAAAACAGAAGGTGGCCAAAGTATGAGGTAACAGTGGGTAGAAGCAGGCGACATGGCAACCAAGGTACAAAGGTAAGTATGGTAAGGGACATGCAGACTACATGAGATGCCCTAGAAGCCAGCAGGGGTAAGAACTCCAGGGCTGGTAATCACCAGGGGTATCCTGATTTCGGATTAATACTTGTGTGAAACCTCCAGGATCACTTTACTCCATTCCTTATGCACATGCCCACATGCATGGACCTCTAGTGGCATCCCCAGCACTCCTCCGACATGTACCCCCCCCCACCAGCATATCTTAATGGATGGTGTCGGGTGCACGTAGCTGAAGGAAGTGCCTGTGGAATTCAATTCAATGGATCTGGCTTTAGATATGATCATTAATAATACGTTTAAAGGAATTCTATGTGGACACAACCTGTATTATGTCTAGTTAAACTTGTCTTGGAAAAACTGTAAGTTGTAATAATGGGACTTTATAAACACGAGAAGTCCTGCTCATATTTTTGCATTAGTCACCAATTTAAATTGATATAGAGCCTATATCCATGCTCGTAATCAAAAGTTATTTTTTGTATTCCTTTATATGTGACAATAAAAATTTGCGAGTTGAGTTTAAAAAGGCAAACAGAAACTGCACTGTGAGCCAATTTTGAGATATAAATAGAAGGTGGCATTTGATAGTATAACAAGCCCTTTTGCACAATAATCCTAGTTAGAGTACTGAGGATTTTATCAGCTTGCTGACTGTATTAAGTGATAAATGTCTTGGGATTTATAAGAAAAGATGTAGAGTGTTTGTATTTGCATAAGCACCCACGTTTACAGTTTTTAGTTGTGTTGATTTTGAAGTAGTTTATCTGAAACCTGATGCCACTAAAATATAAAGCTTGCCACCCTGGCAGACATACATTTTTTCTAGGAAGAGCCCCCACAAGAAAGTTATGGGTTCTATTAAATTCGAACGTTGGGGCCACAGATTCCGTACTCACTCACTTACTCAGACTTTCCACTATCTATATAGATACATTTCTATCAAGTAGTAATTTACTTAGTTTTGAGGCAACCTCATCATTTGTCATTTAGCATCCCAGGCTGCATAATCAGTGACTATGAAAATGTTCAAATTGAATCTATGTCCATCCTTTCTAATAGCCACACAAATTATATTTTCATTTGGCTGCTCAGATTCCCCCAAAGAGGAATCTAGGGCCTGGTCACCTGGTACCATCTACTAAATCACATACACAAAGCAGGGTTTGTCAGACACAATGTTATAGGGTTCAGGGCTGCTGGCTATAAAAAAACCTTTACATAGAGCTAGATTTAATAACAAATACTAGCCGGACCCCTTAAAAGCTAAGGTCCTGTCAAAGCCACACACAGAAACAGTGCACTTAATATTTGACAAACCCATATTATACTGTGATATATAAAAACATTTTAAACTCTTCGAGCCACTCCAGCTCCCAAGAGTAATGACATCCAAACTGTATTTCTCATATTAAAAACCCAGTCAAGTAAAGTATCCCATAACAAAGGTATACTACAGATAATGCATTATTCACACAACAAGTTTCCGAGCTCCCTTATACATTTGCCATAAATGTAAAAAAATAGAGCTTTCTTAAAAATGGAAGAGACCATTCCCACCTCCTCTAAAATGTCCATTAACCCTCTCATATGCTAAATCACTAACTTGTTTTGCATTATATTTTTAGAATAAAAGAAAAATTCAACCAGACCAACACCTGTTTTTTCTTTAACAGGTGTTGGTCCTGCAGACAGCAAATAAGAACAAGCTCGGGGGGGCATCCAGAATGCTGGACCCTCCTACAACGTAACCCCCCCCCCCCCCAGAATGCACAATATCCTTACCTTTACCTCAGGCTAGCGCCAGTAATGGAGTCCCGCGAATGTGCCCACTCCCAGTCATCTAGGAGGGTTGGTGGGTGGGTAGGTAGGAGGTTGAGCAACTCCGTGTGCAACCAGGTGGGTTGGTGGGCAGGTAGTTAGGGGGGACTGTTGGTGCCTCCCCCGACAGGAGCACCTTCAGCAGCAGGCACTGTCCCCCCTTGCGCACTGATGGGGCTCAGCTATCTGGGGGGGGCAGCTGATCTATCTCTCCACCAGGTAGAAAGCGAGAATGGAGGGGGGCTGGGGCACCCAGCCAGGAGGCAGAAGCTGTGAGCTATAAAGAACTCTCCCTCTTGGCACCAGTTGGGAGGAGAGAGAATGGAGGGAGAGTGGTGACGGGCTGCACACACACCTGGCATTGGGCTGATTAGAACTTTCCTGGCATTGACCAGGGAGAGGTTGATAGGGGGCAGAGGTTGCAGCGCTCTTGCCCGGCATCGGCCGGGGAGAGGTAGAAGGGGGCAGAGGCCGCAGTGCTCTCTCACAGCTTCAGCCAGGGAGAGGTGGAAAGGCACAGAGGCTGCAGCACTCTTTCCCGACATTAGCTCGGGAGGAGAGCGGGGGAAGAAGGCATAAGCCACAGTTTCTCCTGGCATTGGCCTGGGAGGAGAGTGAGGAAAGACACAGCACTCTCTCCTGGTATCAGCCCGGGGAGAGCGGCGGAAGGAGGGAGGAGGAAGGAGGAAGGGAGGCGGGCACCGCTCTGAGGAAGGAGGATGAGGGGATGGGACATCACCCAGCCCTGATCGGGCCGATCAGCTCCCTCCCCACGGGGCATCCGAAATCGGGATGCCCCGCTGTGTGAAACCCCCAAGAAAGCCCCTAAAATCGTACCTTTTAGGCCACGGATAAGCCGCCGCCGCCTCCCGCGCGTCCCTCTAGCAGGGAATTGAGCAGGGAATTGTGAATGGCCGGCGCGGGCGCGCACCCTGTAAGAGGGACGTGCGAGAGGTGGCAGCGGCGGCGGCGGCTTATCCGTTGCTTGTCTGGCGCGGAAGTGGACCAACACCCAGGATAGTGAAAATCCTGGCTGTTGGTCCACTTTAAGAGGAGAAATTACACATTCCGTCCCGCCTAGCAAAGCTGATTAGGGGACGGGATAAGAAAACTAATGTAATTGGCTGAACCTTTAAACCCCGATATCTCAGCCATAGGAAAACAGTTTAGGACAGTGCCAAATAAAGCACGATGCAATGGTGGAACAATTAGCTTTGCCTGCAGTATCACTTTAACTTCCCAGGCTCTAACTCCCCAGGCGTGAGGCATCCAAAAAGTCAGTTATTATAGTCAGGGAAGGGGGTCTAAATATAATCCATCTAAGGAGACCAGATTTTGGAGAATCTTTTATAAGGACTGGTAGAGATAGATGACAAATTTTCATTTGTTGTTAAATCTGAGACTCTGGTCTTTTTAAATTTTTTCTTCTTAGAAAGTCATATCAGCCAAAACATCCGATCCCCTCAATCACTGCACGCTTGGCAATTAAATGTACTGCTGCCAACCAACCAGGCATTTTGGGTGGGCCCACACAACAATTCTGAATGGTCGTCAATGATCATGTGGCCATAAGATTAAATGAGGAAGTGGTGACCCATTGTCAGCTCCTTTTCTAATTCACTGAAGTTCATAGGGGAAATTCACCTTCATAAGCAGCCATGAAAAGAACATACCTGGCCCTTACTAAGACAGGCAAAATGACACCACTGGTCTCCAGTGGTACCCAAATAGCCCCTCCATGGCCAAAACATAGGTGTAAAGGGTAAACAAGAGGGGGGGCAATTCCACCTTCTTCCATCTTCTGGCCAGGATCTGAAAATTGGATCACACTATGTATTTACTGCAGGGAGCCCACTGCCCACTTCAGGGAGTGATGGGTAATTCTATTATTTCTTGCGTTTCCTTTTCATGAAACTACCTCTTTGGGTCTCTTTATCCCCCCTATATTATGCCTAACATGGATCCCTTCCCATGGTGGCTTGCGAATCTGTTTTAGTACAAACCAAGTCTCAACCCTCATACAGCCAAATAATTATGTTCTAGTGCTGATCCAAAAGCTTGAAACACTTGTCCACAAATGGAAGGTGTTTGGCTGTGTAAGCTTTAATCTAATCCTCTCTTCCTCTCTTTCCTTTATTGTCCCCTTTTAATCAACTATTTACAAGCTCCCCTAGGACTATGGCATCCGGGGTATGGATAATAGTGGAGTGGAAGATGAGAGAAAACAATTCTACAGGTGAGAATCATAGAATTGTATTTTCTCTCATATTCCACTCCAGGGCATCAGGAAGTAGAAACAAATGGGACCTCCAAAAGCAGTGCCCTTAAATCAGGGTGGGATCCCAAGTGTTGATATTATTCAGAGGAGTAAACCATTGTAAGAATCAAAGCTTAGCTGAAGAGCTTACTACCATCTGTAATACCTTTCTACCAAAGGCGGCATCCTGGTGCTAAAAAGCACAGGTAGCTCTGATAGCTTGTGTGGAGTGGGCCGTCACTGAAAAAGGAGGATTCTTCCCCTTGGAGATGTAGGCCCTCATCACTGCTTGTCTAATCCATCGGCTGATGGTAGTAGACCTTTCCGTGGCCCCTCAAATTGAATAAATAAGGAGTCAGACCTGTAGAAGGTATGCGTAGCCTCTTACTACATCCAAGAAGTGGATGACTCTGCAGGACATAAGGAGAGTAAAGCCACCTCCTCATTAAGGTGGGAGAAGGAGACAACCTTAGGAAGAAAATTCTACTTAAATCGGAGGTTTAACCGATAAGGCTGCTAACTCAGAAACCCGTCGGACAGAGGATATTGCCACTAGGAAGAGTCATTAACCTTAGTGATGCTTCTGAAGGGCTAATAAAACCAAGTTCAGGTCCCAGACAGGCAGAAGAGGTCGCACATGGGTGACCCCCTGAAAAAATGTGCTTATAAGATTATTTTGAGCAACAGGTTTCTAAAATAAAATGGATAAAGCAGATATCTGTTCCTTTAGGGTGATCAATTGAAGACCCTCATTCAGACCCTTCTGTAAAATTCCAAAATTCTGGATTCACACCAAGCAAAACCTCTGGATTCACACCAAGCGATAAAGACTTGGCAGACTCTGTGGTAAATCTTTGATGAAGTCTGCTTCCGCGCTTGAATAATGGTACAAACGACTCAGGCAGATAAGCCTCTCTCTGCCAGGATGGAGCCATTTCAAAGCCAGAAATGGGTGCTGTAGAGGACCCTGCGTGAGGAGATCAGGATTGTCAGCAAGCCGCCAATGATCGCCTTCTGACATTCTTACTATGTCCGAGAACCAGCTTCTGCTAAGCCAATGGGGTGCCACCAGAATGGTTGGGATTCCCTTGCGGGCTATCTTTTTTTGGTACTCGACCTAGGAGTGGAACGCATAGAGATGCCTGAATGCTGACCAAGGCAGGGTCAGTGCATCCTTTGTTATTGTTAGAGGGTCCCTGGACTGAGACACAAATCTAAGAACATTTCTATTGTGGCTAGAGATTGCCTT
The DNA here is from genome assembly GCA_027917425.1 of Gastrophryne carolinensis. Taxonomy (NCBI): domain Eukaryota; kingdom Metazoa; phylum Chordata; class Amphibia; order Anura; family Microhylidae; genus Gastrophryne; species Gastrophryne carolinensis. The sequence goes on along the minus strand of CM051237.1, from coordinate 381,083,751 downwards.
GCTCAGTGTGTCATGCAAAGAGGGTGAGCCTGAGTCTCTGTGGTTCAATTCCAGATTGAGAACAATTCGGCCTGCAGGGGTGCCTCTAAGACACCATCATACCCAACAGACGCATTCTTTGATGGATCATTGGGTAAGGGCAGGACAAGAGAGCCTGTACCCTGGCCGAAGTGAGTCTCTTCTGGAAGAAAACTCTGGGTTGTCTAACGTCATTCCCAAGAAGGAGATAACTCTTGAGAGAATGAAATGCGATTTTGGATAGTTGACTATCTAGTCAAAGCTTTCTAAAGTTGTTAATACAGTCTCTGTACCTCTCAGGGCCTCCTGAAAGGATGGGGCCTTGATTAAAAGATTGTCTATGTAAGGGATTATTTATATCCCCTGATTCCGTAGAAGGGCACTGAGACCTGCCAGTACTTTGGCGGGTCTCATGGGGCCAAAGAAAGGCCAATAGGAAGAGCCAGAAACTGAAAATGTAGGCCATCTACTGCAAAAACCCTTGATGACCTGGAAAGATCGGGATATGTAGGTAGGCATGCCTTATGTCCACTGTGGCCATAAAATCCCCGGGCTGAAGTGTTGCCATTGTGTATCTTAAAGATTCCATGCAAAATTTCCAAAAGATGGACGAAACGGTTGGGGCCCTTAAGGTCTAATATTGGGCACACAGAACCGTCCTTCATGGGGATTATGAACAGATTAGAGTAGAATCTGAGACATCTCTCTGAAGAGGGAACGTGACAGAATACTCCTAGCTGCAACAGGTGAGCTACAGCGGATATCAACACTTCTGCTTTTCCTAGCTTCCGGGATACTCTTGACAGAAAAAGCTTTGAGGAGGTCTGGCTCCAAATTTAATCTTGTAACCTGAAAAAACTATTTCCTGAATCCAGGCATTGGTTACATGGAGCCTCTAAATGGGGGCAAAATGCAGAAGCTATCCCTCCACCCGACAGGGAGCTTAGCCCTTAGCCAGGAACCTCTAACACAGCGAAAAGGCAGCATATTGGAAGATCTGCGAAATAAGGTGTTTAATCTCCTATGTATGAGTCGAGTAGATTTACCCCTGTGGTCCTCTTTACAATGTCATCCAACCGCTCCCCAGACGCCCCCCCCCCCAAAAAGGGAAGACTCGTCAGGGAACTCTTGGAAGTTGCGCCTGCTGACCATTACTTAAGTCATAATGAACACCTCAGAGCCACTAACAGAACCAAACCTCTAGCGTTTAGCCTGACCATATCATCCATAGAAAAGATGACATATCTATAAATTTCCATGCTGGACCTAAACAATTGAGAGCATACATTACAGGAGTGACCCGAGCAAGTTTGAGAGCACGATTGTTTTAACAACTTTCTGCCTGCCATGGCTGCCATGGATGCAGCACAGGCTGGGCGTACGGGCCGACCCTACCATAGAAAAGGCATGTCTGGCCACCTGATCCAGGTGCTTATCCACTGATTCTTGAGGTAGGAATAATAGTGTTATTAGAAAGTCCTGAAACTGGATCATCCACCTCAGGGGGAAAGGACCATGACCTAATCAGGTCTGAGGGAAAAGGGTATTTAGTATCCAGGACTCTAGGAATGGTGGGGAGCTTGTCAGGCTTTCCCCATTCATTTTGGATAAGTCTGGTAAAATGAGACTGCAGGGGAAAAATTTGCTTCTGTTTAAGTGGTTTGTACAGATCTCCCTTTTTCTTCTTAGGGACAGGGATAAACAAAATTTCTAAAATATTAGATATCAGATTATCCATTTGCTTTATAAACAGAGACCCCTGTTCAGATGACCCTGAATGCAAGTTACCCTCTTCCCTACTGAATCAGAAGAGTCACTGGAAATTAAATGCTTCTGTTTCTCTGATGCCTTCAATGACCTTGAAAGGCCCTTAGCATGTAGATAGTGGCTTTCCATGCAGGCCAATCTCTCCGCTATATCAAGCTGGATAAGAAATCCAGGGCTATCAAAGCAAGGTGGGATCTTGCTGAGTCCACCGGATCAACGGGACTGTAAGGGCCTGGAAAATATCCCATGCTTCTCAAATAAAGCCTATATAAGAGAGAGGAGAGGAAAATAAATCCAGGCACAACTTTCCAGTCCAGTCCAAGTGCTAGAATGAAACGGGATCACGGAGGGCAGCTGGAAGTATATATAGGCTGGGAGAAATCACACCTTTTATCTTGTAGTCTCCGCCTATTGGGCAAGAGTTAACCCATTCTTTTCTGACTTCCTGATGCCCTTGAGAGGAATATGAGAAAAATATGATACACTCTTAAGTTGAAGATTTTATAGAAGAACTAAAGTCAAGTAAGCCAATGACATAATTTCCAACCATGCGACTGTTCACAACTTCCCAGATCCTATGTGTTAAGCCGCCCAGTAAACTCAACAGGCCACTGGCAGTCACACAAGTGAACAAGGAATATATATATATATATATATATATATATATATATATATATTAATATAATTATAATATTATAAATAGTTTGCAATTTATTTTACAAGGTAACATAAGGTTAATTCATTTACCCCATGTACCTTCCCAGTTCCATTTTAACACCACATATGTTCAATTTGTGGTTTACAAGTTTTACATTTAAGAACATTTTGTAACATTTTGGTTACAAATGCTGGACAGAACAACTCCTACTTCCTTGTAGTCAATGTAGGGTAAGAGTTTGCTCTCCTGCAATATTACCACAAGGAAACTTGCAAAAATCTAAAACACAGCAGATAACACTGCTCATATTTTTACTTAGTCAATAAGGTTAACAAATGACACTGGGGTTGTTTAAATGCATCTAGGAGCCTCTGGGAATTTTCTGAATAGTTCAACTTTAAGGGCTTTTCTATAGCAACACACATGAAAGTGAAAAAATTGTTTCTTTTACTTTTTTTATTACTAAAAGATGCATATGGCTCCCAATGCCTTTTACCTGTAGAACTCTCTTATTGCAGCTGTTTTTTTGAGTTTGAGTTGTGTGCAAAAAGTACTCCCTGTCTTTCAAAACAGCCTCTACAGAAAATCCTAAGTCATTTGGATAACCTTATATAACTTATAGATTATATATGTAGAAACATCTGCAACAATAAATATTATATCTTGGCCTAGCCTAGAAAAGCAAACTCCCTCTGATCAGAACTGAGTCTACATCTGAAGAACACAGGTCACTTATTTAATGACAGGTAAATTGTGAAATGAGCTATTTATTTTAAAATTCATCATGAAGTTTGAATAGAGGCAGAGGGTTACAACACCTATTGTCTGTCACATCCTATGATGTTTTGATCCTCTCCTAATTTAGTTTAATAACAACTCATGGTTCCAGTCATGCTAACGCAATCACCATCTTACCTCGCTGAAGTCTCGAGCCTCATGCTGTTTATGGTACACTCCACATTATTTATTGCCGCCAATGTCGATTCTGCAATGAGACAACCAAGTGGATCACTAGAAAGAAAATATAACAAATCCAGTTGCCTTGATTTCTTACAACAGAGATTACTTCTAATGACATATTGATAGAGGAATAGTTCGGGTGGAGATGGCATGTCTGTTTATTAACCATTATGGAACTAGTAGGGCAACGGTACATCTCTTACATGATTAACAAATTAATACACAAGCTACAAAAGCGATTGTAGCTACTTGCTGCAATGTTTTAGTTTTTTGGGGTAAAAAATATGCTTAACGTTTGCAGTGAAATCATTTACATTATAAAGTGATAACACACTTTGAAAACAAACTGCTGCTGCTTATGTGGGGGGGATCCCGATTTTTGATGCCCCCCTACACATAGACCCCGGCAACCCCCAAAACAGCCCCCCAGAACTCAAGTTCGTCTTCCAGGTCCTGGACCCATGTGACCACCAATGGCTGTCCCCAGAGGGTCCATAGCAATGGCCTCATGTGTCAGGGACTTGCCGTGTATAGAACTAGTCCGAGGAATAGAGAGTTTTCGGGGGGCCCAGGATGTTGGGTTTGTGAGGGACTGTTTTTCTTGGATGTAATTTTGCTAAAAATATCAGAAGTATATATGCAGGCATTAAATGTATAAGGCAATTTAAAAGCTCAAATACATGTATATCTCTAAAATTACACTGCATTGTCTAATAAGTTAATTTGTCAGTAACTCTCAAGGAAACGCTAGATGATGCACTTTAAAGAGTTATTTTTATGCCTTACTTTAAAAAATGACAAACGAGATGTCAATCCGCGTCCGTCTATGTCCGTCTCCATTCAAGACACGACAGCAAATCTCCTCTCTCTCTCACCAGCCCAGCTCTTCTTCCCAGGCTGACCCATTTGTTTCCATTTGAAATAGCACAGGCACAGGTGATCTCTGTCTAGCCCAGACAAACTAACCCAGTTGATAATCTTATTGGCTCAGATGAAACTATCACAGGTGATTTTCTGTCGGCCAACTGCACACACTAAACTCAAGCCAAGCCAGTCTTCAAAACAAAGGAAGGTCTCCCACCATGCTGCATAACCAACTATGCTGGCTAAACAAAAGGGGTCATCCTATATACAGTGTATTTTTTGATTGTATAACATTTTTACAATTTCTTTGGGAACAAAATATATAAAAATTATCCTAGCATTACAGGGGGCATAAGTGGGGTGGGCATCACCAATCAGGAGCAACCCAGAACACAAGTAGCTGTCCAATACCACCCGGCAGGGTGTGGCACCACTTGAACTGTGTTAAATAGTGTTCCTCCTCAAACTGCAACTGAAGCCCTTTTTCATCAGCAGCACAGCAAGCTCCATTTACTCTGCCAGTACAGATGGGGCACCACAAGAACTGGCATGCAGAACTTGATCACTAAGATATTTACAGCTGGATACCATAGAAGCCGATGCATGGGACTTTTGACTAATATGTCCCTTTGAACTATATAAATATAATTTTTGCTTTTGCAGCTGCTGATTGGCATTGGAAGATGCTGTGTCTTAGTTCTATTCACTATAAAAGCATTTAGTTTAATGTGACATTAACATTGGTACAAGGAATTGAACAGCATATAGATATGTAATAAGCATCTTAGCCAAAGATGTTGTCTGTTCATTATTTTGTTGATAATAGTCCTTTGAAATTTATACCTTTGGTTCTAGCAGTCACAATCATTTCTATTTTAGTGTCTGATAACTATAAAAGCCTCTTATACCAATAATTTTTAAATCACTGATGGGTCTTGCTTCCAGTCATGATGGGCCAGGCAGATTCCAAATGTATTACAGATTTGCAATAGCATTTGACTAACATTCAGTTCTAGCCCCAATGTATTACTTTCTGACTTTGACCTAGATAAGCTAAGACCACGGGGAGGCCGATTCATTAATAGCGGCAGGTAGCGACAGTTGAGCGACTGTAGCGGCATTTTCAGAGCGCCCGCTAGTAGTCGCTGGTCTTGGCTGTTGTTCGGTAGTTGATAGCGACTCAGTCGGTTTGCCGTAATGTTGAATATTGGGTGAGGAGTCGCTATTTGACAGGTTTCGCGCTGTATGGGAGCGCATGATAGCGACTGGCCCTAGCGACCGGCTCCCACCATATTCATTAAAAAATCACGCTCAAAAAATTCTCGCGCTGTAAAATGCATGTTTAAACCCCAGAGCGCTGGCGGCGATGGGTTAAAAGTAGTTTTTTAACCCCCAAACAACCATATTTTTGGAAACAAAAAAAAACGAGTTTTTTAAATAATTTGGTAATATGAATACATTAATATCAGACCTGTAATATCAATTCTGTACAATTTATTTTTTTTTTTTACCTTAAAAAAATTATCTAAAATGGCAGAAGTGGTCACAGAATTTTTCACATTTAAAAAAAAAAACAATTAATAACAATTAATTATGAATTTTTACAGATTGTTCCATTGAAATGCATTGGAGAGCGCCAGGTAGCGAGAGGTCATACCTGTCGCTGTTCAAGGTCGGACGCTGGCGCTGTGGGCTGAGGCTGGAATAATGATGAATGAGTCGCTATATGGCGCTATCTCAGTCGCTAAGCAGGATTGGCTTGATAAATGTGTGATTGTGGTGGGGAGCCGGCGTTCTCGTGGCGGGGCCCGTCTCACCAGTCGCTACCTGTCGCTATTCCTTCATAAATAAGGGCCTAAGTCATTGTTCACAGTATCCTAGCCATTTCCTATCAATAAAACCGTTGTGTAAAGTAGACATTAAAATGTTTTCCAGAATATGAGCCCTACATGTTCTACTTTTCTAGAACAATGCTTGCCACAAGCAGAAGTTGGCAAGGATTTCTAGTTTCAGTTATCATTAATGATTAAGAATGAGTTAGCAAATAAACAGTGTGATGTTTAACCCTTATCTGTAGTGCTTTTCATTCTGAATAAATCATAATACATTTCTGGGAAGCTGAGGATTTGTTTGTTAAAACTGTCAACACTATGACATAGCAAGATTGCCAATTATGTTTCTAAAGTGACAAGACAGATATGTGCTTACTACAGTCAGAAAAATCAGACCAACACCCTCCATGGCGAGGTTGCTGGTGGCCCCCAGCACTGACGCTATCTGAAGGACTCAGGTGGGCATCTAGAAGGCTGGAGCCCCCCATGCATATAACCCCCCCAGGAGGCCCATAAATCTTACCTTTCTCTTGCTCCCTCCTCGGGAATCCAGCGCCGCAATTGGCTGCTCATATGGGCAGTGACATTCTAGCTGCTGAATTTCCTGCCCAAGTAAGTGCCAGGCAGCCAATTGCAGAGCTGGATTCCTGGCAGGGGAGCGAGAGAAAGATAAGATTTACGGGCATCCTGGTGCGGTGGGGGGACTCCAGCATTCTGTATCTCCCCTGTAGTGCTACAGACAATTTTTTTCATATTTATTGTATTGGTTTGATCTATTATTAAAAAATATATATATATATAAAATTGTTGAAATGCTTTGCCATCTGGCATATGATAGTAGGATAAAGGTTAAGAGGGTTAAATACAAGGCAATCACCCATTGGATGATTTTGGGGACCTGTGATTGGTCAAGAGGTGTGGTCCTATGTTGGAAAAAAAAGGATTCCACTCTGCTTTGTAAAGGGACCTTTCCTTCTTCCCCTCAACCATAATTTATGGCCCTTTTCGCCCTACTGCTGAAACCTGAAGGACCTGATTGATCTTGGAACCAAGACCATTTTACAAAGATAAGTTTGTTTCTTGCATTTCTTACAAACTACTGAGAACTGTATTTTTGTAACTTTATATTTATTTTGGCTTTATTGCATCTTTTCCTTTCTCACCTTATAAAGTAACCTTCCAATTGTTCTCGCAAGCTAGGCAGACCAGTTTTCTTTGTCTGGGGTCTTGCCTGCTTGCTTGTGGAGTGCTAAATTTGTAGTGCATTGTCCTCAGAACTCACTGTGATGTAATTTTAGATATATACATATATTTGCGCTTTTAACCCTTTAAGTGCAAAGCACGCAGGTCCTACATGTTTGCTTCTCCTAAAATCAAGTGCCAAGCATGTAGGGCCTATGGGCCTGGTTTCTCCCCCTGCTAGTATAGAAAATAATTTAAAAAACACTCACCTGACCCCTCGTTCGTTCCATCAAGGTCTTCTCTTCACCTGCCAGGTATCCGATTACCCCCGGGGCACTTCTGGCTTCAGGAGAGGGCCCGAAACAGCCCCCCTGTTTTGGCTGCAGCCATGCTTTACTTTGGGGTGCTTAGCAACTCTTCCCTTGACAGTACCTATGCATGTTGGGTATTGTTCTGTTCAGGGACCTTGCTTTTTCAGCTTTAACTTGTTTGCATATTTTTTCTTAAGGAAAATGTGGCTTTGATTTTGCTTTTTTTATTCTTTTTCTTAGAGAAATTCTGTGCAACCAAAGAATTAATTGAGTTATTACTTCCAGAAAACTGCACCCACATCAACAAGCCTGGTACACCTAGAAAGCTTGAGGTGTGTACTTCCAAAGAATATATAGTTTGTAATGAGTTGTCAATTGTAAAGGTTCTTTTTTAAACTACAAGGTGCGCATAGCAGTTGTATTTTATCTGAAAATCTCCTAAAGCGCTGTTTCAGTTGGGGGAGTCTTCTGGGCAGGAAAGTGTGTCTACCAATACACAAGTGGTACTGTTGTAACTGGGAAAAAAATGGGCTTTTACATACAATAAGATTTTATTGAAAAACATACTTTTTTTATTACAAGTTTTTTTTTGCAAACATTTCACCCAGGAATATTGAAAATACACCTAATAAATGACAACCAAGACATTTCATGTTAAAGCCCAGACACTGCTGAAAAAAAACAATATATAATTATCCTGGGAAATTCCTGGAAATCCTTTAAAAAATCAGTTGAACATGTGTAGCACAAAATAGTGAAAAATGGTCTGGCAACAGAGGGTGACAAAAACTCTAGGTAGGCTGGTACTGAAAGTGTTAAATTGCCTTATACATTTAAGGGCTGTACATATATTTGAATTTTATACTATGAATTTTAGCAAAAATACACCTAAGCAAAACACTCCCCCCAGCCTGTCAGATAGCGGCGCCGCCAGCAGCTACCAACACCCTCACCACAGAGGGTGTTGGTCCGCTTTAAAGCAGGGGTTGTGAGCCACATTGGTGACACTAATGACTACTTACAGGCAAATCCAAAAGGCATACGGCTCTGATTGTACAGGGGGGTTCATACAGCGGGGAAAAGGCAGTGTCTGTCCCTGGAATCTTTTAGATTGGAGACTGGGGCTTCTCTCCATAACATGCACTAACATTGCACTAATATTTACCAGTGGAATCTAAAAGCTGGCTTGTTTCCGCTTTGTAAAACCCCCAAGGATGCCCCTAAAAACTCACCTTTCCCTAATCCAATGGCCCATGTGCATGCCCTCGTCCAATTATAGCCGTTTGCCTTTCGTCAAGCGGCTCTGATTGTTTACAAAGGGGAGCACATGCTCCAGATAGGGTGGGGAGGGAGCACGCATGAGGCGGGTGATACAGGGGATGCGGAAAGGAAGTAAGCACAGCAAAGTGCTCTGATTGGACAAGAGCCAGTGCATGTGCCTTAGGAGTGGGTAAAGGTGAGTTTTAAGTGGAACCTTTTAGATTACAAGCCGGCCGCTGGTGGGGTTTGTTCCACTTTAAAGAAAAAGGAACGGTGTAAATGTAGTGCATGTTATGGAGCCCCAGCCAGTAGTGGAAAAAACTTATTGGGACAATTATTAGGCCATTGTATGCTTGCACACACATAGAAATTTTTCCTCCACATTTAACCCATTTGTGAAGTGAGACACAAGCACTGAGTACACACATAGCCTGAGTGGTGAACTATCCTAGCAATGGCACCCGGGGAGCAGTTGGGGGGGAGGTACCAGCGTGGAATCAGACCTGCCACACTCTGGCCACAGGTTGCCTCCCTGTCTCTAAGCCACGACTGTTCGAGAAGGGGGAAAATGTTAGAGTGTCTTATGGAGCGAGTGTCTTCTTTTGAAAGAGACATCACCCGCTTTCTGATCTAATCCTTGTGTCTGACGCATAAAGGTTTTAATCACTACACAGAATACAATAAATAGCTGTTCCTTTCACTAGACATTTTCCCTATGACAGAAATTGACCAGGCCCTTCAGGACATACAAATAAGTGATCACAAAAAAAAGTCTGATCACAGAAATTTTGCAACGACTAATTCACAAAGATAGAGGGTGTTGAAGCTGACACACATAAAGTGTGCCTAACTAAAAAAATGTAAGGATAAATATGTATATTGTAGCATCCAATTGTTTTCCCTATAAATATAAGCTTCGATACCAAACTCAATTCGGTCAAGAGCAGTAAAACCGAGTCAAAACCAGTGTTCTGCATGCCTGTTGTTACCTCAGTACAGTAAGTTCCTCCACTCTCTGACTGAGGACTGTAGAAGTGCACATCCCCTGCAAACCCCAGCAGCGCTAGGCCTAATTACTAAAATTGCATAGAAAAAACATGGAAAGGTGAGAATACTGCTATCACCAGATCAAATGATAAATGCCCCTTTGTTTATCAGGGCAACTGTGTTTGTTAACAATACCCTTTTGTACACATAAGCATCTCAATCTAAAAGCAGAACAGCCCTATGCTCCTCAATGGACAAGGATGAACTCTCAGATGGGGCAAGGTATGTGCCCGCGCGTGTTTGTGTGAGCAGTAATGAATAGTTTCATCTCACCTTTATCCTCTCTCCCTCACCCGCATGTCCCCTCTTTCTCCGAGCATTATCCCTTAGACAGCATGGTTTTATGTAGATATTTCCCTGGTAAATAAACAGCATATTCTTATAATGTACGGTTTACCATTATTTGTTGAGCACCCCAAAACCCAGTAGATACTACAATTTTCTATATATTGGTAAGTGTACAATTGTTTAAATAAAATGAGTACCTCTGCCAATATACTCTCTCCTGCAAGACACGCTCCAGAAATAGCAAGGAGAAGGGCTGATATAACTACAATTGACACAACTTTATTGACAGTCAGGATCCTCGAGGCGGTGCCTGTCATCCACTGTCATGAATAAATGACCAGCCTGTACCCTCCACATTCTGTAGAAGAAACAGTCTATTTCAGTTGAGTAACACATGCACTCATGTTTGTGACTTATATTTTATGCAGCTGAACATCTAATTATGTAACTCTGTAACTCCCATGAAGTAAATACCTTTTTTTTTGTAGCAAAACAATAACAATGCAGTTACATGACAAGGATCTGCATAATCATATGCTAAATTGTCCAATATATGTATGAGATAGCCAAGATGATTGTCTATAAACTAGTATAGTCTCACATTCAAAGCTGTAGAGCAGGAGTACTCAACCCGCAGACAGCAGTCCATTTGCGGACTGCGGACGCTAGGTTTCCGGACCCCGCGGACAGGCGGGTAGTCGGGCAGAAGGAAAGAAAGCGGGGCGGGAGGGAGGAAAGAAAGCGGGGCGGGAGGGAGGAAAGAAAGCGGGGCAGGAAGGAGGAAAGAAAGCGGGCGGGAGGGAGGAAAGAAAGCGGGCGGGAGGGAGGAAAGAAAGCGGGGCAGGAGGGAGGAAAGAAAGCGGGCGGGAGGGAGGAAAGACAGCGGGCGGGGCGGGAGGGAGGAAAGACAGCAGGCGGGGTGGGAGGGAGGAAAGACAGTGGGCGGGAGGGATTAAAGACAGTGGGCGGGGCGGGAGGGAGGAAAGACAGTGGGCAGGGCGGGAGGGAGGAAAGACAGTGGGTGGAGCGGGAGGGAGGAAAGACAGTGGGTGGGGCGGGAGGGAGGAAAGACAGTGGGCGGGGCGGGAGGGAGGAAAGACAGTGGGCGGGGCGGGAGGGAGGAAAGAGTGGTCGGGGTGGGAGGGAGGAAAGAGTGGTCGGGGTGGGAGGGAGGAAAGACAGTGGGCGGGCGGGAGGGAGGAAAGACAGTGGGCGGGCGGGAGGGAGGAAAGACAGTGGGCGGGCGGGAGGGAGGAAAGACAGCGGATGGGGCGGGAGGGAGGAAAGACAGCGGACGGGGCGGGAGGGAGGAAAGACAGTGGGTGGGGCGGGAGGGAGGAAAGACAGTGGGCAGGGCGGGAGGGAGGAAAGACAGTGGGCGGGGTGGGAGGGAGGAAAGACAGTGGGTGGGGCGGGAGGGAGGAAAGACAGTGGGTGGGGCGGGAGGGAGGAAAGACAGTGGTCGGGGCAGGAGGGAGGAAAGACAGTGGTCGGGGTGGAAGGGAGGAAAGACAGTGGGTGGGGCGGGAGGGAGGAAAGACAGCGGACGGGGCGGGAGGGAGGAAAGACAGCGGGTGGGGCGGGAGGGAGGAAAGACAGTGGGTGGGGTGGGAGGGAGGAAAGACAGTGGGTGGGGCGGGAGGGAGGAAAGACAGTGGGCGGGGCGGGAGGGAGGAAAGACAGTGGGTGGGGCGGGAGGGAGGAAAGACAGCGGACGGGGCGGGAGGGAGGAAAGACAGTGGGTGGGGCGAGAGGGAGGAAAGACAGTGGGCGGGGCGCGCAGACAGGAGGAATGAAAGTGGGCGAGGCGAGCAGAAAGACAGGGGGCAGGGCAGCCGAGCTTGAAGAAAGGCAGCTCAAATAAAATAAAAGACAGACAGAAAAAGGCCTGGACTTCCACTGCTCTGAATCCTTGTCAACATGGGGTTCCTGTTGCCTAAATGCCCCCCCCTCAGAGAAGTGAACATTATCAATCTGCACATGCTGGATGCCAACAGGAAATACAGTAGCACACTGCAGAGCCACTAGCCGCGCAAACCTATCTGATCATTAACCACTGTAAACCCTGAGGCAGGCGTAGACATGTCCTCTCTGCCAAAAAGATCCCTGTTTAACCTGTCATGCTGGTATGTGTTAAGAACATTATATTAAGACAAATGTTATAATAGAATCACTCAGATCTATTGTACAAATATAATGTAACATGTAACTGGAATCTAAAAATACAACTCTGTGAAGTACTCACCTGTAGAGTTGGTATTATACGCATACAGCACGTCCTGCTCCAGAATAGTAATAACATGTGGGTAATCTTCCGCCTCAGGCGCCGTGCACTGCAGACATGTAGAAAACAAGCTCCTCCCGGCCCTACATATACCGAAGGACCTCCCACAAATCCCCAGCATTGAAAAGCAGAGAGAAGAGAAGCCGGGAGAAACAACCACCCAGAAAAACTGGTAATAATATCTATTGATAACAATCACCATACAGGGGATCCAGAACAAGTGAACCAGAGTGGGGTGGAGCAGGACGTGCTGTATGCATATAATATCAACTCTACAGGTGAGTACTTCACAGAGTTGTATTATTCTAAGCATACAGCACGTCCTGCTCCAGAATAGTAATAACATGTGGGACATCCAATAGCAGTGTCCATGAGCAGGGTGGGATCCCCAGGAAAAAACAAGGCACAGCGGACAGTAAAGGCGCTGTCACCTGCAAAACTTGCAACAGGCATGACATGAGCAAAGGCTCTAACGTCAGTCTCATAACAAGACCAGAAGGTATGAACAGAGACAAGCCATAAGTCTAGCAACTTAATCAACAGAAAAAACCCCGGTGCTGAAGGGCCAGTGGTACCCAAGCACCAATATAACGGAATAAACAGAAAAAGGGGGGATTCTTTCCCCTAAAGAGAAATATAGGTCAAAGCAATGACCCAACCAGCCCACAGGCAAGGAAGCCTCGTGGCAAAACTTGTAACACCCCCTAAGGGAAACAGAACAGGTCACCCGACCAAGGCGGGAATACTGACCCTTAACTAACACAAAGCCAAGGCTTCACTCAGGATCAGGAGACATCCAAAAAGGATTAATCCAAAGGGCGCAATGGTGCTGGAAGGAGTTATCAGGCGCATACATAAAGAGGCGCCCGTAGATTCCAAGAGCATCAGTCCCCCTAAGGGCCAAGAAAACCCTCATGGGGAAAATTGCAACACCTGTAGAGGGAATGTAGCCCCTCATATCAGTATTATTAAGAATACAGTCCATAGTTAGACTAAAGGACTAAAACAATGATCCTACAGACCACTAGGACCGGAGGCCCGGCGTAAGAAGGAACACCCCCACGGCATTTATATCTGTATATATATATATATATATATATATATATATATATATATATATATATACACATCGAGCCAAGGTTAAGTGACCAGATCCACCGTCTCAGGCACACGTCTGACAGAGTCAGGAGGCCCCAGAGAAGCGACCTGGACTACAAGGCAGCTCAGACAGCAGCCAGCAAAAGTCCCCAGGAAATCCACGGGGTAAAAAATTAAACTTGATCCCCACAGGGACCCTGGAACTACTTGGGAGATGCAGCTAAGCAATCCCCAAAAGAATTTCCCATGAGGGCGACAGAACCAGACTCCTGCAGGAAAAGCCAGGACAGAACCTGCACCTTCAGAGTCCCCAGATGGGGAGCCAACCCCAACTGACGCTGTAATGACTTTAAGGGCCCTGGGAACCGAGAACGTCTAACAGGGAAGAGACCAAGGCTCATACCAATCAATATGGTTTACCACAAAAAAAACCCATGGACGGAGGAAGTGGAAGCTGGGGAGCTTGCTCCCCGCCCCCCCTCATACTAAGTCATCCAGAAGATAAGGCCCGTCTCTAAGGGGTGAATTAATCAGCTGTCAATCCCCAGACAGGAGACCTTATATTGGGACAAGGGAAGGGGCCTGACAAGGGTAGTACCGCACTCCTGAGAGAGCGAACAGGTCAGCAGACTTCAGCAGAGGCATCTGCGAACCACAGCTCACAAGGCCACCCAGTCCATCCATCTCACGGGACTCTCTATCAGGCCAACCGTGCACAGAACCCCACAAGTAGGGTGATGAAGAGAGGGCATATAAATAACAAGTCTATGCCTAAAATACTCAGCCCCCCAGACCAGAGTCAGAATATACTGGGACAGTAGAAACAAGGGCAGAGCCCCTGTGTTATGAGGGAGACCCCACAGAGCCACGCTAGGCTCCCCGGGCAACACCAGGATAGCATAACCTGCTGCTAAAGAGCATCCATTGGAGCGAATACCGCTGAGAAGCAGGGGACATAGACCCCCGCCCAAGGCAGGATCAGGGACCCTCCAGAGGGAGCATCCTGCCTCAATCTTTAGACCAGTAGTAAAACAGGCCATTGTCATCCAACAGACCAGGAGTCCCCCAATAGACCGACCGATCCTAAAAGAGGAGAAGTCCAGCCATATAGAGTCAACGGAGGGCACACTGTTTCAACAAAACCAGCAGGTAAGATGGACCCTAGGGGACCCTACCTAGGAACCACGTGGATTGTGGAAGAAATTCCCCTCCCCCGCCAAACCTGCGAGACTTGGTACCCAGGGTGACCATTCACTGGAAGATGCTAGTAAAGAAGGGGGTGCCCCCTGACGGGTCCCTTAAATATGAGCAGCTCAAGAGGAACCACCTTACCAAGGGGGCATGAGCACAGACCAAGCACCAGGGTGCTGGAACATATGTAAGCTCAATAACCTACTGTGCCGAAGAGCCCAAGGGCTCGGTATATAAGTGACAGCATCTTGATGTGCCACCAACGGGCCCACCAGCTGCCATCCCGCCTGGTGAAGGTAAGGCGCCAGAAAAGGGGGGCAGAGCCCCCGTAACCAGGAGTCCCCTTATTGCCAGAGAAGAAGGCTCAAGCCTGAACCGAATCCCAGGAATGGGGGATAGCGGATAAGGGACCATGAGGGATTGAGGTGACTGAGCAACCATCCAGTAACTTCCAGGGGACACCGCTGGCCGACCAATCCACTCGGCCTGACGCAGAGACTGGGGAGTAAGGAAGACGACCTGGTAGGTCCTAACGCAGACGCCCCCCCCCAGGCGTGTCAGAGACATCACACCCATTCATGCCATGGCGAGTAGCCTGGGGACGAAAGAGAGGCCCCAAATAATGCCTCATTCCGCATGGTTGGTCCTGCAACACCATCTAGAAATGGTCTTGGTGTCCAGCAGACACAAGGGAAACTAAGACGATCTAGTACTTCACAAGAGGCCGGAAGCCCCCCCTTGCACAGGGAGCCTGTGACCCAAGACAGAGGTGTCATATAGGGGCTACCTGTGAAAGTAGAATTACCAAGCCTGCCATAGGCCAGCGTGGCCCAGACTGCCTCATACTGTTGAGGGAGGGAGGAAGGATAATATAAAGGCCATAGCCCCATACCGTTAAGGGCAACCTGTAACTAAGCCCAAACTCTGTAGGCCCAGTCCGGCCTGCGCAAATTCCTGAAGGAAAAGCAGGGGCTAGAAGCACCCTGACAATCACTGAGAGGGACCGCCCAGCAAAAGCCATCCTGTGTCCAGGGGAATTACATCCTGGAACCACCAGAAGGAGAAGGTATATTCCTGGATGGGAGACAGCTGCTGCAGCAGAACCCTCCGCCCAGAAGGGCGAGGGCGCCCCTTCATGCTTGGGAGGTCTTGGCAGATTTGGACTTAGTCCTGCCAGAAGGCCCAGGGTGCTGCCTGCCCACCCTATGGTGGAAATCCACACCGAACAGTTGGAAGCACACCTCAGGTTCGCGTTTGACACTAACGTAGGGAGGTGGAGGGGTGACTCTGCCTCGTGGAGGCCGGAGCGGCTTTCTGCGCAAGGGTGCTTTCCCCTTTTTACCAAAAAGGTCCAAGCGGGCCTCAAATAACCGCTGTGCTCTGAAGGGAAGGCAAGTGAGAGCCTTTTTTGTAGCCTCGTCAGCACCCCACTGTCGCAGCCAGACCAGGCGGCGAATAGCTACCACAAGGGCTGAGGTTCTAGCACACATCTTAATGGTGTCATCCAGTGCTGATAGAATAAACTTCACAAACGCTTCACAGTCTGAAGAGCATTAAACACCCCCCAAGGGAGGTCCTCAGGGCGGTGATCTAGTATTTTTCTGACAAGAGTCCTGGCGGCTACCGCAGTGATGGCCGCGGCACAAACCGGGCGCAGAGCCGTCCCAGCACACGAGAAGGCGTGGGAAGCCAGTCTGTCCATGCGCCGGTCCTCGGCATCCCGAAGGGTACGGTAAAAAGGAGCCGTCATGAAAGGGGGGTTTGTGACCCCTATAACCGGTGCGTCCACCACCAGGGGAGCTGACCATAAATTAACCACATCAGGAGGGAAAGGGTACTTCCATTCCCAGACCCCTGGGACCCCTTTAAGCTTACAAGGCGATTCCCATTCTTGGGATATAGGATTCTGGAAATGTTCCTGTTCTAGGAACTCCAAACGCGGCGGCGCTGTATGGAAACTCTCCTTCTTAGACTTGGGGATCTCCCCAGGTGGGGAGATTGACAAAACCTCAAAAATCTTAATAAGAATTTTATCTGTGTCACACAGACCCCAAGAACCGGGCTCAGAATCATCACAGCCCCCGGGCATCCCGTTCGAGGAGCCCGAATCTGAGAATAGCTCACCCTCCTCAGAAGGGTCAGGGTCCTGCATATCAGCAGAGTCATCGGTATCGCCAGGAACCGGGGAGCCAGGAGGCGTCAGGGACCGCTTTTTACCAGGGCCCATACGCTCCACCAATCCAGAAAGCACCTGCTCCGCCGTGGGCAACACGAGCAGCACGGATTGCAGGTCATCCCCGCTCGAGTGGGATTCGTCATGAGTGATATTTGGGACCGGGGAGATGGGGGTAAGGAAGGGAGGTGCCTCCCTTGGCAAACCTGCCTGTTTTGCACACTGTCCGCAGACCCGTGCCCTGTCAGCCTCAGCCTGGGGGGAGCCACCGAAGCTCTGGCGTCTGAAAGACATAATGGGACAAGAGGGGTGGAGTCAGTGCCATGCGCAGCCTGAAGACATAGAACCATGCCGCCCCGGAGGGCACTTACATGACCAAGAGAGGAGGCGAACCACACCACGCGCGCGAAGATAGTTAAAATGGCGCCAAGCGAACCTCGAGGGGTGGGCCAGGCCGGGCTGTGACCGTGTCATGCCGAGTCTCCGCCTCCCCCAAAGAGCGCGAAGCTCTAACCAACGGCAAAAACGTAGATCAGTTGCTAAAATGCTGACACGCTGGAATGATGCTGCCGACTAGGCAGTTTGTTAATGAAAACGACGGCGCGCACTGTATATCAAGGCACGACACTGACCCCAATAATAAAAAAACAAGGTCTAAAAGTGAAGTTAGCACTGGGGCTGCCACACATACCCCCCCTTCTTTTCCCCCGAGTTACGGGAGGAAGCGAGGGGGAAGCGGACGGTGTCCATGGACTGAGTCTGTGAGGGGAACGGGCAAGACTGCGGGAGGGGCATCCACTAGAGTCTCACCATCGGCCTGACCGCCTACCCTATGGAGGGGGATTGCGGTGGAGCATGGCTCCGTTCAGCACACCAGGTGCTGCCTACCTTCACCCGACCCGCGCAGCCCAGGCTGGGAGGCATATTTCTTCTGAAGAGGACGGGTGGAAATAGTCCCACAGGACCTTGGGCCGTAAGGCCCGCTCGCCTGCGAGAGCGTGATACTTCATGTCTTCGCAGTTGCAGCACTGCAGAGAAATCTGGGGATTTGTGGGAGGTCCTTCGGTATATGTAGGGCCAGGAGGAGCTTGTTTTCTACATGTCTGCAGTGCACGGCGCCTGAGGCGGAGGATTGCCCACATGTTATTACTATTCTGGAGCAGGACGTGCTGTATGCTTAGAATAGATTCCAGGGCTGGCCGCTGGCTTTTCTCTGAGGCATCCTGGATTGGGATGCCCCCGTTGTGTGAACCCCCCTTCTCCAGGGCACCTGTAAAAACTCACCTTTCCCCGCTCCCACTCTCTTTTCCCAGGTCTGCCCCATCCCACCTCTTTCCCAGCTCTGCCTCATCTCATCTCTCTTTTCCCAGCTCTGTCCCATCCCATATCTCTCTTTTCCCAGCTCTGTCCCATCCCATATCTCTCTTTTCCCAGCTCTGTCCCATCCCATATCTCTCTTTTCCCAGCTCTGTCCCATTCCATATTTCTCTTTTCCCAGCTCTGCCTCATCCCATCTCTCTTTTCCCAGCTCTGCCTTATCCCACCTCTCTTTTCCCAGCTCTGTCTCATCCCATCTCTCTTTTCCCAGCTCTGCCTTACCCCACCTCTCTTTTCCCAGCTCTGCCTCATCCCATCTCTCTTTTCCAGCTCTGTCTCATCCCATCTCTCTTTTCCCAGCTCTGCCTTATCCCACCTCTCTTTTCCCAGCTCTGCCTCATCCCACCTCTCTTTTCACAGCTCTGCCACATCCCACCTCTCTTTTCACAGCTCTGCCTCATCCCACCTCTTTTCCCAGCTCTGCCTCACCCCACCTCTCTTTTCCCTGCTCTGCCTCATCCCCCTTCTCTTTTCCCAGCTCTGCCTCATCCCACCTCTCTTTTTCAGCTCTGTCTCATCCCATCTCTCTTTTCCCAGCTCTGCCTCATCCCACCTCTCTTTTCCCAGCTCTGCCTCATCCCACCTCTCTTTTATCAGCTCTGCCTCATCCCATCTCTCTTTTCCAGCTCTGTCTCATCCCACCTCTCTTTTCACAGCTCTGCCTCATCTCATCTCTCTTTTCCCAGCTCTGCCTCACCCCACCTCTCTTTTCCCTGCTCTGCCTCACCCCACCTCTCTTTTCCCTGCTCTGCCTCATCCCACCTCTCTTTTCCCTGCTCTGCCTCATCCCACCTCTCTTTTCCAGCTCTGCCTCACCCCACCTCACCCCATGCTTTGTTTCATCCCATCTCTCTTTTCCCAGCTCTGCCTTATCCCACCTCTCTTTTCCCAGCTCTGTCTCATCCCATCTCTCTTTTCCCAGCTCTGCCTTATCCCACCTCTCTTTTCCCAGCTCTGTCTCATCCCATCTCTCTTTTCCCAGCTCTGCCTTATCCCACATCTCTTTTCCCAGCTCTGTCTCATCCCATCTCTCTTTTCCCAGCTCTGCCTTATCCCACTTCTCTTTTCCAGCTCTGCCTCATCCCACCTCTCTTTTCCAGCTCTGTCTCATCCCATCTCTCTTTTCCCAGCTCTGCCTTATCCCACTTCTCTTTTCCCAGCTCTGTCCCATCCCATCTCTCTATTCCCAGCTCTGTCCCATCCCACCTCTCTTTTCCCAGCTCTGCCTCATCCCACCTCTCTTTTATCAGCTCTGCCTCATCCCATCTCTCTTTTCCAGCTCTGTCTCATCCCACCTCTCTTTTCACAGCTCTGCCTCATCCCATCTCTCTTTTCACAGCTCTGCCTTATCCCACCTCTCTTTTCCCAGCTCTGTCTCATCCTATCTCTCTTTTCCAGCTCTGTCTCATCCCACCTCTCTTTTCACAGCTCTGCCTCATCCCACCACTTTTCCCAGCTCTGCCTCATCCCATCTCTCTTTTCCCAGCTCTGCCTTATCCCATCTCTCTTTTCCCAGCTCTGTCTCATCCCATCTCTCTTTTCCCAGCTCTGTCTCATCCTATCTCTCTTTTCCAGCTCTGTCTCATCCTATCTCTCTTTTCCAGTTCTGTCTCATCCCATCTCTCTTTTCCCAGCTCTGCCTCATCCGACCTCTCTTTTCCCAGCTCTGCCTCCACTGTTGAGCTCCGTGAGCGTCCAGATCTTTTGGCATTGATGAGTTTACCAGTGCTTTCTTTCTTTATCACCCTGTATCAAGCTGTAGATTTTGGCACCCCTAATATTGCAGCAATTTCTCGGAAGGGTTTTTTTCTGTTTTTGCAGCCTCAGAATGGCTTGTTTCACCTGCATGAAGAGCTCCTTTGACTACATGTTTCCTTCACAGCAAAATTCAACTCCAGGCCTTCTATCTGCTAAATTGAGAATGACAAAAAGAAGGAATTGCCCATGAAACAGCCATTGAGTCAATTGTCCAATTAGGTTTGGTCCCTTTAAAAACAGGGTGGCACAGGTTAAGAAGTTGAAACTCCTAAACCCTTTGTCCAAGTTTAATGTGGATACCTTCAATTGAAAGTTAAATGCAGGAGTTTATGTCCATTATATAACTATAACTTGAATAAGTTTCAGTAAACGGGTTAAAAGTTGTGTTACTGGATCAATATACATGTAGCACCCATTAGCTATTGCAAAACACTTATACAATGCACTCTTCTGCCTCTCTTATGCCTTCCAGTTTGAGTTACCCTCTTAATGGATTGCTAGGGTGATCATGGGATAAAAGTAGCATAAACAAACTTATCTCAGCAAGTGTCAGAATTTTCCAACCATATTCTCCTCACTCATCTAATATATGAGGACATTTCCTTTTCTTGTATATTATGCTGTAGTATTGGGCCAGGCTGTTAATAAGTGCCTTCCATATTTGAAAAATAGGTCCCTTGTCTGCCATCAATTTAATTGAACACAAGAGGAACTCTCTTATAAAGGTTTGCTGATGGCTAGTCCACACATCTTCTGGTATAATCCCTAGTAGACATATATTTGGCCTGCTTTCTATTATTGTTTATAGCAGAGCATTGAGAAACATTGTCACCCCAGCAGTGTCCTATCTCAGCAGGACCCCCACATTTAGGGCATGTAACTGGTTGTTTGGGGTCTATATGAGCATTATACACAGGAGATATGTAGGCTTGGTAGATTATGGGGCTTATTCTAGTGCCAGGTACTGCTTCGTAGTGTCAGGCAGCGTCTGTTGAACACTGGGCACTGTACGCAATACCACATGTGTGAAAGCGATTCCGTAGAGCAACTGGAACAGCGCCATGTAGCGTATGATTCATCGTTACAGACAGCTCAGCGTACTCTCAAATAATTCTTACATGTCTCCTGGCCTGGAATAAAATAATACATATATATATTTGAAATGTTTTTGATTTTTTTACAATTTTATGCAGAATTGTTCTTACAGGTCTGGCACTAAAGTGTTAATGTCACAGTGTTCCAACAATGTAATTCCATTTTTTTTTTCTCCGCTTTGTTACTTGTGGAAATGTGTCCAAAAAATCACTTAAACCGGACCTTCAGCGTGATTTAATGAAAAGCCCAAGCTCTTAAAAAACTTTTCCCCAGCATCTAAAATTAATATATTTTACGTTTTTAGTCACTAACTTATTATTCTTTCCCCCACTGGGCTGCAACTCTGTTCAGGAATTTAGGATACGGGCGCCGCCATCTTGACTCAGAAGCATCACACTTACTGAGGAGAGGAGAGTGGGATAAGGTACAGGGGGGCGGGTTATAGCTGTGCTTTGCTCAGACAGAGCAGAGCTGGGGTCAGGTAACGGTCAGCAGTCCCAGAATGCAGAGCAGCACAGTCAGAAGGCACTTCCTGTTTGCAGGCTGCCTGATAAGATGGCGGCTTCCATAAGCCGCCATCTTGGATGTTTAAAGGCTCATAACATGCAGTAGATGCAGGTAGGATGATTTTTAATGTGGACAATCTGTATGTACAGGGTGTGGGAAACATATAAGATAGACTCTTATTCAGAGTGAAGGTCCGCTTTAAATCACACAGCGTCTGGAGCTGTATGCTACAGCGAACCAAATTTGAGTGCCGACGCTGTGTGAGTCTGTGTTTTTTTGTTGAATATGGTGGGTAGCGCCAAGTGCCAGACACTCTAAGCAGTTGCTACCTCTTGCTACCTCTCGCGCTGTACTGTTGATAGATGGGATATATGCTTGCCTGCTATTGTGTTGAACACCTCCTTGAGTACGCTGTGGCAAATATGCAAACAGTATGAATACTTTACATTACTGAGCCTATTACAGTAACTTAAATACATTAGGTGAATAATAAATATAAGCATATGTTTTATTCTGTTTTCATTTGGTTTATTTTGTATTAAAGTTGTAGTCTAATCTAATGTTGTGACCTTCTTTCCATGTGTTATTTTTACATGCTGATGTTAATGTTTGATGCTTAATTTAGGCAATCTTATTTTTGTATTTGAATGTTTTTTTTTGTTTTTTTATTTATTTATTTTTTTGAATTTTTATTTTTTTGAATGTGGAAATCAACCCATGAGTCAGGATGTTTGTTTAATGTTTGATTCCACTTAAATATCTCAATCATTACCCATGAGCCTATTTTTTTCACAGTTAAATACGTAATTGTATATATATATAGTGAAATCAACCAGCCCTTTATGGCAGTTTAAAGGACAACAACAAATATTTGTTGTGATGCCAGAAATTTGAATTTGTTAATTCAATTTTGTTATTTGTATAAAAGTTTTTGGTGTTATATTTAATTTTTTTCTTTTATTTTTGTGTTTTTCTAAATCTAGGACTTCTGTGTCAGAGTACGACTATGCTTAGAGTGCCAAGAGCAGAATTGTGGAGGAGGTTAAGGCAACTGTGTCCCGGTGCTTTTACACTATTTTGAAGGTGAAAGCTATAATCCAGAGGTGGTCGGATTTTAAGCGCCAGGACAATGAGGGTGTGTATAGGATGCCTACGCTTCTGGTAAGTTTAACACTAATACACTATTGTTACATATTTACACAGTAAAATGCTGATGGCTAATAATTTCTCCTTTGTCCTTTTTTCACTCTCCACAGATAAGCATGCTCTGCTGGGTAAGCACGGGAAGGGTATCTGCGGGGGAGTGGCCCTCTCGCAGATCCCAAATTGAGGACCCAGGGGAGGAAGGGATGGCACCCCAGTGGAGTCAGCTGTTAGGGTGAGGGCAGTGTGGAGCCTCAGCTCCTCCAATTCAGGCTTAGCAGAGTCCCAACAACTTGGGAGCCACTCTCAAGTGGGGAGAAGGGAAGGGACTCCACCACACTCCCTAAGGGATAAGGGAGTGAGAGGAAGGAGGGTGGCCCCTCGGGTTTGGGCTCTGTTGGGCTCATTTTGAGGAGTGGAGGCTCCACCCCTTCATAGCCCTCCCTGGGATCCAAGCCACCCATCATCCCCTGGTAAGTGTAATTTTTATATTTGCTTAGTGTTGTCATTTAACATTTTTTTGTTCTAAACCTTTTCTTTCATGTTTATTGTTTTTTTTTCAGGGCATCATAGAGCCCTAACCTCCTCCACAGATGCTGCAGTTTCGGCACTGGGGCATAGTCGTGGTAAGAATGTATACAATTTATTTACATAAGTTTAAGCATCCATTATTTTGGCCGAAAATCAATTAATTTAAAAATGAGACCTGGTATTGTGTAGTGGCCATGTGGCCTCGATCACAGTTAACATTCTTCTGCTGTACCCCAACTTCAAAATATTATGTAGGTTGAACATGTGTTTGCCAAAGTAGAAGTATGAGCTAACACATGGCCAAATGTGTTCCAAAAATTACTCAGATTGAACTATTCCATACAGATAAATGTGAGGGATTTTTTTCAAAATTAAAATACAATGTTCTTATGATTGTTTCTGTTCTCTATACAGATATTTCTACGCAGACAGAGGCTGCTTTAATTCTCCCCACCTCATCTCCAGGACCATCCAGCAGCAGAGTGAGTAATGTTATTTTTTAAATAAAAACTTGAACACATCAATATGTATATGTCCATGAGCATGTACACATGTTAGTGGCAGTCTAGAGTTGAAATTCATACATGAAGACCCACTTTTTATTAGATTCAATCATCATTGAATCAAAGCATGGTAGTTTCCTGCCACTGCTAATGTAACTTAACCCTACATGCAGCAGTTAGGTATGTGCTTTTTTTGCTGGATTTCCATTCCTGTAACTTTTGTAACAGCCCATTTACTATTTATTAAAAATTTTAACAATTTAAAATAAAAAGGTGAATGTTTGTAGATCATATTGCCTCAGGTATAATTGACCACTACATTAAGTCAATTTTTCCTGTGGTCATTTAGGCCTTATTTGGTAAGGTTACGTCCTTGGGGATGTTATAGTAGGGTGGTTATATAGATTGGCTAAATAGGTTATTGCATTTTGCCATCTAGTATTCAGAAAGTTTGGCCTGTTGTGTATGTTTAAAAATAGTCCTAATTAAGTATGGGTAAACTAACATATTTATTTTCCAAATATTATAGGTATTTTTTTGGGGGGGGGGCTGTGGGACTTAATTGGGTATTTTCTTTCCCACAGCTTGCAGAGAAGAGCATCACAGACTGTGGCAGTATGTCATGGAGTTTAGGAGAATGCTGCTGGAGTTGCAGAATAAATATCAGGGTGGGCGGAATTAATTTTGTTGCTGTGCGGCTGTTGGCCATTTTTTTTTTAAATAAATATTTAGTTATTTAAACATCAATTTGTGTTTGGTTTTCATTTACAAGAGTATTGTCTGAATACACACACTCACAAAACTCACATTTGAAATATTTGTTAAAGAAAAAAAAGAAAAAAAAAGATGTACAAAAAAAAGAAAAAAAAAGTACAAACCCCCCCCCCCCCAAAATAAAAAATCTTATGGTGCTGTAACAGCAGCTATTGTTACACTCAGGCACTGCATTGAATTAGGGTGAGTGCCTGTTCAGTGCCTTTACAGCGAGTCACATACACGGTAAACTGATTCCTACAGCATGGCTTCAGCAACTGAGGCTCTCTGTTACAGCGCCTGATAGCCGATCACAGCATCTACTAGCGTCCACTCTTACCGCCACTGTACAGGCGCTCATCTGCCGATAGCTGCCACTAGTAATGAATCGGCCTGTCAGTAGAACTATACACGTTTATTATTTGCAGTCAGCAATATTCTCAGTGTGGTTCTTGTACAGTCTCTCACACATATTGGTTTAAATCTGGAATATCCCTCAGCCAGCTGCCCATGAATTTAGATGTGTGATCATTCAGTTAGGGTGTAAGTAATATAGAGTAATAGCGGGATATCACAAGTTTGGGGTCTTTGACTAGTAGCATGTCTGTACATAACTGGCTAACCATGGCATCCCTTCGGTAAACTGTGTTATTACACAGTGCCTTAATTGCAGATAATTATAGAAAAAGGTGTTAATGATGAAAGGATTTTCTCTAAGTTTTGTAAATTGGATAACACTGTCATCTTCCAGCATCTGATCCTGCTAAATGAAAATTTAGACTATTCATCAGCCCCAAGAAATAGAGTTGCTTAAGGGTTGATATACTTTCTGTTGGTTTTAAATGTGTTGCAAAACTATTATCTTACAGTACAAATACAAACACATGTGCTCTATACATCAAGAATAATATACAGACAACCCCAAGTCAACTGTTGATATCTATATAATTCCAAATTATTATACAAATTAAATGTAATTGTTATATAAAGGATTAGGTAGGCCACTGTTTCAAGCAGAATAGGAAAGAAAAAGGATTTCTCTGCTGCCGAAGACCATCAAATAGTGCAATTGCTTGGTCAAGGTATGAAAACTTCAGGTATTTCACAAAAACCTAAGCATGTTCGTCATACTATGAAGAGATTTGTGGCGGAATCAGAGCACAGAAAGGTTCGTGTAAAGACATAATTACATTTTTTGCCAGACAAATATATTGGATATATCGAAAGAAAGCCGCTACTAAATTAAACGCCATTAAAAATCAACAAACAAACTTTGGTAGCTTCTGATGCCTCTGAATTCTCATGAACCTCAAGGTGTAGGATCCTCCAGAGGCAGTTGTGCATAAACCTACTATTGGTAGATAGCCTCCATATCCCAACAAGGCTGCAATGTCAGCAAGGAGGTGTGAGTGTCATTTTTTGGTGTAGAGAGCTGGAAGTTTTTTCTGAAGGTGTGAAAATGACCATGGCAAAGTATATAGAGTTTCTGACCAACCACTATGCTCTCTAGCACAAAAAGAAGAACTATGCCTTCCGTAGCAAAGATTCACACATTCAATAGATGCAAGAATTGTGAAAATGATATAAAAAGGGGTCCTAGGTTAATATGTAACATAGCCTGTTAAGATGTTTTTAGTGTAATCAATGTTTATTGATTTTCCAGTTACAAAAACAGTGGAACATGTGGGGAGGGGGAAAAGGGAAGGGATACAGAAGGCAAGGGAACGGGGACATTTTATACAAGCATATATCGGCAATAAGACATTGGGGGGAGATCACTTACAACATTGTTCACTCCATTCTAAGTCCATTTAGCTTGACGGGAACTGTACCCAAACCGCGCCTCGGTTGGCGTGCCGCCCAATCGTTATACGGGCTGGGTAGGAGGCCTCACCACATATGAATAAAAGTTAACAACAAAGATGAAACAACAGCCCGATTTCCACCTCGGCCACCTGTCCTGGGGGGTGGAGAGCCGCAGCACACACCGAAGCAGGCAAGGCTCCCTACCGGAAAAGCCGGCGGCGGAGCGCAGGTCCTCCAGTCCCCTATCTCTAATAAGTCAACCGTGAAATAAAAGCACGTCACTGTGATTGGGACAGGGTACCCAGGTGGCGGGAGAGAGGTGTTCAGACCTTGTGGGGACCATAGTTTCACAGGAGGCAGGCCCGGGGCCCCGGGCAGTCTATTGGTGAATGGGTGGATCTGGGGCTCAGTACCCTCACATCATGGGTCAATTTTGGACCGGCTCCCTCTGTACTGATGATCCAGGCCAGCCGAGCGGATGGCAATTGAGCCGCTGTAGCGCGACGGTCCCGCATCTACTCGTTAGGCTGCAGAAGAGCAGGCAGGCGTGTGTCACGATAGTCCAACCAACTCGCCCAGATCATCAAGTAGCTATTGTTTGATTTCCTAGCAATTAGGCTCTCCAAGTAACGGATCGATTCCAGCTCCTGCACCCACTCAGCTAATGTGGGAGGGTCTGTTTTCTTCCAGTGTCTAGGGACAATAGCTCTCATGGCTGCCAAGAAAAAACTCAAAACATCCTTCTTGAATTTGGCAACAGAGTTAGGGGTAAGTGACATAAGAGCCGATTGGGGCGTGTTGGTGATGGGGCTGCCCGATACCTGACCATAAATGAGGAAAATTTCATCCCACAGAGCTTTTATACTAGGGCAACTCCACCAAATGTGGGTCATGGTCCCCTCCTCTTTCTGACATCTCCAACATGTGCTAGGGGTTGCTTCAGGGAATCTGTGAATGTCTACAGGGCACCTGTACTAGCGGGTTAAGATTTTGTAGTTGCGCTCGTTGATGGGAGTAGCAATTGAGGAGCTGAGGGTGCAGGCATAAATTTTCTTCAGGTCAGCCTCTGAGAATTTGATACCCAGTTCTCTTTCCCATTTATCTATGAATTTAGGCGGCCCCGAGTGATAAGATTTAGTGAGGAGATTATAGAGCCCAGAGATAGTGTGGGTTGGTGGAGTTTCCTGTGTGATCATGGACTCCAGCTCTGTGGGGGGCTGCCTAATCCTTACAACCATGTCATTAGAAGTTAAAAAGGTGTGAAGCTGTCTATGCAGAAGCCATGAGATGCGTTTGTTCCCTGCTCTAGCCTTCAGGTCCTCCAGGGAGGGAATAGCCCCGTTTTGCATCACTTGACTCACAGAGGTTCCCTCGGAGGCCTCCCAAATGAGGAAGCTCCTGGATGATATTCCTGGTTCAAAGGCTGGGTTGTCAAAAATCGGAGTAAGGGGGCCTGGCCTGTGGACTAGATTGTATTTGTTTTGTAGGGGGTCCCATATGTCTAGGAATTGTTGCATAAGGAAGGGTAAAGCCCCCTTTTGCGCTTTAGTTAATGGGGCCGCCCAGGCTATGGTGGTGGGATTAAACTGGGAGAGCGACCTCTCCAGTTGAACCCAGAGTTTCTCTTTCCCTCTCCAGTCCACCATTCTCTGTAGGACTGCGGCCGTGTGGTAGGTTTTCAGGTCGGGTAATCCCATGCCTCCCTCCCCTCTGCCCCTGGAGAGGGTTGAGAGTCTTATCCTTGGTTTAGATGACCCCCATACAAATTTCGAGAACATTGACTTCAGTTTTTTAAAGAAGCTACTGGGTAGTCCTATCGGGGCCGCCTGGAAGACATACAGAAGCTTTGGGAGTATATCCATCTTTAGGCTATTGACCCTTCCAAACCAGGATATTGGGCGTTTCGTGTATGCCTCTAATTCCAGTCCTATTAAAGTTAGGAGTGGGGCATAGTTCAATTCGTAAATCTTGGTTAGGTCTGCTGGTATTTGAATGCCTAGATACTTGATGGCCTGCGTTTTCCATTTAAATGGAAAATTTGCTTCTAATTGGCTCACCTCCTGGCGGGGGATGGAAAGGTTGAGTGCTTCAGTTTTAGAGAAGTTGATTTTGAAGTTGCTTACCGCGCTGAAGCGTTCAAATTCCTTTAGGAGAACTGGGAATGTAATATGAGGGGCTGATACATGCAGCATTAAATCGTCTTCAAACAGGGATGTTTTGAGATGGTTTTCCCCTATTTGAATGCCTTTGATATCCGGGTTTTTGCGTATGGCTATCGCCAAGTGCTCCATCGTCATAACGTATAGGAGTGGGGAGAGGGGGCAGCCCTGTCTCGTGCCATTGCTGATGGGAAATGGGGCTGAGCAGAGTCCATTGACTCTAACCCTAGCGGTGGGGTTATTGTACAGGGCCATGATCTTGGAGAGGAGGCCAGGGCCAACACCAGCTTGCCTCAACGTGGCCGACATGAAATCCCACCTCACCCTGTCAAACGCCTTCTCCGCATCACAAGCGAGAAGGCATGCTGGGGTCTTGGAAGCAGATATGTATGAAATCAGGGTGAACAGTTTTTTGGTGTTGTCCCTGGCCTCCCTCCCCGGCACGAAGCCCACCTGGTCCAAGGGAATCCAGTGCGGGAGCAGCGGTTGTAGCCTCAAGGCAATGATCTTTGCATATAATTTCAGGTCGATGTTAATAATCGAAATCGGTCTATAATTACCGCATGTCGAAGTGTCCTTACCTGGTTTGGGGATGACCGAGACAGTGGCCTCTAAAGATTGTTTAGGGAAAGGGCAGTTGCCTCCTATGGAATTGAAAACCCTTGTTAAGAAGGGAGTCAATCGGGCCTCGAAGTGTTTGTAAAATTTTGGGGTGTAACAATCCGGACCCGGGCACTTGCCGACTGGTGAGTCTTTTATTGCAGCAGACACCTCTTGGTTTGAGAACGGCAACTCCAAGGATTCCGCTTCCTCTAAGGAGATTGGAGGTAGTGGGGTGCTAGATATATACTCGTCTATCGCTGAAGGGGGGGCCCCCCGCCCCACGGGGGAACTGAAGGGGTCGTGTATGTTATAGAGGGAGTTATAATATTCCCTGAAAGTGGTTGCTATTTCTGAGGGGGTTTGAGCTAAGGCTCCGCCAGTTGTCCTCAGCGCCGGTATGTATGAGGCAGTGGGCCGTGGGTTAAGGGTTCTGGCTAGCATCCGGCCGCATTTATTTGCCATTCTGTATAGCTGGGCTCTACCCCTATCCCTATAGCCTATATAAGATTGATTGTAACGTTTTTGCAACCTCTCCCTCGCCTCCTGAAGTTCCAGGAGTTTAAGGTTAGTTGGCTTGCTCTTGTGTTCTATCTCCAGGGTGTGAATATCATTTAAAGTTTTCCCAATGAGCGCCGTCCTCTCCCTTTTGATTCTGGATCCCTGCTTATTGAGCACCCCCCTGAGAACACATTTCAGGGCTTCCCATTGGATAGGTAGAGGGGTGGGGTCACTTTTGTGATCGTCCAAAAAGAGCTCTATTGTACGTTCCACCTCAGAGGAGCAGGCCGCGTCGCCAAGCAGATTGTCATTAAGTCTCCACGACCAACACATGGGGGAGAGGCCGGGAAGGGACAACGAGATAAAGATCGGGGCGTGGTCGGACCACAAAATGGGTCCAATCCACGCTTTGGGATCCCAGTCAAGCGCATGATGACTAGTGAACAGGTAGTCAATCCTGCTATAGGATCCTTCTGAATGAGAGAAAAAGGTGTAATCCCTTCTCGTGCCATTTAGTATCCTCCATGCGTCAACTAATTGGAGGTTAGCTAGTGCTTTCCTCAGGCTGTTAATTCTGCTCAGCGACACGGCCGCCCTCCCGGAGGACGAGTCCATCAAGGGATTAAGAGGGACATTCAGATCCCTCCCAACGATAATCACTCCCTCTGCAAATTCTTCCAACACTCTGAGGGTCTGGGTGGAAAATTTAACCTGGTCTGTGTTCGGGGCATATATATTAGCAATGGTATAGATCTTATTGAAAAGTCTAATTTTAAGGAACAGGAATCTGCCCTGGGGTGGGCCTTGACATCTAGGGTCTCATGTGGGAGCGATTTGTGGATAGCTATTGATACGCCCTTCGTTTTCCCTTCCGGGTCGGGGCAGTGGTGCCATGTCGTGTAATATCTGTCACGGATGTTAGGGATGTGGTCCGTCTTGAAGTGGGTTTCCTGGAGAAGGACTATTTTAGCTTTCTGTTTGTGAAGGTCATACAAAATTTTAGTTCTTTTCTCGGGAATATTAAGGCCCTTCACGTTGAAGGAGCATATCACCACCTCTCCCATTTCGGGATTACTAAAATTGCTCGTGGGCGGACAACGGTCTCACCGGGGAGATGTGTGGGGGGGGATAGGTTGTAGGGGGCAGAGAATGGCGTTCAGGGCCCCTGGAAGGTCTGGGCAGTTAGGGGCTGGGATTAGCGTGGAGGATTGGGGGGAAGAGGGCTTGTGGGGGAGAAAGGGTAACCAAGAAACAAATACAAAACAGTACAATTGCCCTATTCGGGCTGGGGGGTAAAAATCTACTGAGCAACTGCTCAAGGTATCAGCTCTCCCCCTGTCGGAGGGGAGTTGATTCCAGCCTAGATGGGGGTTGTGTCTAGTTACGAGTCTGGAGTAACCATCTCACAGACCTACTGGGCACACGACAAACATAGATTTCACCTGAGCAAGTGGATCCGGAAGCCAGGGAAACAAACAAGCATTGAACTATAACTTTAACTCAAACTCGAAAGTCACAACAGTTCCTGTGCAGTCTGACGGAGACGAATCAAGGTTCACTGTCCGTGGGACCGGCGCGTCCTTCACGTCTCATTCGGGGTCTGGTCATTCTGGTTCTGCGTGGGGGCCCCCCTCGTGTCCGCAGCTGGGCTTGCTCCGCGTTCGGAAGAAGCCAATTTGGAGCCTGGATCGGATTGCAGCCCAGGAAGGAAAAAAGTCCATCCAGATCATGGTATGTTTTGAGGAGGAACGTTTCCCGGTTCCTGGACACAATTAGGTGGAAGGGGAAGCCCCAGCGGTATGATGCACCGGCGCCTCTAATAACTTCCAACACTGGCCGCAGCATTCTCCTCATTTGTAAGGTACGTCTGGAGAGGTCCGGGAGTATTTGTATGCTGGCCCCATCAAAGTCCACTGGCCCATGCCTCCAGGCCCTCCTAGATATCTCCTCCTTAATTTTGTAGAAGTGGACCCTGCACACCACATCCCTCGGGCGTGCCGGGTCCGGGTTGCGGGGGCCCAGGGCCCTGTGGGCTCTATCAATCTCGATCGGGGTGTTGACGTCTCTCTCGAGCAGCCTGTTGAATATGGTAGTGATAATCTGTTTTACGTCTTCTCCTGAGGAGGCTTCCAGGATGCCCCGAAGGTGCAGGTTATTCCTTCGGTGCCTATTCTCCAGATCATCATGTTGTAATTGGAGCTGGAGAATCTGCATATTCTGTGCCTCTACGCGTTTCGCCAGGTCTGCGATAGCCACTTCATTAGCTGATTGATGGGATGAGACCTTGGAGTCGACGGCCCGGAGTTGGCCCCTCACTTCTGCGATGTCTTTCTTATAAGCTGTTTCGTATTTAGTTATGAGCGCCTCGAAGTCAGCTCTGGTGGGGATGGACCGTAGAAAAGAAAGGGTTTCGCTGTGTATATTGCCGGCATGCGTTGTGACTTCTGCGCCTTCTCTTGAGCTCCGTGGAGGGGACCGCGTGAGAGAGGTGTCAGGGGGAGGGAGCGCAATCTCCTCCGACGAGGAGAACTCCTCCATAGGATGGTAGGACTCTGCTTGTGTGAATGACAGCATTGTCGGGGAGCTGAGGGTGGTTATGTCCCCCTAATTTGGCCATGCCCCTGAGATGTCCTGGGGGGGTTGAGGTGATAACGGACTAGAAGTCCTCGCCGCGCTTGCAGCTGTCTCTTGGCCACGGCTGGGGGCCCTCCCCCCTCTTGCTCTGGAGCGGCTTCTGGACCTGGGGGTTCTTTGAGGGAGGGCATCCCCCTGCAGCTGGTAATGGAAGCCTGCCGGTCCCCGTGGATCTCTGGGAGCTGTCTGACCCTCCGGATCCCCTGCCCCAGGGAGGAATGCATATCTCCCCAACCTGTTTATAGCTGATTCCCGCCATTTCTCAGCATGTGTTGGCTGGGGCACATTTGTGGGGGCTATCTGCTCACTCATGCCGGTGGGTGACAGGTCTTCCCCCTCTTCCCGTGCTGGGGTCATGTCTCCCCCCCCGTCGTACCTCGATTGTTGCCAGGCGCCGCATCTCCCTCCGGCATGGCCGCCATCTTGTCCTGGCTCCCGCGGTGCTCTCTCTCCTCTGTTGAGGGATGATCCTTCAACCTCGCGGCTGACTCCAGCGCCGCTGTGATCGGGGTCCGCGTCAGGGTCACCACTGTCGGTGGCTGTGGGGACTCCCGGCACCTCCGCCCGCGTGCTGGGGAGGGCGGGGGACCTCCTCCTCTCACCGGCTCCCGCCGCCATCTTGACCGGCGGAGCTGCTTCCCTCTCTCTGCGGGCCCCGTCGGGGACCACTCTGTCGTCTCTCGCCTTCTTCTCCTCCGCTCCCCGGACCGCACCGCAAGTCTCCGTCCTTCGCATCTCCTCCTCACCGGCTGAAGTCCCCGCCGAGGAGGCCGACGACGACGAGGATGACGCCGTCCTCTCCCCGCGCTTCCTGTCCTCCGTGCCAGGTGAGCCCGCCGCCGGTCTCTTTCTGCTGCAGCCACCGGCCTGAGACGCACCTCTGTCACCACCTCTCCTCTTGTGCTTCTTGCCTGGCATATTGTAGGGTGTGTAGGATGCCCACTTGCTTCTTAATGGGTATATTAAGCCCAGATGCGGTCAGGAGCTCACTAGTGCTAGTGCTGCCACTCCATACGCGCGCCAGGCCACGCCCCTGTTAAGATGTTTTTGACTGAAATAGCTTTTGATTTCAGTAAAAGTGACCAGTTTATTCTGCAAATTCTGCAAAGTTACCATTTTAATTCTTTACAACTTACTATAAAATTTATTGCAACTTTGTTGTGCATAATAATTTGAAACTATGAATTTTGAGTATTATAATATCCAAAATAAATACTGTTAATATTGGGAGGTTTGTTCAACAAAATTTGATTTATACTTTCAAAGTTAATGACATGGAAACCAACTCTCATTTGCATCGACCACTTAGGAAAATCAGAGAAAACTATAATTTCCATAAATAAAAGAACCGATGCATGAATATCTGAAACATATATAAAACATCATGCCAAACGTTGAACCAGAGAATGCGGTTGGGTTGGTGGGAGATATATGTGTATAAGGAAACCATTACCATCTGACAACAAAAACAATTTCACACTGTTTATAGCCTAATAAGGCCTTATGTTAGGTCTAACAAATGTTAAAACTATTTTTTTGACTGTTACTATTTTTGTAAATCTATTTCTTTGGTTTGAAAGCTAAAAAAGTTCAATATAAGAATTCATTGTATTTACCAGGGCCTTCTGAAATCGTTTTTTCTGAGATTTTCAGCCTTACACATTGAGGTTTAGTGGGTGCAGTCACTGAGCTTAAATCAAAAACTGCAAAAACAATCTACTTGAAGCTCCTGAAGCACTGTAAAATAGTCTAATTTGTTTAGCACTGTAAAATATTTTAATCTGTTTAACCCCCGGCACCCCTAAGAATTGGCATCCCTTCTGAGATTGAGAAGAAATTGCAGTACAGATTAATTTAGACAGGAGGCAAGAGAGATGACAGAAAGATTTTGTGAAAGGGGATACCCCCACCAGTTACTTAGGACAAGTAAGCAGAAAGCCCAAAAGAAAAAGGGAGACATACTCCTGCAGAGAACAAATAAAGAAACCACAGTGGAAGAGCAATGAGCAGCAGAATGTAGTGAGATTGATCACACAATATGGTACCAACTGGGAAGAGTTTAAAAAAAATTCTCATGAAACACTGCCGAGAGCCAGAGAGGGGTCGGTGTCCAAAGCCAGGAGGTGAGAGCCAGAGCGGGGGTCATAATCCAAGAGTCAGAGGGTCAGAGCTGGAGCGGATCGTAATCCAAATCCAGAAGTCAGAGCGGAAAGTCAAACCGGGAAGTCACACAGGAACAGAAGCAAGCGTTACTCCAAGAAGATCTGCAGGCATCTTCCCAGTGCCATAGGCCTCCCAGCACCAGCAAGTCCCTGCTGCACATGTTCAGTAGTGTATGCAGCATCCAGTACCCCAGCTGGCACATGCACAATCCGGCATGCCAGTCCTGCAAGACTGCTCACACCCTCGGCTTCGCATACGCCGAGGGGGCAATCGTGTACGTATGCACCTGCAGGAATGTGAGTGTGTGCGCCGACATTCATTTGTGGGATCATATCTTCCACCGTGACATCCACCGTTGGATCATATCTTACACCGTGAATATAAGAAATGCAAAAGACAAGAGCCCATTAAAGATATCTGCGAGAAGAGGTGATCATGACAAGATTCTGTGCCAAAAGGAAGCAAAGTGGATATTTGTATTACACACCATGGAGCCACTTGGCTTAAAAACTGACTCAGGCTTAAGATCTTTATTATAGTATAGTATACATTTCAGCAAATTCTTTCATAAACATATAGCATAATAGGCGTATTAAATCGGACCAAAAGCCTGGCACAGTTGGGAAAGAAAGGTAGCGGTGATTTTGGAGCTTCCTCACCCAGCATCTCCAGCCATGCTGCTGCCTGGATTCAACTTACATAGCTTACAATGCACATCAAGAGGAAACCCAGCAGCAATTCCTGCATGCGGGTGGCCCGCAAATCCATTAACTGCCATTTTGTTTCTATAATTGACTATAGCAAGAGTTAACAAGGGAAATGAATTTTTATGATATATATATATATATATATATATATATATATATATTACTACTGAAATATACTTTGTTCAGCATGGTATAGTAAAAAATAACTCAGAATCTCAGGTCCTATGGCACCAGGAACGAAGTTCATGACCTTAGGAACAACCTTGGGTTGTGTAAAATTGGAGCAGGTAATGCTGGGGAAGGAATTTGAAGGCAAAGTTTGGGATGGGGATACGCTTTGGGGGAGAAAACAAAGTTCAGAAGAGCTACAAGGTCTGACTAGCTGATACAACTTGCTTTAGTGAATCTGTGCCAGGCAAATGCTGAAATCAGCCACAGGTTCTATGACTCACATCTAGTGGGAGTGTGAACCCATTAGAATGCTCCGGCATAAAATCTTAAGAATCTATGCTTTTAAAGCTCTGAAAGATTAGGCCCTCTTGTGATGCTGCTGGGCTCAAATTTCTCCAGAAAAAAGGCATATTAAATAAGCACAATTGCGAAAAATGGCCA
Organism: Gastrophryne carolinensis; assembly: GCA_027917425.1. Lineage (NCBI taxonomy): Eukaryota > Metazoa > Chordata > Amphibia > Anura > Microhylidae > Gastrophryne > Gastrophryne carolinensis. Next base: position 381,047,969 of record CM051237.1, on the reverse strand, counting down.
AATGTTAAAAATCCATATAAATATGCTTTTTAGTATTACGCAGTTTCACAATAGTGTTTCTTTAAGAAACTACTTTATAGCTGGCAGAGCAATAGTACTACTCGTTGGGCAATTTAGGGAGATTCCTTCCTGCTTCTTGCTTTGGGTGGGTTTAGGAAAAACAGGAATGGAAGAATGCAAGTCTATACCGCAACCTGGGCTGGATGGCTTATGGCTTGGAGCAGTCTCACTGATCTCTCTGTTCCTCCCTTTTTCTGCCCCTTAGCCACCTTCCTTTTTTATGTCCTGCTATTCCCCAATGTATTCTCCTTCCTAGCCCTCTTTTATCCTTCATCATTTTTTTTCTTTATTTCTGGTTCCTTTTATCTTATCTCTTTTTTTCACTTTCCTTGAGTACACTGTTTAAATCCTGAAGGTTCTGTGGGCTCCTTCCATGAACTCTGAGCTTTAGTTCCTTCTATAGATTTTCATATAAATTCAGATCAGATGATTGGCTGGGCCATTCTAGCAGCTTTATTTTCTCACTCATTGAGAGTTTCCTTGGCTGTGATCATTGTCTTGCTAAAGTGTCCACCCTCATTTCATCACCACCATTGCAGCTAGGTCAGTCATTGCCTAGTGACAAGCAATAAAACACACCACTGCCCCACACCATGATGTTCCCACTGCACTTTTATGGTGTTTTGGGGTGTTTTTGCCTTTTTCTGTCCAAACATGGGGTGTATTATGACATCCAAAGAGTTTTATTTTGGTCTTAACTGACCAGACTATATTCTCCCAGTATTTCACAAGTTTGTCAAAGGCAAACTTTAAAAATGCTTCAACATGCTTTTTCTTCAGCAATGGAGTCTTGCATAGTGCATTTGTCCGAAATCCAGCACTGAGCATCTGGTTGTGGCCAGTTTATAGTGCAATGTTTTTCCACTTCCGTACTATGGCTGCTGCTGACTGGGCCCTTCTGGTGATTGCCCCGGCCATCCTGATGCTCCCTTGGCCCCCCCAGGGGATCCTCTGGATCTCCGATGGGCCAGTCCGACCCTAGCCGTATGCCGAACACAGACTTCTGGTTGAAATCTGTGTTCGGGTCCTAGACCCAAACCCGCAAAGTTTATCATGAACCTGAACTTTGTGGTTCGGGTTGGCTCATCTCTGTCCATTTAGAGATTCCTAATGCAAAAAAGTTTTCTAATGAAAAAGAAATTACCAGGCACACACATTTTTAGTGTAAAGATAATATAATCTGTGGAAGTCATGTGAATATTTTATGAACTACATCAGTGCTGACTGTAATAAAACCAATTGTATATATCCAAATTTACACAGAGCTATCAAAGAGTCCACAGTGGTGCAATTCACTCCACGCGTGTTCTTCTTACGCTAAATAATCCACCACCAGATAGCCAAGCCTCTTACCGGACAGCCAATATTAATAGGCAAAATACAGATGTGGTCATTCAGATTGTATCCTGGTCTCCATCATGTTCGCTCCAACTCATCATCATTGGCATTGATGACCCCAGCACAGCTCAAGCAGGCCACTCAGTCAGTCGTTGAGGATCACAGATTTACACAGGGGAATAGTGACAAATCTTCCTTTGAGGAAGGGACAGAAATGGTCATGAATGATCAGTAGAGACAAGGAGGTCATCAGTAAGACCCTGCCTCCTGTATGCCTTCACCAAGCTGAGCAGCACGATCGTCCTCCTCCTCCTCCTCCTGCAGAGCGATGCTCTTGCTCAGGCAGCACTAGTTGATCAGAGCAGGGAGAGACTTAGCAGGCCAGCTCAGTCTCTCCCTGCTCTGATCAACTAGTGCTGCCTGAGCAAGAGAATCGCTCTGCAGGAGGAGGAGGAGGAGGACGATCGTGCTGCTCAGCTTGGTGAAGGCATACAGGAGGCAGGGTCTTACTGATGACCTCCTTGTCTCTACTGATCATTCATGACCATTTCTGTCCCTTCCTCAAAGGAAGATTTGTCACTATTCCCCTGTGTAAATCTGTGATCCTCAACGACTGACTGAGTGGCCTGCTTGAGCTGTGCTGGGGTCATCAATGCCAATGATGATGAGTTGGAGCGAACATGATGGAGACCAGGATACAATCTGAATGACCACATCTGTATTTTGCCTATTAATATTGGCTGTCCGGTAAGAGGCTTGGCTATCTGGTGGTGGATTATTTAGCCTAAGAAGAACACGCGTGGAGTGAATTGCACCACTGTGGACTCTTTGATAGCTCTGTGTAAATTTGGATATATACAATTTGTTACTTTTTGGTAGGAAGTGGAATCCTACACACCACACGTCGAGCTATACCTTCTTAAACCTTAACATAGTTTTGAGCAGCGTGGTATTTTACATCTGTACATTGTAATAAAACCAAGGCTACTGCCTCTCTCCCTCATGCTGTACAGTGTAAAAAGCCAGACAGGGTCCTGCTGCTAAAATGTAATCAGCTGTCTCACAGCTTTCTGTGATGTGTGAGTTATCACTCTGAAGAAGAAGAAGTACCTGCTAACGTGAAAGTCCATATCAATGCTATCAATGCCATATAAGTTATGCATATAGAGTTACTAAGCTAAATTTAAAAAATCTTTCTGTCTCGTGTTGGAGAAGTTGGTGCTTTATGTGCTGTACTTCTCAGATTGCGAGTATGTTGTTATGTTGCTGGTGAGCACCTCGACTGTCTGGTGAGTAACTCAACACAAAGCAGATTCACTGTAAAATTGTTCACGCAAAGAAAAATGTTTCCAAATCAGTAGTCTAGAATTACAATCCAAACCAGAGAAAGTTAACAAATTAGTGAACAATGCAACGTGACAAAGTGTCGGAAAGTGATGCAATCTCAACAACATAGGTCCCAAAAGCAGTCTCAGCACATGGGTGTGAACCCATAACAAAAATATTGGAACTCATTTAAGAACCAAAGTGACAAAAAAAACTACTGGCCACAACAATTTTTGGCCAAAGTTAGCATCTGACAATGCCTGCAAATCCAGTTTGTACATTCTTATAAATGTAAGATAAAAATATAGAAAGCTGACGGCAGAAGGTGACCACATGGTCCATCTAGTCTGCTCTTATGTATGTATGTGTTAAAGCGGCCAGCCCTGAAATCTAAAGGGCTGGCTGCTGGCCTTTCCCTGGGGCATCTCAAAACGGGGGAGGGAACAAAGCCAGGGATAGTCAAAGTCCTGGGTTTTGTTCCGCTTTCAAAAGGGTGACCAGTCAAAAATGACCAGAACTCCTGTTTATTATGCAGAAGCACTCCATAACCTGGGAATGGGGCCACCAAAACTCATAGCCACGCCCTATGTGACAGCGAGCAACCTATCAGGCTCGCTGGCAGTCGTGCACATTGGCTGGTCTTATCTCAGTTTACCTCTTACCTCATTGCCACTCCTGTGCAGCCAACTGTCCTCCTGCAGCCCTGGTTTGTGAACCTGGGAGCTTGTGAACCTGGGAGCTGCGGAGCTTCCTGGTAGCTGATAAAAACAAAATAGTAACAATAAATACAGGCAGGCAATGTTTAGTGGTTGTCTGGACATTTATAAACATCCAGAATGCACTTGTACTTTGTTTGATGGGAAATGTTTTCTGAAATGCAAGCATGCATCGGGGGAGAGGAAGCAGATGCTTTTAAAAATGAAGACTGTAGGCTTTTGGCATGGGGCTCTGGGTAGCAATACAGTCTGGAAGTAGCCCATGTGGGTGTTTTACCTGCTCCCAGTGAGAGAATGAACAACACTATCCGCAGAGATTTTATCTTTTTCTAATCTAGCTTCTTTTGTTTTGTGGTTGCTGGGCCACTCTGCTTGGAGTTTCAGAAGACAAGGCCTTGCAATGGGAAGTAGTTAAGGATCATTCCAACCATTTATTTACTAGAATAAAAAAGCCAACTGGTGTCACAGGCCCAGGATGCCCAATACTTTTTGTGCTGGTCAGCACAATTTGGTTTTGATGACGCACCAATGAGAGCACCCCATGCCCAGGCCATGCCCTCCCACTGGGTTGGCTTCTCATGTCTGTGCTGTGGTTGAGCAAGAAGCAGCGCAAGAGCATGTGGCAGGTAAGAGAGGCACACTCTGATTTGAGGTGCAGGGGAAACTTAAGCTAACAAACCCATATGAAAATGCCTTTTTGCATTTGCAAAATGTGTTGTCCCATACAAATGTATGCCCAAATCATCTATGACACACGCAGGTTATCTTTCCTAACTCGGAGCAACAACCAGCAGAATCTAGAGCTGCTGAATGAGCATTATTATACATTAGAAAAAGAATTTCCACAAAGACAAGCTTGTTAGAGAAACTTTGGAGGCCTAAACGTCTAAAAGACTCCGAGTCCCACTTGTTGGGACATTCTGAATTGGGATGGCCTGCTGTGTAAACCCCCTGGATCCCCGGTTTAACTCACCTTCTCTCAGAGTCCTTGCCGCGTCTCGGTGCAATGGCAGCTTCCCCTAGCTGTGCGCACATCTGCGCTAGGTCTTTATGAATGGGCAACACGAGCATGCCACAGCTAAATGCTGAGCGGGGGATGAGGCCGGCTTAGCTGTTCAGGCGCCTTAGCTGCTGCCAGAGCCAAAGAAAGCTGAGTGAAATCAAGCACACTGATTGGCTGAGTGGGCCAGTCAACCAATCAGTGCAATCGGTTTTTGCCGAGTCTGCTTCTTGGGAACTACAGAAAGGTGAGTGAATCGGGCGACCTGGGGGAATACACACAGCGGGCATTCCAAATCTGGATGCCCCTGTGAAAGGAACAACACATGGGAAAGTGACATTCCTTTGTGTTGTTTCTTTAACATTATGGAATCTTTGAGCAGACACAAACTCCCCATGCTGCTTCTGTCAGGCATGATAGACCTGGGCCAGTCATTCCTGACAGGAGGATTGCGCAGAGTATGTGAATGCTCACAAGTATTTCTAGCACAGTGAGACAGGTGGAAACCATGGGCAACACTTAAAGTAGAAAACATTAGAGCCCTGTCAGTGGAGTAGGCCCTGATAGTGAATAGGAACCATTAAATAGAGTAGTTAAACCTGTTGGATGTATTTCTTAGGACCATGGCGTCATGAAACCACATGATGGCAGTGTTGCCTAAGGAATGGACCGAACAGTACTTTAATGGTCTAGAGTTCTTCTTTAGGTTGGTAAATAGAGACTAAGCCAGATGGCATTGGCAACATTAACTGCCCTGCCATTGGTTGGGACTCGCAACATTAGTTGGAATAGCAACAATACCAAGGTTATATAAGGGAGAGACCTACCCTTCTAGAGTGTTCTAAGCCTAGACTTTGCTATGAGGGGATGCAGTGCAATGTAGTGTGGAGGAGCCGAGAGCCAGCCATGAAGGCGACCATTGCAATTGACTGTTGCTGTAACCTTGGGATCATGTTGTACTGACTGTTTGCTGTGTTTGCCATGGAAGGAAGCCAACCAATAAAGACCGTGTTGAGTTCACCCATGATATCTGGATCCAAGCGATGTCAGAAGCCAGTAAGTGCACCTCCACCCACACATGCCACACCAACATGGGATGCCCTACCCTAGGTCCAAGAACCCCCCTCGCTTCCCAGAGCGCGTGCCCCCGGCACGCACCCGCTACAACATTTTTTTTTTATCTTAAAGTGGACCGAAACCCGAGATTTCATTATCCGTGCTTTGATACTTGCCCCCAGGGCACCCAGATTTGAATGCCCTGCTGTGTGAAACCCTCCAGGTCACCCGGTATAACTCTTTTCCTAGTCCTAAGAAGTATGCATGGGCTCTCATCCAATCAGTGTGCTCGTCAATTTTGGTTCAATATCTTTAAATTAAGGTTTTGCAGCATATAAAGAACAGTACAATATTTGTACAAAGATAGAAAAGTATAGAAACAGAACATCCTTCCACCCCTGATGCCTGTACATAGTTGCAACACATTTGAATACACCCGATCCCACCCTGTGCCCGCCACCAGAGCGCCAAGCCAAACAAGGGAATGTGTGAACCCATAAAGTCCATTCTTTACCCCCCGCCCCAGACCCGGACCACCAACTAGCCCAGATGTACCACTGGATATGATGCTACTACCGTCATCTCACTATGTCCAGAGCCAGTAGCAACCGGGGCAACCGGGAACCCGCGGGGGTCCTGGGGTGTGAGGAGCATGAGAAAAAAGGAAAAGTACAGAAATATAGGAAGATAGAAGTGCAAGGTGACAAGGGGTAATTAGAGGTAGGGTAGGATTAGGGGTGGGGTGGGGGTTCAAGCAAGGATAGGCATGAATATAGGGCAAGGGCAACAGCCGAGGCAGGAGCGGGAGCGCGCAAGCCCAGCCCTCTCCACTAAACCTCCATTGGCAGGCGGGTGTCCCTATAATCTATCCAGACAGCCCATGTCATCCAGTACCTTTCCCATGTGCCCTCCGTCTCTGAGGTCAACTCCTCCATGCGGCGAATGGTTTCTACTTCTTGCGCCCACTCAACAAATGATGTCGAGGCTGTAGTTTTCCATCGCCTGGGGATAATTGTTCACATCGCTGTCAGGAAATGCCGCAGAACCCCTTTTTTACAGCGGGAGATGGAGCCAGGGAGCAAGGACAGCAAAGCCACCTTTGGGGAGTTCTGCATTGACTCTCCCGTGAGATTGTTGTTGAGAGAGATAACTCTTGCCCAAAGGGCCTTAATTGGCAGGCAGCTCCACCATATATGCGCCATGTTCCCACACCCCACCAGACATCTCCAGCACCTGTCGGAGCAAGAGGTGTCAAACCTGCTCTGGTCTACCGGGCACCTGTACCATCGTGATAACACCTTAAAGTTCCTTTCCTGTGATATGCTCGGGACTGCTAGTTTGTGGGAGCAGATATACCTTGGTTAAATCCTTCTCTGAGATAGATATTCCCAGCTCCTCTTCCCATCTCCTCACATATCCCGGTGGGGAGTCATGCATAGCTGCCAAGAGAACCTGATACAGGACAGTAATTGCATGCCCGCTAGGGGGTGCCTGTGTAAGTACCTGCTCTAGTTGCGTCAAGGGAGTCTACTCCGTTCCACCATGTTTTGAGTCGTAACAAATGCACTCAGCTGTCTATATAGAAACCAGGAGGTATACTGTCCTGGAACCCTTTGCCTGATATCCTCCAGCGTGGGGAGCCCGTCCGACGCCAGAACGCTACCCATTGTAACGTTGGACGATGCCTCCCACATCAGAAAACTTCTGGCCCCCACTCCTGGCACAAAGGAGTAGTTATCAAATAGAGGGGTTAGTGGGCCTGGTCTGCTAATTGCGGCATATTGTCTGGTCATCTTATCCCAGGCCAGCAGGAAATGCCCAGCCAAAAATAGGAGCGATTCCTTTACCTGCCTAGGGAGCGCTCCCCCCCCCCCCCCCCCCCCCCCCCCCAAGGCAGTGAATTGAGACTCACTGGAGAAATCGCCCTCTCCAGTTTAACCCATTGTTTCCCCTCCTCCCCTTGATTCCAGTCTAATATGCGACGCGTTATGACTGCTGCATGATAGGTCTTAAGATCTGGGAGTCCCGCCTCGCCATCTGTCTTAAGCCTGGTCAAGGTGCTAAATCTTACTCGGGGTTTTGCCACGCCCCACACAAATCTCAGGAAGGAGGACCTCAGCTTCCTAAAGAAACTGTTAGAAAGGTGAATAGGTATTGTTTGGAATGTGTATAAGAATTTAGGGAGAATGTCCATTTTTAATATATTAATACTTCCGAACCATGTGAAATGCCGCTTATCATACGTGGTCAATTCAACCACCGTCTTTGTGAGTAGGGGGGCATAGTTAAGTTCATACAGGCGCGATAGGTCCGAAGGGATCTGTACCCCAAGATATTTTATCGAGTGGGGCTGCCATTTGAAATTAAAGTTTGCCTTAAGTTGCTCTACAATCTGTTTGGGGAGGGATATGTTAAGGGCTTCTGATTTAGTGTAATTAATTTTAAAATTGCTTACCCTGCCAAATGCCGCAAACTCCTTAAGGGCCGCAGGGAAGGATGTTAACGGGGCAGTTAGGTGTAGAAGCAAGTCATCAGCGTATAGAAAGGCCTTGTACTCCTGATCCCCAGCCTTTACACCTTTAATGTCTGGATTCTGCCTTATGGCCACAGCAAGGTGTTCCATGGTGATGATGTACAATAACGGAGTTAATGGGCAACCCTGCCGCCTGCCATTTCTAATCCTAAAGGGGGAGGAAAGGAGACCGTTTGCCCTCACCCTTGCAGTGGGCTCAGAATATAGAGCCATGATCCTAGATAGGAGTACTGGACCAACACCAATCTGCAACAGAGTCGCCTTGAGGATCGTAGTCCACTCTGTCAAATGCCTTCTCCGCATCACACGAGAGAAGGCATACCTGAGCTCTCTCCGTCATGGTATGTGCTATTAAGTCAAACAGCTTATTGGTGTCCCGAGCCTCCCACCCAGGCACAAAACCAGCCTGGTCCGTGTCTATCAAACCCGGTAGAAGTGGCTTAAGCCTGGAAGAAAGGATCTTAGCATACAGTTTGATATCAACATTTATCAAGGAAATTGGCCTGTAACTGCTGTATAATGACAGATCCTTCCCTGGCTTAGGGAGAACAGAGATTATTGCCTCTAAAGACTGTCTGGGGAACCCGCACTCCTCCGGCCCTATAGAGTTGAAGACCTTAGTCAGAAAAGGAACCAGCTCAGGCCCAAATTGTTTATAGAATTTAGAGGTGTAGCCATTGGCCCCTGGGCTCTTACCCTGCGGCGCTTCCTTGATCGCCTTGGCTACCTCCTGCTTCGAGAAAGGTTCCTCCATAGCCTCAGCCTCCTCCCTAGGTATTTGAGGGAGGGGCGTGTTGTGCACATAATCCACAACAGCTTCTGGCAGCTCCACTCCAGCCAAGGTGTTGCTATCTCATCTCAGGTCATACAGAGATTGGTAATATTCCCTAAAATGATCTACAATTTGGGAAGGCATTACCACCGGTTGGCCCTGTGACCCTTTAATAGTAGGAATAATACCATTTTGTGATTACTCACCTTTAAAATGGGTATTATAAGTATGTCACACACCCCGCTTCCACTATTCATGACATATCCGTTATGGTCCAGTAGAGGGCGAACTTCTGCAGAGATGAAGGCAAAAAAGAAGCCCCTCCCGGTCCATAAATAACTGGGACCTCCCACGCATTCCCCAGTATATGACAGCAGTAAGGGGACCAGGAAGAGCTAATAAAACATTCTTAACCATAAAAGGTTCACCATATAAAGGATCCAGAATACAAAAGGGCGGGATGAAGCGGGGTGTGTCACATACTTATAATACCCATGGGTAGGGATCCAAATACAGCAAAAAAATGCATCAATTTAAACCACTGCAGCTTGCAGAACCTTGTGGCCAAAAACAGCATCCGCTGAGGCCCGCACATCAATCTTGTAAAACTATAAAAACCTGGTGCTGAAAAGCCCAGGAAGCCCCAACAGCACGAGTAGAATGAGCAGTGATCTTAAAAGGAGGAACCCTCCCCTTAGCAGAATAGGCCCCAACAATGGCCTGGCGTACCTATTTACTAATGGTAGACTTGGCGGGCGCCAAACCTTTTCTGGGCCCAGAAGGCACCACGAACAAGGCGTCCGTCTTACGAAAAGGAGAAGTTCCAAAGAGTGCAAAACCCTCTCCTTGTCATTGCTAGGCTTAGGACACAAGGAAGGGAGAACTACATCCTGATTGAGATGGAAGGCAGAAACCACCTTAGGAAGGAAATCTGGTTTAAAGCGAAAAACCACCTTATACTCTCAAAGTAAGGGGCCTGAATAGACAGAGCCGCCAACTCAGAGACAAGAGGTAATAGCCACCAAAAAGGCAACCTTTTGAGTGAGCACAGAAAGAGCCACATCCTGCATCGGTTCAAAGGGAGGCCCCTGGAGGGCCGAAAGAACCAAATTTAGGTCCCAAACGGGAACCAAAGGCTTTCTAGGGGGCCGAACATGAGTTACCCCTTGGAAAAAAGTCTTGACCAGATGATGCAAAGCAAAAGACCTTTGAAAAAAGACAGCCAGGGCAGAAACCTGACCCTTCAAAGTACTGAGCTGGAACCCCAGATCCAGACCGTGTTGTAGAAACTCCAAAATCCTAGGAATCGAAAACACCCCTCAAGGTAAGGCCCTAGCCTCACACCAGTCAATGTAGGACCGCCAAGTCCTATAGTAAATGGTAGAGGAAGACCTCTTCCTAGCTCTAATCAAGGTTTGAATAACCACCTCAGACAAACCTTCCTCCCTCAGGATGAAGGTTTCAGCAGCCACGCCATCAAAGCAAGCGTTTGTAAATTGGGGTAACGTAGTTGACCCTGAGAGATCAGATCCGGAGACAGGGGCAGCCTGTACTAATCTACCGCCAATCTTACGATGTCTGCGAACCAAACCTGTCTTAGCCACCTTGGGGCCACCAGAATTGCTGGTGCCCCCTCTAGAGCCAGCTTGCGCACTACCTTGCCTACCATGGAGAAGGGGGGAAACAGGTACAGAAACCCCAGATCCCTCCAGGCAAGGGACAAGGCATCCACTGCCAGGGCCAGAGGATCCTGAGACAGAGATACAAAGGTTGGGAGCTTGTGATTGTGCTGAGAGGCAAAGAGATCCACCTCCGGAGTCCCCGAATTGAGACACAGGGCCCGAAACACCCTGTGGTTGAGAGACCATTCCCCTCAGCGAGAGAATCCCCTGCTCAGGGAGTCCGCCTCTGTGTTCTCCACTCCCGGAATGTATACTGCTGAGATGCAAGGAACATTGCTCTCCGCCCATGTCAGAATCAGAGAGACTTCCCTGAGGGCACTCCTGCTGCGAGTCCCTCCTTGGTGATTGATGTAAGCTACCGCAGTACGATTGTCTGATCGAACCTGAACCGGTAAACCCTGTAGGTGAAGTGTCAGATGCGACAGAACCAAGCGGATAGCTCTGAGCTCCAAGACATTGATGGGGGTGTGAGCCTCCTGAGGACCCCACAACCCCTGGAACTGATGATCTTTCCAGAAACCTCCCCAGCCCGACAGGCTGGCATCCGTGGTAACCGTCTCCCAGGAACCAGGAACGATCTGCCCCTCATCAGATTGCTTGATTCCAGCCACCACTGAAGGGACTGCCGAACCCTGGGAGACATCAGAAATGACTGATCCAAGGACTGTGGACATCTGTCCCATTTCAGCAATAGATGGAGTTGTAGCGACCTCATGTGGAATTGAGCAAAGGGGAATGCCTCGAAGGAAGCCACCATCAAACCTACCAGAGTCATCCCTAGCCGGATAGAAGGGCGAGGATTGGTCAGGAGAACACGTATCAGATCCTGAACCCTCTGCAGATTTGGCTGAGGTAGGAACACTCTGGCCTGACTGGTATCCAGCTTCATGCTGAGAAAAGAGATCTCCCTTGATGGGGAGAGAGAAGACTTGGGGTGGTTGATCACCCATCCGAACCTCTCCAGCGTCGTCACCACCGTCCTGGTGTCCAGCTCCGCCTGGCAGAGGGAAGAAGCTGTGATGAGTAGGTCGTCCAGATACGGCACAATGTGAATGCCCTGAGCTCTGAGCCGGGCCATTATGCCCGCCAGGACCTTGGTAAACACCCGCGGTGCCGAGGTCAGCCCGAACGGGAGTGCCACAAACTGAAAATGCTGATCTCCCACCACAAACCTGAGAAATCTCTGGTGAGCTGGGAAGATCGGTATATGGAGATAAGCATCCTTGATGTCTATGGACGTCATGAAGTCTCCTTGACGAAGGGAACCGATGGCTGAGCGCAGAGTCTCCATACGAAACTTTTTGGTTCTGATAAACCTGTTGAGAAACTTCAAATCCAGAATGGGTCTTATGGAACCATCCTTTTTGGGGACCGTGAAGAGGTTGGAATAGTAGCCCTGGCCTCTCTCTGGGGAAGGCACTGGGCATATGACCTAAATGTCCAGGAGGTTCTTCACAGCTGACAGGAGCCCCTGCGCAGCCCGGGGATCGGAGGGCACCCGAGACCTTAGAAATCTGGGAGGAGGCCGGTACTCGAACTCCAGTTTGTACCCGGATGATACCACTTCCAAAATCCACTTGTCTGTGACCTCCTGGGCCCAGACCTGGAAGAAGAGCCGCAGCCGTCCCCACACCCATAGGGGTGAGGGCGCCCCCTCATTGCTGAGCTGGCTTGACAACGGGCTTGGGCTTGGAACCCCAGGTAGAGGCAGGACGGGCACGTCCTCTGCCTCTGTTCCTGGAATCACCTCTGAAGCCAGAGTAGGCAGGACCTCTGCCCCCTCTGGCACCGCGAAAGGAAGGATTGAAGGAGCTTGCCCCCCCAAAAGGAGCGACGCTGCCTCTTACGCTGAGGTAGCTTTCCACCTTTCACCACAGAATCCAATTTGTCTCCAAACAGCCGCGTACCCAGGAAGGGCAAAGCTGTAAGCGATTTCTTGGCCGCAAAGTCAGCCGCCCACTGGCGTAGCCAGGCCGATCGGCGCATGGCCACAAGAAGAGCCGAAGTTCTGCTACACATGGTAATAGTGTCGTCCATGGCCGACAAAACAAAATTCATGAACAATTCACACCTCTTGAGGGTTGTGAATTCAATGCTGTCCGGGTTGAGCTGGGACCCATTTAACATGTCCCTAATCTAAGACCTGGTAGCCACCGCCACGAGCGCAGATGCACACACTGGCAAAGGCATGACATGCCATCTGATCAATACGCTTGTCCTCGCCATCCTTAAGGGTAGTGGCGTCAGGAGTATGTACAACAGATGTGTTGGACAATCCTAAGATGGGCGCATCAACCTCGGGAGGGGAAGACCAGCGCTTCACCGCATCCACCGGAAAGGGATACTTCCTATCCCATCCCTGAGGAACACCGTGAAGCAGACTCGGCTTCTCCCATTTTTTCAGAATCATGCAGTCAAAATGATCCTGATTTGGAAACTCCAAGCGGGACTTAGAGAACCCAAAGAATTCCCCCTTCTTCGGAGGGGCCCCCGCTGGTGGGGAAATATCCAGAACCTCCAAGAGATGGGCCAGGACTTTGGGGGTGTCAACCGCATCCCCCAACGCCTGCCCGGCATCAGCATCAAAAAATTGCATATCCTTAGACTCAGATTCCTCAAATAATTCCCCCTCCTCAAGCGGGGAATAATCAGACCAATCAAAAGAGTCATAATGATCAAAATCAAGTGGTGACAAATGCCTTTTCTTAGCAGGGGACTTTCTGCCCACTGAGGTAGAAATAAACTTCTCGATGTTGGCTAGCCTAGCACAAACATCAGAGTGTGACTCCCCGCTAATGACCGGGTCACTTGGGGTACGGATAATGTGGGGTGGGGTGGGAGATGAGACGGGCGGGACTGACCCAGACGCCTGGGAACCCGATTGCCGCGTTATGGCACATGGTATGCAAATTAGCACATTCTCCCCGGAAAGGGATACACCACAACCCACACATAACCGGGATTGTCCCGAAGGGAGCCCGACCCCGGTATCCTGCGGAGCCTCCATATGGTAATTTTTTAGGTAGTCGCAATGACCCGAGGGAATTACGCTGGTAAGCAACCCGGGATGCCCCTTTAAGTCCTGAGTGGGAGGATTTTTAGGTGCCCGATTTTACTTCTAGGGACCCTAGGACCAGGAGGACCCCCTTTTTTGCAAGTCACAGGGAGTTCTCCTGAAAGACACAAGAGAAAAGGGCCTTAAGCACATGCACACACAAACATATATGTAAATACATATATATATATATATATATATGTATAACATATATATATATAAATAAATGCTATAACCATTATAACAGAATGAGCCGAAGGGGGGGTCTGAGCGATCCCCTGACAGAATGGGCACATGCAATGCAATAGAAAAAAAAACGGAGGGGGGCCCCGGAGGGCACTCACGTGAGAACAGTGACGGCTGCCACCAGCAAGCAGCTCCATAAGGACAGCAAGAGAGGAAGAAGAAGTAGGGGCAGGCCAGCGCCTGGCCCCGCCCCCCTCCCTCACACCAGCAATACGGTTCCCAGCCAGGGCTGGGCTCCGCAAATGGCGCCAAGACAGGAGGGGGCGGGCCGCGGCAGCGTGCGAGCGTCCGGCCCCGCCCCCACAGACACTGCAGCCTGAGGGGAAGAAGCTCCCCTCAGGAGATAACAATAAAGCACCAATTTTGGCAAACGGCGGCCAGCCTAGTGACAGTATAACACCGCACACATCCACACACATTTACACTGAAGTGAAGAGAAAGATAGAGATATACACCCCCCCCCCCCACTGGAGGGATACAGAGGAACCAGGAAGGGGGGAATTCCCACACCAGGGGGGGTCAGAGATATATGGGACAGGGCATCACAAACTGGGATCACCAACCCAGCTTCTGCCTACCCCTTTATATGGGGTCTCACGGGGGAGCATGGCTCCCTAAACACCTATTGAGGTGTTGCCTACCCTCACTCGGACCTGCAGCCAAGGCTGGGAGGATATTACAAGGGGTTAAATATAAAGGTCCGGGCAGAAATTAGGCAAAAAATGGCCGGGTGTAAGCCCGGCATACCTGCAAGGAAGAGCAGCCTACATCTTCTGACTTGCTCGCCGTCCTGCAGAGAAGGAACTGGGGAATGTGTGGGAGGTCCCAGGTATTTATGGACTGGGAGGGGCTTCTTTTTTGCCTTCATCTCTGCAGAAGTTCGCTCCTCTACTGGACCATAACCCATATGTCATGAATAGTGGAAGCGGGGTGTGTGACATACTTGGAATATATGTGGCGGCGAGCCTAGGGTGCAGGGCCCTGGCGAGGAGCCGCCAGCATTTCTCCGAGGAATTGTAATAGATTACCCTCTGCCTCTCTCTGAATCTTAGGTACGCCTGATTGTATAAACTCTGTAGCTTATCCCTTGCATTCATTAGGTCAAAGAGTACAGCGCTAGATGGGTTCCTTTTGTGGTCTTGTTCCAGGGTATGTATGAGTTGTAAAGTCTGGGATATCACGGAGGCCCGTTCCTTCTTTAATCTAGCTCCATGCTTAATGAGTTCGCCTCTAACCACACATTTAAGTGCCTCCCACTGGTATGGAAGGGGCGTAAAATCCTGTTCATGATTCCTAAGAAAGTCCCTTATAACCTCTCTTGCCCCTGACAGGCACGCTGCGTCCCCGAGCAAATTGTTATTAAGCCTCCAGCACCAGTTTTTTTGAGTAGAGTTCAGGCAAAGCTATCGATAGAAAGACTGGGGCATGGTCTGACCATAGTATCTGACCAATCCACGCACGTGGAGCCCATTTCAAGGCATGATGGCCAAGGAATATGTAGTCGATTCTGCTATATGAAGTCCTAGCGGCCGAGTAGAATGAGAAGTCCTTGTCTCTCCCATTCAGGGCCCGCCAAGAGTCTACCAGCTGCATTTCAGAAAGTAGCTTTCGCAATCTATTCCTTTTGCTTAGGGACACAGCCAACCCGCCCGAGGAAGTATCCAGCTCCGGCTGCAAGGGAATGTTAAAATCTCCCCCCACCAATAGTATGCCTGCTAATTCTGCTAATGTCCTCAGCACCTTTATACAAAAATTGACCTGGCCAGTATTAGAGGCATAGATATTAGCTATGGTATATACCCATGTCAACAGCTCTAACTTAAGAAATATAACTTGCCCATGTGGATCTACTTTAAGATCTAGCACTTTGTGAGGGAGGGATTTGTGGATGGTGATTGAAACCCCAGTTGCTTTGATGTTAGGGTTAGGGCCATGATGCCAAGAGGGGTAGTACCGATTTTTGATGGTGGGCATGTGTCCTACCTTAAAGTGTGTTTCCTGGAGGAGCAGAATGGCTACCTTTTGCTTATGCATATCATATAGTACCTTCGATCGTTTCTCTGGGATCATCAGCCCCTTAGCATTAAAGGAGCCTATGATTATTTCTGCCATTGCCCACGCGCTCCCGCTCCTAGTACTAAACAGTAGGGATGGGGGTGGCTAGGTGAATAAAAGGAGGGTTAGACAGAAAGGGAGGGGTTAAGAAAAAGTTTTAGAAAATGGAAAAAGGAGAATGTAAGAAAAAGAATCTACCAGCAAAACAAAGATTTGCTGGGGTAAAAAAAAAACACCAGAGTGCTTGTGCTAATGTTCACTAATTTCCTCCAATATGAAGTAAGCGAACCGGCCTACTGGGGGGAAAGTGGAAGACTACGGTCGTAGGCCAGGAGATGCACTCTTCTGTATTCAAGTCTAAAGCAACCGCACTTCTGCACTATAACTACTCCCAGACTAGTCCAGAACCACAACCAGAGATTGTAACAAAAGCCAAGTCAACAACCCCACCTACTTTAAATGGTCTCCCGGCAGCGAAGAGGAGCCATAGCGGATCCCCCCCGTGCCCTACCCATCCTAGCGTCACGCCATACTAAACCAAGCACTCCAAACGCCCGCCGGCAGCCCCCTGGCCCAACCTCCTGGAGCCCCCCAGCGCACTTGCCACGGAGAGCCAGGGGGAACCCCGCTGCCGACAGGCCAACCAGACCAAAATCACGTCGGCGTGGCCCCCCCAGCAATCCTCCACCGCCCACACAGCCCGGGCCATCACATAGCGCCCCAAGTCGCGTGCCGGCACAGACATACACCGCAGATCCGGCGCACGGGCCCAGGTCAAGGAGACCGCAACCCCGAAGCCGAACCTGACGGCACGATACACCCGGTGCCCAAAGTCATCAGGTCCCCCTCCAGCTGGCCCAGAATCTCCCCTCCACCGACTCGAGGCTAAAGGCGGCCAACGCCCGGGACGAGCCCACCCAACAAGTCACGCCGGCCCGCGCCTGGGCACCGACCCCGCCAGCATCCCGGTCCATCCCGACACCTCCGGCCACCGGTCAAGCCTCCAGATCTCCTCCTTCCTCAAGGCTCATCAGCAAGGCAGCCAGTCGTCCATATATCCCGCAGGAGGGGCCCGCAAGAGCTCCCGAACACAGTCCATGGCCGGTTGCAAGATAGGGAGGACGTTCAGAACACAAAGCCCCCAAAGTCGCCCCACGGGTGGGCAGCCCCCGGCCGGAGCAGCCAGACGCCAGGATGGCAAGTGGAGTAAAGTTAAAAGTGAAAAATGAAAAAGAGGGGTCAAACTCTTCAACTCAATTCTCAACAGACCGTGACTAGTCTTATGGGGAGCAACAAAAACGAAACAACATTAATAGAAGCTCTTCAATTCCAAATTATCCGCGAATAGCACTAAAGAGGAAGCCGGGGAACTGGCCTCTCAGATCACCTCCCAGCTACACAGGTCGACGTCTCACTCCTCCTCCGTTCCTGACTCTCTGTGGTTGCGGTTCTCCTGGGCGCAGTCGTGGGCCCCGTGGTTCCTCGCGGCCTGGTCGCAAACCCGGTTCTCTGTTATCCCCCAGCGAGGGGGACAGCCAGTCCTCCAGCTGCATTCCTGGGATTTCTAAGAAGCGAAAAAGCTCTGGCAGCTGTGCGTGGGATCATAGTATAAATGATTGGCCTCTTCTCGTAACCACCAGGTGAAAAGGGTGGCCCCACCTGTACGTGGCCCCAGTAGATTTAATAGCCTCCAGCAACGTTTCATCATGCGGCGCATCTGGAGGGTGCGCCTGGCCAGATCGGGGAGAAGGATGACCTGCGACCCTTTATATTGAATAGGCCACCTTTCCCACGCTTTCCTCATTATGTCCTCCTTGACTCTGAAAAAGTGCACTCGGCACACAACAACGTCTCGCAGGATCACTCTCAATGTGGTCCCCCAAGGGTTTGTCCAGGACGCTGTTGAATATCTCGGTGACCATGTCCCTGAGGTCGCTGGTCTCGGGCCCCTCCGGCAGCCCACGAATCCGAATGTTATTCCTACGACTCCTATTTTCCAAGTCGTCCAAATGCATCAAAACTTTAGTGGTTTGTTGGTTAGAATCCGCTATAGCCTGCTGTGCTGCCGCTTGTGCTCTTTCAAGTGCTCCTAGGCGCTGTTCAGTGGTGGTCTGCTGTTGTTCAAGGGAGCTCACTCTGTTAGACACCTCAGAAACTGCTCCAGTAACCTCTTCGAGCTCTCTTCTCAGTAGGGATTCCATCCTATTGATGTCATTATCAAAGTTCTTTCGGGAAGGGAGAAATTTCAATAATATGTCAAGATTGTATTGTTCTCGAAATAGAGATCTGTGGTCAACTCGTTCAGGGGAGTCCGTTGTCATCCGGGACCGGGTGGGAGATCTCAGTGATGCATGGCTGCTGGGACCCTCGGAAAAAACTGGGCTCATCACCCCCGCTGGTCGGGCCTCTTTATCGGAAAAATCGGATGACTTTCCTCCAGGGCTAGGCGGGACAGGGCCCCCCGCGGGCACTTCCAAGGCGGCTGCCCCATCGTGTCTGGAAACGGGCCCCTCAACTCCCGGGACGCACCTACTGATAATTCTGGCGCTGTCCCCAAGGGGTGCCTCTCCCTGGGGTCCCTCGCTCCTATTAGCCTCGTCCAGGCTGTTTCTGGTTGGGGCATGCACCTCTGCATATGTTGTAATGCGGGGCCCCTGTCCGGAGGCCCCTGTGCTCCATCCAAATTCCCCCTGGTGGACATTTTGCCGATCCGGCACAGTGGGGTGTTTAATTCTGTGCGCGCTGGGGCAGGACCTGCTGCGGTGTGTATTCTTCAGACTGCCGGGGGATTGAGCCTCCCCACTGCCCGGAGTCCCCCCTGCTCAGGGTCACCCTGTGTCTGGCCTCTTGAGGTCCCCCATTCGCCCTCATCCAGGAGCTCATCTACACTGGGTTCCACCGGGTAGTCTCCCCGTCCCAGTTTTCCCAGTCCGACTCCCGCACAGCAGCCGATCTGCGAGAGGCCATTTTGGGGGCTCCCCTGCACTTCTACATTCTTCTCCGCGCTGTCACGAGCAGCAGGGGGCCCGCTCCCTTCCCCCCCGCCTGCTCTCCCGGGTACCTCGTCTTCACCATCGCCGCTGGGTAAAGCCGCAGCACGTGCGCGCTGCGCCGCCTTCCCCCTTCTCTCTGCCTGGGCTCCGCATGTTGCCTCCGTCGGTCTCCCCTCACCAGGCATCGGGACTTCCGCCTCCTGCGGGCTCCATGCCGAGGAGTCATCCCACGCTGGGGTCTCTCCCCCGCTGAGCATGGGGCTCTGGCCGCCCCTCATCTGCTGCCTCTCCAGCTCCGCCATGTCCGCCATCTTGCCGCTGGGCACGCCGTCCTCCTCTCTCCTCTCTGCTGTAAAAAAACGGCTAATCTTGCTGCTTCCACCCGACTGTCCACCTCTGGAAGCCGCCCGACTTCTCTTTCCTTTGGACATATTAAAAGATGGGTCTTTCAGTGCGGTCTTATCGATTAATTCGCCAAAATGGTGCAGAGCTCCCTCGTTTGCGTCCTCACGCCACCATAGCCAAGCCACGCCCCCCCATGCTTGTCAATTTTGGCTAGGAATTAGATAAGGGCCAATTGTAGCCGAAAGCTGTCGAGCAGAGCAGAGCGCGGTGGCTGCCGCATTCCCGCTACCCTCTAGCAGGGTGCTTACGATGGCAGTGGCATGTGCATGCGCTGTTGGATGGGGGAGATGGTAGGTTTTTCTCTGGACATGGGGGGTTTACACAATACCCCAGGGGAGGGAATCAGGTGGCCCTGGATCCTTATAGATTCCAGGGCTGCTGACCGTGGGTTTTGGCCCAATTAAAGACACACATCACAGTCCCTCACCTGTCAGTGTTAATGCCAGCTCTGTGCCTACCATTTATAGTGATTTTTGCTGACTCAGCAAGTTTCGTGACTTTCAGATGGGAAAAAGTAAAGATGAAAAGATTTTTCAGAGGTTTCAAATGATAGTTATCCTTTAACTTATGAAGAGCTCTCATCCTCATGTAGGAGAGCTTTTCACATCCTGTGGAACCTCTCAAGCTAATAAAGAGGCCCACATAGACAAGTGGGCTGGCCCTGACCTTTCACGTACTTCAGGGTTGAATTTGACAGTCCCACCGGTGCTGGGACACTGCTTTTTGCATTTCTGCTTCCACTTTGACAAATATAATCTCAGGTTGTCTTGGTCTGTAATAGGAAAAAGGGGGTTCTTGCTCTGAACATCTGGTAATGTTTTCAGGATAGTAGAGATTAGTTTTTATATAATCTATTATTGATTTATTTTAATATTGCTTATATTGTTTTCTCTTATTATGAGTGGATACATGTGCATGAATCTGAAATGTCCAAGATTGCCCAGTTGGTCCTATTAAGCAAACTTACATAAAAAGCTTTTGAACCAAGAACCCTGATTGCAATGGCATAATCTATGTTTAGACTTTTACTATTACTACTACTATTGCAGATAAACTTCAAGGATAATTCGAATTACTTAGTTGGTGGGAAATTCTTAAAGCACTCTCCCTGGCATTTGTGGTCCTACCTCACAGGAACACTCAACTACCCTAACCAACCACCTCCCTCCATCAGCAAGCCTTGCATTAGAGATACTCAACTTTTCTTACTGGAGGTCCATCTGATGGGGCAGAAAACAGCTGTACGTCCATGCAGTAGCTGCACCTCCTCCAGTAGGAGAAATGCTTTTTTGCCTTGTGCAGCTATCTCCTATCCCCATAATACAAAATTCCATGCCTGATATTAGCTAGCTAAGGATCTTTAACTGTATGGACATCCCAAATCAGGACTGATGCCCCAGGGCCAGACCAATATTAACCATTAGGCACTGGGTGCCTAGGGTGGCAGAAATGGGGTAGTGGTGTGGCATTAAACTTTATAGGTCAGACACTATGGTGTCATGTTTTTCAAACATTTGGTGGTTGGGGCCTCTATTCCACTCCCTGGCCAGTTAAAGCAGCAGCCTTCTCACTGCTCAACAAAAGCAGCAGGAGGTGCGGAACTACACAGCAAGTTGCAAAGTATGACAGTAAGGGAGGCAGAGGGGGGCCTGGAGGGAGGGGGTTTCTAAACATCTAAAAACTGTCTACTCACACGCTTCTTGAAGATAAAGTGGGTGCTAGGGAGGGGGGGACAGGAGTTCTTTTAGCGGCTATTGAAATGTGCCTGACAGGATCGATGGCTCCCTACAGCAGGTCAGCTGCTCAGCATGAGCAGCTATTGCTTTTTCCATTGCAGCACTGCTCAGGTTTTTGTGTTGTGTGTATATGTAATGTGTGTGTGCGTTTGTGTCTGTGCGGTGCTATCTGAATTTTATGATACAATGCTTTACATGAGCTAGATAGTCTTGTTCATTCTCATATGTTAAGATACACCAGATTTGTAGACTGTTAACAAGCTACTGTACATACTTACCAGCTGCTGCCTCGATCTATTGTTCCTCCAGCTGCAGCTTATTCATTTCAGCACTGCCAGCTCTGCATGTTAAAAACAAGGCCTGTTGCTGTGCATGCCGCTACTGCCAATCAATGAGTGAGCCTGCTCACCCAATTTGGAAAAAAGGTTTGAAAAGTATTCAACTGGTTACCATGATCTACCACAGTTCACAGGGTCCTGTCATGGAGCTAGAACATTGAGTCACTTGTCAGTTAGCCAGTCCCTGCAGTCTGTTGCTGCAGTGATTGGTGACTATTAAGTCAATCAAGGTTTAGAACTGCATGAAAGACAAAAGCAGAGAATACATTTCTTCATCCCAGGAATCGACAGAAGATATTATGGCAAACAGTCAAGTATTTTTTTTGTACTGCCCAAATCAGGCTTAGCAGGGGCGGGGAAGATGTAATGTTAAATTTTAAAATTCTGCCACCCAGGACAACGATGGAGAACTAGAAGCTATAGAACATACTACATTGCTCATTGCATTCTTTCAGAGGCAGTAACAGCTGCTGCATTGTGGTATGTGGCTTCCAGTCCTCTGCCTCCTAGAGACCCATCATGGGTCTCTAACAAAGAAGGTAACTGGGTGAGATCATTGCATGACACTCAGGGCCGGCGTCAGCACCCGGCAAGGCAGGGCAGCTGCCGGGGGTCCCGGCCTCCGGGGGGGGGCCCACTGACAGGACCGGCCCTTTGGGGTACGCAACGTTGCTTGACCAGTGATGCAACTTCTTTTCCCCGCTGGGCGGGGACAACAGTATGTAGCAATAAGGTTCCACTGCTGCCTGCACTGTCCCCACCGGGGTGAGAGGAAGGGGCCTCCACAACACGTGACAGGCGTGCCGGCGGGCTGCAGGCAGCAGGCGGCAACAAGGAGACAGGGATGGTCTCTTTTCTTTTGATACTTAGGGGGCATCTAGATTTGGGACGTCCCTCAGTGACGTGACACGACTCTTCACCACAAAGGGGCCCACTGAGACCATGCCACCCAAGGGCCCACATAATCCTGGAGCTGGCCCTGATGACACTTAACGGGGACAATTCTCCAGTCACCCCCTGCTGTCCCCAGACCCATAGTTGGCTGTGCACACCTGGTCCTGGTTTGGTCTTCATGAGATGGAAGACCCAAAGCTGGAGAAGCCATGGTTTTCCTAATAAAGAGGGTGTGGGGAGAAACTGGTTTGCTAGGGTGAGGGATTGTCACAGCATCCAGGGTCTCTCATTTGAAGAGGGGTCATCTGCCACAGTTTGGCTTCTATTTCTCTGCCTTCTGGAGACCTCCCTTGGTCAGAAGTATAGCCAACAGCAGTGTTCTGCTTAAGGAGGTCCAACACTAAAAGTACCTAGGGTAACATGATCCTTAAAGTGGACCATGTTAGATCCCATTGCATACATTTAACTTTCTGAGCAGAATATGAAAACAGCACACAGAAAGTGAGACACGAGACCCATTCTTTCACCCATTCTTTCACAGACTGAAATGTAACAATCTGGTTGTGATTCACACAGCCCAGAGAAAAATAAGGCATATCTTTAAAACAGGAGAAGATAATTGAGCCAGCTCTCTGGGAGATTCAATAATTATATTCTGAATTAAAACGTTTTATGTAACCACTACTGATATATCATTGCATACATATGAGCAGCTGGGGCAGGCATAGGCACAGGCTTAGTATTTGCATTGAGGTCCAAGATGTGTAAACTGCTTCACTGTTGACCCCAAGTTTATTTGAATACTCCTTAAATATAGGATTAATGTAAATTATTATTTTTCTGGAACACATAGTATTTACCCAGCATTAAGACAATAATATGCACACTGTACAATTTAGCAAGGTACTCTGAAAAAATGACAAGTCCTATTCTCTGTCTTTTCTTTGTTCTGCAAACAAAAATAAATCATGGATTATGTTTGCGCAAGAAGATTAGTTACTTAAAATTTCAAGTGTGTACGCCCAGAGGTAACAGCCTGCTGACAAAAGGCCTGACAGCATACCCGTCCAGCCAGTTCTTTGTCTTTAATTTTAGCTCCTGTATAAATACTGTAGCAGCAGAGAGACGGTGGGGAGATGGTAGGGGAAACTTGGTGTCAGCTGTGCTCAACAGCTCAGACATTCATGAGTTTGCCGTCTAGACAGCCTTTAGTGTGTTTCTGTTTACATGCAGCACCTGGAAGTTCCACAACACAACTCCAACACGCACTCTTTTTTTGCTGAATCCATCTCGTACTGCAAGACACACGTCTCCTGCCATGTGAAAAGCTGAGCTAACTGAAGCTGGCCAGGGAAAGGAAGTAAAAGCTGAATATGTGCTGTAAAGCCCCACGTCGGGTGAAACACAGGACACCAGCTTTGCAAACTGCAAACAAAGTGTCACTGGGTTTCTGCAAACTAGGAGAACAGATGAGTGCAGGCTTGGGAGCAGAAAAAAAACACAGCCCCAGGACGCTGCCATATATTATTGTTGTTAAAGTGCATAAACTGTCATTCAGCATCTCACCTCATCAAGGCTGCCCTCTTAATTCCTGTCAGAACAACAAGGCAAAGAGTAGTAGCACACCCCCTGAATTCCTTTTCCATAGATCACCAATAATAGGAATAAGCATCATCAGACTGTGAAGACAGGGAGAGAGGGAGAACAGCCAGTATAATGAGAATGCCTGTTTTACAGACCCTGTCCATTATGCTGATTATTATGCAGCATCACAGAGCCAAGGGTCCTGCTCAAATATTTCCAAAGATAAATCATAAGGAGAAACTGTAAACCTTGATATCTCAGCCCTTTCCAAAAACGAAAAACAGTTTAGGACAGTGCCAGATGTAGCCCGACACAATGGGCAATTGCCGTTGCCTTCTGTATTCCTTTCAGTGCCAGCCTACCTAGAGTTTTTGTCACCCTCTGTTGCAAGACCATTTTTCACTATTTTGTGCTACACATGTATTAGTTTCATAAAAATGAAAATTATATATTGTTTTTTTCAGCACAGTTTTAATGTGAAATATCTTGCTTGTCATTTTAAGTGTATTCTCAATATTTCTGGGTGAAATATGTGCAAACAATGTTTTTTAGAATTTGTATTGTTTTCTGTAATAAAATGTGGTTTTGATTCTGCTTTTTTATTCATTTTTTTAGAGAAACCCAGTGCAACCAAAGAATTTATTGAGGGATTACTTCCAGAAAACTGTGCCCACATCAACAAGCCTGATAAGCCTAGAAAGCTTGAGGTGTGTACGTCCACAGAAAATATAGTTTGTTGGAATTTCAAATGTAAAGGGTTGTTTTTTTTTTTTAAACTGCAAGGTGTGCTTGGCAGTTGTATTTTATCTGAAAATGTCCGAAAGCGCTGTTTGAGTTTGGGAGAGTTTCCTGGGCAGGAAAGGGAGTCTACCAATACAAATAAAGTACTGTTGTAGCTGGGAGAAATGGAGCTTTTAAATGCCAGAGGATTTTATTGAAAAATTTACATTTTTTTCTTAAAAAACAATATGCAAACAAGAAAAAAGCAAGTTAAATCTAAAAAGCAAGGTCCCCCGAACGGAACAATACCCAACATGCATAGGTACTGTCAAGGGAAGAGTTGCTGCAGACAAAGTGCACACCTTGCAATTTTTCAAATCAAAGCAATCCATTGGGAATGCCCACAACAAACCATATATTCCCTAAAAGTACACATGTTATACTTTCTAGGTGTACCCAGCTTGTTGTAGTGGGCTCATCTTTCTGGAAGTAATCCCTTGAAGAATTCTTTGGTTGCACAGGGTTTCCCTAAAAAAAAGGTATAAAAAAGCAGAATAAAAAAAACACATTTTCTGAAAATATCAATATGCAAACAAGAAAAACAAGCTATATCTGAAAGCACAAGAACAATACCCAACACACTGTCAGCCTCCTTGATATTTGTCACTTTGTGTTGACAGGTCTTGTTTGTAATTTTTCCACTGTTATTTACATATTTTTGTGTAAAAAAACTAAAAAAAAACGTATTTAAAAAAACATTTATTTTATTAAAAAAACATATTGCATGTTAAAGCATAATTACTCCCGATTATACCGGTACATCATATGTATCGGTAGCCCCCCATTGCTGCCCAGGAGACCCCCAAAACGGAAAAAAAAACACTTTATAACATTTACAAATAAAAAAAAACTTCTATCCACACTATAAAGGGGACCCCATTTTGGGGGGAATTTTAAGGGTTAAAAACCCCAGCTTCCCAGTATAACCAGCCCGGGGGCCAGCTATGGGGGCTTATAGAACAGGCCCCCCACCCTGCAGGCTACTAGCCTAAATGGCCCTGGGCTCTTCTGCCCCCCCCATTGAGCTTTGGGGAGGCAGGTAATGAGGGGGCTGGGGTTTAATAGCAAGTCACACGCCAGCTGCCTCCTAAGCCTTGTGAACTGGTATAGGGGTCTCATAGATCTCTTATCAGTTCTCTTATAGGGGTTAAATGTAAAAAAAAAACACAGACGCAGATTTTTTTTTTTTTTTTTATACTTACCTCCGATGACAGCTGCCGTAGGTGATCACTGGAGGAGGGCTGGGGAGGCAGGGAATCACAGCCCCCCTACCCATCCAACCTCCCTCCAGCGATCACCCTCGACATCTGACAGTTCAGGGCCAGGAGCAAGATGATGTCCCGGGGTGACGTCATCTGTCCCACCTGCAAGAGGCGGGGCTAGTGGCAAAGATGACGACGATGGGGGGTTCTTTCGAGTCCTCTCCTCACCGCAGTGGAGCCCGGGGGGGGTCGGAGGTCCTCCCGGTGAAGAGGACACACGGCGGGAGGGATTGCGCATGGAAGTAAACAGCGGCGGCCTCCAAAGCGGAGGGGGAGCTATTTTGGTCCCCCTCCTGAAGCCAGAAGAGCCCCGGGGGGTAATTGGATACCCCATGGGTGAATGGGGGACCCAGCCAGATCGAGCATTTTTATTGATTTATTTTTTTACATTTAATTTTTTTTTTACACTAGCGGGGGGGGGGGACCAGGCAGAAGCACACACGTAGGGCCTAATGTAAGGGTTAATGTTGAAAAATAACACTGCTACGACAAACGCGTATTACAGTCGTCAGGAGAAATTCATGTGGCCTTACAATATAAAAAGCCACCCACTCCCAGGATGCACACTCAGGATGCACACCCTTTTAAATACCTCAGAGCAGAGAAACCTACCTAGTCTATGTAGAGCTGAAGCCAAAACGGAACACAGGAAACGGCTGCATTCTGCATCAAAGCACGCCTCATTTATAAGTAAAAAAAACTGCTTTACAGACCTCTGTAAGTGCAATAAAGTGGACTATTACATCTTTAGGTAATCTAGTACAGGCCTTACCTTTAAAACCACATACACAGTAGAATACATCCACCTCAGGGGTTTGGTTTGTCCCAGAGAAAAAATGTTCACCAGACCATGGCCTTGATTTATCAAGAGTTGAAAAAAATTATCATTGTAGTAAAAAATCTATTTTTATGAGAAAAAAGCCTGGCAATTTCACTGCTTGATGAATCACCAGATAGGAAGACAATGAAGGTCAATGGCACTTTTTACTACAGTGTAAAAAGGAGTTCTCTACTAAGTTCACTACTTTTCTCAGGAGTAAAAAAGTTCTATTGACTTTCACTGTCTTCCTAAATAGTGATTCATCAACAGTGGCATTCTCAAGCTTTTTTCTCATGAAATTAATTCTTTACTACTATGAGAATTTTTTTGAACTCAAGGCGCATGTATCCATAGGCAATAATATTTTGCATACGTGGGTTGAAGCTGAGTAAAGTGATTCTGTACTGGTTTTTGTTTAGAAATTCAGCCAAAAATAGTTCCTTGTAAAGCAGACTGAAGTGTAACTGTAGGTTGCTGCAAAGCTGGCCATGTTTATTGTACCCTGTTACTAAAGGTTTCTATATAGACTATTTGTTTTTTCCTAAACAAAGGCAAAAGCAAAGTCATCAAAGAAAAACTATTACACACAAAAATGCAAGTCACCAAAGTCAAGGTATTTTCTTTTTTTTTTTCAAGTTGTGAGCAAACCCGTACCTCATGTGCCCAGCTGATGTCTCACGTTACTGTGAGCACACAGTACATTTTTGTTAATACAGGTCCAAGCGACCCTGACTAGCTGTGGGACTCCTTTACTACAACACATGAACTGAAGACCAGCCAGCCCGTAACAACTGCTACCAGCTCTATTAGATACAAGCCTGGTCTTTTAACGAGTTTATATCAAACTCAAAGCCAGCCCCAGTAGCGTATAATTTGAGTATGAAACAGGGATGGTAGATTCAGGGTCAGGTGAACAGAGCATTGCAAGTTTAAGTTATGTTTTTAGAGG
The DNA here is from genome assembly GCA_027917425.1 of Gastrophryne carolinensis. Taxonomy (NCBI): domain Eukaryota; kingdom Metazoa; phylum Chordata; class Amphibia; order Anura; family Microhylidae; genus Gastrophryne; species Gastrophryne carolinensis. The sequence goes on along the minus strand of CM051237.1, from coordinate 381,020,369 downwards.
TTTAAGAGCACACTAGACAAACTATATACATGCAATGAACAGATTTATATATAGGTCTGAAAGGCAATTACAAGAGGTAAGTTACAGTCAGAATGAGCAAATACACTGTCAAATTACCCTAATGCAGTAGATGATATGCAGTGAGACAGGGCAACCACAGGGGGCAAGTAGAGCCTGCTGAATCCTGGTACTCCATCAAAAGTCCGGATGGGATGCGGTCCCCTCCCCTTCAGCAGTATCAATTAAAATCCCTAAAAATTATTATGAGGCAGAGCGCTGTAGAATGGTGGATCTGGTGTCAATGGGTCCAACGGGGTTTTGTGCAAATACAGCTGTAACATATATATCTTCTAGCCTGAGTTCTACAAAACTTGGTCCCTGTACATACTAGAATGAGAAATAAGAATATGCATGGATGCGTTATGATTTGAAGATTCTGAATATGTGGTTATCTTATGATTTTCATGAAAACCTCAGGATTCTTTATGACGTACTGGCACCTCTGTGGCTAGACATAAGCTTTGAAGCTGTGTGGTTGGAGCAGGCCCTCAGCAGGGGGTGGGTCTGGTCACAGACATTCCAGCTCAGTTACCAGTCAAAGGTTAGAATTGAAACAGGGATTATTTTGAAGCTGAGGCCCCCTGTGGAGCCGCTGTGAGGCTGGTGTTTACCGACCTCTGTGGAAATAGGTGCAGATTTTCCTTCCCATCCATAAAATCAGAGTGTATTTAAAGTGGACCAACACCCACCGGTGATCGGCCCGGGAATCTATAAGATTCCCGGGCCGATCACCTCCCTCCCCGCGGGACATCCGAGATCGGGATGTCCCGCGGGTTGAAACCCCCCCAAACACCCCAAACTCCTCACCTTAGTTTCGGCGGCGGCCGGCCGCCGCCGCCTCCCTCGCGCCCCTCTAGACGTGCGCGCGCCCGCGCCGGGAGCCGCTTGCCCGCGGCTTGTCCGTCGGCGCGGGGAGAGGTGAGTTCGGGGGGTTCGGGGGGGTTTCACACAGCGGGGCACCCCGATCGGGGGTGCCCTGCCAAAGTGGTCCAAGACCCAGGATAGTCAAAATCTTGGGTGTTGGTCCACTTTAAAGCAGAACAAAACTCTTAAAGAGAAATAAAGAAAAAAGAAGGGGATGATAGGTGGAATATTTAGGTTTCCATTAATATTCCATTATAAACAATAGCGTTAAATACATAGGCAATGTTGTATTTTTCTAGGTTAGTGCCAGATTTTTCCAGAGATTTTTTTGTATTTCTATTATTTTACCCAAAGTGTACCCAAATGGCATGTCTAGGGCTTTCTATGAGCTTGCAATTGTTCACCTGATCTTGTGACTTACCAGGTGCCTAATTGGCTTAGATTGGCCTGTTTCAGGGGGTCACGTAATACATTCCAATTAGTATTCTTTTTGTTTGTAGCTTTGAGTCTTCCACCTGTTTCTATAAAGTTACTGCCATATTACCCAGCTCTTTACACTGCTTCTAAGCTGGAGTGAAGTCACATACAGTAACTAAGTGAACTCTTGCATTCCACACAGAAAGATGCAGGAGTATACACAAGTTAGCTCCAGCCCATACTCCTTCCTATATGGAACTGCATCTTTCGCACGGGCATCCAAAAGTATGTGTTAGTCCTCTCTACACGTGCTTATTTACATACATGTCCCAGATCAGTGGAATTAAAGGCAACACCACCAATACTATAAGCAGGCAAGACAAGGGCCCCACTTCTACCATGTACAGACACACTGCCATATGCAACATCAATAAGCCAGCAACCTAAAAGGTACCCCAGAGCTGATTACAGTACCCTGCACCAGAATATGCCACATTGCATCACATTGGTGCTCCTTGGTGCAGCCTTTTGCAAGATCTACCAAGCAAGTTTGCACACACTGTACTTGCTGGGTTTTATATAAGTGTATTTACAAATGAGATAATGAGTTTGGATGCAGAACCTCACTCCCGTAGTTACACACCATGTTTATTTACCAAATGTTGTCCATGGCTTTGGGACATGACTTTGGGAAATAGGCCAACTTATAATAAACATTTATAGAGAATATTTTCTTAAGTGCTTCTCAGAGTCTATCTGTCCAATATGATTATATATATATATATATATATATATATAAAACTAACACATTTTTGTCACCATAAGTATGCATGTTGCATGCCAGTTTTCCTGCCTGTGCCACATGCAGAATATTTGTATGGTATAGCCGATTAGTAAAATCCTAGCGTAGTCAGGTGCAGCCCAGCTTATATTGTGCAGAGCCTGTGTACAACAGTTATGTGGCAGAGATGCAGAACGCTGGGAATTAATGATGAGGTGCCTCTAAGTTTACGCTATCTAGTGTAAAATGTATAATAGGCACACCTCAGAAAACCCTGTGCCCTTCAGAGCAGGGCAGCGCATTTTGCCAATAATAATGCCTTATAAAGTTGCAACACCCCCCTCAAGTCTATAAGACACTTGGGGGCTGCTTTACCTCTTTATAGGACATCCAGAAATGGGGATGCTCTGCTGTGTGAATCTGCTGTGCTCCCTTATTCAGATTTTCTTGTCGCACTGAGCTTAGTGTGGCAATGAAAATCTGAACAAAACGAGCGCTGTTAATTGGCTGAGCGTCCCACCTGGGAACCAGGAAAAGGTGACATTTCGGGCGAACTCTGGGGCTACACACAGCAGGGCATCCCAAATCGAGATGCTCCACCAAAGAGCAACCACACTCAAGAAAGTAATTTTCATATCCTGCCGATACTCCCATCTTAGAGTGTGGTTGGCCCCTCACGCCTCCCTCTAGCCCCCGAGATGTACCATGGGAGCTTGCACAATTCAGGCCCATAGACAGATGTCACGCATATGCCATTGCTTTACCTTGGGTGGAGTTCATTAGAGGGGAAACTGCCATGAGCTGCAGCAATGTAAGGTGGCAGGCAATCAGTCATTACCCGCAACTCACAATGAATCAAGACTTCTGCATAAATTAGGCAGCATTAATGGAGAACAAAGTAAAGTAAAAGCAGTGCATTTTGCCTAAATCCTCAGCAGGCAGCAATATAAAATGAAACTACCTCTTCCCCAGCAAAAGGAGACCGGCACTAGATTCACTTTGAACATGGGCTGTGAAAGTTGGGCTTTGTCTTTCCTTCCTGAGTATAAGTCCACTTTAACATGTTAGAGTGGTAACAAAACAAAAATGTCAAGACTTTAAGGTCGATTCACAGCCTCTTTTTATCACAGCCGTATTCTTTTAGCATTCATATGTAAGAGCCGTGATGAGTGAGGGCTTGCGCATGATTCAGAGCCCTGATTAAGCGTGTGAGATAGGGCTATAAAACGGGATATTTCCACCACTTACGAGCACTTTTTCTTTCTGTGTTGGGAAAATGAAAGTCCTTAAGGCACTGGGAAGCTGCCACCTCCTTTTAAACACCCCCCCAAAAAAACATTAGTAAATATTTTATAATAAGATTTTACCTATTTTATGTTTTTTTTAATTTTATATTTATATTTATATATTTTTTTATATTTTATTTTTTTTACCTTTTTATTTAGCAATCAAAAAAAACATTATGAATAAAAAATGACACAATAAAAAATTAACAGGCGGATTTAAGACTAGCGGCACATATTGTTATTTGAGCGTCTAGGTAGCGTACCTAGGGCAAAGCGCCCAAGACGATGCTGCATCTAACAGGACAACACTACAGCGAACGATAGGCAGCGCAATGATTTGATCCTAAAAATGAGGAAAACATAAAAAAAACACTATTTATACACAAGTGAACAAAAAAACATTGAAATGATAATGCTACTGAGCAACAGGTGCTACATGGCACTGCCGAACATACAGTGACGGCGCTTTACACTGAGCCACCGCTAGTAAGACATTCAATGCTACATGACGCTATTAGAGACACATGCCAGACTGAAATTCATATATATGGATTTTACATACTGATGCCGGCATTCACCTGACACATGTGGCGTTAGAGTTTCTTAAATAAACCCCTATATAACGTTGTGTATTTAATTTAATATTATAAACAATCAGAGTAATGCTTACATTATATCCATGTGGGCATCCCAAATATTCAACTAGGAAACAGTAGAGAAGAATAAATGGCAAGCATGAAAGTGGTTTCATGAAAGGTATGCATTAGGAATACATAAAGAAGAATGCATAAAAGTGGTTAAGGTATGCATTAGGAAGAAGTAAAGAAGAATACATGGCAAGCATGGCATGCTAAGTACTTTGGAAGAGAGTTGGGTTTGCATATGTCTACAAGCCACTAAATTTCACAAAAACGAAAGTATTACAGAATTTAGGCTAAATGAAGGGTTAAAAACAGGATTTTTCTGATTGGAACTAGTAGGATCTTGTTGGACACTGAAACATTTCATTGCAAGGTATGTGAACAAAAACTAGGAGACAAGCGTTTCACATTAATGTATACAAGAGCAATGTCTGTGAAACAGGCTCTGAGAGCCGTGCTCACAGCGTTCTCGCCGGCTTACGCAGCTACGGAAACATTACGAAAAGCTCTCAATGGAGGCTGAATCATGCTTGTATACCTAACGAAAGCTATGTGTAATTTACACACTTAGAGACAAAAACAGAATGGAATATAGAAGGCTCTGAATCAACCCTTTTGTTTGGGAAGGTTCCTGTACTTGAGGGGTGAAGTTTATGGTTTCCTGCTGCCTATATTTGCTCTATCAGCTGGATTTATCTCGGTGCAGATCCAGTTTACCACTCTACAACGCTAATTCTAATTACCAGAAGAGTTCTGTCTACATGGATACATTTGATAAATGTAGATTATATAAATTAGAAATTAATCACTTATAATGCCTACTTAATCATTTTTTTCTTTCTTTGGATGCTGTTGTGTTGCTTTAAATTTATAAAAAGCTTAAGTCCATCATGCATTGGACATGTATTGCACATGTTATCTACACAGTGAATAGTTTATTAATTTTCATTCTTTTCTTACATTAGGGGTTTCCATTTTAGGTTTACATAAACATTTTATTGAGCTATAAGACACTTATATTCCCACAATTACTTTATCATAATGAGTAGATGAAGGCCAACTTTACTGTTCCCTTGGGCTTCCATTTAAAATATATCCCACAGTAAAAATATTGGCTTCCCAATTAACTTTTTTAAATGCGTTTTGGTTGAAACATGATATCTTGATAATTTACATATACTTTGCTTGGGATACTTGTTTTCATTTAGTTTCAGCCACCAAATGATTTTTTATTGTATTAGCAAAAGATTGTAATATGATTTAGCTTTATATGGAGCCACTGTGGTTTGATGTTGGCATTCAAACAACAAAAGGCATTCCAGATAGGCGACTTACAATTTTCCTGTGAGGACACTGTCAGGATAATAGAATAAACAACTTTTGAGTTTACTACCGACGTATATTAACCAAAAAACTTAAATATAAGCAAAACTTAGACCCTCATTTATCAAGCATCAGTGACTGTTCACTACTACGCTACTCTGTGCCAATATTTTAGCCTCAGCGCACGGTTTAACAAAAAATGTGTACAATGTGTTCGCCATTCAGCATCTAATTTTTCACTGGTGCCATATAGTTCGAGGTGACTGGTTTATAGTGGCGCTGTAATTTAAGATCCCATAGAACACAATGGGGAGAACTTTACTGAACTGTTTTTTTGTTTTTAAATAATGTTAAACAGATTTATTTGTACAGACCTTGCTTTGGTGACTTGTCAATAATGACAATAATGCAGGACTTAGATGCTGCCAAAAGTAATTTTATTATTTTCTTGTAAAATCTTTTATCACTCCTGATTTTTGTTAAAAATGTGTCCTTTGTAGTACAAATGAAAATGAACCTTAACACACAAGTTTGTCCAGTTTGTTCACAGAAGTGATATCTTGTAACTGTAATGAAGAAACGCTGACCAGTGCCTGTTAAGTACAGTGCCAATCCTGTTGGTGAGTAAAAAATGTATAAATCTGGTGTGCAGCACCTAAATGTTGGCAGAACAGAGTGGGGTTTACTGGCGCTGTTATAATCTGCATAAGGGTCCAACAGGCGCTGACACAGGCCGGCCAATACCTAGTGCACCAATCCAAGCTGATTACTGAGCATCAGGCATTTGGACTTGCAGTGCCATTCTGTAAAAATAGCGGTTGCTCATATATGGCAGCACTAAATTGCACTCTTCATAAACGAGGCACTTATGTCTATAGAGCCTTAAAGTGCAAATATCTCTCAGTTATCTTTATCTTTATGAATAAACGGAAATGTGATTTATTTAAGGAATGAAGTGGAAGTATGGCTTCTTAGTCCCAGGCTTGTGTCCCCCCAATGATGCAGGGGTGGAAGGAGATAAAGAGGCCGATTCATCAATAGCGCCAGATGAGCGACTGAAGTATGGCGCTATGAGCGCCGCTAGCGTCAGCCGCGGGCGGTAGCGATTCGCTATAGCAGGCCTCCTAAGTTGCTACCTGGCGTTGTTGGGAACAACGCCTACATTGCTGAATATGATGTTTGACCTCAGCTTTGTAGGCGCTGTCAGTCAGTTTGACGACGCTATTCAACACAGCGCCTGCGCTTTGCTTTGCTGTGGGCTGGGAATCAAGTACCTTCAGAATAAAACACATTGCAACATGTTTCTTTACTTTTTTTAGTTTTTATTTTGTGTTGAAAAGGAAATAAAATTAAAACAGGAATTAGAATGAAAAGGAAAATTACAACAGAATTAAACACATAGCCACATGTATATATATATATATTTTTTATTTTTACACTAAAAATGAACTAAAATTAAAACAGAAATGAAAATGAAAATGAAAAATCCAACAGAAATTAGAAATCAAAGGAAAGTTCAGTAAAGTTTGGGAAAATGAAATGAGTGATCACGGTGCATCTCGGGGTGCCTGAAAAATTAAAAAAAGTGCAGTTAGTATATATCTTTAAATTTGTGTTTTCGCTGAAAAAAAAAATTGCATTAATTGATAACCAACATTGGCGTCTTACACCCCCCCTTAGAGTGGTTTGGGTCATCTTACACCCCCCTTAGAGTGGTTTGGGTCATCTTACACCCCCCTTAGAGTGGTTTGGGTCATCTTACACCCCCCCTTAGGGTGGTTTGGGTCATCTTACACCCCCCCCCTTAGAGTGGTTTGGGTCATCTTACACCCCCCCCCTTAGAGTGGTTTGGGTCATCTTACACCCCCCTTAGAGTGGTTTGGGTCATCTTACACCCCCCTTAGAGTGGTTTGGGTCATCTTACACCCCCCTTAGAGTGGTTTGGGTCATCTTACACCCCCCTTAGAGTGGTTTGGGTCATCTTACACCCCCCTTAGAGTGGTTTGGGTCATCTTACACCCCCCTTAGAGTGGTTTGGGTCATCTTACACCCCCCCTTAGAGTGGTTTGGGTCATCTTACACCCCCCCTTAGAGTGGTTTGGGTCATCTTACACCCCCCTTAGAGTGGTTTGGGTCATCTTACACCCCCCTTAGAGTGGTTTGGGTCATCTTACACCCCCCTTAGAGTGGTTTGGGTCATCTTACACCCCCCCTTAGAGTGGTTTGGGTCATCTTACACCCCCCTTAGAGTGGTTTGGGTCATCTTACACCCCCCTTAGAGTGGTTTGGGTCATCTTACACCCCCCCTTAGAGTGGTTTGGGTCATCTTACACCCCCCTTAGAGTGGTTTGGGTCATCTTACACCCCCCCTTAGAGTGGTTTGGGTCATCTTACACCCCCCTTAGAGTGGTTTGGGTCATCTTACACCCCCCTTAGAGTGGTTTGGGTCATCTTACACCCCCCTTAGAGTGGTTTGGGTCATCTTACACCCCCCTTAGAGTGGTTTGGGTCATCTTACACCCCCCCTTAGAGTGGTTTGGGTCATCTTACACCCCCCTTAGAGTGGTTTGGGTCATCTTACACCCCCCTTAGAGTGGTTTGGGTCATCTTACACCCCCCTTAGAGTGGTTTGGATCATCTTACACCCCCCCCTTAGAGTGGTTTGGGTCATCTTACACCCCCCCTTAGAGTGGTTTGGGTCATCTTACACCCCCCTTAGAGTGGTTTGGGTCATCTTACACCCCCCTTAGAGTGGTTTGGGTCATCTTACACCCCCCCTTAGAGTGGTTTGGGTCATCTTACACCCCCCTTAGAGTGGTTTGGGTCATCTTACACCCCCCCTTAGAGTGGTTTGGGTCATCTTACACCCCCCTTAGAGTGGTTTGGGTCATCTTACACCCCCCTTAGAGTGGTTTGGGTCATCTTACACCCCCCCTTAGAGTGGTTTGGGTCATCTTACACCCCCCTTAGAGTGGTTTGGGTCATCTTACACCCCCCCTTAGAGTGGTTTGGGTCATCTTACACCCCCCTTAGAGTGGTTTGGGTCGTCTTACACCCCCCTTAGAGTGTTTTTTTTCTCATTTTGATGGGAGGTCAAATACATTTACCCAGTAGTGCAGTACTTGGATTAGAGTGAAGGGTAGTTAGCTTACCGCAAAAAAGGAAGTGATCATCCTTTCCCTTAGCTCATCGCCAGTCTGGGTGTCCTCACTTCTTCCTGCGGGCAGGTTGGGGATTTCTGGCACCAGTGCTGTCTCCTCGGGGGCTTGAATTCGGTGACATATGCAAATGTTATGGAGCACACAGCAGGCACGGATGATCTTGGAGACCTTCTGTGGGCTGTAGAGCATCTCTCCTCCTGGCCGTGCCAAACAGAGAAAGCGTGCTTTCAGCAGGCCGATGGTTCTTTCCACAATGCTTCTGGTCTTGCGATGTGCTGCATTGTAGCGTTCATGGGCAGAGGTCCGTGGGCTCCTGACCGGAGTCATGACCCACGTTCTCTGCCCATATCCCTTATCCGCTGTAGAAAAAACACAAGGAGAGAGACAGCAATTAGTACTAGTACATGTTTTGTTTATCTTTTTTTATAATTTGGCTTACTAGGCCACATATTTGATTCAAAATACATTGACATGGTTAATTTTTTACCCAGTAGCCAGCCAGCTGGCATTTCGTTGTTCTCAAACTTCCGGCACAGGACTGTCCGCTGCAAGACGTAAGAATCGTGGCATGAGCCGGGGAACCCCGATCTCACCGCCCGCAGCCTCATGTCTGGGTCACAGACAACCATGATGTTAATGGAATGAAATTGCTTTCGGTTTCTGTAATACAGCTCCTGTGCACGGGGAGGGCGGAAAGGGATATGTGTACCATCAACGCACCCTAGCACATTCGGGATCCCTCCCATCAGATAGAAAGCATGTTTTATTTTGGCAACCTCTTCCTCATCCTCAGGAAACTTGATGTAAATTGGGATTAAATCACAAATCGCCAGAACTACCTGGATTAGTATGCGGCTCATAGTAGCCTGGCTTATTCCGCTGAGGAGGGCGGAGGTTGCCTGGAAGGTCCCTCGTGCCAAAATATTCAGCGTGGCACACAGGCGTACTATGCCTGGAATGGATTGAGTGCGTTTGGTGGATGGCTCGATTTTGTGCTTAATCTGATCATATAGGGACTGTAGTGCAGCACGATTCAGACGGAAGCGGCTCCTGATCTGCTCGTCACTTAAGTCCCATACTGAAAGGCGGATTGCAAAGGAGCGGGGTGCCCTAAGCCTCACAACACCCCGCTCCCTTTCCTCCTGCTCTTTCAGCATACACATACATCCATCCACCCAGACACCATACATCACCCTCTTATCCATCACACACACTCAAGAGATATACAAAATCAAAAAAACAAAAACAAAAACCACAAACACACCACACACACACAAACAATCACACTCCACACACACCCGCTACAATGCAGCTCACCACAAAACCAGAACTATAGTGGTCCAAACCACCAGCCTGCTGAAAAACAGCTTTCTAAGTTAGGCACAACCAAGAGGGGAGTTGCTGCACAGCCCACAAAAGGCCCCAAAATCAAGCCTCACTTGCTGTATGCTCCACAATATTTGCATATGCCACCAAAAACAAGCTCCTAAAGAAACAGCACTGATGTCAGAAATCACCCAACAAGCCACAGAGAGTGAGGACAGAACCCAGACAGAGGCTCAAATGAGCTAAGGGAAGCAAGCAAGCACCGCACCACACCACAGCCTTTGCCACAGTGTAAGAATACCAGAAGCTTGCAAATTCCTTCCATTTATACTTCACTTTCAAAAAGGACAGGTCCGCTTTGCCGCCTTTTGCGTTGCTCTGCTATTTCCGGGCGCCAATTAGCCGACCCAGGTGTGCGTAAAACGGATTGCGCACGCGCACGCTAGTAGCGCTACTAGCGTACGTGAGCCGAAACTTGCGTGCATTAACGGACATGGGCGAAAATTCAGTGGTGGGCCAATGAAAGGTAAGCTGCTGTTTATTTAAATAGGCGTTAGGCTAGCCACATGTCACAAGGGTTTCAGATACATCAGTCCATTGTTGTATTTGGGTGTGTGTTGTTTGGTTAATGAGGTCTCTAATGAGTTAATTGGCTAACACACATGCTTCAGTCAGTGCAGTGGAGGTGTGGCTAGAAGGAACTGGGCTGTATGTGTGAATCAATTAAGTGGACTGGTTTGTGATTGGCTGGTAGAGCACATAAAACCTGCCCAACCCAAAGAGATTGCGATGCCATTCTGTAGTCTGCATGCGTGCTTGTTGGGTGTGTATTTGTGTGTGTGTGCAGCTACAGGATGGAGCCAAATTCAGGACATCTGCCGGCCACAGCAGGCCCAAGTAGGAGTTTGGTGGGTGCTGTGCGCAGACCTCCCTTACGGAAAAGGGCCCAGCCTGAAGGTGGGGCAGCACCCCAGGCTAAGCGCCCAGGTGCCAAGAGGGAGCCTGAATTTAATTTGGCGGAGAATAATCATCTTGTGCGCCTTACACTTGCTAAATGGGAGCTACTCTTTGGCTCCCAAAGCAAGTCCATAGGCAAACAAGAAAGAAGCAAACTGTGGGATGCCATTGGTGTGGAGCTTAGTAGCACTGCTCAACACCCACGTAGTGGCCCATCCTGCAGGAAACGCTTCTACACTTTGAGAGGGGCCCTTATGAAAAAGATGAATCACGATCTTGATGTAGACAGTGGGACCATCCAGGCTCCAAAGAGTACCTACAGGCCGTATGAGGAGATGCTGAAGGCCAAAATTCCACTGGCTCGGCTGCAGGGTGTGGATCCTGGGGATGACACCACAGGTTGGACTGAAGGTACATATTTTCTGCCTTTTTATAAAAGCTACTGTTAATGTATGTGATTAGCATTTTCTCTTTCTGACCAACTAACAGTAGGACCTGTGAAGTAGTACATTAGAGCTCATACATTTTTTACTTTCCTGTCTGTTGCTTTCTGCATAGGTGCACATGCTGCTGTCCGGGATGTGCCTCAGGACACACAAACTCCTGCCCTTCAACCAACCTCAAGCCTAACCCAGTCTGCCATTGAAGGTATTTACCACTAATTTCGGTGCTGGTTGTTTGGGGAACAAATGGGTGTGGGAGCAGCTCCAACAATCGAGTGGGGCACTGTGGAGTATTAATAATATGGACCTGCGACCTAATTTCACGCCCACTTTAACACTCACAGCAACTAACTAACAAGGCCCTAACATGTGTAGATATGTTTGAAGCCAGAGATGTGTGGCCATATATCTGCATATAAATGTGGAAGCCACACTGGCCTTGATTAGTGAATATTAGTGAATGAGCTGCTCACACACACCTTAATGCATGTTGTATTTTTCCACGCACATTAACAATGGCTCAATGTTTGCTTGATTTTTGCCTAGCTCCCACGCCATTGGCCCCAGCATCTCCTCAGGAGCCAAGCTACTCTTTGGATGTCGGTAAGTGCATGTGTCCACCTTGCTTTATCCACTTTAACCCAAGTGCATGTGTCTCATTCCTCTTTTTTATTGGTAGGCCAAGTGACTGGTTCATCTTTGGACCCCACTTCCATGTTGCAGGTCAACAGGACCCTGTTGGTGTGTATAGCAATACATAATGTATCCTTTATGCTGTTTCTGTTACACTGGTTCGATTTGGTTAGTCTAATAATCTACATGTTTGCTCTGTCAACTTGAAGATGCCTCTTGGGAGTGCTTATTCCCTCCCCAGGGTCAGTCTAATGGTTCTTGGAGTGATAGCAATGTATTTTGGAGGGCATATTTTTGGACAAACATTCACCGTAGTAGTTTGATGAATATTTAGAGCCATTACTTGTGTTTTTTAGTTGACCCGAATATCGGAAGTGGCTGTCCAGAAAGGGCCCCTCAAGTTCAGGCTGCCAGAGATGAGGGTAAGTTGTTTTGCCTTGCTCTAGTCTGTATTTTGGCTCTACTTTTGTGGCACTTGCTTCTGGCAACTTGTGTGTCCACATGTATTTTAAAGGTCCAAGCTCGAGTGAGGGCCCCACTCCAGACATCTGGGATATTGCGGGTATGTGTAATTTAAGCAATGTGTCTGATCTTATTTGCAAAAATTAATGCCTCTTAGTCCTCTAACATACATGTTAACAATCTGAGTTTAACAGATACCTTTGGTCTAGTGTGTAATTTTGCACTTTGTTGAGGTATGGCCTCGATAGCCTAGCCAGGTAACATTTGAGTTTGGTCCACTGACCTACTAACCTGACTTTCCTGTTTAGCATATGCCAACTTGCCGGACATCTCTGATGTAGAATTGCCCCTCTCTGGCAGCGATACCTCGAGCCTACCTGTGGCGGACGACACGCAGGTAACATGGCTGATTTAGACGACCTATAACCACATTGCCATGTTCGTGGGTAGTGGATGAAGCAACTTGTCACATTTCCTTTCTTTGTCGTTTTGGCAGGAGGCGGAACCAGAACCCCAAGCTGGGACCTCTTCCCAAGTCCCATGTGGCCAAGCTTCCGAGGCTCAGACAAGGGTAAGTTGTATAGTGACTGTTTGGGCAAATTATTTTGAGGGGCAGACATGCATTGTTTCTGTTTGTCTAAAATGTTGTTTTCTATTTTGTTAGCCTCAAACCCCAGCAAGAGGAGGTGTTGCACCAACCAGTGCCGATTTTTACCAGCTAGGGGTCCGGATGCTGGAGGACTACAGTCGCCAACAGCCGTGTGATGGAACTAATGAGCGCATTGCGGCGTTGGAACAGCAGGTGCTGATGTGTCAGCAACAACATGAGGCCCAGCAGCGCCAGATCGACCTGTTGATGCATAACCTTCAACAAAACCAGCAACTTGGTCGGCTGGCCAATGCAATTGAAGAATCTATACAGCAGCAGCAACAAGCGATACAGCAGCAGGACCAAACTTTGTTGTTGATACAACAGCTCATACAACAGCAGTCTATATTTTTTACTGCACTGTTGTCCCCCAACACCGCCCCTAGCAATGACTCCCAACCTCCCCGGCCACCCAGCCAAGAATATTAATTTTGTTTGTTTTTGTTTCTGTAAATATATTGGCTTAACCCACCTCTAAATTGTGTTTTTCCTAAGACCTAGCTAATAACACAGTCAGGTATGAGTATCTTGATCTAGATATGTCAATGTATTTGTAAATTTAGGCCACACATTTGAGACCATAGCTTACTATGGTTAACACATGAAATGGCTCCAAAGGTATGGCTAAATTGACACACAAATGGGTTTAGAGACAGTTAAACTATGCTTTGCAAGGCACCACACTGTAATGATGTGAATCAAAAATTTTAATTTTAAAACATGGCCAACAGGGCCAACATTGCCCAACAAAGGGCGTCAACAGGCCAGCCTTCCCTCCACCCTAACGACGCCGCCGGCGCCTCTTCTTGGCCAGCAGCATCAGCTTCAGGAGCCTGATCTCCCGCCACAGTCTGCGATGCTGGTTTTCACAAGCTGTAGAGATGTAGAAACAACAATTTATTAATAAATTGAATGTGACCTCAACAGACACAGATGTAGCAATGTAATGTCAGTGTGTCCAATTAGGTGACACTCACATTAACATTGTTGGCCACTGTGCGCTTATTTGTTAACATGATATGAGTACTATTGACTGGCAGGAATGTGAACAACACATCCCAAGCATACATTTACTCTTAAAGTGTACCAACACCCACCGGTGATCGGCCCTGGAATCTATCAGATTCCCGGCCCGATCACCTCCCTCCCCGCGGGACATCCGAGATCGGGATGTCCCTCGGGGTGAAACCCCCCCAACACCCCAAAATCCCTACCTCAGTTTCGGTGGGGCACGGCCGCCGGGCCCTCCCTGGCGCCCCTCTAGACGTGTGCGTGCCTGCGCCGGCCGTCTGTGAATGGCCGGCGCAGGCACGCGCGCGTAAAAAGGGACGCGCGGGAGGCGGAGGAGGAGGAGCCACTTTGCCGCGGCTTGTACGTTGGCTGGAGGAAAAGTGAGTTCAGGGGGTTGTCACACAGCGGTGACGATCAGTGGTGCCCCACCGTAGTGGACCAAGACCCAGGAAAGTCAAAATCCTGGTTGTTGTTCCACTTTAACTCTTGGGAAGCAAAGAAGGTATAAGTCCCAGTGTGTCCATTTATGTGTTTAGTCACAGCCAAACATCAGGGCCTAAGTCCTAACGAGTAAACGAGTTTGCCCTATAATGTTAGAGGTCCAGACCTAATACGGCCCATTTGGTTGTGTCTAAGGCACAAATAGTCTCTATGTGGCCAAATGAAGAATGTGAGGCAACAATCAAGCATGCAGACAGGCATGTTGGATTATTGTACAAACACATGGAATCTAGATGTGTGTGAAATTAACACATAGGTACATTTTAAATGTCTGCAGATGTGACTAGAAGACATAGGTTTCACAAGTCTTTAGGCATATGAAGTGGGATGTACTCACCATCGCAGCTGTGGCGGGGGCCCATGCTGCTGGCCGTCCCTGGAGCTGGGGTGGGGAGGAGGTTTTCTGGCTCCGTCTGCGTACCAACATCTGTCAACAGAAAGCAAAAGACAAAAACACAATTAGTGGGCCAATGACACCTGACTATTTGACATCCATCTGGTTATGGAGTCTGAAAACTCAAAGGCTTGCATGGTTACATACAGGTTGACCAAAATTAGCATATTTCCTGGTCCATGAGTTAATGTAAATTAGTTATGGTTGCAACATGTATCCCTAAAGATAATGTGCAAATAACATAGACAGTGCTATGTAAAGGACTCATTAGCAGTTGATTGGCTAATGTTACTAGTGTGCAACATGTGTTAGCGGGAACAACTTAACCCAAGAAAAGAAATGAGAACACCCATCATGGTGTGGGCAGAAACATAGGGGTGGTTGCCAGTTGGCTAGCACTGTAGTGGGGTTTGTGAGGTTAAGGTACATTATCAAACCAGCTGTGACAATGGACCAGGAAACATGTGTCTGTTAAAAGTGGGCCAAGACACAGGATTGCACCAATTCTGTGTTTTGGTCCGCTTTGGCAGAGCACCACAATTTGAGTGAGACAACGTCCGCCGCCGCCGCTGCCTTCCGCACATCACTCCTCCAGTGTGTGCGCACGCGCAGCCCATTAGGAAACAGAGCGCAGGCGCACACACATCTAGAGTGGCACACAGGAGGCTGGGACGGTGGCTTCTGCAACCCCCAAAGAGGTAAGGAGTTTGTGGGGTTTTTTTTTTGGGGGGTGCCCTGGGTGAGGGATGTGATTTTTCAGGGAACCTTCGAGAATCAAAGCACTATCAACAATGTTTGTGGGTCCACTTTAATGAATGTCATAACATAGGGAATGTGATGGATAACAACAAACACTTACCACGACTATGCCCGTGGAGAATGCTTCTCCAAAAGGCCATGGAGGTGCCGCCTATATGATGCCCTGCAAATTAGAGAGGAATGGCAAGGGCTAAGTACAAATTGCAAGATGAAACCTGTCACAGACTAACAATGAAAAAAAGGACACTCACCAGGGGATGAACCGCCACTTGAAGCCCAGGGAGGGCTCTGAGGAGGAGGCGGGGAGCCTCAGCTCCTCACACTCTGGTCGGAAGATCCACCAGGCAAAGGGCCACCCTCCTCCCTCTCACTCCCTGCTCCTTCAGGGAGTGTGGGCGAGTCCATTTCTACCACCCCACTTGGACTCCCCACTTGAGAGTGGCCCCTTGCCTGGTGAGACTCCTCAGACTCAGAGTGTGAGGAGCTGAGGCTTGATCCTGCCAGCCCCCCAGCAGCACACTCCTCTGGGGCGTCATCCCCTTCCTCCCCTGGGTCCTCTAAATAGGACCCGCGGGAGGGACCCTCCCCCGATGACTCCCCCGAGTCCGCCTGCCTGGTTCGGGGGAGGAATCCCTTCCCACGTTTCCCCAGCGGAGGACGCTTATCTGTGTTGAGGGGGTGAAAGAAAATAATTAATATAAAGAGCACAAATGGACACAGCTTAGCAGATGATTCGGCAAAAAGTATAAACATAGCATAAGCTTTAACTTACCTGATGCGTAGGCATCATATAGGCGGTACACGCCTTCAGGGTCCCGGCGCTTAAAGTCCGACCACTTCTGCTGTATAGCTCGGATGGAGAGCTCGGTGTGGAAGCGCCGGGACACTGTGGCCTTCACCTCCATGGCAATTCGTTTTTTTCCCCCACGGGCATAGTCGTACTGTTTCACGCAGAAGTCCTATGAGAAATGAAATAAAAACACAAATCAATACATGACATCAGAACAATGGCATAAACAGTTATACAGAGACCCGAGCAAAGTGGACCCACACCCAGGATTATCACTATTCTGGGTTTGTGTGCACTTTGGTGGGCCACACCAATTGTGGGTGGTCCGCTGTCTGAAACCCCCTTGGAAGGCCACAAATACACCACTGAGGACGCTCCCACGTGACTGCGCCAGCCGAGCACAGCGCTCTGCGCCGCTGTGGTATGCGCATACAAGGCCGTTTGGACGTGCATACCAGCTCAGCTGGGTCTGCGCGGCAAAGTACGCATGTGGCGTTTGACTCTAACAGGGAGTGCGCCTGCACACAACATTAACAAATGTCTTGCGCAGGGGTACACCCTGCTAGAGGTAAGCGCAAGAGGCATCCGCAGCTCACGCATGCACAGATGGGACGGGGCTGAGGTAATTTTTATGGCCCTCCGGGGGGGGGCATCCCCGCAGGACATCCAGAATGGGGATGCCCCACGGGGAGTGATCCAATTGGGCCTGAAAAATTAGAAATTTCAGGGCCAATCCCCCCTGTGTGTTCTGCAACTTTAAGCCAAAAATACACAAACCAAATACTCACTTTGACCACCTGGCCATTAACGCGGCTATCCACCCGGAAGCGCCTTTTCTTTCCATGGCCAGGAGGGGAAGGGGTGGGAGGGGTGCTAGGTGGGGGAGGTGAGGTAGGTGGGGGAGGTGGGGGAGGGGTGGTGGGGTCGGAGTCGGAGGAGGAGCTGGGGAGGCGCATGACTCTGCGTCTTGGCAGCATTGTGGAAACGCTAAGGAGGAAACAGGAACCGGAAATGACCAAAGCGACATGGGAAAAAAAAATAAATAAATAAAACGCTCCGCGCACCAGGAACAAGCTATTATCAGCTATGTGCAAGCTAAGTGGCGGAAAAAATAAAATGACGCTTGAAAACAAGCTATTGGCATAAGCGCTAGACATTTTTAGCTTTAGGTGGCTTTGAAACGCAAAGGAGGATACCGGAACCGGATATGACGCAAGCAACTGTGATTAAAAATTCAAAAACAAAGATGCGCGCAACAGGGACAAGCTAATATCAGCTATGTGCAAGCTAAGTGGCGGAAAAAATAAAATGACGCTTGAAAACAAGCTAGGGCCCAAGGCGCCACGAATTATTAGCTTGATTTAGCAGGGGGTTCTACATACTGTAATGCATAGGTCCTTATAAAGCAAACCAAGTTGTGCTTAAATATACAAATCTTATTCCTTACTAAAGTCATCACAAAATCAACCTAGACAACTACATGATAATGTGGCACACATGAGAATGCATAACGGGTTGTTATGAGCTGGTACGACTGAATGTTAATCCTGCAATATGTGGCCAGGCACGCTCACAACTACAGTGTATTCATTAACAACGACTGGGGTCGCGGGAAGTGAATTCCTTGCAAATGGCAGAAGGGCACATGTATGAACAGCACAGCGCCGCACAACGCAGCGCAGCGAAGCACAGCGACGCTCGCGCCGCCACATAGCGAATTAAAACAGCGACTGCACAAACTCTGACCAACACAGATTCATCAAGGACAGGGCTGCCGAATAGCTTGGGCGCTGACAATTTCGAAGAGCGAACGTGACCGCCCAACCTGACAGGCTACAAAATAGCTTTACAAGCCCCGTTTGTGGTGAAAACAAGCGATTTTGATGCCAATGAGTTTGGTTGGAGGAGATGCAATTCCCATGTCACTCACAGCATTACATTGTCAAAAATAATAAAAACTTCAAAAACATAAAAATAACCAGCCAGATTAATAAAACATATCACTATAAACATGTGTTGAATTTTGTGCCAAAGAAAAGAACACAAAAACCACTTAAAACAATCATTGCAGCGTCTGCCATTGAAATGTATGGGAGAGCGGCAGGTAGCGCCAGGTCATACCTGTCGCTGTGATGGGATTAGCAGCGGCGCTGTTCGTTGCAGTCGGCTTCATGATGAATGCCGCGCTTGCCGTCACTCTCGCCGGCGCTAGCCTCATTTAGCTTGATAAATGCGTCATTGTGGCCGACGCCGGGCGTACTTGAGTCGGTAGCAGACGTTAGCTGGCGGGACATGGCGCTCGTCAGACACTACCTGGCGCTATCGCTTGATGAATAAGGGCAAAAGTGTTTTGTGCCTTTCCCTTCTCTTTAAAGTGTTCATTATCATTTTGCATTCTTGGTTAATTCTGAGATACTTACCTTGTGCCAGTATATATGTCACTGATTCTGGGTCTCCTGTTACCCCTGTTCACAAGAAGCATTGCTGGACTCATATCAGCACCCTCCCTGGTGCATAGTTATCAAAAGGGGCTAGGGTCAGCTTTAATCCTGATTTGTGATGACTTGGGATTTCCCACAATGGAAACCCCAGATTTGCTGCTAGTCTTTCTGCTGATCCCATGGACAATACGGGGCAGAGCCATCATTCCCTGCGTCCCTTTGGCTCCTGTACTATGCCACACAATACACTACTCTAAATGGCAGGTGTGGATATACACAGCTGAAGGAAAGTGGCACCGAGGGATGCCTGCAGTTTCCATTCATTATGTGAAAATATAGGAAAGCGTACTCCACACAAGTATTAGATTTTAAGTAATGCTTATATCTGTTTTAAAAGGAGAAATATATACATATATTTAGAAATACTGGACTGTGAAATACCACAGAATTGAACAGATAATGTAACTGTCTCATTGAGAAAATCATTTTTTTTGGGTGTGCATAACCAATTGTAATTGTATAGCTTCCATTCATTAAGCACGCACCTCTCTAGGCTCCCACACAACCTGTGGTGGGCTGGGGTTGGAAGCGCGCTGCAGACCATAGGTAGACTAGGGATGAGGATGTTCACACTTCTCTAAGCTGGGCTCATCCCACAACGCATATGCAGGCCTCTGGCGGCATCTCTGGAACTTCTTTAGCTGAAGCATACACCCTGCAAGCATATTTGAATGGCTAGCAGCTGTAAATTGTTTCATTCACAACTCATTGCTGGACAATAATATTCATTCCAGAGAGTTCTAAATGGATAAGAGTTCGCACTGTTGTTATGTTGAAGCATAGACTGAGGTGAGTAAAAAGGTGATCATGGGGGTTTCACACACAGGTGCAACCCAAATTGGGATACCCCTGAAAAAGCAGACCAAAATCTGGGCTTTGGTCTACTTTAATTATTTAGTTGCAATTTATTTTACTGGCTTATAATAAGAAGCATTTGTTTATATGGCTAAGTAAAATAA
The DNA here is from genome assembly GCA_027917425.1 of Gastrophryne carolinensis. Taxonomy (NCBI): domain Eukaryota; kingdom Metazoa; phylum Chordata; class Amphibia; order Anura; family Microhylidae; genus Gastrophryne; species Gastrophryne carolinensis. The sequence goes on along the minus strand of CM051237.1, from coordinate 381,000,451 downwards.
AAAAGAGGGGTACTGGAATATACATATGGAGGGCTGTGTTTGCAATAAAAACACACGTAAGGCAAAATATGGCCAGATAAAAATAAGTTACATCACCACTGAAAACTCAGTATTCACAACTGTTAAGTTAGCACTTAATCCATGGAGACAGAAATTAAGAATGGACAGCTGATGGAAATTTTGCAACAGGAAAATAAAGACACCACAGGGATACGCTGGCATTAGCGATATCTTAAAATGTGACAAGCTCTAATGATTAATAATGTAGAGTTCTGCACATTTAAAGAGAACCCTACCCTTCCATCCACCTGATCGCATAAATATTCCATGTCCCTGCACTTCAAGTTAGACCTGAAAAAAAACACTGTCTGTTTAAATGACAGCATGCCAGGTAACAAAATACCATTTTGTGATTACTCACCTTTAAAATGGGTATTATAAGTATGTCACACACCCCGCTTCTACTATTCATGACATATGGGTTATGGTCCAGTAGAGGGCGAACTTCTGCAGAGATGAAAGCAAAAAAGAAGCCCCTCCCGGTCCATAAATACCTGGGACCTCCCACACATTCCCCAGTATATGACAGCAGTAAGGGGACCAGGAAGAGCTAATAAAACATTCTTAACTATAAAAAAAAGGTTCACCATATAAAGGATCCAGAATACAAAAGGGCGGGATGAAGCGGGGTGTGTGACATACTTATAATACCCATTTTAAAGGTGAGTAATCACAAAAAGTATGTCACACACCCCGCTTCCACTATTCATGACATATGGGACATCCAATAGCAGTGTCCGTCATGGGTGGGGATCCAAATACAGCAAAAAAATGCACCAATTTAAAGCCACTGCAGCTTGCAGAACTTTGCGGCCAAAAACAGCATCCGCTGAGGCCCGCACATCAACCTTATAAAACTTGGAAAAAAGTATGAACGGAAGACCAAGTAGCAGCCTTACAAACTTGTTCAACAGAAGCCTGGTGCTGAAAAGCCCAGGAAGCCCCAACAGCATGAGTAGAATGAGCAGTGATCTTAAAAGGAGGAACCCTCCCCTTAGCAGAATAGGCCCCAACAATGGCCTGGCGTATCCATTTACTAATGGTAGACTTGGCGGGCACCAAAAATTTTCTGGGCCCGGAAGGCACCACAAACAAGGCGTCCGTCTTACGAAAAGGAGAAGTAGCAACCAAACAGTACTTCACACAACGAACCACATCCAAAGAGTGCAAAACCCTCTCCTTGTCATTGCTAGGCTTAGGACACAAGGAAGGGAGAACTACATTCTGATTGAGATGGAAGGCAGAAACCACCTTAGGAAGGAAATCTGGTTTAAAGCGAAAAATCACCTTATCCTGGTGTCTCTCAAAGTAAGGGGCCTGAATAGACAGAGCCGCCAACTCAGAGATACGCCGAACAGAGGTAATAGCCACCAAAAAGGCAACCTTTTGAGTGAGCACAGAAAGAGCCACATCCTGCATCGGTTCAAAGGGAGGCCCCTGGAGGGCCGAAAGAACCAAATTTAGGTCCCAAATGGGAACCAAAGGCTTTCTAGGGGGCCGAAAATGAGTGACCCCTTGGAAAAAAGTCTTGACCAGATGATGCAAAGCAAAATACCTTTGAAAAAAGACAGCCAGGGCAGAAACCTGACCCTTCAAAGTACTGAGCTGGAACCCCAGATCCAGGCCGTGTTGTAGAAACTCCAAAATCCTAGGAATCGAAAACACCCTGCAAGATAAGGCCCTAGCCTCACACCAGTCAATATAGGACCGCCAAGCCCTATAGTAAATGGTAGAGGAATACCTCTTCCTAGCTCTAATCAAGGTTAATAACCGCCTCAGACAAACCTTCCTCCCTCAGGATGAAGGTTTCAGCAGCCACGCCGTCAAAGCAAGCGTTTGTAAATTGGGGTAACGTAGTTGACCCTGAGAGATCAGATCCGGAGACAGGGGCAGCCTGTACTGATCTACCGCCAATCTTACGACGTCTGCGAACCAAACCTGTCTTGGTCACCTTGGGGCCACCAGAATTGCTGGTGCCCCCTCTAGAGCCAGCTTGCGCACTACCTTGCCCATCTTGGAGAAGGGGGGAAACAGGTACAGAAACCCCAGATCCCTCCAGGCAAGGGACAAGGCATCCACCGCCAGGGCCAGAGGATCCTAAGACAGAGATACAAAGGTTGGGAGCTTGTGATTGTGCCGAGAGGCAAAGAGATCCACCTCCGGAGTCCCCCACTTGTGACACAGGGCCCGAAACACCCTGTGGTTGAGAGACCATTCCCCTCGGCAAGAGAATCCCCTGCTCAGGGAGTCCGCCTCCTTGTTCTCCACTCTCGGAATGTATACTGCTCAGATGCAAGGAACATTGCTCTCCGCCCATGTCAGAATCAGAGAGACTTCCCTGAGGGAACTCCTGCTGCGAGTCCCTCCTTGGTGATTGATGTAAGCTACCGCGGTACGACTGTCTGATCGAACCTGAACCGGTAAACCCATTAGGTGAAGTGTCAGACGCGACAGAACCAAGCGGATAGCTCTGAGCTCCAAGACATTGATGGGGTTGTGAGCCTCCTGAGGGCCCCACAATCCTTGGAACTTTCCAGAAACCTCCCCAGCCCGACAGGCTGGCATTCGTGGTAACCGTCTCCCAACGAGAAGCCAGGAACAATCTGCCCCTCATCAGATTGCTTGATTCCAGCCACCACTGAAGGGACCCGAACCCTGGGAGACATCAGAAATGGCTGATCCAAGGACTGTGGACATCTGTCCCATTTCAGCAATAGATGGAGTTGTAGCGACCTCATGTGGAATTGAGCAGGGGACTGCCTCGAAGGAGGCCACCATCAAACCCACCAGAGTCATCCCTAGCCGAATGGAAGGGTGAGGGTTGGTCAGGAGAACACGTATCAGATCCTAAACCCTCTGCACCTTTGGCTGAGGTAGTAACACTCTAGCCTGACTGGTATCCAGATTCATGCCCAGAAAGGAGATCTCCCTTGATGGGGAGAGAGAAGGCTTGGGGTGGTTCCAACCCCGCCTGGCAGAGGGAAGAAGCTATAATGAGTAGGTCGTCCAAATAGGGCACAATGCGAATGCCCTGGGCTCTGAGCAGGGCCATTATGCCCGCCAGAATCTTGGTAAACACCCTCGGTGCCGAGGTCAGCCCGAACGGAGGGCCACAAACTGAAAATGCTGATCTCCCACCACGAAATCTCTGGTGTGCTGGGAAAATTGGTACATGAAGGTAAGCATCCTTGATGTCGATGGACGTCATGAAATCCCCCTAACGAAGGGAACCGATGGCTGAACGCAGAGTCTCCTTGCGGAACTTCTTGGTTCTGATGAACCTGTTGAGAAGCTTCAAATCCAGGATGGGTCTTATGGAGCCATCCTTTTTGGGAACCGTGAAGAGGTTGGAATATTAGCCCCGGCCTCTCTCTGAAAGAGGCACTGGGCATATGACCGCCATGTCCAGGAGATTCTTTACAGCCAACAGGAGCCCCTGCGCCGCCCGAGGATACGATGGCACCCGAGACCTTAGGAATCTGGGAGGAGGCCGGGACTCAAACTCCAGTTTGTACCCAGACGAGACCACTTCCAAAATCCACTTGTCTGTGACCTCCTGGGCCCAGACCTGGAAGAAGAGCCACAGCCGTCCCCCCACCCGCAAGGGTGAGGGCGCCCCCTCATTGTTGAGCTGGCTTGGCAGCGGGCTTGGGCCTGGAACCCCAGGTAGAGGCTGGACGGGCACGTCCTCTACCTCTGTTCCAGGAATCACCTCTAAAGCCAGAGTAGGCAAGACCTCGGCCCCCTCTGGCATCGCGAAAGGAAGGATTAAAGGAGCTTGCCCCCCGAAAGGAGCGACGCAGCTTCTTACGCTGAGGTAGCTTCCCACCCTTCGCCACAGAATCCAATTTGTCTCCAAACAGCTGCGTTCCCAAAAAGGGCAAAGCTGTAAGTGATTTCTTGGCAATGTCAGCCGCCCACTGCCGCAGCCAGACCGATCGGCGCATGGCCACCAACAGGGCCGAAGTTCTACTACACATGGTAATAGTGTCGTCCATAGCCGACAAAACAAAATTCATGAACAATTCGCACCTCTTAAGGGTTGTGAATTCAACGCTGTCCGGGTTGAGCTGGGACCCATTTAACATGTCCCTGATCTCCGACCTGGTGGCCACAGCCACGAGTGCAGATGCACAGACAGGCCACAAGGCAGAAACCACACTGGCAAAGGCATGACATGCCATCTGATCAATGCGCTTGTCCTCGCCATCCTTAAGGGTAGTGGCGTCAGGAGTATGTACAACGGAGGTGTTGGACAATCCTAAAATGGGCGCATCAACCTCAGGAGGGGAAGACCAGTGCTTCACCGCGTCCACCGGAAAGGGGTACTTCCCATCCCTGAGGAACACTGTGAAGGCGACTCGGCTTCTCCCATTCTCTAAGAATCATGCTGTCAAAATGATCCTAATTTGGAAACTCCAAGCGGGGCTTAGAAAACCCAAAGAATTACCCCTTCTTCGGAGGGGCCTCCGCTGGTGGGTAAATATCCAGAACCTCTAACAGATGGGTCAGGACCCTGGGGGTATCAATGGCATCCCTCAGCGCCTGCCCGGCATCAGAATCAAAGAACTGCAAATCCTCAGTCTCAGATTCCTCAGACAATTCCCCTTCCTCAAGTGGGGAATAATCAGCCCAATCAGGTGAGTTATAATCATCAAAATCAATTACCGGCGTAGCCGGTGACAGATGCCTTTTCTTAGCAGTGGCCTTTCTGCCCACTGAGCTAGAAATTTCTTGAGGTTGGCCAGCCTGGAACATACATCCGAGTGCGACTCCCCACTAATGACAGTGTCACTTGGGGTACGGATGATGCGGGGTGGGGCAGGAGAGTTGGGCGGCACTGACCCTGACGCCTGGGGTCCCGACTGCCGCGTTATGGCCTGTTGCGCACATGGTATGCAAATAAGTACATTCTCCCCTGTAAGGGATACCCCACAACCCACACATAGCCGGGATTGTCCCAAGGGGAGCCCGAGCCCGGTATCCTGTGGAGCCTCCATATGGTGATTTTAAGGTAGACCCGAGGGAAATACGCTGGTAAGCAACCCAGGATGCCCCTTAAGTCCCAAGTAGGAGGATATTTAAGTGCCCCAAATTTCTGCTAGGGACCCTAGGACCGGGAGAACCCCCTTGTAAGCAAGGCACAGGGAGTCCTCCTGAAAGACACAAAGGAGTGGCCATAAGCACATGCACACACACTATATATATATATATATATATATATATATATATATATATTAAATATATCCTCATAAATAAAGAAAAAGGTGACAAAGGACTAGTGCTGTCCCCTGACAGAATGGGGCACATGGCTAAGTCAGGTAAATAAAAGGGGAGAGCCCGGGAGGGCACTCACGTGCTTTGTACGATAGCTGCCACTGCTCATCAGCTCAGAGGAAGCAGGGGCGGGCCAGCACGGATCGTGCGCCGGGCCTGACCCTGCCCCCCTACTCACACAACCAGCAGCGCGGTTCTCAGCCGTGGGCTGGGCTCCGCAATTGGCTCCAAACCAGAAGGGGGGGCGGGCCGTGGCAACGCGCGAGCGCCCGGCCCCGCCCCCTTAACACCGGAGCCTGAGGGGAAGAAGCTCCCCTCAGCAGAAGCGAAAAATGGCGACCAGCCAAGTAATGTGCAGCACCAAGCACACATACACACACACATTCACACTAGAAAGAAAGAGGAAAAGTCCGCCCCCCCCCCACTGGAGGGTTAACAGAGGGACCCGGAAGGGGGATAATCCCGTACCAAGAATGGTGTATATATATGCAATTAGGGACAGGGCATCCCAAACCGGGATCACCAACCCGGATTCCGAGTATATGGGGTCTCACGGGGGAGCATGGCTCCCTAAACACCTATTAAGGTGATTCCTACCCTCGCCCGGACCTGCAGCCAAGGCTGGGAGGCTAATATTGGGCTTAATGTATAAAGGTCCGGGCAGAAATAGGGCAAGAAAGAGAAGCAGACATCTTCTGACTTGCTTGCCGTCCTGCAGAGAAGGAACTAGGGAATGTGTGGGAGGTCCCAGGTATTTATGGACCGGGAGGGGCTTCTTCTTTGCTTTCATCTCTGCAAAGGTCACCCTCTACTGGACCATAACCCATATGTCATGAATAGTGGAAGCGAGGTGTGTGACATAATTGGAATATAACATCTTGCCTGCAATGGTCAGTTATGGGGTCCTGACTGCAGAGTGTTATGGCAAGTTGTTTTTGAGAATTAATTTTATTTTTGGACTATAGTACTATTGGTCAATCCAATCCAAAATGGATATTTAAGAAACTAGAAGTGATGTTTGGCTTTCGTAGAGGAAAATACATGTTTGCATAAATATTGCTCAGCTATCAGTGTGCAGAACAATTATGTCACGGGTGAAAAAGGGAAAATCAGTTTGCTGACAGACGCATCCCTGTAGCTGTGTGTGCTTCCACGCCCAGCCATTCATTTAGGTTAAGAGCGGGAGCTTGAGCACTCAGCAAGAAAGCCTGAGATGTGATCACCCGGCACTCTTAAGATAAGCCAGCATCGCCCGAGGTACTTGGAAGCACAGGGCGGCTCAGAAAAGGGTTTTGTTCCGCTTTAAATCTCCTGTTTAGGAAAAGCCCACATAATATCATTAGGGTTTAGGCCAGGTGAACAAGAAGGCTCAGGTACGTAGCCAGGCACGTAGACCCTACTGGCATGGCACTTCACGGTAGGTGAAGCAAACCTGTAGGGTCTACGTACTAAAGGGTTAAGAAGCGTCAGCACCACTCAATGCCACATTTTTGGACTCAGCGGCACTCAGCATATGATTTATCAACTAAAAAAATGCTAACGCTGATGCGGCCACCACCCAGCATCTTATTTAACACTAGCGCTGACAAGTCTAAAAGAATCCAGTGCCATCTGAGTTCCACTCCTTGGTGCATCCCAATGCCTTGCTTTGTGAACCCCCCCGATCACCAGTTTCACTCACCTTCTCCTGGAGCCCTCATCACATCTGTGCGCTCTGGCTCCACCTCAGCTCACCTCTAGCCATGCGCGAGCCCTGCCTTTCTGAATGGGCAGTGTGGGCACACCACGGCTGCAAAGTGGATGGGGCTGCCGCTGAAACCTCTCCAAATCTTGTCCAGATGGCTTAGCCGTCAGCGAAACCGGAGGGAGCCGAGTGACAGCGCGCTCAGCCAATCAGTGTCAGCACCGTGGGAGCAGAAGGAAGGTGAGTGAAACAGGGGGAAACCGGGGGGGGGGGGGGTGTACACACAGTAGGGCATCCCAATTCTGGATGTGGCTTCTCAGAGGAACAACACACGGGAAAGTGGAATTCAAATGAACTTGCATTGGGAATTGTCAATAACTGAAACGTTATTAAGGGTTATTGAAATTGATCTTAATGGCTTAATTTTGCTTAACAATGTGTAATTTGGACACCAACTAAAACACAGCCGAAACACACTGTAAAGTTTGTCCCCAGCAGTGATTTCTCTAACTGCAATGAAGAAATAAAGCACCGGAAAAATATGAAAATATGAAGAAACAAAGTTCCGTATTTCAAGGAGGAAAAAACTGATAAATATGATGTTGAGAGCTGGAATAACAGCAGTACAAAGTGGCACTCACTGCCACTGGGATAATCGTCCAGCAGATGCTGACATAGGCCGGCCAATATCTCAGTGCAACAATCAAAGCTAATTAGTAGAGCACAGCGCAGCAACTGCTAGCGCCAATGTTGTACACAGCACAGTGCCCGCTAAAGCCACAAAAATTATTTTAAAAGTTGCACCTCGTAAATAAGGCCCTTATAATGTAGCTTCTAGTTTTCAGGTATGATTTCTCATGCACATGGCATATTTTTTTGGCTTCCTTATGTGTAAATAGACTATTTCAAGAGGAAAATAAATCCTTACACACCTTTCAGTTTGTGTCGCACTGGAGTAGAAATATTCCAACGTGTCACAAATTGGAAGAAAATGCAGCCCAAAAATGTAAAGGGACTCTTTCACATTTGTGCCAGCATTTTGCAGTGCAACCACAATGCAGCCCATAGAAGTCTCTTTCCTGGCCCATTACCGCTGGTCCCCCGTCGCTGTCATGATTTCCTTTCCCAGGCCATGTGCCTTCTGCAGCTACTTTTTTTGGATCTTTCCACTGGGTCCTTTGTGGTGTAGAGGACCTAAGGACAGTGGCTACAACAAGCAGCGGACAAGAGAAGGATGCCAGGTCTGTCATCTATTCTGGAGCCTGTGCCCCAGAGCTTCTTCCTCAACTGTTACCTCCTCTTGCTGTCATTGCAGCCGTTGTCATGTCACTGCCGCTTCTTCTTCAGGAAGACAGGAGACATTGGTGCGATGCAGAGTGGATGTGGCGCTGCCATTGTACCCCACTGCCACAGAGCCACAATTGTGTATTGCTCTGCGTTTGTTTCTTTCCAACGCAAATGCATTCTGTAAGCAATTCTCTTGAGGGCAGTATTATCCGTCCTGTAAAAGTTTCCTGAAATCAGCTACCCTGGCAGATCTGATTTAGTTTTGTGTAGATTCCAGTTGGCTGTATTTCACCAGCTGATGTTTTAGTGAGCAATGGCTACCTTTATATATAACAGAAGTTAATGACCTGCATCCTGGATAATTAAATGTTCATTAAAAGACTTTAAAGTACAACTTTTTACAACTAATCTTTAGTTCTTTTAAAATTGCTTAGCTTTTACATTTCAGATAAAAAAATTAGAACAAGACTGTTTTACGGCCATGCATACAGAACATTTAATCAAGTTTATTTCCCCCCTTAATTAGAATTTTTCAAATATTAATATTTTCCATCTACTCTGCTACTCTACTCTAATCTACACATTTTATATTTAAAGAAACAAGTATTTTTTTAACTGTTTAATACAATTTAATGCAATTACGTAAAAAAATGTACTATTCAGTAACTGCATAGCTCGTTTTATTAAACATGTCACATCTTCTCATTGGGGTGAATAGGTCACAAGGCAGTATTACATCTCACTGACCTGATCACTGGATCGCATCCCACAGTCCCAAACAGCAGCGAGTGTCACTTCTGTGTGGCCGGCTTGCATCCCCTACCAGCAGTCACAGGAGTTTTCTTTTTCATGAGTGGTCAATCCCTTTAAGTCTTCTATTTTACAGTCAGTGTTTTTTTTATACTTTACCATTAATAATTCACAATCTTTCTGCAAAGAGTATTCTGCAAAGACTATTTTACTAAGCAGTTGTTACTGGCCGCGCTGGCAGCCAATTCCAAGTGCCAATTATAAGTGCCTTTTCAAATTATACCCAAATTCACATCATGACAGCCATGTCAATTTTCCATACCCTCTTCTATCTGATCTAACCCTCACTTATCTTCCACAAGTATGCATTTGATCTGAATGTCTGATCCACACAATCCCTGCAATTACTTTGCTTGTGCTTTGAATTCTAAATATTAATTCTAAAAATGCATCCACCTAGACTCCCCCTCTACCTTAAAGTCATCTATTGTCCCCCAGGCCCTGTCAATCTTTTCCTAGATCACTTCTCAACCTGTCTTGTTCCCTTTTTCTCAAGTGACATACCAGCAATAATCATGGGAGGCTTCAACATTCCCAGCCGTCCGACTTCTCTCTCACCTTCTCTTCTGAACTTAAACAATGGTCTGCTGCTTCCTCCCATAGAGATGGCCACGCTCTAGACCTTATTTTCACCAACATCTGCTCTGCTACTAACATCTCTTCAACTCCACTGCCCCTCTCTGACCACAACATAATAACAATGACTCTTTCCTCCTCTTCCCCTGCTCCAGCAACAAACACCACAGCCACTCCTACATAGAAACTTATGTGCTCTGGACCTGCAATGCCCTTCTAACTCACTGCAACCTCTCCAAACCTTGTCCTTTTTCACCTGCACACTCTGCAGCTTTGCACTGCCATAACACGCTATCCTCTGTTGTGGACTCAGTTGCCACTAGGGGTGTGAACTGGCAAGAATCTGGCAATACAATACATATTGCGATACACGTATGACGATACGATATATCGCGATTCTGTCTCCAAGGCGATATATTATGATTTATTTTAAATTACATTTTATTTTTAATTTTACAAAAATTACAGTGTCCCCCTTCCAGGGGGGACCCCACTTTTTTGCGAATTTTAAGGGCTGAAAACTCTTAAAAATCCCCCCAAAAAAATGGTGTGAGGTCCCCCTTACCTAGCATAACCAGCCCGGAACAGCTATGGGGGCTTGTAGAACAGGGCGCAGGGGCCATCTTTGGTGGCCCCTGGCCCTGCATGCTACAAGGCTGCACAACATAAAGCCGCAGGTGACTTGCCAGACCCATAGCCTTGTGAAATGGTATAGGGCTCACTTAGGTCCATTAGCAGTTCACAAAGGGTTAACAGTAAAAAAAAAAAATCACACAGTCGGTTCTATCTAAAATAGGCTTCCGCAGGGAGAATTTCAGGAATCATACAGATTTTGAGAAACTCTGTGTGGCGGGGCAACCACAGCCCCATCTGATTTCCTTGTTGTACTTGCTCCTCATCCGGGAGGTAGAGTCCCCACCTGCTTTTTGGGAAGAGTGGGAGTTGGACTTGGGTAGGCCCTTGAGTGAGAAGGAGAGAACTAAGATAGCTACCTTGATACATAAGTCCTCGATGGCCACGAGAATCCAGGAAGTCAATTATAAATTGTTGACTCGCTGGTATTACACCCCTGACATGCTGGGCAAGATGTATGACACGGCGGACACGAGCTGCTGGAGATGCGGAGGGGAACGTGGGACCCTATTCCATTTGTTTTGGCAGTGCACCAAAATTCAGGAGTATTGGGGGGCGGTACTGAGCATTGTGGCACAGCTGACAGGGGCACAGCTGCTGGGAGATCCGGCGCAGGTCCTGCTTCATTCCACGAAGTCCCCGTTAGGGAAATATAAAAAAAAATTGCTGATTCACTTGTTGAACGCTGCCAAACAGGTTATACCCAGATTCTGGAAGCAGAAGAAAGCTCCCTCCGTTAGGGATTGGGTGAAGGAAGTTATCCACGTTAAAGAAATGGAGGATTTAACTTTAGCCCTTCATGACAGGGATGAGCAATATAAAGTTACTTGGCTAACCTGGCTGATTTTTGAGGAATCAGCAGAGTTCCGTAATTTGTTTACGTGATTGACTTGATACAATATCCGCTGTGGTGCCTCCTGTGGCCACGCTCCACTCAAACGAGATGTGTCTTGTCCCTTCCTGCGAAAGGTCTGACCTGGACGGTTGCTGGGCGGTGCTTGGCCTGGAGCTCTGTCCCGCACGCCATACCCATACCTATCCCTTCCTCTTGCCTCTTGTCCCCCTCCCCTCCATTCTTCTTCCTCCCCCCCTACCCCCCTTTATCCTTTACCCTTCCATCCCCTCTATGTCCCCCTTGTACGTCTAATCTCTTTACCCTGGGGAGGGCTTGTGGTTCTACCCGATATGAGGGAATTGAAACCGATTCTACATGAAGGCTCCGAGGCTAAATGTATCTGCTGAGGCGGAGATGTGACAGGATGGATTGACCAGATGGGCGCTGGGCGGCATTTGCCGCGAGTAGCTCCCTCGCCTTGTGACCTCCTGTAGTCGGTAACCGCACCATACCACATTATGCAATGTTGTCTGATATCATTACTCAGCTGCGATTTGCTACCTCTGTTATGTTATTGATCTGCATGAGCCCCCCCATTCCTTTTATGTTTCCTGTACTGTTGACCCTACTGTATGTATGTATGTTATAAAACTGCAAAATCTTTAAATAAAGAATTAAAAAAAAAAAAATCACACACAGAAAACATGTCTTCTTTACTTACCTCCAATTGTCAGCTCCTATGTCCCTCGCCGATCGGATGACAGATGCTGTGATCGCTGGCTAGATTGAGGGGGGAGACAGGAGATCAGAGGATCTCCTGCCACCTCGTCCTCTGGCCAGCGACCATTGCATTTGACAGCTGAAGCGCTAGGAGCTGGGATGACGTTATCTGCCCCCGAAGGCAGCACCCATAGGGAAGGCAGGGGGAGAAGGCCCGTCGGGCTCTCTCCTGAAGACTAAAGAGCCCCGGAGGGGTTTAGAGGCCCCCCGGGTGAAGAGGAGAGTTGGTCACATCGAATGAAGGGTTAGGTGAGTTTTTTTTGTTTCCTTTTCTTTTACTGTAGCAGGGGGGAGTCAGAATTGATACTAGAAAGAAAGAATCGATTTGAATATCGTCGAATGGAATATCATTCACACAGCGGGGCATCCCAAACCAAGGGTGGCCCAGGGGGGGCAGACCAAAACCCGGAGTAGTGAAAATGCCAGGATTTGGTCCACTTTAAGTATGCAAAATTCATGTGGGAAAACATGTTATGCTTGGTCTGATGGGACCAAGGTTGAACTTTCTGGCCATCATTAAAAAGGTATGTTTGGGCTAAAGCCAATAATTCACATCACCAAATGAACACCATACCCACAGTAAAACATGCTGAAGGTAGATTTGGGGCAGTTTTTCTGCAGCTAGAACTGGGGCTTTAGCCAATGGAATTATGAACAGTTCCAAATATCAGTCAATTGTGGCACAAAACCTTCAGGTCTCTGCTTAAAATCTGAAGATGAAGAGGAATTTTAGAGCCCAGACCTAAAGCCAATTGAAAAACCTCTGGTTTGCCCTGTCACAATATGACATACTTAGAGAACCTTTGCAAGGAAGGGTACTTCAGCAAAGTATTAGTCTAGGTTGTCAATATTTATGCAACCACATTATCTTACTTCTTTCATTTTATGTTTTTACCCTAAAAGATTTCAGTTTGTTTTCAATTGCATTGTTTAGATTACAGGTGGAAGTAGTTGTTAAATTATTTGTCTGTCTTATTTTACATGAAAAAAACCTGGCATTTTACCATGAGTGTGTAGACTTTGTAGATCCACTGTACAAATTCCATAGATAGAGTGACACTAACATTATTTATGTTATGGACTATGGAGAACTTGAGAGTTATTTTTCTTGATAATTCATTGGTGGTCATGCTGTTTGGTGAAGCAAGGTGCATCTTTAGTGTGCCTTGTGGTGGAAATTGCAACCTGCACCTGAGTGAGCTTTTACAAGAGTAATGTGTGCAACAAAAAAATGTTTGTTCCAGTTATTCCCCAAAAATCACATGCCCCTTCAATAGGGCCTTTTTACAGATGATGTGAATCATTTACAAGAGGTAAGGATATTTATTTAGTAATCTAAAAATAACAGTGTGCTATGCGGTATGCTGAGAACAATACCACATTTTTCTTTATAGCCCATAGAGTGCGGTTATTTCCATACTTTTAAGAAAAAAGAGTCTTAGAACTCACCTTAAAGAACTTTTATTCTGGGCATGTGGAGGACTTAGCGCGTTTTCTTTATTTAAATGTATGGGTTGATGGGATATCCATAGGAGACTGCAGACACTTGTTAAATAAAGTTGATTCAAATCTTACTATACCCCAACCTCCCTCAGAACCTAGAGCCAGGAAATCTGAATAAAATAACGGGCAGGCTGATTCATCACTAACGCGACAGATGAGCATCTAAAGCAGGCATTTTCAGAGCGCCCGCTAGTAGTCACTGTGCTCGGCCGTGGGTCGCTAGTTCTTAGCGACTCAGTCGCTGTGCAGTAATGATGAATACATTGTGAGGAGTCGCTATTTGACCAGTACAGCGCTGTATGGGAGCGCATGTTAGCGACTGGTCAGTGCGACCGTCTCACAACATATTCATTATAAAAACAGCCTCACAAAACTCTGGCGCTGAAAAATGCTTGTTTGAAGCCCAAAGCGCCGAAGGCTGTGTGATTAAAGTCTGTTTTTCAGCATGTATCCACTAGTAACAAAGTGAAAACATATGGAATTACATTGTAATAGCATTGTAACATGAACACTTTAATGCCAGACCTGTAATGTCATTTCTGCAGAAATATATAAAAAATGAAAAATGTGTGAAAAAAATGCTTTTTCAATGCCAGAAGAGGTCACAATATTATTTGAGATTTTTTTCAAAAAACAAAACATAAACCCAGTTTAAAGAGATGAAAAGTATCGTCCATTGAAATGTATGGGAGAGCGACAGGTAGCGAGAGGTCATACCTGGCGCTGTGCAAGGCTGAACGCCGGCGCTGTTCGCTGAGGCTGTGAAAATGATGAATCGGATGCTACATAGCGTTGCCCCAGTCGCTAAACAGATTCTGCATGATAAATGTGTAATTGCGTGCCGTGTCCGGCGTGCACCAGATGCTACCTGTCGCTACCTCTCATTAACCAGGCACTACCTGATGCTATCCCTTCTTAAATAACCCCCTCAGTCTGAGGCAGTCAAGACATCATTAGGGACTGGGCTTTGTCTTCAATATGAAAGAAACCTTCCTGAAAATAAATGAAATGTTCACCTATATAGGTTTTATGAACATGGTAACTTTACATAGTTCTATGTATCTTTAATATTATCCTAATTTTACATATGTATTATTTATTTTTACATTTCAATTATTTCAATTATTGCATTTATTTTATTATTTATTATTCATATTCAAGTCAGCATTAGGTGCCCACAAGTGGGTTTACACCTTGGTTGGATAGTACAACGTGAGGTTGACATTTATAGACAAAAGTGGTGCACCGCATACAATTGAACTGTGCTACACTGTAAACATTAATTACAACAGGTATATAAAAGTAGGCATTGCACTGATGAATGTTTTTTCACCCAATGAAGCGGCACGAGCGGCTGCGTACGTAGGTGTCCCCTCTGCTAGTCCCCTGCTCCTTACAACATGTGACGGACCCGGTTGCCAGGCATTTGGTTTGTTGATAAGCTCACAAGTAAATGTTTCTTGTAAGTTTAGCTTTTGTTTGGTTTGTCATGATTCTCATGCTAATGGTGTTTCCTTACTCACAGGTGTCCATGACCAGTTAGTTTAGGGCACGTTTTTTCACTTGTATATAGTCACTTTTATCTGCACTGTATGCACTTTTGAGACAGCGCTTTGAAATAGATGTTGATATTGACTCATTGTTTTTGCTCATATATTCCAATGGTTCAGGTATTTTTTATAGATGTAATTATTGATGCACTGTCACTTTGAATTTTGAATATTTAGATTTGGTATTTATATTTATGGTATTTTGTGCCGGCACAAAAGATATTTCCTTTATGATTGTTTACACGTGTTCATATTAAGGAGTTTTCCCAGTAATCATATGCTGTTCATATTCAGCACTGGATGAATTATGGGGTATCGCAGTGTTTTTAATAAGTCATGTTTTGTGTGTTTTGATCTTTAATAAAATGGTATACTGATTCTTGGTAATTAGTTTGGTGCTCCTGTTCTTTAGGCCAGTGGGCTTTGTCCCCTGAGCCTAATGTTGGTTTGAGGTTGACATTTACATATACAAATATATCATGTGTATGTAATGTAAATCAATCCATAAGAATATATTAGAATTCTTGGTGAAGCAACCCTCTCTCTATGTCATGGAGAGTTAAAGAAAGACTGGGAGAGAGGCGTATAGACAGGCTCCGAGGATGTCAAGGGGACGTTAGGAAATGCACGTCAACCAACAGAGGGAACGAGGAAGTACACCAGAAAAGACAACGAGTACCAGAGCAGAACTTTTACATTTTGTAACTTTGTGTTATCTGTTTAATAAAAAGTGTTTGTCTACATACCTGGAGTAGCGGCGTCATTCAGAGGGTAAAATTTACAAGCACGAGCAGGGATGTGGAGGAAGAATGCAACGGTCCAAAGCAGCAGCAGCAGCAAAGGCACCAGTGTGAGGCCTGCAGTAGAGTACTGGAGGCAGCCTGGGATGATCGGCAGCTCAGGCTTTTTAAGCACCTGGGCTGTGGCAGTGAGTGAAGTCTATTTGTCATTGCTTCATATAAGTGTCTGTTGTATTTTCAGCAAAAATTAAACGGTACTACACTACCACCTACACTGACTCACCATAGATTAAAAAAACTCCTGATACCAAACAGGGGCCACAGTGAACTGTTCCTGTTTACCGTATAAAGGTCCCAAAGTTTGGCACACTGAACATTGTGCGGACTGGTATGTATTAAGGATTTATTCTTGGACATAGACAATTCATCTTGAGTTTGTAAAGAGATAGAGACCTGTCTCATCAAACTGTGAAGCAATCAAACATCCTAACGCAAAGATATATGCATATTTTTATAATGTGTCCTCCACTTGCCCAGAAGAAAAGACCTGTACAGCGAGCACTAAAACTCCTTTTTCTTTTGGTGCATGTGGAGGGCGAATCACTTCTTCATTCATCTAAATGTAAATGTATAGGATGGGAACAGAACAGCTTCATTTAAGCCTTGACTGCTGAATGCTATCAAACAACAGAATGTCAACTGTTAATTTTTTTTCTTCAGGAAACTGCAGTGTGCAAAAATCTTTCTGTCCAATGCAGCATCAGATGTCATGCTTTCGATTTTGTAAAAAGCTGTAAAATATGGACCGAGTGCCATGTCAGTTACAACAGAAATTACAGAAACAGGGTAGATGGGACTGCAGTCCGACCCCTAACTGCATGAAGAATATGTAAATCAAACAAAACATCCAAAAAATGACTGCATGAGTGCTTTAAAATGGATCAAAACCTTGGATTTTTACCATCTTGGTTTTGGTCCCTTTTCCTGGGGAAAGGTAGGATTTGTGGTGATCACGGCTGATCCCAAATCGCAATGCCCCAGATATAGAAAATCGTCCTTTGGACTCCAGGACTGTCCACACAGGGTTTGGGTCACTTTACACAAAGCCAACATGAGCAAATAATAAATTCTTGCCTCTGCTTACTACAGTACTGCCAATACCTGCACTATTTGTATAATCACTGCAGCAGTCTAAATGCACCTATACTGTAACATAATTAGAAAATAAGCTTCCTGGTAACAACATTAATTAATGTTGGGCCGTGGCTTGACAGTTAGCAAAGTAATGGTGAGCAGACATATGGCCACTAGGTTCCTCTTTTAATATATTTGTTTTGTTAGGTATTGATTACTCATTGATGCTATTTTGTGTTAATCTACTTTCGGCCTTCTGTGTGTACTTTCCCAGGTTGACGTCAGTAAGCAGCTGAAAGTTTCTACTTGGTGGGTGCAAAGTTTAAAATAAACCTGCCAGATAACTGACATGCTAACAGCCCTGTTGAATGTCACTGTTAGAGGAAGATTCATGCACTGGATATTCATTTATTCTGTGCTTATAACAGATCATGCGCCACAGTTTATCACTGGCATGGTCAGTGCGCTTCTCAAAAGCAGCCCTTTGTTCCAGCACCTCTTGGACATGTCTGAACATATCCCTGCAAGGCGGCTGGTATACTTTAGCTCAGGCAGACTGCACCTGATCTGAGTTGGGCGTGTATTATCTCTCTAATATCTTCACAAAAAAACATTCACCGCTACCCAATATGATTTTCGTGCCAGAGCGGATGGAGGCAAGTTTTCAAAGTCAAACAAAAAACAAAACCACACTCTCTCCACTTCAAACACCACAAGCACAATCTTAATATGTTAAATACATTTTGTAAGGGTTATAATTTAGCTGTGCAGGATGTGTCAGCCTAAAATTAATCTAAATTAAAAACTATGCTGGGAAAACATTCTACTAATTGTTTCTGTTTTCCTAAATGTGTAAACAACATCATATATGTTAAAATATCATATTTATATATATTTTAGTGTCGATGAGAGACACAGCTTATCCTTAGCCTACCAGCAGGTTGTACACTTATCAGAATTATTCCCTCCTAGACATACATATCCTGGTTTGGGAAGTGGTCAGTTGAAGCAAGAGATACTTCAAAAGAAACAAAGGTTAAATTCATGATACTGTATGCCAGCACACACAAAGAAACATAGGCCCTTATTTATGAAGGAATAGCGACAGGTAGCGACTGGTGAGCGGCCGGTAATGACGTGCACCACCACGAGAACGCCGGCTCCCCACCACAATCACACATTTATCAAGCTGATCCTGCTTAGCGACTGAGATAGCGCCATATAGCGACTCATTCATCATTATTCCAGCCTCAGCCCACAGCGCCAGCGTCCGACCTTGAACAGCGACAGGTATGACCTCTCGCTACCTGGCGCTCTCCAATGCATTTCAATGGAACAATCTTTAAATATTCATAATTAATTGTTATTAATTTTTTTTTTTTTTTAATGTGAAAAATTCTGTGACCACTTCTGCCATGTTAGATAATTTTTTTAAAGTAAAAAAAAAAAAAAATTTGTGCAGAATTGATATTACAGGTCTGATATTATTGTATTCATATTACTAAATTCTTTAAAAAATTTTTTTTTTTGGTTTCCAAAAATATGGTGGTTTGGGGGTTAAAAAAACTACTTTTAACACATCGCCGCCAGCGCTCTGGGGTTTAAACAAGCATTTCACAGCGCGAGAATTTTTTGAGCGTGATTTTTTGATGAATATGGTGGGAGCCGGTCGCTCTGACCAGTCGCTATCATGCGCACCCATACAGCGCGGAACCTGTCAAATAGCGGCTCATCACCCCGTTGGACCCGTTCTATTTGAATAATGTCATTTTGAAGGAACCTAGAGGAAGCCGCCCCTCTCTGCACTGTTAGTGCAGCCGCCCCTCTCTGCACTGTTAGTGCAGCCGCCCCTCTCTGCACTGTTAGTGCAGCCGCCCCTCTCTGCACTGTTAGTGCAGCCGCCCCTCTCTGCACTGTTAGTGCAGCCGCCACAAGCCGATCCATTGATGGCATCAGCACACAGCTGCCTGCACTGACAGTGCACAGAGCGGAGTTTTTTTATGTTCTAAGATCTGCCAAACTTGCCTGGTAGTCATTTAACTGCCAGCCTGTCTAGAGCCTCAGTCATGTTGCCAGACCATTTTTCACCATTTTGTGCTACAGAAGTTTAACTGTGATTTTTGAAGAAATGTCCAGAAATTTCCCAGGAAAATTATATATTTTTTTGGGCAGAGATTGGACTATAATGTGAAATGTCTTGCTTGTAATGTTTTCAGTGCATTCATAATAATTTTAAAATTTTTCAAACTTGTAATTTTTTGAATACAAAATGAAATGTTTTCAATAAAATCATATTGTGTGTAAAATCCAATTTTTTTCCCATTGCAATGGTACCTCATATGTACCCCCTTTCCTCCTCGGGAGACCCACCAAACTGAAAAGAGCGCTTTATTACATTTTCAAATGAAATACAATTACTATCTGCACTATCAAGGGTTACATTTGAAAAAATGGCATTGGGTCCCCCTATTTTTGCGGGTAGGACCCCACGATTTTTTAAATTAAATTAAGCAGTTAAAAAAACTTTTAAAAACGGTGTGTCAGTAAAACCAGCCCTGGCACCAGCTATGGGGACTTATAGACCAGGACGCAGGGGTCAGCCGGGCTAGGCTACAAGCCTCCATATACCTCACGGGCCACAGGCTCTTCTGACCCCAGGTTTTAGGGAGGCAGTTAATTGGGCCGCGTATTGATGACAAGTCACCTGCTGGCTGCCAGGTGACTTGCCAGTCCTCTCCTGCCATCAAAGGGCTAAATGTAAATAAACACACAGTCAGCTAAAAAGTCATTCAAAATAGAAAATACATTTTTTTTCTCTAACGCTGAGCTCTGTGTCCAACACCAATTATGGCAGCACTGTTAGCCAGAAACTGGGGAAAAACAGCAAGAACGTAGATTCTATGTGTTTGCAGTTAACAGAAAACTGTAGAATCTACATGCTAGGCATTTAACCCTTTAAGTGCCAGCCTACCTAGAGTTTTTGTCACCCTCTGTTGCCAGACTATCTTTCAATATTTTGTGCTACACATGTTCTGCTGTGATTTTTGAAGGGATTTCCCAGGAAAATGATATATTGATTTTTTCAGCCTGGGCTTAACATAAATACACATGTCTTGTTAGTGATTGTTTAAGCGTACTCTCAATATTTTTGGGAGACATATGTGCAAGAAAATAAAAAAATCTATTTTTAAAATTTGTAGTTTTTTTTGTAATAAAATGTATGTTTTTCTATAAAATCATATTGCGTGTGAAATCCTCATTCCTCCCGGTACCACATATGTATTGGTAGGCACCTTTTCCTGCCCAGGAGTCTCCCCCAAACTGAAATAGCGCTTTAGGAGATTTTCAGATAAACTACACCTTTAGATTTGAAATACCCCCCCACAAACTATATATCCTATGGTGCTCACCTCAAGCTTTCTAGCTGTACCAGGCTTTTTTTATTGACACAGTTTTCTGGAAGTAACAAAATAATAAAAAAGCAGAATTTTGCGGCAAGGGCGTGCATCCCTGTGCAGAGATTCGAGAACATAATCGCTGAACACAATGAGATGTCTGAGGCGCACAGCCACAGATGGGCTGGATGGGTCACATTTGTATACTCACCAGAGAATAAGACACTAGCCGATACAGCTCGGTAAAGTTGACTTTCTTTTGGGTTGCTTCCTTGCTCTATGGTGCTGGTCCCGATAATGGGAGGATGGGTCCCGAAAGTGGAATGCCAAATATGATGGAGATGGTGGGGTGGTCCTTCCCGGGCGCCTGTCTGCCCGTGGGGGGCCAGCTCAGGAAATTTTAACACGCTTCCAGTTGCGCCCGGATGGGCATAGTAAAGAGAACACAGGGAAGTTTGTCAGGTATTACTTTACAAGCCCGCACCCAGGCCCTTCTGCCCCCCCTGGGATTTGGGGAGGCAGGTAATAGGGGGGCTGGGGGTTAATAGCAAGTCACCCGGTAGCTGACTGGTATAGAGGTCTCATGGACCCCTTATCAGTTCAGAATGGGTTAAATGTAAAAAAACAACACACACACACAGAAAAAAATATTTTATTAGTTTTTTTTTAATACTCATCTCCCATCCATCTTGCACCGTGTCCCTTGCCAATCTCTGGCTTCTGCTTGCCTGCTGAAAAGCCTTTTATAGCTGCAGGGTGGCAGAACATAAGGGGTTAATTTAAAACAAAAAAAAACAGAGTCCCCCTTTTCGGGGGGGGGGGGGGTATTTTTTGGCAATTTTAAGGGTTAAAAACCCTTAAAAAATAGGTAGGTCAGCTCTGCCAGTCAACGATCACAAAAATTGTAAGGGTAACTTGAAAACACTAATGAGCAATGCTCATATTACAGAATTAGATACACGTCTCTCCTTTGAGGATATGGCACTATAATAAACTGATATCATAAACCACATCAAGTCACTTGTTACTGATGGCTGCAGGATATCCCGCTAAGCAAAGCAAGACACACACTGCGCCATCTGCTTAAAAACAAAAAGAAAAAAGTAGGGTCTAAGTTGGAAGAAAATGCGGTTTTGCTGTCTAGAGATAAAGGCCTCCCCTTGACCTTAGTTCACCCTCCCCGGTGTCTAAAAAACATAAGATAGACTGTGGACGTCTGAAGATTTTTATAAGAAGAGATCAAGTCGATAAATCTCACCCTGTGTTTATTTTCTACCCATAATTACTTTAAAATCAATAGCAGTTTAGCTACATATGACACAATAAAACTTTATAGCATTGCGGGTGTAATTTTAGAACATATAATATATACAGCAAGATTCAGCATGTAACATAGACATAGAAACACATTTACAGTATCCAAAGCAGTAAAGTAAAGTATTCGCGTAAGGGTAATTTTACTTGAAAATTTCAGCTCTGCAGACAAAATGAGCACCATTGCTTTTTCAACCAAAAAAAACCTTTTACATTTGAAATAACCCCCACAAACTTCCCAAAAGTACACACATTAAGCTTTCTAGGCGTACTCAGCTTGCTGTAGTTGGCTCATCTTTCTGAAAGCAATTCCTTGAAGAACTTGGTTGCACAGGGTTTCTCTAAAAATTGTATAAAAAGGCAGAATATAAAACATTTTTCTAAAATATTAATATGCAAACAAGAAATAACAAGCTAAATCTGAAAATGCAAGGTCCTCTGAACAGAAAAATACCAAAAATGCATAGCTACTTTTAACCATTTTAACTTCCAGCCTACTGGAGTTTTTGTAACCCTCTGTTGACAGGTCAAGTTTGACCCTTTTGCAATATGGTTAACTGTGATTTTTGAAAATTGTCCAGTGTTTTTAAAAATATTTTTGAGTTAAAAAAGTAAAAAATAAATAAAAAATCTTTAAAAAAATTGTGTTGTTTATTTTAAATAAAACATTTATTTTTTCTTTAATAAAACATTGATTTTTTTTTTTAAAGAAAACCATATTGCATGAGAAAGCCCTATTGCTCCTGATTACACCATGGTACCACATATGTATCATTAACCCCCCCATTCCCGCCCAGGAGACCCCGCAAACTGAAAAGAGCACTTGTAGAACATTTGCAAATAAAATACAACTACTATCCACACTACAAAGGGTTGGGAAATCAATCGTCAAACCCTCTCTCTTTATCAGCTATGAGGGATATCCCTAGGCTAGATTGGTGGTCCTTCAGCTTAACAGCTTCATCAAATCTTCCTGCCAGACTCCAGCTAGACCCCTGACGGATATTGAGAAGTTATGCAACGATCGCTGTCATGTCCATCACGGGCTCTCGCTGATCTATGAATGGCTCTCCTTGACCCCGGAGAAGCTGGTGATACCTTTTTTATGGCTAAGTGGGAAAGAAACCTGGCAACTACTTTTAATTTCAAGCAGAGAAGAAGGATACTGACCCTTGCACATAAAGCTTCAATCGCCAACTAATACCAGGAGTCTGGATATAAGATTCTCTCCAGATTGGTGCCCTCGGTACTGCACAAAATATACCTAGAGGTGTCGTCGAAGTGTTGGAGATGTGGGAGGGAGGAGGGAACATTTCTGCACATCTTCTGGTCGAGCCTGGATCTGGTTTTTGGTCAGATCCTCTTATGCATAAGCTCACAGATAAGGTCATCCTGGAAGGCCCTGCATTCTTCCATCTTCATCACGGCAACGATTACTTTAAGGGATATAGGAGGGGCCTGCTTATACATTTGGTAAATGCAGCCAGGGAGTGTATCGCAGCTGCACTTGTAGACCATTTGCAAATAAAATACAACTACTATTCACACTATAAAGGTTTGAATTTAAAAAAAAAATGGTGCCTTCCATGTTTTCCTTGATATACAAAAGTGTACTCTGCCCTTCTGAACTGCATTAGTGTGTTTTCACCTCATTGTGGTGGAAAGGCGCAGGCTTAAAAGCACTCTTTTTATTAACATTTTTTATTGAGAGTTAGGCATACATCATAAACTTACAAGTTACATCAAAAATTACAATATCACTTGATATTCAAAGGTTAAAAGCACTCTTAATCCTAAAGGACAACTGTATTTTAGAGAAAAAGGCCACCCATCCTATTTAGCCAAATGTTGTAATCTGAAATACAGTATCTCACAAAACTAAATACACCCCTCAAATTTTTGTAAATATGCCCTGATGATATACCATGATGTGTATTACGCACCACTGTGTCATGTGTATTGTCCCCCCCCCCCCCTTATGAGTATTGCATATCCCACCAACCTGCCCTCTAGTTAAATGACGAATGACGTTTGGAAAATGGAGGACCTCACAGCCTGTTTAAGAGGCCGTTCGGGGGCCACCAGGTCTGGCTTCCCTGGCTGGAGTTCTCTACCTCGGCCGAATATTTTGCTGCAGCTAATACCTGACCTCATTCTATAGCCCCCTCTCCTCTCCTATTCCTAGCTCCTTATCTTGCTCCTTCCTTTGTCTTTACACTTTTCCTTGGTCTCCCCTCCTCTCTCATTTTTCTTCTTCTCCATCCTTTCCAGACTCAGCTTATTTCTCTCACCTCAGGCTTTCGTGGCTGTTAAGGTTGATTTTACTGTGCTGTCATTTATTGGTCAGTCTTACAATCAACATTTGTTTTCGTTGCAATATATCACTATAGTGTCATTCTGATCTTAAAGCGGATCAAAACCAAGCTTGATCGATTCCCTCCCCCGGGGCATCCAAAATCAGGATGCCCCACTGTGTAAAACCCCCCAGTTTGCCCCATTCACTTACCTTACTTCCCGGTCTAACAACGCATGCGCGGGCTGTGGTCGCATCCCTGCTATCCCTCTAGCAGGGCCTGTGCCACGCCAGCCATTTGTGAATGGCTTGCTCCCTGTTAGAGGAAGCGGGCCATTTAAGGCTTAGCGGGCCATTTAAGGCTTAGTTCGTGCTGATTGGACGAGCGCCTGCGTCGTAGGACCGGGAAGAGGTGAGTTTCTTCGGGGGATCTGGGGGGTTCACGCATTGGGGCACCCCTGATCAAGGTGCCCTGGCGGAAAGGACCAAGAGCCAGGATAATCAAAATCGTTTGCTCTCCGCCTGAGCGTTCTTGCGCACCGACCATGAATCGACCCTAGTGTATCTATGATAATATTCCAATCAAGCTGCTGTTAGGGGAGCCGCAGGGTGCTGGGGAAGAAATCTAGCTCATCACACCATCTGCTGCAGTCCATAGTGGAGTTAAGGTAAGAAGTGAAAAATTGCAGGTAGGAGAAAGAACTACCCTCCGGTTCAGGCAGTGTGGATGTTAAAGCAGAACTAAACCCTTTTGGTCAATCTGTGCCAGGGGGGCCTAGTCAGCATATGCCCTAAACAAAGCTCCCCTACTGTCACTGGTAAACTCCCCCAAAAAGAAATAATTACCATCTTCTCTATGGGCGCTGCCAACAGGGACTGAAAGACAGCTGCACACAAGTGTGGCAACCAAACCAGTAATTTTGAGGTTCCTGTAAGCTGCAGCTCCAAGAAAAAAAGGATAATTTTATTGCAGGGCTTGCCAGTGGTGAAAGAGGGTGGGGTATGGTGCCAAGAACCAGGGTCCTCTCTGGCACAAAGTTTCTAGGAAGACAGTGGGTCTTGTTTAAGTAAGCAACTTTAGAAGTGCAAGAGCGACGTGGCTTCAAGCCTCAGTGGCTAAGCTTGGATAAACATCTTGTCTACAGATTGCCATCTGATCCATGCCTGCAACTCCACTGCAAAAAGGTTCTATTATGGGTTATGCTAAATATTTGGTAAAGCAGGGTGCACCAGCGGTGTGCCTTGCGGTGTGAATTGGAACCGGCAGCTAAGTGAGCGCTTTAATTTTAGCACACAAGAAAGTGCTTTATTGTACTTTTTCCCAAAATAATACCTGTACCTGTGATGGGGCGGCATTCTCAAAGGTGAAGGACATCATTTTTCAATGAGGTAGGAATATTTTTGTTAAAGTTTGGAAATTACAGTATTAACACAGGTACAAAATATTTTGGGGAAAAACTGGTACAAACTTTTTTTATGGCACTTGTGTGTTAAAACTCAAAAGCTCACAGGTTACAGGTTGCAATTTACACCACAAGGCTCACGGCTGGTGAACTCTGTTTTACCAAACAATTAGCATGACACACATGGTCTGATGAGACCAACATCTATCTTTTTGGCCACAAGTCTAAATTAACTTTTGTGAAAACTAAAATCCATTACCATAAAGACACTATACTCATTGTAATGTATGCGGGGAATCCTGTTATTGCTAATGTGGGAGGAGAAATAAATTAATATACCAATAAAGGGGAAATACTGAGGGGAAACTTAGGCAGCTTTCAAGACTTTGGAGCTGTTGGAGACAAGAAACCCCAGCACAAAGCCAGAATCATTGGCTTAAAATCAGCAATATCATTTCCTAGAATAGAGAGATCATAAGGTAAATCTCAATTCAATAGAAAATTGGGTTAACATCAACACCTTATTAAGACTTAAATATTCTTCTGGCGCCCAGTGAGACCACCAGCTGCCAGTACAATCCGAACCCAGACAGACTGGCCCACTATGATGTACAACCCACTGCAAAACAATTGACTGATGGCGGTCACGAGGAGTGCCAGATTGGCTGCTGACAGCAAATAAATGACGAAAGAGTGGGTTGATCTGTTCGGTCTCAAGTTTTCTGTTGCATGTGGTTGGCATACCAGATCGATATATCTTCTTTAGAGATTATGCAGCACTGGTGTGTCCTTTTAAAACTTTAAGAGAAATTACCATGCTGTATTGACCTTACCCTCAATAGGACTTGCATCTACTTGACAAGACGCAGCTCCCTAAGAAGAGAGAAGTAGAAAGCAAGAGCATGCAGGCTTCTGTCTATGTGGCAAATATTGTCAGTTCCTTGAAAAGAGGTACAGTAGGGTTGAATTAAATAAAATAATTACCAAAGCCTTGATTCAGTAAATTTGCCTTAAAATATCTAATGAGTTAAATAGGAGTTGATTCAGTAATGTAAAGATGTGAGAGCATGATTTACACATAATGCCTGCAGTTGTCCTGGTTGCTTGTGCACCTTTTGCTATCACACGTTTTCCTTCCACCTAACTTTCCATTAATATTCTTTGATACAGCACTCTGTGAACAGCCGGCTTTTTTTAGCAATGACCTTTTGTGGCTTACCCTCCTTGCGGAGTGTGTCAATGGCTGCCTTCTGGACATCTGTCAAGTCAGCAGTCTTCCCTATGATTGTGTCGCCTACTGAACCAGACTAAAGGACTGTCACGGACCGGGTGGAGCGGACTCGGGTGTGGATCCGCTTTAACTGTGGGACCGATGGTGGGTACCGTGTCAGGGGAGCGGAGTCTAAAGGGCCACCGGTATTCACCAGAGCCCACCGCAAGGCAGGTTGGTCTTGTGCGGCGAGTGACCCCCAGGTCGCTACCCCCCAACAGCGGCCCAGTCCCACAGTCAGCCAAGGTTCAGCGAGGTACACTAGTGGCAGGCAAAAGGCGTAGTAAGTACAGACAGAGATCGGGGCTGGCAACACAGGTTCGCGGTAAAGGTGAGTAGCCGAGGTCGGGGCAGGCAGCAAAGGTTCAGAGTCGGGGACAGACAGAGGTCGGTACACGGGTGAGCAATCCAAGAATGTCTGACTTTCAACATGCATAGAGAGACCAAGATCCGGCACTGAAGGAAGGAAGTGCCTCTTTAAATAGGAGAAGTGGATGCAGGATTGGATGACCAGGCACCAATCAGTGTTGTACAGGCCCTTTAAATCTCAGGAATCTAGTGCGCTCGCCCTCTATTGGACGGAGACGTGCGCGCACCTGAGCATGTGAGAAGGAAGCAATGGGGGAAGGGCGATAGCTGGGAACAGCCATGAGGGAAGTGCTGCAAAATGGATGACGGCTGGATGCAGCCATGGAGGTAAGTGAAGTGCTGCTAGATGGGCGTGCAGCTCTCTCCCTAACAGGAACCTTGCTTAGGAAGCTTTTGCAGCTGTTAAGGGACCTTGCTTAGGAAGCTTTTGCAGCTGTTTTGTGTTAATTATTCTAATTTTCTGAGATAATTAATTTTGGGTTTTCCTTGGCTGTAAGCCATAATCATCAATGTTAACATAAAAAAACTTGCAAAGGTTTGCTCTGTGTGTATTGACTCAATATAATAGGAGTTTCAGTTTTTCAACTGAATTACTAAACATATACAACATTCAAATTTTTGGCAATGCATCTGCATTGTAAGGACATTCATATGGTATTTAGGTAATGAACACAAACCCTTCTGAGTGTCAACAAGTGACTCTTTTGCAAAGTGCAACACATACAATTCAAAAACAGTAAAAATGATGCTGCTTTCACACTGGGGGCAAGGTGATAGAGCGATTTTCATGGGAAATTATCAATTTCTTAGTAAAGCGCTCGGATATCGATTCACCGGCAATGCAATAGCGATTTCATAATCAACCAACTTTTTTTAATGTGCCACAAACAAATGACACAGGAAATAAAGCATCTGATTGACTGCATCAGAATCGCTATTGCTTTAGCAACTGAATCTATGGGATTGCTATCACCCATCAAAAGCCAGAAAAACCTGCATGTTGTAATTTTTCAAATCGCCCTGCAAATGCCTAGCATTAGTCTGTGTGAAAGTCACAATAGGACAACGGGCAGCGATTTAAGGGCAATTGTAGGGCAATTTGATGGCAACTGAAATCGCCTTGTCGCAGTGTGAAAGGAGCCTAAGGAAACATCCTAGATTGTATGTTTGCAAGAGCAGGGCTACTACTACTGAATCCTGTCACGCACAAGTTTTTCCATGTGCAAAAATTCTTGCAAATGCTGCCACATTTGAATGATTCAGGCAAGAAATTTGTGTCAGAATTTCCTCCATAAGTTTGCTGGTCAGACTGGTGCTTTTGGTGTGTTTCAATACTCTGTTTTGGAGAAATTGACCCTTTTGATGAATATCTTGCTAAGAGATAGCTGAATCTTGACTCTGATCTCTGGTGATTCTCCTGGAGAACTGCGGAACGTGTGGGGCTGCGGGTTTACCTACCTGGACCCAAGTACTACTACTGGGCGGTATCTTTTTCAACTAATCTCTGACTAACAGTTTCTCACTTTGAAATCCCCCTTTTCCTAGATTGCTTGGATTCCGTGTTTTTTTTTGCTTTCCCACTGCACTAGTGTGGAAGCTTTATTGTTTAATTATTTGGATAAATGTATTATGTATTGTGAGTGAAATTTTGGGATATTGGCACGGACTAGCACTTTATTGTTATGGTATTAATAAGTATTCCTCTTAATTATTTGTGCAATATATTTTTATTAATTTTATACCAATAAAGAGTGATACAAAGCATAGAACAGAGAGAGTAGAGAAAGGGACATTTTCATGTTCAAGTCACAGTCCGAGAGCATACATAAGTTAACAATCGAACCAAAGTATTAGCCTTCACGAACCCACCCAGCCCCAACGATGAAGGACCAGATCAAAACAGATATAGAAGGCTTGCTAATCTAATTCGCTATCTGCGATCCCGCGACCCGTCCCCCGGGCCCAAGCCAACCAAATAACCAGGACCGCGGGAAGCAGGACCACCCGGGGCCCCATCATTACAACCCCGAAGGAGGCAATCACCAGGGGCGTGGGGAGGCAAAAAGAAGAAACGAAGAAAGAAAAGAAAGAAAGAAAAAGAAGAGAAAAAAAAAGGGGGGTGGGGGGGTAAACCAAACCCAAAAGACTAGGTACATCAGAAACATGAATAAGGGGTAAAGAACCAAAGGAAAGGGGGAAGAGATGGTACAACTGGAGAAAAACAGGGGTAGGAGAGAGTGGAGGGAAAACAGAGGCAAGAGTGATGGCGACAGGGATGGAGTTACGGGAAACCATGGCCCTCCAATGAATCTACACCTGTAGACGGTTATACCTATAATACAACCAGCCCGCCCAAGTCCCATAGTGTTTCTCCCATGTGCCCTCTGAGTCCGAGATCAGTTCCTCCATACGGCGTATGGTCTCGACCTCTTGCACCCATTCAGCAAATGAGGGCGGGGCTGTGGATCTCCATCGCCTAGGGATGACAGCTCTTAATGCCGTCAGGAAGTGTTTTAAGACTCCTTTATTCCCTTGGGAGAGAGAGCCTGGGAGGAGCGACAACAGGGCTAATTGTGGGGAGTTATGTATTGTCTCTCCCGTAATGTAGTTGTAGATTGATAGGACTTTCCTCCACAGCGCCTTAATTGGTGAACCATATTCCCAGTCCCCTCTAGGCATCTCCAGCATCTATCTGAGTGGGAGGTGTCAAACTTACTTAGGTCCGCTGGACATCTGTACCATCTTGATAGGACCTTAAAGTTCCTCTCCTGGGCTACGCACGGAACTGCTAATTTGTGATTATACAGATAGATCTTTGTAAGGTCCTCCCCAGAAAAAGTTATCCCCAGCTCCTCCTCCCATTTCCTTATAAATCCCGTCGGGGAGTCATATGATGCTTCCAGAAAGGTTCTGTAAAGGACAGAGACTGCGTGCGAGCTGGGGGGAGCCTGAGTAAGGACATGTTCCAGTTGCGTCAGGGGTAACCTTCCCCGTTCCACCAAGTCCTCATTTATTACAAATGCCTTCAATTGCCTGTAAAGGAACCAAGAAACATACTTTCCCGAAGCCCCTTCCTTTATTTCGTCCAATGTGGGAAGCCCGCCAGCCCTCAAAATACTGCCTATTGTAGTGTTAGTAGAGGCCTCCCATACCAGGAATCTTTTGACCCGCACCCCTGGCTCAAAGGAATAGTTGTCAAAGAGAGGTGTTAAGGGTCCCGGCCTATTGACCATGACATTCTTCTTGGCTAATGTGTTCCAAGCCATCAAAAACTGCCCCGCTAGATATGGGAGTGCTGTCCTCACCTGCCTAGGGAGGCCCCCCCCCCCCATGGCAGAGACACCAGATTAACTGGAGTAATTGCCTTCTCCAATCTGACCCATTGCTTCCCCTCCTCCCGCTGAGTCCAGTCCAAGATGCGAAGCGTAATAACCGCACCTCTTAATTTTTTTATTCGCACTTGCACTTTATTGAATGCTGTGATACATGGATATTTATTATGCTTTCTATCTTTATTTATTTATATTGGTAATTGATACCTGCCTGCATACTATTAATATTATTATAGTGTTGAATGTATTAGCATTGGCCCAGTATAAATCTTGTTTTTAATGGTGTCTTGTTGTGTTTATTAGTTGTTTTTAATTTTGTCTTGTGGCTAACAAAGTAGGTGACTACGATGTTAAGCCTGTGAGGATCCTTAAAGTTTTCCATTTTGGGACATCCCTAATTAAGGTGCCTCCAGGACATGTTTAACTGGACCAAAAGTCTATTTTGTTTTTTGGACAGCTTTAAAGAGGAACAAACCCTGGGATTTTCTCTCAGCTGGCTTTTCCTGGGGTCCAGGACAAGCCTGATTTGAGATGCCCACTGTGGGGAACCTCCAGGAATGCCCAGTATTGTTACCACCCCAATCAACATTTTATGCTGTGCATAATAATGCGTGTATAGAACGCTAAATGGAAGGGAAGTGGCAAACATTCCCAGGTATTTCACACATCAATTCATCCCAAACTGCCCGGCTTACAGGGAGACCACTGGCCCTGCAGTTTTATAGAACATGCTGGTGGTTGCTCCTTTTTATTGACTGGGGTTTTCCACCTTTTTGCCTATTTATTTGTTGGACTAGGATCCTCTAGTTCTCTGCATATAAATTTTGGGGTCTGGGGTGGAAACTGCTTGCACTCTGCTCCACCTTTAGGGCCTGAGGGAATTTGCTTATATCGTGTTTAGGCCACAGGAAGGCACAGGAGTAGTAATGGAGAGGGTAGTGGTGCTTTGATGCATGGAATTTAATCCACCCACTTTCGCTGACCCTAAGCCCCACAGACCACAGCAGAGTGATGCTCAGCTTTTTCTGCATTGCTCTGTCCTGTGCACTCACTACGTATTTGTCTGATTGCACAGATGGGTTAAAGGTGGAAGACAAAGTCCTATGTAAAATCATGCACTTGGGTAGAAGGAATCCCTGCTCTGAGTACGTCTGGGCAGTACTGTGTTAGCCAGGACCTCAGAAGAAAGAGATTTAGGGGTACTGTTCACTGAAAGCTGCAAGATGAGTGGACAGCATAGCAAGGTAGTAGGAAAAGCAAGCAGGATGCTCGGCTGCATAGCTTGAGGCATCACAAGTAGGAAGAAGAAGGTTGTGATGCCACTGTATAGAGCCCTGGTGAGGCCACAGCTAGAATACTGTGTGCAGTTCTGGAGACCGTACCTGCAAAAAGACATTATTCAAATGGAACGGGTCCAAATGCGGGCAACAAAAATGGTGGAAGGACTTAAACCTAAAACTTATCAGGAGACACTTAAAGAACTTAATTTGTACAGTCTGGAGGAAAGAAGGGAGACAGGGGACATGACTGAGACCTTTAAATATGTGAAAGGATTGAATAAGGGTCAGAAAGGGAAGTGTTTTTA
Organism: Gastrophryne carolinensis; assembly: GCA_027917425.1. NCBI lineage: Eukaryota > Metazoa > Chordata > Amphibia > Anura > Microhylidae > Gastrophryne > Gastrophryne carolinensis. Next base: position 380,968,621 of record CM051237.1, on the reverse strand, counting down.
AGAAAGAACTTAATGATAGAACAAGGGGGCACAACCTGAAGTTAGTTGGAGAGAAGATCAGGAGAAATGTTAGAAAATACTATTTTACAGAAAAAGTAGTAGATGCTTGGAACAAACCTCCAGCAGATGTAGTTAAAACATCGACAGTAAGTGAATGTAAACATGCCTGGGAGAAGCATACGTCTATCCTATGATAAAAAGTACATACAGTATACACATAAGGGCAGACTAGATGGGCCATATGGTCTCCTTCTGCCACCAACTTTCTATGTTTCTTTGTGTATGCTGGCATACAAAAAAAACCCTTTCCTGCATTGCCCGGTCTAATTGACCCAAAACAGCTGTACGTGTTTGGTGCAACAGTGTGCAGCCATTTCCTGGTCCCCAACAGTTTGCACAACACAAGGAAAGGTAAGTGACTCTTCAGTGTTGGGCCTTACAGGCAGCACAGAACTGAGGGTAAGGCTTTGCCTTAAAGTAAACCTCCTGAGGGGTCCTGGCCTTCAGGGATCCCATATAAACCCTACATATCTCCCCATTGGAAAAACCCTCTTGGTGTTCACTGGGGAAGGGGGGGGGGGGGTATGCAAGATTAATTTAGGATCAAGGCTTGTTAGATTTTCTGGCTCTTTGAACAGAGCCTCAGTCTTTCCTATCCATTTTTCCTCACCATGTTCACTCCCCCTGAGCAGTTTTGGGAATTGGGAAAAATACTTACCTTACTACCGCAATCCTCCTTGTGGTGTCCTGGTACAGATGCAACTATTATTGGCTGAGTCAGAGGCCATTACATGTCCTAGATCCTCTGGTCATTCCTGGAGGTGATTATTTTTACCCCAATTTTCCAAAAGGCACTGACATGAAAGGGGGGGGGGAGGTCGTATCTTTGATGCAGGTACCAGAAATGCTAGTTACGGTCTTTACAGTCTTAGCACCAAGCCCAGTACAAACATTATGGATATTGTATAAAAACCCAATAACATGTCACCAGAAAAAACTTAGTAACGTCCAATAAATCCACAATAGCAGACAAAGCCTTCAATGTTAATCAAGAAAAAAGAAGAAAAAAAGAAGAAACAGGAAGATAAAGCAGGAAATTAGGATAGAATACTGTGCCAAACTGGGTCTGCACTACCTACCTCCTTATCTAGAAAGATGCAACTAAGCCTCTCATTTAACATGATGCAGATATCAAATTATTTTATCAATAAAGGTTTGATTTATTAAACTACAGGATTATGACGTTTTTGCTATAGACAATTTAGCTGCCATGCATGTATAAAAAAGAAATTTCTTCTCAGATTTGGAAACCCCCATCTCAGGTTTGTTTAACAGGGCCACTAATAGTGATTTTGGTACTAAATTCCCCGTAATCTTACTAACAACACGGAACGCTTGGTTCCAGAATCTCACCACCTTGGGGCATGTCCACCAAATATAAAACATGTCCCTAATTTGTCCACAATTTCTAAAACATAGAGAAGAGACTTTTGGATACATAACCGCAAGCCAGCTGGGGACCATATACCAACGATAAAGTACCTTCATATTGGCTTCCAGCAATGAATCTTTAAGACAATTACAGAGCATAGATATCCCACCCTTACCGTCTGGGTAACCTAAGCACAATTTTTTGAAAATTGTAGGTCTGTAGTAGTCACCCTCCTTAACCTTGAGTGACCGCAAAAAATGTGCTGCTTGTCGATATGTGAAGTCCTCTTTTGGGAAGAATTGGAAGTGTTCATTCAAATACGCTAGACTCTTTAGTTCAAATGGAGTAAAATCTGCGATCCACTCCAATATGTCTTTCTTCTCCCAGGCTCAAAGGCAGGAAATATTTTGGAAAAATGAATCAGACTTCACTCTATCAAAGGGGGATGGGGCAGTGTAGAGATGGCTATAAAAATTAAAGAAGTCATCAATGACCCGAATGGGATTGCTAGTATAAGTCTCCGTCTGCAGCTTCAGTTTTGGTGCAGAGCTCGGAAGTTCACATGTCCGCCATACCAGGGCTCACGTATACACCTCTTAAATTGTTTATTTTGATGAGTGAAACTTACTGTAAGCTCTCATACAGTATTTGTACTGTATGCTGGCCTAAACTTCACCATGCCTGAACTAGACTTTATGTGCCTGACCTGGCACACAGTTAAGCAGGCCCTAAGTACTTACTATATAGGAGTACAACTGCAACTTTATATTCTATAATACCATTCATTGTAATGGTTGTATTGGCTCTTAGGGGAGATAAAATGACATTGTTGAAAAGCTTCATTTACTTAGCTAAGCAAGTTAACAGCTTGACTGCACTAAAGACTTTTTATAACTTCGGCGCATTAAACACAGCCAATTAAATTTATTACTTGGCTTTCAGTATCTGGTTATCTTTAGCAGCTTGATTCTGTCTGTGACACACATTTCAGAGACATCAAAGATGACAGAAAGAAGGAGGGACAGAAAGGGATATTTATATCAGCTAAACAATGTCATGTACAGAGGTTAGGCTGCTGAGCTAGACATAGCCTGGGGGGCTTGGATAGAAAATGCCACAAATAAACTCAGACTTACATTGTTTTCTCCCTTCCTCTGTGTTTCAGCTCCCCTTGTTCTGTAATCCCATGTAGCCCTTGGACTGTTTTTCTTAGATCTGCAATGATGAAAACTTAACTTTAATTAAACAGCACAAGTAGGAGAGAAAACACCGGGGAGTTTATGAAGTTTAGCTTCCGCTGAGATTTGAAAAGATTTTTGTATAATCTTTATAAAAGGATTATAGGTGTAATTCCTGGCTGGCAATGCACAGTGCTATTTAATTTTACAGAGGAATAATAACTCCCCATGGTAACTTGGCAAGTTGTTGCTTTAAAGGTAGCTAAGTACAGATCCTGTAAATTTACTGGCCCAAAGAAAATAATCAAAACTGGAGCTGTAGTTAAGTTTTGATCATTCCATGAACAAAACAAAGACAAATTGCTGAGCCTGTCCGTGAAAAGGCTGAGCCAATCAAGGGCTCAGAGGCCTGGCTCTACTAGCAGGCCAGCCCCTATGCTTGCTGTTACATGTCCTGGGCTTCAGTGGGCCAATGGGTGTTTGAGAGAGGTTGTGTGTAATCAGGCAGCAGTACCAACATGCCACTAACAAGTATAGAGGTCCCTTGGTCTCAAGGGCCAAACTGCTAGTCCCTTGCCCTATTATTTACCAGATATTTCTTTCTTTTGGCACAGGTCCTGTGCTTTTACATGGGTACCCCTACACCTGGTGCACTGGCTGGCTTGGGGGGGAATGAACATATTTTTGCAATGACTTACCCTCCATCGAAAAAAACATGCAGGAATGTGAAATGTAAGGCAGGTGTAAAAAGTAATCTCTAAAATGCCCAAATTAAAGGAAAATTCATTTTGTCCGGTTTTTGGTGTTCTGCCTTATTGTTTTCCTCTTTGGGGATAAAAAAATCTACATTTTGTTAGGGTTGTGCCCCTATACCTGTGATTTATTTATCAGCATGCTGTTTCTGTGATCATAAAGTGGGAGTGTTTTTTCTGACCTTGAGTAAAATTTACTGGCTACAAATCCCAGAATGCTTCCACTATAACAGGTGAATTCATCAGTAGCTTTAGCTAAGTCACACAGCAGTAGCAGTAGGGGTAAAATCCCGCCTCTGCCTTAGCCAATCAGATTGACAAATAGCAAAGGTAAATACACTGTTGATAGGCAAAAGAGGTTTCTTTTATAACACAGAATTGCAAACAAACAGAAAAGAAAAAAATAACAAATAAGCTTAGCACATTGATTACAACATTTTGGCACACGATAATGGAACCTTTGAAAGAATGCTGTCAAAAGGGGAATTACCCTTTAATACGTGTGAGTTTTTTCGTTGCTTTTTACATATTTCTGTACTTATGCGAGACTATAAGCTCATAAAATATGTATTTTACTTTTTTTTGCTGAATAGGTCAACAGTACATTTGTAAAGTTAGAGAGTATGCGAAAATGTATTCTCATCTGGTGCTCAATCAGAGCCTCCTGACACACATAGCTGTTAGGACCTCTTGCCAAGCGTTCAATCCGCACCATTGCTGTAATGACTGACTAACCAGCGAATCACAGGCAAAGCGGCAACTCATAAGCTGAAAGCACTGCAAAGTTTTAATACTCCTAAAAAGACTTGGGGGCTGGAAAGAGTTGCATATATATTTTTTATGACTAGGAGGCCGATTCATTAATAGCGCCAGGAAGCGACAGATGAGTGACAGTAGCGTTATTTTCACAGCGCCCGCTAGTAGTCGCTGTGCTTGGCCGTTGTTCGGCTGTTGACAGCGACTCAGTCGGTGTGCGGTAATGTTGAATACGGGGTTAGGAGTCGCTGTTTGACAGGTTCCGCGCTGTATGGGAGCGCATGACAGAGAATGGCCATAGCGAACGGCTCCCAGCATATTCATTAACAAATCACGCTCCAAAAATTCTCGCGCTGTAAAATGCATGTTTAAACCCCAGAGCGCTGGCGGCGATGGGTTAAAAGTAGTTTTTTAACCCCCAAACAACCATATTTTTTGAAAAAAAAAAAACATGTTTTTCAAAACATTTTGTAATATGAATACATTAATATGAGACCTGTAATATCAATTCTGCACAAATTTATTTATTTTTTTTTACCTTAAAAAAAATATCTAACATTGCAGAAGTGGTCACAGAATTTTTGACATTTAAAAAAAAAAAAAAAAAATTAATAGCAATTAATTATGAATATTTAAAGATTGCTCCATTGAAATGCATTGGAGAGCGCCAGGTAGCGAGAGGTCATACCTGTTGCTGTTCAAGGTCGCTCGCTGGCGCTGTGGGGTGAGGCTGGAATAATGATGAATGATTCGCTATCTGGCGCTCTGTCAGTCGCTAAGCAGGATCGGCTTGATAAATGTGTGATTGCGGAGGGGAGCCGGCGTTCTCGTGGCGGTGAGCGTCATTACCATTCGCTCACCATTCACTACCTGGCGCTATCCCTTGTTAAATAAGGGCCTTAATCTTTTATTGCTACCTGTAATCCATGTTTCAAGGATTTCTTTTATCTGCAAAGGGGAAATCCGGCATCTACTGCCTATGCCCCCCCTCCGCCGGGTTGTGAGTAAGACAATGGGAGGGAGTAGACGGCCAGCACCGGCAAGGTAAGCTCCGAAGCTGGTCTTTAAAGGAGCACTATCGTGAAAAATGGCAGGATAGTAAAAATCCATATAAATATGCTGGATGGCAGGAGGAAGGGTCACTTATACACCCGGCATTAGGAAATATCCAGCCAGGCTTGTTTTTTTTATTTTAATAGAAGAGGAAATCATGGGTGACAGGTTCTGTCACCCCTCATAGACTAAACCTCTCACCGCTGGATTTTATTCCAACCAGGAGATGAAAACCACAAGCTTGGTGGGGGTTTCATTCTGTTTGGGTTTATAAGTGACCTCTCCTTTCATTAGCCGACATGTTTATATGGATTTTTAATATTATACAATTTCGCGATAGTGCTCCTTTAAGTTATTTCAGGATTTCAGAACTTAAAGTAAATAGGGGGAAGTGATTTGTGTCTTGAAGATTGCAGGTTCAATTGCTGGCTGGGACATGACTGAGGTGCTCTTGAGCATCGCACCTAATCCCCAAACTGCTCCCCGGGCATTGTGATTAGGGCAGCCAACCACTCTGGTCATGTGTACATCCATTGCTTGTGTTTGTCTCACTGCATGGATGGGTTAAATGTGGAGGAAAAAATCCTATGTGTGTGCAAGAGAAAACTGCTATTTACTTTCATTGCCTGCCAGGTGTAACTGGCTCTAAATCAGCCACAAGGTAGACAATGAAAGTGGATGGCAATTTTCTCTCCTAAAAAGAAGTGAGTTTTCTCACCAGCCTCCGAGTCAACTCCAAAATGATATATTAAAAACAGCATGTCCATACCAGATCGACTCCCTTTATCACATTCTGCCAAAGGTGCAAAACAAGTATGCCATTATTTAAAGGGTAATTCCACTTTTGATGCCATTTTTTAAAGTTTCCATTATTGTTTGGAAAAATGATGTCTTCAATTTGCTAAGCTTATCAGTTATTTTAAATTTTTTAAGTGTTTGCCACTCTGTGTTATAAAAGAAAACAGTTTTACATAGCAACAATGTGATTACCTTAGCTATGTACACCAAAGTGGTGATTTTGAGTACATATCATAGACTTCCTCACCCTAGCTTGCTAACCATTAGCAAACTGCTTAGCTAATGCATGGGTGACTGGTTTAACCTATCCTGCTGAAATTAAACTTCTTCAGTTAGGAAGGATCACAGTCTTGTATTCCAGTAGCAAGGGTTAATGGCAGAGTTCTCAGCCGGATGGGTCATTAGGCTGCTTAGACTTAGGCCCTTATTTATGAAGGAATAGCGGCAGGTAGCGACTGGTGAGCGGCCGGTAATGACGGGCCCCGCCACGAGAACGCCGGCTCCCCACCACAATCACACATTTATCAAGCCAACCCTGCTTAGCGACTGAGATAGCGCCATATAGCCACTCATTCATCATTATTCCAGCCTCAGCCCACAGCGCCAGCGTCCGACCTTGAACAGCGACAGGTATGACCTCTCGCTACCTGGCGCTCTCCAATGCATTTCAATGGAACAATCTTTAAATATTAATAATTAATTGTTATCAATTTTTTTTTTTTTTAATGTGAAAAATTCTGTGACCACTTCTGCCATTTTAGATAATTTTTTAAGGGAAAAAAATAAAAAAAATAAATTGTACAGAATTGATATTACAGGTCTGATATTAATGTATTCATATTACTAAATTATTTAAAAAACTTGTTTTTTTTGGTTTCCAAAAATATGGTTGTTTGGGGGTTAAAAAACTTTTAACCCATCGCCGCCAGCGCTCTGGGGTTTAAACATGCATTTTACAGCACAAGAATTTTTTGGAGCGTGATTTTTTAATGAATATGGTGGGAGCCGATCGCTAGGGCCAGTTGCTATCATGCGCTCCCATACAGCGCGGAACCTGTCAAATAGCGATTCCTCACACAATATTCAACATTACGGCAAACCGACTGAGTCGCTATCAACTACGGAACAACGGCCAAGCACAGCGACTACTAGCGAGCGCTCTGAAAATGCCGCTACAGTCGCTCAACTGTCGCTACCTGCCGCTATTAATGAATCGCCCTCCCCGCCAAAGCTGCTAAAGAGTTCACCTGTTACATTGGAAGAATTGAGGGACTTGTAGTCCATGGAGTTTATTCATCAAGGGATAGTGGCAAGTAGTGCCACGTAGCGGCAGGCAGCGTCTGGTGAACGCTGGGCGTTGTACGCAATACCACATTTATGAAGGCGATTCTGGTGAGCGACTCTAACAGCACCATGTAGCGTCCGATTCATCATTACAGGCAGCTCAGCGTATAGCGCCAGCACTCTAGCTTCCAGAGCGCCAGGTATTACCTGTCGCTACCTGTATGTTTTCCCATACAATTCAATGTACATTCCTTTTTTTTTGTTTAAACTGGGTTTTTTGTGTTACATTTTTTTTTTCTCTCAAATAATTGTGTCACCTCTCCTGGCCTAAAAAGAGTCATTTTTGAAAACTTTTTTGATTTTTTATATTTTTATGCAGAATTGTCATTACAGGTCTGGCATTAAAGTATTAATGTCACAATGTTACAACAATGTCATTCCATGTGTTTTCGCTTTGTTACTGGTGAATATGTGTTCAGAAACAGACTTTAATCACACAGCATCTGCTGCTCTATGCTATAGCAACCAGCTTTTTTTGTTGAATATGATGTGAGTCGCTGAGAGTCGGTTGCAATGAGCTGGCACTACCTTTCGCTCCCTGCAATGATGTACTGGTGTTAGAACACCCAACATATATCTCATTCATCAATACCAGCCAGGTTACTACAGCGAATGAGACGCTCTGTTACAGTGCCCCATAGCCGTACGAGCGTATACTAGCGGTCGCTCTTAGCGCCTCTGTACAGACTCTCATCTGCCGATAGCTGGCCCTAATCAGCCTTTATGTTATTTACTCAGGGCCATGAAAGCCACTCCCACTGTAGCAACACAGTTGCCAGGAATATGAAAATCATGGAAACTGCATGCTGTAAATCACAGGTCTGGGGGCACAATCCTAAAACAAATTAGTTTATTTTACATTCCAAAAAAGGAAAACAATAGGGCAGAACAGCAAAAAACATGCCAAAAAGGAGTTTTCCTTTAAAAAGCGTCAGCGCCACACAGCACCACTTTTCTGGTCAAAGCAGTGAGATTTAAAAAAGAAAAAAATGGCAGCGCCGGGCGCTCTGGTTGAAGCAGCGCCATATGAAACCTGCAGCTGTAGCTCAAGATCCCATAGAGCACAATGGGCAGAACTGGATTGTAGTGTTTAATGTTTCCAATTAATATTAAACACATTTATTTGTACAGAACTTGCATTGGGACCTAGATGGGCCACAATGTTTTTTTAGGTGTTATTAAAATGTATTTTAATGGCTTCTTTTGCAAAACAAGGTGTAATTTGGACAACAACAACTAAAAGCAACTGAAACGCACTGTAATGTTTGTCACCTTTGTACCCAGCAGTGCTTTATTGTAACTGTAATGAAACTGCCATGACTGCCATTCCCATGACTGTGGCAATCCCCCCATTCCCCATAGGCAGTGTGGCATTCCCCCTCCCGTTCCCATAGGCAGTGTGGCATTCCCCCTCCCATTCCCATAGGCAGTGTGGCATTCCCCCTCTCATTCCCATAGGCAGCGTGGTATTCCCCCCTTCCATAAGCAGTGTGGCATTCCTCCCTCCCATTTCCCATAGGCAGTGTGGCATCCCCCCATTCCCTATAGGCAGTGTGGCATCCCCCATCCCATTCCCCATAGGCAGTGTGGGATCCCCCCACCCCATTTCCCTTATAGGCAGTGTGGCAGTCATGGCTCTGGCACAAGAGGTGGTGGCAGAGCTGGAAGCCAGTTTGGAGACAGACAACAAGCCAGAATGGGGACCCCGCTACGGCTTTCAGCTCCGGCACCACCTTTTGGGCTGGAGCGTGCGGACACATGAGTGTTTTACGACGCCCCACTGTCTCTCGGGTGTCAGTGCGCCGAGTGTCAGCCCGAGAGGCGGTGGCAGCAACAAAGCTGGGACTTTTTTTTACCTCTGCCCAATAAGATGCACTGACATTGCCCCCCCCCCCACACTTTTGGGGAAAAACACGGTAGAACCAATGTTTCACCTGTTGCTAAATTTTGATTTAGCATCAGATGTAAAACGTGCACTACTTTTTTTTCAAGAGAAAAGTGTCACTTATATCATTGTCTACCTGGGGATTGATTCAGAACAAGTTGTAAATAGGACTCTTCTATCTTTTTTTCACCTAAAGTGAAAAATAGTGCTGAGTCAACCCCAGTGTGTCATAGTTTTGTATTCAGTCATATCGTTGCCCCTAATCTAATGCTGAAAATATATTGTTGATCAAATACCTGTGTGTAATACTATAAAGTATGCATATTTTTTAAATTACAGTATTTTCTCCATGATAAAAACAATTATAATTGAATTGTAGCAATTCTCTTTGCTGTATTGTGAGGAAACAATTGCCTTAATCTATAAAGAATATGTGTTTGATGTCTTTTGACAGTTTGTGATCTCTGCTTTAAACACCTATTTTGGTGAAGCAAAATGTGGAGCTCTAAAACATTTATCATAAAGTAGCATACAATTTAAAAGTGCAGACAGTTAAAAAGAATTGAGAAAATGATTCATAACAGGAAGCACCTTCTATTAACCTCAATCAGGCTCACCACATCAGACTGGCAAGCAAAAAGTGTTGGGATACCCGTAATAACATTGGCATACACTTCTTTTAAATAATTGCAAAAACAGCAAAAAGCGGAGTATAAAAACTAAAAATGGATTGTGAAAAGTGGAATCGGGAGCTTTTTAAATAGGTAAAAATGGAGAACAGAAATGGGGAGACAAGAGCCTTGATTTACTAAAGCTTTGTTGTAAATTCTGTGCCAGCATGTGTCACCCTCTTACCAGACTGGCACAGCATTAACAGGAAAGTAGAAGTCACTAAACTGTTTCCCCCTTGGTGTTCTTGCACACAGAATGAATTCCAGCAGCCTCCTCTATGTTGGCACGATGGAGCTCACTTCAATAGAACAGAATTGTAAAGTAATAAAGCATATTATGAGATCTGCAGTTTTAGGTATTTTTAAACTAAACTAGTGTTGTGAGAGAGCTTGCCATGCCTGACTATGCCACACTTAGTAGTAAATGTGCCTTCACTACCAGCTTAGCAGGTATTTATGAAACACAGTGTACAGGCAATATCTTTGATTTCAGGGAATTGTTAGGATTTTGTCTTCTTTAAAAACCTTAATATATCTGATCTTATTTTTCCTATATGTAATAATTACAACATTGGCTATTTCCTGAGCCTGTTTACTGAGGTAAGATGATGCAGGGAGACCACATGACATGTTATCAGTAACAAAATGATATAGATCATATTAACCTCAAATTCCCTTTGATTTCAGGGAATTGTTAGGATTTTGTCTTCTTTAAAAACCTTAATATATCTGATCTTATTTTTCCAATATGTAATAATTACAACATTGGCTATTTCCTGAGCCTGTTTACTGAGGTAAGATGATGCAGGGAGACCACATGACATGTTATCAGTAACAAAATGATATAGATCATATTAACCTCAAATGACATGGTTTATTGCAATATGGTGTCCCTGCCCAGACAGGTTAAATTAAAAAAATGATACTCACATGTGTCCCCTGCAGCTGGTCCATCCTAGTGTGCCAGAATAAAACTTACCGGGTCCCCAGATTTTCTGTGACATGCAGGGCCATCCTCCACTCTTTGGTGACAATATAGGGGATAAATGACTGCCCCCTAAGCCAGTCACAGTTTCTAGAGCACACCCACTCTATTCACTGCAATGGAGGGGTGTGTCAAGGCCTTGGAAGCAGGAGCATATAGGCAAGGAAGATGAGTGGTCAACTGGCAGGGGAGCAGCCAATATGTATGCTGCTTACAAAGCTGGTAGGATTATAAAACTTTAACACCTCCAAGAGCACCCTTGGTACATACGTTATACACCACATTTAGGGGAACGGGGAGGCCGATTCATCAATAGCGCCAGGTAGCGACAGATGAGCGACTGTAGCGTGATTTTTTCAGCGCCAGCCAGTATTCGCTGTGCTTGGCCGGCATTAGCTTGATGACAGCGACTCAGTCGGTGTGCGGTAATGTTGAATACGGGCTGGGGGGTCGCTGTTTCACAGGTCCAGCGTTGTATGTGAGCGCCTGACAAGGAATGGCCAGAGCGAACGGCTAGCTTCATATTCATCAACAAATCACGCTCCGAATGTGCTGTCGCTGTCCATTCCTTGTTTAAACCCCAGAGCGCTGGCGGCGATGTGTATTAACTAGTTTTTAACCCCTAAACAACCATATTTTCTGAATGTAACATTATACATGTTTTTAGAATCATTTTGTAATATGAATACATTAATCTCAGACCTGTTGGATCAATTCTGCACAAATTTATTTTTTATTTTTTTTTTACTTAAAAATAAATCCTAACATTGCAGAAGTGGTCTCCGATTTTGTGACATTAAAAAAAAAAAAAAAAAATTAATACCAATTAATTATGATTAATTATAGATTGCTCCATTGAAATGCATTGGACATCGCCAGGGAGCGACAGCTCATACCTGGCGCTGTGAGGGAATTTGCAGCGGCGCTGTTCGGTCCAGGCGGCTTCATGATGAATGCCGCGCTAGCCGTCGCTCTCGCCGGCGCTAGCCTCATTTTGCTTGATAAATGCGTCATTGTGACCGCCGCCGGGCGTACTTGAGTCGGTAGTCGCCGTTAGCTGCCGCTACCTGGCGCTCGTCAGACACTACCTGGCGCTATCGCTTGATGAATAAGGGCAAATGTCTTTTATGAAGAATTGATTTGTGAAGGAACCCAGCCTTGTTTTTTCTCTTAGAAGATACCTTAAATGTAATGAAATGCATTGCAAACTGCATAACACTGTGAATATTTTTGCTGGGCATTAGTCAAGGATGGACTGTTTTGGGTATTAATGCACAAAAAGAAAGCAATGTCGAGATATATTATCAAAGCGAAAAAGTTTAAAACCTGTGTAAAATTTTGTATGGTTAATGTCATAAAGAGGGTAAATCCAATGGAAGAGACGCAGGACCTAAGAGAAACATTTTTTGTAGCCAGTGTTTGAAATACATACTCTAGAGCAGCGATACTCAAATGGCGGACCGGGGTCCGAATGCGGACCTCGGCACCAGATTTCCGGACCCTTGCCCTGACAGGCCTGCACTCAGTTGCTTTGTGTTTTGCCATTCTCAGAACTGCCCTATTGATCAGCAATGTAGTGCTTAGTCTCCCTGCCAGTGTCATGGCTCCCTGGCACCTAGCAGTGCAGTATGAAGTCCAATCTGCTGTAGGTTGTGTGGGGCCAATAGGATTTTTGACCCAGTGGCCAATAGGATTTTTAGATTGGTGTGGTCCGATTTTTAACTGTCTACCCCCCGCCCGGACCTCTACCTCTCACTGGATGCTTTTAAACGGACCTTTACAAAAAGTGGTTGAGTACCCCTGCTCTAGAGGATTGTACGGCTGTAGCTTTGGATATTTTTACAATATGCCTCAATGAAACCTTTATCTCAGCAAAGGCCAGTCAGATAACTGTCTGCTATATCTGCTTTGGCACACTTATTAAATCAGACACAATGACCTCAATTCAGTAGTTGAAAATAATTCTCGTGGTAGTAAAATAATCACTTTAGGAGTTGCTGAATCACTAGCTAGGGAGACAATGAAAGTCAATGATGATTTTTTTAATACAGTGTAATAAGTAAAAAGTTTACTGCTTTTCTAAGGAATAAACAAGTGCCATTGACTTTCATTGTCTTTTTTCATAAAGTGAATGTTTACTTCATTGAGAATTAATTTCAACTTTTTCAAGACTTTTTTCAACTCCTACTGAATCAAGGCCAATGTGAGCTTTAACCCTTTAACCGCCAGCCTACCTAGATATTTTGTCAACCTCTTTTTCACTATACCATTTTTTCACTATTTGACACTACACATGTTCAACTGTGATTTTTGAAGGGATTCCTAGGGATTTCCCAGGAAAATTATATATTGTTTCTTGGCTACCTGAGTTGTAACATGAAATGTCTTGATTGTAATTTTTTTGTGTATTCTCAATATATAAAAAATCTATATTTACAATTTATACAGGGTTTTAAAATAAAAAAAAAGTTTTACAATAAAATCATATTGCGTGAAAAAGCTCCATTTCGCCTGGTTACAATGTATTGGTAGACACCCTTTCCCGAGACTCCCCCAAACTGAAACAGTGCTTTAGAAGATATTTAGATAAAATACAACTGCCATGTGCACTATGTTGCAGTTTTCAAGAAAAAGAACCCATTACATTTGAATTATCTCCCACCATCTATATATTTCTAGGCATACTGGGCTTGTTAATGTGGGTACAGTTTTCTGGAAGTAATCCCTCAATGAATTCATTGGTTGCACAGGGTTTCCCTAAAAAAAGAAAAAAAGGCAAATTCAAAGCCACATTTTATCAGTTAAATCTGAAAAAGCAACTGTTAAGGGAGAAGTTGCCAAACACCCTAAAGCAAAGCATGAGCGAAAGGGTAATTTTACTTGAATATTTCATTGTCTGCAGACAATGTGTGCACCTTGCAATTTTTCAACCAAAATAACCCTTTACATTTGGAATACCCCCCAAAAACATACTAGCTCCTGAAGGTATACATGCCAAGCTTTCTATGCATACCCAGCTTGTTGTAGTGGGCTCATATTTCCGGAAGTAATCCCTTCAAAGAATTCTTTGGTTGCACAGGGTTTCCCTAAAAAATGTATAAAAAAGCTGAATAAAAAATACAGTTTCCTAAAATATTAATATGCATACAAGAAAAACAAGTTAATTCAGAAAGTTCAAGGCCCAGAGCAGAACAATACCCAACATGCATAGGTACTTTTAATCCTTTTAACTCCCAGCCTACCCAAAATGTTGCACCCTCTGTTTCACCTTTTTGCACTATGTTTAACTGTGATCTTTGGAGTTTTTTTGTACAGCAGGTTCAGGCTTTAACATGAAATGCGTTGTTTGTAATTTTTTCAATTTTAAAAAAATATTTTAGAGCAAAAAACGAAACAATTTTTTATTTTATTTAAGAAAACTATATTGCATGCGAAAGCCCAATTTCTCCTGATTACAATGGTAACACAGTTACAACAGTGGCAAGTCACCCGCTAGCTGCAGCTTTTTTTTTCAATACTTACCTTGCATCCATCCCATGCCGATCACTCTGGCTTCTGCTCTCCCGCTGAGAGCCTTTTATACCTGCTGGGTGACAGGACATAAGGGGTTAATTTAAAAAACAACAACATAAGGTTGTTTTAAGGGTTAACAACTCTCCTTCCCAGCATAATCAGCCCGGGGACCAGCTATGGGGGCTTGTAGAACAGGGCACAGGGTCAGCTTCTGTGCCCCCCACCCTGCAGGCTACAAGCCTGCATAGCTTCTGTGGCCCCAGGCTCTTTTGTTCTCCCAGGCTCTGGGAAGGCAGGCAATGGGGGCCAGGGGTTAATGGCAAGTCACCCACTAGTCACAGGTGATTTGCCAGCCCCCTAAAATTGTGAAATGGTATAGGGGTCTCATGGATCTCTTACCAGTTCACAAAGGGTTAACTGTAAAAACACACACACACACACACACACAGGAAAAAATATTTTCATCCATTGGCAGCAGCCGAGTAATCGCTAAAGTGGGGCTGGGGAGTCAGGGGATCACAGCACTCTACCCCTCCAACCCTCTCCTGGCGATCATCTGCCACTACTATTACGCTACGGAGACAGGTGAGGGATGACGTAATGTGATGACATCATCTGCTCCGCCCACAGAAGGGGGGGCTAATGGCGCAATGATGGAAGCAGAAAAGAGGGCCTATTTCATGCCTTCTCCTCACAGCGGAATAGCCTGGGGGTGGAGATCGGAGCCCCTCGGCTGAAGAGGATACCCGGTGGGAGGGATCACGCACAGAGGTATGCAAATATCTTTTTTTTTACAGTAAATGTGGTGGCTGAAGCAGGGGGTTATTCCAGGCCCTCTCCTGAAGCCGGAAGAGCATGGGGGGATTGGAGGCCCACCGGCTGAATAAGAGACCCGACCGGATCAATTGAGGGATTAGGTGAGTGGGGGGCCCCTAGCAGGGGGGAAATCCAGGTATATAAAATTTAGGTAACTGGCAGTTAACGGTACGGCAGCTACGTAAAATGGCCTTATACTAGCCCTCAAACTACTTGGAATAGGTTCGGAGCTCTTGTGGGGGGGGGGGGGGGGTCACAAATATGTAATATGACAGGAATAGCAGTGAGCTTCCAGCATCCTTATTAGGTGGTGTACCATGCCTACCCTTTAAACTGGACCATTGGGATCGCCTAACAGTTCACAGGTAGTAGACCCCGGGGTATTCAGCAGGGCAGAGAGAGTGGCAGCCTCTGACAGCTCATCTCACTCTGCCAGTATAAAAGGCCGCTTCCGGCTGGGAAGCAATCAGTCAGAAGCTAGGCGCGATTGGCAGAAGCCGGGTGCTTCAAATACCTGACCTCTTATTCATTTCTGTAACAGAAATTAGTCCCAGGAGGAACTATTGTATAGTCGAAATAATACACAATATTCTACCAACCTTTAGCAACTTTTCTGCTGGGAATTGTGTATTATTAAAGCCAGGGTACTATTTTACCTTTTAGTCAGTGCCTTTAATCAGTGCCTTGTAGCTACTTTCGGTAATTTCAAATATAAATATCCTCAACCATATCTACAGTATAATATTTTAATATAAAACAGCTCAAAATTAAAATTAGTGTAAGCACATTCATTACTAGTATGATTTTTCCCCTTCTTAACTAGGCCATGTTTTTTTAATTTTAGCAAGGTGCCTAACTGAAAATAATTATTTAATTTCTGAACAAATTTACCTGTATTTAGATTTTTTTTTCTTATTTCAAAGTCAGAAATAATTGGAGGTCCACCCACCATTCCCTCCCTGTGCATAACAAGCTTTATCCTGCCTATGAAGGGTTTAAAGTGGACCAATCACAGCCCAGGTCGACCCTGAAGTCTAAAAGACTTTAGGGCTGGCTGACTAGATACCCACTAGTTAACCTGCAGAGTGCACGCTCCCCAATGGCCGGCCTATCAGAATCAGTGGGCTGTAGGGATGCCAGGGAACAGCAAAAAGATAAGGTGATTGTGGGTGACCTGGGGGGGGGGGATTTACACAGTCGGGCATTCCAAATCAGGCATTCCAATAGGTAACTCATTGGAGAGCACACACTCCTCAAGAAAACCAGGATGTGCCCACCGCTGCACCCTATGCCGACGCTAAATGCAGGACAGCGGCTGGATTGGTTGGTTGAAAGAGAGCCCATGCTTGAGCCATGGTAACAGTTGAAAGGTGAGTGGTGATATGGTGGGTTTCACACAGCAGGTCATGCCAAATTGGGATGCCCCCAGGGCAAGGACCAATCACCAGGATAGAGAAAATCCTGTAATTACTGCACTCAAGCTCCAGCTGCTACTCCCTGTAGTGGCTAAGCCCACCCACTCCGCAGTTTGGATGATACCTATACAACCTGATGGGACATAGCTGTACAGAAAATATATACACATATATTTTGGCTCTTTTAACATTCACAGAGCTACAAGACTCATTTAAAATAAAAATATTTACCAAGTGATCCAAATGTAAACTGTGTCAACAACTTTTACACATTGACTTTTAGCATTTACTAAATGTATTAAAATGAACACCTCTGCTTTAGTTTTTTAATTAAAATAGTTAAAGTTTAGTAATGTGTAAAATATTTGGAGATGATTTTTCATTTATAAGCATATTAGATACACCGTTTATAGTTTATATACACAATACCAAAGTTTTCTTTGAAATATGAATATTATATTAACAGGATAACAATATACGAAAGTGTAAAAATGCTATCATTTGGTATAGTGTTTTAGCAAGTTCTTGTCCTGCACTCCCTACAATATCTGTTTCACATGCATCCATTTTCTTGGTCATAGCGGTGTCTGTTCTATAATATTTTCAGTTCTTTTTCCTGGCACATGTTCTAAATCACATCTTGAGGATATATGGTTACAATGTTGACACAATACAAACTGTTTCGAGCAGCTGTATAGGCAGCGGGGTTTCACTTCACAAGACACATAAACCTGAATAGTGGCTCCAACTAAGTAGAGTTTTCTCATAACGAACTGTCAAATAAATTCTGGCTGATATACAGCTTGGCAAAGATAAAATGAGTTGCTGCAGCTACCCAGAGCCTCAGGAACATGACACAGGGTTTTACAACATGAGTAATGAACTGCTGAGTGAAGGGCATATGCTAATTACTACATACACTTTTTTTTCAATAAGTAGACCAGTCCTGCTGTCAAAGCAGAATTTCCAAGGTAAGTTAATAGTCTAAACCCGAAGTTTCCTTTCTGTCTTTCCCTTCACTATCTTTTGTACAAAATATACACAACACCTCTTTCTCAAACACTTCTGCCTGACTACGCCACAACGGTGTAAATTAGAGTGGTGCAAAATATCATGCTATTTTTTTTTGCCGCATGTTGCTGCATTACAAGAAATACGTTTTCCAAAACATTAGCTGTGCAGCAACATGCAGAAAAAACTAAAAATGTTATTTTGCACCGATGTGGCATAATCTGTCAGAAGTGATTGATAGACTAGGCCCTTTGTTTCCTTGTTTAAATACAAAAAACAATATTGTGTACATTTTAAAATAAAAGTTAAACAGCGCTTCGCATCAATTGGCATGCTTCCGTACTAGTAACTTACATTCAAAACTTTTCCTGCAGTGAAGTGATATAGATAATAACACCAGGGGAGCAGCAGGGGCATAACTAATGGTCACATGTGTCAAACCCCCAGCCCTTCTTTATGTGGCCCTATGACAGGTATCAGACGGTGATGGCTGGGTGGCACCCAGTGGCGTAACTAAATGTGGCAGGACCCTGGTGCAAACATTAAATGGGGCCCCCTGTCTCATACTTTTTTTGTATTTTAACTCAATTGGATGCAGCTAGACAACTAAAAACTGAAACAGAAAATACAAATGGTGCTTCCTTTCCCTGAATGATGCCATGTAATCACAAATATGATAATTAATAATAATTAATAGGGCGGAGCAACAATATGGGACCCCCTGATTTTCTGGACCCTGGTGCGGTAGCACCTCCTATACCCCCTCAAGTTACGACACTGGTGGCAGCCCTTATAGTCGGCCTGGTCACACTAAGGCTTCTGACAATGGCAGCTTGTTGTCATGCCTGTGTGATGCGCTAGTATGTGGTGCTCTACTGTGCTGTGCAGTACCACCTCTAATAATGCGTAAACTCTAGAAATTATAGGCTGGCGTGCTCTAATCACTAGGTCCAGGGACAGCGCCAGCACTGGGCATTCCTAGGCAAGTGCCAGGGACCCTGGAACCTTCAGAAGCCCACATAGAGGCCGATTCATTAACAGCAGCAGGTAGCGACAGTTGAGCGACTGTAGCGGTATTTTCAGAGCGCCCGCTAGTAGTCGCTGTGCTTGGCCGTTGTTCGGTAGTTGATAGCGACTCAATCGGTTTGCCGTAATGTTGAATATTGGGTGAGGAGTCGCTATTTGACAGGTTCCGCGCTGTATGGGAGCGCATGATAGCGACTGGCCCTAGTGACCGGCTCCCACCATATTCATTATTCATTCAACAAATCACGCTCAAAAAATTCTCGCGCTGTAAAATGCATGTTTAAACCCCAGAGCGCTGGCGGCGATGGGTTAAAAGTAGTTTTTTAACCCCCAAACAACCATAATTTTGGAAACCAAAAAAAACAAGTTTTTAAAATAATTTTGTAATATGAATACATTAATATCAGACCTGTAATATCAATTCTGTACATTTTTTTTTTTTTTACCTTAAAAAAATTATTTAAAATGGCAGAAGTGGTCACAGAATTTTTCACATTTAAAAAAAAAAAAAAAATAATTAATTATGAATATTTAAAGATTGTTCCATTGAAATGCATTGGAGAGCCAGGTAGCGAGAGGTCATACCTGTCGCTGTTCAAGGTCGGACGCTGGCGCTGTGGGCTGAGGCTGGAATAATGATGAATGAGTGGCTATCTGGCGCTATCTCAGTCGCTAAGCAGGATTGCCTTGATAAATGTGTGATTGTGGTGGGGAGCCGGCGTTCTCGTGGCGGGGCCCGTCATTACCGGCCGCTCACCAGTCGCTACCTGTCGCTATCCCTTGTTAAATAAGGGCCTTAGGCTCAGTCCCTACCTACTTGGCTGGTGAGATGGGTGTCAAGTACGCAGACCAATAAATAGCTTACCATAGGACCAGGGGATGACCAGCCACAATAAAAAAAGGCAGTGAGGACCAGCTAACAATTTTCAGCAGTGATAGAGGGGATATTGCTAGCTATTGCCAGGTGGATGGGGAAAAATTGATTGTGGGGCAGTCCTGGGCAAAATAATTAAAAATCAGCATTTGCCCCAGATTAAAAACAAGGTGGCAGTCCTGGGCAAAAGTCCTGGTTGAATTTCATTTTAATCATACATTTACATCAGGGCAGCCAGGGCCTGGGGGGGTTTTGCCCATGGGCCTCCACCACTTGATATAGCCAGAGGGCCTCCACCACTAGTACCAGAAATTTAGTGTCAGCGTTTACACAAGGTGCCAGGTGGAACTGCCAATTTTCACGAGTTACGGCAAGATTGCTTACAGAGGAGATGCACACAGAGCAGATTATGCACCCTCCGCTGCTGCTGCTGCTGCTCTCAACCTCAGGGGAGGAAGGTGGGGAAGTGGGGTTGCATTATGACTGGACATTCATTTGTGGATGTGATGGAGGAGCCTCCGTCACACTTAAAGTGGAACAAAGTGGACCATAGTCAAAATCCTGGGGTTTGGTCCACTTTAATCCTGACCTGATTTATATACATTTGAATGGTCATGCTTGCATTTTCTTTTGCGTTTGTTATTAGGAGGCCCTTTGAAAGAATGCGTATGCGGCCTTATGCAGTGAAAATTAGTATGACACCCCTGCTACAGGTGGTGCAGAGGTAGTGACTGCATGTGGTAGGGCACATTATTATGGCTCTCCTACTTTTTTTAGATTTGTGCTCTTATTGGTTCATTTGTCTCTGCTGCTCCAGAAACAAATAGTTGTAAGTTGTTTAGTTGTAAACAGCTGAGCTAAAAAGATATGAGATATGATGAGGCTCAAATGTAGTGTTTGCACCAAGGCCTGGTCACATTAGTGACACCACTGGGGGGGGGCAGTACTAGTTGACTTTTACAGAAGGGCATTGCTCTACTCTTTTTAACTACAGACTGGCATTAAAATGTGACACTCGGAGTGAGCATGTGCGTATGTCGGTGATGGCGGCGGTGTGAGTCAGCTCCGCGCCCGGCGGCGATAGTGCGGGAGAAACGGCAGCGCAGGAGCTAGCTGTACACAGCAGAGCGAGGTGAGACTCACCGGAGACCAGGGGAAAGCCCGGGGCGGCGGCGGTGTTTGTCGGCGTGAGCGAGGGAGGAGTCCCGTTGTCAGCAGTGGAGGAGGTGAATCCAAGATGGCGGAGGACATAACCCTGGAGGATCTAGGAGAATCAATCACAGCGAGGCTTCTTTCTTTGAAGGGGAGAGGGGGAGAACAGGCCTGCAGACCTCAGCCACGCAGTCTGAAGTAAGTGCTGAATTATTGCACCAGTTTGAAGGATTATTGCAGAAAGCCCTGGCAGCTAACACTTTGCTGATTAAAGAGCACCTGTCTAAGGAGCTGGATAGTGTGTCATGCAGCCTGAACACATTAGAGAGCAAGCTGGCTGATGTAATAGTCTCACAAGAAGCTATTGACTCTGATGTTAACCAGCTGAAGATAGATAACTCCATTTTGTCAGCTAAGCTTGAAGACATAGAATCGGGACAGAAGATGTAACCTCAGATGTACCAGAGCACATTGAAGATGTAAAGTCAGCGATCACAGTGCAATGTCAGGAGCTTGTCCCAGGAATTCCAATAGAAAGGCTTGAATTTGATCGCATTCATAGAACCCTGGGCCCCCACAGACCCGCTGAAGATTTACCTAGGGACATAATAGCTAAATTCCATTTTTATAATACTAAAGAGTTGATCCAGAAAACAGCATGCCAATCAGCTAGCCTAATGTTTCAAGGGCATAAATTCCAAGTTTATTCAGATATCTCTGTGGTTACCATGGCAAGGAGAAGAGAATTAAAACCGCTGCTAGCAATCCTACAGGAATATAAAATCAGATATAAATGGGTCTTTCCCTTCCGCATAACATTTGCCTATAAAGATTCATCATATTCAGCATCTTCACTGGAAGATTTAAAGGACCAGATGGTTCTAGCAGGTATTACTAGACCAGCCCAGACCAAGTTTCCCAGAAATGTTGAGGATTCACCTAGTACAGCAAGCTGGGAAAAGGTTGAGAAAAGGCCCTCGGTCTGCAGGTTATAGCTCCTCCCTCTCATTTTCGGATACCTGAAAAGCTCTAATCATTACAGCCTAGTCATTAGGCCCTGGATTTTCTTCCAGTTTCTGTTGTTTTTTTTTTTTTTTTTTTTTTTTTTTTTAAGGACTGCCTTTACCTGAAACACAGGACTTTCAAGTCTCAAGTTGATGTCCCACATGTTGAGAAATTAAGGTGCAAGAGTGGATGTGAAGATGTCGACAGACCATAAGGAAAAAAAAAAAAAAAAATTCTCTTTGTTGTTTGCTAATCCTACCTGAACCACAGGACTTAAATGCTTCATGGGGAGGTTGCCCATATTGAATAATTGTGTTAAAAAATACATGAAGCAGTTTTTTTTTTTTTTGTTTGTTTTTGTGTGTGTTGTTTGTGAGTTTTGTTGCTTGTTTGTTTGTCGGTTGGCCTGTCTCTGTCTAATTGTCTATTTGGATGAGTCCACCAATACACTGCGCAGGATAGCTCCTCTATTAGTTATTGAGTGATTATAGCGGTGGTCTCATGGTTCACTCACCCCTGTATTTTGCTCTCTCCTTCCCTGTTTTGGGAAGAGGAGTCTTTTTAGTCTTTTTTTTTTTACTAGCTTTGTATAAGGTTAATAGTTGACGTTTTAAAATGTCTTGGCTCTGTTATGCGCCCTATAGTGTGAGATTTTGATAATTCCCGTCTGCCCGCCGGCATATTCATGACGTACTCCAGTTGAATCAAAGGGACTATCCCTCTGATTTTATTATTATATATTTTTCTTTAATTTTTGTGTCAACTTTGCTATATTGACCAAATCTGTTAAACTGTTAAAAATAATTACTTACAACATAGGCTGCTTACTTGGTCTAAAAGAGCATTTGCGGTACTAGGTGAGGGAGTTGGTGTGGATGAGGACTCTCGCAAATAGGAGGCATGAGGTGTTCCTTTTGGGTACACAGGTCTCAATTGAATTTTCGGTCTGAATAAGAGCCTTTAGGAACATTTGCAGGGGCTTCCCTTACATTGTTGTTGTTGGCATCCTTCGGGAGAGTCCTCCTATGTATTGTTTTTGGTGGATGAATTTCTCCCTATTTCCCGCCTTCCCTAGCTTTTCCTTCCCTTCTTACCTTCCTCCTTTTTTTTTTTTTTTTTGTGTTTCGTCACATCTGACTAGAGACAGATAAATATTTCTGAAATGACTACTGTGCTTTCTTTAAATATTCAAGGTTTCAACTCCCCCCATAAGAGGAGTCTTGCATTTAGGAAATTTAGAACCCTCCGACCTGCGGTCCTGTGCCTACAGGAGACACATTTCTCGAAATCCTCCACTCCCCGGTTCCTGGACGCATCTTACCCTCAGGTATTTATGGCGTGCGCAGATTCCAAACAGAGGGGGGTCCTGATTGGATTTAGACGTGATGCTCAATTCCACTGTAAGAAGGAGCTTTAAGATCCAGATGGCCGATATTTAATCCTTGTTGGGACAATGCTAGATCTAGAGATTACAATCACTAACTACTATGCACCCAATACAAACCAAGTAGCCTTTTTATTGTATTTGCACCCAATACAAACCAAGTAGCTTTTTATCTGACCTCTATGATAAAGTGGGTAGTACAGCGCAAGGGATGACAATATTATGTGGGGACTCTAATCTAGTCATAAATTTGCACATGGACAGACAGTCCCCGAGCAATACTTTAGTGAGCCCTCAAATGGTAGCAGCATCTAAGGCGTTCAGAGGACTCTTAGATACTCATTATCTGGCTGACTGCTGGAGGGAAGCTAATCCAGGCAATCAAAACTTCACTCACTTTTCCCACCCCCATAATGTGTGGTCGAGAATTGATCATGTCTTACTAACTCAGGGGGTCTATGACCTCATTGAGATCGACTAAAATTCTCCCAATTTCCTGGTCAGATCATGACGGAATGCTAGTAAAATTAAACTTCTTATCCTTCAGACGGTCTGGATATTCTTGGTCACTAAATGCTTCTCTTTTAGTGGACCCAGTAGTGGTTGCAGAGGTTTCTAATGCTTTGACTGAATTTTTGCAAATCAATGAATCTCCTGAGATCTCTGCAGTTACTTGCTGGGAGGCCCATAAACCTACTATAAGGGGCAGACTTATCCAGATCGCCTCCAGGAAAAAGAAAGAAATAAATATATAGAAAATCTGGAAAGGGAATACCTAAGGGTAGCGGAGGAAGCAAGAAAGCAGTTGACCTCTTAATTGCGAGCTGAGCTACACAGGGTAACACATGAGTTGAATCTTGCTCTGGCAGGGAAGGCGGAGAATGCTCTTCGTTGGGTTAAACATAGGTATTACTGCAAGGCCAATAAGCCTGACGCATTGCTAGCCAAAAAATTTAAAACCCCGGAGCAGTGTGTTAAATGCCAATCACAACCCACCTAGATCCGGGGATATGCATAATTTTCTGAGGGGAGTCTCTCTACCTTCCCTGCCAGACCAATTGCGAGAAGTTATGGAAAGTGAATTTAGTGTCCCAGAAATAGAACGAGTAATTTCAAATTTGAAGCTCAACAAGAGGCCGGGTCCAGACGGTTTTGTGGCAGTTTACTATAAGACTTTTTGTTCTGTGCTGGCAAGTTGAGGGCTATGTTTAATGGGATCCGAGCGGGGGGTTCTTTCTCTCAAGAATCTTTAACTGCCTTGATCAGTATGATACCTAAGCTGGACACTGATCATACTGTGTGGTCAAACTTTAGACCTATATCTCTTATCAACTTGGATATGAAAATTTTTACAAAAATTTTAACTGATAGGCTGGCAGAATTTCTTCCTCAGTTAATCTATAGGGATCAAGTGGGCTTTATCCCGGGCAGGCAAGCTGGGGACAACATCAGAAGAGTGGTTCAGCTCACACAGATAGCTAATAATAAGGGTCTCTCGTGTATGCTCCTCTCACTAGATGTACGAAAGGCATTTGATTCGGTGGCCTGGC
This sequence comes from Gastrophryne carolinensis, assembly GCA_027917425.1. Lineage (NCBI taxonomy): Eukaryota > Metazoa > Chordata > Amphibia > Anura > Microhylidae > Gastrophryne > Gastrophryne carolinensis. The sequence goes on along the minus strand of CM051237.1, from coordinate 380,944,021 downwards.
TGGGAATATCTCTTCTATCTGCTAGACTTTTGGGGTTTTGGCCCGAAATTCTGTGGGATAGTGAAAGAAATTTACTCTAAACCAGTAGCTTATGTGAAATATAGTGGATGTAAGTCAGAGACTTTTCCTCTGATGAGAGGTACTAGGCAGGGTTGCCCATTGTCATCTTTACTGTTTGCTTTGGCGATGGAACCCCTTGCGCAGACTATTAGGGCATCGCCGGACATTGCGGGGGTGATGGTGGGCAAGGCTGTTTATAAACTGTGTCTATTTGCAGACGACGTATTATTAACAGTATCAAATCCAATCATCTCCCTTCCCAATATATTGAGGACTTCGGGAGATTTTGAGCGGATCTCTGGGTTGCAGATGAACACTACGAAATCAAGGGCGCTAAATATAAATATTCCGGACAACCAATGGGCTCAGATTCAGGCTGGGTTTGACTTTCATTGGGAAGGAGAGACGATTAAATATTTAGGAGTGAACTTGACCAAAACGTTATGAATCTTTATTTAGTGCCAATTTCATTCCGCTTCGGCATAAGCTTCTAGCTTTGTTGAAGAAATGGAAAACCTATGGTCTTTCTTGGCTGGGCCGAATTGCGGCCATAAAAATGATTCTTCTTCCCAAATTTCTGTATTTAACGAGAACGCTCCCAGTTTGGATTCCCTCAAACTATTTAGAACAGCTTCAAAGCAAAATATTGGACTTTATTTGGGACCACAAACGCCCAAGAATTGCAACTAGTATTATGCTTAAACCAAAATGTCAGGGCGGTTTGGGGGTACCCAATGTTAAAAAATATTACCAAGCCGCACAATTAGCTCAAATACTAGCATACCACACAAATTCGGATGCCCCAGCATGGATTCAAATAGAGGCCGACTTATGCTCTCCGGTGGGGATTGACAATCTCCTGTTGTTGTCCCCTAAAGGGAGGAAATCATTGGGAAATCCAGTAATAGACCATTCCTTGAGAGTTTGGGACAACTTGCGGTCTTCTGCAGGTCTTGCTTCCTCTCATTTGCCTCTACTTAAGATCTGGGATGTTCCTCCCAGCCCTTATAGATCCTGCAAGGTTCTCTTCTTGGAAGAGAGGGGGGGTCAAATATCTTGGGGACTGTTTTTATGACTCCAGGTTAGCTACATTTCAGGAGATGAAGGATAAATTTTCCTTACAGCCCAGGGATCTATTTGGGTATTTTCAAGTCACCCATTTTGTAAAGACTGTAGTCCCAGAGCCTGTTAGTCATACTCAGCTCACTTTTTTTGAGAGGCGTTGTAGTCAGGACCCAAGGGGGAGAGGGGTTATTTCTGAAATTTACAGTAAGTTATGCGAGATGTCAGGTGCCCAAGTTTTATCGTATAGGCAAAAATGGGAGAGGGAATTGGGAGAGGTAAAGGAGCACGGGGATTGGCAGAGGATGTGGGGTTCGGCCTTTGGGGTTTCTGCGTCAATCATGTCAGTGGAAGCTAATGTCAAATTGGGTCTTAGGTGTTATCTAGTCCTGGACCAAATGAGGCACTTTGGGGCAGATCGGTGAGGATTGTGCCTCAGAGGATGCCCTGTTGCAGGTTCTTATAAACATATATGGTGGGATTGTGGCAAAGTGAAATAATTTTGGGGAGCAGTGTTTGATGCTATAAGTAGGGTATTAGGTAGGCAGGTACCACAGGACCCGTGGGTGGCTTTATTAACCCTTTAAGTGCCAGCCTACCTGGAGTTTTTGTCACACTCTGTTGCCAGACCATTTTGCACTATTTTGCGCTCCCCATGTTCAAATGTGATTTTTGAAGGGATTTCCAGGGATTTCCCAGGAAAATGATATATTGTTTTTTTCAGCAGAGTCTGGGCTTTAACATGAAATGTCTTGTTTGTCATTTTTTAGGTGTATTCTCAATATTTTTGGTTAAATATGTGCAAAAAAAAAAAAAATAAAAAAATTTTTACATATTGTAGTTTTTTTTGTAATAAAAAATGTAAGTTTGTCAATGAAATCTTATTGCGTGTGAAATCCCAATTTCTCCCGGTTACAGCGGTACCACATATGTATAGGTAGACACCCTTTCCTGCCCAGGAGACTCCCCCAAACTGAAACAACGCTTTAGGGGATTTTCAGATAAAATACAACTGTGCTACGCAATATGCGCACCTTGCAGTTTTTCCAGAAAAACAACCCTTTACATTTGAAATACCCCCAACAAACTATATATTCTCTGGAAGTACACACCTCAGGCTTTCTAGGCGTACCAGGCTTGTTGATGTGGCCATAGTTTTCTGGAAGTAATCCCTCAATGGATTCTTTGGTTGCAAAGAGTTTCCCTAAAAAAAGGATAAAAAAGCAGAATCAAAGCCACATTTTCCTAAAAAAACTATATACAAACAAGAAAAAACAAGTTTAATCTGGAAACGCAACATCCCCCGAACAGAACAATACCCAACATGCATAGGTTCTGTCAAGGGAAGAGTTGCCAAACACCCCAAAGTAAAGCATGTGCGTAACAGTAATTTTACTTGAAAATTTCAGCTCTGCAGACAAAGTGCGCACCTTGCGATTTTTCAACCAAAACAACCCTTGACATTTGGAATATCCCCCATAAACCATATATTCCCTGAAAGTACACACGTTAAGCTTTCTAAGGGTACCCAGCTTGTTGTAGTGGGCTCATCTTTCTGGAAGTAATCCCTCAAAGAATTCTTTGTTTGCGCAGGGTTTCCTTAAAAAATTTATAAAAAAGCTGAATAAAAAACACCTTTTCCTAAAATATAAATATGCAAACCAGAAAAAACAAGCTAAGTCTGAAAGCGCAAGGTCCCCCGAACAGAACAATACCCAACATGCATAGGTACTATTAACCCTTTTAATTGCCAGCCTACTTGAGATTTTGTCACCCTCTGTTGACATGTAATTTTTCCCCATTTTGCGTCATGTTTTGCGCCATTTTTGCTGGAACTTTCAGGAAAATTATATATATATTTTTTTGCAGCAGAGTTTAGGCTTTAACATGAAATGTCTTGTTTGTAAATTTTTTTTTTTTTTACAATATTATTAAGTAAAAATAATAAATAAATAAATAAAAAATGTTTAAAAAAATTGACTCCTTTATTTTAAATAAAAAATGTATTTTATTAAGGAAAATCATATTGCATGTGAAAGCCCCATTTCTACCGATTAGAACGGTACCACATATTTATCGGTAGCCCCCTGTTCCTGCCCAGGAGACCCCCCTAACTGAAACAAGTATTTTATAACATTCACAAAAAAAATACAACTACCATCCACACTACAAAGGGTTAAATCGAGAAAAAAAATGACATAGGGTCCCCCCTCCCAGGGGAGGGAGACCCCATTTTTTTTTTTATTTTTAAGGGTTAAAAACCCTTAAAAATAAAAAAAAAAATTGACGTGGGGTCCCCCTTACCCAAAGTAACCAGCCCGGGACCAGCTATGGGGGCTTGTAGGCACAGAGTGGGGGGGCAAGCTTATGTGGCCCCCCCACCCTGCAGCCTACGAGCCCACATAGCCCATGTGGGCCCGGGCTCTTCTGCCCCCCCCCTGGCCTTTGGGGAGGCAGGTAATGGGGGTGCCGGGGGTTAATGGCAAGCCACCCGCTAGCGCAGGTGGCTTGCCATCCCCCCAGCCTTGTGAACTGGTATAGGGGTCATGGACCCCTTACCAGTTCACAAGGGGTTAAATGTAAATAATCACACAGACACAAGCAGAGAAAAAATATTTTATTAATTTTTTTTTTTTTTTTTACACTGTACTCACCTCCCATCCATCCTGGAGCCCTCTGTCCCTCGGCGATCACTGGCTTCTGCTCACTTGCTAGAAGCCTTTTATAGCTGCTGGATGACAGAACACAAAGGGTTAATCAAAAAAAATAATGACATAGGGTCCCCCCTCCCAGGGGGGGGGGACCCCATTTTTTTTTGATTTTTAAGGGTTAAAAACCCTTAAAAATCAAAAAAAAAATTGACGTGGGGTCCCCCTTACCCACAGTAACCAGCCCGGGACCAGCTATGGGGGCTTGTAGGCACAGAGTGGGGGGGCCAGCTTATGTGGCCCCCCCACCCTGCAGCCTACGAGCCCACATAGCCCATGTGGGCCCGGGCTCTTCTGCCCCCCCTGGCCTTTGGGGAGGCAGGTAATGGGGGTGCCGGGGGTTAATGGCAAGCCACCCGCTAGCGCAGGTGGCTTGCCATCTCCCCAGCCTTGTGAACTGGTATAGGGGTCATGGACCCCTTACCAGTTCACAAGGGGTTAATAGTAAAAAATGACAGACACAGAGAAAAAAAAAATTTATTTTTCTTTTTTTTACACTATACTCACCTCCGATCCGACGTCCCTCGCCGCTGTCTGTCCCGCGCCGCTGTCACTGACAGATGCCGGTAGTGATCGGCGCAGGGCGGGTGACAGGCGAGGGGGCTCCGATCGGAGCCTCCTCACCTGACACCCGCCCTGCTCCGATCACCACCGGCATCTGACAGATGCCGGAGCTCGGAGGGGGTATAGGAGGAGCGGGATGACGTCATCCCGCTCCTCCCACAATGGGCGGAGCTAAGCGGCGGCGGCCATCGCCGCCATTACAAGAGGTGAGGACCCGGAAGAGGGTCCTCACCTGAAGACTGCGCAGCCCAGGGGGGGGATCGGACCCCCCCCTGGTGAAGAGGAGACCCGGACAGAAGGCTCGGGCGCGGAGGTGAGTAAATGACAGTTTGTTTTTTTTTTTTTTTTACAGCGCCGATGTCAGCGCTGGAAACGGGGGGGGGGGGCGGCTGGTTTCGGGCCCCCCCCTGAAGACGGAGCACGACGGGGGGGCGATCGGATGCCCCCCGCAGGAAGAGGGGACCCCAAGCTTCACGGGGATACCGGAGGTAAGTGTTTTTTTTTTCTATCTTTTTAACTGTTTGTGGGAAATGCCAGGCACGTAGTTTCTACGTGCTTGGCACTTAACGGTAGGAGAGGCAACCACGTAGAAACTACGTGCTTGGCATTTAAAGGGTTAAACAGCCCTATTGAAAACTGTTCCAAAAATCATAAGCTACTGGCCTATCATATCCTGACGGGTGCAAAACGGGTGATAGCAGGTTCATGGAAAACTTCTGACCTAAAGTTTAGGTTACTTAGGTTAGTTTAGGTTACTATTAATAAGGTGAATTTTATTATGTCTATGGATAAGCTCTCCGCAATTCAGTGTGGGGACTTGGAAGGATTTTGGGAACTGTGGACTCCTTGGATACGGGCCTTTGGTCCTAGGAATTTTGATGAGACTTTGTTTTGGGTGTAATAAGGTAGTTATTCTAGTCTATGTCTACGTTTGTGTTTTTTTTTTCTTCTTTTCTCTCTTCCCAACCCATTTGCCCTCCCCCCTTCCCTTATTTCACGGTTTAAACCCCTTCCTGCTCCAATGGGTAAGGGCTTATTCTATAATGTTTAAGATCCTAATATGTGTAGAGAATTGGTTGCTTGGATCGACTATGGTTTTCGGCGTGGGACTTCCCGGGCTAGGAACGCGGTCTTCTGAGTTACATATAACGCAACGGCTTTGTATATCGGATGAAACTTTATTTTGTATACAGACTATTGTGATAAGCTTCTCCGTGTTGGAGAATATTGTCTGATCTGTAACTTTGATACAATCTTTTCAATAAAAATCTATTGAAATAAAATGTGACACTCATTAACTAGGAAATGTAAGGGAACACTGCAAATAATAACTTCCAGTGCCACTGGGGTTTCCCACTACAGCAATTCTGCTTCACTCAGTTATATAAGAAGCCTATGGCTCACCCTTCTCCAGCATTCATTAAGGCCTCTTCTTTAGCTAGAGATGCCAATATGACCAAGAAAAGGAGGCAGTGGTAGCTTATGGGTGCCACCATGACACCTGATGTGATCCTCCCAGCTTTGGTAGTGGAGGATTTGATGATTAATGCTGGGGGAGCCTGCATTAGATTTAAATCTACAAGGGCTAAAATCTAAATAACAAACAAATGGGGGGGGGGGGTCGGTTAATTCCTGCTTCCCCACAATTCATAATTACGTTAAAGGTGGTTGCTTCACATTTGCGTGAAACAGCTCCCTCTGGAGGGGGGGGGGTGCAGCACGCTGAGGAGAAGAGCATTCAGTGACTATGGCAATATTTTGAGGCAGGGGCAAGTATGAAGCATCCTGGAACTGCAGGGTGAGAGTAGGGGATTAAAAATCAACTGAAGTTGGTCTTAAAGAGGAACTAAAGTTACGTCTGCCAGTACTTACCACTTCTCATACCTTTATGGTTGCCAATCAGGTTTTCCAGTCTGAATGGTTGCCAGTGACCATGTGATTGTCAGTCATTCAAGGGAATGAGGAAGTGGAAAGAATTTAATTACTTGCCTTTAGTTCCTTTTTCAATTCCAATAAGAGGAAATTATAATACTACAGCTTACTATGGAGGGCCCCTTTCTGTTTTGGTATGACAGTTCGCTTGTGCACAAATAATGGCCATATATAAGGCTTACTGAATCTTGAGTAGAAGAAATGGTAAAGTCTGCACAGAACTGAACAAATGTGAGATATGCAAAACTGACGATTGCAGAGTCCCAACACCCAGCATGAGTCTGACCTCATTGATGTTCTTGAATCTGAATGTTAGCAAGCACCTGAAGCCTGTATATTGTGAAATATAGTGAACTGCCTACTCAGCAGAGGCTTTAGTAGCAAAGAAAGAACCAGCACTATTTAATGCATATGATTTTAAAATTAGGGTTAAAACAGAAAAAAAACAGGAATTTGACTTTCCTGCCCCAGTCTATCTGAATGCTTGGGACTGGAGTGTGCGCACGACACTGGGGATTGCAGCAGCCCGCGTTCCCCATACAAAACAATGAGAGCCACCTCCCGTAATACTTAATCAAAGCAGGCAGCTCAGATTGGAGCACGTAAAGTTAAGTTTTCAGGGGCAAACTGGGGGGTATCACACAATAGGGCATCCTGATTTGGAATACCCTGAAGAAAAGCCAGTGGCCAGCCCTGGAGTATTTTAGATTGCAAGTAAAGGGATTGTCCTTACATTGCTACTGGCTTTCTCTGGGTGTAGGTACAAACAATCTTATTGTTGGCTTTTACTTTCCTTAAAGGGTGAGTCCACATTTGGAAGGTTTGAAAGTGTGCCAAAAATATGTCCTGAAGGCACTGAGTTGATTTAGTATTTTTTTTCCTATGTTATCAAATGTGGGTTTTATAGAAGTAATTTTTGCTATATGCAATCTGTTGCTATTGACAACGAACACCAAGCCTGTTCATAAAGAACAGAGAAGTAAGGCCTGTACACACAGAACACTGCTGCCATTGCCACTGCTGAGGAAAGGGGACTCACACTTGACTCTCTTCTCTCTTCTTGTTGTACAGACTTGGTGTATGTTGACAATAGCAACACATTGCAGATAGTGAAAACACTGCTTTCTAACATAAGAAACAATTAAAAAAAAATCTCCTAGACCAGTTCATCACCTTAAGCACTTTGTTTAACACAAATATATACACACAAATATAAAAAATGTAATCGAAAGTGGACTTTTCCTTTTCTAAATAATAGGAGTGGGACAGTGTGTTGTAACAGGCTCGGGGGGCATCCAGATTGCTGAAGCCCCCCCCCCCCCCAAATCCTTACCTTAACCTCGATTTTCAGCTCAAATGCAGTCCTCTTACTGGCCACCGGCGGTCACCGCAGCTAATCGAAGGACCACATTTCAGATGAGGATCAAGATTCAGTTAAGGATTTCAGGGTGTTGCGATGTTCATTTTGAGAATGAGAGTGAAAATACAACTCTTAACACTGAAGTGTAGTTGGAAATCTTGCCATATTCTTGTAGTATATGCATTGTACAGCTCCTGAAGTACAAAAAAAAACTAAGTACAAGCAATCATGTGAAGCTAGTAATAGAAACACATAGAACCCTGGTCGAAAGCAGACTTGGCAAACTAAACAAATACAATCTATTAAATGTATATAAAAATTGAAAGACACCATTATCCCATAGTTATGTCTAGATAACCTGATAACCTACAGCAGCTTGCTTTCAACCAAGTTGCTGTCTGTATCACCAGCCAAAGACATACCAAAATATCTGGCTGCTTGATTAATCTAATATTGACTGACTAATACAGCAAGACCCATAAGGACAAGGGGCCCCATCCTCTGCTACAATATGTATCTACCATTCCAGCCTACAGAAGTCAACAACAAAATTGTTCAATGCTAAAAATGTTAGTAAAAATTAGCAGCTGAAAATTAAAATAGAACTGTCAAGTTCCTGGTAGGAGCCCAATTACATATTTGCACCAAGACCCTACACCCATTAGTTGCACCTTTATTTGTTTTAAAGAGAGACTCATTTAAAAAAAAAACACCTGCTGCTGTGTTTAGAAGGGTAGCAGATGTGGATCTTCATATTTTTTAAAATGTTTAACATAGTTTGTGTGTAATGTAATAATGTAATAATGAATTGTTTATGAAAAGTAAAACAATTTAGAAGAGTTACTATAAGAATTGCTTCCGTCATCTTCACTCAGTCACACAGGAAAGCCCCTAAATGAGGGTAATATACTCCTCTCTAGCCGAGGTCAGACTGTGCTGGATACTATGCAAAGCTGAATCCATCCTTCTGTTGGCTCCTTCTATGGCAGAGGATGGTACTTAAACCGGACCTTCAGTGTGATTTAATGAAAAGCCCAAACTCTTAAAAAACGGTTCCCCAGCATCTAAAATTAATATATTTTACGTTTTTAGTCACTAACTTATTATTCTTTCCCCCACTGGGCTGCAACTCTGTTCAGGAATTTAGGATACGGGCGCCGCCATCTTGACTCAGAAGCATCACACTTACTGAGGAGAGGAGAGTGGGATAAGGTACAGGGGGCGGGTTATAGCTGTGCTTTGCTCAGACAGAGCAGAGCTGGGGTCAGGTAAAGGTCAGCAGTCCCAGAATGCAGAGCAGCACAGTCAGGAGCCACTTCCTGTTTGCAGGCTGCCTGATAACATGGCGGCTTCTTGGATGTTTAAAGGCTCATAACATGCAGTAGATGCAGGTAGGATGATTTTTAATGTGGCCAATCTGTATGTACAGGGTGTGGGAAACATATAAGATAGACTCTTATTCAGAGTGAAAGACCGCTTTAATGCAGTAATAGAAAGCAGCGCTGTGGAGTCAGTAAGCCAAAGCCTGACTCCAACTGCTCAATTTTTTCACGTACGAACTCTTTAATAACTTAAAGAGACATACCAAACAAATGGTTAAATTAGCTGTTTTCTGCTTGCCTTAAGCTGAGTGTCAGGGTGTCACAATCGCACTCTATCAGCCCAGCCAAGATGCTAGAGAGAGTGTGATGGTGCAAGGGTTAAAGCCACCAGACCCCTGGGTATGCACTACTAGTCCCAGCAAGTCACCAAATTAACCCTTTGATAAACGTGTTTCACCAGAGCTTCCTTCAGAAAGGTGAGCTCATATATTTAGAGATCAAAGGCCTCCCCTCTGACCCCACCTGGTGAGGGCATTTCTCTTCCAGGTCCCTTATCTCAGTTTGGTTTTTATGATGGCTCCAGAGACAGCACATCCTGCTGATACAAAGGCTTTTGACTTCAAAGAAGGAAGTACCACAAACAGAACCCCCCTAAAACTGGAATACATAAACCAGGCACAGTCTGAGTGACTCCTCACCCAGGTCTTGGACTTTACATTATACACAAATACAATCATAATACACATGCTTATATGTCCCCTTAAGATGGGGACAGAGAGATCTAGCCTCTCCAGGCTCTAGATCTGACTCCATTAACCGTTTATTTCCCCCTGACGCGATAGTCCATCTGCATTTTGATGCAGGCTTCCTTTCCTGTGTTGGACAGTGAAACTATATTGTTGGAGGATAAGACTCCAGCGAGGCAGTTTGCCATTGTTACCTGACACTCTGTCTAACCAATGCAAAGGGTTGTGATCAGTTATGACATAAAATCCCTTTCATACAGGTATGGCTGTAATTTTTGCAAAGCCCAGACCACAGCTAGACATTCCTTTTCTATAACAGCATAGGCCACTTCTCTAGGCAATAGCTTCCTACTAAGGTATAGTATGGGGTGTTCTTCTCCATTGGAGTTCACTTGGCTGAGAACAGCCCCCAGCCCAAAATTGGAAGGATCTGTTTGCACCACAAACCTCCTACTGAAATCAGGGGCCTGGAGGACCGGAGAGTTGGACAATGCTGTCTTGAGGGCAGTCCTCAGTCCAGGTAATTTGCTTGGGCACTTTCTTTTTAGTCTTAGGAATTGGCCAGGCCATAATAGACTCCACCTTATTGGGCTCAGGGCGTAGAGTCTCTCCTCCTACTCGATGTCCCAGATACTGCACTTCTGTCATGTCAACTTGACACGTCTCTGGTTTGACGGTAAGCCCTGCCTCAGCTATTTGTTTTACCACCTTACCCAGGTGAATCAGGTGCTCCTCCCAGGTCTTGCTAAATATGGCAATATCATCCAAGTAAGCCATTGTGCATTCCTTGTGGCCCTCTAGCAGCTGATCAACTAGTCGTTGGAAAGTGGCTGGGGCATTTTTCATCCCAAAAGGCATGACACAGCACTAAAACAACCCAAAGGGAGTGATAAAGGGCCTCTGGGGTCATATGGATCTGCCAGTAGCCTCGGCTCAAATCCATGACAGTGACATATTGAGAACCTGCTAGATGATCAAGCAGTTCATCTATTCTGGGCATGGGGTAGGCATTAAATGTAGTCACTGCATTTATTCTTGAGTAATCCACACAGAACCTGGTGGATTTATCCTTTTTGGGCACCAGAACTACTGGGGAGGCCCAGGGGCTTTTAGACTTCTTAATTACCCCTAGCTTTAAAATGTCCTCAATATCCTTCTGTATGTGGGCCTTTATTTCCGGGGACACCCGGTAGGCTACCTGTCTAAGCGGTGCCTGGTCCCCCGTATCAACATGGTGGGTGGCTACAGCAGTTCGCCCTGGCTCCCCAGTAAGGGTGGCACTAAAGGGGCCTAATACCTGATTTGGCTGCCTCTTCCTTTCATCTGAGAGCTGTGGATTGCTGTGAATTCACCTTCTTACAGAGACTTTTCATTAGATTGGACATGAACTGTGTGCCCTGATCAGTTAGCATTTCTCCAGGGAACCCCACCCTGCAGGATATACTGATCAGCGCATCTGCCACCTTATCTGCCCGGACAGAAGATAAGGCAACAGCCTCAGGGTACCTGGCTGCATAATTCACCACAGTAAGAATAAATTGTTTCCCTGTTCTGCTAGGTATAGCTAGAGGTCCCACAATATCCACTGCCACTTGTTCAAAGGGTACAGATATGACTGGTAGGGGCACTAGGGGAACACGAGTAACATCCCCAGACTTACCAACCCTCTGGTAGACATGACAGGATCTACAGTAATTAGCAACAGCAGTACCCATAACTGGCCAGTAGAAATTGTGTGCCAACCTGGACTTTGTCTTGGCCACTCCCAAATGTCTTGACAGGGGGGTCTCATGGACTAACCTCAGCAGCTCTTTCCTAAACCGCCTAGGAACCACTAACTGCCTTTCTCTCTCCTGGGGCCCTAGCATGCCTTTGGAAAGGGACTCCCAATACAAGATATTGTTTTCCCAATATACCTGATGCCCATCGGTGTTATCACCTGGCTGTTCGGCACGTTGTCTCAGCCCTTCAAGGGAAGGATCACTGCGCAGTGCTTCCTGGAAATGTTCATTGCCCTCCCCCCTCTTGTGGCATCAGGGGGCACATTTCCCTCAGGTGAACTAGCATCTCCACCCTCCTCTGCTTTGGCTTACGAATCACACAACTTTCCCCTTGCATCACCATCCTCCCTTCTTTTTACAGCTGCAGCCCTGGCACACTGCTGACGTGTAATCACTTCCACCATTGGTATGGCTCCCTGGGGTTTACCTTCCTCCCCCTCAGTCCCGGACATAATGTTACAGGCATCATACACATGCACATCACTCCTTCCCTCCTCCTTCTCCTCAGCCATCTCAGGCTCCCAGGATTGGGACATATTGCTCACTGCTGGTCCCTCATCCTTACATATCACCAGGGGCACACCAACCCCTCCCCCTAGCCCATCTCCACTAGGTTTTGACATTGGCAATTCATTGGCATTACATTTTACAATACACCCCGCTTCACCTTTGGAAGACATAACTGGTTCAGTCACAGGTAAACATTTATCAGCCCCCTGCACTCCCTCCCAGTTATCACATTTCACAGTGTCCCCCATAGTCTTGAACAATCAGGGCTGTCTCCTAGCCCGTCTGGTGTGCAGGCAGTGTCCTCCGGAGCATAATGGCAGAGCATCCGACCCAAATGATTCCTCAGCAGAACATTAACAGGGATGTCCTCAGAGACCACCACCTCCCGCAAACCTTTGCCTGTAATCCAGGTACACACAGGCCATGTGCACAGCAGGTCGCACACCTCCAATTCCTTTTAAAGCCATGGTTTTTCCAGGGATGATGCGGTATCTACCACTTCAGGCTGCACTTAGGCAAAGAGGCCCCCGAATCACATAGACCCACGGTCCCCAGGTCACTCACAGTTACGCTTTGCAGGTTATCCGCTCTTTTCTCCACCATTCCGGACACCAGAAAAACGTCTGGGTGTCCTTCAACTGCCGGTGGAGAATTCTTTTTGTTGGGGCAAGTGGCACTCAGGTGCCCAATCTTTTTGCATCTGTAACATCGGCGGGTGTCCCCCTGACCCAATGTGGTTCCTGTTGCTTTTGGTGTTGATGGCAGGAATTTCCCAGTTGGCCTAGTGGTACTCTGTGGGTGTGCAGCTCCCTTCCAGGCATTTGATCCAGCTTGTGCAGAACCAAGCTTTGCTGTTGGTACACGGTTATTAGCAAAGTCATCTCCTAGTTCTGCTGCTTCTGCGACTGTCTTGGGCTTGCGGTCCAAAATCCACTCTCTGGCTTCAAAGCTCTGTGTTTGGAGGAACTGATCCAGGACCATCAAGTCCTCCAGGGCCTCATAAGTGGTGACTTGTAGGCCCCCAGTCCATTTCCTGAATGCAGTCCTTAGCTGACCTGCATGTTCAGTGCAGCTTTCTGTGGCGCTTTGTTGTAAAGTCCGAAACTTCTTCAGATAGGCCTCCGGAGTCAGATTAGAACTTTTTAGCAGGGCAGATTTTATTGCCTCATAGTCCTGGTCTCTTTCAGAGGGAAGAGAAGCAAACACATCCAGAGCTTTCCCTCGCAGCCATGGGGTTAGATATCATCCCCACTGTTCCTTAGGAAGATGGAACTGCCGGCAAACCTTTTTAAATCCTCTCAGGAACACATCCAGATCTCCATCTTTCTCCAACATGGGGAAATGTTCCAAGCAGGGTTTGTGGTCACCTTCACCCTGCACATCACTGCATGCAGAGAAAGTGTCCCCTCTCAGCCTCAAAACCTCCAGTTCATGTCTGCGCTGGGCCTCTCTTTCTGCCGCCTCTCTCTCAGCAGCTTGTGCCTGGGCCTCTATTTCTGAAGTTTGGTACTGGAGAAGCAACTGGAGTTTAATATTAGCATCCACATCTCTAAGGTGTTGTAAAGCAGTTCGCATATAAGAGTCCAAGGCCTCATGTGGAGAACTGTCCTGATGGGGAGTAATGTTGTTGTGTCCCACAGTCCCAGCTGTAGGACTTAGCCTCACGTCACCCAGCTCTGCTGCACGGGCATCATACTCCCCAAGATCAGCAATAAGTTGCTCCTTGTTCTTTCCCACTGTAGGGATCTCCTTTTCTTGGCACATTAGCTCCAGTGCAGGTTTGGACTGCTTGCGATATGCCTCCATACTTCCGATATGAAGCAGAGGAAGTAAAACAATAGATGGGGAGGACAGAACTGTCTTGCACTCTTTTTGGTATGTCTTTTAGATCAGCACTGAGCTCTGTCTTTGGAATTTACACACAATAAGATGTATGCAATTTCTTTTAGTGCTAAGATTTTCTAGTAAATTCCAGCAAGCACTAAAAATCTCTAAATATATCCCGATGCTGCCACCAGTTTTCATGATCACACTCTCAGCCCAGCCAAGACGCTAGGGGGAGTGTGATGGTGCAAGGGTTAAAGCCACCAGACCCCTGGGTATGCATAAAAGAGTACAGCAAGACAAGTTCAGAAAACAAAAAGAAAGTCCTTACAGTATAATGGCATAGCAGTCCTTGTGAGTGAGTCTCCAGCTGTTGCTTAGGGTCTTTTTTGTCCAGCTTTTGCCACAGGCTTGTGACAGAGGTTTCTGATTTCAGAATGTCCTTAGCATCTAGGTTTAATTAGCTAAATTTAGGAGGGAAAAGCTTCATCCCCCTCCCCTCTGACCCCACCTGGTGAGGGCATTTCTCTTCCAGGTCCCTTATCTCAGGATACACAAACCAGGCACAGTCTGAGTGACTCCTCACCCAGGTCTTGGACTATACATTATGCACAAATACAATCATAATACACATGCTTATTCTATAATCAGGCCTTGGGCCTGACATGGGGGGGGGGGCGCATCTTTTTTGCAATAGCACTTTGCATTCCCTGGTAAACTCTGCTGAACTGCTTTTTTTTGCAGACAGTGGTTATTCCTCAAAATAAATTCAGTTTGGAGGGGAGTGATACACTGAAAACTGCATGGATGAATCATCCTCTCCTGCTGAAACAGGAATGAATTTAACCATTTGCCTGGAATGTCCCATTAAATTTTATGTTCAGGCAATAAAATAACAAAAACATATACTCACCTTTTGTCCCGCGCAGTTCCTTCATTCAGCATTGGCATTTTATTACATACTAGTGAGGAAGAACGAGCGGTTCCATCCTCCACTGCTGGGCAGACATGGTGGTGTCCATTATTATGGCTCAAGTCCCCTAACACTCCTGCTCCATTTATTGCAATGGAGGAGGTGTGCCAAGGCCAGGTATGCTGAACCCTCTTTGGAATTCCCCCTCCATTGCAATAAATAGAGTGGGCTTGTCGAGTAGGGGTTATGAAAATTCCGTCATTGAATAGAGGAGCTGCGGGGGAAACACCGGACCTGAAGGAGCTGCACTAAGGAGCTGCAGGTGAGCAAGGACTTTTTGTGTTTCTGCCTGGACAATCCCTTTAAATTGCCTTGGGGGCAGCATGAAGATACTAAGTATAAGGGATAGGGGAGATTGGATAACTCATTATCTATCACTAGAACGCCCTGCTGGTGCATCTGCTGCTTATCACTGATTATTATAAACAAGGGCTTTAGATTGAAAAGCTTAAAATACATTTATGATTATTGTTCCTAAGCTTCCTATGAAAGGTACATTAATTATATAATATTATTTTGAGATTTCCTATATTATTTTATACTGACTCCCTAGCCCTGTAGTAGTGAGCAAGAGTACCAGTTAGAAAAACAGGATACTGTGGGCCAACTGGCATAAAACAGGCAGGCACTGGCAGAGTTCTTGTGCAAACACAGGAACAGTCACCAGTTCCAGTTCAGCATTGCATCAAAAGTCCATCAAACAAATAATGCTTTCTTCAGCAAAAAGTCAAATGCATATAAATCTAGAGTTCACCCAGTAACAGGCTTTTCAGGCAGACGCTGGTTCTCTCCAGCTTCCAGCAGAGCAGTGGGGATAGTTCCCTCCTGTTGCTCAGCTCACATCTTTTTTGCCCCCTAAAATCCAGCAGCTTTTCCCCTAATATCAATCAGCAATTTGTGAATCCTGGACTGAAGTACAAGACTGGCCACCCCATTCAGACTTTACAGACATAGAAATCCAATTTAAACAAACTACTTGACAACCTAACTGTTGCCAGCCAGTAGCTTTATCCGGGACTTAAGCCACTGAAAGCCTCAGCCCCAGTGGCACGTATTTTCCTTCCAGGACCAACCCTGCTTACTGCTTACATATCCCCACCCTCTGCCACAGGCCAGGGGATTGAGCACTTGAAGCTAAAAAGCAGTAAGCCCTTGACAAGGCATCTGCATTTGCATGTAGATTACCAGGCCTGTGTGCTCCTACGCAATTGAAATTATGTAATGCCAGAAACCACCTTGTTATCCTGTCATTGTTCCCTTTATTTCGGCTCATCCACTTTAATGGTGCATGGTCTGACACCAACTGTAAATTTTTGCGTACTTTAAGGGCACATTTTAAGCACTCATGTTCCATAATCGGAATAGTTCCACTCACAAAACATGAGTTTTCTACTTAAATAAATCACTGGGTGTTCCTTCCCATTTATCTTTTGAAACATTATTGCACCTAATCCCACGTCCGAGGCATCTGTCTGTACAATAAACTTTTTGGAAAAGTCTGGTGCTATCAACACAGGTTGGCTACATAAAAACTTTTTGAGGCCCTGAAATGCTTTGTCTGCTTCAGCAGACCACTGAACCATAAGGTGTTTTACCTTTTGTAAGTTCAGTCAGTGGTGCTGAAATAGAGGTAAAGTTGTGAACAAACCTCTGGTAGTAGCCAACGATCCCCAAGAATGCTTTCCCCCTTTTTTGTAAGGAGCTATGGCCAGTTTTGGATTGCATCAATTTTATTCACCTGGGGTCTTATCACACCTCTAACCACAATGTAACCTTCCTCTAACCCAATGGCACATTTATCTGGGTTAGCAGTAAAGCCAGCCTCCCTGAGAAAATACAACACAGACTGGACTTTACTTAAATGACTCTTCCAAAACTGAAGATCAAAATATCATCCAAGTAGGCAGAAGCATACCTATAATGAGGCCTTGAAATCCAAAGCATTGCTCTTTGGAAGGTAGCTGGGGCCCCCTTTAATCCAAAATGCACCTTAAGGTAGTGGAAGTGGCCATCTGGGGTGGAGAAGGCAGTCTTCTTTTTGGCCTCTTTTGACAATGGGATTCACCAATATTCTTTGGTGAGGACCAAGGTAGGAATACACCTGGCTGGTCCCAATCTCTCAATGCACTCTTGGACTCTTTCAATAACCACCAAAACTATCATTCTTTAAACTTTCTCAGAAGCAGGCTGAATTCAGGCTGCGGGGCTTCAATATGGCTTAAAGTGGACTAAAACCCAGGTTTTTTACTATCCAGGGTTTTGGTTCTTCACTCCGGGGCAGGAAGAGGCCTCCTCTCATGCTGGAACCGCTAGAGGAAAACCTTCTTTTAGGTCAATGGGTTCCTCTAGAAGTTCATTGTGGACCTTCTCAACAACAGGGACCATAGCAACAGATTCTGGACTGGTCTTATCAGTGGTGGATACTGCTTAGTGTCACCATGGATACATATAACCCCACCATCCTTGCAGGGGTTGTTAAAAGATGTGGAACGGAAGCCTTTAAGAGACTGACCAGATTTCCTGAGTCCAACAGTCCCACAAATTTGACACCACTAACAGTAAGCAGCCGCTCTTAGGGACCAACCTCCGGTAGGGTACCTGCACTGCAGGCAGGATGGGCAAAAAAAGAGCAGCGGCAACTGGCTCCACATTGCATTGGCTCCACCTCCTAGGGGCAGTAGATCAAACATCTGGGAGTGTGGGAGCTTTTTCAAAATGCCATTGCCCCACTGCGTGAAACCCCCCAGATCACCGAAGCCAACTCACCTCTTCCCGGTCCTACGGGGCATGTGCGACTGCACGTCCAATCAGCGCACTCGGAGCTGCTGACATCACATTGTCTAAGCCTTCACCTAAGGCCAGCAGCTCCGAGCGCACTGATGGCCGCATCCACCGCTACCCGCTAACAGGGAGTGTACTCGAGCCGGCCATTCACAAGTGCCTGGTGCAGACACGTGCCTTGCTAAAGCAGGGTTGTGGCCGCAGCTCGCACATGCGCCATTGGAACGGGAAACAAGGTAAGTGTATGGGTGTAAGAGTAATTGTATGGGTGACCTAGGGGGTTTTTACACAGTGGGGCATCACAATTTCTGATGCCCCGGGGCGAGGGAATCAATCGGCCCAGAAATCTTATAGATTCCCGGGTCGATCGCAATGGGTTTTGGTCCACTTTAAATGCCTGCATAGCACTGAAGTGCCCCATTGGGGTTGAGGTATGTGGACAATAAAACAGTGGGCATCTGAGACCACCAATTGTATACCGTGGCAGACAAATCTGGAATCTGGAATAAGAGGTAGTTTGGGTCCCAAAAGCGTGTCGGTCAGAAACTTGATTACTAAGATAATTTACATAGCTGTCATCTCAGCTCAAAAGAAAGAGGGCACAAACTCAAAAGGCAAAGTGGACCTTATGGAGACCCAATGGACGTCACACGATTCATAAGGACTTAACTGTGCTTAAAGTCACAGGGAAGAATCAGATTAATTAGCAGACAGATTAACACCTGCCTAGGGCAGCTTATTTTGCTGATGCAAACATCCTAAATTTTAAATAGATTTGCAAGAGGTGAGTTTTATCACATAAAACATTAAGGACAAATAGTCGAAAGTGGGGCTGGCACATCCAAAGAAGTAGCATGTAATGGCAATGTGTTAGACACCCTATTCAGAGTATATATGGGATGGGGGTCCCAGGCATATATA
Organism: Gastrophryne carolinensis; assembly: GCA_027917425.1. NCBI lineage: Eukaryota > Metazoa > Chordata > Amphibia > Anura > Microhylidae > Gastrophryne > Gastrophryne carolinensis. The sequence continues at coordinate 380,925,477 of CM051237.1, read as the reverse complement.
CACACAGCCTTGAAACCCAGTGGCCATCCAAAAAGTGGGTTTTCCACTATAATAAATTGCAGATTACTGAAGCGCATTACTGGGAGAACCCAAAACCCATTAATAGAATGTGCCATATCTTTTTGGATAACTAGATGAGATCAGAATAATCAATGCCCAATGCAATGCAAACCCTTTTTCAGAAATAGTGAACGACCTACCACAAGGGCTAATATATCCTTTGTCCTTGTCAATTGGACAAATATGACCCGCTTTGGGTGGGGTCCCACTTGTTGCCAGTCTGGGGAAGGGTCTGTCTCTGGCTGGATCTCCTTTATACTGAGGAAGACTGCCTCTAGATAAGATCTCTAGAAGGCTGCAATGATGTATATGTTCCTGAATCCTGATCAGTGGGTACCTCGCTGTGTGAAACCCCCCAGGTCGCCCATAAACTCACCTTCTTTTACGGTCCAATACATACATGAGCTATCCCTCTAGCAAGGCACATGGCCGCACCCAGCATTTGTGAATGGCCGGCGTGTGTAGCGGGGGATGTGGCCGCCAGTGCGTTCTGATCCGCTCACCTTAGACGAAGGCTTAGTCAAGCTGATGTGAGCGGACCTGAGCACATTGATTGGACGAGCGGTCGCGCATGCGCCATAGGACTGGGGAGGGGTGAGTTTGTTTCAACAATCTGGGGGGTTTCACACAGCGGGGCACCCGGGGGCAAGGACCAAAACCCAGGATAGTCAAAATCATGGGTTTTGGTCCACTTTAAACTGTAGATTCTATGCATTTTACTGCTGTGTTGTATTTCCTGTATATCGGGCTTTAAACTCTTTGACTGGTACTTTCTTAATTTCCTGTCTGTGTTTTAGCCACCATGTAAGGTGACAATCTCTTACTGTATTCATGTTCCAGTAAAGCAAGTTTCTGTCATATCACTAATGTCTATCTGGATTACGACTCCGCTGCACCTAGTGCTCACACTCTGCAACAGTCTCATGTCAGGAAGATGATCAGCTGAAGTGGCTTGGTTCTGAATTTATTAGCTAGATAACCGCAAAACTATTGGGGTCAGCCGGTGGAACCATTAGGTGCATCAATGCCAAGTAGTGACAGAGAATCAGCATGAGTAGCAAGATGACAATTTTAACTTTGGTCCCCACACACAAGATGGCACATACTAGTAAGTTGCTATGTAGGGGTCAATTTAGTCTGCTTTCTTGTTGGAGTGACAACATAAGTACTATTTTTGAGGGCAACTACAGGTGGGTTAAAACATTTTTTTAAAGCAGATATCCAACATATTTCCCGGGTTTTTGCTTTGTGCCCTGCTGTGTGAAACCCCCCAAAAAGACCATACAAACTCACCTTCTCAGGCTCCATTGGTGCATGCAAGGGCTCTGGTCCAATGAGAAATTTTCTGATTTCAATGTCTTTATCTAATCTGATTTGAATGTGATTTGATTTTATCTGATTTGAATGTCTGGGGCAGGAGCGTGTGCACAACGTTGGGGATTTGGCAGCATAAACAATGAGAGCCATCTGCCGAATGACGTAATCACAGCAGGCTGTTGGGGTCTGGAAAGGTGAGTTTTTATGACTCGCGGCTTCTGTGGGTAGGTTACAGGTTGAAAGAGGATGGAGCTGTCTGTAAGCCAGCGGTATTTTGTGTGTTGATTTGTTTTCTTCACTTTTTGGTACTTTCTTGATTGATTTAATGATTTATTGTAATTATTTAGGCATCGGTAGAACTTTTCACTTTGTATCTTCACCTGGAGGCTCTATATTTACACTGTTTGATCATTTGTCAGTATTGCAGGTTTTGTGGGTGTGTTTAGATTATTTAGTTGTGTATTGATCTGGATCAATAGGCAGCTAGGTTTTGTATCTAATTTTTGGCTCATGGGTGAGCCGATGCTTGTGATCTTGCATTATATTGGATATGCCAGCTCTTTCCCTGTCTTTTATCTTTTGTCCTTTGTCTTTTGTGTATAAATGTGTTTTAATGTGTACACTTGTGTGATATGTTTATTTCCATGACTCAATAAAATGTTTTATTTTTTCATTCCAATAATTTTTATCAGAGAGAAATAATAACATCATGGCTTACAAAGCAGTTACAATACACAATGCAAGGGTAAACAGCAAATCGCATTCTTGAATTTCAAAATTGCCCCCCCCCTTCAAAATATACAGTCACACAATAGTATTAAGGGTAATACATTTCACATGTTGCAAGTAATGAAGCAGGCTCCCAAGAAACATGTTACAAGTAAGGAACCAAGGCTCCTAAATCCAAATTTAGGGGCAGTGTCAAAAAGAATGGTCGCTATTTTCTCATATATCATAAACTGATGCATTCTGTCCTTGACTTCCTGAATCAACAGAGAAGGGAATTTCCACGCCTTTGCTATCGTCTGCTTAACGGCCATCCAAATAACCTCACAGAACCACCTTACCAAAAAAAAAAACCCCAGGCAAAAAGCACAATACGTCACAGTAAAAATAACATAAATGTATTACATACGAGACAAAAACTGGCAACACATTGTTAAAAACAATGCCAGCACAATTGATAATAATCAATGATCCATGATTACAGGGCATCCCAAATGGGATCTAGTATTGCTGTCCATATTGAGAACAAAGTAAAACAAAGTGCAAAAAAGGTGCAAATACAAAGAATCTATATACTCCAAACCGTGCATCCAAGCGGTGCTCTTATAGGGTGAAAAATGTGGTATGTCTTTTCAATAAATGAATGGTATCCATCCTTACTCAGGAGGTGGACAAAGCGGATAATGCCTGCATCCACCCACCTTCCAAACAAGGAAGGGAAATAATATCCAGGACGAAACAAGGGGTTGTGCAGCAACATTGTTAAAAGCATGTGCGGGGACATCAATTTAGATGAAAACTTCTTAGAATGGCAGAATTCGAATGAGTGCCTTGCGACAAAGAGTAGGCATTAAATCCAGAGCGATCCATAAGAGACCATCTATTTTAACAGGGTCTCGGGTTGGATCCCGGGTTGCATGGTTTTCGGGGCTAACTGGGCCAATTGAAATGCTAGGAAGTATCGAGAAAAAGAAAGAAAGCCCCGGAATGAAAACCGCTCGGCTAAAAAGGCGAACAGAATCCAAAACCACCATAGAGATCGGGTGGAGCAGGGGCTTACCTTGGGACTCACTGCAATGCCCAAACATCAATATAATGCTAAAAGGGTGTGATCATATCTATATCGTGAGGTTGACAATCATCTTATGGGAGGACAAGTTGAGCTGTGACTCAAAACTGAATTGACCTGTATGCTGGATTTCTATTTCTCCTGTACTGTCTTACTGTTGATGCTTTGCTTGTATAGTTTTGAAAAACTAATAAAGAATTAAAAAAAAAAAAAAAAGAAAGAAAGCCCCCCGCTTGTGGGACCTATATAAATTGCCCTAGCTAACCTCTGCCTTTTACTCCCCCCCCCGAGTTAAAGAAAATAAAGCCAATTATTATAAACATAGGAAATATAATAGAAACTGAACAGGCAAGGGAAACAAATACAAAAACTTCAGCAATATCATTATCTTCATCTTCTAACTATCCAATGTTTCTAGCAGCTTGCAAATTTCTCTACTTGTGGGTAGTTGGCTTTGAAGAGACCAATGTAGTCAGCAATTACTAAGAGCTTTTGTTGCCAAGCACATAACACAACTTGCTCACTTGTCCAGGCATTAACTGGCAAGCACGTAGGCGTTACTTTCCCCCCTGTTACCAGCCACAAAAATAAAAATAAATACTCTCCTGACCCCTCGTTCGATCCACCCAGGTCTCCTCTTCACCCAGGTGGCATCCATTCCCCCCCCCCCCGGCCCTTTTGACTCTTTGTGGCTCCCGAAATACCCCGCCCCCCCAATTCCTGCCGCTGATGACAGCTGTAAAAAAAATGACATTTACTCACTTGCGGCCGCGATCCTTCCCGCTGGGTCTCCTCTTCACCGGGTGAGGAGAGGACGAAAAGTCACCCTCTCCCTCACTTTCTGGGTCGGCCGCCATTTATCTTCCACTCCGAGAAGCTCAGTCGTTTCGGTTGTTTGGAGGAGGAAGGTCGGAGTGGGCAAGATGGCTCTGATCTCTCGCCCCCCTCCCCCAGCCCTCCTTCACCGCCATATATTTTTTAACGGTTTATAGTGTATGTTCTGTCGCCCAGCAGCTATAAAAGGCTTCCAGCAGCAGCAAGAGAGCAGAAGCCAGAGTGATCAGCATGGGACACAGTGGCCAGGGATAGATGTGAGGTAAATATTACATTAAAAAATAATAAATAAAATATTTTTGCCCCTTGTCTCTGTGTGTTTTTTTACGCTTAACCCTTTGTGAACTGGTAAGGCATCCATGAGACCCCTATACCAGTTCACATTGCTGGGGGGTGGCAAATCACCTGCGGCTAGCGGGTGACTTGCTATATAACCTGCCTCTCCAAAGGCCAGAGGGGGCGGAAGAGCCCGGGGCCTACGGAAGCTATGTGGGCCTGTAGTCGGCAGGGCGGGGGGGGCCACCAAAGCTGGCCCCTGCGCTCTGTTCTACAAGTCCTGCATAGCTGGTCCCGGGCTGGTTATGCTGGGTAGGGGGGACCCCATGTCATTTTTTTGTTGGGACCCTATGTATTTTTTTTAATAAACCCCTTATTTTCTGTCGCCCAGCAGCTATAAAAGGCTTCCAGCAGCAGCAGGAGAGTAGAAGCCAGACTGATTAGTGAGGGAAGGAGAGGAATGGGAGGCAAGTATAAAAAAAAAAAAAAAAGAAAAAATGTTTTCTTTTAACCCTTTGTGAACTGGTAAGGGCCGATGAAACCCCTATACCAGTTCACAAAGCTTAGGGGCTGACTTTCTATTAACCCCCAGCCCCCCTTTCACCTGTCCCCCCAAAACAAGGAGGGGTGCAGAATGGCCTGGGGACAATTTAGGTGGCGCGGGCTTGAAGCCGGCAGGGTGGGGGGGGCACCAGAGAAAGGGACCGCCATATTTTTTTTAACCGTTTATAAGCCTCGATTCAGAGGCACATTCGTCTGGACTTCCGTAGCTGCCTGTGTATGTTCTTGTGTGTCTTTGTCATTTTTTTGCCTTTTTTCGTAAGTTTTCGCACAAACGTTCGGGCTAATGCGTATATGCGCTTACGTTAGACGGATTGAAATCTGATCATTTTCATTACTTTTGATAATTTTCGCATCCAAATCTGAAAATTTGCGTTCGTTCAGATAACTTACGTTATTGTTATGGGCTTGCGACTCATTCAGAGAGCTGATTGCCAATGGGCCACCGCCCTATAAATCCGTTTCCTTTGCGATCCCCTTACATTTTGACCTCGGATACCCTTGCAATGAACCAGTTGTGTGCCTTTGTGGAGGAGCATCATGAGCTCCAGTGAATGGGCATAGAAATTGTCAGCAGGGCCGAGACCAGATTGCACCGGCGACGCATGCACATCGATGGCATGCATGACGTTGAGCTGTTCGAGCTGACCAGACTTAATCGCTCTTCCCTCCATAAATTGTATAGTGAGCTGCGGCCATGGTTAGCCCGCACCACAAGGAAGGGGCAAGCAATTTCAGGTATGATCAAGATGCTTGGCTGCCTGCAATTTTTGGCGAACGGCTCGTTCCAGAGGCTGGGTGCCCTCTCCGTGGGGATCTCCCAGCCTACGCTGAGCCGCGCGCTATCCAAGATATATTTTTTTTCCTGGCGACATGGTAGCCATGAACGCGATTAAGCTGGCATTTTATAATATCGCCGACATGGGTGCCATTGATTGCACCCACATTGCCTTGGTCCCTCCGGCAGCTATCTATAGGCAAGTACATTTTTCTGTAATTTTTTAATATAGTTTACATAAATGGTATTTGAAATATCTCTTAATCCCTCCTTGCAAATAGTCCCTGTGAAATAGCTTACCATGTATCTCTGTTAATCCTCCTTGCAAATAGTCCCTGTGAAATAGCTTACCATGTATCTCTGTTAATCCTCCTTGCAAATAGTCCCTGTGAAATAGCTTACAATGTATCTCTGTTAATCCCTCCTTGTAAATAGTCCCTGTGAAATAGCTTACAATGTATCTCTGTTAATCCCTCCTTGTAAATAGTCCCTGTGAAATAGCTTACAATGTATATCTGTTAATCCCTCCTTGTAAATAGTCCCTGTGAAATAGCTTACAATGTATCTCTGTTAATCCCTCCTTGTAAATAGTCCCTGTGAAATAGCTTACAATGTATCTCTCTTAATCCCTCCTTGAAAATGGTCCCTGTGAAATAGCTTACAGTGTATCTCTCTTAATCACTCCTTGTAAACAGTCCCTGTAAAATAGCTTACAATGTATCTCTCTTAATCCCTCCTTGTAAATAGTCCCCGTGAAATAGTTTACAATGTATCTCTCTTAATACCTCCTTGTAGATAGTCCCTGTGAAAAAGCTTACAATGTATCTCTCTTAATCCCTCCTTGTAAATAGTCCCTGTGAAAAAGCTTACAATGTATCTCTCTTAATCCCTCCTTGTAAATAGTCCCTGTAAAATAGCTTACAATGTATCTCTCTTAATCCCTCCTTGTAATTTGTGCATGTGAAACATTGTACCGTATTTAGCTTCTACTGGTTTTCATGTCGGCCAAAGGAAAACAGTTTCATGTGGACCTGAAATAGTCCATTTAAAGTTAATCTTTACTTGATCCAACATACATATCCTTTTTTGGGCTAAAAAATACTTATGCACTTAGTTAGTGTTATTTGCATTGGCCAACATGTTTTGGGGAGGCTGTTAGGAGTTAGTGTTTGAGTAGTTTACCTTGCCTTGTTAAATTTTTTTTTTCCTTTTTTTCCACAGGAACCGCAAAATGGGCCACTCACTGAATGTCCAAGCAGTGGTGGCTCCGGACATGCGGTTCCTTAGTGTCCTCGCCAGGTTTCCAGGCTCATCCCATGATGCATACATCTTGCGTCGATCTGGATTGTACCGTCGGTTTGAGTCTGTAGAATTATCAAGGAGGATGGCTCCTTGGTAAGTTGACGCAAATAACGTCATTCACTTTTCAATGTATGCCTATAAATATAGTTTATGACCCATGTCTGAACCTATGGCTGTTTTGACCCCTCTATTACATGTTAAACCGGACCTTAACCATTATATTTAGCAAACCACAAACCCTTTACAAATGTTTGACCAGAATTTCAAAATAAGAACTGGCAACGTTTTAGTAAATTACTTATTATTCTTCCCCACACTCAGCTGCAATTCTGTTCTTGACTTTATGATAGGGTCTGCGCCATCTTTGCTTATAAGCATGACCCTTACTGAGTAGAGGAGAACGGGATAAAGTGCAGGAGGCGGGTTATAGCTGTGCTTGGCTCAAACAAAGGAGATCTGGGGTCATGAAAAGGTAAGACATCCATGAATGCTGAGCAGCACATTCCAAGCAGTCTGCCTGATTTGCCCTCATCCTCCATCTTTGATGTTTAAATGGTCCGAACATGCATTAGATGGTGTTGGGCTGTTTTTTATCAGACCAATCTGTATGTTTAGGGTATGTCTCAAATATAACATAGCCTCTTAGTCATGGTGAAGGACCATTTTTTGGATTAATTTTTGGGAGTAATGTGTAATTTATGGTATTTTTTTCTAATTTTTTCAGGGGATTCCGGCTATCCACTGCTTCCCTGGCTGCTGATGCCCGTCCTTCGGCCACAGAATGCGGCCCAGGACGCCTACAATCGGGCCCACCGGAAGACTGTAATTATTATTTTTGACTATAATTTTGCTTTGTGAATGTTGTAGTTTTTGTTTTGTTAACAACTAGTAATAAGTTAATTACTAAAAAAATTCACACATGATCTGAGAGTAATGCATTTTTTTGGTGCGTGTTGGTTTGGAAAATCCTTCAATAAGCTAAAATTCCCCAAAACATGAATGCATCAATGTAGTCAACAGGTAAAGTCACATTCAATATATTTAAGCTAAATATGTACATTTGGAGTTTAAGGGCATACTTCATGTACATACTGTACATAGTACCACATAAATATACATTTGTGGCGAATCATGGCACCTAGCAATTGTCCACATCCAGGAGTTTTCAAGTAATGTAGAGGAAAGATGTGGAGCAGATACAGGGGAAATAGGTGTTAAAATGGTTGATGCCCATAAAACCCTGGTGGGGGGCCTTGGAGGTGGCCCATCACCTGGGCATGTGTGGCATTCATAATCTGCAACTGTTCAAACATGTTTCTATTGGTTGTTCGAACTTCATCCAGCATGGCACTGAAATTACTACTTAAGGTGGCCATGTGGGTGTTGCTAGTTCGAACTTCCTCAAGCATGGCTGGGAAATTAGTAGATAAGGTGGCCATGTGGCTGTTGTCGACCTAAATTCTGTCAGCATGGTGTTTAATGTATTATTTAAGGTCTCTAATTGTGCATGATGCTGCTCTGTGGTTCTTTCAGTTATTTGGCGAAATAAATGCCTCTCATGCAGGGCTGTATTTAGGATTCATGCTGCCCTAGGCACTTTTTGACCACGCGCCCCTCCCCTTCACGGTACACACATTTTAAGTACAGAAGCATCACAAGTTGGGATGCCCTGCTGCACACCTTCCCAAAGTCTGAGGTCTGGCAGCGTATTGTTGTATTGGTCTTGGAAGCTGATTGGCTGCTGGCTGTCATATGATTGACAGCTGTAGGAGGGAATGTAGAGGTGGTGTTGCAGCTGCTGGGTCTTGGGCAGCCAGGGAGGGCAAGGGGACAGCAAAAAGGAGGGTACACTTAGGAGAACGATGGGGCAGAATGAAAAAAAAATGTGCAGGAAGAAGAAGCCGGAAGAAAGCAGGGTGGCTAGCAAAAAGAGAGGACTGTTAGCCATAGAAAGAGACTATGGAGGGCAGCATGAAGGGATGGTAAGCAGCAGGAAAAGAGGAGAGTGAGCTACAGGGAGATAGCACGATGGGAAGCAGGAGGAAAAGTTGGTGGCACAGTTAGCAGCGGAAAGAATGTACAGTGGGATAGTGGGCAGCCGGGAAGAGATGATGGGCAGCAGGAGGGGAGGATGCTGAGAAAAAGAGCAGCAGATGAGAGAGCCATGGACAGCAGGAGGAGTGGACAGTGAGCAGCAGGAAGAGAAATGGTGAGCAGCAAGAGGAGAGGACAGTGGGGAAGAGGAGAATAAGATATTGGGCAGCAGGAGGAAATGATGGTGGGAATAAAGCATTGTCAGATGTTAGGAATTGAGAAGAAAAAGTGGTTAGGAAGAGTACAAGATGGCAGCAGTAAGAGGGTGAGAAAAAAAAAACAGCAGGCAGTGAAAGGGAGCAGCATGGTAGGAAGATTGTAGGTATTAGGACACTGGCTGTTTAATCCATGGTGAGCTTAGGCAGCAGCAGGCTCCATCTATACAAAGCAGCACTGACTGACTCCATCCCCCGCGCTTCAATTTTGATTATTTTTCTCTTTCTAAGTCTCGGGAGACAGAGCCATGAGATTCAGGAATGTAGTGAGGGAATCAGAACAAGAGAAGGAGGGAGCACAGGCAGATTTTACCTTTGTTGGCCGCTTAGCAGTAAAGCTGGCTCTGCTGGCATGTCTCACATGAAAGGAGCCATTGCATGCTGCCCCTGCCCCCATGTCTCGCTGTCACCGTTACTTGTTTTTACCGCCGGGGAACACTAAACAGCTCTTCAGTTCCAGCCCACTAAGCGTTGCTACTGCTTCTTAGTTGTGTCCGTGGAGGGGCATGAGTTAACAAATGCTGTCAGCGGCAGCAGGGGCAGGCGAATGGACTGTGAAAGATGGGTGCCGGGCGCCACCTGAACAAACAGTATACAGCAGCAATTACTGCGAGTGGTACCTCTAAAACCACTGCTGTACGTGCCTGTGCCATGAAAAAAAACCTTCCCATGGAGCCGGCATTTGTGAAATATGTGTAAACGCATTGAGGGAATCAACATTTCCCCCTCATGGTGGCTCGGTCCTGCACCTCTAGATGTTGTTACCTGTGACAGACACAGCCAGGCTTGCAGAATCTACGAGCAGCCCCTGCGGTAGCAAGAGAAAACTCCCGGCTTCTTCATGCTGGAGTGACATCAGCAGTGGGCGGAGCCTGCCAGGGTCATCATACCACCTGACAACACTGAGTACGGAAGTTCAGGGAGGTGCGAGGGAGCGGGGTCATAGTGCCGGAATTATGTAGCTCCCGAGTCTGCTCCCCGTAATGATTTTACTTAGCGGCTGCAGGTAAATTAAAGTGGACCAACACCCTGTCCCTTTTTTTTTTTTTTGTATTTTAAAAATATACAAAATAAGCCCGAAGACCCGATTTAAATAGTTAAAAAAAAAAAACTTACCTTTTATAATCCGGCTCCGCGTCGCTAGCATTCAAACTTCGGGTCCCATCTTCAACTTTCTACAAACAGGAAGAGATCCTTTGACCTCTTCCTGTTGAAAATCTCGCGCATGCGCGGTAGATAGGTGAAGCGCCGCTTGCATCGGGAGCGAGCGGCGCTTCACCTGTCACTACCGCGCATGCGCGAGTCTCCCCCTGCCAGGGACGGGGAGACGTAGTGCGCGGTGGTGAAGCGGCAAGCGGCTACCGGCTGCTGTCGGGGGGGGGGGGGAGGGGGGGGGGGGGGACTTTCACATGCTGCACCGCGCGGCGGGGCATAGCGGCGAGCGCTGCTGCTAAAGAAGAAGGCGGTTGGTGGCGCGCAGAATATTACCTCTTTATCCCCTTATCAGGATTGGCTAGAAAACAAAATAAAAACCCCATCTGATTTGTTTGTTAGCCCGACCAGTAAGATAATCAGACAGATCTGACAGATTTGCTAGACATTATGTGCAGTCCTAGTGCTCCCTACATTACATGGTTGTATTAAAGTATTTGTCAAACGTTTTACAGTCTATGGTCATCACACCCCTATTCAAAAGCACTGTCAGCATTGTAACCTCTGTCCTGTACACACTTCCTTCATTTTATATTCTGCAATGCTATATTCTGCAACTTACCACCCCCTAAAGATGTAACCCTAATGACAAATCCATATAACAATTTAGTGGTTGATTGTGATGCTAAGCAGTCATACGAACGTGTAAATCAGTAACATAAAATGTATATAAAATGTACTATTGCTGACTCCCCCCATAACATTTTCAGCAGTCAGAATCCCCCTATAACATTTTCAGCAGTCAGAATCCCCCCATAACATTTTCAGCAGTCAGAATCCCCCTATAACATTTTTAGCAGGCAGAATCCCCCTATAACATTTTCAGCAGTCAGAATCCCCCCATAACATTTTCAGCAGTCAGAATCCCCCCATAACATTTTCAGCAGTCAGAATCCCCCTATAACATTTTTAGCAGGCAGAATCCCCCTATAACATTTTCAGCAGTCAGAATCCCCCCATAACATTTTCAGCAGTCAGAATCCCCCCATAACATTTTCAGCAGTCAGAATCCCCCTATAACATTTTTAGCAGTCAGAATCCCCCCATAACATTGTCAGCAGTCAGAATCCCCCCATAACATTTTCAGCAGTCAGAATCCCCCTATAACATTTTTAGCAGTCAGAATCCCCCCATAACATTTTCAGCAGTCAGAATCCCCCCATAACATTTTCAGCAGTCAGAATCCCCCCATAACATTTTCAGCAGTCAGAATCCCCCTATAACATTTTCAGCAGTCAGAATCCCCCCATAACATTTTCAGCAGTCAGAATCCCCCCATAACATTGTCAGCAGGCAGAATCCCCCCATAACATTGTCAGCAGGCAGAATCCCCCCATAACATTGTCAGCAGGCAGAATCCCCCCATAACATTTTCAGCAGTCAGAATCCCCCTATAACATTTTCAGCAGTCAGAATCCCCCCATAACATTTTCAGCAGTCAGAATCCCCCCATAACATTGTCAGCAGTCAGAATCCCCCCATAACATTTTCAGCAGTCAGAATCCCCCCATAACATTGTCAGCAGTCAGAATCCCCCCATAACATTTTCAGCAGTCAGAATCCCCCCATAACATTTTCAGCAGTCAGAATCCCCCTATAACATTTTTAGCAGTCAGAATCCCCCCATAACATTTTCAGCAGTCAGAATCCCCCTATAACATTTTTAGCAGGCAGAATCCCCCTATAACATTTTCAGCAGTCGGAATCCCCCTATAACATTTTCAGCAGTCGGAATCCCCCCATAACATTTTCAGCAGTCAGAATCCCCCTATAACATTTTCAGCAGTCAGAATCCCCCTATAACATTTTCAGCAGTCAGAATCCCCCCATAACATTTTCAGCAGTCAGAATCCCCCTATAACATTTTCAGCAGTCAGAATCCCCCTATAACATTTTTAGCAGGCAGAATCCCCCTATAACATTTTCAGCAGTCAGAATCCCCCTATAACATTTCCAGCAGGCAGAATCCCCCCATAACATTTTCAGCAGTCAGAATCCCCCCATAACATTGTCAGCAGTCAGAATCCCCCCATAACATTTTCAGCAGTCAGAATCCCCCCATAACATTTTCAGCAGGCAGAATCCCCCTATAACATTTTCAGCAGGCAGAATCCCCCTATAACATTTTCAGCAGTCAGAATCCCCCTATAACATTTTTAGCAGTCAGAATCCCCCCATAACATTGTCAGCAGGCAGAATCCCCCCATAACATTTTCAGCAGGCAGAATCCCCCTATAACATTTTCAGCAGGCAGAATCCCCCTATAACATTCTCAGCAGGCAGAATCTCCCCATAACATTCTCAGTGGCACAGTACATTACAGTGAATTAAACAGTAAACACATTTGACCAAGACATTTATAAAACAAAAGTAAACTCACCTGTCCTGCGCATCCAGCACGAGATGAGACGAGAGGAGAGCAGACGCTGAATGGAAGGAGGAGGGAGGGGAGTGAGAGGGGGGGAGGAGGAGGCTCAGGTGCCTCCAGCCAATCATGGCTGAGCACAGCTCAACCAATCAAATAACCAGACTGACTGCTAGTATAGCTGGGAGGGAGACGTGCACGCGCCCGAGGCCAGAGAGAGGACAAGCAGCCTGCTAACAACGCGAGACAACTGAAGACCTGATCTCCACGGACAAAAAATGCTAATGAGCGGACAAGCTTGATTGACAGCGGACAAGACCTGGAGGGTGGGACTTCCTGTTCAGAAATATTAATATTTCAGGCGCTGCGAGGGACAGATGGCTCCAACAGTCATCAAAAGGTAAGTGTCCTTTTATTTTACATATAATAAAGCTAAGTTGTTTTGGAGGGTGTTGGTCCACTTTAATGACAAAAAAAAAAAAAATACAAAACAGTAATGCCACATCAATGCGCCCCAGTCAGACAGATTCCGCCCTAGGCACGGGCCTAGAATTGCCTTAAGGTAAATACGGCCCTGCTCTCATGGTGCCATGCTGACTCCATGATCGGCACGCGCCTCCCCTGGGAAACTGGGCGACGTAGCTGACTATGCTTGCCAATTCCCCGGGTTGGAGCACCTGCAGATGATGGACGTCTAGGCCGACCAACAGCCACAGATGTGCTTGCCAAATCCTCTGCAGCAGACCTACCACTGGGGACTGTAGGCTCAGTCTCTGCATGCTGCCCACGATGGGCTGACAGCATGCGGCCAGCTTCACTCTGTTGCAGAGGATTTGGTGAAGAAACATGTTGGGACAGTTGCAGATTATGTTCCAGGGGGGTCTGTTGTGAAGGTCCCATCAAGGTGGCATCCTCCTCCATCTCCTGGATTTCCTCCATCAGTGTGTGGGTCTGTTGGGACATGTGAAAAAAAAGGTTCAGTTTAGGCCCTAAATATATTTGTTATGCAAATTAGTCATGTTAATTCACATGCATCAGCAGATTCAGCAAATTACACTTACCTTATATATCGGGTCCTGGCTCCTAGGCAGCACGGAAGTTTACGGCGTGGTCCAACTGGATGAGGCTTCCACACTAGCTGAGGGTTGATGCTGGGCTGTATTGTTTAAAAAAAGGCAAATAAACACCCAAATATGCATTGATGATCTGTCTTACTACATATGCTTCACTAAAACACGTGGGCAAGCAGGAATGGCAACTCCCACAACGGTCCAAGTTGTCCTTCACTATGAATGTCATTATCTGTTATATGTATGAGTCACCCTGTACATACACATTGGTCACCTTAAATAAAACAAACATGCATGTACTGCATATTCTGAGGCTTCACACATCTCTAAAGGGCCATTAGGGGCCCACACTCAGCTTGCAAATAGCATTTGCCTTAAGAGTATGCTGGTGGGCATTCTTCCTATGTAGACCTTTCCCTGACCCCAGATCAAGTATTTGTGTGCAAAGCACAGCTCAAACCCAAGTGGCTAAAGACAAAGAAGTAAGTGTTGGATATGATTCAGTAGAATCACATAACAGACAGTCCTTAGCTAATATTAAGACTTTAATAGTGACCAGAAATACTGTCCAAGGTCATGTATGGCCTAGCAAATTAGAAAATTAACATTCCAAAGACATTCCACACCCTGCTAAAACTGTAACCTCCCCCACAAGCCCCTCCCTAGGGGCATGTGTTCATATATGCCTGTGATCCTCATTTTACATGGTTAAAACATTTCATATACACACTAACATTACTAACCTGCTGGAATAGTAGGGATGTCCGTGTCCCGTCGCCCCGAGTGTCCCTCTAAGGCCACGGGATGTATCAGGCCCAGCACCATCTCCTCAGCTCTGGTAAATTGTAATTTAGTGGGGAAGCCACCGCCAGTTTGTAAGCTGAAAAATATAGTTTTGGAAATGTATGAAAATGTGGACAATACAAGAAGCAGCCAAATGCACAAAGCATATATGTACCTGTAATTTTGCCGTTTATTTTCTTTCTTCCGTGCTGCAGGTACTTCAGGTCCAATATTTTGCGTTGAATCTGCTCCACATCTTTGAGCTCTTCCCCCGCTGCATTGACCTGTCTGGTGAGCTCCTCTAAAATTTCAGCTTTGCGCATTTTGCTGGTTGCTTTGGATTTGCGCCCATATAGTTCATCATAATGTAAGGTCAGCCCACTAGCCAATGCCAGAGTTTGGGCCACCCCAAACCTGCCACTCAACTGGCCTTGGCGCAATGTCCGCCCTATTGCTTGATGTTCCGGATCATCAGTGGTTGCAGGCAATTCGGGGGACATTCTGGGCTGGCTGTGTTGGGGAGAAATGTAGGACAGGTGGCTGGCTAAAGATTGTACTGGACTTGGATATGGACTTGGGGTCCTTGGCTGGGTGGCCACTGAACTTGCAGGCGTCGATGTAGCATATGGAAAGTGCCTTGCCATCTGTGCCAGTGCCAAATGTGGCCGAGGAGGAGAGGGTGTGCTTGATGTTGTTGGGCTTCTTGCCCTGTGCCTCTGTGGTCCCTTGAGACTTGTGCTTGCATGCCCCTGGAAGGTAGTTGGACGTGTCTGTGGAGATGGTGACCTTTTGGGGCTGGGACTTCTGTCCCGGTGGCTTTTGCTCTTCCCATGCCCGCTTTTTCCACGTGGGTGTGGAGATGGTGACCTTTGGGGCTGGGACTTCTGTCCTGTGGCTTTTGCTCTTTCCATGGCCGCTTTTTCCACGTGGGTGTGGAGATGGTGAGCTTTGGGGGCTGGGACTTCTGTCCCGGTGGCTTTCGCTCTTCCCATGGCCACTTTTTCCACGTGGGTGTGGTGATGCTGAGCTTTGGAGGCTGGGACTTCTGTCCCGGTGGATTTTGCTCTTCCCATGGCTGCTTTTCCCACGTGGGTGTGGAGATGGTGAGCTTTGGGGGTTGAGACTTCTGTCCCAGTGGCTCTTGCTCTTCCCATGCCCGCTTTTTCCACGTGGGTGTGGAGATGGTGAGCTTTGGGGGCTAGGACTTCTGTCCCGGTGGCTTTTGCTCTTCCCATGGCCGCTTTTTCCACGTAAGTTTGTGATGCTGAGCTTTGGGGGCTGGGACTTCTGTCCCAGTGGCTTTTCCTCTTCCCATGGCCGCTTTTTCCACGTAAGTTTGTGATGCTGAGCTTTGGGGGCTGGGGCTTCTGTCCCGGTGGCTTTTGCTCTTCCCATGCCCGCTTTTCCCACGTGGGTGTGGAGATGGTGAGCTTTGGGGGCTGGGGCTTCTCACACTCTTCGTGGGCTTTTTTTGCGGCTGTACCTGTCTGCTTGGTGGCCTGGGGCTTCTTCTTCGCCACTGCCTCCTTTGGTTTGCTGGTTGGTGGTGCCTTAGCAGACTTTGTTGGTTTTGTTGCCTTGGCCTGCCCACTGCGGGTTTCCCACACCTTCGGACTTTATGCTCGTAAGTGTATTTTAATGCCTTTGATTTGCCATCTAAATGCATGCCTAGGCCTTAAGGAAGCGCAGGAAGAAACGGTTTGATTGAAAAGTGTCTAAAACTCCGTGCCAAACATAAGTTAGGGCCCACATGTGCGAACCAAGTCACTTCCATCTAGAAGGATAGTTTGAGGCTAGAAATGTGTTTGGAATGTCATTTAGTCAACTGATCGTTTTGTGACAGATATTTGTATGCAGTTTGATCAAAATACTATGTTTTTTTGTGTTTTTTAGACGAGGGTGTGGGTGTGGAGATGGTGACCTTTGGGGCTGGGACTTCTGTCCTGTGGCTTTTGCTCTTTCCATGGCCACTTTTTCCACGTGGGTGTGGAGATGGTGAGCTTTGGGGGCTGGGACTTCTGTCCCGGTGGCTTTCGCTCTTCCCATGGCCACTTTTTCCACGTGGGTGTGGTGATGCTGAGCTTTGAGGGCTGGGACTTCTGTCCCGGTGGCTTTTGCTCTTCCCATGGCTGCTTTTCCCACGTGGGTGTGGAGATGGTGAGCTTTGGGGGCTGGGACTTCTGTCCCGGTGGCTCTTGCTCTTCCCATGCCCGCTTTTTCCACGTGGGTGTGGAGATGGTGAGCTTTGGGGGCTGGGACTTCTGTCCCGGTGGCTTTTGCTCTTCCCATGGCCGCTTTTCCCACGTGGATGTGGAGATGGTGAGCTTTGGGAGCTGGGACTTCTGTCCTAGTGGCTTTTGCTCTTCCCATGGCCGCTTTTTCCATGTGGGTGTGGAGATGGTGAGCTTTGGGGGCTGGGACTTCTGTCCCGGTGGCTTTTGCTCTTCCCGTGGCCGCTTTTTCCACGTGGGTGTGGTGATGCTGAGGTTTGGGGGCTGGGACTTCTGTCCCGGTGGCTTTTGCTCTTCCCATGGCTGCTTTTCCCACGTGGGTGTGGAGATGGTGAGCTTTGGGGGCTGGGACTTCTGTCCCGGTGGCTCTTGCTCTTCCCATGCCCGCTTTTTCCACGTGGGTGTGGAGATGGTGAGCTTTGGGGGCTGGGACTTCTGTCCCGGTGGCTTTTGCTCTTCCCATGGCCGCTTTTCCCACGTGGGTGTGGAGATGGTGAGCTTTGGGAGCTGGGACTTCTGTCCTGGTGGCTTTTGCACTTCCCATGGCCGCTTTTTCCACATGGGTGTGGTGATGCTGAGCTTTGGGGGCTGGGACTTCTGTCCCGGTGGCTTTTCCTCTTCCCATGGCCGCTTTTTCCACGTAAGTTTGTGATGCTGAGCTTTGGGGGCTGGGGCTTCTGTCCCGGTGGCTTTTGCTCTTCCCATGCCCGCTTTTCCCACGTGGGTGTGGAGATGGTGAGCTTTGGGGGCTGGGGCTTCTCACACTCTTCGTGGGCTTTTTTTGCGGCTGTACCTGTCTGCTTGGTGGCCTGTGGCTTCTTCTTCGCCACTGCCTCTTTTGGTTTGCTGGTTGGTGGTGCCTTAGCAGACTTTGTTGGTTTTGTTGCCTTGGCCTGCCCACTGCGGGTTTCCCACACCTTCGGACTTTATGCTCGTAAGTGTATTTTAATGGCTTTGATTTGCCATCTAAATGCATGCCTAGGCCTTAAAGTGGACCAACACCCACGGGTGATCGGCCCGGGAATCTATAAGATTCCCGGGCCGATCACCCCCCACCCCGCGGGACATCCGAGATCGGGATGTCCCGCGGGGTGAAACCCCCCCAAACACCCCAAACTCCTTACCTTATCTTCGGCGGCGGCCGGCCGCCGCCGCCTCCCTCGCGCTCCTGTAGGCGTGCGCGTGCCCGCGCCGGCCGTCTGCGAATGGCCGGCGGGGGCGCGCGCGCGCCGAAAGTGACGCGAGGGAGGCGGCGGCGGCGGCTGCCGCTTAGACGTTCTTGTACGTCGGCGCTGGGAGCGGGGAGAGGTGAGTTTTTCGGGGGGTTAGGGGGGGTTTCACACAGCGGGGCACCCCGATCGGGGGTGCCCCACCGAAGTGGACCAAGACCCAGGATAGTCAAAATCCTGGGTGTTGGTCCACTTTAAGGAAGCGCAGGAAGAAACGGTTTGATTGAAAAGTGTCTAAAACTCAGTGCCAAACATAAGTTAGGGCCCACATGTGCGAACCAAGTCACTTCCATCTAGAAGGATAGTTTGAGGCTAGAAATGTGTCTTGGAATGTCATTTAGTCAACTGATCGATTTGTGACAGATATTTGTATGCGGTTTGATCAAAATACTATGTGTGTGTTTTTTGTGTTTTTTAGACGAGGCTTCAGCGCAGGTACGACTACCTGCCCAACTCATTTGAGAAGAGGACCGTCGCCCTGGAGATCGTTTCCAGGATTCAGCACGAGACGGACACCACCTTCACCCACACGCAGATCATGCAGCATTGGTCGGACCTGAAACGGCTCCACATGCCCCGGGTGCGGCAATTTTTCTGACTCCATTTCCCAAGTAAGTACATAGCGATTGCATGCTAGATGTAACTAATACAGAAGGTAGGCCTTTATTTATAAATGATTTTCTTTTCCAGTGCTGGAAATGGAGTACCGAATCCGACGCACCCGGAGGCGCACAGGCCGACCAGTGCTGCATGAATCTGCAGCAGGAAGTGAAGGTGGTGGATCTCCAGGGCGACGTTCCTACCCCTCCTCTGTAGGGGGCTCCGACCAGCCCCTGGACCTTTCTACAGAGGAGGGGCGTCACGGCGTGAGCAGGGAGTCGTACCCAGCGACGGAGCCGTTAGCCTCTGGTATGTGACTCTTCATGTAAGCGCACACACATACATGCTATTTGAAACAAAGCTGATTCCCTTCACCTCTTTTTCTAGATTTTGATGTAGCGGGTGAAGGATCTGTGGAAGACTCTGCAGCAGATCAGGCCCAGGAGGCACATGGAGAAGGTGGGTGATGTCACACACACATTGAATTTGTCATTTGATTACTGTTGACTAAGACATTAGAAGTGACCCAATTTGACATGTCTCTACAGCCTCAACTTCACACCAGTGGCAGGGCCCAGAACGGAGGGTGGTCCCCGAGGCACACGTCGGCCACCAACGAAGTAAGTTGTAATGTCATTCTTTTGATTATGTGGTAATTGACATGATCACCAAGAGTCAATTGCATTAGCATAATGACATATGCCCACTTCTTTAGATCAATTACTTAGCATAATGACATATGCCCACTTCTTTAGATCAATTACTTAGCATAATGACATATGCCCACGTCCTTAGATCAATTACTTAGCATAATGACATATGTCGTCATGAGTTAGCTTGCCACCTAAAAAACATTCCATCCAAAGGTGAGAAACATGTATTTGTCCAAAAATAATGTTTGTTTCTTTTTTCTCCAGGGACCACACGTGCCAGAGTGGAAGCCATGAGTGAAAGGGTCCTTCAGTTGGTGGCCGACATGCAGGAGCTGCGTGACTCTTTGGGGAACACAGAAGAAGACTAATGTTCTGGGTCCTGCCATTGTTTTTTATATAGTTTTAGTGTTTTTTTTTTTTAAATTGTACATTTTTAAGAAAATTTTAAAAAAAAGCCAAAAAAATGGCATTTGCTTAAAAAACAAACAAAAAAAATTTTCTGTGTCATTTTCTTTAAAACAATACATTAACACAAAATGAATGGGCAAAGAAATATTTAGAGATGAAGATTCACATGACGGCAAAGTGATTTGGGTAAGTTTTAGGGGTCATACATGGAAGAAGAACCTAACCGCGAAGCGATTTGGGTACGTTTTAGGGGTGAAAAATGGAAGAAGAACCTAACCGCAAAGTGATTTGGGTAAGTTTTAGGGGTGAAAAATGGAAGAAGAACCTAACCGCAAAGTGATTTGGGTAAGTTTTAGGGGTCATACATGGAAGAAGAACCTAACCGCGAAGTGATTTGGGTAAGTTTTAGGGGTCATACATGGAAGAAGAACCTAACCACGAAGTGATTTGGGTAAGTTTTAGGGGTCATACATGGAAGAAGAATCTAACCGCGAAGTGATTTGGGTAAGTTTTAGGGGTCATACATGGAAGATGTAGGAAAGCGCAAAGTGATTTAGCTAAGCATTGTAGCAGAAGTGAGTGAAGCAAATATGTAGGCGAGCACTTTAATGAGTTAAGTTTGTAGTGCGCAGGCGTAAGATCGTAAGGATTTTCGTCTGGACGATCATTTATGGGAAAAGGAAATCAGAATCTAACGGGAAACGTAAAGGATTCGTGGGAGGAGTCGATGGAAAAAGGGCAAAAACGAAAGCCGACGTTGTAACATGAGAAAATAAAACGGAAAAGTCACACTGGAAAGTTTTTCGGGGGGTTAGGGGGGGTTTCACACAGCGGGGCACCCCGATCGGGGGTGCCCCACCGAAGTGGACCAAGACCCAGGATAGTCAAAATCCTGGGTGTTGGTCCACTTTAAGGAAGCGCAGGAAGAAACGGTTTGATTGAAAAGTGTCTAAAACTCAGTGCCAAACATAAGTTAGGGCCCACATGTGCGAACCAAGTCACTTCCATCTAGAAGGATAGTTTGAGGCTAGAAATGTGTCTTGGAATGTCATTTAGTCAACTGATCGATTTGTGACAGATATTTGTATGCGGTTTGATCAAAATACTATGTGTGTGTTTTTTGTGTTTTTTAGACGAGGCTTCAGCGCAGGTACGACTACCTGCCCAACTCATTTGAGAAGAGGACCGTCGCCCTGGAGATCGTTTCCAGGATTCAGCACGAGACGGACACCACCTTCACCCACACGCAGATCATGCAGCATTGGTCGGACCTGAAACGGCTCCACATGCCCCGGGTGCGGCAATTTTTCTGACTCCATTTCCCAAGTAAGTACATAGCGATTGCATGCTAGATGTAACTAATACAGAAGGTAGGCCTTTATTTATAAATGATTTTCTTTTCCAGTGCTGGAAATGGAGTACCGAATCCGACGCACCCGGAGGCGCACAGGCCGACCAGTGCTGCATGAATCTGCAGCAGGAAGTGAAGGTGGTGGATCTCCAGGGCGACGTTCCTACCCCTCCTCTGTAGGGGGCTCCGACCAGCCCCTGGACCTTTCTACAGAGGAGGGGCGTCACGGCGTGAGCAGGGAGTCGTACCCAGCGACGGAGCCGTTAGCCTCTGGTATGTGACTCTTCATGTAAGCGCACACACATACATGCTATTTGAAACAAAGCTGATTCCCTTCACCTCTTTTTCTAGATTTTGATGTAGCGGGTGAAGGATCTGTGGAAGACTCTGCAGCAGATCAGGCCCAGGAGGCACATGGAGAAGGTGGGTGATGTCACACACACATTGAATTTGTCATTTGATTACTGTTGACTAAGACATTAGAAGTGACCCAATTTGACATGTCTCTACAGCCTCAACTTCACACCAGTGGCAGGGCCCAGAACGGAGGGTGGTCCCCGAGGCACACGTCGGCCACCAACGAAGTAAGTTGTAATGTCATTCTTTTGATTATGTGGTAATTGACATGATCACCAAGAGTCAATTGCATTAGCATAATGACATATGCCCACTTCTTTAGATCAATTACTTAGCATAATGACATATGCCCACTTCTTTAGATCAATTACTTAGCATAATGACATATGCCCACGTCCTTAGATCAATTACTTAGCATAATGACATATGTCGTCATGAGTTAGCTTGCCACCTAAAAAACATTCCATCCAAAGGTGAGAAACATGTATTTGTCCAAAAATAATGTTTGTTTCTTTTTTCTCCAGGGACCACACGTGCCAGAGTGGAAGCCATGAGTGAAAGGGTCCTTCAGTTGGTGGCCGACATGCAGGAGCTGCGTGACTCTTTGGGGAACACAGAAGAAGACTAATGTTCTGGGTCCTGCCATTGTTTTTTATATAGTTTTAGTGTTTTTTTTTTTTAAATTGTACATTTTTAAGAAAATTTTAAAAAAAAGCCAAAAAAATGGCATTTGCTTAAAAAACAAACAAAAAAAATTTTCTGTGTCATTTTCTTTAAAACAATACATTAACACAAAATGAATGGGCAAAGAAATATTTAGAGATGAAGATTCACATGACGGCAAAGTGATTTGGGTAAGTTTTAGGGGTCATACATGGAAGAAGAACCTAACCGCGAAGCGATTTGGGTACGTTTTAGGGGTGAAAAATGGAAGAAGAACCTAACCGCAAAGTGATTTGGGTAAGTTTTAGGGGTGAAAAATGGAAGAAGAACCTAACCGCAAAGTGATTTGGGTAAGTTTTAGGGGTCATACATGGAAGAAGAACCTAACCGCGAAGTGATTTGGGTAAGTTTTAGGGGTCATACATGGAAGAAGAACCTAACCACGAAGTGATTTGGGTAAGTTTTAGGGGTCATACATGGAAGAAGAATCTAACCGCGAAGTGATTTGGGTAAGTTTTAGGGGTCATACATGGAAGATGTAGGAAAGCGCAAAGTGATTTAGCTAAGCATTGTAGCAGAAGTGAGTGAAGCAAATATGTAGGCGAGCACTTTAATGAGTTAAGTTTGTAGTGCGCAGGCGTAAGATCGTAAGGATTTTCGTCTGGACGATCATTTATGGGAAAAGGAAATCAGAATCTAACGGGAAACGTAAAGGATTCGTGGGAGGAGTCGATGGAAAAAGGGCAAAAACGAAAGCCGACGTTGTAACATGAGAAAATAAAACGGAAAAGTCACACTGGAAAATGACATTCTCGTACTCTGGCATACGAATGGACGAAGACTTTAACATTTTATGTTCAAGCCTAAGCGAAGCTGCAAAATATATATATAATTTTCCTGCAAATTCCTGCAAAAATCACGGTTAAACATGGTGAAAAATTACCTGTCAACAGAGGGTGACAAAACTTCAAGTAGGTGGGCAATTAAAAGGGTTAAAAGTAGCTATGCATGTTGGTTATTGTTCTTTTCAGGGGACCTTGCTCTTTCAGATTTAGCTTGTTTTTTCTTATTTGTGTATTGATATCTTAGGAAAAAAAATTCTTTATTCTGCTTTTTTATAAATTTTTTAGGGAAACCCTGTGCAACCTAAGAATTCTTTCAGGGATTACTTCCAGGAATATGAGCCCACTACAACAATCTGGGTAAGTTTAGAAAGCTTAACATGCGTACTTTCAGGGAATATATGGTTTATGGGGGGTATTCCAAATGTAAAGGGTTGTTTTGGTTGAAAAAGGTGCAAGGTGCGCACTTTGAGGAGCTGAAAATTAAAGTAAAATTACCGCTACGCGCATGCTTTACTTTGGGGTGTTTGGCAACTCTTCCCTTGAAAGTACCTATGCATGTTATTGTTCTGTTCGCGGAACCATGCTTTTTTAGATTTAACTTGTTTTTTCTTGTTTGTATATTGTTTTCTTTAGGAAAATGTGGCTTTGATTCTTCTTTTTTCTTCTTGTTTAGGGAAACTCTGTGCAACCAAATAATTAATTGATTACTTCCAGAAAACTACACCCACGTCAACAAGCCTGGTACACCTAGAAAGCTTAAGGTGTGTACCTCCAGAGAATATATCGTTTGTGGAGGGTATTTCAAATGTAAAGGGTTTTTCTTGAAAAAATGCAAGGTTCGCATAGCGCAAAGTACAGTTGTATTTTATCTAAAAATCTCCTAAAGCGCTGTTTCAGTTTGGGGGGAGTCTCCTGGGCAGGAAAGGGTGTCTACCAATACATATGTGGTACCTTTGTAACTGGGAGAAATTAGGATTTCACACGCAATGAGATTTTATTGACAAACTTACATTTTTTATTTGGATATATTTCACCCAAAAGTATTGAAAATACACTAAAAAGGCCAAATATTTCATGTTGAAGACTAGACTCTGCTGAAAAAAACAATATATAATTTTCCTGGGAAATCCCTGTAAATCTCTTCAAAAATCACAGTTGAACATGTGTAGCGCAAAATAGTGAAACATGGTCTGGCACCTGAGGGTGACAAAAACTCTAGGTAGGCTGGCACTTAAAGGGTTAAGAAGCCACTATTGTTTGCACAGTGTCCGATAAGGATATATTAAGAGCACGTGACTTTTCATTGTTAATTATCAACCCTGAGGCATTGCCATATTTATCAAGTACCCTATGTAGGTTGGGGATGGAGACCAAATGATTAATGAGAAAAAAGGAGAGGGAGCTAGAGGGAGCCAAGAACCTCCCACCAACATCATCCTTATGAGCTGGACAACATTGAGCCTGAGTCCTGCTTATCTATTGAGGGGTACACGACAAGTTTAGAGTCCCCCCATAATTAAAACCCCCTTCTTAATCATATTTATCTGAGCAAACATAGCAGTAAAAAAGGACTAGAGTCACCTCAGTATAATGAAGTGTACCAAACAGAATGAGAAATCTCCCTTCCTCATCCCGGTATTGGGAAGCACATTTAAAAGACAACGACCTACGAAACTCAATAAAAACCTCTCTGTGCTTTGTATCATCACTAGCAGTATATACCTTAGAGAATGGATGGTGGAAGGACCTGGGAAGAGAGGACTGGGAGAAATGGTCCTGCAGAAATATGACATCAATATCGAGATAAAGATCGAAACTGATGGAGGGACATTGTTCTTTTTTGAGGGATTTTGAATTCCTTAACATTATAAGACAAAAGTCTTATTGTCATATAAACTATAAGCGACAATATCAGGAGGCAACATTGACTGTCGACCAGGAGCTTCAGGAGGTGATCAACCACCACCATCAATTCCCACAAGCGGGAGGATAAGGGGCAGTTTTTAAGACATGATAAATGTGGATCAAATATTTAAGCTAATAGAATACAGCCCTTGGGATGTTATCAAATTCATGCTAGCACCGTGAAGTTGCCTCTACACCATGTCACCAGCACCTGCACCCCCGACTTTGCAAAACCCCATGATCAGCTAGATGCCCCTGCCCTGGAGGTGATAGGCTGTGATCCGAAGAAGCAAACTTTAAGCATATTAACAGAAACCAGGAACAACAACTTATCCTCAGGGAAGGTGATGTTGATTCTTGCAAATAACAGGATTCATTTTAACGCCATGCAAACATAATTTTAACCATTCACCCGAACAGAAACACTAGCTGTTCTTATAAATCCAGCACAAACATGGTAGTAAAATATAACTTAGCCACAAAACCAAATGAGGAGCCTTAGCACCATTCAAACAGGCTCAAGACACTTATTGGGCCATGCCATGTCAAGCGGGCCGAGTGTTCCACCCCCTAGGGTCCCAGGGAGTAAGCCACAGGAAATTAACCAGGGGGCCCGATCCCCCCGATCCCCAGAAGTCACAGGCCGCCCAACCAAATTCTTTTGAGGAATGGGCAGCGAAATCGTAACCAGACAAGGGAGAAACCCACACTAAGATGTATACCCCAACATAGAGGCCACTCCTGGCCAAGAGGCTTAAAAAACAAAACAGAAGACAATAACCATTTCCATGGCACCAGTGGAACTGGAACCCCCCCTTAACAGTAGGGCAGGAGACCCCAATCACTAATTATGCCAAAAACAAAAGCTCAGTCCGCACCTGAGAACAACTAAAACAAACAAAAAACTGTCAGTATAGACCATCGTTAGGTGCAGTAGCAATGCATAAGAATTGGGACTAAAGCCCAAGTCTCAAACAACATCTCGATCCCACTTAGCCGACCACAACATTTCAGCCAGAAGACAGACATCGAGCTAGCTGCAGCAGAAGACCAGATATTGGACCTGGACCTAGATCTTCTGCCATTGGCCCTTAAGCCCCGGAGAAGTTTCCCGTCCCGTTCGAGTGTCCGAGCTTCGGGTAGGGTCAGCAGAAGTTGAAGGTCTGAGTGACAAGTTAAGGTTCGGCAAAATTGATTGTAGGTCCTCCACATTTGAAATGACATATGACTTGTTGTAAGAAAACTGCAGGGCAAACGGATAGTTCCGCCTGTATTTTATGAGCTTGCACCTCAGAACCTGAACATATGGTTATATGGTCATTTGGAGGCCAAATCAGTGTAAAGCTGGTTCTGTGTCCTTAGAAAATTAAAGGACCCTCTACTGCGTGATGCTTGCAAAAGGCTCTCCTTGGTTCCGTAAAAGTGCAGGTGGGCCACAATATCCCATGACAGACCCTCAGGACGCTTTTAAGTAAGGGCACGATGAATGCGATTGAACTCCAAATTGTAATGTCCATATTGTAATGCTATGAGGGAGGCCCCTCATTCTCAGATTAGATCTCCTGGCTCTATTCTCCTGATCTTCCTGTTTTGATCGCAAGGTATGAACCTCTGTCCGGAGGGAGCCCATAATTTCTTCATGTTCATCCAGCACACTAGTAACATCATTAAGCATGTGTTCCGAAAGTAAGGAGCTGCCTCTCAGTTATCTCAGTTCCTTGCAAACCTCCCCACTATCTTGGAAGTGATCTTCTGGGCAATGGAGTCCAGGGCCTGGTCCAACAGTACCTAAAACTTGGATACCGTAAACGGTTTATCCCCGGCAGGCGAAGAGTACTCAGACTCATTAGGGCTGATTCAAAGCCTTTTTCACATGCACTTTTGCATGTGTTTGTGTAAGTTTTGTGAGTTTTTGTATGCTTTTTTGGAATTTTCGTTACTGTTTTCATGCGTATATGCGTTTACGCTAACGCGTTGTAGTACTAATTATTATTTATAAAAAATCAATCTTTAACAATAAGGATCCCTTATTTTGGTGTTAACTTGGTTATTTGCTAGATTGTTTTGGTGTACTAAATACCCGTATTTCTGCTCTTACAGGAACCGGAAGATGGGCCACTACATTAACGTGCAAGCTGTGGTTGGCCTGGACCTTCGGTTCCTAAGTGTCATGGCAGGGTTTCCCGGATCCACCCAGGGCGCGTATATCCTGAGGAATTCGAGCCTCTATGGTCGTTTTGAATCAGGAAACTTGTCTGGTGGTTGGCTACTGGGTAAGTTTTTAGAAATAGGCTTTCACTGTATGACTATGAATGTTTTTGGATAACCCTGTCTCAACATATGGCTGTTCATTCCCTCTGATGACATGATATACAATGTAACTAAGAAGTAGACACTAACTTTGTGTTTTATTATTTTCAGGGGATTCGGGTTATCCACTACTGCCATGGCTGATGACACCAATCCTGCGGCCTCAGACTCAGGCACAGGAGGGCTATAACCGTGCCCATAGGAAGACCCGGGCTGTGGTGGAGAGGGCCTGGGCCATACAGGGGGGACCCTGCAATATGACCCGAACAAGGTAATTATTTCCTGCTGTGTCCTTCATAATTTTGCTATAATGCAGAAGGTCCCCCGATATCTCGAGGTGTCCCCTTCTCCAGCAGTCATGGACATTCCGGACGAATTATATGAGGGCACCCAGAGTGCTTCTGGGTAGTCAGTCCGGGTGCAGCTTATTACCAATTTGTTTTCCTAAACTTTGTTCATTTTGGTTAATTGTTGGTGTCATGATTTATGTTATTTCCTTGTGATTGAACAAATCTCTATTATTTATACTTTGATTTGCTTATGGTCAAAAACTAATACAAACAAACTTTGGAACAGATTTGAGCGTAATGCATTTTTATTGTCAAATATTTCCTTTAACAACATCTTTTTGTATCCAAAGAGATCAAAACTGGCTAAAAATAACACAGAACAGAGAAACTTCATTAAAATAATTTACTATTCCATAGAGAAATTAGGTGGGGAAGGGCACTCGCAGCCTACGAGGACTAGGCAAAGGAAGGATCCATTGGGGCAGACTCCAGCCCCCTCCAAATTTGGCACATCCAGAATGCTCCCCATCCACCAACAACACTAGTTTTAAGGGCAAGGGGAACAGTAGGGCCTGAATCCATAGGCCAACAACAACACCCTCTCCTGCTCAAGGCCTATTTCAGCATTACAATGTAGCGAGCCCTGAGTCAGCGGCCAGCTCAACGGCTGCAAGTTATTGGGCCAGCCAGCCTATGACACCCAGCCCCCAAGCAAGTCCAGCACAATCCTTTCAGACCCAAAGTTGTTGCTATTAGTGGGGTGTTAGGCAGCCAAGAATGTCACCAACTATTCCACCCACCCAGGATGGGTGCCTTTGCTGGTGGCTTTAGAATTTCGCCCATACAGCTCATAATAGTGGTCAGATACCCCAGTTGCCAATGCCATAGTTTGGGGCTCAGTAAATCGCCCGCTCAAGGTCCCACGCCGCAGGTTTCTGGCTAATGTTGTCCTGGCTGCCTCTTCCTGGGTGGGTGGAATATTTGGTGACATTCTTGGCTGACTTGCAGCCGTGGAATAGCCAGACTTTTCGCTCACAAAGGATTGGGCTGGACTTGCATGGGGGCTGGGTGTAATAGGCTGGCTGCCCAAAGAAGTTGCAGCCGTTGAGCTACCCGGTGACTCAGGGCTCTCCATGTTGGAATCGGGAAATTGGGAATGAGCAGGAGAGGATGTTGTTGGGGGGGCCTCTGGACTCAAAAGTGGACGCACAGGGAAGGTACATTTTTCTGAAATTTGCAGTGAATGGGGTGACTTATACCTTGGCTAATATCTATCTACCCAACATTAACCAAACAGAAACGGGGTTGCGATTCCTGCGTTTGCTGGACGAATACGCAGAGGGGGTCATAACCCTGGGGGGGGGGGGACCTCAACATGGCTATAGACCCGAGAGTGGACACTTCCCAAGGCAAATCTGCAATCCCTCAGTCCAAGTTGGCGGCATTTCGACAGGCCCTCAATGCCCTGCAGGTAATTGATGTTTGGAGGATCTTAAATAAGGGGGCAAGGGACTATACCTTTTTCTCTCATGTACACGCATCATACAGTAGATTGGATTACCTATTCATTAGTTACCATGCGCTGTCTAGGGATATAGGAGCTTCCATTGGCCCCATTAGCTGGTCGGATCACGCACCAATATTTCTTACCCTTCCCATTCCCGGGGGACCCAGGGGTCAGTGGTCGTGAAGATTAAATGACAAGACGCCATATGCCTTAAAGAGGTGGGGGAATGTATAACCAATTTTTTAACAGACCATAGAAGCGATGACACCCCCTTACTTACCCAGTGGGAGGCCATGAAATGTGTACTCCGAGGGGTGTTTATTAAACACGGGTCAAGACTGAAGAGGGAAAAGACGCGGCAGATTCAGGATACCCTAGACAAAATTCAGGCGCTCGAGAGATCCCATAAACAGTCACCTACCCAGGAAGAATTGTTGAAACTGATTGCGGCTAGGGAGGAGTTAAAGAAACTCCTCGACCGAAGCTACTTGAAGTATAGAGACAGGTGCGGGGCTAAGTACTATGAGTTCTCAGCCAAATGTGGGAAACTACTGGCAAGATCACTACACCATAGACAAAGCACGACATACGTGCCTGCGGTCAAGGGTAAGGGGGGTCGGGAACTGCACAAACCTACACAGATATTGGACGAGTTCCGAGACTTTTATACAGACCTCTATAATATTAGAGGTTGCTGGGACTCCCTGCCTGCAGAGGATTTAGATGCCCGCATACAGCAATATAAGGTGGAAACCGCAATCCCTCCTATAGCTCAGGAGACTAGTGACTCACTGGAGGAGCCCTTTACTGAGGATGAGATCAGAGCAGCCATTAAGGGGACTCCTGCGGGGAAGAGCCCGGGACCGGATGGGTTCACGTCACGATTTTACAAGGTTCTTGGCGGACAGCTCTCCCCCTTTTTGACAAAGGTATTCAATGGTGTATCTGAATCTTGCCCCTTTCCTAGACAAGCCTTAGAGGCACATGTATCGGTCATACCAAAGCCCGGCAAAGACAAAACTATAGTAGGAAATTACAGACCCATATCCCTTATTAACGTGGATCTTAAATTATTTGCAAAAATTATAGCCACTAGATTGCAAACACCTTTGATGAAGGTTATAGATAAGGACAAAGTAGGGTTTGTCAAGGGGCCAGAGATAACACCCTTAAGACGATAGCCCTCATGCGCTATGCCCAGTCAAACGGGATCCCGTCATGACTGCTCTCGGTGGATGCCGAAAAGGCTTTTGACAGGGTCCATTGGAAATTCTTAAGAGCGGCGCTGGTACAGGTGGGACTGGGCCCTGGGCTACTAGGAAAGATCATGGCACTCTATAGTGGGCCCTCTGCCAGGGTCAAGGTTAACGGTTTTCTGTCAACCCCCTTTGCCATTGGTAATGTACTTGCCAGAGATGCCCCTTGTCGCCACTGCTATACGTGATAGTAATGGAGCATTTGGCCCAGGCCCTGCGTAGCAACCCCTCAATTAGAGGGCTCCTCTGTGGTGGAAGGGAACACAAATTATTGTTATTTGCGGACAACCTCTTGCTTTACATCTCGTCCCCTTACCTCTCTCTGCCCTTTATCCTTAAGGAATTTGACAGCTTTAGTCGGCTAAGCAATTTTAAAGTTAACTTAAAAAAACAGAGGCTCTGAATGTCTCGTTACCGCAAGAGGCCTTACAGATGTTAGAGTCCAGTTTCCCGTTTAGGTGGCAGAGGGAGTCAATAAAGTATCTGGGGGTTTGTATTCCAACTGACCTAGGTCACCTTCATAAGTTGAACTATGCCCCGCTCCTCTCCAGGACTTTAGAGAACCTTGGAAAATACAATAAGACCCAATACTCATTATTGGGGCGCATAAACATAATCAAAATGGATATTTTACCACGCTTTCTCTATATTTTCCAGGCTATCCCTATTAGACCGGAGAGAGGATACTTCAAAACGCTTAAAACAGGCCTGATCAAATTCGTCTGGAATTATAAGAAATTAAGGATCAGCTACACAACCTTAATGCGCGCCAGGGAGGGAGGGGGGGCTGGGGCTCCCAGACTTCAAAAAGCACCACACAGCGGCGGTCGTGTCCAGACTGATGGATTGGTTTCACCATAGATCGGATAAACTCTGGGTGACCATTGAAGAGAGTCTGTCCCCTCTGAACCTCACGGCACTCCCTTGGTTAGACCCCGGGTTGAGGCCCGGGATGCACTCTATGTCGGTCTTGACACGCTCACTGTTATCTGTCTGGGATACAGAACTTAGGAAGGGGCCACACAGCGGCGGTCGTGTCCAGACTGATGGATTGGTTTCACCATAGATCGGATAAACTCTGGGTGACCATTGAAGAGAGTCTGTCCCCTCTGAACCTCACGGCACTCCCTTGGTTAGACCCCGGGTTGAGGCCCGGGATGCACTCTATGTCGGTCTTGACACGCTCACTGTTATCTGTCTGGGATACAGAACTTAGGAAGGGGAATTTGTTGACCAGGCCAGGTCCGCTCACACCCCTTTTCGACAACCCGGCTTTTCCCCCAGGCGTGGGGGCAGAGTTTATGATTTGGAATTACTCACAGGGGACTCGACTCGGGGACACTTTACGAGGCAACTCCCAGATCTGAGGGAGCTCCAGATGCCCCCCATCTGGAGCTCCCTCAGATCTGGGAGTTGCTGTCGTGGTTCCTCCACCGACAACTGATGGCCTTCCTTAGGACACACTCCCCTGTGGCATCTCTCTGTAGGCCCCTGACCCCATACGAGAGTTTGTTGAGGACAGATTCGGCACCCACTCACACCCTCTCGCTAACTTACAGGATTTTGCAGACAGAAGGGGAGGATTTGGGACGACCGGGGTTTGTTGGGAAGTGGGAATCAGAACTGGGCAGTGAGGTAGATGATGAAGAGTGGGCAAAATCTTTCATGTTAACTCTCTGTGGCATGTAAAGCACAGGAGAAAAACTACAAAATATTGGCCCGATGGTATAGGTGTCCGGTGGACTTGGTGAAGTTTGGAGGGGTGGACTCAGGCACATGTTGGAGATGTGAAAGTGCGGAGGGCACAATGCTACATATTTGGTGGGGGTGCCCCTTGGTCCATAAGTTCTGGGACCAAGTACTTTCCGTATATAAATTCTTGACACTGGAAAACATTCCCAACGACCCTCGGGTAGCTCTTCTGTCCATGGTGCCTGGGTCGGCCTCCTCCGTAAAGAAGGGATTGCTTAGACACTTACTTACGGCGGCTAGGGCGGTGATTCCACGGCACTGGCGCACTGGGAACGCACCGGGAGTTATGGAGTGGGTGCAGGAGGTGGAGAACATCAGGAGGATGGAGGAGTTGGTGCTGGGGGGTGAGGAGAGCGGGAGACAGAGATTCAACAAAACGTGGACGGTGTGGACGGTGAGCCACAGCACCCCCGAATTTGGTGCGTTTCTGTCCTCTTTGCAGTAGGATCGGTGGATGCTGTGTAATGAGGGTATAACGCAGGGCCTCCGAGTACAAGGCTGGTCCGTGGACTCTAACTCTCCTTTAGGCATTAATACACCCCGACGATCGAGATTTTCCGGCCTCCTCCCCGCCCCTCTCTGTTTTCCCCTCCCCCTCATCCCCAACCAACAGGTCTGTATATGTTTTTTATGTGTTTTTAGTCACAATTTCTTCTCTCTTTTTCTGTCCTCTTTCCCATATACTTTTCTTTCTCTCATCTGTATGACTTTTTTCTTTCTCTATCTTGGAGTGGTATGGCTGTTTAATATACTTAATGTAGTGTAATACACTTAATATAATAAGTTATATGCTGGAGGCTCGGGCGACCAAGTATAAGTTAGAGCCAGAAGTCGACTCCTACAATGGGGCCTAACGGCAATCTGGTCCCCCTGGACAGCAGATAAAATGCAGAATGACCAGGATTAGTGGTGGGAGAGGCGGGAGGTGGAGGAGTTGGCCTAAGATTAGAACAACTTTGATGGCAACCCCTCTCACTTTCCCTTGGACACAGAGGAGAGCGTGGGCCCAGGAGGGAGGATACACATGTATAAATGTGCTAAGGTTGATAGCCTTTGTTATATTATGCTGTACATCTGCAGGTGGAATTTTTGCTGTAATCCTAACACTCCATGCTATGTCTGTTTTTTTCTATGTTCTTAATAAAAACATATTGAACAAAATGTCCATACTCCCCAAAGTGCTTTACTATTTTAGTGTACTACCTATGCAGGTACCAACCTACATGTTATGTACATTGCAGAGACGGTTGCTACATTTTATCTGGCGGTCGGCCAGGCATAGAGTGGCGAGATATACCCTGTTGACCCATACAGGGTGGGGGGGTCTGGGAGTCCCAAACATTAGCCACTACTACAAAGCAGCACAGATAGCGCAATTATCCCTAATTCATGGTAGCAAGCCATCTGTTGTGGGTGCTGTTGGAGCTCCCAGACCTGGCCAGTACCCCACTGGACGCCCTGTTGTGGTCGACTCCCATACACAGACCCCAAAAAATTAGCCCTTTTATGAAACACTCCCTTAGGGTGTGGGATTCAGTAAAATATTCCTCAAATCTAACAACGCCATATTCAGCACCGTCGAACCTGTGGGACAACCCCCAATTCCCACCAGGACTTCACAACAAGGCCTCCTTTTCCCGATGGATAGCTGCGATAATTACTAGAGTGCACCACCTGTTGGCAGAGGCATACAGACCTTCAAAGACCTGAGACAGAGACACAAGCTACCGCAAATCAAATGGTTTCACTATTTACAATTGTGTCACTGGCTCAGACCTTTAATAACTCGAAGTTTCCCAAACAGAAAGTGGTCTAGATTTGAATCCATATGCGCCAAAGAGCCAAATAGGCCGTGACTAATTTCAAAGTTATATTGCTCCCTAAGTGATTTCTCAAGACACCAGGACCATAGCTACGTGAGGGACTGGGAGAAGGACTTGAGGGTGGCTAAGGATCAGGAGGAATGGCTTAGCATGCGGAAATCAACAGCAGGGTGTTCAATTAACACGCTCACAGTGGGATCGGCATGCAAAGTACTCCTCCACTGGTACCTAGTTCCTGACATATGGTGGAAATGCCCCATGGTCGCCCCCGGCTATGGTTGCAGGTCTTCAGGATGATAGGCCAAATTTTGAGAGTCACACCTTGACAGGGACCAATGGGTAGTGATGTTACGCCAAAAGGCACCAGAGCCCACTCATTAACAAAATAAACTATTCACATTTATCATGCTGGCCACCAAGCAGACCATTGCAAAGGCCTGGAAGCAGCAATTTATCTGTTCATTACAGGGTAGCAATTCATTTTTTCATTACAGAGGTAAAAACAAGAGTAAATGGGTTCTTTATAAACAAGAAGCTCACTAGCATACTAAATGATACACACAATATATTTTTGAGCATCTGGGAACCTTGGAAAAACTATGAAACCCTGAAACTTTCATAACTAGCATTGAACTAATATCTGATGGGCTATCAGAATGACAGGTCAGGAACCATCACCACCCCCCTTCTTTCATTCCCACATTTCCCTCCCTGCAACTCCATTAATTTACCCCCCTAAAGAGGACCAAAAGCCACCCTGGAGTCTATGAGACTCCAGGGCAGGCGTATTCGCTCCCTGCGGTGCACCCCAATCGGAGGGGGGGGCTGTGTGAAATGCCCCAGGTTGCCCGAAAACTCACCTTCGTTCCCTGTCCAACAACGCATGCACGAGCAGCGGCCGCATCCCCACTATCCCTTTAGAACTTGTGAATGGCTGGCACAGGCACGCTCCATGTTAAAGGGTAGCGAGGGACGCGGCCACCAGTGCGAGTGCGCTTATTGGACGAGCGGCCACACATGCGTCGTAGGACCGGGAAGAGGTGAGTTTGTTCTGGCAACCTGGGGGGTTACACACAGCGGGGCACCAGGGGCAAGGACCAAAACCCAGAATAGTCAAAATCCTGGGTTTTGGTCCACTTTAAGTTTAATCAGATATGTGCATTACAAAATGCCAAACATGAAGCAGAGTGGAAATACACTCCTACACTTCCTTTTTTTCTATTTACCTATTCTGATAACAACCACGAGAAATTGTGCACAATATGTTAAAGATGACAACAATACCTCATATGTATGCAAAGCTTCATTTTTTTTAAAAAGTGCTGTTGCAACAATTAAAACTCAATAAAAAGATTGAAACAGAAGAAAAATGCCTTAAACTGGACCAACACAACAAACAGTGTTCATATGCATCCCTCCCCATGGCAATTTAGATTGCTGCACATAAAAAAATACAATTCTGTGATTACTCACCTGTAGAATTGGTATTATGAGTATACAGTACGTCCTGCTCCAAATCTAATACTTACAGTAGGGATATACTCCGCCAGATGGCGCTGGACTGCAGAGACATCGAAAATAGGCTCCTCCCGGCCCCTCAAATACCCGGGGACCTCCCACAAATCCCCAGCATTGAAAAGCAGTTAATGAGAAGCCGGGAGAATTAAACAATCCAAACTATCAACTATAACAATGATAACAATCACCATACAGGGGATCCAAGAAATGCAAAGCAAGGGTGGGTTGGAGCAGGACGTACTGTATACTCATAATACCA
Source organism: Gastrophryne carolinensis (assembly GCA_027917425.1). Taxonomy (NCBI): domain Eukaryota; kingdom Metazoa; phylum Chordata; class Amphibia; order Anura; family Microhylidae; genus Gastrophryne; species Gastrophryne carolinensis. Next base: position 380,889,858 of record CM051237.1, on the reverse strand, counting down.
ATTCTACAGGTGAGTAATCACAGAATTGTATTATTCTTAGTATACAGTACGTCCTGCTCCAAATATAATACTTACAGTTGGGACATCCAATAGCAGTGTCCATAGGTAGGGTGGGATCCCCAAGAAAAATCAGCAGCAGGCAGTTTAAACCACTGCCGCCTGCAGAACCTTTCGGCCAAAAACAGCATAAGCTGAGGCCCTAACATCAACCTTGTAAAACTTCAAAAAGGTATGAACAGAAGACCAAGTAGCGGCCTTGCAAACTTGTTCAACAGAAGCCTGGTGCTGAAATGCCCAAGAGGCACCAATAGCACGAGTGGAATGAGCAGTAAGGCGGAAGGGAGGATTCTTCCCCTTAGTGGAGTAGGCCTGAATCACAGCCTGACGAATCCACTTGCTGATAGTAGACTTGGCAGGAGCCAAAGCCTTCCTAAGACAAGAAGGGACCACAAAAAGAGCATCAGTTTTCCTGAAAGGTGCAGTAGCCACCAGATATTACTTCAGACACCTAACCACATCCAAAGAGTGCAAAAAGGGCACAAAGAAGGAACAACAATATTCTGATTCAAATGAAAAGCAGACACTACCTTAGGTAGAAAGTCAGGTTTGAAACGAAACACCACCTTGTCCTGGTGTCTCTCATAGTAGGGGGGCTGAATGGACAGCGCCGCCAACTCAGACACACGCCTGACAGAAGTGATTGCCACCAGAAATACAACCTTGAGCGTAAGAATGGCCAAGGCAGCATCCTGCACAGGTTCAAAGGGAGCACCCTGCAAGGCTGACAGAACCAAGTTCAGATCCCAAACATGCACCATAGGCTTACGTGGGGGACGCACATGAGTGACCCCCTGGAAAAAAGTCCTGATCAGAGGGTGCTGAGCAAAGGACTTCTGGAAGAAAATAGCCAGGGCAAAAAACTTGACCCTTCAGAGTACTGAGTTGGAGCCCCACCTCCAACCCATGCTGCAGGAACTCCAGAATCCTGGGAATAGAGAACACACGACAGGGAAAGGACTTAGACTCACACCAGTCAATGTAGGCACGCCAAACCCTGTAGTAAATGGAAGAGGAAGACTTCTTCCAAGCTTTAATCAAAGTATCCACAACCGAGGAAGACAGTCCCTTCTCCATCAAGATGGAGGTTTCAGCAGCCAAGCCGTCAAAGCCAGAGTTTGTAAATTGGGATGACGTAGTGAGCCCTGAGTGAGCAGATCTGGCACCAAGGGCAGAGCGTACTGATCTACTGCCAGCTGCACCACGTCTGCGAACCACACTCTTCTTGGCCACCTGGGGGCCACCAGAATTGCTGGCACCTCTTCCAGAGCAATCTTGCGCAGAACCCTTCCCAGCAGGGGATTTGGAGGGAAGACATACAGGAACTGAAAGTCCTTCCATGACATTGCTAGCGCATCCGAGGTCAGGGCCAGAGTATACCTGGGAGCTTGTGATTGTGTCGGGACGCAAACAGATCCACATCTGGTTGGCCCCAAAGGTGACACAGAGATTGAAACACCCTGCTGCATAGGGACCATTCTCCCTGGCGAGAGGCCCCCCTGCTCAGAGAGTCCGCCAGGTGATTTTCCACCCCCGGGATGTACACAGCTGAAATGCAGGGGACATTGGCCTCCGCCCAAGTCAGGATCAGAGACGCCTCCTGGAGGGCCCCCTTGCTCTGGGTCCCCCCCTGATGGATTGATGTAGGCGACTGCCGTCTGGTTGTCCGAGCGCACCTGAACAGGCAGGCCTCGAAGATGAGTAGTCAAACGAGCCAGAACTAACCTGATCGCCCGCAGCTCCAAGACATTGATAGGTGTGTGGGCCTCCTGAGGGCCCCACCTCCCCTGGAAGCCACCCCCAACCTGACAGACTGGCATCCGTGGTGACCGTCTCCCAGGGAGGGGCAAGAAAGGATCTGCCCCCCAACAGGTTCCTTGAGTCCATCCATCACAAGAGGGACCTCCTGACCAGGGGGGAGAGCACACAGACCCTGTCCAGGGACGCTGGGTCCTTGTCCCATACAGACAATAGGTGAAGTTGCAGAGGCCTCAAGAGGAACTGAGCATAAGGGACCGCTTTGAAGCACGCCACCATCAGGCCCACCAGCTGCATCCCCTGCCTGATGGAGGAATGGGGACAAGCTAGTAGGGACTGAGTTTGTGCAATCAGACTGTCCACCTTCTGCTGAGAAAAGAAGATCCTTGCCTGAACTGTATCCAGATTCATTCCTAGGAATGGAGTTACCAAGGAAGGGGACAGTGAGGACTTGGGGTGGTTGATCACCCATCCAAATGACTCCAGAGTGGACACCACCAGCTGAGTATCCAACTCTGCCTGATGTAGAGACTGGAAAGTGATGAGGATGTCGTCCAGATAGGGAAGCACGCGGACGCCCTGACATCTGAGCAGAGACATCACGCCAGCCAGCACCTTGGTGAACACCCTGGGAGCTGAAGTGAGGCCGAAGGGCAAGGCCACAAATTGGTAGTGTTCATCCATAAGAGCGAACCGGAGGAACCTTTGATGACCTGGGAACACAGGAATATGAAGGTAAACATCTTTGTCCATGTCCACAGAAGTCATGAAATCCCCTTGGCGCAGGGAACTGATGGCAGAGCGCAGAGTCTCCATGTGAAAGCGCCTGCCCCTGACAAACTTGTTGAGAAACTTTAAGTGCAGGATGGGCCTGACAGAACCATCCTTTTTGGGTACTGTGAATAGGTTGGAATAAAAGCCCTTGCCTTATTCTCTTAAAGGGACCTGACAGATGACCCCCAGCTCCAGGAGGCCTTGCACTGCTTGCACTAGCTCCTGAGCTGACACAGGGTCCTGAGGAATCCGGGATCTGATGAATCTTGAAGGGGGATCGGCAGCAAACTCCAACTTGTAACCGGAGGACACTACCTCCTGAATCTGCCGATCTGAGACATGAAGCCTCCAGACGTGAGCGAAGTGCTGCAGCCCCCCCCACCCGAATGGGTGAGGGCGCCCCATCATGCCTGAGGGGGCTTGGGAGAGGATTTAGCTTTGGGACCCCAGGAGGAGCCGGGACGTCCACGTCCTCTGCCTCTACCCCAGAAATCTCCCCGGGCCCCAGGGAAAGAAACCCCCCTTCCCTGTCTTGCACCATGGTAAAGGGAGGAGAAGGAACTCTGACCCCGAAAGGGGCGAGATTGCCGCCTGCGCTGGGTTAACCTGCCTCCCTTAGCAAAAAGGTCCAGGAGGTCTCCAAACAGATGCAGTCCTTTAAAGGGAAAACCAGTGAGGGCCTTCTTGGCAGCGTTGTCAGCAGCCCACTGGCGCAACCAAACCGAGCGACGCATAGCCACCACAAGGGCAGAAGTTCTGGCACACATTCTGATGGTGTCATCCAATGCTGATAGGACAAAATTTACAAAAACATCACAACTGGAGAGTGCATTAAACACCTCACAAGGCAAATCATCAGGGGCACTATCAAGCATATTTCTGATAAGGGTTCTAGTGGCCACAGTAGTAATGGCAGAGGCACAGACCGGGCACAGAGCCGTCCCCGCACATGCAAAGGTGCGGGATGCCAGCTGATCAATACGCCGGTCTTCGGCATCCCGCAGGGTAGTAGAATCAGGGGAATGCATGACAGAGGTGTTAGATAGCCCTAAGATCGGGGCATCCACCTCGGAGGGGGGGATGACCAACATTTAACCACCTCAGCAGGAAAGGGATACTTCCTATCCCAACTCTTTGGAACCCCGGGAAGTTTACTGGGGCGCTCCCATTCCTTGAGCACAAGGTTATGGAAATGTGCCTGCTCTGGAAATTCCAAACGTGATTTTGCTGTATGGAAAAGCTCCCCTCTTTGCCTGGGAGCCTCAACAGGGAGAGAGATAGACAGAACCTCAAAAATCTGGGTCAATAGTCTGTCAGTGTCATCCGGGGCCCAGGGGTCAGAGCCAGAATCGTCATGACCCCTTGGTCTCTCATCAGATGAGCCTGAATCAGAAAAGAGCTCCCCTTCATCAGATGGGGTATAGCCACACAGATTCCAAAACTCCTCAGTTCCCATAGGGAAAACAGTAACATTAGGCGTCAAGTGCCGCTTCTTAGCAGGGGCCTTACGCGCTAAGGACTTCGCAATAATCTGTTCAACAGTAGCCAGTCTAGAAGACACATCAGGCTGAGAATCCTCACTAGTATGCAACTCAGCAAGAGTGAGATTTAAGCTTGGGGAAGTAGGTGAAGTGAAACGAGGTGCAGCCACTGGCAGGCCAGATTGCAATGCAAGCACCTGCTAAGCACAGGGTACACAGACCCGTGCCTTGTCAGCGTCAGCATGAGGCTGCCCACATGCTACACACAGCCGGTCTTGTCCCGAAGGGACCCCGGTCACAATATCCTGGGATGCCTCCATATGGTGATTATAGCGGCGCTATACGCCGATAGGGAATAACGCTATATAGCAACCCTGGATGCCCCAATAACCCGCTAGGGAAGTGGGAGTATAATTTTACAAGGCCTACAAGTAATATACTAAAACAGGGCCGGGAGAAGCCAAGAAGGGTTTGTCCCACCTGAAAGACATAAGCAGACAAGACCTTAAGTACATCGTAACAAAAGTGAAGGAGATAAAGCCGCCCGCGAGGGCACTTACGGACCACGGTAGGTAGGAGTCCATCACGCATAGGCCAACCAAGCAGAAAAGATGGCGTCGGTATACCTCGAGGGGCGGGCCAGTAACAGCGATGACGCGGAACGCGCCAAAGACGGGCCCCGCCCCCCCCGAAGAGAGCGAAGCCAGAAAGGCCAACAGCCAATGATGGCGCAACAGCGCCTGATGTAATGCCGCCGCCAAGCGCGGAACCAAGTCAGCGCACGGTGGCGGCAAATTTAAAAAGCAGTAAAGACATGTCAGCGCGGCGGCTGACACAAGAATAAAGGCATGTGAAAAGGAAAAGCACAGACTGCATAACATACATATCTATACACATACACCCCCCCCCCCTTTTCCCCCGAAGACTACAAGGAGGATGAGGGAGGACGGCGGCCACTTAAATAGGGCCAACCGATAGGCAGGGGCAATAGTGCGGGAGGGGCATCCCATAGAGGCTCACCATAAGCCTGAACCGCCTACCCTTTGGTGGGGGATTGCGGTGGAGCAGCGCGCCTAAGCACCAACGGCGGTGCTGCCTACCTTCACCCGACCAGCGCAGCCAAGGCTGGGAGGCATATTACTAGTGGAACGGGTGGGAATAGTCCTACAGGGCTACAAGTTAATAACCCCGCTCACCTGAGAGTAGAGAGCCAATTTCTCGTCCTTCGCACCCACACTGCAGAGAAATTCTGGGGATTTGTGGGAGGTCCCCGGGTATTTGAGGGGCCAGGAGGAGCCTATTTTCGATGTCTCTGCAGTCCAGCGCCATCTGGCGGAGTATATCCCAACAGTATTAGATTTGGAGCAGGACGTACTGTATACTAAGAATATTAATTTACATTTTTCTAACTCTTGCTGTGGTAAGTTTTAAAAACAAAATGGTGGCTTGTGCATCTGCAGGCCACCTGCAAACAGGATGTGCTGTTGGGCTTCCTGTTACTGTGCATTGTCAGTTATGTCAGTTGAGGTGCTGGGAGAGGAAGCTCTAAAATGGCAGCTACCATTCTTTTCCAACTGTGCTAGGCTGTTGGTTGGGTTTAAGAACCACTGCACTAAAGAAACAGATATTTGTTCCAGAATCACAATCATCTACATCAGGGGTGGGCAATTATTTTTTCCATGGGGCCACATGAGAGACTAAAAATATTGTGAAGGGCCGGGCCAAAAGGCTGACCTCAATTATGCATAATATTAATTGTATTTCTTTATAAAAAGCAGTAAATAGCATTGTTGTGACAAGCTGGTACAAGTATATGTTATAGTTAAACAATGAAAAAGTGAGGTTGCCTTACAAAAAAAATGTAATTTATTAAATAAACCACATTTTGTGTGTTCAGTGAGGTCTCACACAGCAGGGAATCTCAAATTGGGATGCCTCAGAGGCATGATGCCTGTAACCCAGCCCTGGATTCCTTCACACTCCAAAGGGCTGGGTTACATGGGTTTTGGTATGCTTTAAAACATCATGACCAAATCAGGTTAGGATGGAGAAACCCCCTCCTGTGGATTCCCTCACATAAAGCAGAACAAAACCCAGAGCGGCCACTGGTCTTCCCCCTGGAAATGCCAGATTGGGATGCCCCACTGTGTGAAACCCTTTTTACTCAGTAGCAACATGAAAAATGGCAGACTCCCTCCCTTAAAAGCAGAACAAAGCCCCGATCTGGAATGTTCGGGTGGAAGACCAGTGGCCGCTCTGGGTTCATTTCCACTTTAAGGGGGAGTCCACCATTTGTCAAGTTGCTATTAGGTAACAAGGGTTTCACACAGTGGGGCATCCTGATCTGGGATACCCAGGGAGGAAGACCAGTGGCCGCTGGGTTTTGTTCTACTTTCAGAGAAGGAGTCCGCCTTTTTTCACATTGCTACTGAGTAAAAAGGGTTTCAAAGAGTGGAGCATCCCGGTTTGGAATGCCCAGGGGGAGGGAGACCTGTGGCCGGCCTCGGATAAAAGGCTGTGTGAAACCCTTCCCACCTTTCAGCATGATTCCCCCGGCCTCCCAAAGGCATTGGTCTGGCCAAAAATGGGCTACAAGAGCCAGTGCACCATCAGGCGCTGCGTACGGCATCTAACACATTTGGTGCCAGCAGCCTGCGACGTGAGGCACAGACAAGTGGCTGGAGAACCTCTATCTCCGGCATCAGCTCCGCAGCGACTGACACATGCCACACAGTACAGGCCAAGGGCAGGAAACTCCACCCACAGCCAAACCTGCAGAAGGGAGCTGTCCAATAGGACAGCAGGCTCTAATCCACACACATCTCCGCTACATTAGACTCACTACAGAGGGGCAAAAGTGCTGTTCAAACCCGGCACTATCTTTTCTGGCAAGACTGCGCGGACAGTGGGCGGGACTGAGCGGTGGGTGCGTTGGCAGCGTACGGCCGTGCACCTTACAGGGAATGACTCTTTTTCTGCACTGTGTGTTTTTCACTCTAAAAGGATAGAAAAACAATGAATAAACTGCACTGAGGGGAAGGAGCTTGGATCATTGAAAACATCATAATAGACATACTGTAGCAGCTAGGTAGCTAGGTGTCACAAAAGTAAACAATTTAGCTGACAACCACATTTAGGTTTTGAAGTCTAAATAGCTGTTTATTAGCACACTTGTTCCCAGTATTTGACTCACACACACAGGTAATAAACTGGATGGTGCAACATTTCAGACGGCTACTCTTTCTCAGCAGATTAGCATTTGAAACCTATATATTGCTCTTACTATTTTGTCCCTTTAATTTAGTAAAGTATTAAGTATATACATTTCATTCCCTGTCAGGATATCCTGACTAATCACTGTTTTTGTAAGAAACTGTAGATGCCTATTCTAAGGTTTAAACAAGCTTTGCAAGCAAATCCTTACTTGTATTTACAATACGCTACAGGACATTAAGCTAAACTTTCTATCCACTACAGGTTACTTTGACTTTAATGACTGCAACATTATCGATGTGCCTTAATTACTCTTCATTGCCACGTTCCAAGTCTACATACTGAGTATGCAGAAACTTTTTTCTTTTTTTTTCAGAAAAAGAATAGAATGAAACATGGCCTAATGCAAAACTGTAAAGCTTAAACAGAAAAATACTCCAAACCTAAAGGACCACTCAGTTTACGCAAAGTCCACTTAAAAAAAAAAAGAGGATGTCTTCAAGGCTCTGAGCATATCTGGAATTTTTTTAATTATTTTATGTTAGAAAATGTGTGTGTTTATTATAGCATCTTTCACTACCTGCAATCTGTTGCTATTAGCAACCATACACAAGGATCTAGAAGTGATCCCTGAACACACAAAATTCTGATGCAATGGCCGCTGCTGAGGAAAACAAGCTCCTTATGCTTGAACACGCACAGCAGCAGCGTCAATGACTGATTTGTGGGAAAAAGATCCTCCCATGAGGAAGGATAGTGTAACACTAAACCACACTAATTTGGCAGGGCAGAAGATGGAGCTACGGTATGCACAAGTGGTGTGGAAATCAGTCTTGTCATTATGGGAGGACAACATCACTAAATATAACTTGTCAAATTAAATAATGTACTAAATACTCTTGCTAGTGACCTAATCAGTTGCTGTTGGAGCATTGTCGAGCTGCCAATTTCATGTTTACTTTGGCATCAAAGTAAGTTACGGATCTTGGAAAAGACAAAGTATATACATTAGTACAGAAATAGGAAGGACTTGCAAAGTCATAGATGTTTGATAGCCTCTACCAGAAGTGCTGGGAAGAGGTGCATACTCTATCACATGTATTCTGTTCCTGGCCCCTTGTCCATTCTCTGCCAGGGATGCCACCAAAATACTGGCACTCGGTGATGAGAACAAGGCCAATGTTGAACACCATTGACCCCGAAGGAGTTCTGGAAATTGTGGGCAGATATAAGCAAACCAACTGCCATCCAAATGACTCATTACCAGTTTGCAAGTATGAAAGTACAATGTATAACTTATATTAGCTTGAAACACAGAAGCTTAAAGAGACCAATATCCAGTTTAAGGGAAATTACTAGAAGTAAAAGGCACAACCAAATTAAAATTTTTGCTCCTTGGCCCTCTTTACTCAGGAGACTCTAGCACGGGCTGATCCCTTGCCTGTGGGGCATCCTAATTTGGGATGCCCCAATGTGTGAACTTCTTCTATCTTGTGTTTACTTACCTAGTTGCCAATTCCATGGTGCATGTGCGGGCAATGGCAACAATTCTCACTTCAGCCTTGCATGATAAAACATATCAATACATTCAAATATATGTGTCTATAAATAGCAAGTGCTGCTTTGGCTTTCTTTCATGCCCCCCCATGCTATTTATCGTATTTCGCCCTATTTTCTCAAAAAGTGTGCGGGGGGGGAATGTCTGTGTGTCTTATCGGGCGAAGGTGGGCAAAAATACAATTCTGTGATTACTCACCTGTAGAATTGGTATTATGAGTATACAGTACGTCCTGGTCCAAATATAATACTTACAATCGGGCAATACTCCGCCAGATGGCGCTGGCCCCTCAAATACCCGGGGACCTCCCACAAATCCCCAGCATTGAAAAGCAGTTAATGAGAAGCCGGGAGAATTAACTCTTTCAGTGCCAAGCCCGTAGTTTCTACGTGCTTGCTTCCACTCCACTTAAGTGCCAAGCCCGTAGAAACTACGGGCTTGGCATTTACCCCAAACAGTTAAAAATAAATAAAAATAAAACACTTACCTTTGGAACCCCCGAGAAGCTGGGGGTCTCCTCTTCCTGGGGGGGGGGGGCATCCGATCGCCCCCCCGACGTCCTCCGTCTTCAGGGGGGGGCCCGAATCCGGCCGCCCCCCCCCCCCCCCCCCGTTTTCCCCGCGCTCAGCAGAAGTAAAAAAAAAAAATAAAAAAAAAAAGCGCCACTGACTCACCTCCTCGCCCGATCCCCGGCCCGCCGTCTTCTCTTCACCAGGGGGGGGGGGGGGGTCCGATCCCCCCCCCTGGGCTCCGCAGGCTTCGGTGAGGACCCTCTTCCGGGTCCTCACCGCTCGTAATGGCGGCGATGGCCGCCGCCTCTAATGGGAGGCGGCGGCCCCGCCTTTTGTGGGAGGAGCGGGATGACGTCATCCCGCTCCTCCTATACCCTCACCGAGCACCGGCATCTGTCAGATGCCGGTGGTGATCGGTGCAGAGCGGGTGAGAGGAGAGGAGGCTCCGATCGGAGCCTCCTCTCCTCTCATCCGCCCTGCGCCGATCACTATCGGCATCTGACAGATGCCGGCGCTGAGAGAGCGGCGCGGGACAGCGACGTGGGACCCAGGATTGGAGGTGAGTATAGTGTAAAAAAAAAAAAAATGTCATTTTTTTTAAATATGTGTCTGTGTTTTTATTTTTTACTTTTAACCCCTTGTGAACTGGTAAGGGGTCCATGACCCCTATACCAGTTCACAAGGCTGGGGGGATGGCAAGTCACCTGCGCTAGCGGGTGGCTTGCCATTAACCCCCGGCACCCCCATTACCTGCCTCCCCAAAGGCCAGGGGGGGGCAGAAGAGCCCGGGCCCACGGGCTATGCGGGCTTTGTAGCCTGCAGGGCCAGGGGCCACAAAAGCTGGCCCCTGCGCCCTGTTCCTACAAGCCCTGCATAGCTGGTCCCGGGCTGGTTACTTCGGGTAAGGGGGACCCCATGTCGTTTTTTTTTGGATTTTTAAGGGTTTTTAACCCTTAAAAATCCAAAAAAAAATGGGGTCCCCCTCCCCTGGGAGGGGGGACCCTATGTCGTTTTTTTTTTAAATTAACCCTTTGTTTTCTGTCATCCAGCAGCTATAAAAGGCTTCTAGCAAGTGAGCAGAAGCCAGTGATTGCAAGGGACAGAGTGATCCAGTATGGATGGGAGGTAAGTAAGTAAAAAAAAAATAATAAAATATTTTTTCTCTTTGTGTGTCTGTGTTTTTTTTTACATTTAACCCCTTGTGAACTGGTAAGGGGTCCATGACCCCTATACCAGTTCACAAGGCTGGGGGGATGGCAAGTCACCTGCACTAGCTGGTGACTTGCCATTAACCCTTGGCACCCCCATTACCTGCCTCCCCAAATGCCAGGGGGGGCAGAAGAGCCTGGGCCCACGGGCTATGCGGGCTTTGTAGCCTGCAGGGCCAGGGGCCACAAAAGCTGGCCCCTGCGCCCTGTTTCTACAAGCCCTGCATAGCTGGTCCCGGGCTGGTTACTTCGGGTAAGGGGGACCCCATGTCGTTTTTTTTTTGGATTTTTAAGGGTTTTTAACCCTTAAAAATCATGGGGTCCCCCTCCCCTGGGAGGGGGGACCCTATGTCATTTTTTTTCCCGATTTAACCCTTTGTAGTGTGGATGGTAGTTGTATTTTATTTGTAAATGTTAAAAATTACTTGTTTCAGTTAGGGGGGTCTCCTGGGCAAGAATGGGGGGGCTACCGATAAATATGTGGTACCGTTCTAATCGGTAGAAATGGGGCTTTCACATGCAATATGGTTTTCTTTAATAAAATACATTTTTTTATGTAAAATAAAGGAGGCAATTTTATAAAAAAAAATTTTATTTATTTTTTTTTTTTTTACTTAATAATATTGTAAAAAACAGAATAAAATTTACAAACAAGACATTTCATGTTAAAGCCTAAACTCTGCTCAAAAAATATATATTTATATAATTTTCCTGAAAATTCCAGCAAAAATGTCGCAAAACATGGCGCAAAATGGGGAAAAAATGACCTGTCAACAGAGGGTGACAAAATCTCAAGTAGGCTGGCAATTAAAAGGGTTAATAGTACCTATGCATGTTGGGTATTGTTCTGTTCGGGGGACCTTGCGCTTTCAGACTTAGCTTGTTTTTTCTGGTTTGCATATTTATATTTTAGGAAAAGGTGTTTTTTATTCAGCTTTTTTATAATTTTTTTAGGGAAACCCTGTGCAACCAAAGAATTCTTTGAGGGATTAATTCCAGAAAGATGAGCCCACTACAACAAGCTGGGTACGCTTAGAAAGCTTAACATGTGTACTTTTAGGGAATATATGGTTTATGGGGGATATTCCAAATGTAAAGGGTTGTTTTGGTTGAAAAATCGCAAGGTGCGCACTTTGTCTGCAGAGCTGAAATTTTCAAGAAAAATTACCGTTATGCGCACGCTTTACTTTGGGGTGTTTGGCAACTCTTCCCTTGACAGTAGCTATGCATGTTGGATATTGTTCTGTTCGGGGGATGTTGTTTTTTCAGATTATACTTGTTTTTTCTTGTTTGTAAATAGTTTTTTTAGGAAAATGTGGCTTTGATTCTGCTTTTTTATCCTTTTTTAGGGAAACTCTTTGCAACCAAAGAATACATTGAGGGATTACTTCCAGAAAACTGTGACCACATCAACAAGCCTGGTACAAATAGAAAGCCTGAGGTGTGTACTTCCAGAGAATATATAGTTTGTTTTTCTGGAAAAACTGCAAGGTGCGCATAGCGCATATCACAGTTATATTTTTTCTGAAAATCCCCTAAAGCGCTGTTTCAGTTTGGGGGAGTCTCCTGGGCAGGAAAGGGTGTCTACCTATATATATGGGGTATCACTGTAACCGGGAGAAATTGGGGTTTCACACGCAATAAGATTTTATTGACAAACTTACATTTTTTATTACAAAAAAACACTACAAATTGTAAAAAATTGATTTTTTTTTATTTTTTTGCACATATTTCACCCAAGAATATTGAGAATACACCTAAAAAATGACAAACAAGACATTTCATGTTAAAGCCCAGACTATGCTGAAAAAAACAATATATCATTTTCCTGGGAAATCCCTGGAAATCCCTTCAAAAAACACATATGAACATGGGGAGCGCAAAATAGTGCAAAATGGTCTGGCACCAAGGGTGGCGAAAACTTCAGGTAGGCTGGCAGCGAAAGGGTTAAACAACCCAACTAACAACTATAACAATGATAACAATCACCATACAGGGGATCCAAGATAATGCAAAAACCAAGGGTGGGTTGGAGCAGGACGTACTGTATACTCATAATACCAATTCTACAGGTGAGTAATCACAGAATTGTATTATTCTTAGTATACAGTATGTCCTGCTCCAAATATAATACTTACAATCGGGACATCCAATAGCAGTGTCCATAAAGTATGGTGGGATCCCCAAGAAGAAAGACAGCAGCAGGCATGTTAAACCACAGCCGCCTGCAGAACCTTTCGGCCAAAAACAGCATCATCTGAGGCCCTAACATCAACCTTGTAAAACTTTGAAAAGGTATGAACAGAAGACCAAGTAGCGGCCTTGCAAACTTGTTCAACAAAGGCCTGGTGCTGAAAAGCCCAAGAGGCACCAATAGCACGAGTGGAATGAGCAGTAAGGCGAAAGGGAGGATTCTTCCCCTTAGCAGAGTAGGCCTGAATCGCAGCCTGACGAATCCACTTGCTGTTAGTAGACTTGGCAGGAGCCAAACCCTTCCTAGGACCAGAAGGGACCACAAAAAGAGCATCAGTTTTCCTGAAAGGTGCACTAGCCACCAGATAGTACTTCAGACACCTAGCCACATCCAAAGAGTGCAAAACTCTCTCCTTAGCATTGCTAGGATTAGGGCACAAAGAAGGAAGAACAATATCCTGATTCAAATGAAAGGCAGACACTACCTTAGGCAGAAAGTCAGGTTTGAAACGAAACACCACCTTGTCCTGGTGTCTCTCATAGTAGGGGGGCTGAATGGACAGCGCCGCCAACTCAGACACACGCCTAACAGAAGTAATAGCCACCAGAAACACAACCTTGAGCGTAAGAATGGCCAAGGCAGCATCCTGCACAGGTTCAAAGGGAGCACCCTGCAAGGCTGACAGAACCAAGTTCAGGTCCCAAACAGGCACCATAGGTTTGCGTGGGGGGACGCACATGAGTGACCCCCTGGAAAAAAGTCCTGATCAGAGGGTGCTGAGCAAAGGGCTTCTGGAAGAAAATAGCCAGGGCAGGAACCTGACCCTTCAGAGTACTGAGTTGGAGCCCCATCTCCAACCCATGCTGCAGGAACTCCAGAATCCTGGGAATAGAGAACACACGACAGGGAAAGGACTTACACCAGTCAATGTAGGCACGCCAAACCCTGTAATAAATGGAAGAAGAAGACTTCTTCCTAGCTTTAATCAAAGTATCCACAACCGAGGAAGACAGCCCCTTCTCCATCAAGATGGAGGTTTCAGCAGCCAAGCCGTCAAAGCCAGAGTTTGTAAATTGGGATGGCGTAGTGAGCCCTGAGTGAGCAGATCTGGCACCAAGGGCAGAGCGTACTGATCTACTGCCAGTTGTACTATGTCTGCGAACCACACTCTTCTTGGCCACCTGGGGGCTACCAGAATTGCTGGCACCCCTTCCAGAGCAATCTTGCGCAGAACCCTGCCCAGCATACAGGAACCGAAAGTCCTTCCATGACATTGCTAGCGCATCCGAGGTCAGGGCCAGAGGATCCCTGGACAGAGAGACAAAAACTGGGAGCTTGTGATTGTGTCGGGACGCAAACAGATCCACATCTGGTTGGCCCCAATGGTGACACAGAGATTGAAACACCCTGCTGCATAGGGACCATTCTCCCTGGCGAGAGGTCCCCCTGCTCAGAGAGTCCGTCAGGCGATTTTCCACCCCCGGGAGTCAGAGACGCTTCCTGGAGGGCCCCCTTGCTCCGAGTCCCTCCCTGATGATTGATGTAGGCAACTGCCGTCTGGTTGTCTGAGTGCACCTGAACAGGCAGGCCCCAAAGAAGAGTAGTCAAGCGAGCCAGAACTAACCTGATCACCCGCAGCTCCAAGACATTGATAGGAGTGTGGGCCTCCTGAGGGCCCCACCGCCCGTGGAACCTCAGGGACTTCCAGAAACCCCCCCAACCTGACAGACTGGCATCCGTGGTGACTGTCTCCCAGGAAGGGGCAAGAAAGGATCTGCCCCCCAACAGGTTCCTTGAGTCCATCCACCACAAGAGGGACCTCCTGACCAGGGGGTAGAGCATACAGACCCTGTCCAGCGATGCTGGGTCCTTGTCCCATACTGACAATAGGTGAAGTTGCAGAGGTCTCAAGTGGAACTGAGCATAAGGGACCACGCCACCATCAGGCCCACCAGCTGCATTCCCTGCCTGATGGAGGGATGGGGGCAAGCTAGGAGGGACTGAGCCTGTGCAATAAGACTATCCACCTTCTGCTGAGGAAGGAAGATCCTTGCCTGAACTGTATCCAGATTCATTCCTAGGAATGGAGTTACCAAGGAAGGGGACAGTGAGGGTGGTTGATCACCCATCCAAATGACTCCAGAGTGGACACCACCAGCTGAGTATCCAACTCTGCCTGATATAGAGAATGGGAAGTGATGAGGATGTCGTCCAGATAGGGAAGCATGCGGACGTCCTGACATCTGAGCAGAGACATCACGCCAGCCAGCACCTTGGTGAACACCCTGGGAGCTGAAGTGAGGCCGAAGGGCAAGGAGACAAATTGGTAGTGTTGATCCATCAGAGCGAACCTGAGGAACCTTTGATGACCTGGGAACACAGGAATATGAAGGTAAGCATCTTTGATGTCCACAGAAGTCATGAAATCCCCTTGGCGCAGGGAACTGATGGCAGAGTGCAGAGTCTCCATGCGACAGTGCCTGCCCCTGACAAACTTGTTGAGAATTTTTAAGTCCAGGATGGGCCTGACAGAACCATCCTTTTTGGGTACTGTGAATAGGTTGGAATAAAAGCCCTTGCCTTTTTCTCTTAAAGGGACCTGACAGATGACCCCCAGCTCCAGGAGGCCTTGCACTGCCTGCACTAGCTCCTGAGCTGACACAGGGTCCTGAGGAATCCGGGATCTGATGAATCTTGAAGGGGGATCAGCAGCAAACTCCAACTTGTAACCGGAGGACACTACCTCCTGAATCCACCGGTCTGAGACATGAAGCCTCCAGACGTGAGCGAAGTGCTGCAGCCACCCCCCCCACCCGGATGGGTGAGGGCACCCCATCATGCCTGAGGGGGCTTGGGAGAGGATTTAGCTTTGGGACCCCAGGAAGAGCCAGGACGTCCACGTCCTCTGCCTCTACCCCAGAAATCTCCCCGGGCCCCAGGGAAAGACACCCCCCTTCCCTGTTTTGCACCACTGTAAGGGGAGGAGAAGGAACCCTGACCCCGAAAGGGCCAAGGTTGCCGCCTGCGCTGGGGTAACCTGCCTTCCTTAGCAAAAAGGTCCAGGCGGTCCCCAAACAGGCGCAGTCCTTTAAAGGGAAACCCAGTGAGGGCCTTCTTGGCAGCGTTGTCAGCAGCCCACTGGCGCAGCCAAACCGAGCGGCGTATAGCCACCACGAGGGCAGAAGTTCTGGCACACATTCTGATGGTGTCATCCAATGCTGAGAGGACAAAATTTACAAAAACATCACAACTGGAGAGTGCATTAAACACCTCACAAGGCAAATCATCAGGGGCACTATCAAGCATATTTCTGATAAGGGTAGTGGCCACAGCAGTAATGGCAGAGGCACAGACCGGGCGCAGCGCCATCCCCGCACATGCAAAGGCGTGGGATGCCAGCTGATCAATACGCCGGTCTTCAGCATCCCGCAGGGTAGTAGAATCAGGGGAATGCATGACAGAGGTGTTAGATAGCCCTAGGATCGGGGCATCCACCTCGGGGGGGGGATGACCAACATTTAACCACCTCAGCAGGAAAGGGATACTTCCTATCCCACTATCCCAACTCTTTGGAACCCCGGGAAGTTTACTGGGGCGCTCCCATTCCTTGAGCACAAGGTTATGGAAATGTGCCTGCTCTGGAAATTCCAAAAGTGATTTTGCTGTATGGAAAAAGCTCCCCTCTTTGCCTGGGAGCCGCAACAGGGAGAGAGATAGACAGAACCTCAAAAATCTGGGTCAATAATCTGTCAGTGTCATCCGGGGCCCAGGGGTCAGAGCCAGAATCGTCATGACCCCTCTGTCTCTCATCAGATGAGCCCGAATCAGAAAAGAACTCCCCTTCATCAGACGGGGTATAGCCACAAAGATTCATAAACTCCTCAGTTCCCATAGGGAAAACAGTGACATTAGGCGTCAAGTGCCGCTTCTTAGC
This sequence comes from Gastrophryne carolinensis, assembly GCA_027917425.1. NCBI lineage: Eukaryota > Metazoa > Chordata > Amphibia > Anura > Microhylidae > Gastrophryne > Gastrophryne carolinensis. The sequence goes on along the minus strand of CM051237.1, from coordinate 380,873,169 downwards.
AGGGGCCTTACGCGCTAAGGACTTAGCAATCAACTGCTCAACAGTAGCCAGTCTAGAAGACACATCAGGCTGAGAATCCCCACTAGTATGCAACTCAGTAGGAGTGAGGTTTAAGCTTGGGGGAGTAGGCGAAGTGAAACGAGGTGCAGCCACTGGCAGGCCAGATTGCAATGCAAGCACCTGCTCAGCGCAAGGTACACAGACCCACGCCTTGTCAGCGTCAGCATGAGGCTGCCCACCCGCTACACACAGCCGGTCTTGTCCCGAAGGGGACCCGGGTCACATTATCCTGGGATGCCTCCATATGGTGATTATAGCGGCGCTATACGCCGATAGGGAATAATGTAGCAACCCTGGATGCCCCAATAACCCACTAGGGAAGTGGGAGTATAATTTTACAAGGCCTACAAGTAATATACTAAAACAGGGCCGGGAGAAGCCAAGAAGGGTTCGTCCCGCCTGAAAGACATAAGCAGACAAGACCTTAAGTACATCGTAACAAAAGTGAAGGAGATAAGCTGCCCGCGAGGGCACTTACGGACCGCGGTAGGTAGGAGTCCGTCGCGCATAAGCCAACCAAGTAGGAAAGATGGCGTCGGTATACCTCGAGGGGTGGGCCAGTAACAGCGATGACGCGGAACGCGCCAAAGACGGGCCCCGCCCCTCCCGAAGAGCGCGAAGCCAGAACGGCAAGCAGCCAATGATGGCGCACCAGCGCCTGAGGTAATGCCGCCGCCAAGTGCGAAACGTAGTCAGCGCGCAGCGGCGGCAAGTTAAAGAAAAGCAGTAAAGACAAGTCAGCGCGGCGGCTTACACACGAATAAAAGGCATGTGAAAAGAGAGTGTAAAACACAGAATGCATAACATACATATCTATACACATACACCCCCCCTCTTTTCCCCCGAAGACTACAAGGAGGATGAGGGAGGACGGCGGCCACTTAAATAGGGCCCACCGATAGGCAGGGGCAATAGTGCGGGAGGGGCATCCCAAATAGGCTCACCATAAGCCTGAACCGTCTACCCTTTGGTGGGGGATTGCAGTGGAGCAGCGCTCCTAAGCAACTAACAGCGGTGCTGCCTACCCTCACCCGGCCAGCGCAGCCAAGGCTGGGAGGCATATTACTAGTGGAACGGGTGGGAATAGTCCTACAGGGCCGCAGGCTAATAGCCCCGCTCACCTGCGAGTAGAGAGCCAATTTCTCGTCCTTCGCAGCCAGACTGCAGAGAAGTTCTGGGGATTTGTGGGAGGTCCCCGGGAATTCGAGGGGCCGGGAGGAGCCTATTTTCGATGTCTCTGCAGTCCAGCGCCATCTGGCGGAGTATTACCCGATTGTAAGTATTATATTTGTCCTCTTTCTGCCCACCGCTATACCATGAATAGAACCAAGCAGAAAAAAAATTAAAATCTAGCGTTAAATAAACAATTTTTTTGCAATAGGCAAATAAATATTTGTGGATGAAGGGTGCTTGGGTATGTTAGAATGCAGGGAATTTATTTTGTGGAGTAGGTCCATTTTAGATTATGACCAGTGGGGCATATTGGAAAACTGTATATGGATTTAAGTTTATTCTTGTTTTGTAATATGCAGTTAACAGTAATGCCTTATCTGTATTAAACTTGTGAACATAGAGAATGTAAACTTGTTTGTGCTTATCTCACCTTGACTTGAAACACTTACTGTATGTCTATATGTGGTCCATGTAAACATAGAATGAAAATGAAGGCAACATTTTATTCATGTCATACTAGCAGACTGGACGTCTGCTTTAGGCTGTGCTCACACCTGTCCAGATGCATTTTCATTTCTGCGTTTTGCAGTTCTGCAGAAAAAGTCATGCCATGTATCCTCTATGTCCTCTTTCACGCCTTTCTGATTTGATAGTGTGGCTGGAACGTAGCCCAAAAAGTTCTGCTTGCTGCGTTCCAACTGGACTGCATATGCAGATGCATTTTGTGTCTATTCTATGGAACTACAACCGCAGTGGCATCCCTCCTCACATTTCCATAGGCAGTGTGCCATCTCCCCCTCCCATTTCCATAGGCAGTGTGCCATCTCCCCCTCCCATTCCCAAAGGCAGTGTGGCATTCCCCCCTCCCATTCCATTAGGCAGTGTGGTAATCCCCCCTCGCTTTCCCATAGGCAGTGTGGCATTCCCCCCTCCCATTTTCCATAGGCAGTGTGGCATGCCCCCCTCCCATTTCTCATAGGCAGTGTGGCATCCCCCCTCCCATTCCCATAGGCAACACAAAAAAAAAAAATTAAAATAAAAAATGTGCTACTCGCCAAGCCACAGGAGGCCAAAAGATGGAGGAGCAGCAGGCAGATGGACAGGGTAAATGATCCCTGCCATATGTCCCTGCTATGCACGATCCTTGCTGTCCCCACTGCTTCTTCTCCGGCAGTGCGAGCAAACACACCCGGGAACATCAGGCAGGGATCATTCACCCTGTTCATCTGCCTGCCGCTCCCCCTGTGGCTGAGGTGGCCTCCTGTGGCTGAGGTGGCCCGGCCAGCAGCGTAGGAGCAATATATATGTAAGTTTACAATTTTTTTTTTTACATTCACCCCATAAGACGCACAGACACTCCCCCCACCCACACTTTGGCCCTTGTCAGATGGTATCACAGTACAAAGGCATGGAATTGTCAATGTAGCCAAGGTCGAGGATTAGACAAGTCAGAGAAGTTCAAGCCAGAGGTCATGGGCAAGAATAAAGCATTAGGCGGCAAACAATAGAGGTCTAGGCAAGTCTGCAACAAAGGGTGAAAGTTTAAGGTACAAACACAAGGGATGAAGAGGCATGGTTGATTGGATAAAAGAAGATCTTCCACTCCAACCCTCACGGGTCTTTTTGCAGGATCGATCACATCTTTGTCCCCCAGGCTATTCTCCCAGCTATTGTCAATTCCAGGATTTATGGTGTGACCTGGTCTGACCATAGCCCGGTGATGGCGGTAGTTGATCTGTTGGTTCCAACCAGGCGATCCTTCAACTGGAGACTCAATGATTCTCTCCTTTGCGCACAAGATACCTGCACAAAAATCCACGAGGCCCTCAAAGAATATTTTACACTGAATGTGGATTCTGTCCGCTCCCCGATTACCCTCTGGGAGGCCCAAAAGGTGGTCATGCGGGGCAATATTATGGGCATAGCTTCCCTTAGGAAACGGGAGAGGCAGAAACGGCTGAAGGAGCTGACGTTGTGATATGAGCAAGCGGAGTTGCTCTGGAAGAGAACCCCAAATTCCAGGAACAGGAAAACTGTAGATAGCCTTAGGAAGGAGCTCAACGTGCTTCTAGATGATCAGGCTGAGAAAAGGCTTCGTTGGGCCAAACAAAAAATTTATGCTAGGGGTAATAAGCCCGACACTATGACGGCCCGGAAGCTGCGAGCCCCTGACTTAGAGCGGCGACAGCCAATAAAACTTAAACTTGCTGGGGGTTCAGTCACGGCCAATCCAGACAAGATTGTGGGTGCCTTTCGAGACTTTCTTTCAACTCTGTACTCGGCCTCTCCGAGAGCCGGGAATTCCGACCTCGAGAAATTCTTCGAGCATGTTGGGCTACCGTCCATTGCCCTGGGCCACTTGGACCTGATGGACTCTCCTATTACTCCCCAGGAGATCCTACTGGCCATTAAGACTACCAAAACTTCTAAAACCCCTGGGCCTGATGGGTTCAGTGGCCTTTATTACAAAAAATGTGTGGGGAGTCAGCCTTGGGCCCGAACACATTGCTGGCAGATATCTGCATGATACCTAAGCCTGACAAGGACGGGCTGCTAATCCCAAATTACAGGTCGATATCCTTAATTAACACTGATGTGAAGTTGTTGGCCAAGGTGCTGGCGGGCAGATTGAATACATTTTTGGAAGGTAATATTCACAGAGATCAAGTGGGTTTTGTTCTGTCCCGGCAGGCGGGGGATAATGTTAGGAGGGTCGCCATCTGATTCACCACGCCTGGACAAGGAACATTCCGACCTTTCTCTTGTCTCTAGATATTCAGAAGGCCTTTGACACCATCTCCTGGGATTACCTGCTTTGGGTCTTGCAGAGGTGGGGTTTTGGGCAGCGATTTCTGGACTGGATCAAGGCCCTTTATAATGCCCCGACAGCACGTGTACGTTATATGGGCTTCACCTCTGAGTCCTTCCGTATTTTTAGAGGAACTAGGCAGGGTTGCCCCCTCTCCCCGATTCTCTTTATATTGGCCCTGGAGCCCCTGGGCATAGCAATAAGGCAGAATCAGAATGTTAAGGGATTGTAGGTAGCGGGAGTTCATCACAAAGCTCTCTTTTTTGCGGAGGACGTTATGCTGGCGGTCACACAACCGATCACCTCTCTTCCAAATCTGTATGCTATCTTGGACCATTTTGCCCGCATTTCAGGTCTGACTGTGAATGGTGATAAATCTCAGGCGTTAAATGTATCCCTGGCACCCGAGCTGGTGGCCCAAATTAAAGTGAACTTCTCCTTTAATTGGTCGACAGAACCGCTCCAGTACCTGGGAGTTCGTTTTCCGGGAAGATACGAAGACTTCTATGGGGCTAACTATCCACCCCTATTCAGATCCCTGGGGCAACTACTTGAAACCTGGATGCCGTATTCACTCTCCTGGCTGGGGCGTATCAATGCAGTTAAAATGTCTATTCTCCCTAAACTTCTATATTTTTTCAGAACGCTGCCAGTATCAATCCCATCTTTTAGGCTTCGTGCAATGCAGAAGAGAATATCGACCTTCATTTGGGCTGGTAAGCGCCCGCAAGTACCTAGGCGTACAATGCTTTGTCACAAGTCTTCAGGAGGGCTTGGGGTCCCTAATGTCAGCATGTACTATAAGGCCGCCCAGATAGCTCAATTGATTCCCATGCACTCCCTCTCAAAGCCCCCCTCTGGACCTTTTTGGAACTCCCGAACTCCTCGCCAGCCCCTATAGATGGCCTGCTCTGGATGGATCCGGCATCTAGACCTAGGATACTTAGCCCCCTGATGAAGCATTCCCTCTCAGTATGGGACTTAAAATACTCTGCTTCTCTGGTGTCTCCCCACACTCCCCTGGCACACCTTTGGGGCAATCCAGCATTTCCCCCGGGCATGGAAAATAGACTATCTTTCAAGTGGTGGGTAGACCATGGATTGATCAGAGTACTGGACCTCCTTTCGGATAATGGACTCCTGCCTTTTAGTTCCCTGAGGGAAAGGCATGATGCCCCCCAGGGGCAGTACCTACAGTTAAAACACTGGCTGTCTCCCTTAACTAAATTGGGGGTGCCCTTCCGGAAATATACCCCCTTTGAGAGAGTCTGCAGAGAGGAGCCGTTCTGTAGGGGGACAATATCCACGCTATACTCCATGTTGAACGACATAGGGGTAGGCGCACATGTACACGTGGAGAGGTGGGAGCGAGATTTAGGCCCATGCCATTTGGGGAGGGGATGGCCGGACATCTGGAAAGCTGCTTCCTCATGCTCCATGAATGTCTTGACGACGAAACGGCCTATAAAGTTCTGTATCGATGGTACTTGGTGCCAAGCCGCCTTGGCAGAATGTTCCCGGGTCAGGCCAACACTTGCTTTAGGGGCTGTAGTGTAGAGGGCTCCTTTCTACATATTTGGTGGACATGCCCTATGCTGACCCGCTTTTGGGCTCAATTATATAAGATAGCTGGCAAGGTTTTTCGGACGACCATCAAAAAGGACCCCTGGGTGGCCCTCCTTCACTGTAAACCCCCCAGAGCTTACCCACAAGCAGAACAAGTTATTTATATACTTACTATTGGCCGCGAAGCAAACCATTGCCAGTGGATAGAGAAAGCAGATTACCCCACTGTTGGAGGTATCGGCTAGGATGAATGGGTTCTTGATTAATGAGAGACTCTCGAGCATCCTGGCTGATAGTCAGGGCAAGTTCCTTTCCATTTGGGAACCCTGGATACAATATGCCTGGCCGGATGCGCCAGTGGGCATGCTGAATTAGGTTTTACATTCTCCCCCTCCTTCTCATTTTATCCTGCCCCTCCCTCTTTCCTCCCTAACCTAACCTACCCATCTATGTCTTTTTGTCCTTTCTCCCCCCCTTTTTTTTTTATTTTTATTTTGCTCCTGTTCTATGATTCTCTTTTGCTGCTTGCGCGGCGGCTCGTCCCGCGCCGCTCCCCCGGGTCTCGGGTGTGCCCCGCGATTGTTGGGTGGCCTGCCCCTGGGGGGCTGGGGGGGGGGGAGTTGCGGTGAGGAGGCGGGAGTGGCTACTGTGACTGCTCTTCCCGGCTTGGGAGGCCGTGAGAGTAAAGAATCGATACTAGCAGATATTGTTACAATATTAGTTTATTTATGCTACAATTCTAATGCAATTGATTTGCTTTTTAACGCTAGGTAGAACAAAGGCGTTGAGTTTTTCTCATACTTGATAGAGTGACATATTCTTACATGCTTTGTAACGATTTCCTCCCCTGCGCAGGATGGGTTCTGTTTTTCTGCTTTGCCTGCTGATTGCCTGTAATTGTATCTTTATTCTTTTAAATAAAAAAAAATATTGACAGAAAAAAGAAGATCTTCCACCGCCATCTTGGCACCGGAAATCTCAAGTTAAAGGCCTCTGAGCATACTCAGTTGTGTGTGGCAATTAGCGCATGCGCACCATGATTATAATGCGTATCTTGATTAGATCATAACGAGCCAAAGTTAGCGCACCACAAGCAGAAGTTACCGCATCCACTGTATGAGTGGGTGGTAGCGCATGCACACTGGCACCGACACCAGAAGTTCACAAGCATGTCACAGGGCTAAGGGTGTCCATGTTACAGAGAAGTTTAGTTATGGGCTGTGCGCTCAACGACATTACACCGTAACATACTTCACAACTCCTCCACTGTCTCACCCGACAACCAGAGACAAATAAATGAAACATTTTTCATTTCACATATTACTTACAGTGTTTGGGAGTGGCCATAGAGGGGACCAATTCCACCACTATATTTTGGGGTGGTATTGATTCATAGATGACATCCTCATACACTGGGTGGGACCTTGCACATTATGTGAGGAATTCATTGATGGATTGAATACTAACTGTCTCTCTATATAAAGTAGCCCGGCTACCACCAGTATATTACACTGTAATATAGGTAACACTGAAGAACTCAATTCAAAATATACAGTTTTTGCGTATTAAACACAGGCCCTTATTTAAGAAGGGATAGGGTCAGGTAGTGACTGGTTAATGACAGGTAGCGACAGGTAGCGACTGGTGAACGCCGGACACGGCACGCAATTACACATTTATCAAGCAGAATCTGTTTAACGACTGGGATAGCTCCATGTAGCGTCTGATTCATCATTTTCACAGCCTCAGCGAACAGCGCCAGCGTTCAGCCTTGCACAGCGCCAGGTATGACCTCTCACTACCTGTCGCTCTCCCATACATTTCAATGGACGATTTTTGTTTTTTTTTCAAAAAAATCACAAATAATTACTTGACCTCTTCTGGCATTGAAATAGCAGTTTTTTCATATTTTTTTCATTTTTTATATATTTCCTAAGAAATTACATTACAGGTCTGGCATTAAAGTGTTCATGTTACAATGTTGTTACAATGTAATTCCATATGTTTTCGCTTTGTTACTAGTTGACAGATGCTTGAAAACACACTTTAAACACACCGCCTCCTGCGCTCTGGCCTTCAAACAAGTATTTTCCAGCGCCAGAGATTTGTGAGGCTGTTTTTTTGCTACATAGAGTTTTACATAGAGTCGGTCGCTATGAGCAGTCGCTAACATGCGCTCCTATACAGCGCTGTGCTGGTCAAATAGCGACTCCTCACAATGTATTCAACATTACTGAACAGCGACTGAGTCGCTATAAAGTAGCGACTCACGTCCGAGCACTGCGACTACTAGCGGGCGCTCTGAAAATGCCTGCTACATACGTTCATCTGTCGCTACCTGCCGCTAATGATGAATCAGCTTCATAGTAAATTGTAGTTTATCACAAAATGTTTATACAGAAACAGACTGAGAAAAAGATTACAGGAAAGGGGTTACCCTAGGAGGGTCATCAACGTGCATCTACTAGGAGGTAGAAATAATTATTGGGCAATAAGGGCCCAAAGTAACATAAAAGGGGCTGAATATCATTCACAGTAGGATTCTGTGAAAGACATTGGGGAATTTTGTTAAGTAAGCCCACTTTGAGGAGATATGTATAACCACAAGAAGTTAGATGAGATATCTTGGTTGTGTTGCAGCTTGTACATCAGATCAAGCAGACAGCTGGGATGTGGTGGACAGCTGTGTGAAAGTTACCCCTGTGGGGGATTCCCTGTCCCTACATGCTTTCCACCAAATGGATAGAAAATACTGTAGGTAGATTTAAATATCATATACGACAGTTTATTAACTGTCAGAGTAGAGCAGTGATCTATATGATCACCTGTGATTGCGGCCCCTGCTATGTGGGGGAGACTCAGAATAAACTCTGTAAAGGAATAGAACAACATCTGACCAATAGTTGTCTAGCAGTTAGGCACCAAAGTTTAGGTAAGCCACTGGAACGTTGGCAATGAATGTCTGGGAGACACACCGCAATAACATTGGCAATGCCGTGATTCCAGGATTAGAATACAGTAGATAAATCTGAAAACATCTGAATGAGAATTTCGATTATTTAGGATATTTGTATAGTGCCTATTTATACCTGCTTTTTTTTTCACAGTTTTTCACATGCTGACATTAAACCAATTAGAAATACATTTTATGTCAGCCAAAACGATACGATTGACCAACAAGCTCATTTTCGTCGATCGCCACTTGATTGCATTTACAAACACGTGCACCTAAGGGCCTTAATGAGAATTTCAGCTTCTCAGTTTTCTTAGGCTAAATCTTATTTTGGGGATATATATAGATCACTTCAAAACTGTTGGGGCAAGTACATCAATACTAGGCCAATTGATCAGTGACACAGATATATTTTTAGTTTCACATTCATCATATATTCTCACGCATCACATCACATTCAAATTGTTATTTGTGTATTTTTAATAAATAATAACTTTATTTTTACTCACATTTGTAATACATTTACTGTCACCACTGTTTTTGGACTATCCATACATTGTTGCTTTTAAATTGCTCATTTTGTAGTGTTGGTTTGATTGGATATGAATTTGCATATGTTATTTTAATCTCATATTCTCCAAAAACAATTTTTTGCATGTTTTGGAGTATTAGCCTGAGTACATGGCACTACCACATAATTAGTGCTTACCTATTTCTTCTGTTTGTATGAGCACCATACCATTGCATTTGTATCTTATTTATTCCCCGTATTATGCAGCTTCTTCGATCCACCCCAGTAGAAGATGGATCGACAGAGGCCAGGATGGAACCATTGCTTGTTTTGTCTGTCATTTACCCTTCGGTTAGACACTAATAAAATAACCCTACTGAATTAAGTTATTTGTACCATTGGAGGACAGTATGGCGTTATGTTGAATGATGAAATGCTCTTCACAACAAAAAAAATCACAAGAATGTTATTTACTTATTTACTCATTCACACTAGATTTCTGAATGATTTAAATGTCCTCTCCTTGTCAAATTCGGATGCCCGGAAGCATGGAACAAAGCCCAGGAAAGTTGAATTGCCGGGTTCTGTTCCACTTTAAATATTCGTTTTTAGGGCCTGATTTATAAAGCACGTCTGCCAGACAATGCCAAATCAGTCCAAATTACAGTAGTGCAAAATATATTTTTCTTTTTAGAGTGTTGGTGCACCACTAATGTTTTAGTAAATGTATTTCTTGTAGTGCAGAAACATGCACCAGTGTAAATAAAAAAAATTCTAAAAAATTCTAAAGGATGTTATAATTTTGGGGTTATTATAATTATTATTAATTTGCTCTTATTCCCTTAAAGAGCCTTGTGCCCATACCAATGTGCCCATACCAATTCCCCCAAATGGGGGTGCGTGTAATAGAACAGGTCACCGGCATGTCAGCCACTGTTGCCGGCAGGTGACATGCCCCCCCATCCTGCGGTGATGCAAGGGGGGGTCTCCAGCATTCTGCATGCCCCCCTCACTGTCTTAAAGCAGCGGTACCAACACCCGCACTCGAGTGTGAAAACAGGAGTTGGTCCGCTTTAAAACAAAGACATTTTGTAGTGTTGGTTTGGTTGGATATGAATTTGCATCCACAGCAGGAGAGATTATTTTTGTCCAAACATAAGGGTTCTATGGTCTTGTGCTTTTCTTTATGTACCAAAGAGAAAAAGGCTGCATTGACAATTTACAAGTGGAAAAAGTACCAAAGAGAAAAAGGCTGCACCGACAATTGCGTGCTAGTCCTCTATGGGTAAACAAACTAAGCTCAAGTACCAAAAGGACAAGATGTATACCAATAGTGTATCTGCATAATCACTTATTATTAAAAATCACAGTCAGTCCTAAAAAAATGTAATGTAAAGATAGACCGTTAAAATCAAGTGGAACCCCTCTGATGGAATATCTTGGCCGCAGTGTCCGAAAAAATAAAATGACAATAACTGATTAACTGTAGAGAACAATCAATAGATATAACAATTTAAATGTATAATTTAAAAGTACAATACAATAGGAAAAAAAACCTTAGTCCACTATAGTGATTAAACCTGTCTAGCCTACAGCACCCAATTTTAATACAAAAGTCCCCAGTGCCTATATCTAAGAATGATCGTAAATTGTAAGAAGTGCTGCTATTGTTGGCCCTGTCACAGATGATTGGGAAACCATCAAACCTATAAGTGCATAATCAAGAGTGCAAATGCAGAAGCCAAATAAGTGTGCAAGCATATACAGTAAAAGCAAATGATACAGGACCATGAAGGGGAGAAGCAAACCCTCGGACACAAGAGCTCCCTGCTGTGACATAGGCCACAAATTCAATGAATTTATCAGCTGCTGCTTCAGGGAGATTACTTACCCTGCACCATGCTACTTTTATAAGGAGAATATCACGTTTACTGCTCATAGCGGGTCTCTGGCAGTAGGCTGCGAGACCAGAAGTGGGCCAGATTCATCCCTATGATGTGAACATGTCAAAAATAGTAAGGGGGGGGGGGCATCTGCATCTAAAGTCTCCTCTGGGGTTAGATGATGAACCTTAAGGGACTTGGCCACTCACCCATCTCCAAATGATACGGCTGCCACCCCGTGTCCATGAGCCCGGACAATCAGGGACACGTCATCCTCCAGTGATGAAACCACCATCACCCAGCAGGAGGAGAACATGTAAAAAACCCCAGACGTCCCAACCCACAGATGACAAGTGACATGACATGATTTTGTCCAAGCATGAGGGTTCTCTACTAAGGGAATATATCTATATGCTCTTGTGTTTTGATCCATTTTGACCATTTTTTTCCTACATTCCTAATTTTACAACTGGGGTTGATGCAGAACATGTGTCCTTGGTGTATTTTTGATAACTTTTTTTTTCTTTTTAATTTATCCAGAAAGGAATTCTTGTTCATTACTTGTGTTATTTATAGGTCCAGGTCTCCTGCAGAGAGATTTCACACACTTCAAGAGAGTTACAAATACCGGTTGCCACACATAAGCAAATAGATAAAGTGAAAAATCAGGTGCAGCAGGAAGGGGCTCATAAATTATGCTGACAGAAAATCCCCATGTTTTGTATAAAAGCAGTAACCTCCTGGACCCATGCATCTGGCACATGGTTCTACCACAGAGAGGAGGAAAACCAAAGTTGTAACCCCTCTGGCAGGGTGCGGGCGACCCTATATGCCTGGGAGGTCTTGGAAGGGGGGCTTTGACTTGGTATACCAGGAGACCTTGGGCTTACCCAGGGATTTTGACTTAGCCCAAAAGTCTTCTCTTTGTGAGTTGGCTGAACTGCAAAAGTTTGGGGGAGGGGGGGGGCCTATGGACCTCCAGCTCAGGGAGTACCTAGGGGACAGGAGGAAAGTAGTCCAGTCGTATGAGTCCCTACTCTATTTATTACAATTGAAGGAGCGGGGGAAAGAGGGGGTACCTTCGTTGAGGGCCCTCTTACAATTGAGTAGTTTGTAGGACTAATAGTCAATGAGAAACATACGTACTAGCACTGATAAATGTATTGCTTCATAAATTCATGCATGGTGTCATTTTAACTTAATTCTCATGCCTTGTACAATTTTTTTCACATATTTCAGACAATATTTACATATGTGTACATATTTCTATTAATAAAAAGTACAGAGATGAGATAGCCATGTAATGCATCTTATCTGGTCTTCTCCAATCATTCAATGGTCTGTTGTGTCCAGTTTGTAGCAAGCATCTGGTTAACAGTTTGTAGCAAGCGTATCACCCGTGTGTATATACAGAAGAGTGTGCAGTTCAATAAGGATGTAAGAAATAGAAAGAAATGCTGCCATGTAAGAGGCACGTACCAATGTGAAGGATGTTAACAGTGCAGGTACATGAAAGTAGGACAAAAAACTGTCCTACCGGATGGAGAGACTTGGAAACCAAAACATTTAATTAATTGTAGAACCAAAAAATTGTATATCTGTTCACATGCAGTTGCGGAGCATATTACATAGGAAAAACAAACAGGCAACTAAAAGAGAGACTATACCAGCATGCTTATGATATAAGGACAAGAAAATTGAGATCCCAGATAAGTAGACATTTTTTAAATTATCATCATGGATCAACTAATGATTTCAGGTTCCAAGGATTAGCAAGAATACATTAGAATTCCAAAGGAGGGAACATCACTAAACAGACACTGAAAGAAGCGAAATGGATCTTTAAAACAAGAGCAGATAGTAAACCAGGTCTCAATGAGATGGTAATATTTGTCCCATTCCTAGATAACTAAATATGATAAGGGTCAGACAAACAGAATGTTTAAGACGCATATATATATATATATATATATATTTTTTTTTTTTTTTAATCCAGAAAGTGATTGAATGATGTAATGTAAACCGGAAGTAGTACTAAGTAATAAGGGTACAATAAAATAAATAAAAAAATATATTTTAGAGGCGCAGGCAGTTTGCCACGAGTTAAAGTGGACCAACACCCAGGATTTTCACTATCCTGGGTTTTGGTCCACTTCTGCGGGGCACCCCGAACGGGGTGTAAGCGCGGAGTTAGGTAAGGTTTCTGGGCGTCCTGGGGGGTTTCACACAGCGAGGCATCCCGATTTTGGATGCCGCGCAGGGAGGGATCGGATTGGCCTGGGAATCTTATAGATTCCCGGGCCGATCTAGGAGGCTGATGGTCCACTTTAATCATTAGGATGCTGCAGAGAAGATTGCATAAAAGGAAGGGTAATCAGCAGATCAACAGAACTAGGCCTTGCAATACATAACTAAATAGCATTCTATATTTGTATATACGGTATGATAGTTTGTTAGTTTGTAATATTGTTTATAATAGAATCTAGTAATATGTATATTGTAATGTTGTTGTAAGGTATGATGTATGTTGTAAGGTATAAGGTAATTGGGTGAGAGAGATTCGTTTGAAATATAAAGTAAATGAAGCGTTAATAGTATAAAGCAAGTGCAGACTCTGGAAGCGGAGACTTTAATAGGCAATATAGGTCGAAGGAATAGCTAGAACTCCAGCAGAACGGATATGATGCTTGCTGGACCACAGACATGGTGCCGCGATCCGGCAACATGAAGGAGAAGTAATACCTGTCGGACCGGAGGTAATGTAGGATGGAACGCACCACAATGCAGACAATGCGTTCCAGTGACTGGAAATGCGCAGCACCAGGTTAGAAGCATAGGAGGGATTAGAATGACAGCTGGTGAAACGGAAGTGATGCAAAATGAAACACAGGAAGTGATAGAGGAGGAAGGGGAGATAAATGGGAAAGCATACGTTAGTGATAGTGGGGAGTATACGGCGCGTGTGGATACAGTAGCAGGGAATTGTGCCACAGTGGGGGCCCAGACAAGCTGCCTGCGGGAGGCCACACGATATGATAACAGAGAAGCCTAAACAGGAAAGCTGCTCCCACTCTCCTTGGCTCCCCCCTACACGACCACAATCCGCATCTCAAATAACTACCTCCACTTGTTGAGGTCTTAAAGGGGACCTGGAGCTCCAACTTCTAGGGTAAGCAAAAACATCTTTTAAGCAATTTAAATAAAGTATTGATATAAATATAAGTTGGATATTGACAATAACAAAAATGTTATATTGCAAAAAAATGTAATTAGCAAAGCAAATTATTAAGGAAAATCAAAAAATTAAAAATAAAAAACTAGTATTGTCAGCGCACAAATTAAAAATGAATATTTTATTACCCACTGCCTCATTTTAAAGGGCCAGCAGGTCACATTCAAGAAATTTGAAGGTACTGCACAGAAAAATAATACTCCTGAAGGGTTATGAAGAGAGAACCTTGGATATCTGTAAGTAATATATAAATCATATACAGCGATATACAAGAAGACATGTAAGTGCAATAGTGATTTACTGGCTTATTGATATTAATGTTTTTAATAGAGTACATCCAGAGTAGGAAGTAAATCTCCACGCCACCTCCAGCATGTTTAACATCAAATCCTAAAGTTTATATGTGTTTCTGATTTATCTGCAATAGTTTATGGACATGTTGAATTTATAATATTGTACTATATTGTAGGGTAAAATATTCCAACAAGTAAATATTCAACAATCACTGGCTGGTATGTTTTGTAGATGGCAAATAATGATTATGCCTTCAACTCTAGTGGCACTGTGCAGCCCCGGGAAGTTGGCAGTGCCTGGCCCGATGATTGAGGCGATGGCCACCACTAGAGTATTATAGCCAAGGTAATTTAGTACATTAGCCCTGCTTTAGCACTTGTTAAGTAAGGCAGGGTGGGGGGGGGGGGTGAATTAGGATCGGCAGTCTGACTCAACTGGTCCTTTATGTAGATCCGTTAATCAAGGTGCTACAGGAATTGGACTATAAGCTCATAGTGCTCTCTCCTAGTTTCATAGCATTTGCTTTGAACTTTGATATCTTGTTTGTAATAGTCTATGTTCTGTATGTCTTACCTTTTATAAGTATACCCTTGTACATCGCTACTGGGGAAATACACAATAATGATAATAATGTGGATTGAGGTTCTGACCTTTCTGCCCTTCTCCACTGCCACCTCACTCCTGGTGCCACATTGAGGATTGTTGTACATCATATTCATGGCATTGTCCAGCTGCTTAACCCTTTAATTGCCAGCCTACCTAGAGATTTTGTCACCCTTTGTTGCCAGACCATTTTTCACTGTTTTATGTTTACATGTTTAACTGTGATTTTTGATGGCATTTTCAAGGAACATTATATATTGTTTTTTTTTCAGCGGTGTCTGGGCTTTAACATAAAGTGCCTTGTTTGTTATTTTTGTAGTGTATTCTCAATATGTTTGGGTGAAATATGTGCACAAAAAATTAAAAAATCTATTTTTTACAACTTGTACAGTCTTTTGTAATAAAAAATGTACGTTTTTTTTGATAAAACCAATTTCTCCCGGTTACAGAGGTACCCTATAGGTATTGGTAGACACTCTTTCCAGCCCAGGAGACTCCCCCAAACTGAAACAGCAGATAAAATACAACTGCTATGCACAGCTTTCCGTTTTTCAAGGAAAACAACCCTTTAAATTTAAAACCCTATAATATAATATTCTCTGAAAGTACACACCTTTCTAAGCATACCAGGCTTGTTGATGTGGGCACAATTTTCTGGAAGTAATCCCTCAATGTATTCTTTAGTTGTACAGGGTTTCCTTAAAAAAAGAATAAAAAAGAATCAAATCCACATTTTTCTAAAAAAAAAAACAAAATGCAAACAAGACAGTCAAGTTAAATCTGATAAAGCAAGGTGCTCCAAAGAGAACAATACCCAACATGCATTTGTACTATCAAGGGAAGAGTTGCCAAAACACCCCAAAGTAAAGCATACACGTAACAGTAATTTAACTTTAGCTCTGCAGACTCTTTTTTAACGAAAACAACCCTCTACATTTCAAATACGCCCCACAAGCCTTATCTTCCCTGAAAGTACACACATTAAAGTAGACCAACACCCAGCAGGATCGGCCCGGGAATCTATAATCTATAAGATAGATCCAATCTATCCGCGGGGCATCCAAAATCGGGATGCCCCAATGTGTGAAACCCCCCAGGTCGCCCGCAAACCTTACCTGGTGCATGCGCGGGTCGCTGAGCATCTCGCGCTACTCTCTAAGACGTCGCTTAGCGGTGCATAGCTCAGCGGCTCCGAGCGTGCTGATTGGACCAGTAGCCGCGCATGCGTCGTAGGAGCGGGTGAGATGAGTTGAAGCTAGCGATCTGAGGGGTTTCACATAGCGGGGCACCCCCGGGAAAGTGGACTAAAACCCAGGATAGTCAAAATCCTGGGTGTTGGCCCACTTTAAGATTTCTAGGCATCTCTCAAAGTATTCTTTGGTTGCACTGGGTTTCGCTAAAAAAGTATAAAAAAGCGTGGCTAGCCGATGGATGGATAGGTCGAAATGTTGGTGAGCTCTCCACTTACCCAGCAAGGAAAGTCTCAGCAGGCACTTTCCAGCAACTACAAACTGATGCCTAAGCACAGGAGAACAACGGGAGCGGAGGGGAGGTGCCTTCTTCGAGGCAGCGGAAAGACCAGACAGAGGCAGGAGGGAGGACAATATAGCGGCTGCTAGCCGTGAAGAGGAGCTAACAGGCCAACATGCGCACAGCGGCAGAGGAGGTTGGTGCCGGGCTGGGGGCTGCTTCCCTAGCTAGGTGTTCCGGGGGGGCCCCGAGACAGAGACACACCAGGACGCTGTTCTTGTCCACTCTGCAAGCCGGAGGCAGTGGCGGAAATGGTGGGGGAGTGCTCCAGCATGGATCCTCCTGTCCGGGAAGTGGGGGGGGCTAGCTTTGACGTCTGTAGCGCACCCCGGTCCCTGGGATGAGCCTGTGAGTAGCCGGGGGGGAGCCTTTGGTCCGAGGGACCCCACCAGACCCGGCCCCATCCACATCTGTGGCAGACACTAATGCAGCAGGGCCCTCCATACCACAGGCCGAGGGACCATGTGTAGGGAAGATGAGGCCTCGGCCCCCTAACAACCAAGCTTGGACCCTGCCTGGAGCAGCCAAGGAGCCCTCCCATCAGCCCCTATAATGCACTACCGGCCAGAGAGAGAGGGGAGAAGATGTAGACAGATTTTCTCCTTGGCCGCAAGATGGCGAGGCCCGCTCATCGGGAGATTCTGCATACTTCTCCCTAACATCACAGCCGTGGGATGCCCCCTGCGGAGAGGGAGACCACATCACTCAGACGGTGCACCTGTCCCCTGGGATGGCCTGAAAACCAGACTCAAGCATGTGGGATAACGACCGGCACCACAGCGAGCACTCTCCCACCATGGGGATAGGGTGGCGCCAAGGCCATACATAGCACGGCTGAACACCCGTTCATCTGATGAGTCAACGCTACCTCCACCTGGATATCTAAAACCGGGGCAGGTGCAACAACGTTAGCCTGAGAGGGCTCCTGGAAACGGTTGCTCAATCGAACCTAGAGCATACAGCCAAAGCCCCTCTTCGGGGCCCCTCCCAGGAATGACATCATCATAGACAGAACCCACTGAGCTATGGGCCCAAGAACTGCGGACCAGCAGCGACCAAGACATGTGGTTTGCAGGATCCATTTATACAAAACAAAGGATGACTTACTGAGAAAAGCTTGGGAGACGGATCCTGCCAGATTTGAAGGCTCACTCATCACGGTCCTACCTGACCTGTCTCTCAGGACACTCTCAGGACAAATGAGACGATTGCTGAAGCCCCTCTTAGGGGTGATCCAATGACAAGGAGCCATGTAGTGATGGGGGTTCCCGTTCCACCTGATCGTCTGTAGGAACGGGAGCTCCTTCACATTCAGGGCCACCGACCAGCTCCCATTACTTTTCGCATTCCTGGAGACTGACCCGATCCATGTGATGGACAGGCTCGCGCCAGCCCTGGAACTCCCGTCTGGGAGACCTGCGGGGAGGGAACTACGAAGGTCGTCTGGGGGGGGAAAGGGCGACAGAGTATGAAAATCAGAACATTGGTGAGCCGTATCTTCAGCCCTTAGCCTGACCCCTTGGTGCTGACTAACACCTGGACTCCCCTAGTTGAAGGGGGGAACCATGCTCAGCTCCGGAGGTGGACGACCAGTGACTTCGCCCCCCCCCCGCT
Source organism: Gastrophryne carolinensis (assembly GCA_027917425.1). Lineage (NCBI taxonomy): Eukaryota > Metazoa > Chordata > Amphibia > Anura > Microhylidae > Gastrophryne > Gastrophryne carolinensis. Next base: position 380,854,941 of record CM051237.1, on the reverse strand, counting down.
TAGACGTTGGACACTGACTGGCTCTGGAGCCCCAGGGCTCACATCTGCTTAAGGTACAGGGTCCCCAACGAATGATGATGGGGCCCCTGGGTCGGGGGCATTCAGCAGGGCAGGTGGCCAGCTTCCTGGGGGATGGAGGGGCAGGAAGGGGGGATCCCCTGTTGCAGTGTTGCCGGTCGTCCGCACCCAGGGGACCTGGGGACGTGCTCGGGATCGGGGGGTGACCCCTGGGCGTCCCTGATGGCGTTTTCCTAGGAAGGGGTGGGCTAGTCCTTTGTCCATGCACTGTGGGCTTCCCTAAGGGTGGGGCTTCCCTCCGGGGCTCTTCTCGGGGGGCACGCCTTGACAGGGCCATCGGATCCGGATGGCTCCTGAGGCACTGTGGGGGTCCGGCTCGGGGGAGTTTGCCCTGGGGGGGGGGCAGGGGGTGACCCGGCTTTGTTTGGTATGCCCAGTGGCCCCTTGGGGCTGAGGTGAGGGGCCCTGGGGTGGCACTCCTCCTGGGCGGGGGAAGGTTGACAATGGCTCATAAAGTATCATTTCGTTGCAGAATTTGTGATCTTTTTACTGTTCGACTGTTGTTTCACTGATTGCTGCCAGATGTATAGATGTCCTCCCCATGGGGGCGTTGGGTCTTTCAGGATTTTACTGTCCGGCCCGCCGCTTTTGCTTCTTCTCCGCCCTCCCCAGGTGTAGTGGGGATGGGCTGGCGGAGACGCAGGCACTCGCCTTCCACTCGGGCGGTGGGTGTTTGGTATCTACTATTCTCAGACATCCTAGTTGGGTTACATTTCAAAGAGGAGATCCTGATATTGGGCAGCGACTTCAATCTCCCACTAGACCCCTCCTTATACACATCCTCTGGGAGGTCCTTGGTGTCCCTTGGGAAGCTACAGTGCAGCAAACTTCTTTCTAGATTACTCCATCATAGATTGGCAGCCCCGTTCATCCCGACCAATAAAACAGGTAGAGAAGAGAGTGTTTCGGACCCAGTTAAAATCCCAGAGGCTTTCAGGTGCTTCCATAACGATCTTTACAATCTTCAACATAACTTGTCTCAGGCCTCGGCCGAGACACTGGAGGCAAACATACGGGACTGATGTAGCTGAGACCCCCACTCCCAATTTCTGAGGACACCTCTGCTGAGCTAAAGACCCCCTTCACTGAACCAGTGGTTCTGAGGGACAGAAAAAAATCCCCCGCGGGGAAGAGCCCAGGACCAGATGGCTTTACCCCTAGGTTCTACAAGACCCTTGCAATGCAACTTGCCCCCTTCCTGGTGAGGGCCTTTAATCATATAGGGGCTGACAACTCCTTCCCGAAGCATGCCCTAGAATCCACAATTGTCATGCTCCCTAAGCCGGGAAAGAATCAATCGGCTTGTGGCAGCTATAGGCCTATCTCCTTACTTAACTTTTTGTTGTTTGCCAAAATCATGGCCACCAGAATTCAACCACTGATCCCCAAACTGATTCACTTGGATCAGGTGGGAACAACACAAACAAATTGTTGGACCTCATTGTATAGTTCCGCGACAAAGGAGTACCTACATGCATTCTCTCCTGCAATGCCGAAAAGGCGTTCAAGTGAGTTAGTTGGCGCTTCCTTAGAGCTACCCTCACTCAAATTGGCCTTGGGCCTAACATCCCCTCTAATATCATGACACTGTATGAGCCAATGGCGTTCTGTCGGATCCTTTCACAATTGCAAATGGCATTCGCCAAGGTTGTCCCCTCTCACCCCTATTATACATCCTAACTATGGAACACCTTGTGATAGCGATTATAAACAATCCGGATATTAGGGGTATTGATTGTGGGAGCCGACAGTACAAAATCTCGGTTTTCGCAGATGATCTGCTTCTTCATCTGATGACCCCGGCTGTATCCTTTCCAGCTGCTCTCACGGAATTTGATTTTTTTGCATCAACTACACAAAATCTGAGGCTGTGAACCTCACCTTACCTCAGCACTTGGTGGACAACCTTTCCTTTAAGGTGGCAATCCACTGCAATAAAATATCAAGGGACTTTCATACCATCTAACCTGAGCAGCCTGTATGAGCTTAACCTCCAGGAGCTTAAATCCAAAAAGAAAGATCAATATCTTGAGGATATCCTCCCCCGATTCCTGTATCTGTTCCAAACAATTTCCTTCCTTCTCCACAGGCACTTTTTCAAATACATTCAAACAGCATTCCTGAAATTCATCTGGGGCTTTTGGAAACTCCGTGTAAGGTTTAACATACTGGTCAGACCAAAGAATGCTGAAGCTCTATCATGTGCCAGCGGTCCTAACTTGGTTGTCGCATTGGATGTACAGAGGGGGGGATAAACTGGGTTCAGGTGGAGCGGGACCTGTTGGGCTTTCACCCATGTTCTCTTCCATGGGTGTCCATTCCGGGCGATACTGGTAAGAGAGGTTTCCCCTTTTTAACCCAACATTTTCTCTCTAGCTGGGCTAGGCTGCAGCAACAAGGGGAGCTGGTGAATAAACCGGGCCCTCTTACCCCATTATTCAACAACCCTAAATTTGTACCGGGGGAGATATTCCACCCTGGCCGAGCTAAAATCATAAAAAGCAGGTCGCCATCTGTGTTGGCTCCTCCATTGGCAGCTCAAGGCATTCCTCTGTACAGGAGGATGCCTTGAAAGAGCATCCCCCCCCCAACCCCTCTAGAAGAATGTCTTGCACAGTCCCAGCCACTGGACCATGTGATCTCAAGATTCTACAATCTGCTGGTTGCCTCCAGGCACACTTAAACGTTAGAATTCCTGTCCACGTGGGAGAGGGACTTGGGGACTTCAATCGCCAGGAATGAGGCCCTCAAAATATTCACGCTGATGCATCAGCTCTCCAGCGCTAGCTCGGCATAGGAGAAAAACAACAAGGTCCTTACAAGGTGGTATAGGTGATTGTCAGATATAGCATCATTCTCGTCAAAGGAATCAGGTGCGTGTTGGAGATGTGGTGCGGCCCAAGGTGGCATCCTCCACATCTGGTGGGAGTATTTCCGGGTCATTAAACTCTGGGAAGTTATCTTCAAGATACTTACGGAGGTGGAGGGCTTTGCTATGCCGAATACTCCTGATCCCTGCTCTCCTCACCCTGATCCCGGGCCCTATGGCCAGAGTGAGAAGAGGGGTTCTCAAATTCTACTTAACGGCAGCAAGGACGATTATTCCCAGGCACTGGAAATCCACACAACCACCAAGTATGGTGGAATGGTTTGCAGAAATGGATCACATCATGAGAATGGAGGAGCTAATCTCAGAAGACAGGGGACAAACCGGAGCATACTTAGTGACCTAGACAAACTGGATCAGATACAGAGAGTCAGCTGCTGCGAAAGCCTTTTTGGTGGTAGGTGCTGGTTAGGGGTGAGGAAGTTGTCCCTGTGGGACTAGGCCTGTGGACCATTTCCTCTAAATCCCCCATTTGTTTTCGGAGTTGGATCCTTCTCCTTTTCCCCCCAGCAATATAAACTTCAGGTTTCTTTTGTTTCCCCATTTTTTCTCTCTCCTTCTTTCCCTTGCCTTGCTGCCTCATTTGTTTCTTTTAACCCCTTTTTCCCCTTTTCTGCTTCCCCTCATCGCCTCAGTTCCCAACCTTCTTTGCTCATCGCCCCCAGACCTTGTGTTTCCCCCCTTTTCCCACCCCAATTGGAGATTTCTCCCACCCTCCCCCGTGTCCATTATGCTTGGTTGTTTTGTCCCTCCTTACCAGGGCCCCGGGGACCATCATGGCATCACAGACAGTGCAAAAATTACTCTCTGTATTGAATACCCTCTGCTACTCAGAGGTACTGGCCCAGTACAGAGCAGTGGGGCAAACACCATCCACTTCTTCTTTTTTTGTGTTGTGCCTTCTCTCCATTGTAGCTGCTCCGGACCTACGCTTCTTAGAAGCGGGGAGGCTGACCCACTCACTTATATTTCGCTATGTGGAAGTATGCCGCCGGGGTAGGGGATGCAAACACTAGTGGTCGGTTATTACAAACATTTCCTCCCATCAGCAGCCTCCTGCCATGTGGGTGGGGCACAGGTGGGAGTGGATATGGTCGCACTGGAGTCTGCATCGGTTAATCGTCTACCTGGTCTTACCTTCTGTTTGTGTATATTTGTATTATGTATACTTATGCATCTTGAAAAATCAAATAAAACAAGATTAAACTAAATCTGAAAGCACAAGGTCCCGAAACAGAAAAATACCCAACATGCATAGCTACTTTTAACCCTTTTAACCGCCAGCCTACTGGAGATTTTGTCATTCTATGTTGACAGGCCATTTTTCATAGTTTAGGCTTTAACATGAAATGTCTTGTTTGTAATTTTTCCAAGCACAATGTCCCACTCTGGCTTCTGCTCTCCTGCTGCTGGAGCCCTTTATACCTGCTGGGGACAGGACCTAAAGGGTTGATTAAAAGAAATGTCCCCGTTAGGGACACCGTTTTGGGGGGGATTTTTACCCCATAGCCTCTGTGGCCCTGGATTCTTCTGCCCCCCCCCCTAGGCTTTGGGGAGACAGGTAAGCCTTGGTATAGGGGTCTTGTGGATCCCTTACCAGTTAACAAAGGGTTAACTGTAAAAAAAAATAGCCTTTCTGCTATCTACTTTACACTGTATTGTACGTAACAGGCAAACAGCAATGTTTATAGTCCTAACTTATTTTAGCCCCATTTGCCTGATATGCTGAAAAGCTTCCTGAAAACTAATTATAAACATAAGGGAATGGAAAAAAGTGTGTTCATGGAAAATATACCATTAGGGACCATTTCCATGAAATCACTGGGGCACATCTGCACTTAACAGGTTTCAGCTGAACACACTGAAATTGTATTTTAAATGCAACAAGTTTCAGTAATTCATAAAAGGTTGCAAGAGAGAATCAAAACAAAGGCACACATTGTGGAAAAAAATAAATATAAGGTCTAGTTTGTCTAAAAGAAAATGTAAAATGGTGTTGTAAAACTATTCATACCAAAATTTAGAATGTGCAGCTTGAAGACAGTTCGAAAAGGAACTCCAGCCATAATGTTTTAATCAAAACTGTAAACTAGAGTAGCCAATCCTACTGAGAATTCCAGAATACACTGGAAACCAGAGCCCCACAACAAAGGGGAGAAGGGAGGAGGGATTCCAGATCATTAAGTGACCTGCTCAATAAGGCATCCCTGCCCAGCTTTGAGTGCTGCAGAGGTAAGGAGAGGAAGTTTTCCTTCAAGGGGATTACTGCTCAGTGACCAAGTGCTTTAGAGCATGTCCTTTTCACAATTCCTGTCATGCTGGGAGTTGTGGTACACCAACAACCCACTTATTTTTAGGCAGTCAGCCTTTATGCTGGAGAGCTTCTGCATGTCCTGATCATAGCCATGATGGGACATGAAGGGCCTATTTCTGGGCTGAAGAACCCCTTAATCCTACGATCATAGAGCCACTCCTGCACAGGATTCTCGAACCTTAAAGTAATACTTTGGAGTTGGCCTATTCCATAATATGCTGTTGTGGTAAACCAAAATATAACACCGTCACATGTTTCATGCTTTTGGCTTGATTGCACAGACTGACAAACACATCCTATAACTGCAAGGCTTTTCCTAATACAGATTCTGAATATAGAAGTTTTACAGCACTGACTAAGTCCAAACATTAAGGTTTGAGAAAAGTCTGATAATTTGTAATAATCATTCCTTACATGGTACAAAATGGACTATGCCAGCTGACTGAAAGGTTTGTAACTACTTCAGTAATAATACACACCTAGGATTTACAGGAGGGAAACAAGAAAAAAAAAAATTCTGTACCAAATACACCCCCCCCCCCAGAAACTAATAACATGTGGTTTGCAGAACCCACCAATCCCCCTATAACAGGGAATGTGCAGAACCCCCTCAATGCCCCTATAACAAGCTGTGTGGCAGAAACACCCAACCCCCCTATAACAGGCAGTGTGGCAAAATCTTCCAATATCCCTTTAACAGGAAGTGTGCAGAATCACCACAATCTGCCTATAGCAAGCAGTGTGGCAGAATCCCTCTATAGGAAGCAGTGTGGTAGAATCCCCCAACCCCTTATAACGAGCAGTGTGGCAGGATCCCTCTAATCCCTTTGTGCGGAATCGCCCCCAATCCCTCTATAATAGTCAGCGTGGCAGACCCCCCTATCAATGCTCTGAGGCAGGATGGGTGTTATGATATCAAAAACTCCTCACCTCACCTGGGATCCATCGTTGCCACAAAAATGTGTCTAATGGAACTAAAATATGGTAAGACTACACATTTCTTTCAACATAGTGAACACCATACTTACAGTATATGCAATATTTATGTGTGCAATTAGTTTGGTGTGCAATAGTTTGCAATTAGGTTAGACTTACAGTATACTGTACTGTTATATCAGTAACATGGCTGCTTACACTAAAAATTATTTTTGATAATAAGTTTATATAACGGACAGAATGCAAAATTGTAACATCATTGGAAGTGGGATATGGGAAGCTATATGTCCATAAGATGCACCTAGGATTTGGAGGAGGAAAATAAGAAAAAAAATATTCCAAAGCAAATGTTGTGCTATTGTTGTGGCATTCCCCCATCCTATTCCCCATGGGCAGTGTGGCATTCCCCCATCTCATTCCCACAGGCAGTGCAGCATTTCCCCATCTCATAGGCACTGTGGCATTCCCCCCTCCCATTCCCTATAGGCAGTGTGGCATTCCCCGCTCCCTTTCCCATAAACAGTGTGGCATTTCTCCTCCCATTTCCCATAGGTAGTGTGACATTCCCCCAACTCATAGGCACTGTGGCATTCTTCCCTCCCATTCCCATAGGCAGTGTGGCATTCCCCGCATACCCTTATTCAGTGTGGTATTCCACCCCTTTCATTCCCCCATATTCAGTGTGGCATTCCCCCATCCCATTCCCATAGGCAGCGTGGCATCCTCCACTTCCATTCCCCATGAACAGTGTGGAACCCCCCATCCCACTCCCCATATAGGCAGTGTGGCATTTCCCCCCATCCCATTATTCAGTGCGGCATTCCCCCATCCCATTCCCATAAGCAATGTGGCCGAATCGCCCCAAGCCCCCAGAAAAAAGGAATACTTACGTGAATGATGTCCCCGCCTAGCGGACAGCGTTCACATAAGTGAATGCTGGCCCCGCTCTGGCTTCCAGCGCTTCCACTGCCACTCAGGCTGGCCCGAGTGTTTGTGTCAGCTTGCGATGGCCTGAGAGGCAGTGGTGGCGCTGGAAGCCAGAGCAGGGACAGCAGACAGCGTTCATTTACCTTGCCCATCCACCCACTGCTCAGATGGACTCCCGGTGGCCGCGGCGCGGGTGTGAAACTCATGTAAGTATACTTTTTTCAAATTTTTTTTTTACATTCGCCCAATAAGACGCACTGACGTCCCCCCCCCCCCCCCCCCACACACACACACACACACACACACACACACTTTTGGGGAAAAAATGTGTGTCAATTTCAGACTTTCAATACTCTTTAACTGCTAAGTTCATAAAATGAGCAGAATGCTAAACTGTAAAATCATTGCGAGCGGGGACATGGGAAGAAAGGAGATATGACTGCATTCACAACATGTATAAGCCCCAAGTGTTGGACACTAAAATCCTGCAGTACCCACACTATACAATAGTCCCCTTGAACTTTTGGCTAGTGAACTGGGGAACCATTTCACCAGGAAATGTGTTGTGGACCTGGAATCTAATGGGGAGATAAAAAGAACCTGTGATTTAAGGTCAGAGAAGCAGGTGCTATCTATAGTTAGCAGTTTAAATAGTTTTTATTTGTAAATGTATTTCAACAACTGCAAGAAAAAAATGCAGAAACCCAATATGATGTTAGGGATTGCTGTATCCCCTGAGCCTGGTGATTGGTCATAAGATAGAAGTAACCACTGTTATCTGGAACCTTGCAACTTTATAATATCTTTTCAATTACTTGATGACACATTTTGCTAAATTTATGAACAGTAACTGAGATATATCTCCTAAATAGAGGTAGCTTAAAAACAAAAGCTACAGCAACTTGGATCCAGAATTTACAGGAACATATCTTATAACCTGGTATGAATTTATTAAGTAACTGATCTTAAAGCGGTCCTTCACTCTGAATAAGAGTCTATCTTATATGTTTCCCACACCCTGTACATACAGATTGCTCACATTAAAAATCATCCTACCTGCATCTACTGCATGTTATGAGCCTTTAAACATCCAAGATGGCGGCTTATGGAAGCCGCCATTTTATCAGGCAGCCTGCAAACAGGAAGTGCCTGCAAACAGGAAGTGACTGTGCTGCTCTGCATTCTGGGACTGCTGACCGTTACCTGACCCCAGTTCTGCTCTGTCTGAGCAAAGCACAGCTATAACCTGCCCCCCTGTACCTTATCCCACTCTCCTCTCCTCAGTAAGTGTGATGCTTCTGAGTCAAGATGGCGGCGCCCGTATCCTAAATTCCTGAACAGAGTTGCAGCCCAGTGGGGGAAAGAATAATAAGTTAGTGACTAAAAATGTAAAATATATTAATTTTAGATGCTGGGGAATCATTTTTTAAGAGTTTGGGCTTTTCATTAAATCATGGTGAAGGTCCGGTTTAACTAGTCTTTTTTACTCATCACTAAGCAATTTCACTAGAATAATAAGTCCCAGTCCAGGCAAAGAAAATATAAAAGCTACACTCGTGTCCCTCGCAGCTAGGTCCCAAGATCTGAGTGCTTCGGCATACAGGCCTGTCTTTATTCACTGGTGCCATAAGGGACTGTTTATTTGTATTCTATTTAGCAATTATGCACAAGACATCACAGACATGTGGGCCATGCCATGTACAACTGAGGGATCTTTTTTTTGAAAACACAAAAATGGATAGAGAATAAACAAAGAGCACGTATCCATGATTACCTGCGGGCTGCTGTCCTCCAGTTTCAGCCTGGTCATCCTCAGTACTGAAAGAATGCTCAGTGTTCCTTTTTGAGTAGCACCCTTGTTTTTGGGGGATGAGAGCAGGCTTCCTCGTTGATTGGCAGCAGGGGCACACCCCATGTCTGCACAACAGCAATCCACGCTGATTTAAGTTCAGTGCAGGATGCTGAGGGTTTGGCAAAAAGTACTCTGTCGGCGCCAGAGCAGCAGGCTATGAAACTGGCATCTGAATCTCTATGTAGTCTTGGTTAAAAGACATTAAAGTATAATTTGAAAGCCAGAAACTTTTATTTGTAATGACAGATATAATGCAAATTCGGAAATTCCAGATGGAAACTCACTAAGCAAGTTAAACCGGACCTTCACCATGATTTATTGAAAAGCCCAAACCTTTTAAAAACTATTCCCCAGCATCTAAAATTAATATATTTTAAGTTTTTAGTCACTTTCTTATTTTTTCCCCCACTGGGCTGCAACTCTGTTCAGGACTTTAGGATACGGGTGCTGCCATCTAGACTCAGAAGCATCACACTTACTGAGGAGAGGAGAGTGGGATAAAGCACAGGGGGCGGGTTATAGCTGTGCTTTGCTTAGACAGAGCAGAGCTGGGGTCAGGAAAATGTCAGCAATCCCAGAATGCAGAGCGACACAGTCAGAAGGCACTTCCTCCATGAGCCGGCATCTTGGATGTTTAAATGCTCATAACGTGCAGTAGATGCAGATAGGATGATTTTTAATGTGAGCAATCTGTATGTACAGGATAGGGGAAACATATAGGATAGACTCTTATTCAGAGTGAAGGACTGCTTTAAAAATTGAACACTTTTATTTTTATTAAATACATCATGCAATTGCAGGATATTGTGGTGGTCTCCACCAAAATGAAATAAAGAGACACTATTACTATGTTTATAATGTTTTTGAACTGCCACATTATGTGTTGCGGGTTTTCTTGAAGAGTTAAATATTCCTCCTCTGGATTTGCAGACGGTTTGGGGAGGATCGGCACATCTGTTTTCTATCATGCGCTGGCACAGCTTAGCATGTGTCTGATGCAAGGTGGCTGGTTCACTTGACTTAAAAAACTGAAATACATTTTCTTGTCTGTATAATTCTGCAATAAAGCAGAATCTAGTCTGTGTCTGTGTTGAATCTGCTATTTTGGTGTAATTTGCTTTACATTACATGCCGTAAAATAATAAAAGCAAATGTATATTTGTATAATTAAAGCAGCACGTTTTTTTTCTGGGGGGGGGAGTTATTAATCGATCACAGGAAGGCTCAGGATGACACACAGCAGCAGCTGGACCTGTATTGGGATCAATATTGCTGTTCTAGACTGAAACATGTGTGATTTTTATACTAATTGATTGAGGGTTGAACACAGAAATAATAACTACGTATTAGGAGGTATATATACAGGAAACTAAGGCCCTTATTCATCAAGCGATAGCGCCAGGTAGTGTCTGACGAGCGCCAGGTAGCGGCAGCTAACGGCGACTACCGACTCAAGTACGCCCGGCGGTGGTCACAATGACGCATTTATCAAGCAAAATGAGGCTAGCGCCGGCGAGAGCGACGGCTAGCGCGGCATTCATCATGAAGCCGCCTGGACCGAACAGCGCCGCTGCAAATTCCCTCACAGCGCCAGGTATGAGCTGTCGCTCCCTGGCGATGTCCAATGCATTTCAATGGAGCAATCTATAATAATTCATGATTAATTGGTAATAATTTTTTTTTTTTTTTTTTTAATGTCAAAAAATCGGAGAACACTTCTGCAATGTTAGGATTTATTTTTAAGGCAAAAAAAAAAAAAAAATATGTGCAGAATTGATCTAACAGGTCTGAGATTAATGTATTCATATAACAACATGATTCTAAAAACATGTATAATGTTACATTCAAAAAATATGGTTGTTTAGGGGTTAAAAACTAGTTAATACAGATCGCCGCCAGCGCTCTGGGGTTTAAACAAGGAATGGACAGCGACAGCACATTCGGAGCGTGATTTTTTGATGAATATGAAGCTAGCCGTTCGCTCTGGCCATTCGTTGTCAGGCGCTCGCATACAACGCTGGACCTGTGAAACAGCGACCCCCCCAGCCCGTATTCAACATTACCGCACACCGAATCACGCTACAGTCGCTCATCTGTCGCTACCTGGCGCTATTGATGAATCGGCCTCCCCGTAAATATTGAACGTGTCAACAACTTTATAGGCAAATATATATCCCAAGGGGCTACTGACATGAAAATCTCACCAGATAGTAATGACAACCGATCCAATCCACACATGTAAAAAAAAAAATCAAACCATGCATATCCATAAATTGAGCCAGCATAGCTCACACCAAGAGTAAGGCATATACAGCAATAGTCTGTGAGGTCGCAAAGGAGTCCAAGATGACCTCTAGCTAAAGTTACTGCTCATAAATCAGCCATCGGGAGGACACGGAACAACTACGGGGTGGTTGGAAGGATTGCAAGGAGAAGCCGCTGTTCTCTGAAAAGGACATTGCTGCCAGAATGCCATTGTCCAGGTTTGAACTGGCCATCAGTTTACCAGGGAATTTACCTGGTAGTGGAGTCATGACATTTGTTGGTGCTGGTAAATCTCAAGAGAACCTGGGGCATGCAGCTAGACAACGACCATAGGCACACCAGTAGTTCTACCAATCAATGGTTATAGAGTAATATGTTTAATGTTTTGGAGTGGACAAATCAAAGTCCTCACCTTAATCTAAAGAAATATCAAGGAGGCATGGAGCAAACTGTTCAGTTGAAGCTGTTTTTGCTGAGAGGTTCAAATATTACCAGAGATAGTATTATTAACATATTCAATAGATTATTGAAATATGCTTTAAGACTTGTGGTGTAAGTTAAAATGTATACAAAGTTATAGGAAGTTCTGAAAGGTTCACAAACTTTCAAGCACTATTTTACTTCTACAGAGAGGAGTTATCCACATGCTGAACTTCAGAATGAATGGTGGTGGATGATACATTTATATGTGGCATATTCAAAATATGCAATTGCTTATGTAAAGGTGATGCGTCATGATGTGTTACTGCTTCAGATACGAGATGTGCCCTGTAGAATTAGAACAGGTATGAAAAACAATATAGCTAAACTTCACAGCATCTCTGTGCTAACTGAAAGAAAATAAAATAATAAAATAAAATATTCCACACCTATAAAACAAAAGCTGAACTTTACGCACTGTACCATACCAATACCCACTGTAGTGCATATTGTGGCTAACTAGCGATTGGAACAGACTCTATGTAGGCCATTGTGGTGTATGATGGCACACACAATACACATACATGTAGTGAAAAACAATGTATTATATTCCATATGTGACATATATATATATATATATATTTTTTATTTTTTTTATTTATATTTATTATCTACCTACAGTATTAGTTTTCAATAAAGTAGAAATCACAACAAGTAAGTAAGATGGTATGTAGGATGCATACTGTAAATTCTGACTCAAACATTCAAAAAATGTTAACATTTTTTTCCTTTTTGTTTCTAGATTTTAATATTTATTGACACCATTGGTCCCCATCTCTGCTCTGTAGCATAAGATCTAGGAACAATATACCCTCCTATTTCTGAATTACAAGCACCGGTTCAAAGAGTATGGTGCAGCAAATTAACCATCTATGAAGCTTTTTTGTAAAAATGAAGGTGTCTTTTAAAATCCCTCACTTTTAAATGGGAGCACAGATGTCTATTAATCAGCTTTGTGTGAATTGCAATAAAGATATGATACAACCAAAGCTACATTATTATGACATTAACAATACAGGTTTTGAAGATTTTTACAAAGAGCCCTGGGCAATGAGGTAATGGATGAAGGCCAGGATTCGAATGCGTCTTATTTGACTTCTTTTAAGAGGCTTTCACAATTAAAACAAAAGACAAATTCATATCTAAGTGACAGATAAATTAATGTTAAGCTTTAGGATGATTGCGGTGATGATGAATTCTCTTCTGGATGACTTCACGGTGGTTTAAATTCTAATAGCTGTGACTGAGAAATATAAATAGAGAAAGAGACATGCAGACATAAATCATCAAACTGAGTTTCTTGCCTGTTTTTGGCTGTATAATAGAGTGCTTAAGAAAACAATATAATTCTGCCTCCACAAAATCTGAAGTTCCTTAAATATTGGACACCTGTGATAAAGTCAGATAAATGAGATGGGTACGAGGAGAGCCACTGCTCCTAAAATACCCAAAACAAATCAATAATTTTATTAAAAAGGTAGAACTAGGCTCACATCTGTACAGGCTCCACTGTAGAACTGAGAAGTGTTCAATTGCAGTGTTAAGTGGTTATATCTCAAAGACAGGGGCATACATTGGTTTCCCAGGGCCCCATAGCATAAGTCATTGTGCCCCCTGTAATGCTTTAACTGGGCAGGTAGTCACACATGGGCTAAGGCGGTTCGGAGTCAGGCAGCACTAGGCCGACTTTAAGGGAGACCAAAACTCTTATAACCTGGCCCTAGCACCTAAAAAACTCTAGGGCCTTAAGGGCATTCAGAATTGTTCCCATACAAATGTACACATATATCATAGATACATTTGTATTCATTTACAAATTGTCCCTGTCCCTCCAGACCCCACAGACATGCTAGACAACATGCCCCCACCCCATCCAAGGGCAATTTCATAAAAGACTAGGAGCCTTATTCATGAAGGGATAGCGTCAGGCAGTGCCTTGTAAATGACAGGTAGCGACAGGTAGCGGCAGGTGAACGCTGGACACGGCACGCAATTACACATTATCAAGCGGATTCCGGTGAGCGACTAGAACAACGCCATGTAGCGTCCGATTTATCATTATCCCAGCCTTAGCGTACAGCGTCGGCGTTCAGCCTTGCAGAGCGCCACGTATTACCTCTCGCTATCTGTCGCTCTCCCATACATTTCAATGGACGTTCTTTTACGTCTCTTTAAACAGAGGGTTTTTAATAGTTTTTTTTTTATTCTCAAATAATGTTGTGACCTCTCTTGGCCTAGAAAAAGCCATTTTTACACTTTTTTCATTTCTTATATATTTATGCAGAATTGACATTACAGGTCTGGCATTAATGTGTTCATGTTACAATGTTATAACAATGCAATTACATATGTTTTCGCTTTGTTACTGGTGGATACATGTTCAAAAACAGCCTTTAATCACACAGCCTCCGGCGCTTTGGGTTACAGCAAAGCATTTTTGAGTGCCGGTGGTGTATCCACATGATCACGCTAACAACCAAGACCCTATGATCACACAGCACGCTTTCCTAAATCACCTTCTGTCCACCAGCCCAGCAGAATACAAAGCCCAGTGAAACCACGGACACACACAGATTCTTGGCTAAGGCAATAAGATAGCTCAAGTTAAATATATATTTTAATGCAGAAGGCACACTAGGCAGTTATTACAGGTAATGGAATTCACAATACTATCTGAGAAATCAGTTAGAGATCCTAAACCAAGCCCAATGCCAGCCTGATGCTGAACCTTTCAGGTCCAAGAAACGGGGGGGGGGGGGGTAGGGTGGATCAGAACCAGAAATCTTCATTTTAGCAGGTTCTGGGTTCTGCACTGCAAGAAACCTATATGGGGATGCGTTTTTTGGGGCCCATTATGATCTGTTGGTACAGATAGCAGCCCAGCCATTGTGGGTTTTGTGTCAGCACCAAGGACCACTTAACCCAGGGCTAGGTCCCCTCAGGATATTCTAGGCTTGAGACTATGACCATACCTTGTTATATTTTTCTAAAAGTATGTATGACTTTATTAAATAATTTTAAAACATTTTAATTCATACAAATGACGTCATTAGTGCTATAATACAATACTGTCATGATGTGATTAAGACTCTTATACATGTATATATCTGTGTTCCATCATCTCCTCTGGAGGCATAAGGGCAGACATGTAACATGTTTCGCCTAGTTTGGCTTCCTCAATGCCCTGTACATATGACAGACAAACGTTTCTTGTTAGTATGATTAGTATGTTAGTTCTTAGATGAATAGTGTTGAAAAATAGGTAGGAGCCATTCATTTAAGTACCTTTTTGCAGTTACTTCATCATAGAGTCATTTCATTTATATACACCTAATTTCCCCAAGGAGAGTTGGTGATGCGCCAGCTTCCCTCTTTTTTACAATATGCCCCTTAATTATATTCTTTCTGCTAGTGTCCTTGTGGCTTCACCATGTGTAAGTGCGAGTATAATAATGGTACCTGTAATGATGCAGCTGTACTACGCAGTCGCAGCAGCGGATGATAATACGTGATACAGGCGTTGGTAGCCACCCGGACAACGCTGTCCCGTCTGGGCTCCCTCGAGTTTCCGGGTTTGTTGGCATGTGGGGGGGCGCACGGGATAATCACCCGCCAGCGACACTCTTTATGCGCACCAGTAACTTGGTGCGCATCTGCTCTCACTCCTGGCTTCAGCCAGAAGTGACGCGACGCGTCGCTGGTCTGGCCTGTGTGTCTGCAGAGGCGGCGCCATTTTGTTGCCGATCTGCCATCTTGTTGGAGGTTTTCGTATCTATTGCGGCAACATTTTGTTGGTGATCCGCTGCTCATTTGAGAACTCATTGTATCAAGTGGTTTAACACCATTCTTATATAAAATCCTATTTGAAAGACTATATTCAACATCCAAGTCTTTCCATTTAATGTTTTAAAATTATTTAATAAAGTCATACATACTTTTAGAAAAATATAACAAGGTGTGGTCATAGTCTCAAGCCTAGAATATCCTGAGGGGACCTAGCCCTGGGTTAAGTGGTGCTTATTACAAAAGGCTGAGCTATGAACCAACCCACTTTAGTATTAGTTACATAGGGGTTTTTTGAGGTCGCGGCTAGGACCAAATTTCTGTGGTCCCTAAGAAAGGTCAGCACCAGAGAGTCTGGTAGTCCAGGTGTGCACAGTCCCTTGTAGTTCCATTCAGCTCAGCAGGTGTGAGAGAATCAGCAGGGAGTCTGTGATTTGAGCAGGTGTGAGATTATCTCACAAAGAGGTGATAATTCTCCTTCTTGAGCAGACTTTTTGTTACCTATGTTAGCAGATGGCTGTTGAAACACAGATGAAAAGGGCCAAGCATCAGGAATCAAAAAATGAAATATCATATTGGCCCTAGCTCTGACAGGCCCGATCTCTGACACCCACTATTTTATTTCAGTCTGTTCTTAAAATCCTAACCATTTTTGTCCTCCTTACTGTGACAACTTAAATTTTGACTGCAATGGGCGGTGTCATATATTGGAAGGAGTATGACAAGCTGGATGTGAGAAGTTAGAGAAAACGAAACTAAAATTTCCTAGCCAACAACTTCTTTCAGCACTGTCCCCAGACAAGACAAGAAAATGCCACTGAGCCATCAGAGGGCAGATGGTTGCTGCAGATAATCAGTTGATGCCGTGCCCCTTCTGAATTTTACCCCAGTACCTTTCTTAGAAATGACCAGTAAGGTAGCTGAAAGAATTTGTAGTGGATTACCTGGCAGTGTTTTTGGTGTAAGAGACCAGTAAAGAGATGGAGATTCAGGTGAATTTATCGACTTTTGTTTTCAGTACTTCTGCCTGTAAGTACAGCTAATGCAATTAAATTGCTCCCCATCGCTATTTTTTCCTAGCAGGAAAGTAGGAATCTTATATGGTGACTGCTGTGGGCTCCTGAGCATCCACACCCAACTCACCAACTTGTGTAATATTTGGGCTATTACTGTCATAGGACTGTACTTCCTCTAGGACCCTTATGAAGGACAAATGTGCAGTCAACATAATAGCTGTAGTGTCCTGTCTAGGCTCTTCTCCAGACAGAGGGTTGGACTTAAGTTTTGGCATTATTTACAACAGCAAAGACAGAAGTAGACACTCTTGCCCAAATAGAGAAGACAACTTTTGTCCACATCACAATGTGCTAGTGGTTATTCACAATCCACATTGCAAGCCTATACCCCCAGAGGTTTCTTGCCACAATGGCCTCTTTTCAAGCAGACTGTTCAGTTATGGACTTTTGCAAGTGTGTGTGTTTTTTACTCACAGCCCTTTGTGAACTGGCAGGGGGGGGACCATGAGAGAGCAGTGTCCTTAAAGTGGACCGTCACCCTCCCGTGATCGGCCCGGGAATCTATCCCGGCCGATCACCTCCCTCCCCGCGGGACATCCGAGATCGGGATGTCCCGCGGGGTGAAACCCCCCCAAACACCCCAAATTCCCTTACCGCCTCCCTCTCGCCCCTCTAGAGTGACGCGCGGGAGGCGGCGGCGGCGGAGGTGAGTTTTTCGGGTGATCGGGGGGGTTTCACACAGCGGGGCACCCCGATCAGGGGTGCCCCACCAAAGTGGACCAAGACCCAGGATAGTCAAAATCTTGGGTGTTGGTCCACTTTAAGGCTGATAGATTGGAGCCTGTTGAGCAGGAGATGCTGGTCTACAGTGTTGAATGCTACCGAGAGGTCCAAGAGAATGAGTAGTAAGTAGTCACCATTGGGGTGTGATCATTTTTGTTTCCAGGGGGTTTAGGTATTAATGGCTGGCTGTGTGTTGAGTTATTTTGAGGGCACAACAAATTTACACCATTATACATGCTGTAAACTACCTTACATTGTATCATTGTGTCACATCTTCAGTGTAGTTAAAATATAAAATAACATATTTACAAAAAATGTGAGTGGTGCACATTTGTGAGATACTGTGGTAATTTTTACAGATTATCCCCAATCATGGTAAACCGCCATACCATTCTATTCAGCAGAACAGGACCTAATGCAAAAGACCTGGGTTGGGGGCTAGATGCTCTGGTCTCATGAATGTTGTTCAACAAGGTGTTGTCATGGAAATATGTCAGACAAACCACAGGTGTTTTGCTAATAACCATTATGAACCTATCAAAATGATCAGCACTGACAGCTATCACATTTGGTTACAGAAAAACTTTTATGGTGACATACCGTCCTATAACTTTCTTAAAAGAAAAAAACAATACCAGGTCTAATGTTGTTAGAAGATACCTCCTCCAGTATATTTAAATTCTTAAACATTTATAAGTCTACTCTGCAGTCTACTCTACTGAGATGTTTCGGAATATGCCTGTATATAAGTGGGGCTAATTTAAAGTCGACCAAAACCCAGGATTTTGACTATCCTGGGTTTTGGTCCTTTCCCCCGATCGGGATGCCCCACTACGTGAAACCCTCCAGATCGCCAAGGAAACTCACCTCATCGTGGTGCACCTACAGCGTATGCGCAGCCTCTCGTCCAGTCAGCGCGCTCAAAGACGCTGAGCTATTCACATCTGAGCGACGTCTTAGCAGAGCGTCTCCGAGCGCGCTGGCGGCTGTATCCCCCGCATCCCTCTGACAGGGAGTGTGCCTGCACCGGCCATTCACAAATGGCTGGCATGGGCACTAGCCCTGCTAGAGGGATAGCGGGGATGTGGCTGCGCCCGCGCATGCACCATTGGACCTGGAAGTAAGGTAAGTGTATCGGGTGACCTGGGGGTTTCACACAGCGGGGCATCCCGATTCTGGATGGGAGGGAGGGAATCGATTGGCCTGGGAATCTTATAGATTCCCTGGCAGATCCAACTTGGTTTTGGTCCACTTTAATAGATATTAGTATCAAGTTTATTTGCCCTGAAAAATGTTAGCTTGTATACAACACATGTTGTGTAATGTGTATTCCATTGTAAGCAACGAGTTCTGATGTTTAAGCAAATGTACAACTACAACTACAACTAGTTTATTTATAGCTCTGTGTTTATTTAGTAGCTTGGTTCATAGCTACAGCAATTAAAGCAACATCAGTTCTTCCTATTGATACAGAAATCATTTGTATTGTTCTCAGACCAACCATATGGTTTGCATCAAGAGACTGGCTTGTGGGTAAGGGGTGATACGCAAAAGTCACACAACTTTTGCAGAGTTGAACAAGCCTGTCAGAGCCCCATTACAGATAGACCATATTCATCCTACTCAACAAAATATGACAAACATATCTGTCTAACAGCCATGGCAATGCTTTGGGAGAGCCTGGTTAGTGTAAATTAGTTGCCAATTTCTTCAGTTACTATAACTTGTTTTTCAGACTCCTGATATCTACTGTAAAGTGAATTTCATTCTATTAGGACAAAAAGCATTGTATCTACAAAAAGAATGTTGAGTAATAAATAGCTACAATCTAACAGATCCCACTGGGACAGAACAGGCAGATTAACCAGGTGCTCAGATTCTGGATCCCCTGTAGTCAAGTAGGTATGTCACGTGCAATGTGAAGTGTGAAACCTTGTTTAACCCTGTAAAAGCCAAGCACATAGTTTCTACGTGTTCACTTCTCCGACCATTAAGTGCCAAGCACGTAGAATCTACGTGCTTGACATTTTCCTCCTACTTTACTTAAAGTAAAAAAAAAAAATAAAAAACTCCAGCCTAAATCGAAAGCTGAGGGTCGCCTCTTCCTCCAGGAGGCATCCGATCCCCAGCCCGGGGTATCCCGGCTTCAGGAGGGAACCCGAAATAGACCCCCCCTTGCTTCCACGGCTGTAAAAATAAAATGACATTCACTCACCTCCTCACCCGATCCCACAGGCCAGGTCTTCTCTTCATCAGAATGTCAGATGTGGACCCGGAAAAGGGTCCCCCACACTCATCCCGCTCCACGTAGTTTCTGACTCTGCTTCGGCTCTGACAGATGCCGGTAGTACCAGAGCAGAGCGAGTGAGAGTCGAGAAGGCTCTTATCTCCTGCCCCCCATCCGCCCGGTTCTGATCACTACCAGCATGTGTCACCGGCAGCTGTCATCGGTGCAGGACAGCAGCGTCGGACACAGGATCGTAGCTGAGTAGAGAAAAAAAAATTAATAAATGTTGTTTACTTCTCTGTATCTGTGTATTTTTTTTTTTTACATTTAACCCATTGTGAACTGGTAACTGGTAACCCATTGTGAACTGGGTCCACAAAGCTTAGGGGCTGGCAAGTCACCTGTGGTTAGCGGGTGACTTGCTATTAACCCCCAGCCCCCCTATTACCTGCCTCCCCAAAGCCGGGGAGGGGCCAAAGGGCCCGGGCCAATTTCGGCTGTGCAGGCTTGTAGCCAGTAGGGTGGGGGCCACCAATGCTGGCCCTTGCTCCCTGTTCTACAACCCCTGCATAGCTGGTCCCCGTGCTGGGAAGATAGGGGCTCCACCTAATTTTTTTGTGGATTTTTAACCCTTTAATTTCGCCATTTTGGGTGGGCTACTGATACATATGTGGTACCGTTGTAATCAAGAGAAATGGGGCTTTCACATGCAATATGGTCTTCTTTAATGAAACAAATGTTTTATTTAAAATAAAGGAGACAATTTTTTTTTTTACTCAAAAATATTTTAAAAAACACAAAAATCACAAACAAAACATTTTATGTTAAAGTCTAAACTCTGCCACAAAAAAAAGGTTAAAAGTAGCTATGCATGTTGGGTTTTGTTCTGTTCGGGGGACCTTGCTCTTTCAGATTTAGCTTTTTTTCTTGTTTGCATATTGATATTTTAGGAAAAGGTGTTTTTTATTCTGCTTTTTTATACATTATTTAGGGAAACCCTGTGCAACCTAAGAATTCTTCAAGGGATTACTTCCAGAAAGATAAGCCCACTACAACAAGCTGGGTACGCTTAGAAAGCTTAACATGTGTACTTCCAGGGAATATTTAGTTTGTTTTTATTGAAAAACTGCAAGGCGCACATAGCGCATTAGCATAGTTGTATTTTATCTGAAAATCTCCTAAAGCGCTGTTTCAGTTTGGGCAGGAAGGAGTGTCTACCAATACATATGTGGTACCGTTGTAACCAGGAGAAATGGGGATTTCACATGCAATAAGATTTTATTGACAAATTTACATTTTTTTTTACAAAAAAACTACAAATTGTAAAAATAGATTTTTGCACATATTTAACCCAAAAATATTGAGAATATACGTAAAAAATTACAAACAAGACATTTCATATTAAAGCCGAGACTCTGCTGAAAAAAACAATATATCATTTTCCTGGGAAATCCATTCAAAAATCACAGTGGAACATGTGTAGCGCAAAATAGTGAAAAATGGTCTGGCAACAGAGGGTGACAAAAACTCTAGGTAGGCTAGCACTAAAAGGGTTACTCAATCGCTGTCCAAACACATGTTTAAACATGTGTACAGTCTATAAGCTGAAATAACTTTGCATGTTTCAAAAATGGTTTACATCCATAATCTCTGTTTAGTTTAGATGCAGATTTGTTGCAAGGTACTGTATCGTTATGGAGTACTGTTCTAAAGCAGTAATCACTATGTACTGATCTGAAATGGCAACCAAATATACTCCAGCAGAAGCAGTCCAGATGCACTGTCTACAAGCAGCAATTACACTTTATAGTCCGCAAAACTTGGAACAACAGTTTATAAATACCGTATATACTCGAGAATAAGCCGAGTTTTTCAGCCCTTTTTGGGCTGAAAAAAGCCGCCTCGGCTTATACTCGAGTCAGTGGCCGCTCTCACACACACTGACACTTACTGGCTGTTGCGCGCAGGTTGGTGGGAGGCGTCCATTGTTTCTATTGGACGCCAACCACATGGGGCACGGCCACCAACCGGCGCGCAACAACCAGGAAGTTCCTGCGCGCTTTTGTGAGAGCGGTGGCGGCAGAGGGAACGGAGGTGGCCAGCGCGCGTTTGTGAGAGCGGCGGCGGAGGCAGTGGCGGCGGCAGAGGGAACGGAGGTGGCCAGCGTGCGTTTGTGAGAGCGGCGGCGGAGGCAGTCGCGGCGGCAGAGGGAACGGAGGTGGCCAGCGCGCAACAACAGGTAAGTGTGGGGGGGACCACTGGGTTTTTTTTATTTTTAATTGTTGTTAACTGTTAATGATGCCAAGTGAGCACACATATGATATCCAGGGCCAACCTGAGGAGAAGAAAAGATGGGAAAAAGAGTAATACTTCCAGAAGTTGGAACGAGAGATGGACAGAATGTGGAAAAGAGAATTTAAAAAGTAGTAAAGAGTGAATTTAGAAAAGGGAGAGAGGGGTAATGAGGAAACATGAAGGAAGAGAAGGTGATAGAAACCTATGTGTGACGGCTTGGCCCCTAGTATGAATTGGGCCCCAGCGCAAACCAGCCTGGGGGGGGGGGGGCAGGCACTCTCATTTATAAGCAACACCAGCAGTAATAGTGTGGCAACCTGCATGTCTCAGGTCAGAGTGGCCATTATTAGGGCCACCTAGCCGGGCCCCCTTTTCATCCCTTGGACCCCTATACCTGAGTCCCTAATGGCTGCTGTCATCACATCCACAGCCTGCATTTCCCACCCTAGGCTTATACTCGAGTCAATAACTTTTTCCATTTTTTTGTGGTAAAATTAGGTGCCTCGGCTTATATTCGGGTCGACCTATACTCGAGTATATACGGTAGGTAGATGCTATACTATATTATTGCCTCCATCAGCATGGCACCCCCACGATCTTGAATAATAATAATTTTACTCGAAACACTGAATTTTCAGTTTTAAATAATGTGTTCTTTCACTTTTCCGTTTTCAATCATTTTCATTAAAACTGTTGGTAAAGAACTTAACATCTTCACATACTACATGAAAAATAATGCATAGATTCGGCAAGCTAAGTTGTAATGATCACAAGTAAAGGAGAAGGTAAAAATGAGAGAGTGAAGAGGAAGAGAAAATAGACAAATGCAACAAAACACATAAATACAGGAGTACGTAAGGAGAGAGAGCCCTGCAAATGTGAACTTACAAGCTAAAGGAATGGTACAATGATCAGCATAATGTGAGAGACAATAGCTGCTTTAATTAAATGTGATAAATACACCAGAGGGCATTTTGCTGTTCTCTTGACAGCACTGATAAATGCACTGCTAAGCTATTTATAATTAATAAATGTTAAATTTAACAACGCTTTAAGGCAGTGGATAATTATTACTTGTGATTTGCTGGGTTAACCCTAGCTAGTTGGCAACTCCACATGTTTATTACAATGTGGCTTTTTAAAGAAAAGATATTTCTTCTCATGGAATCAAAAATGCTTAGATGAAAAGCAATTTTGGTAGGACCAGAACAGAGTCACAAGCTAGTATGTGGAGAGACCCATGTTAGGCTTAATATAGGGAGGGCTAAAGAGACAAAAAAAACCTCTACTTAGGTAAAGGAAAAGAGGAGCTTTCCTAAAACAGAAAGTATTTGCACAGTACCCAAAACAAGGACAGATAGCATTACGCATCAATCCTTGCAGCAGGCGGAGCTATGCAAATCATCTCTTTATGTCTCTGTGCCATCCAAGGCCCTCAGAAACTCTAAGGGTGCAATGCCAAGGATTAGCTTTAAATTTATACAGCCAGACACATCCAACTAGTGGACACGTGTATCAAGCTTTATCAGCACTAGGGCGGACGTTTCTGTCTGTATGGAGCCGGTATGTGGAGAGGCTCATATTAGGCCTAACATAGGGGGGGGCTAAAGAGACCAAAAAAACAGGTCAAGGTCTTGTATTTCTGCCTGGTTTATTATTGTTTATGTGACAACAGATTTTAAAGATTAAAATACATTTTTATTCCAGTTTGTAGGCAAAACCTTCTTTGTGTCAACACAAACTGATTGTATCTTTTATTTTTACAGCCATTACAGTGCATTAACCCATGCAACTGCACCGTACCAGACACTGGTACTTGTGCTATTGGTGGTGTATGGGAGACAAGCAGTAAAAGCATTAATATTTTCCACCACTCTGTCGCCAAAGCTCATAGGCATAAAGTCACAAGAACCTCAAGATACACAATGCCTTTGTTTTTCTTCATTTTATACCATCTAGTTCCCCATGCTTGGGCGTCACCTATTTAATAATTGTCTTCTGGTTAAGGGTTGGGTCGCACAGCAGCTGCATCTGTTTAGAACAGTGACTAGAGCTTACACTGGTTAACATATTTGTCACAGCAATGGTTACATATATAGGCAACATTACAAAATATTAACTGGAATCATGCAAAACACAGCACACTAAAAATAATTTAAAGATCACATAATACAGGTATATGCGTTAGCAAGAACTACAGTAGGCAACCTACTTGACTTCTGAATATCAGCATACTGGCTTTTATCTAACATTAATAGATTACCCAATTATTTATCCTACTAGAAAACCCTTAATGGTCATGACAGAGAAAGTTATAATAAAGATATAACCTTTACCCTGCTGAACAGCTAGTAAACAACCTATAAGGTACTGGAATATATTATTTCCAAAATGTTAATCCTCTTGGGCATGACTAAAACAGGAAGTATGTGATTTTGTAAACAGCAGACAATTAATTAGCTCATTTGGTGCAAGTTGGACACAAGCTCAAATATAGTTTGCAATCAGATTTGCAGTGTAATAATTGGAGGACTCTGGCATATTCAATCATTAACGAACTAATCTACGTAGCTGTTTCTCCAACCATAAAGTGCCAGCTCTGTAGATTCTACGTAGCTGGGATTGTCCAGTTTGCAAAAAAAACAAACAAAGGCCACTCTCATCTCCGTTCTGCATTCAGCTATAGGGATCCCCTCTTCCTTCCATCATTAGTGGGGCAGAGAATGCCTGTTCCCTGCCACTCCCACCACTTCTGACAGCTTGCCATTTGCTGCAGAAAGGGGCCTTTTATAGGAGGAGTGAGATGACCTCATATCACTATTCCAGCATGAATGGCCACTTCTGGCAGCTGACAGTGAGCAGAAGCCGGTTGTAAGGGCAGGGGACAGAGTGATCTGCATTGCATTGGAAGTAAGTAGAGAAAGTAGCTTTTTTTTACTGTGTGTATATCCTTTTTTGTTACATTTAACCCTTTGTGAACTAAACCAGTTTACAAGCCGCAATGGTCTGGCAAGTCACCTGCGGCAAGCGGGTAACTTGCCATTAACCCCTGACCCATTTCCTGCCTTCCCAATGCCTGGGGGTAGAAGAGCCTGCACCCCATGAGGGATAAGTAGACTGGTAGCCTTCAGGGCCTTAAGTGCCCTGGCTCACCAGTCCCCATAGCTGGTGCCCGGGCTGGTTTCAGATGGGGGGCGGCATGCCAATTATTTATTTCATTGTTTTTCATTTAACTCTTGATAGTTGTATTTTATTTGTAAATGTCATAAGCTGCTCTTTATAATTTGGGAGGGGGGGTCTCCTGGGCATGGAATGGGTGTCCACTGATGCATATGTGGTACCGTTGTAACTGGGAGGAATTGGGATTTCACGTGCAATATGGCTTTCTTGAAAAAATTACATTAAAAAATAAGTAACAAATTTTAAAAAATATAATTTTGCTGGAAGACCATGGAAATGTCTGCAAAAATCACAGCTAAACATATAGCAAAATGGTGAAGAATGGTCTGGCAACAGTATAATGGCAGGTAAAAGGGTTAAAAGTGCCTTTGCATGTTGGGTATTGTTCTGTTCAGGGGAACTTGTTTTTTTTTCTTTTTTGCATATTGATTATTAAGAAAATATGGTTTTTATTCAGATTTTTTTATTTTTTTATGGAAACCTTGCAACCAGTGAATTCCTCAAGGGCTTGTGTCCAGAAAACTGCGCCCATGACTTTTTTACTTTTTAACGGCTGGATTAAAAGCGGAATTATTAACTCTCTCCTGAGTGCAAACCTGCCTTCTGGTTTAAATTAAAACTGCTGTGTTAAGTACTGTACAGGAGCAGAAAAATGTAAACTGAAGAAATGGGTCAGGTTGACAATGTATCTGACATGTCATACTGTAGTATAAAAACAATTGTTTTTATTAACATGGGAATGTAAATGAACGGCTCTTGCCTTACCCTATTTTATTTCTTACAAGGCACTCCTTTATACCATAATAAATGAATTTCTGACATGTTTGAAACTGGGACAAGTAGCTATGTCCATGATTATGCTTATTCTTGTATGTATGCTCAGACTCCCCCTTGCAAGACAAAACTACAGTTGGAAGGCCCTTGCAAGGCTATATATGCTAAGTGGCCTACCAATGCAAAGCTGGATCTGTAAACTGCACTTCTTTTGTGGGACTCTGCCAATATCAAAGGGCCCTCCAGTATGGACGTCTGTATAAAGTCCATGCTGATTCATGATATGACAAATAATTTCCTCTCCCTTTGGAGAAAATATTCTTTTACAACAGAGGCTGGCGACATGGTCTTTAATCCCGAGGAATATATAGTAATATTTTCAGCAGCCTCAGTCAGACATAGTTCTGGGTGAAGAGCCGGTGCCCAGAATTAGGAATACATGTGCTGTCCATCGGACAGGTTAAGATAACTGCATTAAAACATGGAAACAGTATAAAAGTAAAGATCTCATTTTGCTTAGTGCAAATCCATAGCACCAATAACTATGTGCAAACAACAGGGGAAAGAAATACTGAAAGTCTTCATTTACATATTACACATGTTTAAAAAATGCTAACTATAATAACAATATTACATTCACCACTTAAAGTAGAACAAAACCCATTGAGCTTGTGAAATAAACTTGGCCAAAGCCCCTGCCAATACGCCCTTCTTAGGGTGTAGAACTACAAATGGATATTTTCACCTGAAACACTGATATTTTTTGCTGTCCCTCTCTGTGAGGCAGGCGACCGATCATTGCATAGGTAGGGAAATGAAATCATTGGCACACACAACAGTGGCAATGAATTATAGAGGTGGAGCTTTGCAGCTAAAATAGGTGGCAGTTAGTTGGGTTCAGATTTGGAGCAGCAAAAATGGCCAAAAGATACTCTTCATTAGGGTAGCAATTCAGCAATTCACTGTTTGACTGAGTGAACATTAAGAGAAAGTAATTACTATGGTAAGTAATACATAAAATTTGATTTTCAATTCACACCACAAAAGATTCCTTACGATAGCAACGTTCCAAGGCAGTAAAGAACTTAGACAGGAAAAAACGACCCAACTGTAGCTGTTCAACAGGTAAGAAAACTCTAAGTGGCTGTTCTCATTATTCCAGTACCACCACCCGAAGCAATCCTGCGGCCAACGTGGCAGCAGCCAATGCACGCATATCCACTTTGTAAAGCTTTGAGAATAGGTGGACAGATGACCACATGTCCGGCTTGCAGATTTGTCAGATGACGTCTGGTTGCGACAAGCCCTGGAGGACCCGACAAATCTGATCAGAAGTGCCTTGGGGGTGTCCTACCCTGAGACCAATAAGTTGCAATCACCACTTGCCTGATCCAGCTGCTAATGTTTGCTTTTAAAGCTGGGAGGCTCTTCTGTGGTCCCCAGGAACTGCGAAGAAAGATGCCGTCTTCTGCAGGAGGACATAGTCAACATAATTTTAAGGCCTTGACCAGGTCTAGCGAGTGCCACATCCTCTCACTGGAGTGAGAGAGGTTCAGACCTAAGAAAGGCATGACAATGTCCTTGATGTGTAAGGAGGACACCACTTTGGTAAGAAATGAGCCGGAAGGTGAAACACTGCCTTATCCTTGTGAAAGAACAAGGAATGGAGACAGCGCTGCCAGTTCGAATACCCCTTTTGCAAAAGGATCGCTAGAGAAGTCTCTGACATGAGCTCAGATGGAGGTTTCTGAAGCGCTGTGAGAACCAGATAAATGTCCTACTGGGGAGCCGTCCCTTCTTTAAAGTCTCTATCAGTGAACATTCCACCAGGGGGCTCTGACAGTGAATCGATAAGGCAGAGACTTGACTAGAGTACTGAGTGTCAGGCCACCATCAAGGCTGCCCTGTAGCAAATCCAGCAATCTTGCCCTAAAGAAAGAGCAGACTGGGTACCGTCTGACTCACCCCAGCGAAAATACGCCCACCCGGTGATGGACCTCAGTAGACAAAGCTTTCCTTGCCCCCTTAAGAATACAGATCAGCCCGTCCAGGAGCCTTGTCTTGTAGGGGACTACAGTCTCAACAACAATATCAGCAGGTCTGGCAGGTCAAGAAGATAGATCACCTCAGCATACCACGATCTGTGCGGTCAGTTGGGAGTAACTAGGATGGTCAGCACTTTTTCCCATCTGATCTTCACCACCCAGGGCACTGAAGGAGGGCGACCTATTGTTGATCTTCTTGTGGAAAATGGGCAGCCACGGCTTACTATTCACCAGGTTGGACGTTCCCCCCGAGTGAGGAAATTTGCTTGGATTTCATCCACTCCTGGAATGAGTACTGCTGACAATGCCCAGACCTTCCAGAATGTCCATTCCAGGAAGCTGGAAGCTTCTGCCATGGCCCCTCAGCTGCGCTTACTGCCCTGGTGGTGTAAACAATGGTAGTGGTATTGTCCAGCTGTTTGCGGACTGGCAGGCCAACATCCATCCGCAGCAGGGAAAGATAAATGTCTCCGAGCTCCAAGATGTTGACTGGGAGCTCGGCTTCCTGTGGAGTCCAGGGACCTTGGACTGTCTCGATTCAGTAACTTTTTCCAAGTGATTTGCAAAAACGTCAACCACCAATGGCTGGTCCAGTGAGTCCTGCGACTTATCCCAGGTCAAATGCACCACCAGCTGGAGGGACCATAGATGAAACTGTGCAGGAGCACTGCTTGCACCACTGAGACCATCTGGCCTACCAGCCTGATGCATTTCCTGAAGGTTGGGGAGGGAGTGGAGAGAGTTTTCCTGAGCCCTCGGTGGGGAGCCCCAACTTGGCCTCTGGGTGAAACACTCTCACCTGTTCTGTAGGCAGACGCATCCTCAGAATGAGATGGATCTGGATGGAGTCAGTTGGGAAATGCCCTTTTTATCCCCCAGCCGAATTTTTGTGATGGTTTGGATGGTGCCCTGATGAGGAGGTAGTCGAGGTAGAGGATGATTCAGATGCCTTCCTGATGAAGCCACCCCATGAGTGTGAACATTTTTGCTAAGCACTCTCGGCGCTGTTGCCAGGCTGAGTGCCAGACCACGCACTGAAAGTGATCTCTCCCCACTGCAAATCTGAAGAAGAGCTGATGAGAGGGGAAAATCAGAACCCTTAGGAATGCATCCTGGATATCTCTGGATGTCAGAAATGATCCTGGATCCTGAAACGCCACCACTGACCTAATTGATTCCAAGTGGAACTGTCTGGTCAGAATGAAGGTATTGAACTGTTCCAGATCCAGGACTGATTCTACTGACCCCCCCCCCCCCCCACACACACACACACTTTTTTTAAACTACAAAGAGGGTTGGATAAAAACTGGACAGTACTGGCTAACTCACCCCACTGGACGGGAGATGTGCCACTGCTCCAATTACAAGGAAAAACCTTCCAGAAGGAAGAGCCCAAAATTCCTATTTGTCCCGGGAGGATACCGCCTCTCTGCTCCAGGCATCTGAGGCTGGGTCACCTCCACCTCTGCTGAGGGCTGCCGTAATTCCTTCATGTGTGGTGGAGGTTTATGCTGGGTATGACTTGTTGTCGGCCTTCTGCTTATGAGGCCCTGGTGCCTTTTGCTTACACTGAAAAGGATGCCGGGTCCCTGTGACTTGGCACAGCCTGTCCCAATTTGCCTGCTGAGGCCTGCAAAAGTATGGAAAGCAGGGGGTTCTTTTAAAGGATGGCCTTCTAAAGGTCAGGTACTGCATTGAGATGGCAACACCCCACCATCGCTTCCGCCACAGTCCGACAATGTAAAATTGCCGCCGCCAGGGCACGAAGGTTGAAACTTGAAGCACCAATCATGGCTTTCTGCTGGAACTCTGAGCAGAGTCGGGAAAAGCTTTGTCAAGGGCCCTCTGTCAGGGCTTGAAACCATGGTTTCAATTTGCAGCAAAAGCTGGGGGAAGAGCTGCCCCAGTTGGGTTAAAGATTTGTCTGAACATGGTCCCCACCTCTGTCAGTGGTGTCCTTGTGTCCAAATTGTAAATGAGGACATGCTTGGCCCGAGTGGAGATTTGTGATACCAAACACCTCTTCCAGGTATCTTCTGTGAGGGGTAGCAGAGGTTCACACACCTCGGGATGGCTGGGATCTTCATCATAAAATCCCACTCACACATTTATTTTTGGGCCGGAGTTGTGTGCAGTGGAAAGAAAGTGTGTCCTCCTGGAGAAAGGACCGCCTCTACAGTCTCAGCAGATCTTTAATATTGTCTATGTTAATATCGGCTCAACTGAATCTCGCCGTCTTTTCGTCATTGGACCAGAAACTGCGATATTGTCTGCTCTAAGATCAGTATCAGGCGGATCTTGTGGCAGCGATGGCACCGGAATGTTGTCTTCGACGTTGATTTCCTCCTCAGAATCAGATGCCTCAGAATTGCGACTGTCTAGAAGCCCTGATCATTACAATCAGAGCCCTCAGATCTGTACCGTGGCACAGTTATTGCTCCATAGGAGCAAGTTGCAGGGGGCCCTGTGACACATGAAACGCGGCACATGCAGGTCCGCATGCATGTGCCGCCTTGTGTGCTGCATGACCTGCCTAGTGTCACAACTCTGTCCAGAGTTGGCTGCATAGCAGACTGGATATGAGCAGAGTAGGGGTGACCCCTGATGGTGAAACGGAGCTAGGAGAAACTGTTCCTATGTCCCTTGGCTCATTTTTCCCCACCATGCTTATGGAGGTCCGTATCCTCCGTCTGAGCAGGGGTGGCTGTGGTGCCTGCCGGAATAGACATCGTGATGGGCACAGGCTTCAGACCCCTTTGTATTTTGTAACCAAAGTGTTCTGCCAAAGCTATGCTCCCCCTCCGCATGATGGCTGGGGCAGATCTCAGGCCAATCAAATCTCTCTGATTTGGCAATGGGCCCTAGATAAGACATAAAATACAGATGTAAGATGTGGGTGTGGGTCCCCAGTCTCAATGTCATCTGCATTAACCCCCTAAAAAGGCAGATCTGACCTGTAATGCTGAAGGAAGATAAGCAGTCTCATGTACTAGGATCAGCAGCTGTAGTCAGTGATAATTTCCAGCAGGTGGCAGCAGCAAGCAAACTTCTCTTCCTCACGGAGAGTGGTAGTAAGGAGGTGTTTCCAGAGAAAGTGTGGTAACATTACCTACGCTTTTCCCATCTGATAGGGCACAAGATGGGGTTGTGGCCTGCTGCCCTCCACACTGCTGCTCAGCTGCAGTAAAGGTAGAGACCCCTCACTTCTCTCTCTTGCCGCCCACTCCCACAGAGGGGTTGTATGGGCAGGGAAGGAACCTAAATTGGGTAGAGGTATTCTAATCAGAGGTCTCAGTTTCCCTGACCCTGTCCTATATTATGCTGCCTCGCACATCAACAGAACAGTAGACCGGTGCCTTCACAGCAAGCACAAATAGTGGGTGGGTCTAGAGCAGGGGTTCTTGGGATTCCCAATCTCTGCTGCCCCATGGGTGGCCAGACCATGCATTCCCCACACAATGAATCACCCGACAATATGCCCGACTTTTATGATCTGCCAAACTTATTTTTCAGCATAAAGAGTTGTCACCCTCCCTGTCCCCTCAATACCTAATTCTGGGTGACCCCAGCTTCCCACCGGGGTGCCAAAGCAGCATGGCAAAGGCCAGGATGGGAGAAGGACTATCCAGAGTGAATAATTGTATATCCCAGGGCAATTGGATAAATACAGCCGACATCACTTGCACAAAGAACGTCCCAAACTGATCTGTCTGGCAGTAGACACAGCTTGACTTTCTCTCTTCACTGCCTGAACACTTAAAGAGCCATATACAACCCACACTCTTTGAGAAGCTATGCTTGAGGGGTAAACCTGAAAGACACTCTGCTAGGTATACAAGACACTATCGGCTCCCTTAGAATCAGATACACCTAGCTTCTTAGTAAAATACACTCCAGAATAACATAATAAAATGCATGAGTTAATGGTTCCTGGGAGCTGCATCATAGTGTTGGAGGTGGCAGAGGTGATCTGGTCCACAGTTTTTGGGCATGCCCTAAGATAAAGGAGTACTGGGATGCCATTAGGCGCATAGCAGGCACTCTGACTGATGCTGTGGTCCCTGAGGATCCGTCCCTCTGTCTCCTCCACTTGTCAGAGACACCAATAAAGGGATATCACAAATCTCTATTGAGTCAACTCCTAAATGCAGCCAAGTCCTGTATTCCGGCGACGTGGAGAAGTACAGAACCTCTGTGTCTGGCACTGTGGGCCAAGTAAATGGCATAATGCACTTCAAAAACGTCATACTGTCCAGGGAGCACAGACATGAGACCTTTATGTTGACTTGGTACCGTTGGATGACATATTCAGAAATATCAGAACTTAAATAAATACGTGGTGCAGCCTAGGATGCCCCTCCCTCTTTCTATCTGCCCCCTCCTGCCATTTCCCGTATCCCTATTCTCTCTTTTTCTTCCTATTCATTCATTCTTCTGTAGTAGACTACTACTAGAGGTTCTACCCAAGGTTATATTTGTTGCTCACTGTCCTAAATACATATATTCTTCATTGGGTCCCTAAATCTATTATGGTGTAATGAGCCGGATGCAGGGTGACACAGGTTATAGCCACATCTTTGTGTGTTTTATGGTGTTTTTATTGTATGTACTTCAAAGTCATTTGACATACGCATCTATTTTGTTTGCCTAATAGAGTCAGCATGTTATAGCCTTGGACCTTGCATATCATCATCAGATGGTGGAGCCTTTGCATTTCTGTATATGTCTTGTTATGTGAAAGTTTATTAAATAATCTTTGAAGCATATTCTAAATAAAGAATATATAAAAAAAAAACTAAAGTGTTCCCCCTGTGGGGGACCCATGAGGGTAAGACTATAGTGCACCAAACACGCACACACATTCAAACACACGCTACTAAAACAAAACAAAAATTAAGGTTTAGGCCTTCATACTAGGTTACTTACCTCTTATGCCTGCGTCGTGGTGGAAAAACTCAACTCACGCCAGGCCTTCTGCTCTCTTACATCCTCCAAGCTAGCAAAGCTGTGCAAGATCTTGCAACCGCAAGATCTTGCACAATGTCCATGTGATAGGAGGGTCCTGAGTAGGGGACCAATCTACATAGCTTTGCATCTGTGTCTGGCCCTGACATCCTTAAAAAAGTAAATTCTAAAATAATAAGGAAAGGAAAAAAATGCAGTTTCAGGGGCTGCACCCCACAGCATCTACAGCATGCTGCTGCAAATAGAGGAAAGGCACACAGGAGAGGTGAGATCCTTGCTGCCATATGATTGCCATTGCCTTGACTATCAATTTGTATTTTGTTGGCCATTGACAATGTGCTTCTTGTCCATCCTTGATGACTGGTCACCACTGTGGTCTTTTCGGACTGGATCTAGATCTATATTTTAATGAAAAAGAAGAGGGCTAACCATAGATCCAAGGCATTGATAAAGAGCTTGCTCTCCTCCTCCAAGTTTACTCTCCAGGGTTCCACCTTTACCATCTTCTAGTGAGGTAGTAGTAACATTCATCACTGGTGTATCATCGGTGGTTAAACCACCAAAAATTTCTGACAGTTCTTGGCAGTTTGAAAGTCCTGTCCAGAGAGTATACAGACCTGTATCTTCTCAACAGAACAGCCCACTAGAGGAGCCTGGTGTTGAATTGGGCAAAAGGTTGAGGCGCATCAAACTATCTGCACCAGCCGAATCCGTATGTCTTCTGGAAGGTAAGTCTTTGGACCATGACCTTGTCATTTGGGAATGTAACTGTTTATGCAAATGAACATTTGTAAGGTTGTTACAACCTTACATGTGTTGAAGAGTACCGGTTTAAAGACCTCACCAGAAGGCTTTCCAGATACAGCCTGGCATGAATTTCTTTCTGACTAGGAATCACAATGAAAACCAATAGGATCTCTGTGTATTAAGGATTGACTGCCCCTCACATGGTTCCATAATATGATGGCCAGTTACATTGGAAAAAGGAAAAACACCTTGGAGGAGCTGTCTGAGTTCAATCTTGCATTGGCTACCTAAGGAGGTAAGGCGGAAAGTAGTGGATGGAGGGGGGTGGGCAGGAAAAGGTGTAGTGGGAAAAGGTGAGATAAGTAAAGCTGATATGAGCTGAGGTATAATGGGGTGAGGTGAGACGAGTAGAGGTGAGGTGGGAGGGATTAGGAAGAGGTGTGGTGGATTGACGTGAGGTGAGCAGAGATGGGTTGAGGGGGGCTGCAACCGATGGCAGTGTGGGCAGCAGGTTGTGCATCCCTAGTCTAATGAGACCTGTTGCATCTGTCCCAGAGAAATGGTTGTAGGGGCTGGGGAAGAATTAGTATAGTTTTGTGTTATAAAATAGTGTATGCAATATAATCAAGAAACTGGTCTTGTACCATGCTGATGCCCTAGTGACCTACTAATTTTGGTAACGTTTATAAATGATCCCTTCCTTTTGGGCAGTTGTAACTTAATGTTGCTAGGGGGCATGTGGCATAATATGTTTGATATCCACTGATCTAGTGTATACAGCCAGTTTGGCAAACATCCTGTTTACTTCTATTATTGAGATTATTATTTATATGCTGACCAAATATAGAAAGCTATTAGCACATTGTAGATCTATGACAATGACAGCTAAATGAATCACTTAAGCCTTTTTAAAGTGAATCTGAAGCTTGTGTTTGTCTCGGACTGCACCGGCAGTGAAACACTAAACGAGTAAACTTATTTTGCTGGTCTTTCATGATTCAGACTGAGAGAAGCTGGTTTATAGATTCAAATTAGTTATTGGCAAAATGTGGTCAAAATAGCTCTCCTTGTACGGTAAACAAACTAACCTCACACAGGAAGTAAGCTGTGGAGACCAAAAACTACATACAATTACAAGGAGATGGGAAAGTCACAGCTTGTTTAACGTGCAGTCCTTTCATTTAATATAAATATATATATATATATATATATATATATATATATATATATATATATATATATTATATATATATATATATTTTTTTTTTTTTTTCTTTGAAAAATTAATGTGTGACCAGTTGGTTTGGGGCCCTGAATGTATAGAAAAGTAAAGCTTCCTCCCTTTAAGGCAGCCTGTGACTGACCTTGGTATGTTTTTAGACAGTACAGTCAGAAGAAGGAAATGACCACACACACACACACACACACACACACATCTTTGATCCAGAATCACATACGAGAATATTCAAATGTTTATTTTGTTTCATCTATAAAAAACAGCAAATGTTCATAGAATACATATATGTGCTGATGAGGCACCATCAAAAAATTACATAAAGCAGAGAGCCCAAGCTGGAGGGTGGAAATTGTGTGATTAGTGTGATTCTGCTATTACCTGGTGAGGCCGCAGAAAAACGTTTTTGTACCAAAACATCAACAATGATCACAGCACTCCTACTTCAGTGTGCAATAGTTATAACAAAGAAATACAACACATCCACAAAAATATACTCACTTACAATATTGAGATATGTACAGAATTTCAATATATCAGCCTTTAACTTTTCATTTGAAGTGGACTTTTCCTAATATTCCAGCATTAGGCAGTCAAAAAGGTAAACGGAACAGATTCGGTTACCATAGTCCCTTCTCCCCTGCTGACAATCGGTCTCCGGGTTCGGGCTGGCCGGTGGGCATAGCCTTTATTAGGCAGGCTCCTATTGTAAACAATGGTTGCCTTCATACTCCTGGAACTTCTATATATGGAGGCCCCCCGTTGTTTTCAAAGGAGCCGACCATACAGAGGTCATGCTCACCTGTCAGCCAGAACCTGCAAGTGCAGCTCCCAGCTTCACAAACCAGAGCTGCGGACCGGGCTGTTAGGCACCGGAATAGAAGTGGACTTTCCTTTTAACTACATGCGATCAAAACAGTCAAAACAAAATGAATTATTTATTTACCAACTGGTCTCATTGGCCCTTTGGTTTTGGTAGAAATTGGTAGAGCTTGTAATTGGGAGAACATTGGTTTGAAATCTTAATTTATATGGCTAACCTTAATTTTCATTTTTCCTGGAAATAACTGTGGAAATGGTCAGTGATGAAATGGGTGAACTTGAATATCTCTGTATGGTTAGGGTGGACACGTCCATCTAACATGCCAAAATTAGGTCTTTAAATATAATATGAATCTATAAGAAAAGGAGCCCTTACCATCTGGCCCTGGCCTAATGAACCTTTAATTGCTACTACTAAAATCAAATACTTACAAAGTGAAAGAGCACTATCATTAGGTTCTAGTGTGTGATGACACTGCACAAGTAATACTACTTATTTAATTTCATCTGTCTTTGGACAACAGAAAAGTCTTTCTTTACATTTCCAGTGACTTCAAAAAGTCCTGTTAGCGTTGGAGATATTTAGGCTATGAGCCAGCAAATCTAATTTTCAAAGCCAGATAAAGATACAGGTTTTGTAAATAATAGTGCTATTCTATCCTGCTGAAGTGAAAGCCAAAATGAACATTGCTCTGAGGAGCAACCATGTTTCTTGCCCTGTGCGATAATCAGCATTATAATCCTATCACTAAGAACACAGTATTTCAACCCAAATGCTTTGAAAATATTTATGAATGTATGTGTATACAGATAACATTATGTTTTGTGATGATTGTGCTTTTAACGGGTACATATTAAGATGTGTCCATATGTATTAGGGGCAACACTATCAATATTTATACCTAGGGCTATATTAAAACATGATTTAGCCCGCACAGCTCCACCTGTAACAAGAACATAAAAGACAATAAGCCAAGGTTTTAACCAGAGACAGAGTATTTCTGAATTACTCTGAATAAAACCTTATCAGAAGAAAGGATCTATTGAATGGGACTGAGTCTGTGGACAAATGATTTGATTAATCAATTAAACATCAATCAACTGCCTGATTCTCATGAAAGATCAGTTAAATGGACTATTGCTCATAGTGGTTGTTCACAAAAGAATAACGGCAAAGGCTAAAGGAAAGAAGGAAAAAATAATACTCGGCTATTTTTGCCTGCAGCATCTTTCTTTTGGTCTGGCACTTAGAAGCACCCCCATTTCTGAGAATAAGTCCCCACAGTGTGCACCAGGTTAACATGCATAAATATAAAGTTGCTGTGGTCCTGCCCCCTGTGTCAGTCACAGTGATTGATGCACGTCTATTCACTGCAATGAAGAGGCCTTCCAAAGCAGTAAATGGAGTATGAATGCACAGTCACGGTGACTGACTTGGAGAATGGTGGCAGATCACAAGGATGCCAGGGGACCCAAACCCAAAAAACTGTTTCTGAGCATCGGACAGGGAGGTAGGTGCTTGTTAGCAGAAAAGGTAAGTATCATAGTTTGTGTTTCACTTTTACAGCTTCTTTTACAGAAACATACCTCGCTGATTTGTTTGCAATAGACTTCAGCACTTGAAGATATGGCTTCCATAAAACTTGGGGTTATCTCCAGATACCTCACTCGGGTAATTTAGCAGAGATCACATGTCGTTTGGGACATTTCTCCTGTAAGTTAGAAAATATCACATGAGCCAGCAAAGGGGTCGTGATCATATTATTAAAACCCAGCAGTGCTTAAATTTTAACAGTGATTCCCAACCACCGGTACGTGATCCACTGGTGATACACAAAATGTTGGTACAGAGCAAGGCTGAGGTCTAATTTGTACTGCAATCCAATATGCTGCTGTCTATGCTAAAGTGATGAAAACTATTTTGTTTAATGCAAGTGCATTTTTAGCACTTGGCCAACCCATATGTACCACCTAAGTTAGAACATGGAAAGTGGTACTTGATAAAAGAAATAAAATTGAGGAAACATTACATTTTACATTTTTACAGAGAGAGATCAAGCTAATAATTACATTTAACCAGTCATTATCATTTCAAGTTCATGCTCTCTGGTTCATAATAAAATACCTTCTTTAGCTTAGACTGTAATAGTCTACTCCTGTATTTACATTAATATTCCATTTGCAGACTTGGAGATTGAACCTACCCGCATTACAAAAAAAACATTTGTTGATGTGATGGAGTTACACTTTACTGAAATTACAAGCACATTTAGAGGCAAATGTATAAAGCCAAATACAAAAACAAAACTTGCAATTCATGGTTATGTTTTTATGTTAAGCAAATCATTCACTTCAAAGGCTGTAGTTATATGTTGTTCTCGCAGTAGTGACTTAAGAAAAGGTTAAACAATTTTCCAACTGAAACTGTGTGGGTTGTGAAAGAACATTTTTTATAAAGAAAAAATTCCCCCAATAAGCTACTTTGTTATCACCAAAGCCATCGAGTTTCAGTCTGAGCTATTTGTATGTATTTATAAAGACTGAGATAAGATAAACAAAGATGCAAAGCCATCATCTTCATCATCCCTATTTTAGGGTCCTATGAAAAAAGGAATAATTTTTCAGTTGTGGCATTAAAAAGTCAGAGGCTCCTGGTGAAAAATGTATATAGCGAGTACAGCATGTGTAATAAAAGAGAGCAGGAAATCATTGGCAACGTGGTCAGGAACAGACTGCAAGCTAAATCTAGTGTTGCACATCTAGCTGCAATGGCTCAGTAAAGAGATACACGTTTCTCTTCACAGTAGATTTACTATGGACATACCCGTGACTTTACATTTTTATGATAGGAATCTCTTACTGAACTACACTATCTAACATGCATTTTAACATGAAGTCTGATATCCTGATAAGCTGTAAGTAAATAGATAGCTGTGTTTAGAATTTACATGTATTATATTTAAACACATTAAGCACATTAAGTCAGTTCCATGCTAACTGTCTAAATAAATAATCCAGAGGGGGGGGGGGGGTAAACACTACATTGTCAGACTAATAAAACAGGTATCTGACACATGAATTGCTACTTAAGACATGTCTTGCAGTGCATTTACAAATGTTGTTATACAGTACATTTTTCTGTATAGCCTAATTAACTTGTGTTATTCATACTTGTGGAATACCATCATCATAAGAGGTATCACTACCCACACACCACCTTCAGTGAATGATCAAAATAACACTGAACCGACCAACAAACTGTTCATTTTTTTGTTCCTGGCGTGGCGTTCAAAGTGCAAGAAAAAAAAGATTTTATTGTACACATCCAGTAAGAGCAAGAAAAACAAAACTGGTATGATTAGAAACCTCAAATTTTTAAATTGCTGTTTCACTCACACACTCTCTTATCAGTAATATCTGCAAACTGTGGCCCTTAACATGTTCTGCTGCCAAAGCATAAACTAGATATACCACTCTATGCAAAAGCCACAGAAATATTTAGTGCATGTGAACTATACACGGTGCTCTGTACACACAGCACAGCTTTCTGTAAACATTTAAACGTTTTGAGCCTTCACAATATTCCTTGATATTAATCATGGTCAACAATAATCACAAACCAAAAATAGGACACTGGCAGAGGTCCTATTAGGACAGAATTAAAGTCTGTCGTAACACGAATGCAAAAAACACTGACTTTCTACAAAAGTTGTTCTTACAATTACCTAGACAGATTAAATATATAACCTGAATGGATTTTGAGGAGAGAACTCTCACTTGAAAGGCTTGTTAATTTGGAACATTCAATAACATCGTTTTACAGAATTTGACTGGCTGTTTAAAATGAGAATGAGTTATTGGGTAACATTTCTTTTCTGTTGTATCGTCACTTGTTCTGTTCTGGGTATTATTTGTTCATGTTTGCATACCTTATTTTGTACAGTGGCACATTATATTATGGAAACCAAATAATAATAATTCCCCTTTAGTGTATCCTAAATAAAAACCTGATCATGCTAATAAGTGCACCAGCTAATTGTCTAAGGTAAAATGATAACAACTGTATTTATTGTAGAATTAATATTACAGCTAGTTTAAAATATTTGCTGTTTAATTTTACAGCAAATATTTTCATTGGATTACTCATTTCAAGCTGTACAATGAGCGTGCCTATTTTTGGGCATTACGCATTCTTACAAACGTGTGTGTTTAAAGTTTGTTTTACACAGTAGTATTTATTACTAATTACGTTACTTTTGTTATTGAGGTGCTTAAGTAATTCAAATGCAGGTTGCACAATTTGTATGAAAATGATAAAACCACGAGCTTGGAATATTATTGTGCTCTTACACCAGCACATTTAAAGACGTTAAAATGCTACAAAAAACAAAGTTTGGTATTTTGCCCCGCAGCATTTCACCTCCGTCATTAGGCATTGCATCGGCACACAAAAATAAGAAAAATAAGTGGCAGTGTATAAATATATACATACACGTAACACCCACAGGCTGGTGTAATATTAATACTGAAACTAAACAAGCTGATACAATGTTTCGACAAAAACCTTACTATAGAAAGAATATAAGTACATGTTTTCAGCATGCAAAAGCAGCAGAATGGTAATGCCTTGCCACTACTATTTATACGTAGTCCAGATGGCAGACTCAAATTGCAACCCCAGAATTTATTGCAATATATATATATATATATATATACTCATGACTCCCACTACACATAGGTAGACAGATAAAAATATGATCCATGGCAGTGATTTAGAGATATGTTTTGGTATTATTTACTTGCATTTTATTTCCTAGCACAAAATATATTTTGTAACTGGCCCTATGTATACTGTAGCATATGCATCATTACATACAGCTCTTATTACCCCATCATTATTTCTTTTGCATCTCATAAATTCTGCTGTCCTTCTACCCTTCTTTTATAAGTCTGAAATTATAAATATATATTAATATAGTTTGCTTCCTAAGGTATTTGCCTTTAAAGTCAGCATCGCCTTAGTATTGGCATGGGCTTTTTTTATTTAGTTGTTTTAGTTTTTTTGCCTGTTTTCTTGTATTTGCAGTATATCCATTCCGCCATAACAACCGTTTTAGCTTGCTGTTTCTTGCGAAGAATATTTAATATATTGATTTAAAAGGCTGTCCTTCACATGGAATATTCATTCGTGCTACAATATTTGTTATGTCTTAGAAATGTGTAAAATATATATATATATATATATATATATATATATATATATATATATATAAAGCCTGCTGGTGCAGTTTAATTTAAATGCACCTGTAATACTAGCATACTAAAATTCTGCACAGTAAACATAAACATTATAATACAAATAATAAATAATAAGATTCTAAATAAAAAGAAGATAATGATTGTAAACTACATTTAATTTCACTCAAGGTTACTGCACATGGATTCCATGGAAGTAAATATTGGTAGTAAAATGTTAAAATCCTGGGTGCATTATAATTGCACCCTGGCGCTGTGGCCTATTTCATGTGTCACAGTTGCAGCCTTCTAATTTAGAGTATGAAAAGGGAAAGTTCGTTATATAACTTTCTATGACAACCAGTAAACTCTTTGATGCTTGGTCTGTGACACACACACACACACACAGAACTGTTACTATTAGGGATTTTTTCTTGCACAAATCACAGGGCTCACAGGTATATAATCTGTGAGTGTATCAGGGGAAAATGACACATTTAGAAACCTTAAAGTAACTTCACTTTCTCCATCACATTACTTCATGCAATAATTCCTGAAAAGGAACAATGTCTTTTACGAAAAAGCAAAACTCATAAGGCAAATGACATGAAATGAA
This sequence comes from Gastrophryne carolinensis, assembly GCA_027917425.1. Taxonomy (NCBI): domain Eukaryota; kingdom Metazoa; phylum Chordata; class Amphibia; order Anura; family Microhylidae; genus Gastrophryne; species Gastrophryne carolinensis. The sequence goes on along the minus strand of CM051237.1, from coordinate 380,813,480 downwards.
AAGTAAATATTAAAATGTATATACACACATATATATGAAGATTACATTATGGCTGACCTAGAAGATTTTGAAATAGAAGTTTTTTTAAAAGACTGTTTTGAAATGTTTTGCTATAATCTTCATGAAACTCTTAGATTCTTATATAATGTGTCTAATAGAGAAAACAGCACTCATGACATTTTTCATCTGCTCATCTTTTTTTCATCTGCTCTGTAAGCACCAGTAAAGTAGGCCCCAGTGATTTGAATGCAGTGCCTCTTATGACCAGCATGTATGGTGGCGCTGTAAGATATTAACCTACAAACATCACAAACTGGTGTGGCAGAGGTAAAGGTCGATTCACAACCTTTTAAGTGCACCTTCTCATGAAAAAGTGTGTGTATATGTATTTTTTGTTTATTTGTTTATCCATTTTTGATTCTGGTGTGTTTGCGTACGTGCGTTTAAGCCTCTTCGTATCTATTGTGTATTTGCTTCAAGTTGTTTTTGCGTTGATGCATATAATACGTGATTAGTATGGGCTTGTGAATGATTCAGAGCCTTGATAAGGAATGATTTGGCCTTTGAGAGGTGCCAATAAAACGGGTTCTTTCACGCTCCAATTACTATTATTTCCTGGTTCGAGTGTGTTGTTGTGGTGTGTGGAAAAGCGTAATGCAGCCCTCCTAGGAATACCTTGCGGAGTAGGAGCGCCTGCAGCTTTGCGGCTTGCTTTGCATGTGTATGCCAGACTTTCAATTGCATCGGCTGCATGTGGATGTTGGTTGCATGCATGACGTTGTGCTATTTGGGCTGACCCAACTTAACTGTATTTCCCTCGAGAAACTGTATTGTGAGTTTCGGCCATGGTTGGCCCCCACCACAAGCAAGGGGCATGCAGGTATGACCAAATTGGTTGGCTGCCTTCAGTGACCTCTCTGTGGACATGTCCTAGCCTACATTCAGCCACATACTCAATACATTTCTCGATAGCATGGCTACCTTGGTGGACAAATACATCCGTTTACCTGAAACCATGGTAGCCTGGAATGTCGTTAAGTTGGGATTTGATGAGCTGGGTGTTATGCTCAACATTATGGGTGCGATTCATTGCACTCATGTGGCACTGGTGCCTCCAGTTGCTTTGTTTTCCCTTTTGCCTTCTTCATGTCATATTTTTTTGAGGGTCTAGCTTTCCTATATTAGGTTACCTTGCATTGTATTGGCTTCTGTAAAGTGGACCTCATTCTCCCCTTTCAACTAGTAGTCCCTTGTTTACTGTAGCTGCTTCACTCTAAAGTAAGGCAATAATGTTTTTGAGCGCTTCCTTGTCCTTTTTTCACACAAGTTATAGCCCCCCACCTTCAACAATCTTTTTATTACTCAGCCAAAGAAGGCAGTCTTATCAGTGATTGTTTCTGCTTAGCATCTGTTCTGTCAGTGTAGGTGTGCTTTGTGTCTTTTGTACAGGAACTGTAAGATCGAACATTCCATCCAATGTGTTGTGACTGCTGACCTAATGTTTATGAGCTTGATGGCTAGTTTTCGGGCCTCCACCCATGATGCATATATTCTGCGGAATTCAAGCCTCTATGGCCGTCTTGAGTCTGGCGAGTTATTTGGCGGGTAGCTACCTGGGAAGTCTTATCCCATGAGGACATATGTGGCCTGCAGCATATTAGACCTCAAGTACATTACTTTACATTTATCCACATTAAGGGACTTATTTAAAGTGGACCAACACCCAGGCTGATCGGCCCAGGAATCTATAAGATTCCCGGGCCGATCAGATCCGTCCCCGGAGGCATCCGAAATCGGGATGTCCCGCTGTGTGAAACCCCCAAGGACACCCCATTCACCTTACCTTAGCCCCGTTCCAACGGCGCATGTGCGGGCCGCAGCCGCATCACGCGCTTCTCTCTAGCAGGGCGTGGCCCGCGCCGGCCGTTTTGCCCGTGCACGGAGCTGCTGTGGTTGTCCGTCACTTGTACGTGCATACCACAGCGGCTCTGAGCACGCTGATTGGACGAGGCCCGCACATGTGCCGTAGGAGCGGGGTGAGGTGAGTTTTTTTCTACCATTCTGGGAGGTTTCACGCAGCGGGGCACCCCTGATCAGGGTGCCCCACGGAAGTTGACCAAAACTCAGGATAGTAAAAGCTAGTTTAGCTTCAAGATACAAATGTGACCCTGGTATGTTATTACGCACCAAACACAGGCCAGTAAAAAAAAATTTAAGAGCTTTTCCAACACATTAATACTATTAAACAGGGCACCTTGATTGTTTGTGGTGATATTGATAATCTAGTCTCACACATTGATAAACATTCTCCACAGTCTTTAGTAGTCTCAGATCATGTTTTGAACCTGTCTAAAGCATTCAGACAGTTGGTCAAGAGGGAGGGGTTCATAGATTAATGGCGAGAATTTAACCCCCCAGAAGAAAGATTTCCCTTTATTCCCTACCTGCATGGAACATTTTCTAGAACTGGCCATGTTTTTTTTGCCAAATTCAAAGGTGCCTTTGTTATTACATGCTATGATCAAACCTATCTCTTGGCAAATCAAGCAGCTAACATTAATCTCAAGTAAAATTTTCCTAACTCTAGATTGTCTAGATGGACTTGTAATGAGTTTTTATTAAATAAGCCAGAGGAGCTTTCTAGTTCTAAGTTCTTCTAAATTAGTTCTTAGGCAATGTGGGGATTGTTGACCCACCTTGCACATAAGGTAGTAGTGCGAGGGACTCTAATCCAATTGGGCTCCCATTATAAACTAGTCAGACTGAAAGCAATTAAAGAAGCTGAGATTAGGTTTGATTCATTCAATCAGAGATATAAAGAACACCCATCTAATGATCCCAAGAAAGCTTTAGACCAGGCCCGCCATAATTTAAACTTACTTCTTGCAGAGTATTTCGAAAAATAGGATTCTGTGAAACTCACATGTAGAATTGTTTTTGATTATATCCAGCCCAGGTCGTCCCAGTGATGACATGTGGGTATTCGGCCCCCAGGGGGTGCTCGACTGCAAGATTAAAAGCTGCAGCTCTTCCCGGCCCCCTATAAAGGCAGGTGTCCCTCTATCACTCTCCAGTGGTTAAAAAGCAGTAAACAAAAGAGGACAGGCTGGGAGGCCAAAGAAACCATGTTACTTCACATAGCTTCAGCTTGTACTCTCTCCAACAAGACTTAAGAATACAAAGTCCAATGAATAAAAAATGGTGATCACCATAACAGGCAAACAGGAGACAATGAACAAAAGGATGGGGTGGGACGACCTGCACTAGATATAATCAAAAACAATTCTACAGGTGAGTTTCATAGAATTGTATTTTTCTCTATATTCAGTCCAGGTCATCCCAGTGATGACATGTGGGACATCCAAAAGCAGTGTCCATTTGGGCGGGATGTCCATGTAGTTCATCTCACTACCGCCTGAAGCGCCTTTCGGCCAAAGACAGCATCAGCTGAGGCCCTGACATCAACCTTGTAAAACTTTGTAAAAGTATGAACTGAAGACCAAGTGGCGGCCTTACAAACTTGTTCAACCGATGCCGAAAAGCCCAAGAGGTACTAATAGCTCTGGTAGAATGAGCTTTGATCCGAAAAGGGGGTTCCTTCCCCTTGGCAGAATAACCGCCTGTCTGATCCACTTACTGAGAGTGGACTTGGCTGGTGGCAAACCTTTCCTAGAACCCTCTGTTAGGACAAAGAGCAAATCCGATTTCCTGAAGGACTAAGTCACAACCAGGTAATACTTAATGGCTCTGACCACATCCAAAGCATGGAGGGTCCTTTCCTTAGAATTAGACCGTGCTGCACACAAGGAAGGCAAGACCTCATTAAGGTGAAAGGGAGAAACGACCTTAGGCAAAAAATCAGGTTTAAAGCGAACTTAAAGGAGCAGTATCGCGAAATTTGCATTAAAAAAGATAAATAATTAAATAGCCACACAATAGGTTCTAACATGTGTATAAATAATCCACCTTTCTTTTAAATTGTATAATGACAGTGGCTCAGTCCATTTGCTGAATAGGGGGATCTGCTGGGTTGTATTTAGTGAGCTGCTTCATTTAGCCCACTGTTCTCCTAGCAACACTTTACCTCAGAGTTGGTCTATAAATAACACAGAGCAACAGATAATTTTTTTTTTCCCCCAAAGAACAGTCCTTTAAACTGTGTTAAACATGAAGATCCCATGGTGCATACATCAAGCATGAGAAAACGTGATTCAAATCCTCCACCATCCAAAAGGCCCTGGCTTGCCAGGGACCATCGACTCAGACATGCATGCTGCTGCTGCTGTAGTTGAAACCGTGTGACACCTGTGAATTCCCAAGAGTTTTGAAAGAATTCTTCTCCCACTACAATAAGCCGGGTAAACCTAGAAAGCTTGAGGGACAAGTTATCTCTGCGTCAAAAGAGCCTATACTGCAAAATAAGGGATCGTGACCAGCAAAATAACTGGGGAGCTAGAGTATTGAAATTGCCCTAAATGCCTGTTTCCTAGCTATATCTGGTAAGCACCCCTTTTGGATGGTGGATTTGAATCACGTTTTCTCATGCTTGATGTATGCACCGTGGGATCTTCATGTTTGACACAGTTTAAAGGACTGTTCTTTGGAAAAAAATAAAAAAAATTATCTGTTGCTTTGTGTTATTTATAGACCATTTTTGTATTTATTTACTGGTGGATTGGACAGTATTTTTGCACGGGAGAGCAATATTAAGATTATTGATCTAAGAACCACTTGATTTAGCGCTGTGCTTTCTTGTTACTTTACCTCAGAGGCTGACACTGTAATCAGTGGTAACAGCTGTGTGTGTGTGAGGTGCTGTTTTTGTTATGAGACCAGGTGACTCAAATGTGTAAAATCTATACAAAATAAACTAAACTGACTGAAAATAACTGAAAATCTTCTTTGAATAACTGTGCAGGAAAATCTAAAGGTATTAAAGTGGAACAAAACACTGAGTGGCCGACCCTGAAGTCTATAAGACCCGGCCATTGACCTTCCCTCCTTGGGCATCCTAAATCGGGATGCCCCACTGTGTGAAACGACCCCTGGATAACCACAGATCCCCCCATTTTTCTGGCGCGCTCACGCAGATAGTCATTTAGACAGGCCGGGCGGCCAGGAAGGTTACTGCTCAGGCTTCCCATCTGCGTGCAAACAGCGCTGATTGGATGAGAGCGATGTGGAACAGGGAAAGATACGTTTTCACAGGCGAACTTGGGTGCCCCTAGGGGCACAAAACAAAACTCCAGATAGTGAAAATCCTGGGTTGGCCTTTGCTCAAAACACACAAAGCTAAAAGAAAGATCATATGAAAAAATGAAAAATAAGAATATGAAAGAGAAAATGGTAAACTGAAAGATTCTGCAGCAGAGCCAACATGAAGGGAAAACTGTCAAAATAAAAAATGTTTAGAGCAAAAAAACAGGATGTAAACATAAAAATCCAATTCTGAAATAAAATAACCCCCCCCCCCCCCCAAAAAAAAAATAGTGAGTCTGAGATTCAAACCAATGACTCTCTGGTTCAAACTGACATTGAATTTACCAATGAGCTAAATGACTTCTAGAGCTTTTCTTTCTGTTTTAGATATATGAGTTCCGGCCAGGCAATGTTGCAATATTAGCTTATGCTGGACGGCTGCCAGCACTGAACAGCTGATTACTTTGTTACATTGTTTCCCCCTCTACTCAGCGTGGAACAGGCCAGAGTGTCGTCCCCGACGCTCAGCAGACATAAACATGAGCTATTAGTCTTCAGCTGCACAACACAGACATCATTTTTTTCTAAATTTGTAATTCTTACTCCAACACTTACCTACATTCAAAGTACCATTTAAATATAAGTCACCAAGAAAAATTTGCGATACTGCTCCTTTAAGTGAAACCACCTTATCCCTATGCCGCTCAAAATAGGGAGGCTGCATACAAAGCGCGTCCAGCTCTGATACGTAACGCACCGAGGTGATCGCTACCAAAAAGACCACTTTCAGAGTCAAAATAGGCAATGAAGCATTGCACAATGGTTCGAAGGGAGGATCCAAAACAAAATTCAAGTCCCACACCGCTAATACTGAGTTACGCGGTGGCCGGATCAAGTCTTGATCAACCTATGGTTGGCAATGGATCTCTGGAAAAAGATGGCTAATGCCAAGACCTGACCCTTGGGGGTGCTCAGCTGGAGACCCAAATCTAAGCCGTGTTGCAAAAACTCCAGAATCCTAGAAATAGAAAAAGTGCGGCAAGGGAGACTCCTGGTCTCGCACCAAGCAATATAAACGTGCCAAACTCTGTAATATATCATGGAAGAAGACTGAATCATGGTATGCACAACAGTGGCTGACAGCCCCTTTGCCATCAGGATTGAGGTTTTAATAGCCAGGCCGTCAAAGCCAGCGTCTGTAAATTGGGGTGCCACAGCGACCCCTGTGTGAGAAGCCCTGGGTCGTCGGGCATGATGTAGCGATCTACTGACATCTGAACTATGTCCCCAAACCAACTCCTTCTCGGCCAGCGAGGAGCCACCAGGATAGTTGGTACCCCTTCCTGGGCTATCTTGCGCAGCACTCTGCTCAGGAGTGGAAACGGAGGGAATGCATAAAGAAACTTGAACTCCATCCAAGGAATCGCCAGAGCATCTGTGGCAATGGCCAGAGGATCTCTTGAGAGGGAAACGAACCTCGGAAGCTTGTGATTGGACGCAAACAGATCCACGTCCGGCTGACCCCAGCGGAGACACAAAGCGTGAAAGGTCTTGCTGCTGAGCAACCATTCCCCCAAGCACGAGGCACTCCTGCTCAGAGAGGCTGCCTCCAGGTTCTCCACCCCGGGAATGTAGACCGCCAAAATACAGGGAACATTCTCCTCTGCCCAAGACAGAATCTGGGTCACCTCCTTGAGAGCTCTCTTGCATCGAGTTCCGCCCTGGTGATTGATGTAGGCGACAGCCGTCTGATTGTCGGAGCGAACCTGGATCGCACGACCCCTTAAATGGGGAGTCAAGTGAAGAAGCACCAACCGGATCGCTCTCAGCTCCAGGAGATTTATGGGTAAGCGGTTCTCCTGCGGACCCCACTGACCCTGGATCCTCTGCGTCTGCCAAACGCCTCCCTAGCCTGTCAGACTGGCATCCGTGGCAACTATCTCCCAATGAGGAGTCAGAAAGGACCCCACCAGCAGGTTCCGGGAGTCCAACCACCACAAGAGGGACTGCCTGGCCAGAGGGGAAAGCGAAAATTCCTGTTCCAGAGACTCCTGCATCCGATTGCAGCCAGTCAGCAGGTTCAATTGAAGAGGTCTCATGTGAAATTGGGCGAAGGCCACTGCCCCGAAGCAGGACACCATTAAACCCACCAATCTCATCCCCAGACGAGGGCCGCTGACAAGACTGCAAGGCCTGCACCTGCGTCTGGAGACCCAAAACCTTCTGCTGTGGCAGAAAAACCTTGACCTGAGCGTTGTCTGTCGACATTCCCAGGAAGGATCTCACTGTTACACCGTCCGAGTATCGCTCTCGGCCTGCTGAAGAGACTGGGCCGCAATCAGCAAGTCGTCCAGATAGGGCAGTACACGAATGCCATGATGCCCGCCAGCACCTTGGTGAAGACGCAGGGGGCTGAGGAAATCCCGAAAGGAAGTGCCACAAACTGGTAATGCTTATCCTCCAGAGCAAACCTCAGGAATTTTTGATGCCCCTGGAAAATCGGGATGTGCAGGTAAGCATCCCTGATGTCCACCGTGGTCATGAAGTCACCGGGATGAAGCGATCTCAGCGCCGAGCGTAAGGTTTCCATGCTGAAATGTCTGACTCTTACAAACCTGTTGAGACCCTTCAGGTCCAGGATTGGTCTTAACGTTCCGTCCTTCTTGGGAACTGTGAACAGGTTGGAGTAGAAACCTTGCCCCCGTTCCTGGCGAGGTACAGGGCAAATCACACCTAACCGCAGAAGGTGTTGCACGGCAAATCTCAAACCCTGTGCTTTTAGTGGGTTTCGGGATATCCGGGAAGGGAGGAATTTTATGGGAGGTCTGACTGGCAGCTCTATCTTGTAACCGGAGGACACTACCTCCTGAATCCACCGATCTGAGACGTGCCGCCTCCAGATCTGAGCAAACAGCAGAAGCCGTCCCCCCACCCGGATGGGTGAGGGCGCCCCTCATGCCTGAGGGGACTTGGCAGGGGGCTTGGATTTGGCTCCCTAGGAGGGATTGGGTCGGCCGCGGGACCTACCTCTACTCCAGGTATCTCTGCGCCCACCTGGAAATGAAGAGCCCCTTCCTCCTCGAAAGGAACGATAGGCAGAGGGATTCTGAAAGGACCGAGCAGGCTTCCGTCTCTGAGGGAGTCTACCATCCTTGACCAAAAGGTCCAGGCGCTCCCCAAACAGCCTGTGTCCAAAGGGGCATCAGCCGACCATTGCCGCAGCCAGAGCGAGCAGCGGAGGGCAACAAGCGAAATCCTGGCACCAAGCCGGACCCCATTGTCCATCGCCCCATCGTGTTGCAGAAGCAACAAAACCAATGAATTCCAAGCAGGCCTTGAGTTCTTTATACTCCTCCGCCCGCTTGCGAGCCTTAGCTCTATCCACAAGGTGTCTCACCTTCTTTCTGATGGCTAAAGACAATCGCCGCGGCACACACAGGGTGAAAGAGGGCACCAGCAAAGGTGAACGCATGGCAGACCAGCTGATCCATGCGCTTGTCAGCCGGGTCACGTAAGGAAGCAGTATCAGGTGATGGCATAACAGTAGTGTTGGACAACCCTGACACAGGGGGATCCACTTTGGGAGGGCGAGATCATAGCCAAACCAGCTCATCAGGGAAGGAAATACCACCTCTCCCATTCCTTGAAAATCATGTTAGAAAAATGGGCCTGCTCCGGAAAGACCCGCCTTTGTCCTTCGGGCCTAAACAAATCACCCTGCTTCCTCTTAGCCGCTCTGGGAGGAACAATGTGTAATGTCTCAAACACTGAGGTAAGCATTTTCTCCGTATCATCCGGGAGCCACGCATCCTCGTCCGAGGAAGAACCAGACATACTTCATCGCCAGCAGAATAATCCACAGTGGAGCCTGAATCATCTGGCAACTCACCTTCCTCCACAGAGCCCAGATCATCTAAAAGATCGTCATTATCCGAGTAAACGGGCTCGAGGTGCCGTTTCTTACTCGTGGCCTTCTTAGTAGCCGTCCGCGAGATCTGTCTCTTGGGATTGGCCAGACTATGCGCCAAGTCCGCATGAGACCCCCCTGCTGGCTCCCCCCTCACTGAGGCCTGAGTGCAGCAGCGGAGGATCCGGAGAGGCAGCAGGCAGCAAAGGGCTAGGGGCAGGGACGCCCGCCCGGTCATGGTCCAAAATAATGCCTCTGGCACAAGTGGTACAAACAGTGCTGAATCCGCCCAGAGGATTCCTACTGCACAAGGGGCAGAGCTTTTCCTGCCCAAATGGGGCCCCCAGCTCACTATCCCCTGATGCCTCCATTATGGTGATTAAAAATGGTCAATCAGTAAGGTTACAAGACACTAATGGCCCAAACCTATAAGTGATCCCTCTAAATAAAAAGGGGGACCGGGAGGAAGCACGACCCTCAACCACAAACCCACGATCTATACAAGAGAGGAGGGAGAAATGCCCATGATCAGAATAAGCAAAAAAAGAGGGACTCAAGACACAGACAGAGGGACAGCGCAGCCTCCGATGACGAAAAAAGGATCCCCGAGCAGCAGCAGTAGAAGAGATGCACCAGGCTCCCAGCGTCAGCAGGTCTCAAGCAGCAATAGCAGCAGCAGAGCGTGCAGAGCCCAATGGACAGAGCCTTCCAGAAACGCTTAGGGGGCGCGCAGCGCTCGGCTCCGTCCCCTCCGGTGGCGCGTGAGGAGACACGCCCGCCCACCGTCCACGGCCCTTCATGCTGCATGGCCAGAAAATGGCCACGAGGACACCGCGGCCCACCGCGCCAGAAGCGCAGCACCGCCCCCAGTCACAGACAGCGCCGCACCAGCGGCGAAGCGGAGGCCCGTGGGGTACGGCAACCCCTCAGGCAGGCAACGACCAATAAGTCACCAATAAAGCTTGTGGGCAGGGAGGGTATATACAGAAAATAAGGTGGTTACCCCCCCAGGCTCACCATAAGCCTGCGGCCAACTACCCTTTAACATAGGGTCTGCGGCCCAGAGTCAAGCTCTGTTGAACGCCAACAGACCCCGGCGTTCACCCTACTGTCACGATCCCGTAGCAGCCAGAGGCTGGGAGGCAGAAGTGGATCAGAAGGGATCTGTGGAAATAGGGCCCGCAGCGGACGATGGGCTAGGAGGCCCCGCTCTTCTGCCATCAACGGAGAGAGTGTCCAAACGATCCTCTGCAGCCAAGACTGCAAGATGAACAACTGGAGAATGATAGAGGGACGACTTTATAGGGGGCCGGGAGGAGCTGCAGCTTTTGATCTTGCAGTCGAGCACCCCCTGGGGGCGGAATACCCACATGTCATCACTGGGAGAAATATAACTTACAGGCAAATAAGCATGGTACATTCTTTGCCAATAAGCTGAAGGCTAAATATATTTCTTATAAACCTATCAAAATCAAAATTAGAACAAGTTCATGAACTACTAGCCATCTAGCCCTTATAGTTAGTGAATTCAAATGGCATCTTTTCCAAATTTTTATTCCCTACCTGGAATTAGTCAAACCTTTTTGGAAGATTTACCATTCCCTAAATCGATGAGACTTTGGCAGATGGTGAAATCACATTACCCGAGGTACAAAAAAAACATGATATCATTGAAGACACCTAAACGACCAGGTCCTGGTGGATTTTTATCTCAATGTTATAAAAAAAATTGATATTCTTGCTTCCAGAATGTTTGTGCTCTTCAATTTGCTCTTGGAGGGGAAGCATCATTCCAGAGATTCTCTATGCACAGCAATTTGCATGCTCCCCAAACCAAGGTTGGATTATTCAAGTTATAGACCTATTTCTTTGCTTAACACTGATAATAAAGTGTTGGCAAAGCTATTAGATGATCAAATAAACACAGGTCTACGCAAATTAATAAATCACGATCAAGTAGGCTTTGTAAGCAATAGGCAGACATAGGGGACACTTTAATTAATGAGTCAAGGTCTAGAGGGATCTCGGGTATGTTATCATTGGATAACAGGAAAGCGTTTAATACCGTTGCTCGGTCATACGTATATGAAGTTTTACATCAGTGGGGATTTGGAACAAAGCTAATTACATGAGTGAAAGCCTTATACTCTTCCCCTCAGGCCATTTCCAATATGCAGGATACTCTTTGACTACTTTCTAGATAGAGAAGGGGGCAAGACAGGGCTGTCCACTTGACCCATTTTTGTGCTATGGAAATCAGGGAAAATGCTGGATAACATCAAAACATCATAAAATACAACAGCTGGATAACAGTTTGCTTTTTGCTTCCAGAATGTTTGTGCTCTTCAATTTGCTCTTGGAGGGGAAGCATCATTCCAGAGATTCTCTGTGCGCAGCAATTTGCATGCGCCCCAAACCCCGGTATACTCCGAAGTGTAACCATAACCCGCGGGCACCCACTAAGGTTAGAGGAAAGGTGCTGTCTCCACCGACATAAGAGGGGATTCTTCTCTGTAAGAGCAGTGAGACTATGGAACTCTCTGCCAGAGGAACAAGCAATACATTTCTGTTGATGATAGACACCCTGACACCTACTCAGACAATATCTCAAAGATGATAGAATCTGATAGAATCAAACACCCTGGACATCTCAAATAAGGTTACATAGGGGAAGAAATAAAACACAACTTACAACCTTAACAATTTGCCTGGCCTTAGTAAATTTGCCTGGTCCTGTATAATTTCTTTATAAAGTGGTACTGTGAATAGAACCCACAACAGGATCTGTCCTAAGACTGGGGAAGTATGTACAGAGTGTGCTACCTTTCTTCACTAGGTGCAGAGTACATACTTCCCAAGTGTCCCTGATTTGGAGGGACTGTCCCTCTTTTGAGTTCATGTCCCCCTACTCCTCATAGGTCTCATTTGTCCCTCTTTGAGGTGTAACATGCAGATCTGCACCAATAAATGATTCATTTGCATATTTAACGTGTTTATATTGTTTTACCTGTTATAACTGTTATCTATCCCTAAATGAGGAGGTGTGGCATAATTTAACAAATGTCCCTTTTTCCCACCCTGAAAAGTTGGTAGGTATGAGAATAGGGGACCTTATTTCCAAGATAATTGTTTAACCCTTTTGCTGCCAGCCTATCTGGAGATTTTGTCACCCTTGTTGCCAGACCATTTTGCACTATTTTGCGCTTCATACGTTCAACTGTGATTTTTGAAGGGACCTCCAGGGATTTCCCAGGGAAATGATATAGTGTTTTTTCAGCAGAGTCTGAGCTTTAACATGAAATGTCTTGTTTGTCATTTTTTAGGTGTATTCCCAATATTTTGGGGTAAAATATGTGCAAAAAAATAAACAAAATCATTTTTTTTTACAATTTGAAGTGTTTTGTTGTAATAAAAAAATTAAGTTTGTCAATAAAATCTAATTGCATGTAAAAGCCCCATTTCTCCCGGTTACAGCGGTACCACATGTGTATTGGTAGACACCCTTTCCTGCCCAGGAGACTCCCCCAAACTGAAACAGAGCTTTAGGAGATTTTCAGATAAAACACAACTGTGCTAGGCGCTATGCGTACATTATTATTATTATTGTTTATTTATATAGCGCCATCATCTTCTGTAGCACATGCAGTATTGCAATAAAAACAACCCTTGACATTTGAAATACCCCCCACAAACTATATATTCTCTGGAAGTACTCACCTCAAGCTTTCTAGCCGTACCAGGCTTGTTGACATGGGTGCAGTTTTCTGGAAGTAATGCCTCAATAAATTCTTTGGTTGCACAGGGTTTCCATAAAAAAAGAATAACCTGAAAACACAACATCCCCCAAACAGAACAATACCCAACATGCATAGGTACTGTCAATGGAAAAGTTGCCAAACACCCAGCTTGTTGTAGTGGGCTCATATTTCTGGAAGTAATCCCTCGAAGAAACCTTAGGTTGCACAGGGTTTCCCTAAAAAATGTATAAAAAGGCAGAATAAAAACACCTTTTCCTAAAATATCTATATGTAAACAAGAAAAAACAAGCTAAGTCTGAAAGCACAAGGCCTCCCGAGCAGAACAATACCCAACATGTATAGCTACTTTTAACCCTTTTAATTGCCAGCCTACTTGAAATTTTGTCACCCTCTGTTGAAGGGTCATTTTTCACCATTTTGCGCTATGTTTAACCTTGATTTTTGCAGGAATTTCCAGGAAAATTATATATATATTTTTTGTGGCAGAGTTTAGGCTTTAACATGAAATGTCTTGTTTGTAATTTTTCAACTGTTTTTTTAAATGTTTTTAAGTAAAAAAAAAAAAAAAAAAAAATTTTTTTTAAATTGTCTCATTTATTTTAAATAAAACATTTATTTTATTAAAGAAGACCATACTGCATGCGATTACAACGGTACCACATATGTATCGGTAGCCCCCATTTCTGTCCAGGAGACCCCCCCTAAACTGAAAAGAGCACTTTATTATAACATTTACATTTTTTTTTAAATACAACTACTATCCACACTATAAAGGGTTAAATAAAAAAATGGTGTTGGGTCCCCCTTCCCAAGAGGAGGGACCCCATTTTTTGGGAATTTTAATAGTTAAACACCTCTAAAAATCCCCCCAAAATGGCCTGAGGTCTCTCCTACCCAGCATAACCAGCCCAGGGACTAGCTATGGGGGCTTGTAGCACCAGCCTTTGGGGAGGCAGGTAATGGGGGGGCTTGGGGTTAATGTCAAATCACCTGCTAGCCGCAGGTGACTTGCCAGACCCAGAGACTTGTGAACTGGTATAGGGGTCTGTCCCTCGCCGATCTGATGACAGATGTGGTGATCGCCGACCAGAGGAGGGGGGAGGCAGGGGATCAGAGGACCTCTGCCCCTCTCCTCCTCTGCCCAACGATCACTGTATCTGAGAGCTGAGCTGCCAAGAGGGTGACATCACCCCCCCAAAGGTGCGGGGCTACCTGTGAAGATGGCGGAGCACGTCGGTAAAGCAGGGGGAGAGGGCCAGTCGGGCTCTCTCCTGAAGACTGAAGAGCCAGGGGGGAGATCGGAGGCCCCCCTGGTGAAGAGGAGAACCAGTGGGTTTTATTATTTTTTTTTACAAGTAATGCCGACGGCTGCTGAAGCAGGGAGGCGGCTATTCTGGGCAGTCCCCTGCAGCTGGGGGGGGGCCTGGGTGCTCATACACATGAATGTAGGGTGTGCTGTGTCACTCTTCTGATAGGGTGTTGTGGCATGACATGGCAGAGCTGTAGTATATCCAATGTAAAGCAATGTAATTAATGTTAAACCAGAACAAAGCCAGTTTTTTCTTTAACGGGTGTTGGTCCCGCTGTCTGTGCTTCACAATAACCTTGGGGGAGATCATCCAGAATGCTGGAGTCCCCTCGCAGAGAACCTAGCAGAACGCTTGTAAAACTCACCTTCATTACGATTGGCCACCGGACTCCTTTCCTGGCGCTGGCTTGTAATGAAGATGAGTATTACGAGCGCCCCCCCCCCCCCGAGGTTATTGTGAGGCACAGACAGCAGGACCAACACATGTTAAAGTAAAAACGGGTGTTGGTCCAGTTTAAATAAGAACTCATTATAAATCCAAGTAGCATGGTACAAGTAACTAAATAATAATTTGCATTTACATAAAAAATATTTTAAAGTGGGCTAAAGTCTTCTTTCCAATGTTCCCCGTATTCCTCTGATTAGGGATGCCGCTGATATGTGAAACCCTCTTGATAGTGATTCCAACATGCATGCGCAGACTCAGTCCATATGAATAACCAGCACAACATCCAATTAACATTTAGAGGCTGCATAGCGTGAGGGAGAAACTGGCATCACTTAGGCCGCCCCCCACCAGGGATGCAGCCACAACCTACACTTGTGCATGGGTTTTACAGGGTAAAAGGTAAGTATATGAGTCAAACCAGAGACATCAACCTTGTAAAACTTTGAAAAGGTATGAACAGAAGACCAAGTAGCAGCCTTGCAAACTTGTTCAACAGAAGCCTGGTGCTGGAAGGCCCAAGAGGCACCAATAGTACGAGTAGAATGAGCAGTAAGGCGGAAGGGAGGATTCTTCCCCTTAGCAGAATAGGCCTGAATCACAGCCTGGCGAATCCATTTGCTAATAGTAGACTTGGCAGGAGCCAAACCCTTCCTGGGCCCAGAATGGA
The DNA here is from genome assembly GCA_027917425.1 of Gastrophryne carolinensis. Classification (NCBI taxonomy): domain Eukaryota; kingdom Metazoa; phylum Chordata; class Amphibia; order Anura; family Microhylidae; genus Gastrophryne; species Gastrophryne carolinensis. The sequence continues at coordinate 380,798,192 of CM051237.1, read as the reverse complement.
CCACAAAAAGAGCATCAGTTTTCCTGAAGGACGCAGTGACTATCAGGTAATACTTCAGACACCTGACCACATCCAAGGAATGCAGAACCCTTTCCTTAGCGTTGCTAGGATTAGGGCACAATGAAGGAAGAACAATATCTTGATTTAAATGAAAAGCAGACACCACCTTAGGCAGAAAGTCTGGCTTAAAGCGGAACACCACCTTGTCCTGGTGTCTCTCATAGTATGGGGGCTGAATAGACAGAGCCGCCAACTCAGACACACGCCTGACCGAAGTAATGGCCACCAGAAAGACAACCTTGAGGGTAAGCACAGCCAGAGCAGCATCCTGTATAGGTTCAAAGGGAGCACCCTGCAAGGCAGACAAAACCAAGTTCAAATCCCAAACAGGGACCATAGGTTTACGTGGGGGACGCACATGAGTAACCCCCTGGAAGAAGGTCTTAACCAAAGAATGCTGAGCAAAAGACTTCTGAAAGAAAACAGACAGGGCAGAAACCTGACCCTTCAGAGTACTGAGTTGGAGTCCCGACTCCAACCCATGCTATAAGAACTCCAGAACCCTGGGAACTGAAAACACCCGACAGGGAAGAGACCTAGACTCACACCAGTCAATGTAGGTACGCCATACCCTGTAATAGATGGAAGAAGACGTTTTCTTCCTAGCCTTCACCATGGTATCAACCACCGAGGCGGACAAGCCTTTCTCCATCAAGATGGAGGTTTCAGCAGCCAGGCCGTCAAAGCCAGAGTTTGTAAATTGGGATGGTGTAAGGGGCCCTGAGTGAGCAGATCTGGCACCCCTGGCACAACGTTCTGGTCAACTGCCATCTGCACCACGTCTGCGAACCACACTCTTCTTGGCCACCTGGGGACCACCAGAATCGCTGGCACCCCTTCCAGAGCAATCTTGTGCAGAACCCTGCCCAGCAGGGGGAATGGAGGAAAGACATACAGGAGCCGAAATTCCTGCCATGACATGGACAGAGCATCCGTGGTCAAGGCCAGAGGATCCTGAGACAGGGAGACAAAGGCCGGGAGCTTGTGATTGTGATGGGATGCAAACAGATCCACATCTGGTAGACCCCAACGGTGACACAGGGACTGGAATACCCTGTTGCAGAGGGACCACTCTCCCTGACCAGAGGTCCCCCTGCTCAGAGAGTCTGCCAGTAGATTCTCAGCCCCCAGGATGTACACAGCCGAAATGCATTGAACATTGGCCTCCGCCCATGTCAGAATCCGCGACACCTCCTGGAGGGCCCCCCTGCTCCGGGTCCCTCCCTGATGGTTGATGTATGCAACCGCCGTCCTGTTGTCTGAGCGCACCTGCACAGACAGACCCCGCAGGTGGTCGGTCAACTGATCCAGAACCAATCTGATCGCCTGTAGTTCCAAAATGTTGATAGGTAAGTGGGCCTCCTGAGGCCCCCACCTCCCCTGGAACCGCAGGGACTTCCAGAATCCCCCCCATCCTGACAGACTGGCATCCGTGGTGACCGTCTCCCAGGAGGGGGGCAGAAAGGACCTGCCCCCCAGCAAGTTCCTGGGACCAAGGGGGGGAGCACACAGACCCCCTCCAAGGACGTTGGGTCCTTGTCCCAAACTGACAGAAGGTGAAGTTGTAGAGGCCTCAAATGGAACTGAGCAAAAAGCACCGCCTCGAAGCACGCCACCATCAGGCCCACCAACTGCATTCCCTGCCTGAGGGAGGGATGGAGACACGACAGCAGGAACCTCACCTGCGCAGTTAGAGCTTCCACCTTCTGTTGAGGAAGGAATATCCTTGACTGAACCGTATCCAGAATCATTCCCAGGAACGGGATCACCGAGGAAGGGGACAGAGAAGACTTGGGGTGATTGATCACCCAGCCGAAGGACTCCAGGGTGGACACTACCAGCTGAGTGTCCAACTGCTGTAGAGACCGAGAGGTGATGAGTACGTCATCCAGGTAGGCCAGCACGCGGATGCCCCTTGACCTCATCAGAGACATCACCCCCGCCAGCACCTTGGTGAACACTCTGGGAGCAGAAGTGAGGCCAAATGGCAAGGCCACAAACTGGTAATGTTGATCTCCCAACGCGAATCTGAGGAACCTTTGGTGTCCTGAAAACATAGGGATGTGAAGGTAAGCGTCTTTGATGTCCACAGACGTCATGAAATCCCCTGGGCGCAGGGAGCTGATGGCCGAGCGCAGAGTTTCCATGCAAAAACGCCTGTTCTTGACAAATTTGTTGAGGATCTTTAAATCCATAATTGGCCTGACTGACCCATCTTTTGGGAACTGTGAAGAGGTTGGAGTAGAACACCTTGCCTCTTTCTCTTAAGGGGAACCTGCAAATGACCCCCAGACCCAGAAGGCCTTGCACGGCCTGCGCCAACACCTGAGCTGAGACAGGGTTCTGGGGGATCCGTGACCTGATGAATCTTGGGGGAGGCCGCACAGCAAACTCTTATCTTGTCACCGGAGGACACTACCTCCTGAATCCACCGGTCTGAGACGTGATGCCTCCAGACGTGAGCAAAGTGCTGCAGCCGTCCCCCCACCCTGACGGGCGAGGGCGCCCCATCATGCCTGAGGGGGCTTGGGAGAGGATTTGGGCTTAGCCCCCCAGGAGGAGCCAGGACGTCATCCTCTGCTCCTGTGCCAGGAATCTGCACGAGCACCCCTTTTCCTTGTTTAGCACCACGGTAGGGGAGTGAAAGGGATCCCTGGCCCCGAAAGGGCAGAGACTGCCGTCTGCGCTGGGGTAACTTACCTCCCTTAGCAAAAAGGTCTAGGCGGTCCCCAAACAGGCGTAGCCCCTTAAATGGAAGCCCAGTGAGGGCCTTCTTTGCAGCATTGTCAGAAGCCCACTGGCGCAGCCAAACCACGCAGCGTATAGCTACCACCAAGGCAGTAGTTCTCGCACACATCTTAATGGCATCATCCAAGGCAGATAGGATAAAGTTTACAAACACATCACAGTGCATTAAACACATCAGGTAGCAAATCATCAGGAGCACTGTCAAGTACACTTCTGATCAGGGACCTGAGCGCCACAGATGTAATGGCCGAGGCGCAAACCGGGCGAAGCGCCGTCCCCACAAATGCAAAGGCATGGCACGCCAAATGGTCAATGCGCCGGTCCTCGGCATCCCGCAGAGTAGTAGAGTCAGGGGAGTGCATAACAGAGGTGTTAGACAGCCCTAGAATAGGAGCATCCACCTCGGGAGGGGATGACCAGCACTTGACCATATCAGCAGGAAAGGGGTACTTTCTGTCCCAACTCTTAGGTATACCGGGAAGTCTACTGGGACGTTCCCACTCCTTAAGCACGAGATTATTGAAATGGGTTTGCTCAGGAAATTCCAAACGAGCCTTAGCAGTATGAAAAAGCTCACCCCTTTGCCTCGGAGCCGCAACGGGGGGAGAGATGGACAGAACCTCAAAAATCTGAACCAGCAGTCTGTCAGTATCATCCGGGGCCCAGGAGTCAGAGCCAGAATCGTCATGACCCCTGGGTCTCTCAACAGATGATCCTGAATCTGAAAACAGCTCCCCTTCGTCCGAGGGGGTATAGCCACATAGATGCAAAAACTCATCAGACTCCATAGGGAAAAGAGTGGCATCAGGGGTTAAGTGATGCTTTTTAGCAGTGGCCTTACGCGCTAAAGTATTAGCAATCAATTTTTCAACACTGGCCAGTCTAGCAGACACATCAGGCTGAGAATCCCCGCTTGTATGCAATTCAATGGGGGTGAGACTCAAGCTTGGGGGAGTAGGTGAAGTGAGACGAGGTGCAGGCCCAGCCGCAGGAGGGGCGGATTGCAACGTTAGCACCTGCTGTGCGCAAGGAACACAGACCCGTGCATTGTCACCGCTAATAGGTGAGACCCCACAAGCTACACGATCGCGACCTGACAAAATGGCGCCGAGAGTACCTTGAAGGGCGGGCCAGAGCAAGCCGTGATGCAGAGCGCGTCAAGCCCGGCCCCACCCCCCCTCGAAGAGCGCAAAGCTCACAGACAAGCAACCAATTAGAACGCAGAAGCGTCTGAGGTAACGCCGCCGCCCGGCGCGGAACATCCAAATGAAGGAAAAGACACGCGCACGGCGGCATTTGCAATAGTAAAAGGACAAGTCAGCGCGGCGGCTGACACCACATATACTAGTCAAAAAACATGACAAAAAGCCATATGCACAAATCACGATACACGCTCACCCCCCCTTCTTTCCCCCCCGAATGCTACAGGGAGAATGAGAGAGGATGGCGGCCCTCTGTACAGGACCCACCGCTACACGGGGCATGGGACAATAATGCGGGAGGGGCATCCCATAAAGGCTCACCATCAGCCTATACCTCCTACCCTTTGTTGGGGGATTGCGGTGGAGCAGCGCTCCTTAAGCTCACATGGTGCTGCCTACCTTCACCCGGCCAGCGCAGCCCAGGCTGGGAGGCACATCACACGAGGAACGGGCGGGAATAGTCCAACAGGGCTGCAGACTAATAGCCCCGCACACCTGCGAGAGAGTGATAATTTCATGTCTTCGCAGTAAGCACTGCAGAGAAATCTGGGGATTTGTGGGAGGTCCCCGGGTATTTGAGGGGCCGGGAGGAGCCTGTTTTACATGTCTCTGCAGTGCGGCGACATCTGGCGGAGGATAACCCAAGTGTAAGTAATCTATCTGGAGCAGGACGTACTGTATACTAAGAATATACACACAGCAGAAGAGTCTGGGGGGGTCGGAGGCCCCCCCAGGTGAAGAGGAGACCCGGCAGGAGGGATCGCCTCCATAGATGATAGCTGCGGCAGTGGAAGCGGGGGGCTCTTTTGGGCTCTCACCTGATTAACCGGTTGGAGAGGCAACCACGTGAGACTCACAGGCTTACACCAAGGGTTAAAGGTTTTGGTCTTTTTTAAAAGCTATGGGAGTTTGAAGTTTCCACTGTTTTAAACATAAATCCAGAGTTATTAATATATAATAAGTCCTGGAGACGGGTGTGCTGAAAGAGTGACAGCCTCAACATTTGTTAGAGGCATCTACGTGTCTTACATTTAATTAATTATCTTTCTTTCTATATCTGTAAGATGAAATTTGCGGCAGCCTTCTTGGATGGAAGGCACAGTACCTCTGTTTATTGATGCTATCTGCAAGTTTATGGCTCTCTGCCCCCAAGATGGCTGAGTCTCACTGTGATGGAAATGCAAGAAGACAGCTATCAGCAGATCAAAGGATGAATACCCTTTAGTTTATCAGGGCAGTTATGTTTGTTGACAAGACCATTGTTGCTTTAGCTCTCGATCTAAGGCAGAACTGCTCTCTTCTCTAACAAAGGATGAACTCTCGGACAGTGGTAGGGGGTGGGTCTGTGTGTGAGCCTGAATGCATGGATATATAAAAAAAGGGGGAATCCCATCTCATCTTACCTTCCTACCATCTCTCTCCATGCCTACCCTATCAAACTATTGTACATGCCCAATCAGGCTTTACTTTGGTATAGTTGTATTGACCACTTGAATATCTAAGCAGGGTGAGGCTGCTATAAAATATCCTGCAAGGCAACTGGCATGACATGCTGGTGCCTGTAGTTCATCCACAGTTTTAGTTTTAGGGGCAATAGCATCATACAATATTGCTGCTTCCTCCTGCCTGACCCACACCGCTGTCAGACATTCTGGTTCACAAGACATGTAAAGCGGGGATTCTACTGTAGATCCACACATGCACTGTGGGTTTTACACTGTGGAACATCCTAAATCAGCAAGCTCCTTGGAAATTAACCCCATCTTCTAGGCCAGCCTTTGGTCTGTATTAAATATATCCAACTGATTTTTCTATTTCTTTGGCTTCAAATACTGTGTGTTACTGAAGCATATCAAATATTAAAACCTGTTTGTTCTTCCTACTTAGGGCTTGATTTCTTTAAATAGTTCGCAGGTAAAGTATAATTTCCTGGTCAGCTGGATTTTATTAATAACGTAGAGTTCTACTTTATGATAACAGCTGGCTACAAAAACAAGCTTGCTACAGTAAAGGTTAGCGTGAAAAACATAAACAGGTGTTTATGCTGAAAATGACAGACGTGTGTCAGAATACAGGAAATAAAGAATATAAATGAGTTCTTCTGTGTCTGACAAGAAGAAAAGAAACACTCTCCCTCCAGGGGAAAGCAGACTGTCAGTCAGTGAACCTTTGAGTTCAAGTTCAAATTCGTACATGTTTGATTGGAATGTACCTTTATGCTGAGGTATATATTTACAATAAACTAAATGATACAAATCTTAAATTTCACTGTATGTCATTGCTTTGCATTGATTGATGCTCTGATTACTCTAGAGTTAAGGCAGCGCCACTATTTTCCTGGCTATATTGGGCTTTTAAGTCAGTAGAGAGGCCAACCATAGGCAAATCATATGGATACCAAGAAGTGTAAGCATTAGGCAGGTATGAAGAAATAAAAACACTGCACTGCAATTAAAATCTCTCAAACAATACATAGTAATAAAGCTCAACGTCAAAGTTCTTCAGTTAAACCAGGCAAAAAGTATAACAGAGAAAAATGGCGGAGCTGTTGCACAACGATTCACTGACTGTGCTTTACAAATTGTAGTCCACAAGGGCAACTAAGAAGATAAATAACATGAGTGCTACAGCAAGAAATAACTTGATCTATTTTATATTATTTACCCGTATATACCGATTGGAAATCGAGTTTTTTCTTTTTGTGGCATTCCTGTGAGTTTACAAACCATACATAGTCCACATGGGTAAAAACCCTTTGGCAAAGTATTATACATGGAGAGAGGTTTTGGAGGATCAATAAACCTTTTCACTAATTTATCCCGCAAATTAGGTGCTTTTCTAAATACTGCCTTAGGGTTTTGAAGGCTCTATCTCTTGACGGTATTTATTACACTACATAAGCTGGACATCTAAAAATGTAATCAAGGTCCTTTATCATTCCACTTGAGCTTGTCATTGATAAACCTCAAATAAATAACTGAGAACAATTTATATAACATTTTGTGTAAGATATCAATAAAACTATAATTTATATGTTTAAAATTAATCTGGACCAACAGTCTGGCACAGTTGGAAAAGCAATTTTGGAGCTCTTTGCTTATTTTATTATATATTTAGAATAATTACATTTTTTATTATAAGTGGATAAATTACACTACAAACAAAAAGGTCTGTCGAGAGTACTTTCTCTATTGATATATACAAAAAAAAGTCTGTACTGTGGCATAACCTCCCCCTGAAGAGCAGCTTAAAGTGGAAATATCAGTGGCAGTGCCAGCCCTGGAGTTTAAAAGACGCCGAAAAGCTGAGCTGAGTGGGCGATCTGGGGGGTTTCACAGAGTGGGCATCCCAAATTGGGATGCTCCAGGGACAGAGACCAATCAACAGGATTGCGAAAATCATGGTGCATTAGGAAAAAACTCAAAATAATCAGCTTACCAAGTATTCGCCTTTAGTCACTATATTGTTATCAGACATCTGATGACAATATATGTGTAATTAAAGGGGCTGTCCTGGCACGTTGAATAAACAAAATCTTACACACCTTTTTTTCTCCACAGCTGATTGGTCCTATTCCGTCACTGACAAAGGGGTCGGTCGGTCGGTCGGTCGGTCGGTCGGTAGGTTATGGAGGTTGAATATGTTAGTCACACCAACCCCCTGCATCAGGCACAGTGCCTGAGTATAAATGTGGCTGATGGTCGTAGGGTGCATGCTTGTCCTGGAGTTTGGCAAATGGGAATGCAGAGCATGGAAATTGATCTTGGGGTCCGGTAAGTTTTACACTGCCGGAAAATGCTTTAAAGAGTATTAAATTATGGTCCTTAAGGCATATCTAACATAACTGGTATAGATCTATTGAAAACAAAATTCAAGGTCTATTTTTCAAGAGTGTAAAACAAAAAATGGTAGAAATTGTTAACATGTATCGTTTCTTTTCAAAGACAAACATGAAAGTGTGCAATACTGGACTTGGCAGACAGTAAGCACAGGAAATGAACAATTAACATAAAAGAGTTTGGATGTGCATGTAAAAATCCCTATGTGGGTTTTCCTCACCAACTTTTGGCACCTTGAGAAAGTGGCACATAGCTACGGAACGCGTGGGTGTTTTTCATATCTGCCCAGCAGGAGATGACCGCTATTCACATTGAGGTGAACTTTTATTGATTTAGGTTTTTGTTTTTTATATATTTAAGGATCATATTTTGCACTGGTCACTTTGGAGATTGGCACTTTAAATTTAGGGATAGAGATTTATAATTAGGGGGGTACCTGGGTTAATATGGTTGGTATGGTTTATGTGGTTCGCTCCTGCTGGTGCTATGCTTTGTAGATATGTTTTGTATATATGTTTTTAAATGTATGTAATGGTGTTGTATAGTCTTGATGTATGTTTTTAAATTATTGATGAAGCTGTAGGCTTTGGGACTGGTAGTCCCAGTAGGCGGGCTGTGTGATCGGCGGTCCCTGATCGCTAGTTAGGTCCATTAGTTAGATCACATGACCCGTGGTTCCCTGACAGGGGGTATTTAGAATTATAGTATAGTCTAGAGAAGTGGTTTTCAACCTCTTTATGCCAAGTAACCCCTAGCAATATGAAGTTAAAACCAAGTACCCCCCAAGGGGGTAAATAACTGTAAATAGAACCAAAATATGTAGATCCCAGGCCTCTTAGTACTTTTAAAGCAAGAAGGGATAATGTTTCACAGTTTAAATAATATACTTGACCAGTTAGACATCCCCTGTTGGTGCGCTCCTGAATGCCGCCATGTACCCCCTGGGGTATAAGTACCTCAACTTGAGAAACAATGGTCTAGAGTTACCGAGTTTCTTTTTGTCAAATATTGTATGTTGCTTCATTAGAAACAGCAATCATAGTGGATACTGTTAAGGCTAAATTACTGTATATATTCTCTTTAGAAAGATCTATACACATATAAGTCGCACACTGAGTCAGCCAGTTAAACTTTTGGCAACTGAATTTAACAACTAGGTTAACAATTTCACAATTGCCAGTTGCTAAAAAAATGCCAGTTTGATAGCAACACAAAACTACAAAAACTAAAGAGAGATCTCTGAATTTATGCAGTAAAAATCCAGAAAACCACACCCCTTATTAAATATCACTGCTGGCTCCAGCAGTAGAACACGCATGAGATTCTCTTCTTCTCTATGCATTGTTAGGAAATATGGTGCTTTCCCCATCCTGAACATGTAACCTTGCAGGATAAATGATGGTATATCTACCCAATAGAGGTGAAGAAGGAAACATGTACATCAGCCAAAACATTTCCCTACTGGATCACCTGAAGCATTTGCCCTGTGAGCCAGGAGATTTCTGATCAGAACCATCTATTTTTTGTTGTGGTGGGAAGATAGCATGCCCACAGGCTCCTCTCCCTTTTCTCTGCAGCAGAGTTGAAATCCATGCTCAGAATGGACCTAGTTACCAGGGTGGGCTTTGGGAAAGTTCACAATCCATCTGAACATCTGGAAAGAGTTTTATTTATGCTAAGTTGTATTAATAATTAAAAAAACATGGGTAATAATTAAAAAACATGGGTCCACAAACATTGCATCACCTAACAACACGCATACATTTACTGTATATCTCAGATCAATTATAACTAATCTGGACAGAATATGTGTTAGGATCATTGTCAAGGAACTTGTCAAGGAACTTTTTTATTTTTTAAAATTATCAATGCATTCTATGGCTCTAACAATGGGAGGGCGGGGTGTCAGACATCAATTAAAGTAATAGTTTTCTTGGCAAAGAATAAAACTTCCTGCAGGTGTGTTGCTGGTTATTTTTTTTTACTTTTTATTATTAAATAATTAATATTGGATCATAGACAGAGAGATTGGATAAACTGGCAATTTGCAGCTGGTGAGACCTTCAGGGTAGGCTCTCTCCCAGTCTTCATTATTTAAATTAAGGACCACTTATCAAAAAGGTTAAACCTGGAAGCCTGTATTCGAAGTTATTTTTGACAGCGGAATATAACCTTGATAGCTGTCCCCTGGCTTCACTATTACCCATTGAGAATATTACCTTAAAGGTTGTACCTACCAGAAAATGTAGTGAAGTCTACAGCCTTTAAAGGGGAGTCTATCCCCGCTGCACTACTCCTCTGCCACCTCTACCTCCTCCTCAAAGAAAAGTGTTCAACAAATTATGGAAATCATTTTGCTAAAGTGGTTTTTGTCTCATAGTCAATTTCCACACCTGGACTGCCAGTCTATGAAGCCCAGACTTGGCCCTTTGTTGAGGATGGAAAGAACACTGTCACTGCCCTGACAGGTCTCTCAGCAGCACCAAGGGTAAAGGAACTATGATGACGGTCTAGGGCCCTAGCTTGCCATCAGTCAGTCCTATGTAATTTCTCCATCTTAGCTAGGAATGGGTCATCAATAACCATAGCCCTAAACAGTTGGAAATATAGGGGCCAGTTTGTTGGGTCTCATTCCAGAGAGAAAGCATATGGGTCCCTCATGCAATCCATAAGGGCCAAACTGTCCACAGGAGTGTTACCACTCTAAAAGCAATAAATCATAAAACTCTGAAAATACTGGAAAACATATCCTGAATTGGAGTTATTGAGTACCAGATTCTACTTGCCAGAACTCTCCACTCCACTGAACAAAAAGTGTATCTACTACCTCACCATTCTAAGCACTTTAATGCTCAGAACTCTTCACTTTGGAGCAACATCTAATCTGGCGCTGTGCTGTGTACTACATTGACGCTAGCAATCGCTGATCCGAACGGTACTAATTAGCTTTGATTTTTGCACTTGTATTGGCAGATACTGGACCCGGCCAATTATCCCAGCACCAGTTTGTGCCACTTTGTACTGCTGTTATTCCGGTGCTCAACATCATATTTATGAATTTTTCCTTCTTGAAACCTTGAATTACTGCTGGGGACAAACTTTAGAGTAGGCTTCAGCTGCGTTTTAGTTGTTGGTGTCCAAAATTACACATCGTTAAGCAAAAAAAGGCATTAGAATCAATTTTTAATAGCCCACCCAAAAAAAATTTTGGCCCACGTTTCAATTATTGACAAGTCTCAATGCAAGTTATGTTCAAATAAATGTGTTTAATATTAATTAAAAGCACTAAACTCTTCAATCCAGTTCTGCCCATTTTGCTCTATGGCATCTTGTGCAAGAGTGCCAGGTTTTATCCGGCACGGTTTCAACCACAGCATCTGGCACTGCATCTTTTTCAGCGCTAGTTATAAATGAGACGCTAGGTGGCAGCCACATCGGCATTAGCATTTTTTTAGTTGTTAAATTGCACGCTGAGTGCCCCAAAAAAGTGGCGTGCGGCGCTGACACTTCTTGAATAATGCTCTAAATATGTTTCCATCTCCCCCTCAATTTGATCCTCCATCTCTCACCTTCTGTCAACAAAAATCTCCAGCATCTATCCCTTCCTCACACCTAGAACCATTTCATGACCTCAGATCTGTGAAGCTTGGGACCCGCATCTCCATAACATTGAAGAGCCAAACCAAATGTCACGTGGTTCACGTTGAAGGAAGGTTTTAATATTTTTAAATGTCCAGTCCTCGCAGCTCCCTTTTCTTTGGCAAAATCCATAAAAACAGAAAAAGTGCACAAGATGATTACAATGTAATTTAATTTTTTTAAAAGATTAATACAAATATGAGGTTACGAAAGAGACCCAAAAGTGTGAACTACAGGGTGGGTAAAGGCAGGTAAAAGCTGCTGAATATAATGTGAGTCTCTTTTGTTGTATCAGGAGCTATAAATGAAACAAAGCAGGAATGATTTCAAATGGGCTTCTTGAAACATGTCTAAAATATTTCTTAACAGGTCTGTCCAGGAAAAGCAATGAATGAAGTGGGCATGCGGAGGGGCTGACATTCATCTTGGAGGAGGCTCGATCCTCAATGGGCGGGGGGGGGGGGGGGGTCTCAATCTTGGCAAATGGTGCGTATTAAAATACAGGAGCCAGTAGTTTTTTGTACACGTCTGGGCAGGCCCTTTAATTGAAGTTGTTTTAACTTCCTCTAAATACACAAAACTGTATATTTGCTGTTGCTTTTCAAACCAGTATTATTTCCCAAAGTAACAGAGCAGACGTGACAAACAGAAACACGTCACAGACTGTCTGATAAGACAGCAGTTTATGTCTCTAGAGTTAACTGGGCTTTCCATTCAGGAAGCTGCTACACAGCGGTATACTGAGAATATGAAACATAATAAATTTACACCAGAGTGATCAAAGCCACAAACATTTTACTGTAAAATGACATTATGCTGTTTACGGTATATCTGCCAGCTGTACTGGCTTTCATGCACTTATTTAAAATAAAGGTGCTAGTAATCAAATATAAAGCAATGGCTCACACAAACATATGCTCTTCAATGTGTATAGGTCGTCGCCTTTCCAGTGACTAAGAATGAAATGGATAAGAAATGCGCAGGGGCGTTGCTGGCCTCTAACCATTGCTCATGGAATAAATGCAAAATAGTTGCTTTGAAGGAAAGACAAAGGATGCAGCCTACACACATCCCCACTAATATATCACTTATCTTGAAATATGTGTTGCATATAAGACAGCTGAATGTCTTACCCAGAATTTCCTCTGAATGATCGTACCAGGACCAAGCAACATTTATAGCACTCTGTTCTCATTGTCAAAGTTCACACCATGATTAGTCTTAAAACTGAATGGTGCTAATCAATCTGCTAGGCCTGGAAAACGATAATGGTCACAGTTGGAAATTTAACAGACAGGATCTGGAAGGTAAATGGCTGTATCCTACAGTATATTTATCTACTACAATGCTATTTCCCTACAACATTTCCAGAACCAGAAATTACCAGGCAGTATGGACACACAGCTTTTGGTGATGTAAGAGATTACAAAGGTATTTAAATGTTTCTCTAAGGGATGGGTATGCGTAGGACCTCGACATGGTAACCCGTTTGGCATTTGCCCTGGCAGTCTTTGAGTCTATAGGTTAGCAAGTTCTTTTCTGCAAAAAGACAAAGCCTTGAAACGTGTGCATGAGAATAACTGTGCAGTACATATCTGAGCATCATACAAACATCAGTTCTTTCTGCTCAGAATGCTATTGGGGGCATAAAGAAATTGTTGGTATGGCTATGAATATAGCACATCGGTAAACTCATTTCTGAAAATGTTGCTATTGTGTTCATTGTCAGTTAAGCCTCACAGTGTTGCTTTAGGTGTCTACCTCCACACTATACCCAGCTCATAAATAGTCCTTGGAAATCTGGATTTTAGGTATTGATCATGCGATACACCACCCAGCTTAGCAAGTGAGGGAACTCTGCCACATATCCTTATTCTAACAGCCACAGAGTGAACCTCCAAGAGACATGGATTACTTACATGAAAGAAGAAACATTTACAGTAGCAGAGAGATAGAACACCTAGGCCCTGAATAAGGCTTTAAACCAGGATAACACTCTTAAATAAAATTGGGTGCATATGGATATGCTATCCAGATTGCTGCCATTCAAATAACACTAACCTCTTTTACTTTTCTGAAAAATCCTTTTTTAGTACAGTAATGAGGGCCCCTGTGCTGGCAATCCGGAAGCTCTGCTTGGGTCCCGAGCAAGACGCGCTGACTGCACATGCCTAGCTGAAAGGGGGTGGCCCAGGCTCATCTGCCCTTTCAATGGGACATCGCCATACTCGCACCCCTTCCAGCTGGGCATGCACAGTCAGCACCAGCTGAAGTGTGCCATTCGGGGCAGTTGTGGCCTAGAGGTAAGGGAGCGGACTTGCAACCGGAGGGTGGCAGGTTCAAATCCCGGTCCTGGAACATGACTGAAGTGCTCTTGAGCAAGGCACCTAACCCCCCAACTGCTCCCCGGGCGCCGTAATTAGGGCAGCCCACCGCTCCGGACATGTGTACACTCACTGCACGGATGGGTTAAATGTGGAGGACGAATTCCTATGTGTGCCCAAGCACACAATGGCCATCTATGCATTAAAAAAAAAAAAAAAATTAAAGTGTGCCATTCGGAAGCCGAGTTTCCGGATTGCCGGCACAACAGGTTTACACTGTGCTGGCCAGTGGGACTACAGGGGCCTCCATTACTATCCTGTTTTTCACAAAAATAAAAGAGGTGGAGCATTATTTGAATAGCAGCAATCTGGATAGCGTGCGCTCAGGCAAGAATGTTTATTACAATAAACGCGCATTTGATCCTTTAACCCACATGCATGCAAATTAATTTATGTCGAGAAATTCTCATTTTTATTGAATATCATTATTGAAATTGCAATTGTTATAATGTGTAGAAATGCATTTAAAACAACATAATCACATCTTATATTTCATGTTAGCCATTCATTTTATCTTTAAATTAACAAATCTAGTGATATTTGAAAATGTAACGTAGCACATTAAAATCGAAATGCTTGAAATGCTAATTCATCATCCAAATATGGTCTCTGCAATTAAATAGATCTAATGATCTATTATGAATGTATTTGTTAAAAAACAAACAAACCAGAGGTCTACCATAAAGTATAGTACATGCTAACCAGCATGATACTAACATTAGTAAATCGGGTGTCATCTAGACTGCAGTTAAAATGATTAGCTTTATGAGTGGTGTATGTCTTTTGTGGCTGATTTTAAGATGCCTATAAAATATTTTACTGGCAATAGCTTCATACTATGATAATATTTAGGTGCACCTACAGGCTCAAGTCTCCTATGCACTTTTAAGTAGAACTTTGAACATTTCACATTTAACCAATATTTGTTAATAGATCAACTGTTTGTGGGTGGAAGCCTTTTCTTCTATATGCAAATGAGAAGAAACCCTGTTCAGCCTTCCAGTTGTTTTGACTGACAAAAGACAACAAACTGTTCTGTATTGCTTTTATAAGCAGTGTGTGGCTTTGCTTTTGCCACCTAAAATGTCTATTCTGGTGATCACTGGGGATGACTTTAATGAAAACGAGGTTGCAATTTCATTGCTTTTCTGTAGGGCTAGAGCAGAAAAACATGCTGCTAAAGTTTTTATGCTACATTTAGTTTTGAAATAAAAATTGTTCCATACACTTTGAACTGAGCTTTAATATTGTGGTATCAAGTATTTTGGGTTCTTAAATAAAATGTTTTTTAGTCTCACTTAAAGAGCTGCTCATGTTATTTGGGTATAAGGCACTGCCAGTGGAATTACTTTTTCACCTTTTTTCCCATTGTCTTACCCATAAACAGGGCAGTTACTAGGCAAAATAGCGCTCAGTGCGGGGGACTGGCCCACAGTCCCCCCAGTTGGATTTTTAGCCCCAGTAGGGAGATACAAATTAAAAAGTGCCCCCTTTCAGACCATTCTGCAGTAAGTACATACTTAATAATATTGTTTAAAAAAAATTTTTTCCCCTATATTGTGTGTTGAGACACAGCTTATCAAACTGAGATGGCAAGCTTTACACATGAGGGTGCAAAAGATCCCCCTCAAAGATGTATGGCACAGCTGTAAATATGCCAACAGGCACCAGCAAAAGTGTGTGAGAGTGTAAGCAGAAGTGTAAAGAGGGAGGCCAATGCCAAGCCTTAGTAGTAAGCTTAAGTTTTGGTGATCAGACAAAGGGCCTTATTTATCAAGGGCTAGCCAGGTAGTGTCTGACTAGCGCCAGGTAGCGCCAGCTATCGGTGGCTACCGACTCCAAACGCCAGGCGGCGGACATAATCACGCATTTATCACGCTAAATGAGGCTAGCGCCGGCGAGAGCGTCAGCTAGTGCGGGATTCATCATGTAGCCGACTGCAACGAACAGCGCCACTACTAATCCCATCACAGCGCCAGGTATGACCTGTCGTTCCCTGGCGCTCTCCAATGCATTTCAATGGAGCAATCTTTAAATATTCATAATTAATTGATTTTAATTTTTTTTTTTTTTTTTAACTGTCAAAAATTCTGTGACCACTACGGCAATATTAGATATTTTTTTTAAGGTAAAAAAAAAAAAAAGAAAAAATTTGTGCAGAATTGATATTACAGGTCTGATATTAATGTATTCATATTACAAAATGTTTAGAAAAACTTGTTTAATTTTTTAATCAAAAAATATGGTTGTTTGGGGGTTAAAAAACTACTTTTAAGCCATCGCCGCCAGCGCTCTGGGGTTTAAACAAGCATTTCACAGCGCGAGAATTTTTTGAGCGTGATTTGTTAATGAATATGCTGGGAGCCGTTCGCTCTGGCCATTCACTGTCAGGCGCACCCATACAGCGCGGAACCTGTGAAACAGCGACTCCTAACCCCGTATTCAACATTACCGCACACCGACTGAGACGCTGTCAACAAGCGAACAACGGCCAAGCACAGCGAATACTAGCGGGCGCTGTGAAAATCACGCTACTGGCGCTCATCTGTCGCTACCTGGCGCTATTAATGAATCGGCCTGTAAGAGGCTGATTCACTACTAAAGCCAGGTATTGCCAGATGAGCGTCTTTTTAGCAGCGTTTACAGCTAGATGTAGATGCTGTAAGCAGGTATCGGGCGTAGTAACAGAGCGTCTCGGTCGCTCTGTATTGGCCAGTATTGATGAGCCGATATACGCTGAGCTGCCTGGATTAATACATGTGGTGCTACATGCCGCTCACTGGATTCGCTTTCTTAACTGTGGTTTTGCGTACAGCACCCAGCTTTTACCAGACGCTGCCTGCCGCTACGAGGCACTACCTGCCGCTATCCCTTCTTAAATGACCCCCTAACTACCAAGCTTGATAAAGCAAGCTGTTGCATCATTGTGCTGTAGTAGTGATTCTCTGCAAAACGCCCAAAGAGGTTTATTAGAGTAGAACAGGTGCAGTAAAAAAGAATTCAGAATACACCCTGCAATAAATATCAGATCCAGACAATAGCCTCGATTCAAAGACACATTCGTCCGGACTTCCGTAGCTGTCTGTGAAAGTTTGGGTGGGTGTTAGTCTTTTTTTTGCTTTTTTTCGTTAATTTTTCATTCGTACGAACGTTCGGGAAAATGCGTATATGCGCTTTCGATGAACGGAAGCAAATCTGATCATTTCCGTAAGTTCGGATCATTTTCCAAACAAAATCTGATATTTTTTGTTCGTTCAGATAACTTAAGTAGTTGGGATGGGCTTACGTCTGATTCAGAGAGCTGATTTCCGACGGATCACCGCCCTATAAATCCGTTTTTATTTCCGATCCACTTACGGGACCTTTGAGGGCTCGGATTGCTATTGTTGAACATGTTATGCAGCTATGTGGAGGAGTCTGCGCGCCTTTAGCACCAAGGCATTGCATGTATCAGCATGGCCAAGGCCATAAATTGAATAGCAATGCATACCTAAATCAATACATTTCATGTATGCCTTATAGAAGCATTTTAATGCTGACCTTAATTAGTCCTTAGCATGTAAACCATTATTTTCCCACACATCCATATAATTGCTATATTTTTTTTAGACTTATGTCCTTTGTGAATTATATTTGGATTGTTGAACTTGAATCTTAATTTGTTGTAGGAGTTATTGTTTTAGTCGGTTACCTTTGCTTTGTGTAATTATTTTATATTTGGTTGCAGGAACCGCAAGATGTGCCACTCACACAACATAAAAGCAGTGTTTGGTCCAGCTCTGCGATTCCTCAGTGTTCTTGCAGGGCATCCAGGGTCGTCCCATAATGCTTATATATTGCAGAGCTCATTTCATCAGTTTGAGTCAGGAGAATTATCTGGTGGATGGCTCCAGGGTAAGATTGCTCACATTCCATCAATCCATTTTCACTGTATGGCAATGAATATAGTTGATGACTCATGTCTTAACCTATGGCTGTTTTTAGCCCTTGATGACATGTTAAACAATATTGTAGCTTAGAATGTGTATTTTATGTTAGTATTTTTAAATACTTTCAGGGGATTCTGGATATCCACTCCTGCTCTTGCTCCTGATGCCCGTTCTTTGCCTGCAGAATGCGGGCCAGGGGTTCTCTAATCGGGCACTATGCAAAACCCGGGCCGCGGAGGCGAGGGTCCTCTGGCTTTTGAAGTCCATATTTAGCTGTTTGGACCATACGGGGGGGGGAGGGGGGCACTGCAGTATGACCCCAACAAGGTTATACCAATATTTTAATTTACATTTTTTAACAGGGACCACACGTGCCAGAGTGGCGCAACTGAGTGTCAGGGTCCTTCAGTTGGTGGGCGAGATGCAGGAGCTGCGCAACTCGTTGGGGACCACAGATGAAGAATAATGTTCTTTGGCCTGCCATTGCTATGTATTTTGTTTTTTATAGTTGTAAAAATTTGAAATTTTCAAAATGTTAAATAATTTTATATTTTATGATGGAATAAAAAAAAATGTTACAGTGTCATTTCGTGTACAAAATACATTAACACAAAACTAATGGGCCCAGAAATATTTAAAGATGAATATTCACATGACTGAGAAGTGATTTGGGTAAGTTTTAGGGGGCTAAAATGGAAGAAGAACCTAACCGCAAAGTGGTTTGGGTGAGCTTTAAGGGCCCAAAAGGGAAGATGGAGGATAGTGCTAAGTGATTTAGCTAAACATTGTAGTAGAAGTGAGGGTGGCAAATATGTAGGCGAGCACTTTAATGAGTTAAGTTTGTAGTGCGCAGGCGCAAGATCGTAAGGATTTCCGTCTGGACGAATATTTATTGAAAAAGGGAAACAGAATCTAACGGGAAACGTAAAGGAATCGTGGGAGGATATGATGGGAAAAGGGCAAAAATGAAAGCCCACGTTGTAACATGTGAAAATGAAATGGAAAAGTCATGCTGGAAAATGACATCCTCGTATTCGTAATCTGCCGTACGAACGGACGGAAACTTTACAGAAGGATTGCAATGCATGCATAGAATCGCTCGTACACTCAAACGAGAGCGGAAACATTTCACAAAAAAAACAGATCGGCACTAAAACGTACGTTTTTTTTTGTCTCTCTGAATCGAACCTAATGATCATAAACAATAATAATGTGCTGGAGTGATTAAGTCAATCTCCATTTGCCATATACTGGGCTTTGATACTAACTTGAAAGAAGCTTAACATTTTTCTCCTGAGCCTTAAATGTTATGGCAATCTAATAGTCTCCAAAAGACTGACCAAGCTGCCTCCCACTTTCTAACAAATGCTTTTTTTGTCTGGGCCACCACATCTCAACATACAACTATAAATAAGTGACATGGACTGGGAGGTCTGAAGTGTTGAGGATGAGGTTGTATAAGTTTTACAGATACTATGCATACGTACATCTATACATTGTTTGTTCCTTGCACTATAAGAGCACACACTAACCATTATTTTGCTATGAAGGCCTATTTTCAACATTTTTAAACCCCCTCACCCCTGCCACCGTCCCTTGGTGCTGAGGCAGGACGGGGGGTTACAAAGAAAAAACAACATAACCTTGCCGGCACCGGTCTCCTGATGCTCTGGTCCAGGGCACCGCCATCTTGGGAGAGAGCACAGAGCTGCATCTCCCGGCTCCGTGTGTGCTCCCGCTTACCCATTCAAGTGAACAAGCAGTTGAAACCGTGCACAGCATGGTGGATGCAGCAGAGCAGCGCTGGACCACGGGTGAAGTAAGGGTTTTTTTCTTTGTAACGCCCATCCTGTCTCAGTGCCAGGGGAGGGTGGCAGGGAGAGCTACCTAGAGACTGGGCTTCCACTTTAAAGGCCAGCTCGTATAACTCAAAAGCTGAAACTCACAGGAACCCTGCATTTTGGCCCTTTTGACATCCATTAAAGTGGACCAAACCCACCCTGGATTCTATGAGACTCTAGGGCAGGCATACTCGTTCCCCCCTGGGGCATTCAGACTCAGGATGCCCTACTGTGTCAAACCATCCAGGTCGCTCAGAGAACGGCACATGTGCGGCAGGTGCCCGCTCCAGGCATTTGAGAATGGCAGGCACGCTCCCTGTTAAAGGGTAGCGGGGGATGTGGCCACCAGTGCCCTGACTGGACAAGAGAGGCTGCTCATGTGCCGTAGGACCAAGGAAAGGTGAGTGAAATAGGCAAAATCCTGGGTTTTGGTCCACTTTAATTTTTTTGTTAGAAGCTCCCTTCTTTTCACATCACAACCTAAAAAAAGTTATTAGAAGCTGACACGTGCCACAAGCTGCCACTACCCTGTTGATGTCACAGGTATATTCACTGCATGTAGAGCAGCTGTATCAGGCACTTCAAGGCACTTGTCAAAACAAGTGAGTGTTGAAGATTTGAACTTGTAATGCAAAGTGTCAAAGAAGAGTATCCTATTATTTTTTTGTTGCCTCAGATATTAATATTACAACAATGTGATGTAGCTTATGTTTTAATAACTGCAATACCCTTCATAAATATAAACAGAAAAATGCATTTTCAGTGAGTGGAGTAAAGTTGTCCATTTCTTAATGTATGGCTCCCCCAAGAGGCAGCATTTTGTCACTGAGCACAGAAAATGAAAATAGCTGTGTCACTGAACTAGCTTTTGAAATCTGTGAACAAAGGTTTCCTGATTATATAAAAAATAAATAATTAGTAATGCTCACAATAACCACCACATACGCAGGAACAAAAGACAATGCTGTACAAATGAAGAATGAGTTTTTAGGCAACAGGCCATTACCGGTAAATGCTGTTACCACCTGTATTGTATTGTCACATATAATACTGACAGCATTCAGATTACTTGAAATATTTTTTATATATCAAGTCAGAAAAATACATCTTTATTCAATTTCAGTAAGGTTGTATATTTCAGATTTATCTTCCTTGCATTTGGTACCCACAAAACCATGGAACATCAGTAGAGAAAGGTCAGGGGAAACCATGAATTCTTATACAGCCCTTTTATCTTGACATTCACGTAAACAAGTTAGAGGGTGATTTAACCCAGTAGTCTTATCTCATCTTATCTATGAATGCTGCAACCAGTTTATTATGAAGTTAAAAGAAGTATTACCTACAGTATATGTGTCAGAGAAAGGAAAACGCAGCAATGCAGCTTTGGAGCATTATCTATGTTTTGGGAACATTTTGGAGGTTTATCTGAAATGTCTTGATTGTTCTACCTACCAAAGCATTTAAAGTGGAAATTTAGAGGCTGATTCATCATTAGCGGCAGGTAGCGACAGATGAGCGTCTGTAGCAGGCATTTTCAGAGCGCCCGCTAGTAGTCGCAGTGCTCGGCCGTGAGTCGCTACTTTATAGCGACTCAGTCGCTGTTCAGTAATGTTGAAGACATTGTGAGGAGTCGCTATTTGACCAGTACAGCGCTGTATAGGAGCGCATGTTAGCGACTGCTCATAGCGACCGACTCCATATTCAGCAAAAAAACAGCCTCACAAATCTCTGGCACTGAAAAATATTTGTTTGAAGCCCAGAGCGCAGGAGGCGGTGTGTTTTCAAGCATCTATCAACTAGTAACAAAGCGAAAACATATGGAACTACATTGTAACAACATTGTAACATGAACACTTTAATGCCAGACCTGTAATGTCATTTCTGAGGAAATATTTAAAAAATTAAAAAATTATGAAAAAAATGCCAGAAGAATTATTTGTGATTTTTTTGAAAAAAAAAAAAAAACGTTTAAAGAGAAGAAAAGGATCGTCCATTGAAATGTATGGGAGAGCGACAGGTAGCGAGAGGTCATACCTGGCGCTGTGCAAGGCTGAACGCTGGCGCTGTTCGCTGAGGCTGTGAAAATGATGAATCAGACGCTACATGGCGTTATCCCAGTCGCTAAACAGATTCTGCTTGATAAATGTGTAATTGCGTGCCGTGTCCGGCATTCACCAGTCGCTACCTGTCGCTACCTCTCATTAACCAGGCACTACCTGACGCTATCCCTTCTTAAATAAGGGCCTTATACTACATAATAAAATAGGCACAGCCATTGAAAGAGTTAATGCTGCATGCTTAAGTCCTTAGTCTGGACTACTCTCAGCTATAGGTCACAGACCTCCTGGCTGCTTTTCCTTCTGCTCAGGCCCTTATTTATGAAGGAATAGCAACAGGTAGCGACTGGTGAGCGACCGGTAATGACGGGCTCCGCCACGAGAACGCCGGCTCCACACCACAATCACACATTTATCAAGCCGATCCTGCTTAGCGACTGAGATAGCGCCACTCATTCATCCTTATTCCAGCCTCAGCCCACAGCGCCAGCGTCCGACCTTGAACAGCGACAGGTATGACCTCTCGCTACCTGGCGCTTTCCAATGCATTTCAATGGAACAATCTTTAAATATTCATAATTAATTGTTATTAATGTTTTTATTTTTTTTTTAAATGTGAAAAATTCTGTGACCACTTCTGCCATGTTAGTTAATTTTTTTAAGGTAAAAAAAAAAAAATTGTGCAGAATTGATATTACAGGTCTGATATTATTGTATTCATATTACTAAATTCTTTCAAAATTTTTTTTTTTTTTGGTTTCCAAAAATATGGTGGTTTGGGGGTTAAAAAACTACTTTTAACACATCGCCGCCAGCGCTCTGGGGTTTAAACATGCATTTTACAGCGCAAGAATTTTTTGAGCGTGATTTTTTGATGAATGTGGTGGGAGCCGGTTGCTCTGACCAGTCGCTATCATGCTCTCCCATACATCGCGGAACCTGTCAAATAGCGACTTGTCACCCCGTATTCAACATTACTGCACACCGACTCAGTCGCTATCAACAACCGAACAATGGCCAAGCACAGCGACTACTAGCGGGCGCTGTGAAAATACTGCTACAGTCGCTCAACTGTCGCTATCTGCCGCTATTAATGAATCGGCCTCCCCGTATCTTTTGTTCCACTGATTCAAGTCTATAGACCTGTAAACACATTAAAATGCTATTTCTACAAGATAGTGAGCACAGCTAGTAATCTAAACAAGAGAGCGTGCTACCCGACCCATCAAACTACTAGAACTACAGCCAAACCAAACTGACAAGGATCTAAGAATGGGGCACAACTCAAAAAATGTACATAAAAACATAAAAATACTCATATTTTATTAATGTTGCACAAACAATAAAAACACACATCACAACAACACCACAGTAAAATCAATCCATCCACTATTCCTGGAGTGCTAGAGATCTTAGCACCCCAAAAAAAAATTGACCAAATATATAAAGGTAAACCAGCTCCTCTAATGCCCCCTCCAAAAGTATACATTTAACTATCCAGGTAAATATTCAGCTAATCCTCCTAGTGCAAATAAATAATTTCTAAATATAATTCATAAGATGTGATTACAACTCTAAAACTGTACAAACAACCACTTTAAAGTGCAAGTGCTATATGAATAAAAAAGAGTCTGTGTCATGCAAATATAGCCCAGTAACATTATAAAATGACAACTGCCATATCAGAGCCAAAAGAAATATAAGATAAAATGCCGGTGCCGAATAAATCAAGTAGGAAATTCCCCCAGAGATGGGGTGATGCAAGGTTTGGCCCAGTCTATTTTCTGAATAGGAGAATCTGCTGCATTGCAATCAGTGAGGTGAGAGCACATTCCTGCAAACACAGCACCGTCCTCAGCCTATCTAGCCTAGACATGCACTGCAGGCCTTTCACACGACCCATAAAAGATGGAGCAGAGCACAGGCATTCTGTATGCTCTATGGCCCTTATTCATCAAGCGATAGCGCCAGGTAGTGTCTGACGAGCGCCAGGTAGCGGCAGCTAACGGCGCCTACCGACTCAAGTACGCCCGGCGGCGGTCACAATGACGCATTTATCAAGCTAAATGAGGCTAGCGCCGGCGAGAGCGACGGCTAGCGCGGCATTCATCATGAAGCCGGCTGGACCGAACAGCGCCGCTGCAAATTCCTTCACAGCGACACGTATTACCTGGCGCTACCTGCCGCTCTCCCATACATTTCAATGGCAGACGCTGCAATGATTGTTCTTAGTGGTTAGGGGGTTTTTTGTTTTGGGACAAAATTCCACACATGTTTATATTGATATGTTTTATGAATCTAGCTGGTTATTTATTTTTTTTTTTTTTTTTTTTTTTTTTCACAATGTAATGTTGTGAGTGACATGGGAATTGCATCTCCTCCACCCAAACTCATTGGCCTCAAAAGCGCTGGTTTTCCACACAAACGGGGCTTGTAAAGCTATTTTGTAGCCTGTCAGGTTGGGCGGTCACGTTCGCTCTTCGAAATTGTCAGCGCCCAAGCTATTCGGCAGCCCTGTCCTTGATGAATCTGTGTTGGTCAGTGTTTGTGCAGTCGCTGTTTTAATTCGCTATGTGGCGGCGCGAGCGTCGCTGTGCCTCGCTGCGCGGCGTTGTGCGGCGCTGTGCTGTTCATACATGTGCCCTTCTGCCATTTGCAAGGAATTCACTTCCCGCGACCCCAGTCGTTGTTAATGAATACACTGTAGTTGTGAGCGTGCCTGGCCACATATTGCAGGATTAACATTCAGTCGTACCAGCTCATAACAACCCGTTATGCATTCTCATGTGTGCCACATTGTCAGGTAGTTGTCTAGTTTGATTGTGTGATGACTTTGTGAAGGAATAAGATTTGTATATGTAAGCACAACGGTGTATGCTTTAGAAGGACCTATGCATTCCAGTATGTAGAACCCCCTGCTAAATCAAGCTAATAATTTGTGGCGCCGTGGGCCCTAGCTTGTTTTTCAGCGTCATTTTTATGTTTTTCCGCCATTTAGCTTGCACATAGCTGATATTAGCTTGTCCCTGCTGCGCGCATGTTTTTTTTTTTTTTGTTTGGAAGCACAGTTGCTTGCGTCATATCCGGTTCCGGGATCCTCCTTTGCGTTTCAACGCCACCTTAAGGTAAAACTGTCTTGCGCTTATGCCAATAGCTTGTTTTTCAGCGTCATTTTAATGTTTTTCCGCCATTTAGCTTGCACATAGCTGATATTAGCTTGTCCCTGCTGCGCGCATTTTTGGAATTTTAGTTTGGAAGCACAGTTGCTTGCGTCATATCCGGTTCCGGGATCCTCCTTTGCGTTTCAACGCCACCTTAAGGTAAAACTGTCTTGCGCTTATGCCAATAGCTTGTTTTTCAGCGTCATTTTAATGTTTTTCCGCCACTTAGCTTGCACATAGCTGATATTAGCTTGTTGCTGGGGCGCGGTGCGTATTCTTGTTTTGGTTTGGTTTTTATGTCTCATGTCGCTAGCGTCATTTCCGGTTCCTGTTTCCTCCTTAGCGTTTCCAATATGGCTCCCAAACGGAGAGTAATGCGCCTCCCCAGCTCCTCCTCAGATTCCGGCCCCACCACCCCTCCCCCACATCCCCCACCTACCTCACCTTCCCCAAATTCCACCCCTCCCACCCATTCCCCTCCTGTGCCCCAAAAACAAACGCGCACCCGGGTGGATAGCCGGGTCAATGGCCAGGTAGTTAAAGTGAGTATTTGAGTTTTGTATTTTTAGTTTAAAAATGTCTAAACACACAGGGTGGATAGGGGCTGTTTTTTGTTTGTTTTTAGTCCAAAATTGTACACTCCACATGGGGCATCCCCATTGTGGATGTCCTGCTTGGATGCCCCCCCCCCCCCTGGAGGCCCCCAAAAATTATCTCTGGCCCCTCCCATCTGTGCATGTGTGAGTGGCGGATGCCTATTGCGCTTACCTCTAGCAGGGTGTACCCCTGCGCCATACATATTTTCAATTGGTGTGCAGGCGCACTCCCTGTTAGAGTCAAACGCCACATGCGTACTTTGCCGTGCAGATGCAGCTGAGCTGGTATGCACCTCCCAAGGTCCTTGGTTGCGCATACCACACCGGCGTGGACCGCTGTGTTTGGCTTGCGGAGTGACGTGGGAGTGTCCTCAGCTGTGTATTTGGGCCCTTCAAAGGGGCTTGCAGACAGTGGGCCACCCACAATAGTTGTGGCCCACAAAAGTGCACACAAACACAGACTAATGTAAATCCTGGGTGTGGATCCACTTTGATCTTGTCTCTGTAGAACTGTTTATGACATTGTTCTGAGGTCATGTTGTGATTTTGTTTTTTTTTTGTTTTTACTTTTTTCATAGGACTTCTGCCTGGCCGAATACGACTATGCCCGAGGAGCAAAAAAACGCCTTGCCATGGAGGTGAAGGCCACTGTGTCCCGGCGCTTCAAGACCAACCTGACCATCCGGGCAATCCAACAGAAATGGTCAGATTTTAAGCGCCGGGACCCAGAAGGCGTGTACCGCCTATATGATGCCTACGCATCAGGTAAGTGAAAGCTTATGTTCTTTTTGGCCTTTGTGCACAATCATCTGCTAAGCTGTGTCCTTTTTTGCTTTTTATATTAATTATTTGCTTTCACCCCCTCCACACAGATAAGCGTCCTCCCCTGGGGAAACGTGGGAAGGGATTCCTCCCCCGAACCAGGCAGGCGGACTCGGGGGAGTCATCGGGGGAGGGTCCCTCCCGCGGGTCCTATTTAGAGGACCCAGGGGAGGAAGGGGATGACGCCCCAGAGGAGTGTGCTGCTGGGGGGCAGGCTGGATCAAGCCTCAGCTCCTCACACTCTGAGGCTGAGGACTCTCACCAGGCAAGGGGCCACTCTCAAGCAGGGAGTGAGAGGGAGGAGGGTGGCCCTTTGCCTGGTGGATCTTCTGAGCAGAGTGTGAGGAGCCGAGGCTCCCCGCCTCCTCCTCAGAGCCCTCCCTGGGCTTCAAGTGGCGCTTCATCCCCTGGTGAGTTTACATGTTTTAATTGTTAGTCTGTGCCAGGTTTCATCTGACCATTTGTGCTTAGCCCTTGCCATTCCTCTGTAATTTGCAGGGCATCATATAGGCGGCACCTCCATGGATTTTTGGCGTCAAATCCTCCTCGGGCATAGTCGTGGTAAGTGTATGTTTGAAGCTAGTACATTTTGGACTTTATGTCATTCCTTAAAGTGGACCCACAAACCTTGCTGAGATTGTTTGGATTATGGCGCCTTGCCTGCCAAATCACATCCCTCACCCAGGGCCCCCCCCCAACCAAACACCACAAACTACTTCCCTCTTTGGGGGTGGCAGAAGCCATTGTCCCTGCCTCCTGTGTGGCACTCGAGATGTGTGTGCGCCTGCGCTCTGTTTCCTACTGGCATGCGTGTGCGCACACACTGGCGGAGTGAGGTGCGGAAGGCAGGGGCGGTGGCGGACTAAAATTGTGTTGCTCTGGCAAAGTAGACTACTACACTGAATAATCACAATCCTGTGTCTTGGTCCACTTTTAACACACACGTTTCCTGGTCCATTGTCTAAGCTGGTTTGCTAATGTACATTAACATCACAAACCACACTACAGTGCTAGCCAACTGGAAACCACCCCTATGTTTCTGGCCACACCATGATGGTTGTTCTCATTTCTTTTCTTGGGTTAAGTTGTTCCCGCTAAAACATGTGGCACACTAGTAACATTAGCCAATCAACTGCTAATGAGTCCTTTACATAGCACTGTCTATGTTATTAGCACATTATCTTTAGGGATACATGTTGCAACCCTAACTAATTGACATTAACTCATGGACCAGGAAATATGCTAATTTTGTACAACCTGTATGTAACCATGCAAGCCTTTGATTTTTCAGACTCAATAACCAGATGGATGTCAAATAGTCAGGTGTCATTGGCCCACTAATTGTGTTTTTGTCTTTTGCT
Organism: Gastrophryne carolinensis; assembly: GCA_027917425.1. Lineage (NCBI taxonomy): Eukaryota > Metazoa > Chordata > Amphibia > Anura > Microhylidae > Gastrophryne > Gastrophryne carolinensis. The sequence continues at coordinate 380,770,550 of CM051237.1, read as the reverse complement.
TTCTGTTGACAGATGTTGCTACGCAGACGGAGCCAGAAAACCTCCTCCCCACCCCAGCTCCAGGGACGGCCAGCAGCATGGGCCCCCGCCACAGCTGCGATGGTGAGTACATCCCACTTCATATGCCTAAAGACTTGTGAAACCTATGTCTTCTAGTCACATCTGCCGAAATTTAAAATGTACCTATGTGTTAATTTCAAACACATCTAGATTCCATGTGTTTGTACAATAATCCAACATGCCTGTCTGCATGCTTGATTGTTGCCTCACATTCTTCATTTGGCCACATAGAGACTATTTTTGCCTGTCTTGGGCCTGTTTTGTCTGGACCTCTAACATTATAGGGCAAACTCGTGTACTCGTTAGGACTTAGGCCCTGAGGTTTGGCTGTGACTAAACACAAAAATGGACACACTGGGACTTATACCTTCTTTGCTTCCCCACAGTTAAAGTGGAACAACAACCAGGAATTTGACTTTCCTGGGTCTTGGTCCACTACGGTGGGGCACCCCTGATCGTCACCGCTGTGTGACAACCCCCTGAACTCACTTTTACTCCAGCAAACGTACAAGCCGTGGCCAAGTGGCTCTTCCTCCGCCTCCCGCGCGTCCCTTTTTACTGAGGTAGGGATTTTGGGGTGTTGGGGGGGTTTCACCCCGAGGGACATCCCGATCTTGGATGTCCCGCGGGGAGGGAGGTGATCAGGCCGGGAATATGATAGATTCCAGGGCCGATCACCGGTGGCTGTTGGTACACTTTAAGAGTAAATGTATGCTTGGCATGTGTTGTTCACATTCCTGCCAGTCAATAGTACTCATATCATGTTAACCAATAAGCGCACAGTGGTCAACAATGTTAATGTGAGTGTCACCTAATTGGACACACTGACATTACATTGCTACATCTGTGTCTGTTGAGGTCACATTCAATTTATTAACAAATTTTTTTTTCTACATCTCTACAGCTTGTGAAAACCAGCATCGCAGACTGTGGCGGGAGATCAGGCTCCTGAAGCTGATGCTGCTGGCCAAGAAGAGGCGCCGGCGGCGTCGTTAGGGTGGGGGGAAGGCTGGCCTGTTTACGCCCTTTGATGGGCAATGTTGGCCCTGTTGGCCCTTTTTTAAAATTAAATCTTTTGATGAACATCATTACAGTGTGGTGCCTTGCAAAGCATAGTTTAACTGTCTCTAAACCCATTTGTGTGTCAATTTAGCCATACCTTTGGAGCCATTTCATGTGTTAATCATAGTAAGCTATGGTCTCAAATGTGTGGCCTAAATTTACAAATACATTGACATATCTAGATCAAGATACTCATCCCTGACTGTGTTATTAGCTAGGTCTTAGGAAAAACACAATTTAGATGTGGGTTAAGCAAATATATTTACACAAACAAAAACAAACAAAATTAATATTCTTGGCTGGGTGGCCGGGGAGGTTGGGAGTCATTGCTAGGGGCGGTGTTGGGGGACAACAGTGCAGTAAAAAATATAGACTGCTGTTGTATGAGCTGTTGTATCAACAACAAAGTTTGGTCCTGCCGCTGTATTGCCTCTGCCTGGCGCTGTATTGCCTCTTCCTGCCGCTGTACAGATTGTTCGATAACATTGGCAAGGCGACCAAGGTCCTGGTTCTGTTGTAGGTTTTGCCTTAACTGGTCCACCTGGCGCTGCAGGCCCTCATTTTGTTGCTGACACATCAGCACCTGATTTTCCAACGCCGCAATGCGCTCATTAGTTCCATCACGCGGCTGTTGGCGACTGTAGTCCTCCAGCATCCGGACCCCTAGTGTGTAGAAATCGGCACTGGTTGGTGCCACACCTCCTCTTGCTGTGGTAGTAGGCTAAAAAAATAGTAAACCACATTTTAGTCAAACGGAACAAATGCAGCTATGCCCCTCCCAAAAGTTACCATAAACACTCACTAGACAACTTACCCTTGTCTGAGCCTCTGAAGCTTGGCCACATGGGACTTGGGAAGAGGTCCCAGCTTGGGGTTCTGGTTCCGCCTCCTGCCAAAACAACAATGAAATGAAATGTTACATGTTGCTTCTTCCACTACCCACGAATATGCCAATGGGTTTAGAGGTCGTCTACATCAGCCATGTTACCTGCGTGTCCTCCAGCCCAGGTAGGCTCGAGGTATCGCTGCCAGAGAGTCGCGAATCAACATCAGAGATGTCGGCCAAGTTGGCAAATGCTAAACAGGAAAATCAGGTTAGTAGGTCTGTGGGCCAAACTCTAATGTAACCTGGTTAGGCTATCGAGGTCATACCTCTCAAAATTTAAAAAATACACAGTAGACCAAAGGTCTTGGTTAAACTCAGATTGTTAACATGTATGTTACAGGACTAAGACGCACTAATTTCTGCAAATCTCATCATAAACATTGGTTAAATTAAACATACCCGCAATATCCCAGATGTCTGGAGTGGGGTCCTCACTCGAGATTGGACCTTGAAAATAGATGTGGACACACAAGTTGCCAGAAGCAAGTGGCACAACATTAGAGCCCAAAGACATACTAGAGCAAGGCAAAACCACTTACCCTCATCTCTGGCAGCTGGAACTTGAGGGGCCCTTTCTGGACAGCCACTTCCGATATTCGGGTCAACTAAAACCAAATAAAAAAGGGTCTAAAGATTCAGCAAACTACTACAGTGAATGTTTTCCTAAAAATATGTCCGCAAATATACATTGCTATCACTAAAATAACTAATAGACTGACCCTGGGGAGGCAACCAGCACTCCCAAGAGGCATCTTCAAGTTTACCAAGCAAACATGTAGCTTAGTAGACTAACCAAATTGAACCAGTGTTACCTAAACAGCATAAAGGATACATTATGTATTGCTCTACACACCAACAGGGTCCTGTTGACCGGCAACATCGGAAGTGGGGTCCAAAGATGAACCAGTCACTTGGCCTACAAAGAAAAAAGACAAATGAGACACATGCACTTGAGTCAAAGTGGATCAAGCAAGGTGAACACATGCACTTACCGACATCCAAAGAGTAGGTGGGATCCGGAGGAGATGCTGGGGCCAAGGGCATGGGAGCTAGTGCAAAATAAAACCAACATTGAGCCATAGCTAATGTGCGTGCCAAAATACAACCTGCATTAAGGTGTGTGAGCAGCTCTTTCACTAATATTGACTAATCAAGCCAAGTGTGGCTCACACATTGATAGGCCGATATATGGCTACACATCTCTGGCATCCTACATATCTACACATGTTAGGGCCTTGTTAGTTACTGACTGTGAGTGTTACAGTGGGCGTGCAATTAGGGCGCACCCACATATTATTAATAGTCAACAGGGCAAACCTTTATTGCTTGAGCTGCTCCCACACCCATTTGTTTTTCAAAAAACCAGCAAACAAATAATGGGTAAATACCTTCAATGGCAGACTGGGGTAGCCTTGAGGTTGCTGGAAGGGCAGGAGCTTGGTTGTCCGGAGCAACATCCCGGACAGCAGCATGTGCACCTATGCATAAAGCAACAGACAGAAAAGTTACAAATGTTTTAGCTATAATGTAATACTTCAAAGGTCCTACAGTTAGTTGGTCAGAATGTAAAAATGCTAATCACAGACATTAACATTAGGTTATTGTAAAAGGCAGAAAATATGTACCTTCAGCCCAACCGGTGGTGTCATCCCCAGGATCCACACCCTGCAGCCGAGCCAGTGGGATTTTGGCCTTCAGCATCTCCTCATACGGCCTGTAGGTACTCTTTGGAGCCTGGCTGAACCCACTGTCCACATCAAGATCGTGATTCATCTTTTTCATAAGGGCCCCTCGCAAAGTGTAGAAGCGTTTCCTGCAGGATGGGCCACTACGTGGGTGTTGAGCTGTGCTACTAAGCTCCACACCAATGGCATCCCACAGTTTGCTTCTTTCTTGTTTGCCTATGGACTTGCTTTGGGAGCCAAAAAGCAGCTCCCATTTCGCAAGTGTCAGGCGCACAAGATGATTATTCTCAGCCAAATTAAATTCAGGCTCCCTCTTGGCACCTGGGCGCTTAGCCTGGGGTGCTGCCCCACCTTCAGGCTGTGCCCTTTTCCGTAAGGGAGGTCTGCGCACAGCACCCACCAAACTCCTACTCGGGCCTGCTGTGGCCGGCAGATGTCCTGTATTTGGCTCCATCCTGTAGCTGCACACACACACAAATCAACACCCCACAAGCACGCATGCACACTACAGAATGGCATCGCAATCTCTTAGGCTTGGCCAGGTTTTATGTGCTCTAACAGCCAATCCAAAAGCAGCCCACTTAATTGATTCACACATACAGCCCAGTTCCTTCTAGGCACACCTCCACTGCACTGACAGAAGCATGTGTGTTAGCCAATTAACTCATTACAGACCTCAATCAACAAACAACACACACCCAAATCCAACAATGGACTGATGTATCTGCAACCCTTGTGACATGTGCTTAGCCTAACGGCTATTTAAAAAAACAACAGCTTCACTTTCATTGGTCCCCACCTGATTTTTGGCCCATGTCCGTTAATGCACGCACGTTACGGCTCAAGTACGCTAGTAGCGCTACTAGCGTGCGCGTGCGCACTCTGTTTTACGCACACCTGGGTCGGCTAATTGGCGCCCGGAAATAGCAGAGCGACGCAAAAGGCGGCAAAGCGGACCTGTCACTTTTGAAAATGAAGTATAAAAGGAAGGAATGAACTAGGTTCTGCTATTCTTACACTGTGGCAAAGGCTGTGGTGTGGTGCTGTGCTCGCTTCCCTTAGCTCATTTGAGCCTCTGTCTGGTTTCTGTCCTCACTCTCTGTGGCTTGTTGGGTGATTTCTGACATCAGTGCTGTTTCTTTAGGAGCTTGGTTTGGGTGGCATCTGCAAATTTTGTGTAGCATACAGCAAGTAAGGCTTGATTTTGGGGCCTTTTGTGGGCTGTGCAGCAACTCCCCTCTTGGTTGTGCTTAACTTAGAAAGCTGGTTTTCAGCAGGCTGGTGGTTTGGACCACTATAGTTCTGGTTTTGTGGTGAGCTGCATTGTAGCGGGTGTGTGTGTAGTGTGATTGTTTGTGTGTGTGTTGTGTGTGATTGTTTTTTTTTTTTTTTTTTTGATTTTTTATATATCTTTAGTGTGTGTGATGGATAAGAGGGTGATGTATGGTGTCTGGGTGGATGGATGTATGCGTATGCTGGAAGAGCAGGAGGAAAGGGAGCGGGGTGTTGTGAGGCTTAGGGCACCCCGCTCCTTTGCAATCCGCCTTTCAGTATGGGACTTAAGTGACGAGCAGATCAGGAGCCGCTTCCGTCTGAATCGTGCTGCACTACAGTCCCTATATGATCAGATTAAGACCAAAATCGAGCCATCCACCAAACGCACTCACTCCATTCCAGGCATAGTACGCCTGTGTGCCACTCTTAATGTGTTGGCACGAGGGACCTTCCAGGCAACCTCAGCCCTCCTCAGCGGGATAAGCCAGGCTACTATGAGCCGCATCCTAATCCAGGTAGTTCTGGCAATTTGTGATTTAATCCCAATTTACATCAAGTTTCCTGAGGAGGAGGAAGAGGTTGCCAAAATAAAACATGCTTTCTATATGATGGGAGGGATCCCGAATGTGCTAGGGTGCGTTGATGGTACACATATCCCTTTCCGCCCTCCCCGTGCACAGGAGCTGTCCTACAGAAACAGGAAGCAGTTCCATTCCTTTAACATCATGGTGGTCTGTGACCATGAGATGAAGCTGCGGGCGGTGAGATCGGGGTTCCCCGGCTCATGCCACGATTCTTACGTCTTGCAGCGGACAGTCCTGTGCCGGAAGTTTGATAACAACGAAATGCCAGCTGGCTGGCTACTGGGTAATAAATTAACCATGTCTATGTATTTTGCTAATATGTGGCCTAGTAAGGCAATTTTCAACAAACTACCACCCAAAAACATGTACTAGTACTAATTGCTGTCTCTCTCCTTGTGTTTTTTCTACAGCGGACAAGGGATATGGGCAGAGAACGTGGGTCATGACTCCGGTCAGGAACCCACGGACCTCTGCCCATGAACGCTACAATGCAGCGCATCGCAAGACCAGATGCATTGTGGAAAGAACCATCGGCCTGCTGAAAGCACGCTTTCTTTGTTTGGCACGGCCAGGAGGAGAGATGCTCTACAGCCCACAGAAGGTTTCCAAGATCATCCTTGCCTGCTGTGTGCTACACAACATTTGCATTTGTCACCGAATCCAAGCCCCCGAGGAGACAGCACTGGTGCCAGAAATCCCCAACCTGCCCGCAGATAGAAGTGAGGACACCCAGACTGGCGATGAGCTAAGGGAAAGGCTGATCACTTCTTATTTTGCGGTAAGCTAACTACCCTTCACTCTAATGCAAGTACTGCACTCCTGTTTAAATGTCTTTGACCTCCCATCCAAAAGAGCAACCAAACGCACTAAGGGGGGGTTTAAGATGACCCAAACCACTCTAAGGGGGGGTGTAAGATGACCCAAACCACTCTAAGGGGTGTTTCAGATGACCCAAACCATTCTAAGGGGGGTTTAAGATGACCCAAACCACTCTAAGGGGGGGTGTAAGATGATCCAAACCACTCTAAGGGGGGTTTAAGATGACCCAAACCACTCTAAGGGGGGTTTAAGATGACCCAAAACACTCTAAGGGGGGGTGTAAGATGATCCAAACCACTCTAAGGGGTGTTTCAGATGACCCAAACCACTCTAAGGGGGGTTTAAGATGACCCAAACCACTCTAAGGGGGGGTGTAAGATGATCCAAACCACTCTAAGGGGTGTTTCAGATGACCCAAACCACTCTAAGGGGGGGTGTAAGATGATCCAAACCACTCTAAGGGGTGTTTCAGATGACCCAAACCACTCTAAGGGGGGTTTAAGATGACCCAAACCACTCTAAGGGGGGGTGTAAGATGATCCAAACCACTCTAAGGGGGGTTTAAGATGACCCAAACCACTCTAAGGGGGGGTGTAAGATGATCCAAACCACTCTAAGGGGTGTTTCAGATGACCCAAACCACTCTAAGGGGGGGTGTAAGATGATCCAAACCACTCTAAGGGGTGTTTCAGATGACCCAAACCACTCTAAGGGGGGTTTAAGATGACCCAAACCACTCTAAGGGGGGTGTAAGACGCCAATGTTGGTTATCAAGTTATGCATTTTTTTTTAATAAAGCACAAAATAACTATAAAGATATATACTAACTGCACTTTTCTTAATTTTTCAGGCACCCAGAGATGCACCGTGATCAGGACATTCCTCTAACAAACCTTTCCTGGACTTTTCTTTTCTTTTGCATTTCTGCAGGACTTTTCTTTTTCTATTTCATTTATATTTTATTCTTAATTTAGTTTAAGATAAAAAATTAAACAAAAATTAGATATATACATGTGGCTATGTGTTTAATTTGGTTGTAAGTTTCCTTTACATTCTAATTCCTATTTTCATTTTCCTTTTCTTTCTCTGTTCTGTTTTTATTTTCCTTTTCTTTCTCTGTTCTGTTTTTATTTTCCTTTTCTTTCTCTGTTCTGTTTTTATTTTCCTTTTCTTTCTCTGTTCTGTTTTTATTTTCCTTTTCTTTCTCTGTTCTGTTTTTATTTTCCTTTTCTTTCTCTGTTCTGTTTTTATTTTCCTTTTCTTTCTCTGTTCTGTTTTTATTTTCCTTTTCTTTCTCTGTTCTGTTTTTATTTTCCTTTTCTTTCTCTGTTCTGTTTTTATTTTCCTTTTCTTTCTCTGTTCTGTTTTTATTTTCCTTTTCTTTCTCATTGGTGATTTAATTGTATTTCCTTTTTAGGTAACAAATAAAAATTAAAAAAATTGTGACTATGTGTTTAATTATGTTTTATTTTCCATTTATATTCGAAGATCTGGTAGAATGTAATTACCTTTTACACACAATAAAAAAAAATTTTCATTTCAAAACAAATGTGGCAATGTGTTTTATTCAGAAGGTACTGGATGGGCAGGACACAGCAAAGCTAACAGGCGCTGTGTAGAATAGCGTGGTCACACTGACTGACAGCGCCAACAAAGCTGAGGGCCAACATCATATTCAGCAATGTAGGCGTTGTTCGCAACAACGCCAGGTAGCGACTGAGGAGGCCTGCTATAGCGAATCGCTAACGCCCGCGGCTGACGCTAGCGGCGCTCATAGCGCCATACTTCAGTCGCTCATCTGTCGCTACCTGGCGCTATTGATGAATCGGCCTCCCCATTTTTTTCAACACATAGATTAGTATCAGGACTTAGCTGCTATGATTCATGAGAAGTGGAGTGAAAATTCTGCTAGTAATCAGCCATGGTTTCTCAGCTCAGCCAGCACATGGCAACAGTAAACTTGTGTCCAAGGTTGCAGGTAACAGTGATATATATATATATATATATATATATACACACACACACACACACACACACACACACACACACACACACACCAATTTGGGGGGGGGGTTCCCCTAATCAGTGAATCCACAACATTATCTCTGCAACTTCTTTTCTAAAATGTATTTTTTCTTTTTTAAAGGAAAAGTAATTTAACAATGCTACAGCTGTATCATTAAAGCGGACCTTCACCCTGAATAAGAGCATATCTTATATGTTTCCCCCACCCTGTACATACAGATTGCTCACATTAAAAATCATCCTACCTGCATCTACTGTATGTTATGAGCCTTTAAACATCCAAAATGGCCGCTCATGGGCTTCAGGCAGCCTGCAAACAGGAAGTGTCTTCTGACTATGTCGCCCCCTGCATTCTGGGATTGCTGTCCTTTTCCTGACCACAGCTCTGCTCTTTCTGTGCAAAGCACAGCTATAACCCGCCCCCCTGTACTTTATCCTGCTCTCCACTCCTTCAGTGTGTGTGATGCTTCTGAGTACAATAATTCCACCTCACCTTACATTCTAACATTATTCACATCTGTAATTTTTTTTTTAAGTTAAAGATGCATTTTCCCTTACCTATTTCCACAATGCAGGTCTTTTAAGTGGACTTATTAATTATTATTTTTAATTTTTTTTTATAACAAAAGTAGAGTAGATTTAAGATATGGTCACTTGTATCATGCTGCATACATTTACACCAGTAGGGATTCTCCTTTAAAAAGCAGATTTTTCACTTTAGTTTCAAGTAACCGTAAACATGAAGCTAAAAGACAAACCAAAAGACAGCTTATGATTAAGCCAATTAAAAAGAGATTCTCCAAAGTTATATCCATGTCTCTCTTTACTTTACAACAGAATCCCCTCGATTCAAAGAGCAAAAGTTAATTGATTTCGTATCGAGAATCGTAAGTTTGGGTGGGTGTTAGTCATTTTTTCCTGTTTTTTTGGCCATTTACGACTCGCACGAGCCTACGTACGAATGCGTATATGCTCTTACGATCAGCGGAAGTTCGTTCCTTAATTTTAGGATCAAAACGTAAAACTTAGGATCAAATCCTAAAACTTACGATCAAAACGTAAAACTTAGGTTAATTGGATGTGTTTAGGTGTGATTCAGAGAAACCTCTAAATACGTTTTAAAAGAAAGCCACAGCCGACACCTTTTAGCAGCCGGATTGCTGTTCGTGAACAGGTTTTTTGGCTATGTGGAGGAGTCTGCGCGTCTTGTGCTCCAATGAACTGCATGTATCAGCATGGCCGAGGCCATTAATTGTATGGCAATGCATACCTGATTCATGTATGCCTTATAAAAGCATTTTAATGTGGACCTTAATTAGTCCTTTGCATGTAAACCTTTATTTTGCAATATATTTGCGTTAATTAAAGAAACTTATGTCCGTTGTTATTTATTTTAAAATTGAGGTCCTAGAATAATATTTTTAGATTGCATTTATTGGTGTAGTTGTTTACCTTTGCTTTGTTTAATTATTTAAGCACATCTTTGGTCAGATGCATCACACTTACTGAGGAGAGGAGAGCGGGATAAAGTGCAGGATGTGGGTTACTGCTGTATTTGGCACAGACACAGCAGAGCTGGGGGCATGGAAAGGTCAGAAATCAAAGAATCCAGAGCAACACAGTCACAAGGCCCTTTCTGTTTGCAGGCTGCCCGATAATACCTGAGCCGCCATCTTGGCTGTTTCTAGGCTCATAACATGCAGAAGTTGCTGGGTGTTTTTTAATATTTGTGAGCAATCTGTATGTAGAGGGTGTGGGTAAACACACTAAAAATTTAAAGTTGTACCATTTGAAGCATAAATATTAAAATTAAATCCACAAGTAAAAAATGCAAGTTAATTAAAAATTAAACAAAGTAAGATTTACTTATGCAAATGCATTCATTAATGGTTGGTTACTAAAAAATGAATGAAATAAAGAAAAATCAAAGACCAAATATTTAGAATGCACTTTAATGAGGTAAGTTTGTATTGCGGAGCCGCAAGATCAGAAGGATTTACGTCCAGACCAAAAAGGAAAAAGGGCAAAACCAATGTTGCAACCTGAGAAATGAAACGGAAAATTCAGGATGGAAACTGACATAGGTCTGATTCCCGAACTGCCATACGAACGGACGTATATTTTAGGATAGAAACGTATTTGCTTATTGAATCACTCGCAAGTTCATACGAACGCACGAGCGGACGGGAAAAATAGGATGATCGTGAGCCAAATCCAAGCTGTTACATGTTTCTTTGAATCAACCCAAATATGTTACGAAGATGTTACTGTGTTTATCATTGTCCATTCCGCAACAAGGAAAAAAAACTAAGAGGCCGATTCATCAATAGCGCCAGGTAGCGACAGATGAGCGACTGAAGTATGGCGCTATGAGCGCCGCTAGCGTCAGCCGCGGGCGTTAGCGATTCGCTATAGCAGGCCTCCTCAGTCGCTACCTGGCGTTGTTGCGAACAACGCCTACATTGCTGAATATGATGTTGGCCCTCAGCTTTGTTGGCGCTGTCAGTCAGTGTGACCACGCTATTCTACACAGCGCCTGTTAGCTTTGCTGTGTCCTGGCCATCCAGTACCTTCTGAATAAAACACATTGCCACATTTGTTTTGAAATGTAAAAATTTTTTTATTTGGTGTAAAAGGAAATTAAATTCTACCAGATCTTCGAATATAAATGGAAAATAAAACATAATTAAACACATAGCCACAATTTTTTTTTTTTTATTTGTTACCTAAAAAGGAAATACAATTAAATCACCAATGAGAAAGAAAAGGAAAATAAAAACAGAACAGAGAAAGAAAAGGAAAATAGAAAAGGAAAATAAAAACAGAACAGAGAAAGAAAAGGAAAATAAAAACAGAACAGAGAAAGAAAAGGAAAATAGAAAAGGAAAATAAAAACAGAACAGAGAAAGAAAAGGAAAATAGAAAAGGAAAATAAAAACAGAACAGAGAAAGAAAAGGAAAATAAAAACAGAACAGAGAAAGAAAAGGAAAATAAAAACAGAACAGAGAAAGAAAAGGAAAATAAAAACAGAACAGAGAAAGAAAAGGAAAATAAAAACAGAACAGAGAAAGAAAAGGAAAATAAAAACAGAACAGAGAAAGAAAAGGAAAATAAAAACAGAACAGAGAAAGAAAAGGAAAATAAAAACAGAACAGAGAAAGAAAAGGAAAATAAAAACAGAACAGAGAAAGAAAAGGAAAATAAAAACAGAACAGAGAAAGAAAAGGAAAATAGAAAAGGAAAATAAAAACAGAACAGAGAAAGAAAAGGAAAATGAAAATAGGAATTAGAATGAAAAGGAAACTTACAACAGAATTAAACACATAGCCACATGTATATATCTAAATTTTTTTTATTTTTTTTCTCTAACAAAAAATTAATAATAAAACATAAATGAAATAGAAAATGAAAAGTCCAGCAGAAATGCAAAAGAAAAGTAAAGTCCAGGAAAGGGTTGTAAAAGGAATGTCGAGATCATGGTGCATCTCTTTGTGCCTGAAAAATTAAGAAAAGTGCAGTTAGTATATATCTTTATAGTTATTTTGTGTTTTCTTTTAAAAAAATGCATAACTTGATAACCAACATTGGCGTCTTACACCCCCCTTAGAGTGGTTTGGGTCATCTTACACCCCCCTTAGAGTGGTTTGGGTCATCTTAAACCCCCCTTAGAGTGGTTTGGGTCATCTTACACCCCCCCTTAGAGTGGTTTGGGTCATCTTACACCCCCCCTTAGAGTGGTTTGGGTCATCTTACACCCCCCTTAGAGTGGTTTGGGTCATCTTACACCCCCCTTAGAGTGGTTTGGGTCATCTTAAACCCCCCTTAGAGTGGTTTGGGTCATCTTACACCCCCCCTTAGAGTGGTTTGGGTCATCTTACACCCCCCCTTACAATGGTTTTGGTCATCTTACACCCCCCTTAGAGTGGTTTTGGTCATCTTACACCCCCCCTTAGAGTGGTTTGGGTCATCTTACACCCCCCTTAGAGTGGTTTGGGTCATCTTAAACCCCCCTTAGAGTGGTTTGGGTCATCTTACACCCCCCCTTAGAGTGGTTTGGGTCATCTTACACCCCCCTTAGAGTGGTTTGGGTCATCTTACACCCCCCTTAGAGTGGTTTGGGTCATCTTAAACCCCCCTTAGAGTGGTTTGGGTCATCTTACACCCCCCCTTAGAGTGGTTTGGGTCATCTTACACCCCCCTTAGAGTGGTTTGGGTCATCTTACACCCCCCTTAGAGTGGTTTGGGTCATCTTACACCCCCCCTTAGTGCGTTTGTTTGCTCTTTTGGATGGGAGGTCAAAGACATTTAAACAGGAGTGCAGTACTTGCATTAGAGTGAAGGGTAGTTAGCTTACCGCAAAATAAGAAGTGATCAGCCTTTCCCTTAGCTCATCGCCAGTCTGGGTGTCCTCACTTCTATCTGCGGGCAGGTTGGGGATTTCTGGCACCAGTGCTGTCTCCTCGGGGGCTTGGATTCGGTGACATATACAGATATTGTGTAACACACAGCAGGCAAGGATGATTTTGGAAACCTTCTGTGGGCTGTAGAGCATCTCTCCTCCTGGCCGTGCCAAACAGAGAAAGCGTGCTTTCAGCAGGCCGATGGTTCTTTCCACAATGCTTCTGGTCTTGCGATGCGCTGCATTGTAGCGTTCATGGGCAGAGGTCCGTGGGTTCCTGACCGGAGTCATGACCCACGTTCTCTGCCCATATCCCTTGTCCGCTGTAGAAAAAACACAAGGAGAGAGACAGCAATTAGTACTAGTACATGTTTTTGGGTGGTAGTTTTTTTAAAATTGCCTTACTAGGCCACATATTAGCAAAATACATAGACATGGTTAATTTATTACCCAGTAGCCAGCCAGCTGGCATTTCGTTGTTATCAAACTTCCGGCACAGGACTGTCCGCTGCAAGACGTAAGAATCGTGGCATGAGCCGGGGAACCCCGATCTCACCGCCCGCAGCTTCATCTCATGGTCACAGACCACCATGATATTAAATGAATGGAACTGCTTCCTGTTTCTGTAGGACAGCTCCTGTGCACGGGGAGGGCGGAAAGGGATATGTGTACCATCAACGCACCCTAGCACATTCGGGATCCCTCCCATCCGATAGAAAGCATGTTTTATTTTTGCAACCTCTTCCTCATCCTCAGGAAACTTGATGTAAATTGGGATTAAATCACAAATTGCCAGAACTACCTGGATTAGGATGCGGCTCATAGTAGCCTGGCTTATCCCGCTGAGGAGGGCTGAGGTTGCCTGGAAGGTCCCTCGTGCCAACACATTAAGAGTGGCACACAGGCGTACTATGCCTGGAATGGAGTGAGTGCGTTTGGTGGATGGCTCGATTTTGGTCTTAATCTGATCATATAGGGACTGTAGTGCAGCACGATTCAGACGGAAGCGGCTCCTGATCTGCTCGTCACTTAAGTCCCATACTGAAAGGCGGATTGCAAAGGAGCGGGGTGCCCTAAGCCTCACAACACCCCGCTCCCTTTCCTCCTGCTCTTTCAGCATACACATACATCCATCCACCCAGACACCATACATCACCCTCTTATCCATCACACACACTAAAGATATATACAAAAACAAAAATAAACAAAAAAAAACACTAACACACAACACACACACAAACAATCACACTACACACACACCCGCTACAATGCAGCTCACCACAAAACCAGAACTATAGTGGTCCAAACCACCAGCCTGCTGAAAACCAGCTTTCTAAGTTAAGCACAACCAAGAGGGGAGTTGCTGCACAGCCCACAAAAGGCCCCAAAATCAAGCCTCACTTGCTGTATGCTACACAATATTTGCAGATGCCACCCAAACCAAGCTCCTAAAGAAACAGCACTGATGTCAGAAATCACCCAACAAGCCACAGAGAGTGAGGACAGAAACCAGACAGAGGCTCAAATGAGCTAAGGGAAGCGAGCACAGCACCACACCACAGCCTTTGCCACAGTGTAAGAATAGCAGAACCTAGTTCATTCCTTCCTTTTATACTTCATTTTCAAAAGTGACAGGTCCGCTTTGCCGCCTTTTGCGTCGCTCTGCTATTTCCGGGCGCCAATTAGCCGACCCAGGTGTGCGTAAAACAGAGTGCGCACGCGCACGCTAGTAGCGCTACTAGCGTACTTGAGCCGTAACGTGCGTGCATTAACGGACATGGGCCAAAAATCAGGTGGGGACCAATGAAAGTGAAGCTGTTGTTTTTTTATATAGCCGTTAGGCTAAGCACATGTCACAAGGGTTGCAGATACATCAGTCCATTGTTGGATTTGGGTGTGTGTTGTTTGTTTAATGAGGTCTGTAATGAGTTAATTGGCTAACACACATGCTTCTGTCAGTGCAGTGGAGGTGTGCCTAGAAGGAACTGGGCTGTATGTGTGAATCAATTAAGTGGGCTGCTTTTGGATTGGCTGTTAGAGCACATAAAACCTGCCCAAGCCTAAGAGATTGCGATGCCATTCTGTAGTGTGCATGCGTGTTTGTGGGGTGTTGATTTGTGTGTGTGTGCAGCTACAGGATGGAGCCAAATACAGGACATCTGCCGGCCACAGCAGGCCCGAGTAGGAGTTTGGTGGGTGCTGTGCGCAGACCTCCCTTACGGAAAAGGGCACAGCCTGAAGGTGGGGCAGCACCCCAGGCTAAGCGCCCAGGTGCCAAGAGGGAGCCTGAATTTAATTTGGCTGAGAATAATCATCTTGTGCGCCTGACACTTGCGAAATGGGAGCTGCTCTTTGGCTCCCAAAGCAAGTCCATAGGCAAACAAGAAAGAAGCAAACTGTGGGATGCCATTGGTGTGGAGCTTAATAGCACAGCTCAACACCCACGTAGTGGCCCATCCTGCAGGAAACGCTTCTACACTTTGCGAGGGGCCCTTATGAAAAAGATGAATCACGATCTTGATGTGGACAGTGGGTTCATCCAGGCTCCAAAGAGTACCTACAGGCCGTATGAGGAGATGCTGAAGGCCAAAATCCCACTGGCTCGGCTGCAGGGTGTGGATCCTGGGGATGACACCACCGGTTGGGCTGAAGGTACATATTTTCTGGCTTTTACAATAACCTAATGTTAATGTCTGTGATTAGCATTTTTACATTCTGACCAACTAACTGTAGGACCTGTGAAGTATTACATTATAGCTAAAACATTTGTAACTTTTCTGTCTGTTGCTTTATGCATAGGTGCACATGCTGCTGTCCGGGATGTGGCTCCGGACAACCAAGCTCCTGCCCTTCCAGCAACCTCAAGGCTACCCCAGTCTGCCATTGAAGGTATTTACCCATTATTTGTTTGCTGGTTTTTTTCTAAACAAATGGGTGTGGGAGCAGCTCAAGCAATAAAGGTTTGCCCTGTTGACTATTAATAATATGTGCGTGCGCCCTAATTGCACGCCCACTGTAACACTCACAGGCAGTAACTAACAAGGCCCTAACATGTGTAGATATGTAGGATGCCAGAGATGTGTAGCCATATATCGGCATATCAATGTGTGAGCCACACTTGGCTTGATTAGTCAATATTAGTGAAAGAGCTGCTCACACACCTTAATGCATGTTGTATTTTGGCACGCACATTAGCTATGGCTCAATGTTGGTTTTATTTTGGCCTAGCTCCCATGCCCTTGGCCCCAGCATCTCCTCCGGATCCCACCTACTCTTTGGATGTCGGTAAGTGCATGTGTTCACCTTGCTTGATCCACTTTGACTCAAGTGCATGTGTCTCATTTGTCTTTTTTCTTGGTAGGCCAAGTGACTGGTTCATCTTTGGACCCCACTTCCGATGTTGCCGGTCAACAGGACCCTGTTGGTGTGTAGAGCAATACATAATGTATCCTTTCTGCTGTTTAGGTTACACTGGTTCAATTTTGTTAGTCTACTAAGCTACATGTTTGCTTGGTAAACTTGAAGATGCCTCTTGGGAGTGCTGGTTGCCTCCCCAGGGTCAGTCTCTTAGTTTTTTTAGTGATAGCAATGTATATTTGCGGACATATTTTTAGCCAAACATTCCCTGTAGTAGTTTGCTGAATATTTAGACACATTTTTATTTTTTTTTAGTTGACCCGAATATCGGAAGTGGCTGTCCAGAAAGGGCCCCTCAAGTTCCAGCTGCCAGAGATGAGGGTAAGTGGTTTTGCCTTGCTCTAGTCTGTATTTTGGCTATAATGTTGTGCCACTTGCTTCTGGCAACTTGTGTGTCCACATCTATTTTCAAGGTCCAATCTCGAGTGAGGACCCCACTCCAGACATCTGGGATATTGCGGGTATGTTTAATTTAAGCAATGTTTATGATGAGATTTGCAGAAATTAGTGCGTCTTAGTCCTGTAACATACATGTTAACAATCTGAGTTTAACCGAGACCTTTGGTCTAGTGTGTATTTTTAAACTTTTTAGAGGTATGGCCTCGATAGCCTAACCAGGTTACATTAGAGTTTGGCCCACAGACCTACTAACCTGATTTTCCTGTTTAGCATTTGCCAACTTGCCCGACATCTCTGATGTTGATTCGCGACTCTCTGGCAGCGATACCTCGAGCCTACCTGGGCCGGAGGACACGCAGGTAACATGGCTGATGTAGACGACCTCTAAACCCATTGGCATATTCGTGGGTAGTGGAAGAAGCAACATGTAACATTTCATTTCATTGTTGTTTTGGCAGGAGGCGGAACCAGAACCCCAAGCTGGGACCTCTTCCCAAGTCCCATGTGGCCAAGCTTCAGAGGCTCAGACAAGGGTAAGTTGTCTAGTGAGTGTTTATGGTAACTTTTGGGAGGGGCATAACTGTATTTGTTCCGTTTCACTAAAATGTGGTTTACTATTTGTTTAGCCTCCAACCACAGCAAGAGGAGTTGTGGCACCAACCAGTGCCGAATTCTACCAACTAGGGGTCCGGATGCTGGAGGACTACAGTCGCCAACAGCCGCGTGATGGAACTAATGAGCGCATTGCGGCGTTGGAAAATCAGGTGCTGATGTGTCAGCAACAAAATGAGGGCCTGCAGCGCCAGGTGGACCAGTTAAGGCAAAACCTACAACAGAACCAGGACCTTGGTCGCCTTGCCAATGTTATCGAGCAATCTGTACAGCGCCAGGAAGAAGCAATACAGCGCCAGGCAGAGGCAATACAGCGGCAGGACCAAACTTTGTTGTTGATCCAACAGCTCATACAACAGCAGTCTATATTTTTTACTGCACTGTTGTCCCCCAACACCGCCCCTAGCAATGACTCCCAACCTCCCCGGCCACCCAGCCAAGAATATTAATTTGTATACCTTTTTCTTATGATTTATGTAAATATATTTTGGAAAACCACCTCTAATTTGTGTTTATCCATACATGTGAAAGCTAAATACACAGTCAGGGCTGATTTGCTCAATCATCTCTAATATTATGCCACCATTTATGTGCCACATTAGTTAACATTGCTTACTATGGTGTAAACATGTACTGGCTCAAAATGGCAGCCTAATTTTAGACATAATGGTTTTTGGGAATCTAAACCTATGCTGGTCAAGGAACAACACAGCTCTTGGTAAATATAAATGTATTTAAAGAAATTGGCCCAACACGGCCAACATAGGCCAACAAAGGCAAGAAAACATGGCCAGGGCAGCCATCCCCCCCACCCTAACGTCTCCGACGCCTCTTCATGGCCAGCAGCATCCCTTTCATCTGTCGGAAGGCCCGCCACAGTCTGCGATGCTGGCGTATACAAGCTGTAGAGATGTGATAAAAAATAATATATTAGAATTTGATTGGGAACTCAACATACACAGATGTAGCAATGTAATGTCAGTGTTTCTAACTTGCTAACACTCACATTAACATTGGTGAACAATGTGCCCCTAACATTTTAAAATAAAGTTTTAATATTGACTTGAAAACATGTTAGGACCACATACCTTTACTCTTAAAGTGGACCAACACCCACAATATAGTTTATCCTGGGTTTTGGCCCACTTTGTTGTTTCTCACAGATCTGTATTTCCCCTGATGTGTGTCTACACACAGTAATCCATAGCCACTCACCTCTCCATGCTCCAACGTGCTTGGCACAAAGAAGGCACGCTAACGTCTATGCAGGGAACAGGAATGTACACTCCTCTTCCACCCCCTCTTCACGCATGTCACTCTCTGGCTGCTCATGGGGACCCGGCGGCCATTCACAGAGGCCCAGGGGGGAAAAATGCACGTCTGGAGTGTTGCGCAGGAGCCAGCGGAAGATAAGTTCCCATAATTAGGGGTTTGCTTGGTGGGGTGGACCCGTGGTACCTGCACTTATCGTATATTCCGCGGGGTGTTAGTTGTTAGTTGTTGGCAAATTAAATGTTTAATGCACATTAAACAGCCTTGGTGTTGGGCCAGGTTCACACTTGCAAAGGTAATAATGTTTATGGCCAAGTAAGGACATTTATGTCTTTAGTCCAAGCCAAACATCAGTGCCTAAGGAAGATGGAAGTTTGCCCTATAATGTTATTGGTAAACACCTAATCAGCCCCATTTGGTTGTCTATACGCCACAAATAGTCCGTATGTGTCCGTAACAAGAATGTGAGGCAACTATCAAGGATGGTGACTGGCATGTTGGATTATTCACCAAACACATTTAACCTAGATGTGTGTGATATTCACACATTGGTCAATTTCACATTTCTACAAATGTAACTAGAAGAGAAATGTTTACAAAGTATTTACCCATATTAATTTGGATGTACTCACCATCGCAGCTGTGGCAGTGGCCCATGCTGCTGGCCGTCCCTGGAGCTGGTGTGGGGAGGAGGAATTCTGCCTCCGTCTGCGTAGCAACATCTGTCCATAAAAAAACAAAATACCAAACAACATTTAGTGGAGCTATGACACCCGAAGTTTGGACATCAATCTGGTTATTGAGTCTTAGCTCCAAAAACAAACACTTCTTTACATACATGTTAAACGATATTTGCTATATTCCTGGCCCATTAGTTAATGTGAAGTGTTTATGGTTGCCACATGTATCCATTTTGCAAATCTGGCACTAACCTTTACATTGCAATGTAAATGACTCATTACCAATTTAATGGATAATGTTACCAGTGTGCAACATGTGTTTGCCCTAACTACTTCACGTAAATTAACTTTTGCTAGCACACATCATGGTGTGGCCAGAAACATAGGGGTGGTTTCCAGTTGGCTAGCACTGTAGTGTGGTTTGTGATGTTAATGTACATTAGCAAACCAGCTTAGACAATGGACCAGGAAACGTGTCTGTTAAAAGTGTACCAAGACACAGGATTGTGATTATTCAGTGTAGTAGTCTACTTTGGCAGAGCAACACAATTTTAGTCCGCCACCGCCCCTGCCTTCCGCACATCACTCCGCCAGTGTGTGCGCACACGCATGCCAGTATGAAACAGAGCGCAGGCGCACACACATCTCGAGTGCCACACAGGAGGCAGGGACAATGGCTTCTGCCACCCCCAAAGAGGGAAGTAGTTTGTGGTGTTTGGTTGGGGGGGGGCCCTGGGTGAGGGATGTGATTTGGCAGGCAAGGCGCCATAATCCAAGCAATATCAGCAATGTTTGTGGGTCCACTTTAAGGAATGACATAAAGTCCAAAATGAACTAGCTTAAAACATACACTTACCACGACTATGCCCGAGGAGGATTTGACGCCAAAAATCCATGGAGGTGCCGCCTATATGATGCCCTGCAAATTAGAGAGGAATTGCAAGGGCTAAGCACAAATGGTCAGATGAAACCTGGCACAGACTAACAATTAAAACATGTAAACTCACCAGGGGATGAAGCGCCACTTGAAGCCCAGGGAGGGCTCTGAGGAGGAGGCGGGGAGCCTCGGCTCCTCACACTCTGCTCAGAAGATCCACCAGGCAAAGGGCCACCCTCCTCCCTCTCACTCCCTGCTTGAGAGTGGCCCCTTGCCTGGTGAGAGTCCTCAGCCTCAGAGTGTGAGGAGCTGAGGCTTGATCCAGCCTGCCCCCCAGCAGCACACTCCTCTGGGGCGTCATCCCCTTCCTCCCCTGGGTCCTCTAAATAGGACCCGCGGGAGGGACCCTCCCCCGATGACTCCCCCGAGTCCGCCTGCCTGGTTCGGGGGAGGAATCCCTTCCCACGTTTCCCCAGGGGAGGACGCTTATCTGTGTGGAGGGGGTGAAAGCAAATAATTAATATAAAGAGCAAAAAAGGACACAGCTTAGCAGATGATTCTGCACAAAGGCAAAAAAGAACATAAGCTTTAACTTACCTGATGCGTAGGCATCATATAGGCGGTACACGCCTTCTGGGTCCCGGCGCTTAAAATCTGACCATTTCTGTTGGATCGCCCGGATGGTCAGGTCGGTCTTGAAGCGCCGGGACACAGTGGCCTTCACCTCCATGGCAAGGCGTTTTTTCGCTCCTCGGGCATAGTCGTATTCGGCCAGGCAGAAGTCCTAGGAAAAAAGGAAAAAAAAAAAAAATCAAAACATGACCTCAGAACAATGTCATAAACAGTTATACAGAGACAAGATCAAAGTGGAACCACACCCAGGATTTACATTAGTCTGGGTTTGTGTGCACTTTTTTGGGCCACAACTATTGTGGGTGGCCCACTGTCTGCAACCCCCTTTGAAGGGCCCAAATACACCGCTGAGGACACTCCCACGTCACTCCGCAAGCCAAACACAGCGGTCCACGCCGGTGTGGTATGCGCATCCAAGGGCCGTGGGAGGTGCATACCAGCTCAGCTGTGTCTGCACGGCAAAGTACGCATGTGGCGTTTGACTCTAACAGGGAGTGCGCCTGCACACCAAATGAAAATATGTATGGCGCAGGGGTACACCCTGCTATAGGTAAGCGCAATAGGCATCCGCAACTCACGCATGCACAGATGGGACGGGCCAGAGGTAATTTTTTGGGCCCTCCAGGGGGGGGGGGGCCATCCAAGCAGGACATCCACAATGGGGATGCCCCATGTGGAGTGTAAAATTTTGGACTAAAAACAATAAAAATTCAGCCCCTATCCACCCTGTGTGTTTATACATTTTTAAGCTAAAAATACATAACTAAAATACTCACTTTCACAACCTGGCCATTGACCCGGCTATCCACCCGGGTGCGCCTTTGTTTTTGGGGCCCAGGAGGGGAATGGGTGGGAGGGGTGGTATTTGGGGAAGGTGAGGTAGGTGGGGGATGTGGGGGAGGGGTGGTGGGGCCGGAATCTGAGGAGGAGCTGGGGAGGCGCATTACTCGCCGTTTGGGAGCCATATTGGAAACGCTAAGGAGGAAACAGGAACCGGAAATGACGCTAGCGACATGAGACATAAAAAACAAAACAAAACAAAAATACGCACCGCGCCCCAGCAACAAGCTAATATCAGCTATGTGCAAGCTAAGTGGCGGAAAAACATTAAAATGACGCTGAAAAACAAGCTATTGGCATAAGCGCAAGACAGTTTTACCTTAAGGTGGCGTTGAAACGCAAAGGAGGATCCCGGAACCGGATATGACGCAAGCAACTGTGCTTCCAAATTCAAAAAAAAAACATGCGCGCAGCAGGGACAAGCTAATAGCAGCTATGTGCAAGCTAAGTGGCGGAAAAACATTAAAATGACGCTGAAAAAAAAGCTATTGGCATAAGCGCAAGACAGTTTTACCTTAAGGTGGCGTTGAAACGCAAAGGAGGATCCCGGAACCGGATATGACGCAAGCAACTGTGCTTCCAAATTAAAAAAAAAAACATGCGCGCAGCAGGGACAAGCTAATAGCAGCTATGTGCAAGCTAAGTGGCGGAAAAACATTAAAATGACGCTGAAAAAAAAGCTAGGGCCCACGGCGCCACAAATTATTAGCTTGATTTAGCAGGGGGTTCTACATACTGTAATGCATAGGTCCTTCTAAAGCATACACCGTTGTGCTTAAATATACAAATCTTATTCCTTCACAAAGTCATCACACAATCAAACTAGACAACTACCTGAAAATGTGGCACACATGAGAATGCATAACGGGTTGTTATGAGCTGGTACGACTGAATGTTAATCCTGCAATATGTGGCCAGGCACGCTCACAACTACAGTGTATTCATTAACAACGACTGGGGTCGCGGGAAGTGAATTCCTTGCAAATGGCAGAAGGGCACATGTATGAACAGCACAGCGCCGCACAACGCAGCGCAGCGAGGCACAGCGACGCTCGCGCCGCCACATAGCGAATTAAAACAGCGACTGCACAAACACTGACCAACACAGATTCATCAAGGACAGGGCTGCCGAATAGCTTGGGCGCTGACAATTTCGAAGAGCGAACGTGACCGCCCAACCTGACAGGCTACAAAATAGCTTTACAAGCCCCGTTTGTGTGGAAAACCAGCGCTTTTGATGCCAATGAGTTTGGGTGGAGGAGATGCAATTCCCATGTCACTCACAACATTACATTGTGAAAAAAAAAAAAAAAAAAAAAAATGATAAATAACCAGCTAGATTCATAAAACATATCAATATAAACATGTGTTGAATTTTGGCCCAAAGCAAAAAACCCCAAAACCACTAAAAACAATCATTGCAGCGTCTGCCATTGAAATGTATGGGAGAGCGGCAGGTAGCGCCAGGTAATACGTGTCGCTGTGAAGGAATTTGCAGCGGCGCTGTTCGGTCCAGGCGGCTTCATGATGAATGCCGCGCTAGCCGTCGCTCTCGCCGGCGCTAGCCTCATTTAGCTTGATAAATGCGTCATTGTGACCGCCGCCGGGCGTACTTGAGTCGGTAGGCGCCGTTAGCTGCCGCTACCTGGCGCTCGTCAGACACTACCTGGCGCTATTGCTTGATGAATAAGGGCATAAGCTGGAGATACCCTGCTATCATGGAAAACCTGAAAAGCTGCAAGTTGCTCTGTCTTTCCTCTGCCAGCCACATGGCAGGAAGATCTTGTGCAGGTCGGTAAATAGATTAGGGCATAAGAGTTAACTCCCCACCTACACAGATCGAGTTTCAGTTTCTTCATGTTGCCGGTTTTGTCATAAATCCATCGCCACCCACCGGTAAGGAAAGCTTCTCTTACACACAGCATTGCTGAAATGTTTATGCGGTAAACAAGCAACAGTAATTCATGAATCTTTTTATGGTTAAAAAAAACAACTGGCTGAAAACTTACATACAGTGTCGGCAAAGGTTTTGTCTTCCTCCCAATGCATGTATTTCACTGACCACCTTTAATTGTGTAGTTTCTGTCTGTATCGTGTCCCTGACCCAGGTATGCAGCACCTGCATAAGGAAACATTCTTGAACCCCAACAGCTGTCCTCCCCACACTGATGTGTGAGAGTGCCCATTTCCATTAGGTAGACCTCAGGAGGGATTTAACTTTCTCTCTACAGCCAGGCTTTCCTATATTACTGTGCCACCCCCTCCCCATTTCAGACCTGGTATCTGGGCGTAGAGTCACTTAGGCCCTTATTTATTAAGGAATAGCGACAGGTAGCGCCACGAGAATGCCGGCTCCCCACCACAATCACACATTTATCAAGCCAATCCTGCTTAGCGACTGAGATAGCGCCATATAGCGACTCATTCATCATTATTCCAGCCTCAGCCCACAGCGCCAGCGTCCGACCTTGAACAGCGACAGGTATGACCTCTTGCTACCTGGCGCGCTCCAATGCATTTCAATGGAACAATCTTTAAATATTAATAATTCATTGTTATAATTTTTTTTTTTTTTTTTATGTGAAAAATTCTGTGACCACTTCTGCCATTTTAGCTAATTTTTTTAAGGGAAAAAAAAAATTGTACAGAATTGATATTACAGGTCTGATATTAATATATTCATATTACTAAATTATTTAAAAAACTAGTTTTTTTTGGTTTCCAAAAATATGGTGGTTTGGGGGTTAAAAAACTACTTTTAACCCATCGCCTCCAGCGCTCTGGGGTTTAAACATGCATTTTACAGCGCAAGAATTTTTTGAGCGTGATTTTTTAATGAATATGGTGGGAGCTGGTCACTAGGGCCAGTCGCTATCATGCGCTCCCATACAGCGCGGAACCTGTCAAATAGCGACTCCTCACCCAATATTCAACATTACGGCAAACCGACTGAGTCTCTATCAACTACCGAACAACGGCCAAGCACAGCGACTACTAGCGGGCGCTCTAAAAATGCCGCTACAGTCGCTCAACTGTCGCTACCTGCCGATGTTAATGAATCGGCCTCCCCGTTACCAATACAGCAGTCATGGTTTTACATATGCCCAGCTACGGGCTGAACAAATTACTCCCAAAATAACTACCAGTGTGCACTCTCCCTCCATCCCCTCTGACTTAAACGCAAATAAATAGCAAAGTCAAATTCTCACTATAGTACCTTTAGGTAATTCCAACGTTACAGTTTTTCTGGCTTGTTGAGTGCTACTCATAAAAGAATGTAATGTTTCCAACAGCAAAACTAAAAAAAAAACTCTCCCTGTGTATTTGTCACGTCACAGGTAGTCTCTGCAGTTTGTAGCAAGCAGTACAGAAGTGGACCTAGATCCATTCCAAGGAGGAAACTGAAAATGTAACTACCAACATACAATAGATGAACATCTATTGTAGGCTGTAGCCAGTAAAGTAATACTAGGTCCATTCATCAGAAAACAAAGCCACCTTGTGGCCAAATGCTGAATCAGCTTCATTAACCTTGCTAAATATTGAAGGTGTATACACAGGATCAATTTGCTGCATTACATACCAGGCCAAGCCAACTTGATGGTGAAATGTGCAGTAATTCTAAATGGGGGGGGGGGGGGACTCTATGCCTTGGAGGCCTCCACCACTGCCTTCCATAACTGGGGAGATTTTAGCCAATTTTAGACTCAGACTTGTTGTAACATTGAGAACAGAAGACAGGGCTTGTTCAATGACAGGGGAGAGCTAGTCCATATTTCTAAGACGTCGAGCTGGAGGGGACTGGTGTGAAATTGGGCGTGTACACCTGACCTGAAAAGTAGTTGTGTTTGCCTGGGGGAAATAAAAAAACGCTGCTGTCGCTCTGTCCAGGTCCCCTACAATGAGCTAACTACCACTTAACCCACTTTGGATACAGAGATGACCTGTGGGAGGTTATCACTACATAGAGACCACAGGACTGGGACAGGAAGACCAGACAGGCACAGGTCACCATAAGCTTACTAGTAGAAGACGATCAGGTTATTCATATATACAATTAGAATACAGCAAAAGGCATGTAGGATGTACTGAAAAAACTGCATGAGAGATCCAGTTTAAACAGCAAGTTGTTTCTGCTAAGGAAACTTTACAAAATGAGGCTTAACACAGAGCAGAACATGCAGGAGCATATAAATGCCACACTGGAAGTGATCTCACAACTCAGATCAGTCACCCTGCAGCCAAGTTGTTATGCAGATACACATACTGCACTGATCAATGCGCTGGAGACACAGCCTGAGACAGGCTCCTATATGAAAGGAGTTTGCGCATGACTCCACAAAAACTCACACCAGAACAGCTCTTAAAGCTACAGACACAGGAAAGTAACAAGGGTGTGCTTTAGATGTCACAAACAGGGACACATAAAGAGAGACTGTACTATATGAAAAACAGAGCAAATGAGACAGCATTTCTCTTATACTAAACAGAAAAGTCAAAGCCACAATTTCTAATCCATTAGAAGGAAACTTGAATGCCACATTAAAAGTGACAGGCGACCATACATTTCAAGGCTGGTGCATTGCCTCAGGAGCAACCAGTCACATGACAAATGATAGAAGCTTTTTTCACACACTTGATCTGAATAACAAATAGACGGTTTACCTTGCATATGGAAGTAAAATACATGCAGAGGGATATGGACATGAAACCTTTGTATGACCCAATGATGCAGGACACAATTTAGCCATACCAGTAAAAGATGTGCTTAATGTTCCTGATCTAGATGGGGGACTCATATCTGCAAAGCGTCTGGCAGCTAAAGGACTCAATGTAAAGTTCCAAGGTCACAACAAGTGTTCTATCCTGGATGCCAAGTAGATGATAGCAAGTGCCAAGCTGGATGATCATCTGTACCACCTCAACACAGTAAAGGAAAATGTGGGACTATGCACCCATAAACACAATGACTGTATACACATGACACATGGCACAGGCGTTTAGGTCACAGACACTCAGAATCCATACAAGAACTACAAAAGAGGAATCTGATAAAGGATCTAACAACATCCCCTTGTCCAGTTACTGTTAAAGTCATACTATAATATAAAAGATGCTATACTCATCTTGAATTCCCCCGCAGGCTATCGCTGCTAGTCTGGTGCATTCAAACTTACCAGATAGCCCAATTTCGTCCTGACTTACTGGATAGTGCCATGCGTTGCTCTTTCCTCCTTTGAGTCAGATAACTACATCGTCTCATGGCACTGCAGTGCTATTGGAGACGATAAGGCACGTCACAGGAACTATGGCATGCCCCCTCCATAGTTCATGCGAGAGGGGCATGCCATAGTTCATGTGACACGCCACACACACAGATTCATAGACAGATGGATCTACGTGAACAATATCCTGATTTGTTTTGAGCAAGAAGGGGATGAAGCGGAAATACTGCAAACACTTTATCAGCATTTTGAGACCAAAGATCTTGGAAACATAAAGCATTACCTCAGCCTTCAGATTGAGCGAGAGGTAGGAAGATGAACCAAAAGCTCAAAATAAAAGAAAACATTGAAAATTTTGGAATGAGAGATGCCAAACCAGTAATATTTCCTAAGGAACCCAACTACCTTAAGAACATAACAGCCAAGATACTGCACCAACAACTAACGCTCAACAGGAAAGCAACAGGGATATTGCTTTACATTACCACCACTACAAGGCCTGACATTGCAGCAGCTATTGGAACCCTATGCAGAAAGGTTTCCATGCCAAGCCAGATGGACTGGAATGCTAGTGATGTAAGTAAAGTGAGTCATTTGCTATCTTAAAGGGGCTTTACACTACAAGCTATGGTTACCAGCAAGTGATGAAAGCATCCTGTGGATGCCGACTGGGCCGGAGGCACCAGTGACAGAAAATCTACCAATGGCTACTTGTTTCTTCTCCTCAGACGTCGCTATCAGTTGGACTAGCAAAAAGCTGATTTCTGTTACAATATTATCCACTGAAGCAGAGCTGGAACCAAATAGAATCTTTGAGGACAATCAAGGATGCCTTGCACTTGTGCAGATGGAAAGGTTTAGCTTGAGAACCAAGCACATTGATGTGAAGTGCCACTTTCTGAGGGATATTCAAGCACAAGGACTTCTTGAGCTACTTTATTACCCTACTAAGAATATGACATCAGATATTCTTACCAAGCCCCTGACCACTGAAAGACACTTGAGGCTTACAAAGAAGATGGGCGAAACAGAGTAAGCCTCAGCTGTTGAGAAGGGGTGTTTGACATACAACAGCCTTAGCTAAGTGATCTGCATCTATATTGCTGTGTTAATGCAGTTTACATTTATGACAGTAGATGGCACTGTTACATAAAACTAGGTGTAGTCTCTCTTGTACATTCTCTGCTGCATGTTGTGTTTCCTGGACATTGAGGTGATCTTTATGATTTCTTTTCCAACATTTAAGGTGACTTCTCTTACTGCACTCATATTCCAGTAAAGCCCTGTTCCTGTTACACCACAAATGTCTTTCTGGATTTGACTCTGAATCACCCAGCACTCACACTCTGTAACGGAAAGCAGGGTCCCTCCAGCAGCAGGTCACCCAGGTATGATAGCATGTATGGGTGACCAGTACAGTCTAAAATGCCACACACTAAAAATGAGCTTCCTTGATTGAAAACGACCTCTGGTGGGTCTTGCAGCATGAAATGGAGACAGGCCTCTATTATGAGTAGTAACTCAAGCCAAATTACATCCAAGGAACAAACGAATACCTCCTAATTTACCTCTGGATGACTCAGAGTACAGCACTTGGGCAAAAGCTTTCCCCATTGCTAGTGGTGGACTGGAGCCAAAAATAAAAAAAATGTGGCAGGCAAGGGTGGGTATGCCACCACAGCTTCAATACTGATGCAATAGCATTAAAGGCCGAACATAGACTGTGGTTTCTTAGCTGCTGGGTACAGCAGAGCCAGGTGCAGAGGATGGGGACTAGGTCGGCAGGGTAAAAGCACAACCAGACCCAAAGCAGTGCGGCCCACCGGGATTCTCCCTGGTCTTCATATGGCCAGTCCAGCCCTGTCCATTGCTTAGATGTTTTGCTCATCAGAGTGGAATAAAAGATTGGCCTAGAAGTCACTCCAACTGCTAGCAAGGTCTCAAGTTGGATCCTTAAAGCAGAACAAAAACAGGAATTTTGACTTTCCCCTGGATTTGTTCCATTGCATTGGGGCAACACAATTGGGGATGCCCCACTGTGTGAAACCCCTCAGTTGGCTGAGTTAAACTCACCTCTCCTCGGTCCAATAGCGCATGTGCAGACACTCAGACAAAGAGAGCCATTTGCTATGTTTAAATTTTTTTTGGCAAACGGCTCTCATTAACTAATGTGGAGCGCACACTGCCGCATCCTCTGCAGGCATGCCCCCGCTCCCGCCCAAGCTTATGTGAATGGCTGGGGCGGATTCCCCATTGACAACAATGAGAGCCGCTTGCCGAATTGTCAGTTCAGCAGGGCAGCCCTCATTGGACGTTGGACTGGGGAAAGGTGAGTGTGTATGGGTGCCCTGGGGGGGGTTCACACAGTGAGGCACCACAATTTGGGATGCTCTGGCGGAAAGCCAGCAGCCGGCCCTGGAATCATTTAGATTCCAGACAGGCCGCTGGTTGGTTTTGTTTCACTTTAATGCTATTGACTTTTGCAACAAAAAGCCACACCAGCATATTGGTTGCAATACATTTTTTCACATGTACAGCAGCCTGTCAAACATCATCCTTAGCCTCCCTAGGAACAGTTTTATCCTAAAAACTTTTCTTGTTTAAAAAATGTATTCCCCAAGTCCCCCCTATGTATGTTCTTAGGATAAAAAAAGCATAATAGGGAACTGATGGCACATCTCTAGAGGCCTTCAACAGCCTTATTCTTGTGCTGTGCAAAGATTGCTATTCTTGCATTTAAACATCCTGATTTAATGTAGATATTTAAACTATTCATATCAAAACGCACAAATAGAAAAGTAAACAAATACCAGATCTCCCTAATGTGGACCTACAGACAAATAAGATTTTGGATGCGTCTCCAGCAAAAGGGGACATGAAATGTGTGTGCATCTGCTTCCTCTCCCCCCTCGGATTGAGCTCCACCAAGAAAAGGGATGTATTTTTCTAGTGCAGGGCTGATGGTGTGAGGTTCATAAGTTTGGTGTACCTGTAAACCAGGGCCCTCTATGGCAGAGTTACCAGAAAGGGTTTAGGTTTACATTATGTGCAAAAGGATTGCATCTGTATTTAGCATACCTTTCAACGACTGATTCTTACAACACAGATAAAACTTATAGAAGAATATGAGGGTCAAACTATTTGGTTTTATTAGTGTTGGCACAGCTTTGACAGACTAATATCAGATTACTACAGTTCATCCAAAACCACTAAGCCTCACAATGCGTACTATTTATGTAAAGCTTAAAACACAGTTCGCCTACCTGCCAGAAAATGACACAATAACACAGAGGAGAGTAAAATACCATAACACTTAAATTCTGAGGTACTTAGGCAAGTGTTTTCGTCTTCATACAACCTCTCCTGCTTCTCATATTACCTGTGACACCGAGAATCATACCTGGCATGTCATTTATAAAACATACCCTGTGCATGTTCTCTATCTATAAGCCACACCTGTCCATAAGACGCACCTAGGATTTGAAGGAGGTAAATAAGAAAAAAATATTCTAAACCAAATGTTGTGCTAAAACATCCCATTACAGGCATTGTGGCATTCCCCCATCCCATAGGTAGTGTGGCATTTTCTCATCTCATTCCTATAGGCAGTGTGGCATTCCCTCATCTCATTCCCATAGGCAGTGTGGAATTCCTAATCTCATTCCCATAGTCAGTGTGGCATTCCCCCTCCCATTCCCCATATAGGCAGTGTGGCATTCCCCCCCCCCATTCCCCATACAGGCAATGTGGCATATACCCCTCCCATTCCCCATATAGGCAGTGTGGCATTCCCCCCTCACATTCCCCATATAGGCAGTGTGGCATGCCCCCATCCCATTCCCCATATAGGCACACACCCGCCAGTGGGCGTCCCGGCTGCATGGAGGTGGTGTGTGCTCACGCTGGCCCGTGAAAAAACGGCGGTGGTAGCAGTGGCCGGAGCAGGGACAGTGGACGGGGTTTAGTTACCGTGCCCGCCGCTCTTTCTTCGGCTGGCGTCCCGGGAAGTGGGCGCAGGCTACGCCCACTGGCTGCATGGATCGGGTGTTCGCACACCCGCCCGAGAAATACCGGTGGTGCTAACAATGGCTGGAGCGAGGACAGTGGGCGGGGTTTAGTTACCCTGCCCTCTCCATGCCTGCCACTCTTTCGTTGGCTGGCGTCCCGGGGGGATGCAGCGCGAGGCTTGTGTAAGTATATCCTTTTTTTTTTTTTTTTCAATTTGCCCAATAAGACACGCTGCCATTTCCCTCCCACTTTTGGGGAAAATGTGTGTGTCTTATAGGGCGAAAAATACGGTATTTCCAAAATATTGTGACCATAATTACCTAGGTTTTACAGGCTTAACCAAAGCCTCATTTTATATAAAACAATAAATTACAAAAAAATACACACACAATTTCATGTCACAATGACAATTTGTGCATTTCTGGGTCTGTTTGCTGCTCTCAATCTGAAAACAGTCTTACCAGCCCAGAAATCAGAATTTTCACCTGAGCCTGCTGCTCCTTTTTTTTTTTTTTTTTTTACATATAGTAGATTTGTCCAAATCAATCTAGTAACTCGACCAAGCCCGGAGACCCCAGTGACCCCCCCATGGCCCAATTAACTCCACAAACCCATAGTCTATTTCCATGTCTGTGACATCCAGGTTTCCACACCCTGCCTTTGCTCCTTTACAGTACCATGCAGACCCGGATGCCCTTGCTGCCTCTCTACCGCATAAAAAACCTACTGCCGTGGATCTGAGGTTATGTCCGCCGATTGTTGCCCCGAATTTGTGAGCCTGATCCTGAATATGCCAGTTTGTGTCAAGGCCCGTGGGACACCCGCCTTCAGGTGACTCCACAAACACCAGTCTCCACTGCTGCTCCTGCCTATAGACAAGCCCCCATTTGTCAGCATAATGGATACGCCTCACTGGACACAGCTGTCCCCAGGGTAGTGCAAAGAACGCAAACTTACAAGGTAAGGGCAGCTGGACCAGGGACATGGCTGGGTGGTGACTGGAGTTATACATGGAAAGACAATCCTCATGATACATGGCACCAAGGGGAGTAGCAGAAGTAAGGTCGAGGGTCAAGACAAGGGTCAAAGCCGGGTGGTCAGAGAGTTTGTGGTACAGAGGATGAGACAGGCTCGGGGTCAGTCAGTCGTTGGTCCAGGCAGCAATCAAAGGAATGGTCACGCAAGGCATGGTCAGCAATGAAAAACAATAAACAAGCTGAGGCACTGTAACACCCAGCAGAACGCTGTCACGGCAATAAGACAGTGAACTGAGGAAACTAAAAAGGGCTATGGTGCTGGGGATTGGCCGGAATCATTAGCCCGTTGTCAGGGAACCGTGGATCACGTGATCCAACTATCAACCAGGGAACCCAAAAACCCTTGTCCGAGCCCTCCTATCAGGAATACCAGGCCCAAAGCCTGCGGACACACAGATTCTTGGCTAGGCCAAAAAGATCGCTTAAGTTAAATATAAGTATTAATACTATAAGCCCACTAGGCAGTGATAACAATCATTTGGCTATAATGGAATATGAAATAATACAAATGCTGTTCTGAATGGGTTACAAGTGACAGTGAGTTACACAGAGAGACAATGGTCAGTTACCTTAGTATGCAGTTGCATAGTAGTGGTGATGAGAGTTCCCACAAGAGGTAAGTGGCAAGCTTGTGGATGGACACCTCCAGCACGCGGGAACCGTGACCTCTCCAGGAGGGACAATGTTCTCATCCCCTTGGATTAAGCAGGTCTCTCCCCTCCACCCCTCCCAGCCCTCTCAGACACAGATCCTGAATCATTCCTTTGAAGCACCATGCTATCACACCTTCCCAGCGAAGCATGCAGTGATAAAATGAAATGTAATATTTGCCCTATTCCTCACACCTCCCCCTCTAAGAGGGTGCTAAGGGGCAGCACTTCCTGGTGCTGTCCCGTGCACTCATGTGCAAACTATCCCTGTCTGGAGAACTCGCGCTGAGGATTTTAGGCAAGGTCCAATTGCTGTGGGACCTGGAGGGGGGGGGGGTTCGCACTACTGCCCCAGAAGGGAGGCCCAAACCATACATGGATAGTTTCGGGGGTCACCTGCAGTCCACATCCCTCCAGAGTAATGGTTGGACCACTCCCGGAAGGCGTGTAGGGTGGCCCATAGCTGGGACCGCGGGTCCACAGTCTGCCGATGGCAACCCATCCCTTTCTGCTTTACCCGAGCCAGGGGCCCCAGTGCATGTCGCCAACACAGTTTAAGGAGGTAGCCTCGAGTTTGTGCCTGTCTAACCTCCAGTGCCATGCACTGGATACTCTGGATGGAGAGTCTACCCTGGGGGGAATCTTCCCAGGGAAGGATCTCTCACAGGGCGGTACCCACCCTGTCAGCCCAGGTGGGTGATAAGGCCATTGAACGTGGGCCCTGGATGGAATAGTCCACCGCCATTGGTACGAACCTCATTCTGTGCAGCAGAGTTTCCAGTGGGCTGCTGGGACCTGGCCCTGCCACCCCCACCATCTGACAGGTATGGTACAAATGGCAGTGGGCAGCCAGGTCAGGCCCCACTTGCTTCTTGGTGATCCCTATGTGCCCAATCATCCGGCTCTCTAAGGCATAGCACTTCTTGGCCCTGGACGGATAGTGAACTACCAACTGCTGATCCTCAGGCCACTCTCCTGGTGACAGTGAGTTACACAGAGAGACAATGGTCAGTTACCTTAGTATGCAGTTGCATAGTAGTGGTGATGAGAGTTCCCACAAGAGGTAAGTGGCAAGCTTGTGGATGGACACCTCCAGCACGCGGGAACCGTGACCTCTCCAGGAGGGACAATGTTCTCATCCCCTTGGATTAAGCAGGTCTCTCCCCTCCACCCCTCCCAGCCCTCTCAGACACAGATCCTGAATCATTCCTTTGAAGCACCATGCTATCACACCTTCCCAGCGAAGCATGCAGTGATAAAATGAAATGTAATATTTGCCCTATTCCTCACACCTCCCCCTCTAAGAGGGTGCTAAGGGGCAGCACTTCCTGGTGCTGTCCCGTGCACTCATGTGCAAACTATCCCTGTCTGGAGAACTCGCGCTGAGGATTTTAGGCAAGGTCCAATTGCTGTGGGACCTGGAGGGGGGGGGGGGGGGTTCGCACTACTGCCCCAGAAGGGAGGCCCAAACCATACATGGATAGTTTCGGGGGTCACCTGCAGTCCACATCCCTCCAGAGTAATGGTTGGACCACTCCCGGAAGGCGTGTAGGGTGGCCCATAGCTGGGACCGCGGGTCCACAGTCTGCCGATGGCAACCCATCCCTTTCTGCTTTACCCGAGCCAGGGGCCCCAGTGCATGTCGCCAACACAGTTTAAGGAGGTAGCCTCGAGTTTGTGCCTGTCTAACCTCCAGTGCCATGCACTGGATACTCTGGATGGAGAGTCTACCCTGGGGGGAATCTTCCCAGGGAAGGATCTCTCACAGGGCGGTACCCACCCTGTCAGCCCAGGTGGGTGATAAGGCCATTGAACGTGGGCCCTGGATGGAATAGTCCACCGCCATTGGTACGAACCTCATTCTGTGCAGCAGAGTTTCCAGTGGGCTGCTGGGACCTGGCCCTGCCACCCCCACCATCTGACAGGTATGGTACAAATGGCAGTGGGCAGCCAGGTCAGGCCCCACTTGCTTCTTGGTGATCCCTATGTGCCCAATCATCCGGCTCTCTAAGGCATAGCACTTCTTGGCCCTGGACGGATAGTGAACTACCAACTGCTGATCCTCAGGCCACTCTCCTGGTGACCCTGGCTTGATCATCATTGGGTACAGCCGCACTTGTCTCCAGACCACCCGTCTGGTGTCTGGGCCCAAGTGGGGCTGCACCTCCTGTTTGGGGAGAACTCTCTGGGGGTCATCAGTGTCTGATGCTACCCCACATCTCTGTCTAGACATGGTAGGGATTGTGGAGACCACCATGTCCTCAGTCAGTTTCCCGGGACCCACCTCTTGTCTTCTGCCTGTCTCAGCAGCCTCTTGGGAGTAAGGGCAGGAGCTGTCAGTCCCCTGAGGGGAGTCTGGGCCTCTGCTGTGCTTGTTAGCGGTCTCAGCCGACGTCCCAGATAGCACCTGCTCCTCCACTACTTCCATCCAAGTTGCCGGTTCAGGCAGAATACCCTGGTCCCATATCACCCCGGGTGTGATGAAACCCTGCAGAGGGGACTTATCTAGGGGTACCATTTCTCCATGGACAGCCCTCACCCCATATGCAGGTTCCACTGCTTTTTGTCCTGGACTGGTCTCCTCGGGTTGAGGTGCCAGGAACCCCGGACGTGGGGTGGTTGGAATAGAAGAGACCATCCCATCCCCTGTCCGTTTCCCAGGACCTCCCTCCGGACCTCCATCGGTCCTGGCAGCCACTTGGTTTGAAGGAAGGGAGCCATTAGACCCCCGAGGGGCCCCTGGGCTACCAGCGCTCCCACTATCCATGATAGTGGCCAGAGCCGCTGTGGCCTCAGGCAGTCCAGACAAACCAGCCTGGCCCTCTGACAACCCAGTGGTGGAGAAACCCTGTGATGTGGACTTACCTAGGGGTCCCACGTCTCCTGGAACAGCCGTCACCTCAGTTGCAGCTCCCTCCCCAGCTGCTGGGTAACCCTCCTTCCTCTGGGAGGAAGAAGCACACATTATACTACCTACCCCCACATTCCCTGTAGCTAGCAGGTTACACACATAACTCATATTAGTTGCACACATTGGAGTATACATGTTATTACATTCTGGGGGACCAGACCTTGGGGGTTCAGTGGCCACGTATTGAGACACTAGCCGCCCCTAGTCTGTCCGTAGCAAAACACTGGCAGGGATATTTGACGATACCCCCACCTCCCGCACACCCCGCCCGGCACCCCAGTCCACATAAACCTTTGCAATGGGCAGTGCCGATGCACCTCCCACAATTCCAGAGACTGAGACAGTTTTTGTGGGGATGAAGTCCGGTGGGGACACCATCTCAGGGCGCACAAGAGTCGTCTCCGTGCCTGTGTCCCCAAGTCCCACGGCCACAGCTTGGCCCACAGTGATGAGTTG
This sequence comes from Gastrophryne carolinensis, assembly GCA_027917425.1. NCBI lineage: Eukaryota > Metazoa > Chordata > Amphibia > Anura > Microhylidae > Gastrophryne > Gastrophryne carolinensis. The sequence goes on along the minus strand of CM051237.1, from coordinate 380,734,737 downwards.
CAAGTTGTCCCGAGACCTCCCAGCACCCCTACCCACATACAGCACTGTGGAGGAGTTCTGGGATGGGCCCTGCTGGGCCTGAGGACATGTGGCCTTGAAGTGTCCAGGTTGGTTGCAGTGGTGACAGAGGGAAGTAGGGGAAGGGGCTTTGGGCTGATGGGCATGGACAACAGATGCCGGTGGCGGCTTACCCCCTTTCCAGCTGGCAGTTTTCCGGGCCTCGGGTGCTCTGTTGTGTTGGTACTCATCCGCAAGTGCTGCAGTTGCTGAGGCCCCCTTCGGCTTCCGGTCACGCAGAAACTGCTGCAGATCCTCAGTGCAATTTCAGAGAAACTGTTCTGTGGCAATAAGCTCCTTCAGTTGCTGGATGGTGGTGATTTCTAAGCCAGTAGTCCACTGCTCGAATGCTCTCTGTAGCGAGCTCATGTGATCAGCCCAGCTGTCGGTGGGGCCCCGTCGCAAACTCCAGTTTCTTGCGATAAAACTCAGGGGTAAGGTTATATTGACAGATCAGAGCCTTCTTGACCCCCTCGTAGCTCAGGGTTGTCTCGCTGGGTAGGTACCCAAAGATTTCCAGGGCCTTACCCCTAAGTCGAGGGGTTGAGTACCTGACCCACTGATCCTCTGGTACATGGTATTGATGACAAACAGTTTCAAAAGCCAGTAGAAAGGTCTCCAGATCTGTACCTTTGTCCAAGACGGGGACTGCACGCAACTTTGGGGCCTGGTTCTCAGGGGGCCCGCTACCAGCTGTGCTGGGTTGCGGGTGCTGAAGCTTAAGCTGCAGTACTTGGATCTGGTGTGCACGTTCAGCTTGTTCACGGCGTTCTGCAGCCTCAATCTGCTCGCGTTCACGGCATTCCTCGCGTTCCGCTTGCCGCTCGGCAGCCTCAATGGGGACCTCATAGGTGGCCCGGTCTCCAGCCCGGAGACTAGCAAGAGCAGCGTGCAGGAGAGCATCTGAGCCTGCTTGGCTGGGGGGACCGGTAGGTGGGGCACGGTCCTCTGGGATGCTGAGGGATGGTGATTGGCTTCTGGGAGAGCCCTGGCTGGGCCCCTCCACACCCAGTGCAACATCGGCAGCCACATCCCTGCTTCTGGCTCTGGTGCCATTCGCCATGCCTGCAGCTGCTTGTCATCACACAACCTACTGTAACCACTCTCAGAATATGCCTAGTGTTGAGCTGATCTTAAGATCCCTGCAACAGAAAAGCTACTGCTGGTAATCTTTAGTGTATGTGAGTATGGGGCCCACACTCACTTTCACTATTTGCCTTATCCCACCACTGCCACCAATTTGTCAGGGAACTGCGGGTCACATGATCCAACTATCAACCAGGGACCTCCGGACACATAGACCGCGTTCCCAAAAACCCTTGTCCGAGCCCTCCTATCAGGAATACCAGGCCCAAAGCCTGCGGACACACAGATTCTTGGCTAAGCCAAAAAGATCGCTCAAGTTAAATATAAGTTTTAATGCTATAAGCCCTCTAGGCAGTGATAACAAACATTTGGCTATAATGGAATATGAAATAATACAAATGCTGTTCTGAATTGGTTACAGTGAGTTACACAGAGAGAAAATGGTCAGTTAACTTAGTATGCAGTTGCAGAGTAGTGGTGATGAGAGCTCCCAGCACGCGGGAATCGTGGATGGACACCTCCAGCACGCGGGAACTGTGACCTCTCCGGGAGGGACAATGTTCTCATCCCCTTGGCCTACTTTTAAGCAGATCTCTCCCCTCCACCCCTCCCACCCCTCTCAGACACAGATCCTGAATCAAGCACCATGCTATCACACCTTCCCAGCGAAGAAGCATGCTGGCTCCCCTCTGTCCGAGAAGGTGTAAAAAAAGCAGCGGGGGGGGGGGGGGGGGCTTTGAAGCTCAAACTGCCTGTTCTGAAGTGTCAGAACCTCATGCCCACATATGGACTTCCTTTTCCTGCTGGCCTTGTAAGGGCAGAAATTTGCTATGTACAGAGAATCTTAAAGGGCGATGCCGGGCATCAGTGATAAAATGAAATGTAATATTTTCCCTATTCCTCACACCGGTGAATAACCTGAGGGCTGATTTGCCCACCATAAACCAGGGCACATGCCCCACATTAATTGTTGGGGCTCATTAGCCCATTAAAATTTCCTCTGGTGGGCGTACTGTCTGTAGCGCTGACAAAAGGCATAAACAACACGTGCTTGTGCGTGTGAGCATGTACAGAGGAGCTGGGGATGCAAGTGACCCGAGATAAAATAGGCTCCACTTCATCAAATCCCCGGTCTCCCAAAAAAGGTTGGGATTCTGGGTCTTCAACAAAGGGAACCCCAGGATTACTGGGGTATCAGGACAATCTAGGACTAGAAATTCTAGTCTTTAAATGAGAAGTGAAGACCAACCCACCCAGGATATGTTCATTATTAACCACCAGGACATAAAAGGGGGCCAAGGGTATAATGGAATACCTACAGCAGCCACGCGACACATTTCTAAAAATTTGCCAGCCGCCCCGCTATTAATAAAGGCTGTAACGGACTTCCTGGAGGGTTCCAATATGATCATAGTGCATAATGGGTATTTATTAATATAGTGAAAAGATATCTGACTGCCCAGATGAGTATCCTCAACCTTGTCCAGGCGCTGAAGTTTTCCGACAGTTTTTTCTGATTCAGCAGGCCCTTGCATGGGTTACCACAATATAGACACAGGCCCTGCGTCTCACCTTTTTTTTCGGCCAGGGAGAGCCTGGTTATGCCACGCTGCAAGGGCTCCTCTGGGAGGGGTGGGAGAAGGAGCCCATAGAAAGAGGCTCCTGGCGGAGGGAACCCCAGTTCTGATCTTTGGACTTCTCCAGATGCCGTTCTCTAAGACTCATGTCTACCTTAATGGCCAGCTGTATATAGTCATCTACGTTTTTAGGTAGAGGAAAGTTCACCAGGGCATCTTTGATACTCTCCAATCCAAAATTGGCTACAGAGGGCTGGATCATTCCAACGGGAGTCGATCGCCTAATAAAGGAATTCTGCGCTGTACTTCTCTGCTGTGCATTTCCCTTGCTTATTTTTACATTTTTACATACTTTGAAATGCCTTTTTTACACTGTTTCTTCGGTAATAAGGGGGGGAGGTCTGGACAAAGGCTTAAAGCATTAGGACATGTTCCTTCACAAGAACAAGAAACCACAATCCAGGACATTTTTGTCAATGTCACTGTTTGAAGCTTTTGCAGTATTGGTGCTTCATAAAACCATTACTAGAGGTCCAGTAGTTGAAGACCAACATTTGGGGACCCTAGTATGTTAAATAAGGATTTTGCCTGTAATGTAGTAGAAATCCTACATAGGTAGTTTGCTACACTACATCAAACTATGGAAAGAAAACTATTCAAAACAGATAACACTCTATAAATGAAGTTTTGTTGCGGCAAGCAGAAAAAGTATTGGCAAGTGTCTGCACAGTCCCTATCTGCAAGGTAATCAGACACTGCTGTCAAACCCAGCATGAACCTTTTAAAATGGCTCAAATTACAAACATTCAGCATGCACACAAAGATTAGCTTTTGTAAAACCCTGTAATATATCCCAATAGATAGATAAAACAAAATAATAATAAGAAGGGGGCAGAGAGCCAACGCAAATAGGCAGCCAGTTAAGGAACTGCTGTTAAGAGTCTTTTTTTCACCCTGGTGTACAATAAAAACCTTTAATCTCAATAGCACATAATCACCTGTATGCCCCGCTTTAAAATAGAATGAATCAATGTCCAGGTTTGTTGAAATGGTTATCTCAGTCATATGAAATTATGGCATGAAGCTTAGATTTGTAGTGAACTTTTGTATACAGTGCAGCTGAAAGGACTTGACGCCAAACTGTAGTAACATGTGGCAGGCAGTGGAAGATACAGATGTTTCATGTTTCCCTTACATGTTCCACAGTGTTCAGTATAAACTTACAATATAATGCATACAGTGTAGGGATGAAGCACACGAGCATGGCAACAGCACGGCATGGAACTCATGCTGTCACGATGCAAAACATGGAAAGAGCAAGTGTTAGAGCAGGATTTAGCATATGAAAATATTGTTGGGGGCCCCTCTAACACTGCTTATGAACAATCATTTTAGGGCTTGCAATGCATTCAGGTTCCTGCCATAACTGGCAACTCCCCTACAATGAAGAATGACACTAGCACTTTCCCCTTCAATTGTAAAGAGTCAAGTGGGAGCAGTATAAAATGTAGGTCAAGGTAAGTAATAAGCCAAACTCCATCTTTGTCAGAAGGCAGACATCACATTTCCTGCTAAAAGTCAAGTAATGAGAATAATAATATTTTTTTCCATAAACTTCTGACAATTCAAATAAAAAAATAGTTTTTTTTTTCTGTTTGCCAACATAGAATTTCATACTGGGAGGATAATTAGAAAGCCCAGATCAGAAGCATCCCAAGCTGGGTGCTTAGAAGCCAGAAAAGTACTATACAGGAGGAAATATTTCTGGGCATTGGGGGCTGGAAGTTTTAAAAGGTTTCAAGTAAAAGGAAAGAAGTGTGAGCAAAAAAATAAATTATGTCTGACTGAAGACTGAAACTGAAAGATTTGTAGGACAGCAGAACTGAAATATAGAAGTGAAAAACTTCCAGGCACAACAGCACTGATAATACTTTGCCTCCGATGGCTCAGCTTTTCCCTGCAGCCGCAGGTGCTGCTCTGAGAGAATATCAGAGACGCCTGTCTAAATTAAGCCTTTACATGAGCTTTGGCTAGTAAAGGTTATGCCCAGACACTTTGGAAAGAGCTTAAGCTATTAAAGTGGACCAAAACCCCACGGTGATCAGCCCAGGAATCTATAAGATTCCCAGGCCGGTCGATTCCCCCCCACCCCCCCCCCCCCAAGCTCACACTTGGCCATGTTATTATTTTACAGTGGACCCGAACAATCAAATGCAGGGTATTGTGTGCAGACCTGCTCATGGCTGACCTCAGCAATAGGGGATGGTCAGCAACAATGGAGAAGGTGGCATGGTATGGAGGGCAATTGATGGAAGCTCAGAAGGTGGCAAGAACCTGGTGACAACTGAAAGCAATGAGTCTTTAGTGGCAGTGGCGAAAGCAGTAAGGGCTGAAGGGTGCTTGGTGGCAGTAGAGAATGTAACAAGGACTAGAGAATGATTGGTAGCTATAAGGAAGGCAATAAGGACTGGAGGGCGACCAACAGCAGAAGATGATCCATGATGTCCCTTTCAGAGGAGCTCAAAGGGGAGCCGACCCTGCCTGCTATCACTCTAGCAGGGCGCGTGCCCGTGCCAAGCATTTGTAAAAGGCTGGCTCAGGCACGCTCCCTGTTAGAGGGTAGCGGGGATCTGGCCGTCAGCATGCTCGGAGCTAATCGCGTTAGACGAAGACTTAGGCCCTTATTTAAGAAGGGATAGCATCAGGTGGTGGCTGGTGAACGCCGGACACGGCACGCAATTACACATTTATCAAGAAGAATCTGTTTAGCGACTGGGATAGCGTCATGTAGCGTCTGATTCATTATTTTCACAGCCTCAGCGAACAGCGTCGGCGTTCAGCCTTGCACAGCGCCAGGTATTACCTCTCGCTACCTGTCGCTCTCCCATACATTTCAATGGATGAACCTTTCTTATCTTTAAACGGGGTTTTTTTTTTTTTTCTTCAAAAAATCACAAATAATTCTGTGACCTCTTATGGCATTGAAAAAGCAGCTTTTTCACAATTTTTTCATTTTTTATATATATTTCTTCAGAAATGACATTACAGGTCTGGCATTAATGTGTTCATGTCACAATGTTATTACAATGTAATTCCATATGTTTTCGCTTTACTGGTGGACACATGCTGAAAAACAGACTTTAAACACACCGCCTCCTGCGCTCTGGGCTTCAAACAAGCATTTTTCAGCGCCAGAGATTTGTGAGGCTGTTTTTTTGCTGAATATGGTGTGAGTCGGTCTCTATGAGCAGTCGCTAACATGCGCTCCCATACAGCGCGGTACTGGTCAAATAGCGACTCTTCACAATGTATTCAACATTACTGCACAGCGACTGAGTCGCTAAGAACTAGCGACCCACGGCTGAGCACAGTGACTACTAGCGGGCGCTCTGAAAATGCCTGCTACAGACGCTCATCTGTCGCAACGTGGCATTAGTGATGAATCAGCCTGTTTGACGACATCACATCAGCGGATCCGAGTGCGCTGATTGGACGAGCGGTCTGTCTAATGTTGCTCTCCTCCATTTCCTGCAAGTACAGGGAAGAAGCCTTAGCATGGTACCAATGTTTGCACACTTTTACATTTTATTTCTCCAGGGCTAAGAAAGAAAGTGGTCTAACAACCAATCTGTACCATGTCCTTTTCAGCATTAGTGAGCACAGCAAGCCACAGTGATCCTGTTGCTGGCTCTGACCACAGCAGAGCATGCCCAAGACTCATAAAACTGTGCCAAGCTCAGCTACAACCCAGAAAGTCAAAGGCAAAGAAACCAGCATTGTTTAGCATATATTTGATACTTACAAATATGTCAGGATTTTTAGATACTGTAACTGGCTGATCTGACACTAGTACAAAGATAAGAGAAAGAAAATGCGTCGCTGGATAGAGACCTTAAAATTATACCAAATCAATACATTCTACAGTAATCAGTCTTATACTATTGGGGGGGGGGGGGTAGGACTGGATTGTAAGGTGTGTGAATTATACTGCAATTTATTATAAGAATTATGCTACAAGTTATGGGTAGAAACTGTAGATTATTATGTGAATGGCCAAGAGGCCAATTTATATATGGGTAATTGCAGCTGAAATGGCATTGGGAAGTGACAGTTTAACACATCACTATCCTGGGAGGTCACAAGCTCATTATGATCAGTTAACTGTACTATCTAGATAACTATAAAGTGGTTACAATTTGCTATATTTATATAAATAATGCCAAATTAGCACTTTTATTTAAAGCGGACCTTCACTCTGAATAAGAGTCTATCTTATATGTCTCCCACACCCTGTACATATAGATTGCTCACATTAAAAATCATCCTACCTGCATCTACTGCATGTTATGAGCCTTTAAACATCCAAGATGGCGGTTCATGAAGCATCAGGCAGCCTGCAAACAGGAAGTGCCTTCTGACAGTGTGTCGCTCTGCAGTCTGGGATTGCTGACCTTTTCCTGACCCCAGCTCTGCTCTGTCTGAGCAAAGCACAGCTATAACCCGCCCCCCTGTACTTTATCCTGCTCTCCTCTCCTCAGTATGTGTAATGCTTCTGAGTCAAGATGGTGGCGCCCATATTCTAGTGTCCTGAACAGAGTTGCAGCCCGTTGGGGGAAAGAATAATAAGTAAATGACTAAAAACCTAAAATATATTAATTTTAGATGCTGGGGAATAGTTTTTTGAGGGTTTGTGCTTTTCATTAAATCATGCTGAAGGTCCGGTTTAATGTAATTGCATTCAGTACAGCTTGGTAAAACTGTCAGCCCCTACAAGCTGGAAAGTGTGAGTAACTAATGAAGAACACAGTGCTGCTGTTGAAAACAAAAGGGTAGCAAACAGGGCTTGCACACCGACCTCCTATATCCCGGGAGCAAAAGACTTTCAGCAGTGTGATTGAACACAAAGGACGTTCAGCAGTGTGGTTGAACACAAAGGACTTTCAGCAGTGTGATTGAACACAAAGGACGTTCAGCAGTGTGATTGAACACAAAGGACTTTCAGCAGTGTGATTGAACACAAAGGACTTTCAGCAGTGTGATTGAACACAAAGGACTTTCAGCAGTGTGGTTGAACACAAAGGACTTTCAGCAGTGTGGTTGAACACAAAGGACTTTCAGCAGTGTGATTGAACACAAAGGACGTTCAGCAGTGTGGTTGAACACAAAGGACTTTCAGCAGTGTGATTGAACACAAAGGACGTTCAGCAGTGTGGTTGAACACAAAGGACTTTCAGCAGTGTGGTTGAACACAAAGGACGTTCAGCAGTGTGATTGAACACAAAGGACGTTCAGCAGTGTGATTGAACACAAAGGACTTTCAGCAGTGTGGTTGAACACAAAGGTCTTTCAGCAGTGTGGTTGAACACAAAGGACTTTCAGCAGTGTGATTGAACACAAAGGACTTTCAGCAGTGTGATTGAACACAAAGGACGTTCAGCAGTGTGATTGAACACAAAGGACTTTCAGCAGTGTGATTGAACACAAAGGACTTTCAGCAGTGTGATTGAACACAAAGGACTTTCAGCAGTGTGATTGAACACAAAGGACTTTCAGCAGTGTGATTGAACACAAAGGACTTTCAGCAGTGTGGTTGAACACAAAGGTCTTTCAGCAGTGTGGTTGAACACAAAGGACTTTCAGCAGTGTGATTGAACACAAAGGACTTTCAGCAGTGTGATTGAACACAAAGGACGTTCAGCAGTGTGATTGAACACAAAGGACTTTCAGCAGTGTGATTGAACACAAAGGACTTTCAGCAGTGTGATTGAACACAAAGGACTTTCAGCAGTGTGATTGAACACAAAGGACTTTCAGCAGTGTGATTGAACACAAAGGACTTTCAGCAGTGTGATTGAACACAAAGGACTTTCAGCAGTGTGATTGAACACAAAGGACTTTCAGCAGTGTGATTGAACACAAAGGACTTTCAGCAGTGTGATTGAACACAAAGGACTTTCAGCAGTGTGATTGAACACAAAGGACTTTCAGCAGTGTGGTTGAACACAAAGGACGTTCAGCAGTGTGGTTGAACACAAAGGTCTTTCAGCAGTGTGATTGAACACAAAGGACGTTCAGCAGTGTGGTTGAACACAAAGGACTTTCAGCAGTGTGGTTGAACACAAAGGACTTTCAGCAGTGTGATTGAACACAAAGGACTTTCAGCAGTGTGATTGAACACAAAGGACGTTCAGCAGTGTGGTTGAACACAAAGGACTTTCAGCAGTGTGATTGAACACAAAGGACTTTCAGCAGTGTGATTGAACACAAAGGACTTTCAGCAGTGTGATTGAACACAAAGGATTTTCAGCAGTGTGATTGAACACAAAGGACTTTCAGCAGTGTGGTTGAACACAAAGGTCTTTCAGCAGTGTGATTGAACACAAAGGACGTTCAGCAGTGTGGTTGAACACAAAGGACTTTCAGCAGTGTGGTTGAACACAAAGGACTTTCAGCAGTGTGATTGAACACAAAGGACTTTCAGCAGTGTGATTGAACACAAAGGACTTTCAGCAGTGTGATTGAACACAAAGGACTTTCAGCAGTGTGGTTGAACACAAAGGACTTTCAGCAGTGTGATTGAACACAAAGGACTTTCAGCAGTGTGATTGAACACAAAGGACGTTCAGCAGTGTGGTTGAACACAAAGGACTTTCAGCAGTGTGATTGAACACAAAGGACGTTCAGCAGTGTGGTTGAACACAAAGGACTTTCAGCAGTGTGGTTGAACACAAAGGACTTTCAGCAGTGTGATTGAACACAAAGGACGTTCAGCAGTGTGGTTGAACACAAAGGACTTTCAGCAGTGTGATTGAACACAAAGGACTTTCAGCAGTGTGATTGAACACAAAGGACGTTCAGCAGTGTGGTTGAACACAAAGGACTTTCAGCAGTGTGATTGAACACAAAGGACGTTCAGCAGTGTGGTTGAACACAAAGGACTTTCAGCAGTGTGATTGAACACAAAGGACTTTCAGCAGTGTGATTGAACACAAAGGACTTTCAGCAGTGTGGTTGAACACAAAGGACTTTCAGCAGTGTGATTGAACACAAAGGATTTTCAGCAGTGTGATTGAACACAAAGGACGTTCAGCAGTGTGGTTGAACACAAAGGACTTTCAGCAGTGTGATTGAACACAAAGGACTTTCAGCAGTGTGATTGAACACAAAGGACTTTCAGCAGTGTGATTGAACACAAAGGACTTTCAGCAGTGTGATTGAACACAAAGGACTTTCAGCAGTGTGATTGAACACAAAGGACTTTCAGCAGTGTGATTGAACACAAAGGATTTTCAGCAGTGTGATTGAACACAAAGGACGTTCAGCAGTGTGGTTGAACACAAAGGACTTTCAGCAGTGTGATTGAACACAAAGGTCTTTCAGCAGTGTGATTGAACACAAAGGACTTTCAGCAGTGTGATTGAACACAAAGGACTTTCAGCAGTGTGATTGAACACAAAGGACTTTCAGCAGTGTGATTGAACACAAAGGACTTTCAGCAGTGTGATTGAACACAAAGGACTTTCAGCAGTGTGATTGAACACAAAGGACGTTCAGCAGTGTGATTGAACACAAAGGACTTTCAGCAGTGTGATTGAACACAAAGGACTTTCAGCAGTGTGGTTGAACACAAAGGACTTTCAGCAGTGTGATTGAACACAAAGGACGTTCAGCAGTGTGATTGAACACAAAGGACTTTCAGCAGTGTGATTGAACACAAAGGACTTTCAGCAGTGTGATTGAACACAAAGGACTTTCAGCAGTGTGATTGAACACAAAGGACTTTCAGCAGTGTGATTGAACACAAAGGACATTCAGCAGTGTGATTGAACACAAAGGACTTTCAGCAGTGTGATTGAACACAAAGGACTTTCAGCAGTGTGATTGAACACAAAGGACTTTCAGCAGTGTGATTGAACACAAAGGACTTTCAGCAGTGTGATTGAACACAAAGGACTTTCAGCAGTGTGATTGAACACAAAGGACTTTCAGCAGTGTGATTGAACACAAGGGACGTTCAGCAGTGTGGTTGAACACAAAGGACTTTCAGCAGTGTGATTGAACACAAAGGATTTTCAGCAGTGTGATTGAACACAAAGGACTTTCAGCAGTGTGGTTGAACACAAAGGACGTTCAGCAGTGTGATTGAACACAAAGGACTTTCAGCAGTGTGATTGAACACAAAGGACTTTCAGCAGTGTGATTGAACACAAAGGACGTTCAGCAGTGTGATTGAACACAAAGGACTTTCAGCAGTGTGATTGAACACAAAGGACTTTCAGCAGTGTGATTGAACACAAAGGACGTTCAGCAGTGTGATTGAACACAAAGGACTTTCAGCAGTGTGGTTGAACACAAAGGACTTTCAGCAGTGTGGTTGAACACAAAGGACTTTCAGCAGTGTGGTTGAACACAAAGGACTTTCAGCAGTGTGTGTGAACACAAGTACCCGCCAGGGAGAAAAATTGTCCTGTGCTCTAATTGGTGAGTATTAAGTGATTTTTGCTTCTCATCACAGCCACAGAAATGGCAATGTGTACATGTGCGATCGTGCACAAAAATATATTTTTTACAATTCATAGTGTTTTTTTGTAATACAAAATGTAAGTTATTCAATAAAATCCTATTGCGTCTAAAAGCTCCACATATGTATTGGTAGACACTCTTTCTTTATTAAACAAATTAAAGAAAGGCGAACTACCAAAGTTTGAGTTGCAAAAAGATAAAGGGATTTTAACTGAGGAAAAGGGTCACAAGTGCTGTACAAATGTGCATAACATCATTTCTAAGCAGTATACAGATATAGTGCTGAGTAGGGTTGCAGCCCTAAAAAATGACCGCTAGGTGGCGCTCCTGTACATTCAGATCAGTGTGTTACTATATACAATACAGAAAAAAGAGCTTCGCTTTAATACATATGACTTGCATAAAGGAGTATTATATGCAAGATGAGAGTTGAGGAATGCCAGTGCTCGCCAATTTCCCAAAAGCTTTTTGTATGAGCAAAACAAACATTCAATCAGTAATAATGCAGATAATCAGAAAAAGTCTTACAGGCAGGCACAAGTGGAAGAACAAACCCTCGACGTTTCGGCCGTCCTGGCCTTTCTCAAGAGGGAGCGGTTTGTTTTGCTCATATAAAAGCTTTTGGGAAATTGGGGAGCACTGGCATTCCTCAACTCTCATCTGGCATATATTGCTCCTTTATGTACGTCATATGTATTAAAGCGAAGCACTTTTTTCTGTATTGTATATAGTAACACACTGAACACTGTATATAGTAAGACTGAACACCATTTATCTATTCTTCTATTTCGCTTCATGATATGCTCTTTAGGTGTGCTTCAATCATTATTGTTTTAATTGTAGACACTCTTTCTTGCCCTGGCACCCCCCTTCCCCAAACTGAAACAGCGCTTTAGGAAATTTTCAGATAAAATACAACTGCTATGCGCACTTTACAGTTTTTCAAGAAAAACAACCCTTTACATTTGGAATTCCACCCACTCTATTCTCTGGAAGTACACACCTTAAGCTTTACAGATGTACCAGGCTTGCTGACAAGGGCGCAGTTTTATAGAAGTAATCCCTCGATTAATTCTTTGGTTGCACAGGGTTTCCTGTGAATAAAGAATAAAAAAGCTGAATCAAAGCCACTTTCCTACAAAAACAATATGCAAACAAGAAAAAAACTAATTAAATCTGAAAAAGCAAGTTGTCCTGAACAGAACAATCACCAACATGCATAGGTCCTGTCAATGGTAAAAATAAAGCATGTGCGTAACGGTAATTTTACTTGAAAATTACAGCTCTGCAGACAAAGTGCAAACCTTGTGCATCTTCAACTAAAACAACCCTTTACATTTGAAATATCCCTCACAAACCATATATTGTCTGAAAGTACACACATTAAGCTTTGTAGATGTACCCAGCTTATTGTAGTGGGCACAGTTTTCTGGAAGGCATCCCTCAAATAATTATTTGGTTGCACAGAAAAAAATCTATAAAAAATGTATAAAACAACAGAATAAAAAACACATTTTCCAAAAATATCAATCTGCAAACAAGAAAAAACAATAACCATCATGCATAACTACTTTTAACCCTTTTAACTGCCAGTTTATTTTAAATAGAAAATGTATTTTATTTAAGAAAACCATATTGCATGTCAAAGCCCCATTTCTCCCAATTACACATATAGTATGTATCCATAGCTCCCCATTTCTGCCCAGGAGACCCCCCAAACTGAAAAGAGCACTTTATAACATTTACAAGTAAACTACAACCATTATCCACACTATAAAGGGCTAAATTAAAAACATGCCATGGGGTTCCCTATACTAGGGGGGCACACTTTATTTTATTTTTAGGGTTAAAACCCTTGAAAAATTACAAGAAAATGGTGTGGCATAACGAGCCCGGGGACCAGCTATGCAGAGCTTGTAGAACAGGGTTGGGAGGCCAGCCTCTGTGACCCCCGGCCCTGGAGGCTACAAGCCGCCGACACCTGGTCCCCCGGGCTTTGGAGAGGCAGGTAATAGGGGGCTGGGGGTTAATGGCAAGTTGCCCCCTAGCCGCAGGTGACTTGCCAGACCCCGAGCCATGTGAACTGGTATAGGGGTCTCATGGATCCCTTACCAGTTCCCATAAGGTTAAATGTGAAAAAAGACACAGAAAATCAGAAAAAAATATTTATTTTATTTTTGAATACGTACCTCCCATCGATCCATCCTCGAGCACTGTGTCCCACAATGACCACCCAGCATAACCAACCCGGGGACCAGCTATGCAAGGCTTGTAGAACAGGACACAAGGGCCAGCTTTGGTAGCCCCCACCCTACCAGCTACAAGGCCACAAATCTCCTGGGCTTTAGGGAGGCAGGTAATGGGGGGGCAGGTGGTTAAAGAGGAACATTGGACAGTCTAGGGAGTTCTCAAGAACTCCCCAAAACCTGCCCTCCGTTCCCTTTAAAGATTTGATTAAACAATTGGCATTTTAAATGTGCCTGTCTTTTGCCCTTCCTTCTGTGCTCATCTGTTTTTCTCCGGGCACTATTCGTAGGAAGGTACCATCTTTTCTTCAGTCTTCAAGCGCAGGATGCATTGCGCCATCCCCGTGATCTTGCGCCTGCACAGTGTATTGTCTGGCTGCACATCTCCGGCCAGGGGGATGCATGCATAAGCAGCTAGCGAGGGTGGGGGGGGAGGGGCATCACAGAAGTGACCCCACACGGCTAAGCTGGGCCCTACTGGGTTAAATTTTAAAAACAAGATGGCCGCTCATGGGCTGGCAGGCTACCTGCAAAGATGAAGTCATGCTGGGCTTCCTGTTACTGTGCATTTCAGTTATGTCAGTTGGGAGAGGAAGCTCCAAAATGGCTGCTACCTTTCTTTTTCAAATGTGCCAGGCTGCCAGGCATGTATAAACTGGCAAGGGTTAAACTCACTGACTTTGACCTGCCCCCTTCTTGTCATAGACTTGGTTTCATCTTATTTTTCTAGAGCCTTCAAAAGTTGTCCTCTACCCTGGCACTTTTTTGACAACACACGTGAAAGAATCTAAGACTTCAAAACACAGCCATATTTATCCATTCCCACCATAAGCAGTTATAGTGAAAGTCTGCTGTCAGTCCTGGTCACGTCATCTGCTTTGATCACCGCCCCCAGTCTCATCCCGTCCTGTCCACTGCAATAGAAACATCTTCCTTTTGTACTCCTTCCCAGTAATAAGTTTAGTGAACTGCACATATTCCCAAAAATATATTAGAATTTTCTAGCTGCAATGAAACCAGACAAGTGACAGACGTAAATTCTATTACAACAAATGTAAAAAAGGATCAACATAGCCAAATACGTTTTATATTGATACAGATACATTTTACATTCAGATGATAACTTTGGAATAATGTGGTCTGTAGCAGCTGTAAGGTTGCTCTAGGACATGTTGTTCTTACGCTGGTCACACTTTCACACTTACACAGAAGGAAATGTTCAGTGTCTTCAGTGAAATATGGAGGAGGGATGTAGCCTTCCAGACACAAAATGCCAACTGTGCTGAAACAGGTTTAAAATTTCAGGCTGCAGTTCACAAATTATCCAACACACACTAAGGCTGCCAGCTGGAACATGAACTGAAGGCGGTTTTCACCACATTAAAATCCACTTGCTTATCCAGTGTGACTCAATGCAAAACAGATGTTTTAAAAGTACAGAAGTGATTAAATGGTCAGTGCTCCATAAAACTGATACTGTCTTTAAGAGAAGGCAGCAGGTGGGGCATCAATTCAGATGTCCCATACCATTTCTAATACTGATTGTGTCCTGCAAATCAAAAGTAATATGCAATCATGCATGCACTACAGTATGGCTTTTATGCTTACTTTATGGAAGGAACACATTAGGCTCGATTCAGAGAGACACAAACAAACTTTCGGTTTGGTGCCGACGTCGTAAGATTTTCAAAATTTCCCGCTCTCGCATGAACGTTCGATCGATTCTATGCATGCTTCGTAAACCTTCCGTAGCGCGTCCGTGTGCTCGTATGCCAGAGTACGCAGACGAGGATGTCATTTTCCATCGAAAATGTTCAGATTTATTTTTCCCAACTACCAACGTAGCCTTTCGTTTTTGCCCTTTTCCCATCGTATCCTCACACGAATCCTATCATTTTCCCGCTACATCCTGCTTCATTTTTTCCTAAAGTATCTGTCCAGACGAAATTCTTACGATATTGCGCCTGCGCACTACAAACTTCTCTCATTAAAGTGTTCGCCTACATAATTTCACTTCCATCACTAAACTCACCCTAACCACTTAACGCTCTCCTGCCTTTTCCCTGGAGCTCCCTTAAAGCTCACCCTAACCACTTAGCGCTCTCCTGCCTTTTCCCTTGAGCTCCCTTAAAACTTACCCAAATCACTTAGCGCCTTGTTTCTTCTTCCATTTTCACACCCTAAAACTTACCCAAATCACTTAGCG
This sequence comes from Gastrophryne carolinensis, assembly GCA_027917425.1. NCBI lineage: Eukaryota > Metazoa > Chordata > Amphibia > Anura > Microhylidae > Gastrophryne > Gastrophryne carolinensis. Next base: position 380,719,042 of record CM051237.1, on the reverse strand, counting down.
CCTTGTTTCTTCTTCCATTTTCACACCCTAAAACTTACCCAAATCACTTAGCGCCTTGTTTCTTCTTCCATTTTCACACCCTAAAACTTACCCAAATCACTTAGCACCTTGTTTCTTCTTCCATTTTCACACCCTCAAACTTACCCAAATCACTTAGCGCCTTGTTTCTTCTTCCATTTTCACACCCTAAAACTTACCCAAATCACTTTGCGCCTTGTTTCTTCTTCCATTTTCACACCCTAAAACTTACCCAAATCACTTAGCGCCTTGGTTCTTCTTCCATTTTCACACCCTAAAACTTACCCAAATCACTTAGCGCCTTGTTTCTTCTTCCATTTTCACACCCTCAAACTTACCCAAATCACTTAGCGCCTTGTTTCTTCTTCCATTTTCACACCCTCAAACTTACCCAAATCACTTAGCGCCTTGTTTCTTCTTCCATTTTCACACCCTAAAACTTACCCAAATCACTTAGCGCCTTGTTTCTTCTTCCATTTTCACACCCTCAAACTTACCCAAATCACTTAGCGCCTTGGTTCTTCTTCCATTTTCACACCCTAAAACTTACCCAAATCACTTAGCGCCTTGTTTCTTCTTCCATTTTCACACCCTAAAACTTACCCAAATCACTTAGCGCCTTGTTTCTTCTTCCATTTTCACACCCTAAAACTTACCCAAATCACTTAGCGCCTTGGTTCTTCTTCCATTTTCACACCCTAAAACTTACCCAAATCACTTAGCGCCTTGTTTCTTCTTCCATTTTCACACCCTAAAACTTACCCAAATCACTTAGCGCCTTGGTTCTTCTTCCATTTTCACACCCTAAAACTTACCCAAATCACTTAGAGCCTTGTTTCTTCTTCCATTTTCACACCCTAAAACTTACCCAAATCACTTAGCGCCTTGGTTCTTCTTCCATTTTCACACCCTCAAACTTACCCAAATCACTTAGCGCCTTGGTTCTTCTTCCATTTTCACACCCTAAAACTTACCCAAATCACTTCACGGACATCACAATCTTGATTTTCAAATATGTCATTGTCCCCTTGTTTTTGTAAAATGTATGTGTGCAAATAAATGGGACAACATGTTTTTTTTTTGTTTTGGTTTTTTAATGCTCAATTGGCATTTGTTATACAACTATTTTTGGCCACTTTGGCACAAAAAAATGTTTAACTATATACACATTGCTTTTTGGTTCCTCAAAATATATACACTGTTTTTTAATTTAATTTTTAAAACTATATACAATAAAATATTTGTTTAAAACCATAAAACTATATACAATTAAAATTTTTGGGTCACAAATAAAATTATGTCCAAAGACAACTATGTACAAATGTACAAATCAACAGGGCCAGGAACCAGGACACTAGTCTTCCTCTTCTGTTGTCCCCAACGTGTCCCGCATCGCCTGCAGATCGGCCACCAACTCAAGGACCCTCCGATTGATATCAGCAAGTCACTGTCTTGTGGTCCCTGCCAAAAAATCAGAAATTCAAATTATTCGGAGAACAATACATGTTTATCACCTGTGTATTTAATGTATTTAAAGAAACAAATTAAGTTTAATGCACATATGATTAATCACAGGAATTAAGGTTAGGAAGTGGCCACAGGACAGTTGGGCAACTAATTAAGCTAATTCAGTGGCCACAGGACAGTTGGGCAACTAATTAAGCTAATTCAGTGGCCACAGGACAGTTGGGCAACTAATTAAGCTAATTCAGTGGCCACAGGACAGTTGGGCAACTAATTAAGCTAATTCAGTGGCCACAGGACAGTTGGGCAACTAATTAAGCTAATTCAGTGGCCACAGGACAGTTGGGCAACTAATTAAGCTAATTCAGTGGCCACAGGTCCCTCTTATATTGGCATTGACTAGGGCATTATGTGTTTTTGTGTTCATGGGAATTTAGACCGAAATCTCTAGAATGACATGACTACTTACTTGGTTGGTGGCCGAGAGATGGCTCGTTGGGGACAACACCCTGAGGTCCTGGTTCCTGGCTCTGCTGTGAAGAAGTGCCTGTAGAAACATGGGCCAAATGGTTAGTTTGGATGTCTGATTCCGCAGTCCTCCAATGTTTTTAGCTAAGTCTGGGTCACATCACTCACCTTCTCCAGGGTCTTGTGGGCTCCTATCTGCTGCCTCCTGACCCACTACTTCACCCGCAACCGAAACATCTACAAATACAGAATAAAGGATTCAGTTTGGTGATATCAGGAGCTAGCAATTCTCTTTTTTGGTGTAGACATGAAGAGTGACATACCAGAGGATCCCGCATGCGAGGCAGGGTACGACTCCCTGCCCACGCTGTGCCGCCCCTCCTCTGTGGTAAGGTCCAGGGGCTGGTCTGAGGAGGCCACAGAGGAGGGGTCGGCCCGTCGCCCTGGAGATCCACCACCTTCACTCCCAGCTGCAGAATCATGCAGCACTGGTCGGCCTCTGCGCCTCCGGGTGCGGCGAATTCGGTAATCCATTTCCAACACTAGAAAAGAAAAGGCATTCTAAGTAAAGTCCTACCTTCTGTCTTAGTTACATATTGCATGCAATCGCAATCTACTTACTTGGAAAATGGATTCCGAAGAACCTCCGCACCCGGGGCATGTGCAGCCGTTTGAGGTCCGACCAATGCTGCATGATCTGCGTGTGGGTGAAGGTGGTGTTGGTCTGCTGTTGGATGGTCGAGATTATCTCCAGGGCGACGTTGCGTTTTTCAAATGTGTTGGGCAGGTAGTCGTACCTGCGCTCCAGCATGGTCTACAAAACATAAACAAAACATCGACTTTACTTCTAAATACCTATCAATATGTGTCAGCAATACATTTTTTTGTGTAATTACATTAACACACACACATTTCTAGTGTTCAGTAATTTCACAATATGGCCTAAATGTTGTTTGGTACGTGTGTTGCGTGCCTTTGGTTGTGCATGTAGTTTATCACATTTTTAACCAAAGCCATTTATTCCTGCGCTTCCTTCACATGTAGAGCAGCATTTTCTAATCTAACAAAAGTCCATCAAATACACTTACGAACATGATGATCTCTTCTTGTTGGCGGGTGAAGATAGTGGGTGCCATCTTGCTTCTTTTTCTCGGCAGCAGATAAGTAACGCCCCAGCGCGTTCCGCACGGCCGTGCGAACGTACGCAATGCCTCAGCGGGTTCCGCACGGCCGTGCGAACGTACGTCACACGCTGGCTTGCTTACTTAAAGGTCCCTGCACACACAGCTGATTATTTTCTAAAATCAAAATGGCACCCAAAAAACCTCCTGGCAAAACTGGAAAGGAGCAAACGGGGAAGAAGGCAGCCAAACGGCAGGAGCCTTCCGAAGGGCCCAAAACCAGGTCGCAGCAGCCAAAAGCAAAATTACGGCCTAGTACCAAAACGCCGGCCAAGCCAACTACCAGCTATGGGCAAAAAAAGGAGCAGCCAGGCAAACCAAAGACCCAGGCCACAAAGGCTAGTATGGCTACTGGGCCAAAAACGGGTAAGAGGGTCCGAAGACCCACCCCACCCTGCCCCACTACAACACCCACAATAGTCCGCAGTAGGTCCCGCAGCCCCCCTCGAGGCCGAACCAGGTCCCGCAGCCCCCCTAGACGCCGCAGCAGGCCACGCAGCCCCCCTCGAGGCCGAACCAGGTCCCGCAGCCCCCCTAGACGCCGCAGCAGGCCACGCAGCCCCCCTCGAGGCCGAACCAGGTCCCGCAGCCCCCCTAGACGCCGCAGCCGGCCATGCAGCCCACAAAGAGGCCGAACCAGGTCCCGCAGCCCCCCTCGAGGCCGAACCAGGTCCCGCAGCCCCCCCAGACGCCGCAGCAGGCCATGCATCCCACAAAGAGGCCGAACCAGGTCCCGCAGCCCCCCAAGAGTGTGCCAAAAAAAAAAAACAGAAGAGGGCCGGCCCTGCAAGATCGCCCTCACCCTTGGTCCGCCCTACTACCTCCAAGGGCAGCACTACTTCAGGCTCAGAACGAAACTCTCCTGCTCGCCCACATTTGGCACCGGCACAGGTGGAAAGGCAAGGTTACTATGCCACATCAACACCTGGGACTTCTGTGGCCAGCCAGGCCAGAACACCCAGTCCCTTGCCCAGTCCTGGCCAATCCCCAGGCAGCCACCATTCCCTGCATTATACCCCACAAACCCAGCCAAGGATGTGACCCCATTTGGATGACACCATGGAGGACCCACAACCCAAAACAACAGGGCGCACATTGCGAAGAGGGCAGTTGAGTGGGCGTTTTGGTGAGGCCCAAATTATGGCCTTGGCTAGTGGCCTGACCTTAGTTTATGATGAGCTATATGGGCGCAGATCAAAAAACACCACCAAACAGCGCAGAGCCAACATCTTGGCCGACCTAACCAGACAAGTGAATGCAGCGGGGGAAGAGTTAAAGGATGTTGTACAGATTCAGCGCAAGATATCGGACCTCAAATATGCTGCGCGGAAGAAAGAAAATCAAAGGCGGATTGACAGGTAAAAATGTTAGCTTTAGGATTAGACTGGATGTTGTATTGGCCACCTGGTTCTAAATTAGCCTAACTCTGTTTTGCAGCATGAAAACTGGAGGAGGTTTTCCCTCCAAACTCAAGTTGACCCCGGCTGAGGAGATGATTTATGGATTGATGCATCCAGTCGCCGTCGAAGGCCACGCGGCCCTAAGGGACACAGATTCCCCGACCCGTCCTGCAGGTGAGTAAGATTTATGTGACCTTTACAATTAGTGAGCATGCACAATTAGACAGTAACACATCTGGGAAGCCAGGCACCTAGGCTGTGGCTTGTAGGTGATTTCTGTGTTGGGCCAGGGTGTGGCATGTGTGTGGCCACTTAACTTTTGATTTTTGGTCCACATACAAGACGTGAATGTACATTGAACCCGAGTGTAAAAGTTTGTTGGTTCCCATTAAACCGGACCTTCACCCTGAATTAATGAAAAGGCCAAACTCTTAAAAAACAATTCCTCAGCATCTAAAATTAATATATTTTACATGTTTAGTCACTAATTTATTATACTTTCCCCCACTGGGCTGCAACTCGGTTCGGGAATTTAGGATACGGGCGCCGCCATCTTGACTCAGAAGCATCACACTTACTGAGGAGAGGAGAGTGGGATAAGGTACAGGGGGCCGGGTTATAGCTGTGCTTTGCTCAGACAGAGCAGAGCTGGGGTCAGGGAAAGGTCAGCAGTCCAAGAATGCAGAGCAGCACAGTCAGGAGGCACTTACTGTTTGCAGGCTGCCTGATAAGATGGCGGATTCCATAAGCCGCCATCTTTGATGTTTAAAGGCTCATAACATGCAGTCGATGCAGGTAGGAAGATTTGTAATGTGGTCAATCTGTATGTACAGGGTGTGGGAAACATATAAGCTAGACTCTTAATCAGAGTGAAGGTCCGCTTTAATGGCCTATAAGGGATGTGGTCAGCCACAGAACAAGCTGAACTTGAATGTTTGGCTTAGTTGAGTAGAACAATGTTGAAGTAGTTGTAGGCCAAAAATTTTTAAACATAATGGCATGGAAATTGAAGCTTATTTGGCCCCGTTGTTGAAGTGCCCATGACAGCTTTGACCCGTTAACTAATTCGGCATATGTCTTTTGACCCGTCAACAATGCATAGGTGTGTGTTTACATAGTGTCTTTGCTTCTCATGCAGGCCACCATCATCGCTCAGCTACTGTGGAATCCACTGCCAGTGTGGACATGCCGTCAACTTCCGTGCAGCCTAGGAGGGAGGAACCGATATATTCTGTAAGTTTATTGAGCAAATGTCGTTTAGCCATGTTACTTTGCATGTTACTACTAACAGATTGACATATGTAGTGGGCAAGCTAACATCTAATTTGTCTCTGTCCATACAGACCCACACACTCATGGATGAAATCCAGGAGCTAGAGGAGGATGGATCCTTTATGTGCCCTTCTGAAGATCTACCCCTGGCCCAGAATCTGCAACTGGTCCAAAATGTTTCACCACCAACTCAGCAGCAGCAGAGGGAATCTGGCAGCATGGTGGCTGCACATGATGGCCAGCATGCACAGACTGACAGTCAAGTCCCCAGTGTTGTCTCTGCTGTTGAGGATAGTGAAAGCATGCCTGTGTCTGTTGAGGGGCCCAGACCAACAGCCTCGGCACGACCCCGAACCAGGGGATTGGGGAGGCGGAATCCGCTACGGCGCAACCAGGGGAGGGGCATGGCAATGTTGGACGCATGGCACCACGAGAGGGTTACCTTCCAGCACCAAAACCAACGAAACCGAGAGGCACTGCATGGCCGGATCGAGACCCTAAATACGACATTACAGGCTGTGCAGAACGAATTGCGGACCCTCAACAGCCACATGGAGACTGCCAACAATGACAACCGTGCCTACAGGGGTGAAATGGTAAATATCATGCACAACATTTTGGACCAGTTGCAGATTCAGAATGCCACACAGGCCCACGTTCGGGCCAATCAGCAAGGGCCACCACCTGGGTACTATGGCCATCACCCATATTAATGTCTCCACAACATGAATCTGTACAACATCTTTGCTCTTAATCCCCCCTGTATTGACTTGTCTGGTGAGGCAAACCAAGATACCCTTGGTGTATGCCTTGGGTTGTGTGTTTTTGATTTGCGCCCATAGAGCTCCTTAGAGTGGTGAGGTAGGCCACTAGCCAAGGCCATATCTGAATCCTCACTGAACGTGCCACTCAAGCTTCTACACCTGTACCAGGTTTACACCTGTGGCAGGGGCAAATGTGGCCAACCAGGATTTTTTGTTGATTTCATTATTGCCATGGTTGATCTAACCATTAATCCTTTGTGGTTACCTAAATTTGGTTTGCAAATTGGAGTGAGCAGCAACTCCAAGTTTGAGCTCTTATTTTTATAAAATAAACAGTTAAAGACACCTGTGGCTCATAAATTTTATTGTCTCTTTTTTGGGTGTCACAGAGAAATATATACTTGGACATTCACACAGTTCACACATCCAAAAAAGAGAGTTGGAAAGCATTAGGCCTGTGGTGAGTAATTACTTCATTACTTATTTGAACACCACAAACATAACGAAACATACACAAAGGGAAAGAAAACTAAATCAACAACACAATGTTAAACAAAGGCCAATACAGGTTACATTAAGCAAAATGGGTCGCGATCAAATTAGTCCGCACACTTTGGCCAGACACACTACTGTGTGTGTCCAGAAATGAGTCCTCCTGGTCTTCGCTGGGTGGAGAGGGAGCAAATTCTACATACCGGGGGACCCGTTGTGAAATTGCAAAATTGTGCAGAACAGCACAGGCCATTATTATGTCTATGACCTTTTTCGGATCATATTGCAGGGCGCCCCCGGTATGATCCAAACAACGAAACCTAGTCTTCAAAAGACCAAAGGCCCTCTCTACCACAGCCCTGGTCTTGCGGTGCGCACAGTTGTAGGCATCCTGGGAGGCATCCTGGGGCCGGAGTACTGGCGTCAAGAGCCACGGCAGCAGCGGGTATCCTGAATCACCTTATACATAAGATTAGGAAAACAAACATGTAAGACCATCAAGGCACCAGCAACATCAATAGGAGGCTATTTGTCAATTGTGTGAGCAACATGAGGCAACATTTGCCACTGTCCCAGTCCCAAACTAAACATCTGTCCTAGAGGTTTACAAAAGGACAACATACAAAGAGTGAGGATGAGGGACAATCATACATATGGATCCCAGCTCTGGGTTTCAAAGTGTGCTTAGGATGTAGGTTTTGCTGACCCCTTATATGCTTTGTGTGAGACCAAAACAGCAGAAACACGCCACATGCACTTTATCCCGCTCTACTCTCGTGTGGAAGTGCAAACCAGCTTAGCAAAGATGGGTCCTAAACTATGCTCAAGTTAAGTGCACGATTCCACACGAGGGTGGTGTAAGAGGGATTATTAAATTAGACAAACAGATAATTTAGAATGTGGCTAATGCAGGCCAAACTTGGCGAAACGCTTGGTTGGTTAATAACTAACATTCAAGTGTGGTTTCACATGGCCAGAAGTTTGTTTAAGGTGTAAGTTTTGCAGACATTACTGCCAAATGCTAATTAAAAACAAACATCCACAACTACATTATGTGTTTATGTTCACTTACCAAGGAGCCATGCACCGGAAAATTCCCCAGACTCAAACCGTCGGTACAATCCTGATCGTCTAAGGATGTACGCATCATGGGCTGAGCCTGGGTAGCCGGCGAGGACGCTAAGGAACCGCATGTCCGGCCCCACCACTGCCTGCACATTAAAGGAGTGGCCCATTTTGCGGTTCCTGGAAAAAAAGGAAGACAAGAAAACATTAGGAAGGCATTTTGAAAAATGAACACACACATTTCGATAAGGAGGGACCATTACAAGGTGGGACCATTACAAGGAGGGACCCTAACAAGGAGGGACCATAACAAGGAGGGACCATTACAAGGTGGGTCCATTACAAGGTGGAACCATTACAAGGTGGAAAGATTACAAGGTGGAAAGATTACAAGGAGGGACCATTACAAGGTGGGACCATTACAAGGAGGGACCCTAACAAGGAGGGACCATTACAAGGAGGGACCATTACAAGGTGGGTCCATTACAAGGTGGAAAGATTACAAGGAGGGACCATTACAAGGTGGGACCATTACAAGGAGGGACCATTACAAGGTGGGACCATTACAAGGTGGGACCATTACAAGGAGGGACCCTAACAAGGAGGGACCATAACAAGGAGGGACCATTACAAGGTGGGACCATTACAAGGAGGGACCATTACAAGGAGGGACCATAACAAGCAGGGACCATTACAAGGAGGGACCATTACAAGGAGGGTTAACCTAAAATGAAACCCCCCAAAAAAAACATTACTTACCTGTATATGTACTCGTCGGCAGCGGGAGGCACCAGGGCGACGTGGGTACAGTCAATGGCACCAATGATGTTGGGCATGTCGGCGATATTATAAAAACCAAGCTTAATGGCGTTTCTGGCTACCATATCATCTGGGAAAAAAATATATTTGGGGGTTAGGGTAGCCATGCCTTCCAAAAAATGTGATAGTGCGCGGCTCAGCGTAGGCTGTGAGATCCCCACGGAGAGGGCACCCAGCCTCTGGAACGAGCCGTTCGCCAAAAATTGCAGGCAGCCAAGCATCTTGGTCATACCTGAAATTGCATGCCCCTTCCTTGTGGTGCGGGCTAACCATGGCCGCAGCTCACTATACAATTTATGGAGGGAAGCGCGATTAAGCCTGGTCAGCTCGAACAGCTCAACGTCATGCATGCCATTGATGTTCATGCGTCGCCGCCGGTGCAATCTGGGCTCTGACCTCAAGATCCCATCAATGCCAAACAGAAGAAGAGCTTGATGCTCTTCAAAGTCACTCTCCATCACGCTTGGCTGCCTAGTCCCGAGGTCAAAAAGGTGCCGTAAGACGCTCGACAAGGAAATGACTATATGGGCGTCGGAATACTTGCCAATCAGCTCTCTGAATTAATCGCCAGCCCATTGCAATGACGTAAATGATTTGACAGATCGAAACATTTTCGATTTCGAAGGAAAACAGTCCCGAAGTTGCGTAAAAACACAAAATTAATTTCGATGGACGAACGAACATATACGTCTATGTTCGAACGTTCGTGCGAGTCGAAAATGCCCCAAAAAAAAGGAAAAAATGACAAACACCCAACAAAACTTTCGATTGCAAATACGAACATAATGACATTTGGGATTTTGAATCGAGCCTAATATGTTTCTATATAAACAGGTTGCCTTTTTATGATGTAGTCAGTGGGTACATCAACTAGAATTTAGAAAAAGAATGGATGAAAGTGGGAGGGATAAAGCCAGAATGGTATTATGGGTGTATAAAAGGAAATAAGTAAAAAGCAGATAATTAAGGGTAGCTGCATTTTGTTTTTAGTCCCCTTTCACAGGTGTAAAACAAAGGATATCCTGCCCCTTAAAGCCCTATAGTCCACAGACATGAAACTATCCCAACTCAGTAAATTTGTTTAGCCTTACAAAAGATGCTTAATTTCACTGAACAGTTAAGACACTCTCGCTATCCAAATATTAGCCTGGCCTACAGTAACAAACTGCAAAATACTAATGAAGCTAATGCTGTTATAGTGGAATATGCAGTCACACAAAAGAGGCTTAACATTAGTGGATCTAGATGTATGAGATTCACAGGGGTCCTCAGTGAAGACACAGCAGGGAAATACTACTTTCTGTGTTTTGACTAGCTGCTGCTAGACTACTTTAAGGAACAGTGCCGGGACTGGTAATAATAAGACACCAATGAGCTCACCCGAAGTCTGTCCCATGTGCTCCAAAGGTGGTCCCCCAGCACTCTGGGTGTGAGTGAGCCTGAAGATTATTATTGCCATTGCCTGAACTGTCATTTAACCCAAAGAAAAATTGATGCAATAGTCTTGAGCAGAAGCAACTTAAATGCAAACACTGGAATCATTAAGTAAGCACTAAGATCCCATTTTCTTCACCATTCCATGAGAGTCACGGTACCCATTTCCAAAGCAACTACACAAACTGCCTGCTGTTACATTGCCAATAGCAATGTTTTGGCCATTGACTCAAAGCAAAGATCATGTAGAGCCAAAAGAACAAGATTAAGGTCCCAAGGTCCAAAAGTTCCTTAACCTGTCCAACAAAAAAAGTTGGTGGATGATTATACAAGTGACACTATGGTGTGTATCTAAACGCTTCTGTCTTTATGTAAATAGCCAATTCCTCTGGTGAGTAGGAAAAACCTTTTGGTGAAGGATAGATGTGCACTATTGCTGACCTACAAGATATTTGAATAACTAGACTGGCTCTACTTTTTTAATATATTTTTAATATCTGAGTTTTTCAACAAACACAGTTATTGACCAAAGTACATTAGCCATAATTGTTTGAAAAATAATACCAATTAAAGATGTGCCCTTGTACTCAGGGAAATAGGAGATAGCAAGAGTAAACCCTTAAAAAGCAAGAAGTTCCCTTGGCATCCACTAGACTCCCACTGCCCAAAACAAGATGCCCCAATGACAGGAAAGCGGGTCACTTTGTGGTCAATATCTGCCCACATCTGTTCCCACCATAGTTTGGGGCTAAAGCTGGCCAGTGAACGAGCCAGGCGGTCATAATTTGCCAAAACACCATCCAGCAGGACCCTCAGCTTGCCCCTGAGTTAGTTTGCGACCAGTCTGGTTGGCCGATGCTGGGGTAAGCTGGGTGGTGTATTGGGCGGAGGGGGAGCAACTGTGGGCACTACCAGGGCCAGGGAGGCAACAGGCCCAGCGGCCCAACGAAGGCACATGACGGGCACACAATAATGGCAGCCTTGGAGAGGCCTTGGATACAAAAGGCCTTGTATTCAAAGTGGTTCAACAGGCCCAGATTATTGTGCAAACCCACATGTGCCATTTGACCAGTACTGTTGGCTGGGAAAGATGGGTCCGCCATGTGGTTATGTAGCAGGCACTATCCGACAATACTCGCAGAGGGGAGAGCTTTGCCATTTGGCCTAAGTGCGTCTGCGTCTGCAATCCGCCAGTACTGTTGGACAGAAGAGCTGGGTCTGCCATGTAGCTACGCGGGGTCAGCAAGCACTATCTGACACTACTAGTGGAGGGGAGAGCTGCGCCATTTGCCAAGTGCATCTGCAATTGCAATCCGCTAGTACTGCTGGACAGAAGAGCTGGGTCTGCCATGTAGCTACGCGGGGTCAGCGAGCACTATCTGACACTACTAGTGGAGGGGAGAGCTGCGCCATTTGCCCTAAGTGCATCTGCAATTGCAATCCGCCAGAACTGTTGGATGGGAGAGCTGGGTCCGACAATATTAGTGGAGGGGAGAGCTGGCCTATGCACACTCTGACATAGACATGCATTCGTTGTTTGTCAGACACCAGTTTTTAAAGGGGCAGCTGCGTGCGTGTGTACCTCAAGCCAAACCAAACTGGGAAGGCCAGAAACTAATTGTGCTATTTGTTTGTTGCAGACTTATTGAAGACCGATATGACTTCAAGCCCAACACCCATGAAAAGAAGACGTTGGCAGAGGAGGTGGCAACCTATCTGAGTGGTGAGGGGACCTTGCCTTACACCCATACACAAATTATGCAGCGCTGGTCAAACCTAGAAAAACAAAGGTTGCCCCGGGTGCGGTGTTTCTACAGCCAGAACTTCCCAGGTAAGTGCATGTACTAGAGATAAGGTAATCTCTCAGGCAGAACTTGTAAAGTAAATTTTACATTTCTATTGTAGCTGGGGAGTTCTGGAGGTGACTCAAGCCCACCCAGAGGCAAGGGGTCCAACCAGTGTCGTAAAGAAGATGGGGTGTGGGTGTAAGGCAACGGCCCCGAACCCTGCAAACTACCTCGTCCTCCTCTACAGCCTCCCCACCAGCAGCCACGGAACACGCTGAAGAGGAGGGGGTATTGGGCTTTGAGTCCTGCAGCAGTCAGGTAGCCCAATAGTCCAAAAACAATCCAGTTGTGTGAAGGAATGGCAACATAAGAGTGCTCTTGTGTTATGCTTCTCTATCCAGGGACTGGGAGTACGCCACGATGGTGCCACCCGAGAAGGGTCCGGCCCCAGACTCAGGTGTGTAAACACAGTTAAGCAGACCAATACACAAGCTGAAGTAACACAATACATGCGCAGACTGGTTACAGCAGGTTTATTTTCTTTACAGACCCTGAAGAAAGGATGCCACCGCAAAGGAGGGTGGCCCCCTAAAAGGGCGCAGAACAATGTTGGGGTAAGTAGGTTGAACTTGGGGGGCCCACTCTGTGGGCCAGAACAGAGGTACCAGGGAGTATTCAGGCCTCCTTTAATCCTCTGTAACAACAACCAAAAGCATCTGAGTGGTAATAGAAGAAAAAAGAGGGTTCTGCTTTAAAATAACAGCACGCTTCACTTTATAAAAACTAAATCTACTGTCAGTAGGAAACTGGGTAGGTAAAGTAAGGGCTTTAACAAAGATAAAATGAAACTATCAAGCTCTGCCAGTAATTTCTGTGATATGAAGAGTAAAACTGATCTTGGTGTGTGGGCGTAATTCTAGATTATTAATTCAGGTGGTGTTTGCACATTTTATGATACATTTCACAACCCCCCCCCCATGAGAAATGCAAATCATCATTACTAGAAAACTTTCAGTTTAAAGAGTGATTTTAACTATTTAAAAGCCTGAAACCTATTTTAATGCAGAGACACCAAAGGCTACTGTACATATGTAAAGCAAATCTACCAGTCCAATATCACCTATAAAAAATACACAGAAAAAGTAGCAGTGCCAGTCCTGCTAGTAAGACCTGCAGAACCCCATGTATTAACTGCCCAGTGCAAGCATAGTATTTATTAGAAATGTTTCCATTTTAGCTATAAATAGATGGCATCAATACTCAAAAAAGTTGGGACAAAAGTATAGAAAATTAAGTAGTATTAAAGAAAAACAGTCCTATGATTATGCTTAAAAAGAGCATGTTAGAGAGGCAGAGTCTCTTAGAAGTAACGATTATCAAAAGTTTACAAATCTGTGAAAAACTGGAAGACTAAAAAAAAAAAAAAAAACAGTGGTCAACTTTAATTGCAAAGCCTTTAATATTCCACCATCTACAGAGGCAGAAAAAACACTTTTCACACACAGCCGTTTGCGTGGGAAAAGTCCTGCATGTTGCGTTTTCAACGCAATGCAAAACCATACACATTGCGTTAGAAACGCAGCATGCAGAACTTTACCAATGCAAGCGGCTAGCACACCTAGGTAAAGTTGCTGCATCTCTAACGCAACTCGTATAGTTTTGCATTGCATTGCAAAATGCAACATGCAGGACTTTTCCGACACTAACTGTTATGTGTGAAAGGGGGTTTTCTGGCTCTGTTTGTAGATGGTGGAATATTAAAGGCTTTGCAATTAAATTTGACCGCTGTCAACTTTTCCCACAAAGGGCCTTAATCAGTACTGGATGTTCGAGATCTATGTGCCCTTAGGCAGCACAGCATTAAAAGAAGACATACATCTGTAATGCAAATCACTGCTAGGGCTCAGGAATACTTCCAGAAATCATTGTCCAGGAATATAGTTCACCCTAAAATCCACAAATGCAAGTTAAAACAATATCATGTGACAGGCCTGCTGTAATGTAGTAATGTAGCGCCTAATAGAGGCCACATAAACTGCAGTCTATAATGCTAACCATAGACAATCTGAATAGTCTAGCTAAAAATGTAAAGCAAGAGACTATATTGTCTATTGTCTGTTTTAAATTGAATAATACTAATAGTTGTGGTCAGCTTAAAGTGGTCCTTCACTCTAAATAAGAGCCTATCTTATATGTTTTCCACACCCTATACATACAGATTGCTCACATTAAAAATCATCCTACCTGCACGTTATGAGCCTTTAAACATCCAAGATGGTGGCTCATGGAACATCAGGCAGCCTGCAAACAGGAAGTGCCTTCTGACTGTGCTGCTCTGCATTCTGGGATTGGTGACCTTTTCCTGACCCCAGCTCTGCTCTGTCTGAGCAAATCACAGCTATAACCCGCCCCCCTGTACTTTATCCCACTCTCCTCTCCTCAGAAAGTGTGATGCTTCTGAGTCAAGATGGCGGTGCCCGTATCCTAAAGTCCTGATCAGATTTGCAGCCTAGTGGGGGAAAGAATAATAAGTAAGTGACAAAAAACTTAAAATATATTCATTTTAGATGCTGGGGAATCATTTTTTAAGAGTTTGGGCTTTTCAATAAATCATGGTGAAGGTCCGGTTTAACTGTAGCTCTTCAGAGCATAAGATTTTGTTTTAGAAATTAGTGACACATTTGCATCTCCCCATTCACTGACTGCCAATTTCAACTGATCCTAGCTTGTCCAGGCATCAGCCTTGTCAGAAAGATGCCACCAGTACTAGTAAGATTTCACTGCAAACCTGTAAAGGAAATTATTTCAGATTTAGAGGCGCCCTAAATATTTCATACCAAATTGTTCATGACACTTGCTAGTGTCTGTACAGTACATTAAAAGATTATTTTTTGGCAGGTGCATCTCTCACGGCATGTGGTTCTTTTACTGCTTATGGCAACTTACATTTTGTGAAGTTCAGGGATAGCTCCAGGTTTATGCAGTGGCATGATGCTCCATACATGGTGATAAAGTTGCATGTATGTTGAATACTGCTACAGAATAGAAAGAAAAGAATATTAGAAGGAATGAAAAAGTATAGAAGGAATGACAAAAAGAAAGAGAAATAAAGAATGAAAGATTAGAAAAAAAGAGAATAAATGAATGCCAGAAAAAGAAAAGAATTAAAGGAATGACAGAAAAAAAGCAGAAAAGCGAGTGAGAGCGAATAGGAGAAAAAAATACCATTTTGTGAATACTCACCTGTAAAATGGGTATTATAAGTATGTCACACACCCCACTTCAAACATTAATAATTACAATAGGGTTAACTCACCGCTAGGTGGCAGCATTGCAGAGAATCTCCAAAAATTCAACAGGCCCCTCCCGGTCTATACATACCTGGTACCTCCCAACAATCACCCAGTATTAGAACAGCAGTAAGACAAGGTACCAGGAACAAACAATGTAACCCTCAACGTAAAGAACTAAACTTCACCATATAAAGAGCCAGGATACCAAAAAGGGCGGGTGAAGTGGGGTGTGTGACATACTTATAATACCCATTTTACAGGTGAGTATTCACAAAATGGTATTATTCTAAGTATGTCACACACCCCACTTCAAACATTAATAATTACAATAGGGACATCCAACAGCAGTGTCCAGAAAAGGGTGGGTATCCGACCAGGCAATAACGCAGAAAAAACTCAAACCACTGCAGCCTGCAAAACCTTGCGGCCAAAAACAGCATCCGCTGAGGCCCGCACATCAACCTTATAGAACTTAGAAAAAGTATGAACAGAAGACCAAGTTGCAGCCTTACACACTTGTTCAACTGAAGCCTGGTGCTGAAAAGCCCAGGACGCACCAACCGCACGAGTAGAATGAGCAGTAACGCGAAAAGGAGGATCCTTCCCCTTAGCTGAATAAGCTCCAACAATGGCCTGACGAATCCATTTACTAATGGAAGACTTGGCCGGAGCCAAACCCTTCCTAGGCCCACAGGGCACAACGAAAAAGGCATCAGTCTTACGAAAAGAAGACGTAGCACGTAGATAGTACCTAACACAACGTACAACATCCAAGCAGTGCAAAGCACTCTCCTTGACATTCTTAGGCTTAGGACACAAGGAAGGAAGAACAATGTCCTGGTTAAGATGAAAAGCAGAGACCACTTTAGGGAGAAAGTCTGACTTGAAGCGAAAAACCACTTTGTCCTGATGATCCTCGAAATAAGGAGCCTGAATAGACAAAGCTGCCAACTCTGAAACACGCCGAACCGAAGTGATGGCCACCAGAAAGGCAACCTTCTGAGTAAGAGTGGACAGAGCAATATCCCGCAAAGGCTCAAAAGGAGGAGCCTTAAGAGCAGAAAGAACCAAATTCAAATCCCACACTGGGAGCAAAGGCTTCCTAGGAGGCCGCACATGCGAAACCCCCTGGAAAAAGGTCTTGACCAAGGAATGGCTAGCAAAAGACTTCTGGAAAAAAATTGACAAAGCAGAAACCTGCCCCTTCAAAGTACTCAGCTGAAGACCGGAGTCCAACCCCGACTGAAGAAACTCCAAAATCCTAGACACAGAAAAGACCCGGCAAGGCAAAGACCTAGCCTCACACCAATCAATATAAGATCTCCAATACCTGTAATAGATGGAAGAAGAAGATCTATTCCTGGCACTAATAAGAGTCCGAATGACCGCATCCGAAAGACCCTCCTCCTTTAAGATGGAGGTTTCAGCAGCCAAGCCGTCAAAGCCAGCGTTTGTAAACTGGGGTAACATAGTTGACCCTGTGTGAGAAGATCCGGCCGAAGAGGCAGATCGAACTGATCTACGGCCAGACGAACGATGTCTGCGAACCACACCCGCCTTGGCCACCTTGGAGCCACGAGAATGGCGGGAACTCCCTCCAGAACCAACTTTCGCAGAACCCTGCCTAGCATGGGAATCGGAGGAAACAGATAAAGAAACCCCAGGTCCCTCCAGCTCAGGGCCATGGCATCCACCGCCAGAGCCAGAGGGTCCCGGGACAGGGACACAAAGGACGGAAGCTTGTGATTGTGACGAGAGGCAAACAGATCCACCTCCGGCGTCCCCCACCGGAGACAAAGCGACCGAAACACCTGGGGATGGAGAGACCACTCCCCCCGACGGGACGCACACCGGCTCAGAAAGTCCGCCTCTGTGTTTTCCACTCCCGGAATGTAAACTGCCGAGGTGCAAGGGACATGAGTCTCCGCCCAGACTAAAATCAGAGACACCTCCCTGTGGGCACCCAGACTGCGAGTCCCTCCTTGGTGATTGATGTAAGCAACCGCCGTCTGATTGTCTGATCGAACCTGAACCGGCAGACCCTGTAAATGATGCGTCAAGTGAGACAGAACCAACCTGATGGCTCGCAATTCCAGAACATTGATGGGCAAGTGGGCCTCCTGAGGGTCCCACTGCCCCTGAAACTGAAGATCCTTCCAAAAACCTCCCCAGCCTGACAAACTGGCATCCGTGGTGACAGTTTCCCAAAGCGGGGTCAGAAACAACCTGCCCTTCAGAAGGTTGTCCGAGACCAACCACCACAGAAGGGACTGCCGAACCCGAGGGGACAATCAGAAGGACCGATCCAACGACCCCGGACGCCGGTCCCAAGACGCCAAAAGATGAAGTTGAAGAGTCCTCGTATGAAACTGTGCAAAGGGAACTGCCTCGAACGAGGCCACCATCAACCCCACCAGTCTCATCCCCAGACGAATGGACGGATGAGGATGGGAGAGAAGCAACTGGGTCAATTCCTGAATCAGCAGAACCTTGGCCTGAGGGAGAAACACTCTGTGCTGGCAGGAGTCCAACGACATCCCCAGAAAGGTCACCACCCTGGCCGGAACCAGCGAGGACTTGGGGTAATTGATCACCCAGCCGAACCTCTCCAGCATAGACACCACCATGCTGGTGTCCCCCTCTGCTTGACTGAAGGAAGGCGCCATGATGAGAAGATCGTCCAGGTAAGGCACAATGCGAATCCCCTGAGCTCTGAGCAGGGCCATCACCCCCGCCAACACCTTGGTGAACACTCTCGGAGCAGAGGTGAGGCCGAATGGAAGAGCCACAAACTGAAAATGCCGATCCTCCACCACGAAACGAAGGAGCCGCTGATGAGCTGGGAAAATCCGAATGTGCAGGTACGCATCCTTGATGTCTATGGACGTCATAAAGTCCCCCTGCCGAAGCGAACCGATCGCAGACCGCAGGGTTTCCATGCGGAACTTCCGGGGACGAATAAACCTGTTGAGAAACTTCAAATCCAGAATAGGACGGAAGGACCCGTCCTTTTTGGGGACAGTGAAGAGATTGGAGTAAAACCCGCGCCCTACCTCTGAAGAAGGAACCGGGCAAACGACAGCTAAGTCTAGAAGATTCCTTACCGCCGCCAGGAGCCCCTGCGCGGCCAAAGGATCCAAAGACACCCGAGACCTGAAGAACCTTGGAGGAGGACGGGACTCGAACTCCAACTTGTAACCGGCCGAAACCACCTCCCGGATCCATCTGTCCGAGACCTCCTGGTCCCACACCCGGGAGAAAAGTCGCAACCGTCCCCCCACCCGAACGGGTGAGGGCGCCCCCTCATTGCTGGGCGGGCTTGGCAACTGGCTTGGGCTTGGCGCCCCAGACGCGAACGGGACGGCCACGGCCTTTACCCCTATTCCAACTGGCGCCCCTGGAGGCCAAGAAGCCCGCACCCCTGCCGGCTCCGGCTCCCCGAAAGGACGGATTGAAGGAGACCGTCCCCCGAAAGGAACGGCGAAATTTCTTGCGCTGAGGTAACTTACCTCCCTTGGCAACAGAATCCAGCCTCTCACCAAAAAGCCTCAAACCCAAAAAGGGAAGAGCCGTGAGCGATCTTTTAGAATTAAAATCAGCCGTCCACTGTCTCAACCACACACAGCGACGGATAGCCACCAGCAAGGCAGTAGCCCTACCACACATCAACATGGCATCCTCCTGAGCGGCCAGGATAAAGGACAAGAAGGAATCACAGCGCTTAAGCGCAAGAGACTCATCACAGGTAGGCTCGAGATCCACACCCAAGTCCCTGACAATAGACCTGACCGCAAAAGTCAAAAGAGCCAAAGCACAGACAGGCCTTAACACCGAACCCGCACATACAAAGCCATGGCGGGCCAGCTGATCAATCCGGCGATCCTCGCCGTCCCTGAGCGAAGTCGTGTCAGGGGAATGCACGACCGCCGTGTTGGACAGTCCCAAGACCGGAGTATCTACCTCAGGGGGGACAGACCAACGCTTCATCAATTCCGCCGGAAAAGGATACTTCCTATCCCAGCTAGACGGCACACCGACGAGACGCGTAGGTTGCTCCCATTGCTTGAAAACAATCTCTTCAAAATGCTGTTGGCTGGGAAACTCCAAGCGCTGCTTGGACACCCCAAAAAGCTGACCCTTAGGCCTAGGAGCAACCACCGGAGGATCCAAATCCAAAACCTCAAACATCTGAGTCAGAATGGTAGATGAATCGAGAGGAAGGCCCTCAGCCTGATCCCCCTCAGCACCCAGCAACTGCTGAACCTCAGAATCTTCTTCCTCAATGAGTTCACCATCTTCAAGGGGACGATCCGACCAATCCAGATCTCCAATACCTTCCTCATCTGAATCCGGCGGAGGCGGAGACAGATGCTTCCGCTTAGCTGGAGCCTTCTGAGCGGCCATTGCGGAAAACCTTTTCTCAAGGCTGGTCAAATGGGCACATACCTCATATTGCGAATCCCCGCCCAGGACAACGTCACACGGGGTCCGGAATAAGCGAGGGGGAGAGGGAGATGGCGCGGCCGACGAAGTGCTAGGCACCGGAGTACTGGACTGCCGTGCAATGTTCCGCTGTGCACATGGGATACACAAAATGACATCATCTCCCTGGAGCGGAGTCCCACAACCCCCGCACACCTTGGATTGTCCCGAAGAACCATTTCCGGTATCTGTGGCAGCCTCCATGTGGTGAAATTTATGGTATTCGCGGAACCCAGGGATTTATGCAGTACGCGACCCGGGATGCCCCCTAATTATCTAAAATTGTCTAAAAATATATATATATCCAATGAAGGAAAAAATATATTTCTAGAAAACAACCCCCCACAAGCCAGGTATATAAAACCGGGAGAGCCCTGCCAGACGGGATCCCAGGATCTGAAAGACACAAAAGAACAGGGACAACAGTCAATCCAGGCACAGTAATACCTATGAAAACATACAGAAATATCATACCAATACAACCCCCCCCCCCCCATTAACCATAGACAAAAAGAGATGGTTAATATATCCAGCCAGCGCCTTAAAAAGGCGGGCGGGAGCGAGGAGGAGGGAGAAGGAGGGGGACGTAAGGCGGGGGGCCAGGCCACCAGTCCTATGTGACCCAAAACAACCCCCGCAGGCAAATCTGCCAGAAACGCCTACCTGGAGAAGAGCAGAAGCGCAGCAAGGCACCCGCAGCAAGATGGCGGCCCGACCACCGCTCCGTGTCTGCGAGGGAGGAGAAGACGAGCCCCGGGAGCGCGGGAGCCGAGAAAGCCCCGCCCCTTCAAACAGGCCAATCAGCGCAAGGCCCGCGCGCGACGCGGTCCCGCCCCCCTGCGGCGTCATCGCAACAGCCAGACCGGCGAAACCGCGCTCACCTTCCAGGACGGGACCCGCCCCCCCGGCTCCTGAGGGGAGAACCGCCAAACTCGCTCAAGCAGCACCCGCAAGTAAAAAACACACACAAGGCAGGTCAAGTCAAACACGCCACAGTAAACAGCGCAGGAGCCCTCACAAAATCAGCCAGTTCAGCAGCCACACTCACACAACCATGACACCCGGAGTAAGGAATAAACTACTGTCCCAGGGCTAGACACAAACCTGTAACCGCTGACTAACCACTAGTTAAATGGGGCATCCCACATCCGGATCACCACTCCGGGAATCCCGCTATGCCCCGCAATGAAGGGTCGAGCGGAGGAGCTAATCTCCTAGGCACCAAAGGTGCCGGCTACCTTTTGCCCGGCCTACAGCCGAGGCTGGGAGGCTGCCAGTTAACAAGTATGCTACAAAACAAGAGCCGGGCAGAAATAGACCACTGGGGGGGGGGGCCGGGGGGGATACCCCGGCTACCTGCAAGCAGGAGACTTCTTTCTTCTGTCTTGTCGCCACCTTGCAGAGAACAACACTGGGTGATTGTTGGGAGGTACCAGGTATGTATAAACTGGGAGGGGCCTGTTGAATTTTTGGAGATTCTCTGCAATGCTGCCACCTAGCGGTGAGTTAACCCTATTGTAATTATTAATGTTTGAAGTGGGGTGTGTGACATACTTAGAATAGAAGAGATGTAAGGAAAGAAAGAAATAATAGAAAAACTGTTACAAAAAGAGAAAGAATAGTGGGAATGACAGAAGAAAATAATAGAAGGAAAGAAGAAAGAAAGAAAAAAGAATGGCAGAACAAACAGATGAAAGAAAAAAAAGAATTGATGAAAAGAAAAAGTCTAACAAAGAATGGAAGGGCTGACGAAAAGAACAGAAGGAAAGAGAATGGTAGAACCAACAGGTGAAAGAAAGAAACAATAGATGGAAATAAAGAAAAAAAATAGAAGGACAGAAAAGAATAGAAGGACTGACAGAAATAACATAACAAGCAAAGAAGAAAAAAGGAAAATGAATGGAATAAAAAACAAGCATGAAAGAAAAAAGGATAAAAGGAAGAAACACAGAAGGACTTACAGAAAGAAAGGCTCTCCCAATGGCCAATCTGTCCTTGGCTGACAGTTCTTAATCCTAGTTACTGAACAGCCCTGCGTCCTGCATAGGAGCTGCCCAGGGTAGAGGAAATGTGGTAAGCCCTTCCAATGTGCAGGGGCCACTGGAGCCTGCCCGGGTACGCCTAGTACTGCTGCCTACAGTGATGAAGGACAATATCAATGCTGCAGAAAAGAAGATATTTTAGAACAAAAAATGCTCCAATCCAGACAATGGGATCGATTCAGAGCCAGGTGAGAATTTTCACTCCTTTTTTTAGGAGAGAAAACTGCAATTGATTTTCTGTCTACCTTGGGACTGATTCAGAGCCAGGTGAAAATTTACACCCGGTAGACAATGAAAGTGAATGGCAGTTTCCTCTCCTAAAAATGAGGTGGGTGTGGTCTGATCACAGAGATTGATGGCCGCCTGAAAGAAGAGCTTCTCCACCAACCCTCAATAGGCAAAGGTATAGCCTGGTCAAGAAAGCAAACCAGCGCTGCCAAGTCTCCCACAGACTCTGGGACTCAGCTGAGCAGGAATATTCCAGAGCTTTTTCAGACACTGAAAGATGAATAGGGCTCGCAGGCCTCCAATATGGTGCCGGCTGGTTTCCCCTGCCCTTTGAATGCCACAGAAGAATCAGAATTGACAGAAAGCCTTACCGCTGACCTCTTATCAGTGATCAGACAGCTACCAACTAAAGAAGAGATGGCTGAAACACAATGGACATTAAAAACAGTATTTTGACAGAACTCACAGAGATCCGTTGAGACCTATAGAGTGGATAAGCTAGAGAAGCTTGAGATATTCAAAAAGAGAGCCACTGCCTGCCATCTTAACTAGATAGTATGGGTACATAATCATCACCTGCACAGAAAGATAGAAGATCTCAATAACAGGGGCCATAGAAACAAAATAAGGATCCGCAGGTTAGCAGAATCAGTGGACAAGGATCAGATGCCTGAACTCTCAGAGCAATCTTTAATTCTCTATTAGATCGCCCCGCCAGTATATCCGGTTGAGCTGATCAGGGCACACAGGGAGCTGAGACCTCGCAAACAGACTCCCAGCCTTGGGACTTTGTGTGTTGCCTTGAAAGCTTTAAATTTAATGAAGATATACTGGGCACAACCAAATCTCAAGACCCAATCATGTTTAACTCTACAAAATTCTGCTCTGCACCCGCCGCTCCAAGCCCTGAGAGATCGAGCAATACCCTATCGCTGGATATTCCCCTTGACCCTGACCGTCACCTCACTGGAAGACCGTCCAGAATTTTGTCTGAAACTGAGGCTGCCTCTGGTGGAGACTCTGTAGCCGACTTCTGGATCCTGGACACCATGGCAGACCCACAGGGTGACTCGTTGAAGGACAGGGGATCACATCATACCTCCCTTTCTGCAACTCCCGTTTGTGACGCTGCCGACATGGTGCCCATGCGAGTGGATGATGATTTCTGAAAAACCCCCTCAACTTGCAGGAATGTGGATTAGCTTTCTTTTTTCCTTGCTCAGGACAGCCCTAGTGTGTTGCAGAGGTGCTCATAAAAAAGCTGGAAACTTGATTCTGCTTGAAGACCCATGCTGTGAACTTTGAAGGTTGTATCTCTCTTTTCTCTATTTTCTTTTAAGCCATTTTTTTTTTTTTACTCCATCAGCATGCGGTCGTTTCCCTGTAGCATATTGTATATCTGAGAAGAACCTGAGGCCTGTTAGGCTTGGGAACTTGCTTCAGAGAAGCACTCCTATCTCCGTTAGTGGGGCTGTCAGGTCTGGAGTTCCCCCACAACATGGAAGCCTGTTTCTGCCTTGCATAGACCTTGCCTGTCCCCACTTCCTGCTGTATGCTGCTCCACCAGCAGGTGGCCCTCTGCTGCAGAGGTGCTGGTGATTGGCCATCACCTGTGCTATTGGCTTCCTTCTCTTTATAAGCTGATCCAAATTTGCAGCCGGTGGATCAGCATTACAATGTCTTCTTATACCCACACCCGAACTCGGAACTCTGAATCTTGAACTCAGAACTTCTGCTACAGCCTTTGTGTTTTACCTTCCCTTTCTCAGCCGTGTATCCACTTTTGGACTTTGGGCTTTCACTGGATCCTTATGTGTGCTTGTTTCCTGACCCCACCTGTGTATATGTACAGCAACCAGAGTGTGTCTATGTTTTCCGGGTTTAGCTATATTTCTGCATTGCAGCCGTAGCACTCAGTGATCACCTGTATTCTTGTATAGTTACCTCAACACATGTTTATATGTCCACTTGTAAATCTGTACAGTAGCCTGGTTGGAGTGTGCTCTGTTCACTTATAACTGTTTATCACCATTAAACACGGTTTGCCGCATATCCGCCTCTGTCTCGCAGCCTCAATTACTGGTCATTCCACTCTGCTGAGAAATCTGTGACAGGGGCGTTATAAGTACTGTTAGAATCTTAATAGCTAATGTATTCCTACAGACAGTTCTCGTAGGTTGTTGGACATGATCGTTGCGAGAAAGTTTACCTAGATTGCTTTTATAACTATTAACTAATAATTTTGTAATAGCACAGTTTATAAGGTTTAAGGTATAGTTAACTACCCAGAACCTGAGATGGATGGAATGGAGCTTGTTCGATTGTTAGACTTCTTAAAGGGCGTGTGAAGGTATATGTCACCTAAACTCTTGGCCTCTTCATGGTTGATAGCGGGAAGTTGATGTGGCCATTTTAATGTGACTTTTCAGTGGTGGCAGTTGCCTGGCTACTTGAGCCCCACACGATACATCTGTGTTATGTGGAGATCAAGAAGCCCCTACTTGGGTATGTCTTAGGTGCTCTGCTCCTCTCAATAGAGACATTAAAACCCTCAGAGGAATGGGGCTAGTTTATGACTGGATCTCCCTAAATAACCTCTGTTTTTCCTTCTCAGTCTAATGCCGTGTCCTCCCTTGCTCTCCCCCTTTATAAGAGAGATCCCCAAATTCTTCTTCCCCTCCACCTAATTCCCTCCCCCTACTTTCATTTCACCTGTCTTCTTTTTAATTTTTTAATTGCTACATAATTTTTCATTCGCCTAGCCTCTTGGTCACCCTCCCCTTTTTTATCTAGTTCCAAATATCATTTTTCATTCTCCTGCCCTCTCGGAACCCCCATTTTTTTCTAGTTCAACCTCCCAGGACCCCTTACCTTAAATAAGGGACAATGTACATATTGGTTAATGTAAGGATACCTGGCTATCAGTCACTTCAGTTGCTGGCATTTATTAAGGGCAGGGCGGTTGCTGTTTTCGGGACCCCAGATCTCTTACTGGCAGTTTGTCTCATCAGGGGGAGATATGGGACCCGGAAAAGGGGCAGCCTGACGGCCCTTTCTGTCCTTTATTTATTTGAAGATTTACTACTATTAGGTGCATATCTCAGCCTTATACACGTCATCTGTGGTTAGTAGAACATTGATCCGTAGATTGATAGTAGCCCAGAATGGAGAGTCGATGGTCTCAACCTTCCCCCTATCATCCAGAGCACACAGCAAAGCATTATACATATTGGAAGGCCACTGACTAAATTGTTAAAATTTTCTGGCCCTTGCCTCATCAGAGCGGCAACGTATAGAGTATGTATGCTAAGGAGTTGTGATGCTCTTGATCATTATTCAGAAAAGATCTGAATAAGTAGAGCTTGTACAAAATATCATGGTTTGGGCTGATCTCAGTAGTAAAAATGAATGTCCTCTCACAGATGTTATACCTAATACACTGTATTCTGGTCGAAGCTCCAAGCGCATTGGCTTAGAAATGTTAAATCCCAATTCTCTAAATTTCTGTGGGCAGAAAAAAGAACTAGGGTGGGTTATAAAGAAATGACAGCGGCAAAGGAAAATGGAGGCCTGGGGGTTTCAGATATAGAAACCAAAGCGACACACCTGGGCCATCTGCTAGACTGGAACCTATCGGTCGCTGATAGGGATTGGGTTCACATGGAAAGATCACTTAGATCTGATCGGCTTCTGATGGCAGCCTGGATGGATCCCCCTTCAGTGACCCAACATCCACTAATCTCAGCCACTCTGAGAATTGTTGTTAGAATCTTTAAGACTAGGAAAGAAATATCCTCTGTCCCCATCCCACTCACTCCTGTCCTGAACAATCCAAGTTTTCCCCCAGGGCTTGACAAAGGCTTTTGGTCACTCGCTATTCTGAACACTCCCCCTCTGGTGAAGCACGTCTTCAGCAGCAGAGGCTTTAAGTGGAAAGATGATGTTGAGGGGGAAGGGGGAGTCATCCTCCCACTCTGGAATTACCAGTTAAGGCAGTGGCTAAACGCTCATCCACACCATGCAATCTATGCCAGAACCCCGGCCTCCTTTGAGAATGCCATTATGGGAATGGCTCTATAGGATCATCTCTTATCATGGGCATACAAATTTCTCTTGGGCCGGTGGTATTCACGAGAAATGGAAGGGCTGTTGGGAATAAGACCTGGGGATTTCTTAGCAAGAGGGGAAAAAAATCTGCAGAATTGCCCACAGGAAAATTAAACTGCTGTCTCGCTGGTATATGACCCCGGAGGTTCTTCAATAAAAGTACTCATCGGTATCTGATAAATGCTGAAGGTGCAAAGAGGAAAGAGGGACCTTATACATATCTGCTGGCATTGCAGACTAATTCAAACTACTGAAAGAGAGTTCATACTATAATAGAAAACAACCCTTTACATTTGGAATACTCACCACACCACATAGTACACGGATTAAGCTTTCTAGGTGCACCCAGATTGTAGTAGTGGGCTCATCTTTCTGAAAGTAATTCCTCGAAGAATGGTTGCACAGGGCTTCCCTAAAAAAGCAGAATAAAAAACACGCTCTCCTAAAATATCGATATGCAAACCAGAAAAAACAAGCTAAATCTGAAAGTGCAAGGTCCCCCGAACAGAACAATACCCAACATAGGTAGCATAGTATAGGTACATTTAACCCTTTTAACAGCCAGCCTACTTGAAATTTTGTCACCTACCACTCTCATGGTAGTAAAAAATTAAATTCATGAGAAAAAAGCATGATAATTTTACTGTTGGTGAGTCACCAGATAGAAAGACAATGAAAGTCTAGCACTTTTTACTACATGTAAAAAGGGGTAAAACATTTAATACTTTTCTCAGGAGTAAAAAAGTGCCATTAACTTTCATTGTCTTCCTATATGGTGATTCACTAAAAGTGAAATTCTCAGGCTTTTTTCTCATGATTTGAATTTTTTACTACCATGAAACTTTTTTTCAACTCTTGAACTCGTGAATCAAGGCTGATCATTGTGTCAGAATACGGAGCATTCCCCAGAATGTACAAGCAAATTCTGGACGTGAATGCTTTCCTATCTGCAGACCTCTGGTGGCACTGGATAAATAACCTTCATTAAATCAGGGACAGTCGCAGTCAAGGAGACATACTCAACAAAACAAAACATCCCCTTTTGCTGTTGCAGTGACCCACAGGACCAACCTGGGACTTTTCTCTTCAGACCCACTTTCCCAGGGGAAGGTACACAATGACCATGAGATGGTCATTGTGAGTTACTAAACTGATGTCAATCAATGCCTTAAACACGTATGGCCTGATATATCAAGCACTTCTGCCAAACAGTGCCCCATTGGTGCAAATTAAAATAGTGCAAAATATGATTTATATATTTTTTACATTGGCCCATGTTTTTTTCAGTGCAAGAAGCACATTTACTAAAATGTTAGCAGTGCAACAACATGCAAAAACAAATCTAAATTATATTTTGCACCACTCTAATTTGCACCAATATGGCATTGTCTGACAGAAGTGCTTGATAAATGAGGCCCTTAATGATCCAAGGCTCCCCCTTGCTGGGAGACAGCCAGGGGGAGGCCACATACAGTTTTTACTGGTAGAATTTAGGATGATCATTCCTCTACCCTCAAAACTCCTCAGATAACATCTGTATGATCTACAATTAGGAGTGTAATTCAGGGGCCCTTTATCAGGGAATCTGTAACAATCTTGTAGAATATTATACTAATTATAGGGCTGATTCAGCACTGTGAGAATTTTTTTCTCAATTTTTTTGTGAGAAAAAAAATGTATAATGATTTTTTTTACTTAGTGCAGTTCAGAGCCATTTTTATTAAATTATAAATTATTAAATTATGTACAGCTAAACATGAGCCTCGATTCAAAGACACATTCGTCTGGACTTCCATAGCTGTCTGTGAAAGTTTGGGTGGGTGTTAGTCTTTTTTTTGCTTTTTGTCGTTCATTTTTCATTCGTACGAACGTTCGGGAATGTGCTTTCGCTGAACGGAAGCAAATCGGAACATTTCCGTTAGTTCGGATCATTTTCCAAACAAAATCTGAAATTTTCCGTTCGCTCAGATAACTTCCGTTGTTGGGATGGGTTTCCGTCTGATTCAGAGAGCTGATTTCCGACGGATCATCACCCTATAAATCCGTTTCATTTCCGATCCACTTACGGAACCTTTGAGGGCTCGGATTGCTATTGTTGAACATGTTTTGGGGCTATGTGGAGTCTGCGTGCCTTTAGCACCAAGGCATTGCATGTATCAGCATGGACGAGGCCATAAATTGTATAGCAATGCATACCTGAATCAATACATTTCATGTATGCCTTATAGATGCATTTTAATGCTGACCTAAATTAGTCCTTAGCATGTAAACATTTATTTTCCCACACATCCATATAATTGCTATATTTTTTTAGACTTATGTCCTTTGTGAATTATATTTGGATTGCTGAACTTGAATATTAATGTATTGTATGAGTTATTGTTTTAGTTGGTTACCTTTGCTTTGTGTAATTATTTTATATTTGGTTGCAGGAACTACAAGATGTGCCACTCGCCCCTTGCTCCTGATGCCCGTTCTTTGCCTGCAGGGCCAGGGGTTCTCTAATTGGGCACTATGCAAAACCCAGCCCGTGGCAAGGGCCCTCTGGCTTTTGAAGTCCAGATTTAGGTGTTTGGACCATACAGGGGGGGCACTGCAGTATGACACCAACAAGGTTATACCAATATTTTAATTTACATTTTTTAACAGGGACCACACGTGCCAGAGTGGCACAACTGAGTGTCAGGAGTGTCAGGACCCTTCAGCTGGTGGGCGAGATGCAGGAGCTGCGCAACTCGTTGGGGACCACAGATGAAGAATAATGTTCAGTGGCCTACCATTGCTATGTATTTTGTTTTTTATAGCTGTTAAAATTTGAAATTTTCAAAACATTTTAAAATTGTATATTTTATGATGGAATAAAAAAAATGTTACATTGTCATTTCGTTTACAAAATACATTAACACAAAACTAATGGGCCCAGAAATATTTAAATATGAATATTCACATGACCGAGAAGTGATTTGGGTAAGTTTTAGGGGGCTAAAATGGAAGAAGAACCTAACCGAGAAGTGGTTTGGGTGAGCTTTAAGGGTCCAAAAGGGACGATGGAGGATAGTGCTAAGTGATTTAGCTACACATTGTAGTAGAAGTGAGGGTGGCAAATATGTAGCCGAGCACATTTAATG
This sequence comes from Gastrophryne carolinensis, assembly GCA_027917425.1. Classification (NCBI taxonomy): domain Eukaryota; kingdom Metazoa; phylum Chordata; class Amphibia; order Anura; family Microhylidae; genus Gastrophryne; species Gastrophryne carolinensis. The sequence goes on along the minus strand of CM051237.1, from coordinate 380,689,598 downwards.
AGTTAAGTTTGTAGTGCGCAGGCGCAAGATCGTAAGGATTTCCGTCTGGACGAATATTTATTGAAAAAGGGAAACAGAAACTAACTGGAAATGTAAAGGATTCGTTGGAGGATACGATGGGAAAAGGGCAAAAACTAAAGCCTACGTTGAAACATGTGAAAATGAAACGGAAAAGTCTGGATGGAAAATGACATCCTTGTATTCGTAATCTGCCGTACCAAGGGACGGAAACTTTACAGAAGGTTTTCAATGCATGCACAGAATATCTTGTGCACTCATACGAGAACGGAAACATTTCACAAAAAAAACAGATCGACACTAAAACGGAAGTTTTTAGTTGTCTCTCTGAATCGAGCCTATGGTGCCATCAGGCAGCGAGTGTCTATTTTTCTAAAGACAATGGGGTTGATTCAGCAACAGGAGGATATGCGCAATACCCGTTTTTTGGAGTAAAAGGTGCACTTAATTTTTCATTTTCTACCCTGAGTGCACTTTTAACTCCAAAGTGCACTTTTTACTCCTAGGGCTGAGTAAAACTGAGCATCGCCTGCCAAGACTAAGGGGAATATTGAAGAGACTTTTCCAGTATATACATCTGAAGGTATATACATCCAGTCATATCTGCATTACTGATTATTAATTAGGGTGCCATTCCCTTCACTGTGTTAACGGCCCTGCTGTTTACACAGTGCAACCTCTTTGCATACTCAACTTTGTGGTCAACAGCATATCAGGTGTGATGTGATCCCATACCCTGTTCTGTGATTTGCTACTAAAATGTCAATCAGACAATCTGTCACTCCTCTACACCAGCATCCTTTAGATGTATTGTGCATGTAGGAGATTCTTTACAAATTCAGTTCTTTACAAATTCAGTTCTTTACGAGTTCAGTTTTACAGTTGTGGATAATACTAAATGCTGTAAGAAGTGTAATCCAAGATATAACTTTGTGCTACAATTTACTGTTTCTAGTTAGGTAGTGGAAATCAGATAAGATGTTATTTACTGTATGCCAGTCAGAGGAATCTGCTGCCAATGCCACTAAACTAAATTTCCTATTGGAGTTATATGAATTTCAGAAAAAAGGCAAACTTGTAATCTAATAAAAAGACAATTAATTCATTCTGGCAAAACAAAACAGTAAAAAATTAAAAGAAAGGAATCTTTACCCTGAACAATCGGGATCCGTTATTATACAAACATACAGGATTTGCAACATAGAGATAGTCTGTTCTGCTAGAAACCATATATCAGTCTACATACCTGCCTGTAGCAGGGATGCTGATACTCTTTGTAAAGTTCTTGGGTAGTACAGCTGCTTCTGCACAGGTCCTTTTCTTTGTAGCTGAATAATGGGTTATATTTATATATTTCACTGTTTCAACTTTTACACCTACAAGAATTCATATTAATTGAAATTCAGTTTAAACACATTTGCTCATGCTGACTCACCAACCACTACTTCCTTTACTGAATTCTTGTCATAGTTGCAACTGTGACTGGCCAATTTCTCAGGGTTTTTGGATCTCCGCTGACACATTACAGTAACAGAGCAACGATCCAGACAAAGCACAGACCAAAACACCAACTATTTTTTTATTTATAGAAAAATATCTCAATGAAATGAAGTTAAGCAGTTAAAAACATCTCAAAAATCCTAATAAATATTTGTTGCACACCAAAAGCTACCACCATATATAGCATACTACACGATTTTAGAATATAATGTGCACAAACACAACATACATTATATTACCACTGATAATGAGGGTTGCATTGTACATACAGCCTTTCACTTTGTATTATTTAAGGCGATGGAAAGCCTAGAAGAGAAGTTACAGTTAGATTTAGAGGTTAATTGATGCGGTTTGTTTTGACCCTGCAGTGTACTGTGTAAAAAAACATCCCCAAGGGTTCAGAGTTTGCTTTAGGGGGAGTGAGAAAGGAACCCTCAGACCACATTTGGCATTTGGGGATGGGGCCTTCCTCTATTAGGATGGGGCAGGTGAAAAGCAGTTCCTACTTCGTTGCCAAGAGACTTCTGGTGGGGACACCTCAGGACTTCAGGTCAACTTAAATGTGAGCAATGTCAGAAGGTTCAAGTTTAACGTTCTTTATTCACTGGCACAGTCATTACACAGCAATTCACAGCGGGCCCTCCTGGCATGCAGGGTATTACGTTCCCTAATCACTCCGATCATGGTTGGCATGAACCTGGTCCACTCTCCAGGACTTCGGCTCGGCACAATATTCTTTTGTCACGGCACCCAGATAGTGCATAATACGGGCATCTCCCTGCATTTTCAGAGAGGGTACTACTCTGGCCAGCCAGTCCAAAGCATTTCTCAGGTGGTCAGTCTTGTGTGTACTCACAGCTCCTCAGTACAAATCCTTCCTCCTAGGAACCCAGGGAAACACACAATACGGTCCTTTCCCTGTTCCCCGGTAAATAGATTTCTTTACATAGATTCTCTTCATATTTTGCTGGTGTAGGGAAGTGCTGATTTACCACATAGTTTCTCTGAACATTGCATGTCTCCTGAAAATCATAGAGCACTCCCTCCTTAACCAGTGACAGTATACTTCCTGCCCCTGCTAGCTTGGATTTGCAGCCCTGTGCTGGACTATAAGTAGAGAACATACTTCCTGCATCCAGGGACAGACCTGAGCACACGGCTTGCTGTCAGGAGCTGTACTACTGCCTTCTATATCCAGAGCCTTATGGTGGAGTCTGGATCCTTCCACTGACTATCAGGCTGTTCACCTGCCAGTTCAGCTGATTGTGCCAAGTGAAGATCGTCTGTAGCTGTTTTGGAACTCCTTCTTTACTCCCAGCTTGCTGACCCGCATGTACAGTGTACCCCGTGGAGAAGCTTCACCTGTCTGATCGACTTCTACGCGTCAAGAGTGGATCAGCTATCAAGATCAGGGACCCCTGCAGCTTTCATCCTCAGACTCTTTTTCTTGGAGGTATTTGGGCTATAGAGTAACTATATACCCGGGTATATGTGCACGGACTGAAGCTAGGCCTTTCATTATTGCATTATATATATATATATATATATATATATATATATTACACTGTGTATGCTGTATTTCTCTTGTGCCTTTACCATTTGCTATATAAAGTTTATAGTATTATTATAGTGATTGCTTTAAGAGATTGCTGGGAGCAGTAGTCCCTCTGCTCTCATTGTATGGTTTTGTTTAGACTTGATCTATTTCCCAGGAAGGTTCCCCGACAGTTACAAGGGCCCTATTCTGGGTGGAAGGCTCAGCCTCATTTTGTTACCAACAGGTCAGCGACATAGCCTGTCTTGAGTGGGGCGTTTATCATCAACCCCCCCAAAACAGTGCTACACTGGGCATTTTCAAATGTTTAAAGGTCTGGAACCAACCAACTGACATGCACAGGGATCCCCTGATAGGGCTGCACCAATCGATTAGTTTTGGTTAAAAACAGGAAAGAATATGAAAAGTTAACTTTCTTTTTTCAGTTTTTGCACCATTAATTGGTGGTGGTCTTCACCTTTCAATCCTGATGACAGTTGGATTTACCGCAGAGGAACCTACAGTTACTAGTGTCCAAATCTGCGAGGACATGTTGATTCAGACCAGAACCTACAGAAAGCAAGAGAACAACAAACCTTGGTTTAAAAGGTCGATCAAGGCCCTTAGAGCTAAAAAGGAGGAAGCCCACAAAAATGGAAATCTTCCAGAATACAGAAGACTCCGGAACAAGCTCTCGAAAGAGATAAAAGCTGCCAAAAGGTTATACTCATCTAGGTTGGAGGAGAAATTCTCTTCTGCTAATCCCAAGGCACTTTGGAATGGCTTAAGACACATCACCAACTTCAAGGGCTCCTCTGCTTCCATTACTCCAAACAAAGAGCTCGCTGAGGAACTGAACAACTTCTACTGTCGATTCGAACCAGCCACTAGTGGCACTCTCCCTACCAATCCCCTTCCATGTGTTGGTAGCACACCTCGCCCTAAGTGTCCGTCCAAGCTTGACTTTGGAGTATCAGACATCAGGAAACTTCTGATGTCCCTCAACCCCAGGAAGGCATCAGGTCCTGATGGCATCTCCACAACATGCCTTAAGGTTTGCGCAGAGCAGATTGCCCCAGTCCTTACTGACATATTCAGAAGGTCGCTAGAGGCTGGTATTGTCCCTAGCTGCCTGAAGAGCTCTCTTATCATTCCGGTACCAAAATCCTCATCCGCCTCGGACCTGAATGACTACAGACCAATTGCTCTTACCCCTGTGGTCATGAAGGTATTCGAACAGCTTATCATGTCTTTCCTTAAGGAGGCCACAGGTTCTTCTTGGGATCCACTACAGTTCGCTTACAGAGCAAACAGATCAGCTGAGGATGCGGTCAATCTGGCGATCAAGTACACGTTGGATCACGTTGATCGTCCCAAGTCCTATGCTAGGCTGCTATTCGTGGACTTCTCTTCGGCATTCAACACCATTGACCCACTAATTCTCCAAGAGAAGCTGCTATCCTTGGGCATCCCTCTAAACATATCAAACTGGGTTTTCAGTTTTCTGACAGGCAGGTCCCAAAAAGTCAAACTAGGACCCTTCATTTCGTCATCCAGGTTTACAAACATGGGTGCACCACAAGGGTGCGTCTTGTCTCCGCTACTCTTCTCACTCTACACTAACGACTTCATCTCCTCGGATCCATCGGTAAAGATCATCAAATATGCTGACGACACCACCTTAGTCGGCCTCATCAGTGACAATGATGAGTATAGCTATAGGGCCCAAGTTGATGCTCTTGACTGTTGGAGCAAAGCTAACAATCTCATTCTGAACACACAAAAAACAGTTGAACTTATAATTGACTTTAGGCGATCCCACCAATCACACCACCCCATTATGATTGGTGAGGAGGCCGTCAAGATTGTCACTAGTGCCAAATTTCTTGGTACCCACATCACGCAGGACCTGAAGTGGAGCTTGCAAGCGTCTGCCATCCTAAAGAAGGCCCAACAGAGGTTATTCTTCCTCAGGCAGCTGATAAAATTCGGATTGTCCAAAAAGATCTTGAAGGCATTCTACAACGGTGCCATTGGCTCAATCCTAACCAGCTCCTGCACAGTGTGGTACAGTGGGGTGTCAACAAAAGACAAGCAAAGGCTGAAAAGAATTACCAAGATCGCGGAGAGGTTGATTGGATCCCCCCTACCTTCCTTGGATGATCAACACATGTGTAGAATCTCCTCAAGGGCAAAGAAGATCTATGGCGATGTGACGCATCCGGGTCATCACTTCTTCAGACTACTACCATCAGGCCGTAGATTCATGGCTCATGCTACCAAAACCTCTAGACACAGGAACAGTTTCTTTCCACTCGCAGTCATGGCGATGAATAATCTCAAAGCATGAAAGCCACTTTATTAAATCCTGTCCTGCATCACTGACACTAGTCAATTCAGATACCTGAACTGTATCATTATTCCTTTTTACTTTGTTTTTATGTAATTGTTATAGCTCTCATGGAGTTTCTCCTTACCAAAAAAGCATTCCTTGTCTGTACACTGTACTTACTTGGCGGTTCAATAAAGTATTGAGTATTGAGTATTGAAATTGTGAGTAAAGTTAAACTTCCAAAACAGGGTCACTGTGGCATATTGCAATTAAAAAATTCACATATTCCTCTAATATTCCTTCCACTTCCTGCCCCCCAACCATTTTCTCCATATCGGGCAATGCTATAGCCTCAGTATATTGACTGTGTGTGTGTGTGTGTGTGTTAGAATTGTTTGTACAATACTAAAGTTTCAGTACCATTTCTTCAGGAGTGGCCATTTCCATAACTGTCTCCAATTTGCTTCCCAGCTATCTAAGAAGCACAACACTTGTGGCATTTCTGTTAGAGTATCTACCCACTTGGTTATCCTACAAACTGGTCAAAGTCCAAGTGTTTTAAATAAGGCCTAATAAATCTTCAAAACATGACATTCCTTTTTTTCCTTTCCCATAGGTTAAACATGCTCTGCCATTACAGTTCCTAGTAGGAAAGTGGCTTGCTCATAGTTGTGTGGTTTCCTGTTGTATTAGTGACATTACATTTCACTGGGGAAAGGGATATGACTATGAGCTTTTAAACCTACAAAAAAGGATAAGGATGGAATAAAAGCTACTGCATGTTTGTTTCAACTCTAAATAATGTGTTACATAACCAAAGTAGAATAACACATAGCATATGCCTGGAATATCAGGTGCAAATGTTGAGACTCCACAGCTACTGTGGTAGTTTTGAGGAACATTAAAACATGTTAATCAGTGTAAAATGATTTTCTTGGGAGTTTCATGGGAGACTCCAAACAGCCGATCCTGGATGTATACTTGCACCAGGAGGGACTATGCATTATGTTCCATTGCTTCTGTTCATAAAACACATCAGATATTGAGAGACTTAGGACCTGATTTACAAACATTATCACAGCATGAACATATCAGTGCACATCATCACATGCAAACAGCATTTATCATTGTTTTTAATATGAGCACTGTAAAAAAAGGCATTTACTAAGCCATCAGCATACAGTGGCTCACACCCACCAGAAATAATGACACTTTCTTCATTTTTGCAGATGACACCAACATATGCAGCACAGTGCAGTCCACTGAAGATGCTCATAGGCTTCAGGCTGACTTGGACACTTTGAATGTCTGGGCATCCACTTGGCAAATTCAATTTGGATAAATGTAAAGAAATTCACTTGGGTTGTATTAATCCGCACGCCACATATGTATATGGGGCATTAAAGCCGGGAGAGTAACTTGTTGAGAAAGATCTGGGGGTACTGGTAGACCGCAGGCTAAATAACAGGATGCACTGTCAAATAGTCAAGGCCACCAAGATATCACAGGACAGGTATGTAATATTGCGTTTCTTCAAGGCACTGGTGCGCCCTCATCTGGAAAACGCTGTACAGTTCTGGGCACCGGTTTACAGAAAGGATGCCTTTATTTTGGAAAGGGTGCAAAGGAAAGCCACCAAACTGATAAGGGGAATGACAGATCTTAGTTATGAAGAAAGACTGAATTACATATATTTAGTCCAGAGAGAACATCTAAAGGGGAGACATGATTTAAATTCCTCAAATACATAAAATATGGGAAAATTCAGTTTCATGAAAATCCTTTCTAAAGACAAGGGGACAACTCCCTCTGTCAATCTCCTTAATATGTGGAATAGAGACGTGTGTTACAACATCAACAACTAACAACTTTGAAAAGGGATTAGATGCTTTTTTAGAAGCAAAAAACTTTAAGAGACAAATTTAAGACTAGCTCCAGGTATTGCCATTTGTACATCAAGTGTACGCTGCAAGCGGGTGTCTGGTGCTATAACGTAGCTTTGATGCTGGACAAGTGGCTCTATAGTATCCTGTCCAGCATTGATAAATGTGATGTTTGGAGGGCGCTGTATAAGCGCTCCTTCTGAATCAATGCATATGTAGTGCCCCGAGGGAAAGCCACCCAAGGTGACGCTACAAATAACAACAGGACAGCGCTGCAGCGAACGACAGTTAAGTGCATCATACGCTCGGCGCTGAAGCCAATACTTGATAAAAAAAAATCACAAAGCCAGCGTTGGCGCTATAACACTCTAGCGATGAGCATCGGACGCAATATAAAAAATGTCTGTTTCTGAACACATATACACCAGAATCAAACACATGGAATGACATTCCCCTCGATTCAAAGAGGAAAAGTTAATTGATTTCGTATCGAAAATCGTAAGTTTGGGTGGGTGTTAGTCATTTTTTCCTGTTTTTTTGGCCATTTCCGACTCGCACGAGCCTACGTACGAATGCGTATATGCTCTTACGATCAGCGGAAGTTCGTTCCTAAATTTTAGGATCAAAACGTAAAACTTAGGATCAAATCCTAAAACTTACGATCAAAACGTAAAACTTAGGATAATTGGATGTGTTTAGGTGTGATTCAGAGAAACCTCTAAACGCGTTTTAAAAGAAAGCCACAGCCGACACCTTTTAGCAGCCGGATTGCTGTTCGTGAACAGGTTTTTTGGCTATGTGGAGGAGTCTGCGCGTCTTGTGCTCCAATGAACTGCATGTATCAGCATGGCCGAGGCCATTAATTGTATGGCAATGCATGCCTGATTTAATACATTTCATGTATGCCTTATAAAATCATTTTAATGTGGACCTTAATTAGTCCTTTGCATGTAAACCTTTATTTTGCAATATATTTGCGTTAATTAAAGAAACTTATGTCCTTTGTTATTTATTTTAAAATTGATGTACTAGAATAATATTTTTAGATAGCATTTATTGGTGTAGTTGTTTACCTTTGCTTTGTTTAATTATTTAAGCACATCTTTGGTCAGATGCATCACACTTACTGAGGAGAGGAGAGCGGGATAAAGTGCAGGATGTGGGTTACTGCTGTATTTTGCCCCCAGAGCTGGGGGCACGGACAGTCACAAGGCCCTTTCTGTTTGCAGGCTGCCCGATAATACCTGAGCCGCCATCTTGGCTGTTTCGAGGCTCATAACATGCAGAAGTTGCTGGGTGTTTTTTAATATTTGAGAGCAATCTGTATGTAGAGGGTGTGGGTAACCACACCCAAAATTTAAAGTTGTACCATTTGAAGCCAAAATATTAAAATTAAATCCACAAGTAAAAAATGCAAGTTAAGTAAAAATTAAACAAAGTAAGATTTACTTATGCAAATGCATTCATTAATGGTTGGTTACTACAAAATGAATGAAATAAAGAAAAATAAAAGAACAAATATTTAGAATGCACTTTAATGAGGTAAGTTTGTAGTGCGGAGCCGCAAGATCAGAAGGATTTACGTCCAGACAAAAAAGGAAAAAGGGCAAAACCAATGTTGCAACCTGAGAAATGAAACGGAAAAATCAGGATGGAAACTGACATAGGTCTGATTCCCGAACTGCCATACGAACGGACGTATATTTTAGGATAGAAACGTATTTGCTTATAGAATCACTCGCAAGTTCATACGAACGCACGAGCGGACGTGAAAAATAGGATGATCGTGACCCAAATCCAAGCTGTTACATGTTTCTTTGAATCAACCCAATTGTTTCAACACTGTAACACTGACACTGCAATGGCAGACCTGATCATACAATTAAGACAAAAATAAAAAAATCATATGACAATATAAGTCTTTGGTTGCTGGACAGGAGAGACAAAACAATCATCAAATAATAAATGATAAAATAGGGGGAAAAAGTGGATCCAAACTCTATATACAAACAAATGAAAGACCACTGAATTGTATGGGAGAGCGCAGCTGAGCGACAGGTGCTACGTGGCACTTGACACTAAGCTGCCGCTAGTAATACATGTGACGCTACACAGCGCTATCAGGAGGTGCTCACCAGTTTTATTTTCATATATATGGTTCTCAAATACTGCGCCCGGCGTTCACCTGATGCTACTTGGTACTACATGGCGTTAGCGCTTCTTAAAGTGGACCAAAACCCAGGATTTTGACTATCCTGGTTTTTGGTTCAATTGGGGGTGCCCCGCTATGTGAAACCCCCCAGGTCACCTGAACAAACTGACCTCTTCCTGATCCCATGAAGAATGCATGGCCGCTCATCCAATCAGCGCGCTCAGATCAGCTTGAGCCCCTTCGTCCGGGAGCTCATCTAATGTGAGTGTCCACGAGCGGCCATTCACAAACGCCTGTTGCGGGCACGCACCTTGCTAAAGGTACAGCGGGGATGCGGCTGCTGCTCGCACATGTGCCGTTGGACCAGGAGTGAGTTTTTGGTCGACTTGGGGGTTTAACACAGCAGAGCACCCCCGATTGGGGTGCCCCGGGGGAGTAAGTATGCTTGCCCTAGACTTCAGGATGGGTGCTGTTCCTCTTTAAATAAGGCCCGAAGTGTTACCATAGCTGTAATCTATAAATAATAATTAACCCAAGCACTTGGTTGAACTTTATGGACATATGTCTTTTTTCAACCATATTAACTAGGAAACTATGAGCCTTGTTTTTGTTTCTCAGTGCAGAGGCAAACTTGGTAAATCAGGCCCTCTGTTTGTAACCACCAGTACCACCCATGGAGTTCATATAAGCGGGTTCTCAATGGGGCAATAGACCAATATGCAAAAGGAGAACATGTCAATACGGGCTGCAACACAACAGGAAGTTGTGTCTCCAACCTGCAACTATCTTGGGCACACGCCTCACAAAAGTGATTGCCATCAAAAATACAATTCTGTGAAATACTCACCTGTAGAATTCGTATTATATGCAGCATGTCTTGCTCCAGATGTAGTAATTACATGTGGGTAACCCTCCTCCTGAGGCGCAGTTCACTGCAGACATGTAGAAAACAGGCTCCTCCCGGCCCTACATATACCGAGGGACCTCCCACAAATCCCCAGCATTGAAAAGCAGTGAAAGGAGAAGCCAGGAGAAACCAACCACCCAAAAACTGGCAATAATAACAATGATAACAATCACCAAACAGGGGATCCAGAACAACGTGAAACCAGGGTGGGTTGGAGCAGGACGTGCTGTATGCATATAATACCAATTCTACAGGTGAGTATTTCACAAATTGTATTATTCTAAGCATACAGGGAGGCTGAATAGATAAGGCAGCCAACTCAGACACACGCCTAACAGAAGTGATAGCTACTAAGAAGACAACCTTGAGCGTGAGAACAGCGAGAGCAGCCTCCTGAATAGGCTCAAAAGGAGCAACCTGCAGGGCCGATAAAACCAAGTTTAAATCCCAAACAGGTACCATAGGCTTTCGAGGGGGACGCACATGAGTGACCCCCTGAAAGAAGGTCTTGATAAGAGGATGCTGGGCAAAGGTCTTCTGAAAGAAGATAGACAGGGCCGAAACCTGGCCCTTCAGAGTACTAAGCTTAAGACCTAAGTCTAGACCATGTTGTAAAAACTCCAGCACCCTAGAGACTAAAAATTCCCGGCAGGGAAGAGACCTGGACTCACATCAGTCAATGTAAGAACGCCAGACTCTATAATAGATAGCAGAAGAAGTCTTTTTCCTGGCTTGCACCATAGTAGCCACTACAGATGCAGACAAACCCTTTTCCATCAGGATGGAGGTTTCAACAGCCAAGCCTTCAAAGCTAGAGTTAGTAAATTGGGATGGTGTAGAGACCCCTGAGTTAGAAGATCTGGCAACCTTGGCAGATCGTACTGATCTACTGCCATTTGAACCACGTCTGCGAACCACACTCTTCTTGGCCACCTTGGGGCCACCAGAATCGCGGGTACCCCTTCCAGAGCAATCTTGCGCAGAACTCTGCCCAGAAGGGGAATTGGTGGAAACACATACAGGAGCCGAAACTCCCTCCAAGACATGGACAGGGCATCCGTGGCCAGAGCCAGAGGATCCTGAGACAGGGATACAAAGCTCGGGAGCTTGTGATTGTGACGGCACGCAAATAGATCCACATCTGGCACACCCCAACGGTGACACAGGGACTGAAATACCCTGTTGCAGAGGGACCATTCCCCCTGACGGGACGACCCCCTGCTCAGAGAATCTGCCAGCAGGTTCTCCGCCCCCGGAATGTAGACAGCCGAGATGCATTGGACATTGGCCTCCGCCCATGTTAGGATCAGAGAAACTTCCTGGAGAGCCCCCTTGCTCCGGGTCCCTCCCTGATGGTTGATGTAGGCAACCGCCGTTCTGTTGTCTGAGCGTACCTGAACCGCCAGACCCCTCAGGTGATGGGTCAATTGTTCCAGCACCAATCTGATCGCCCTGAGTTCCAAGACATTGATAGGTAGATGGGCCTCCTGAGGGCCCCACCTCCCCTGGAAGCGCAGGGACTTCCAGAATCCCCCCCAACCCGACAGACTGGCATCCGTTGTGGCCGTCTCCCAGGAGGGAGCCAGGAAGGATCTGCCCCTTGTCAAGTTCCTGTGGTCCAGCCACCACGCAAGGGATTGTCTGACCGAGCGGGGAACCACCCATATCCCATCCAAGGAAGCTGGGTTCTTGTTCCAAACTGACAGAAGGTGAAGCTGCAGGATTCTCAAATGAAACTGGGCAAAGGGCACCGCCTCGAAGCTTGCCACCATCGAGCCCACCAACTGCATTCCCTGCCAGATGGAGGGATGAGGGCTCGAAAGCAGGGACATCGCCTGCGTTGCCAGAGCTTCCACCTTCTGCTGAGGAAGGAATATCCTTGACTGAACTGTATCCAGAATCATCCCCAGGAACGGGGTCACTGAGGAGGGGGACAGAGAGGACTTGGGGTAATTGATCACCCAGCCGAAGGACTCCAGGGTGGACACTACTAACTGAGTGTCCAGCTCTGCCTGCCGAAGAGACCGAGAGGTGATGAGTATATCGTCCAGGTAGGGCAAGACGCGTATGCCCTTTAGTCTTAACAGGGACATCACCCCTGCCAGCACCTTGGTGAACACCCTGGGAGCTGACGTGAGGCCGAATGGCAGGGCCACGAACTGGTAATGCTGATCCAGCAGCGCAAATCTGAGAAACCTTTGGTGTCCTGGAAACACCAGAACATGCAGGTAAGCATCCTTGATGTCCACAGATGTCATGAAGTCCCCTGGGCGCAGCGAGGCGATAGCCGAGCGCAAAGTTTCCATACGAAAGTGCTTGTTTCTGACAAATCTGTTGAGGATTTTTAAATCCAGAATGGGTCTGACTGACCCGTCCTTTTTGGGTACCGTGAAAAGGTTGGAATAAAACCTCCTGCCCTGTCTGTTAAGGGGACCTTGCAAATGACCCCTAGATCCAGAAGGTCCTGCACAGCCAGCATCAAGACCCGAGCTAAGGCAGGGTCCTGAGGGATCCGGGGCCCAACGAACCTGGTAGGGGGCCATACAGCAAATTCTATCTTGTAACCGGAGGACACTACCTCCTGAATCCACCGGTCTGAGACGTGGCGACTCTAGACATGCTTGAAGTACTGTAGACGTCCCCCCACCCTGACGGGCGAAGGCGCCCTTCATGCTTGAGGGGTCTTGGGAGGGGCCTTGGGCTTGGGCCCCCAGGAGGAACCGGGACGGCGTCCTTTATCCTTGTTCCAGGGATCTGCGCGAGACCCAGCGAAGGACACTCCTCTGCCTTGCTTAGCCCCACGGTAGGGGGTCGATTGGGAGCTTGGGCCACGAAAGGGCCGAATCTGACGCTTGCGCTGGGGTAACTTGCCACCCTTGGCAAAGATATCTAACCTTTCTCCAAACAGGCGCAATCCCTTAAATGGAAGCCCCGTAAGGGCCTTCTTGGCGGCGTTATCAGCGGCCCACTGGCGCAACCAGACCGCTCGGCGTATGGCTACCACCAGAGCAGAAGATCTAGCGCTCAACTTAATAGCATCGTCCAATGCAGATAGGATATAGTTCACAAAAGTTTCACAGGTGGCCAGAGCATTGGCAGCATCAGAGGGTAAGTCATCCGCCCCTTCAAGAGCAGTCTTAACCACAGTCCTGAGCGCCACCGCCGTGATGGCTAAGGCGCACACTGGGCGGAGCAACGCTCCCCCAAATGCATAGGCATGACATGCCAGTTGGTCAACACGCCGATCCTCCGAATCCCGCCGTTCAGCTCCCTCCCCGCGGGGCATCCGAAATCGGGATGCCCCGCTGTGTGAAACCCCCCAGAAAGCCCCTAAAATCTTACATTTTAGGCGTCGGATAAGCCGCCGCCGCCTCCTGCACGTCCCTCTAGCAGGGCGCGCTCCCGCGCCGGCTGTTTGTGAATGGCCGGCACGGGCGCGCGCCTTGTAAGGGGGATGCGCGAGAGGCAGTGGCGGCGGTTTATCCGTCGCTTGTCCGTCGCCTAAAAGGTAAGATTTTAGGGGCTTTCTGGGGGGTTTCACACAGCAGGGCACCCCCTATCGTGGTGCCCCGCGGAAGTGGACCAACACCCAGGATAATCCTGGGTGTTGGTCCACTTTAAACGCCAGCCACGTAAATTCTACGTGCCTGACTTTCCCCTCTGCTATTGGCCAAAGTAAAAAAAAAAAAAACACTCAACCGACCCCTTGTTCAATCCGGCCGGGTCTCCTCTTCACCCGGGTAGTCTCCGATCCCCTGCCCGGGCTCCTCTGGCTGTAGGGGAGTGCCTGGAATAGGTCCCCCCCTCTTCAGCAGCCGACAGGATCTCCTGTGAAAAATAAAAAAAAATGACATTTACTCACCTTTGGCTGCGATCGCTCTCGCCGGCTCTCCTCTTCACCCAGTCTTCACTTCAGTCTTCAGGAGAGAGCTGGACTGGCACTCTCCTCCCCCTTTCCCCGACGAGCGCCGCCATCTTGACAACCTTTGGGGGAGGGGGCGAATGACGTCATCCGACGGGTGTCATCCCAGCTCCAGGCGGCTCAGCTGTCAGATGCCCGGCGATTGGTGGGTAGAGGAGCACGGGGCAGCAGATCCTCTGATCTCCTTCCTCGCCCCCTCCTCTGGCCGGCAATCACCGGCATCTGTCATCGGATCGGCGAGGGACACAGGAGCTGACAATCGGAGGTGAGTAAAGTAGATTTTTTTTTTTTTTTTAATAAAGTCATTTTTACTGTGTCTGTGTGTGTTTTTTTTAATGTTAACCCTTTGTGAATTGGTAAGGGATCCATGAGACCCCTATACCAGTTCACAAGGCTCTGGCAAGTCACCTGTGGCTAGGGGGTGACTTGCCATTAACACTGATCCCCCAAAGCCCGGGGGGGGGAGAGCCTGTGGCTATAGGCTATGCCGACTTGTAGCCTGCAGGGCCAGGGGCCACCAAAGCTGGCCCCTGCGCTCTGTTCTACAGGCCCTGTATAGCCACGGGCTAGTTATGCTTGGTAAGGAGGACCCCATGTTAATTTTTTTGTTTTAACCATTTATAGTGTGGATAGTAGTTGTATTTTATTTGAAAATGTTATAAAGTGCTCTTTTCAGATTGGGGGGTCTCCTGGGCAGGAACGGGGGGGCTACCTATACATATATGCTACCATTGTAATCGGGAGTATTGCGCATTCACATGCAATATAAAATAAATGTTTTATTTCGAATAAATTAGACAATTTAAAAAATATATTTATTTAAAAAAAAAACAGTGGAAAAAACTCTCGCAAAATGGTAAAAAAAAAAAAACCTGTCAACAGAGGGTGATGAAATCTCTAGTAAGCTGGCAGTTAAAAGGGTTAAAAGTAGCTATGCATGTTGGGTATTGTTCTGCTTAGGGTCTTTGAGCTTTCAGATTTAGCTTGTTTTTTCTTGTTTGCATTTTGATATTTTAGGAAAATGTGTCTATTCTGCTTTTTTATTCATTTTTTTAGGTAAACCCTATGCAACCAAAGAATTCTTTGAGGGATCACTTCCAGAAAGATGAAGCCACTACAATAAGCTGGGTACGCCTAGAAAGCTTAAAGGAGCACTATCGCGAAAGAAATGGCCCAATAATAAAAATCCATATAAATATGCTGGATGGCGGGAGGCAAGGTCACTTATACTCTCAACATCAAGAAATATCCAGCTAGGCAAGTTTCTTATATTTTAATGGATGGAAAAGAGCATCCGGGGTGACAGGCTCTGTCACCCCTCATAGACTAAACCTGTAACCCCTGGATATTGTTCCTACCATGTGAGAATAAACCACAAGCTTGGCGGGAGTTTTATTCTATTCGGGTTTATAACTGACCTCTCTTCTCAATAGCAGACGTGTTTATATGGATTTTCAACATTACTCAATTTCGCAATAGTGCTCCTTTAATGTGTGTACTTTCTGGGAAATATATGGTTTGTTGGGGGTATTCCAAATGTAAAAGGTTGTTTTGGTTGAAAAAGCGCAAGGTTTGCCCTTTGTCTGCAGAGCTGAAATTTTCAAGTAAAATTACCGTTACGCACATGCTTTACTTTGGGTTATTTGGTAACTCTTCCCTTGACAGTACCTATGCATGTTGAGTATTGTTCTGTTCGAGGGATGTTGCTTTTTCAGATTTTTACTGGTTCCGGGTTGAGGCCACTCCCGGTTTGTTTGCCGAGCTTTTGATTATGACCACACTAATTTGTATTAAAACAAGTTTTGCTTCACATTTATTTCATATTGTCATAGTAAAAACATCCCCATTACATTGAATATACTTAAAAAATTAATTACAGTGTGTACAACACTAGCAGAATTCTTCTATTGCACATTCCCTCGTGTTATCTTATGCAGGGTTCCTCAATGAGATACCTTTATGATGGGCAGACATGTTTCGCCTCCAATTATGGCTTTATCAATGCCCTGTACAATAATTATATTCATGCGGATTTGGTCTTCATAGATTGCAATTGACTATATAGTGTTTGCAATACATGATTGAGACTTGATCACCGAGAATGACGTGGCATAGATACCCTCATAGGGACTCATTAACCGTTGGACCTTATTAGGGCTTATTCATTGCTCTCCATAGGCTTAAAGCACTGAATCTCCTGCTTTAGGGATTGTTGCAGTAAGAGTCCTTTAAGGAAGATATTGCACGCTGCACATGATTCGGGCGCTGTTGGTGCCGTATGCGCCCTTCGTCCTCTCCCCCCGGGGCTCGCCTGTCTGTCCAATTCAATGCTCGTCGGTCTAGTCTTTTCAGATTTAACTTGTTTTTTCTTGTTTACATATTATTTTTTAAGGAAAATTTGGCTTTGACTCAGCATTTTTATTCTTTTTTTTAGGGAAACCCTGTGCAACCAAAGAATTAATTTAGGGATTACTTTCAGAAAACTGCGCCCACGTCAACAAGCCTGGTAGGCCTAGAACGCTTGAGGTGTGTACTTCTAGAGAATATAGTTTGTGGGGGGTATTTCAAATGTAAATGGTTGTTTTTCTTGAAAAACTGCAAGGTGCGCATATTGCATAGCATAGTTGTATTTTATCTAAAAATCTCCTAAAGCGCTGTTTCGGTTTGGGAGAGTCTCCTCGGCAGAAAAGGGTGTCTAACAATACGTATGTGATACCATTGTAACTGGGAGAAATGGGGCTTTTACATGCAATAAGATTTCATTAAAAAACATACATTTTTTATTACAAAAAAGCAGAACAATTTGTAAAAAATGATTTTTTTTGCACATATTTTGCCCAAAAATATCAGGAAATCCCTTCAAAAATCACAATTGAACATGTGGAGCGCAAAATAGTGCAAAACTGTCTGGCAACAAAAGGTGACAAAATCTTCAGGTAGGCTGGCAGTTAAAGACAATGAAAACAAGTTACAATTCAGGAATAGATTTTATGGGTGAAAGCAGAGTCAAAAGGGCCAGATAAATGCCCTGTGTTTCCATAGCAACCACTGCCTCATGCCGTAATAAATTGCCTGTTGCTGGAATTATTTTGATTAAGCTATTGCTTTTAGATTCCAGAGCCGGCATTTGAGGGATTTATATCACTTTAATGAAAACTGGTAACCAAAGAGAAACATACAAATATAGACACACAACTACACAACCCTGACAACTCTCTATTTCCCTTAATTTGTAGGCATCAGTAGTTAAAAATGTATACATCCATATTATCTCCTTACCCCCTACAGTCTTGATCCCTTGCAGTGTCTGAAGTGTAATCTTTTACTGTTAGCACTCTAAAGGCATTCTCCCCTGCTAGCTCCAAGGTGCAGTTGACATGTACATGAGTTGACATGAGTGCATGTCCTGTGCAGCCACCCTGAAAGTTGTAACCATTGTGGCAGTCACAGTCAATGAGGTTTTAGAGTTTTGCCATATTTATAAGCAGCTGTACTGTGATTTAAACTTGAATTGCTCCTATTCCACCCTTCTAAGCCCTGATTAGCACACTGAATTTACTGAATATAGTTACCCAATCACTGCAGCATGAGCTGCAAGGTAGGGGTGGGGAGGAGCTGATTTGAGACTAAACAGTAACTACTAAACACTAAGTACTAAACACTAAACAGAAAGTACTAAACAGTACAGCCTCAGCCCATTTTTAGCAATAGCAAGAGATACAGAACACTAAATGTAATGGGCAAGGCTCATACAAACACATGTAAGTACTGGTATAGATCATTTGGAGAGGGAAATTAGCACAAAAGAGAAGCAAGGAATAGCAGGTCCTTCTGCAAATCCTCCACTAATACGGTTAAGGTTGAAGATGCAACAACAGCATTTAAACTCACACAGCAATTCTCCAAAGATCATAGAGCTGTCTTACCTTGTCCTGTGCACTATGCCGATGTTGCCAGGCCTATATTCATACTTAAGTAACTCAGATGAACAAATACTTTTCTTCCCACGGCTAGTAAATGCATGACCTCTGCCAAATGCATTCTGAAAAAATATTTTCTCACGGAAATGGATCTGTGAGATATCTTTTTTTCATTGAAGTCGCTGGCCAGCAAATAAATAACTGCAAATCAAACAGCAGAAAAAACATATTATTGAATTGATATATTGATATATATATATATTATATATCAGAATATGTAGCCATAAATGTGTGTAGGTTACATTTTTTACAAATAATCACTGTTAGAAGTGGTAAGCTAGTTATTAATACTAATAACAGCCATCTAAATTCTTTAGATTAAAGACAATAATGTTCAGTCAAAAACTTAAAAGAACGCTATAATCACCTTTTCTCCCATGCAGCGCAGCGCCCCGAGTCCAGGCCTGCAGCTCTTACAGGCTGGATACAGGTTGCTCGCAGCCCACCCAATCGCACGTCTTATCCTGTCCTGTCTGACAGGGAGACGCCCCACCATCGTTACTGTGAGCTGGCACACCACCCCCATTCACTGCAATGGAAAGGAGCATGTTATTTCTTCACATGCTCCTTTGCATTGCATTGAATGGAGGGGGGCGTGCCAGCTCACAGTGACGATGGCGGTGGGGCATCTCCACTTTGAAGAGACACGCAATTGGGCAGGTGGCTGGGGACCTGGATCCAGCCTTCAGTTTCCAGCTGCAGCCCCGGACTAGTAGCAATGCACTGCATGGGAGAAAAAGTGAGTATAGTTTATTTATTGACTGAAAATTGTCTTTAATCCTAAAACAATGGTGTAACTAGGTCTTGGTACGAATGTTGAATGGGGCCCCATCAGGACTCAAACAGTAACCCTTTTCCTGTCATTTTAACTAAATTGTATACATCTAGACAACTAAAAACAGAAAAAGCTGAGACAAATGATGCTCCTTTTCTGCACTTGACGGCATGAGAGAACAAATCTAATTTGATTTGCAACCTCTGCATCCCAGATAGTTATGCCCCTGTCCTAATATACACCTACTACCCATAACAAATATTTTGCTGTTATTATAATTGGGATTATGTGACAGTATAATAATATTATAAGCAAACAGCCAGCATGATTTTACTAACCACAGGATAGTTGCATATCTAGTGCTGCAGATGTTTGAAAATAAATCCAAATCAGATCCCTAATGGGAAAATGAAGGCCTGTAGAGTTAGAGAGTAGAGTTTGTACTTGGACTGAAAACTAATTTAAAAGATTGTCTGAAGGACCATGTAGAGATTTGTGGTAACAATTCTTTTTGAATGAATGCAACAGTGAAACCTAGGTCTGTCATTTTACTTTTTAATTTTTTAGGGTAGCCGAGGCCTTCCCAGCTCTAGCCTCTGCTCAGCTGGCCGCCGGTCTGGGCAGAAGGGCTGTCCTGTAGTCTTGCAATGCAAGCTGGGAGAGAAATTACCTCCCAGCTTGCATTGAGCACAATCCTGCTAGTACAGCCAATGTTGGGGGTGTGCGCTGTACAAAGTGTAAGGTGATGCAAGCATGTCTCCAGGCACTGTGCACTTTCAGGGGAAGCCTCAATGCGCATTCCACCAGAGAGCTCAGAGCCAAGCTGATTGGTCCTATTGAGACAGGGGTTATGCAGAAAGCTGTCCATGCATATAACTGTAGCATCAGGCGTGCTCCCGCACAAGGGAAGCCGTCGGCACATGTGCAGTAAGACCAAGGGGAGGAACTTGTGACAGGACAGAAGCCCATGCCCGCATAGTGTGCAATGCAGCTATGTTCAATCAGGTAGCCCCCAAGAGGATTGTGGAATTGATACACCTCTCGGGGAGACCAAGATGGTGAAGAGGAGTGGTGTTCTTGAAATCCAACACAGAAACCAAGCAGAAAAAAATGGTATTTACTGCACCTTCATACTCAGTGTTGACGATCAGCTGCATATGTGAGTATGTGCTATTTATTATTTTTGCTCATAAGCCTTGATTCAGAGACGCTTACACATGCACTTTCGCATGTGTATTTTTTGTGAGTTTTTGCCTGTTTTAATTTATTTTACGTTACTGTTTTCATGCGTATATGCGTTTACGTTAACGCGTATACGCGCATTCGATGATTCGTCATTTTTGCGTTATGTCTGATAACTTACGTTATTGGTATGGGCTTGTGTCTGATTCAGAGACCTGATTGCCGATGCACATCCGCCCTATATAACGGTTTAATTTCCGCTCCACTTACGGGCTCATTTTGGACTCGGAAGTTAGTGTTGGACATGTTTGGGGGCTATGTTGAGGAGTATGAGCGCCTTCAGCTCAACGGCCTTACCTGCATCAGCATGGCCAAGGCCAGATTGCAACGGAGACGCATGAACATCGATCACATGCATGACGTTGAGCTGTTCAAGCTGACCCGACTTAATCTCGCTTCCCTCCATAATTTGTATAGTGAGCTACGGCCATGGTTGTCCCACACCACAAGGAAGGGGCAAGCAATTTCAGGTATGACCAAATTGGTTGGCTGCCTGCAATTTTTGGCGAACGGCTCGTTCCAGAGGCTGGGTGCCCTCCCCGTGGGGATGTCCCAGCCTACTCTGAGCCACGCGCTATCCAAGCTTCTGGATGGCATGGCTACCCTGTGTCCCAAAAATATTTCCTTTCCTGATGACATGGTAGCCTGGAACGCAATTAAGTTGGGATTTTATAATATCGCCGACATGCCCAGCATCATAGGTGCGATCATTTACACCCACGTTGCATTAGTACCACCCACAGCAGATGAGTACATCTATAGCTACGTTTTTTATGTCATTTTTTTATATTGTTTAGCAAAACTTAATTTCATCTATCTAGTAATCCCTCCTTCTCAAGTATCCCTTCTAAACTGTTTAGAATGCTGACCTTAATCAATACTTATCAAGTATCCCTTCTAAACAGTTTAGAATGCATACCTTAATCCCTCCTTCTCAAGTATCCCTTTTAAACTGTTTAGAATGCCAACCTTAATCAATACTTATCATGTAGCCCTTAGAAAAGTATTGGAATGCTGACCTTAATTAGTCCTTAGCATGTTCTCCTTAATTTACAAACACATCCATATTATTTTTCGATTTAGACTTATGTCCTTTGTTTTTTAGTGTTTGATTATTTAACTATAATCTTTAGTTGGATTTTGTTTTTTTAGTGGATACCTTGGCTTGGAGTAATATTTATTTATTTTTTGTCAGGAACCGCAAGATGCGCCACTCGCTGAACATCCAAGCAGTGGTCCGGACATGCGTTTCCTGAGTGTCCTTGCATGGTATCCCGGGTCGTCCCATCTATTCTGCGTAGTTCAGGATTATATACTCGGTTTGAGTCTGGCGATATATCTGGTGGATGGCTACTGGGTAAGTTTGTTCAAATAAAATCATTCCCCTTTCACTGTATGCCTATGAATATAGTTGATGACCCCTGTATCAACCTATGGCTGTTTTTTGCCCTTGATGACATGTTAAACAATAATGTTGTTTAGAATGTGTCAGTAATATTAGTATTTAGTCATGCTTTCAGGGGATTCTGGATATCCGCTAATGCCATGGCTCCTGACGCACATCCTTCGCCCGCAGAATGCGGCCCAGGAGTCATATAATAGGGCCCATCGCAAGACCCGGGCAGTAGTGGAGAGATCCTTCGGTCTGCTGAAGTCGCGTTTTCGCTGCTTGGATCATATAGGGGGGGCTCTGCAGTATGACCCCAACAAGGTTATCAAAAATATTTTAGCCTGCTGCGTGCTCCACAATTTTGCCCTCAGGCAGCAGGTCCCCCGTTATGTTGATTATTTCCCCCTCTCCACCCAGGCAGGAAAGGGATGATTTGTATGATGGCACCACGAGTGCTTCCGGCCAATTTGTCCGGGCCCAGTTTATAGCTAATTTTTTTTCTTAATATTTGTCTATTTTGTTTTTGGTTTTGTGTTATTTGTATATTTGTTTGATTTCTGAACTAACTTTTTTTGGTTTACCAATTGTGTAATGCTTAAATTACTAAAAAAATTAGACCTGATTTGAATGTAATGCAATTTATTTGAGCCAGTTTTTCAATACAAACAATCATTTTTTTAAAAGCAAAGAAACATAAATGCATCAACTTAGCACAGAACAGATAAAGTCCCATTCCATACATTTACGGTAAAGATCTTAAATTTTTGTTGAAGGGCACTCACAGCCTCCATGGATATCCATTAGCAAACGTAAGTATACATTGGGCCAGACTCCTGGCCCATAAAAATTGGACACATCCACGAGTTCAAAGCTAACTTACTCCAGGCCGAAGGATCCCCGGCCACCAACATCAAGAGCCATAGGGAGCACGACTTTCAAGGGGAATAGTAGGGCAGGAATACATAGGGCCACATACACACCCTCTCCTGCTTGTGCCACATTTCATCAGTGCAATGTTGCAAGGTCGGAGTCATCTGCAAACTCTATGGCTGCAAGTTCTTTTTCCAGCCTAAGACAGCCAGCCCCCATGCCAGTCCAGTCCAATCATTTCCATGGCCAAATGGTGATGTTCGTCTAGCAAGAATGTCCCCCAATATTCCCAACAAACAGGGTGAGTCAGCCAGCATTTCATTAGACCCAAGCCTGCTGCGTGGGAGCTTGAGCGGGCGCTTTACTGAGGCACAAACTCTGGCATTGGCTAGTGGGGTATCTGAGCACTATAATGAGCTTTATGGGCGAATTTCCAAATCAACAAGCAAAGGCATCAACCACAAAATCTTGGTTGCGCTCACCAGACAATAGTGGTCAATAGTGTTGGGATGGAGAGGAAATATGTTGAGCAGATCCAGGTGAAATTATTAATATTGTTGATGGCCATAATAATGCTAGGGTTGGCCTTGTAGGTGACCCAATACCTGGGCATTCATAATCTGCCACTGCTCCAGCATCTGTCTGCTGCTAGTGCGAAATTCATCTAGCATGATGCTGAAGTTTTTATTTAAGGTGGCCATTTGTGCTGCCATCTGGCTGTTGCTCGTCCTAAATTCTGTCAGCATGGTGTTGAAGTTACTATTGAAGGTCTCTAATTGTGCAGTAATCTGCTCTGTGGTTCTTTGAGTCACCTGCCTAAAGTAACGGCTGTCATGGCGCCATGCTAACTCCAGGATTGGCACGCGCCTCCCCTGGGAAACTGGTCGACGTAGCTGACTGCGTCTTCCAATTCCCCGGGTTTGAGCGCCTGCAGATGCTGAAGGTCTGGGCCGAGCAACAGTACCAGATGGACTAGGCAAAACCTCTGCAGCAGAGCTAGCAGTGGGGACTGTAGGGTCAGTCTCAGCCTGCTGGCCATGATGGGCATCCAGCTTTACTCTGCTGCAGAGGATTTGTTGCAGTAGAATGCTGGGGCAGTGGCAGATTAGGTTCCAGGGGGGTAATTGCAGAAGGCAGAATCTGGCTGGCATCATCCTCCTCCATATGCTGGATAACATCCATTAGTGGGGGAGTCTGTTGGGACATGTTAAAAAATGTGTCAGCTATTTTGAGAAATATATTTTTTTACAATTAGTCATGTTCCTTCACATGCATCACCAGTTACAGCACAGTACACTTACCATATCCAGCCAGTCCTGTGTCCTAGGCAGCAGGGAAGTAGATGGCGTGGCCAAACTGGATGAGGCTTCCACACTTGCAGAGGCATGATGATGAGCTGGAGGTAAAATTAAAAGGCACGTAAACACACAAACATCCCTTGATGACCCTGATGAGTAGATATGCTTTAGAACACACGGGGCAAAGCAGGAATCACAACTCCCACAACGGTTAAAGTGGAACTTCCCCATGAATCAGAGTCTATCTTATATGTTTTACTCACCCTGTACCTACAGATTGCTCACATTAAAAAACATCCAACATGCATCTACTGCATGTTATGAGGCTTTACACATCCAAGATGGCGGCTTGGGGGACAACAGTCAGGCTGCAAACAGGAATTGCCTTCTGACTGTGCTGCTGTGCATTCTTGGACTGCTGACCTTTCCCTGACCCCAGCTCTGCTTTGTCTGAGCAAAGCACAGCTAGAACCCCACTCCCTGCACTTTATCCTACTGTCATCTCCTCACTAAGTGTGATGCTTCTAAATCTACATTTCCTTTGCTCTTGTGAAATGCAAACATGCCTCCGCCTGTTTGCATTCTGAAAATAAGACATTAAACATTATTTGTCATGTTGGTCACAACAACAACCAGCAAAATTCAAACACCAATATTTACCCGTGATTTCTGCGTTTTGCTTCTTCCTTTCTGCATATTTGAGGTCGAAAAATTTTCGCTGGATCTGCTCAACATCTTTTCTCTCGTCCCCCGCTGCATTCACCTTCTGGTGAGCTCTTCCCATATTTGTGTTTTGCGCACTTTGCTAGTAGCTTTGGAATTTCGCCCATATAGCTCATCAAAATGCAGAGTTATCCCACTTGCCAAGGCGAGTGTTTGTGCATCACAAAAGCGCCCACTCAAGTGCCCTCGCCGCAAGGTTTGTCCTAATGTTTGCTGTTCTGGCTCTTCCCTGGTTGTTGGGAATTCAGGGGACATTCTTGCCTGAGTGTGTGGCGAAGAATAGGCAGTCACGTCGCTCGAAAAGGAATGGACTGGGCTGGCATTTGGGCTAGGGGTCATTGGCTGGCTGGCCAGAGAACTTGCAGCCGTGGATGTGGCATAGGACTCGGTTGTTTCAACGTGTTCCAGTGGCAAATGTGGGCGAGCAGGAGAGGGTGTGCTTTGGGGGCTCGGGCTTCTCGGTCTCTGCTTCCTTTTCCCCTTGGAAGTCGTGCTCCCTTGCTCCTTCAATGTGGTTGGCTGGGGAGCCTTCTTCCTGGAGGAGGTTTCTTGCCTTTTCCTGGTGCTGGCAGATTTGGATGGGCCAGGAGTTGTGGCCAATGTAGCCTTGTGGTGGCCACTTTTGCTCTGCGTTTCCGGCACCTTTGAACTTGATTTGTGGGCCCGAGTGCTCGGTCTTGATGATGTGTCTTCATGGCGCTCCGCCCTTTCTGTCTTGCGCTCCTTGGCTGGTGGTTGTTTTCCGCTACTTTTCTTTAGTGCCATGATGACATTCACAAAGAGAATGAGCTGTGTGTCCATTACCCTTTAAATAGTAATGACTGGGTATGATGCTTACGCGTACGCGTGCGTCCGGCCGTGCACATCCCGGAAACCGCTGGGGCACTACCTATCTGCTGCGGAAAAGAAAGAAGATGGCTCCCACGATCTTCACCCGCCAACAACAGGATACTCTGATGCTCGTAAGTGTTTTTGAAGGACGTTGAATTGACATCTAAATGCATGCAAATGCATTAAGGAAGCGCAGGAAGAAACAGTGGTTTTTAAAATTGATTTAAACTCCATGCCAAACAGAAGTTAGTGCGCACATGTGTGAACCAACTAACTTGCATCTAGAAGGATAGGTGAAAGCTAGAAATGTGATGGGGAATGTCATTTAGTAAACTGATCTAATTGTGAATATGATTTGTATGCTGTAAAAATAAAACTTAACAGTTCTAAAAAAACGCGCTTTTAACCAATTAATTAAATCAAAGTAAAGTCTTTCGCTCCAAGCCTTTAGGCTGTTGTCAATTCAGCCTCCAACGTTAGCATATATAAATATATACACGGCCCTAGAGCTGTGTATAAGGCTCAGCGAAGCAGTGTTAACACCACAGGTGCTCTTCAAATCAATCTGGTGACTTCACTCCACCACCACCTTCTTATATATAACGTACCAGATATATTCTTGGTAATTTGCACATATGATCTCCCTTTAGTTTAAGAGGCTCCACAATTTCTCCTTTGACCAGAGGAAACCAATTATCTATTTAGGTGCCTGTTTTTCACCACAGTTTTTCATCACATTTTAGCTGCTTTCATAATAAAGATCCCACGGTGTTAAAATTTTGGGTGATAGATCAGTGGACAGGAGGATTAAAAGGAGGTAACAATATTAGAGAGATATCTAGAATGGAATCAAAATGGATATATAAGCTTCAGTCTCTGCAACCGAAAGGGTTAAATGTGGAGTACGATTTAAATTGTTTTATAGGTGATAATTGAAGAAAAATTCCCATTCAAGTTGTTCCAAGATTCTTTTCTGAGCTGATTAGTGGACGTGTTTTAAAAAAAAAAAATATATATATAAATTAAAATGAAATAAATAGCTTAGATTTTATTGAAAGGTGTACACATATATATAAAACAAAAGGTTATATATTATAGCTACCATATTTTAAATAGTGGAGGGAAAATGTTAACATGATGTTAATACAATAGGATATAACAAGAGTAGCTTTTAAGAATGGTTTTGGTATTTTGCATAATTGCATTGGCTATTGGTTTTTAATAATTGTGATTTATATATTAGAATTGTTATAGTATTAAGAAGGTGCCCTCTAACCCTTCTGGGGGACGCACACACCATTTATAGTATTAAATTGAATAGCCGCATTTGCGGCAATTGATCCTGAACCGAACAGGTTAATAAGAAACAACAACCACGTGACCGTTTGGAGTGAATAAATTAGTGACACTCCTAGCCCCGCGCGAGCCCATGAATAAGTCTTGACGACGAAACGCGTTGGGCGGAGCTAAGGAGTGTCACGTGAGTTGTATCCTGACGAGCAGCGCCGCGGACTACGGCCGGAGAAGGCGGTGAGCTGATACTCGTTCATTTCAGCATTGTGATGTGCGCGCCTATACTGGAAGGCTTAGATGACGCCTGCCCCACTGCTTTTTAAAGTTGAATGCGCATTTGTTTTAATATCTGGTGAGCGGCTTTTTAAAGGGCCAGTGGCCATATAGTTGATTCCCTTTGTGTGGAACGTACTTACGCTATTGGAGCATTTTATGTTTATGTCTTTGTAATATGCTACAATAAATCCGGAGCAAGCTGATTTATTTCTGTGTGGAGATTTGCCTAGTGAGGTGAAAAACAGGCACCTAAATAGATAATTGGTTTCCTCTGGTCAAAGGAGAAATTGTGGAGCCTCTTAAACTAAAGGGAGATCATATGTGCAAATTACCAAGAATATATCTGGTACGTTATATATAAGAAGGTGGTGGTGGAGTGAAGTCACCGGATTGATTTGAAGAGCACCTGTGGTGTTAACACTGCTTCGCTGAGCCTTATACACAGCTCTAGGGCCGTGTATATATTTATATATGATTTGTATGCTGTTTGATCTAACAACAATTCTTATTGATGTGTTTTTTAGATGATGATGGAGCACAGGTACGACTACCTGCCCAACGATTATGAGAAACGGAAGTTGGCCCTGGAGACCGTGGCCAGAATAGACGCTGAAACTGACACCACCTTCACTTTCATGCAAATCATCCAGCACTGGTCGGACCATAAGCGACGGAAGAGGCCCCGGGTGTGGCGATTTTTTGCTAGACATTTCCCAAGTAAGTACATTCCGATTGCATGCTAGATCTAACAAACACAGAAGGTAGGCTTCTATTTATAAATGCTATTCTTTTCTACTGTTCGAATTTGAATATCGCGTGAGACCCACCCGGAGGCAAGCAGTCCGGCCAGTACGGGATGAATCTGCCAAAAGTGAAGGTGGTGCATCTCCAGGGCCAACCCCCTACCCCTCCTCTGTAGGTGGCTCAGACCAGCCACTCAACCTCTCTACAGAGGAGGGGCCTCACTGCATGGGCAGGCAGTCGTACCAAATGTCTGAGCCCATACACTCTGGTATGTGACTCTGATTTTAGCAGACACGGGTACATGCTATTTAAACAAAAACTCATTTCCTGCTTCTCTTTTTATAGATGAATATGTACGGGTGAAGGATCGGGAGCAGAGAGGGCAGCAGATCAAGCCCATGAGGAACATGGAGAAGGTGGGTGATGTAATTTGGTTACTGTTCAATCAGACATTAGAAGTGAGCCTATTTTCAATGTCTCTACAGCCTCATATTCCGAGCAGCGGCAGGCCCCAGAGCGGAGGGTGGTCCCCGAAGCTCAGGTCGCCCACCAGCCAAGTAAGTTTCAAGCTTTAGATTTGGAGTATGTTGAACATGACATCATCAGCAAGAAACCAGAATCCCTAGCCAATGTAATTAGCCGAATGCCCTCATCCCTTGATGAATTAAGTAGCCGAATGACATATGCCCTTATCCCTTGATGAATTAAGTAGCAGAATGACATATGGCCTAATGACTTTTATGAAACTTTAATAATAATTCGATCCACAGCTGTGAAACATGTATTTGCACACAAATAATTTTCATTTATTTTTTTTACAGACACAACATAGGCCAGACTAGCGCAACTTTCCGTGACTGTGTTTCGGCTGGTGGGCGACATCCAGGAGCTGGCTGCTTCGATGGGGACCACTGATAAATAATTATCTGGGGCCTGCCATTGCTTTGTAAATAGTTTTCTAAAAATGTTAAATGTTTTTACATTTATACTTTTTAAAACCCCCCAAAAAATGAACCAATGTTTTAGTTTTGTATGAAAAATAAATAAATTTTACATAAAGGTAAAAATAGAAACTCAAAAAGTTAAGAAAAATAAAAATAAATACCATTTTAAAATATAAAAATCAAAAAGAAAAAGCATGTTTCTGTCTTCTTTTATGTCAAACAAATATACATTAAGGGTTGCTTACAGGAAAATGTTATAAGACAAAAAAATTGAATAGCGCAAAGTGAAGAAAATGGGAACCACGAAGGAATTGAGGTAAGCATTAAGAACGCAAAGTGAAGAAAATGGAAACCACAAAGGAATTGAGGTAAGCATTAAGAGCGCAAAGTGAAGAACATGGAAACCGCAAAGGAATTGACGTAAGCATTAAGAGCGCAAAGTGAAGAACATGTAAACCGCAAAGGAATTGAGGTAAGCATTAAGAGCGCAAAGTGAAGAACATGGAAACTGTGAAGGAATTGAGGTAAGCATTAAGAGCGCAAAGTGAAGAACATGGAAACCGCGAAGGAATTGAGGTAAGCATTAAGAGCGTAAAGTGAAGAACATGGAAACCGTGAAGGAATTGAAGTAAGCATTAAGAGCGCAAAGTGAAGAACATGGAAACCGCGAAGGAATTGAGGTAAGCATTAAGAGCGCAAAGTGAAGAACATGGAAACCGCGAAGGAATTGAGGTAAGCATTGTAGCAGAAGTGAGTGAGAGAATAGTTGAAACAGGGACATGAATGAGTTAATTTAGGTGTGTGCATGCGTGAGTAAGGACAGATTTCCGCCTGGACGTATATTTATAGAAAGCGGAATGCAGAATCTAACGGGACACGTAAATATTTTGTTAGAGGCTACGTTGGAAAAAGCCAAAAAATGGGAGGCTACGTTGTTTCATAAGTAACGTAAACGAAAAACGAAAGCAGAAAAATGACATTCTCGTTGGCGTACGCAGCAATGAACAATTAACAGAAGGCTCCCGATGCCGGCTTTGAATCATGCGTACACACATACGCCAACGTAAACAAAACGAAAAGTGAACAGAACGAAAATGTTTTTATGCCTCTCTGAATCAACCCTATAGAGTCTCATAATGGAGAAAAGAAATGGGGGATTGATATATAATATATATAATATTATGCGCTGGAGTAAAATTACAGACACACACATACACACACACAGTCACTGCTCCTCATCACTTTCTTTCAGAAAAATCATATTTTACCTTAGAAGTATAGAAGAGATGAGAGGGACTAAAAATAAGAAATATATAATGAATATAAGAAAAAAATGATATATATACACACACACACACACACACACACACACACATAGCCATCAATATGATTCTAATCATATAATATTAAATATGATTATATTCTTTTTATCTCAAAAAGCACAAAAATGTATATATATATATATATATATATATATATATATATATATATATATATATATTTCCCTATAAGACGCACCTGCCCATATGTGGCACAAACAGATATAAAATAGGTAATGGTTACTGGTTACTCGAACCATAATTAGCATAATTAGACATACAACATGGCTGAACCATAGTTTTAAGCATACAACATGGCTGCCAAACAAAATAGTTCAGCTGTCCTGTAATTAACCTTGTTGTTTGGGAGAATTTATTCTGAAAACGTGTTTTTCACAGTTGCTGATATCCTATTATTTGTTCAGCTCTTGTTTGGTTTCTGCAACAGCTTTTCACACAGGAATATTATCAGGCATTTTAACCGGACCAACAGTCAAAAAGGACTTAAACCAGACCAAGCAAGAAACCATCCCCAGGGCAATTCAGATTGCTGCACAAAAAAATTCATTTACCCGGAGTGGCGGGGGGGGGGGGGGCGGGACAGTTGGGAAGTTGAGTTGGGATATGTTGAAAATCTCATATGTTGCCTGTTTGGTTCATATTCCCCCCCTCCTCTGTTGGGTCTCCAATGGGTAAAACATAGTTGGGATGCCGGTAAAATCGGTACCTGGTTCATTGCCCACCCCCGCAAAGGTTAAATAGAAAAGTACCCAGGATGCTTGCCTTACTTATCTGTTTCCTCCTCCGGGTAAAACCCAAGTGAATATAGCAGGGGCCCCGAGGGCTATGGCATGGGCACATAACATATATCCCCTTTGCTACCAGCACCTTTTAGTGCATCACTAGGTGGCTGCAGACTGTGAAGCTCTCAATCCCTTGCTCATGCAAAAGGCGAAGTTTGTAATTAAAAAATGCAAGCGAAGATATGGAAAGAAGAGTAGTGCATTGCTTGCAAGGGCTCTCAAACAGCAGCATACTCAAAATTACATAGCCGAAATTTTAGATGGGTCACAACAGAAGCAACACACCTCAGAGAAAATAGTGGATACGTTTAGGTCGTATTACGCTGGTCTGTATGACCTGGCCGGCGGCTCAGCGGCGTGGACATGCCCAGGGAAAGTAAGAGGATATATAGGTGGTTCAGGCATGTCGACGATCCCGGAGGAGATTGCGGCATCACCGGAAAGCTCGATCAGTGCAGAGGAACTGGCAGAGGCTATTGGGCTCTTGCCATTGGGAAAGGTGCCGGGGCCAGATAGGTATAGGATTAAATGTTACAGAGCCTTTATTTCATTATTGGGCCCCGACTGGTGAGAGCCTAGAACATGATCACAGACCCAGAAACCCCCGGCTCATTTTCTAACAGGGAATTGGAGGCCAACATAACAGTATTACACAAGTCGGGCAAGGACCCGCTGTCCTGCAAAAGCTACCACCCCATCTCACTGCTCAACAAGGACCTGAATTCTGGTCAATAGATTGGCACCAGTAGTGGCTCAGGTCGTACACCTAGATCAAACGGGCTTCGTGTTGGGCAGAGAGGCCAGGGACAATGTGGTTCGAGCCATTAATGTAATGCACAATGCAAAGACCTCCGCGATTCCTATGATGCTCCTTTCCACGGACGTAAGCTGGCCATTCCTGCGGGAAACCATCCGACATATAGGCCTGGGCAGTAACATGAGGTCATTTATCAAGACTTTATATACTACCCCATCCAGCAGGGTAAGGATAAATGGTCATCAGTCCAACCCGGTGCATAACTGAAACAGCACCCAGCAGGGGTGCCCCTTATCGCCCCTACTTTTCGCCCTCTCTTTGGAACCATTTCTATGCAGGGTCAGGGACAATGTAGACAATTGAGAGAGGGTACTCATAAGGCGGCCTGCATACGTGGATGACCTTCTTTTCTTCATTACAAACCCGTCTGTCTCCATCCCGGTCCTGATGAAGGAGTTCGAGATTTATGGCTCTCCTTCCTCAAGATTAATTAAAGTCCGAAGCCCTGAACGTATCCCTCCATGGGGACGTAATCAGAAATGTCCCCTTTAAATGGGCAAGGACCTCAATCACCTACCTTGGCATGCAGTTGCCGAGCCAGCTGTCCTAAAAAGGCTAATCTGGAAAGATGGGATCCCCCCACCTTTTCTTGGATGGGTAGGGTCAATATCATTAAAATGTCAGTACTGCCCAAACTACTGTTCTTGTTCCAGGCTCTCCCAGTTCGAATCCCAATGCAGTTCTTTAGGGAGCTAAACAAGACCCTGATGGGGTTTGTTTGGAAAAAGAAACGGGCGAGGCTCAAATAGCAAACATTATGTAGACCCATTATGTATGGGAGGCATGGCGCTTCCAGACGTTAAACTGTACTGGGCACCCACGCACATACAGTGTGTGAGTGGCAGAATTTTCAGGGGACAAAAAGATGGGTTCAGTTGGAACTTGCTATGGCCCCTGTCCCACTGGATTCAGCCGCCTGGAACAGAGAGACCCCCGTGTCAGAAATCAGAGCGCATCGAACTATAGCGGCAACCTTAGGCGTCTTCCGGAACTATAGAGAATGCTCAGGAATCTCCCCCTGGCCCTCCCCCATGGTACCAATTATAGATAATCACCTACTGCACTCAAGCCCTTTTAGAGCGAGCCTCCGAGAGTGGGGTAGGCTACACCAGCTGAGAAGCGAAGACCTGATAACTAGGAGGGGGTGGGCCACCTTGGAAGAGCTGAGAGGCAAATGGGATAACAATGACCTAGACCCATGGACGCTCCTGCATTTCCAATCGTTTTTATCTCGGACAGGTTTCAGAAAGATGGGATGTAGAGAACCCACAGAGTTCAAGAGGATGTGTTTGGGACCAGCCATGCCCGCACCTGATATCTAAAATATACTCCTTGCTGGCGAATGAACAAACGGCATCTTCTGCCTTGTGGAGCGAATTGGAGGCCAACCTAGACAGATCACTAGGGGAGAAGCAGAGGGAAAAAATAGCAACGCTGGTGCACAAGTCCTCAGTCGCAACAAGGGTGCAGGAGATTAATTACAAAATACTGACACGCTGGTACTATACGCCCGAAAGGCTCAGCAGGATGTATGGATACACTCTGTTGGAGGTGTGGTACCAAACGGGGGACCTTGTTCCACATATTGTGGTCTTGCCCCAAAATTCAGAAGTACAGGGGGGAGTTCATACCCGTAATCTCGCAACTTACAGGAACCCAAATTCAGAGCTACCCAGCCCAGATCTTATTACACTTAACAGAACGTCCATTGGGGAAGTACAAGAAAACTCTGCGAGTTCACCTGCTGAATGCGGCCAAGCAGGTGATCCCCAGATACTGGAAACAAAAAAGAGCTCCGACAGTGAGGGACTGGATGGGAGAGGTGCTGAATATCTGTGAAATCGAGGACTTGACACACTCGTTACACGATGGGGACGAGCAATTCAGGGCAACGTGGATGCCTTGGCTGTTATTCCAGGAGTCGGAGGAATTTAGGGGATTGTTGGATCGATAGGCACCGGGGTGTGTCCGCGCTGCTGTGCTCAAGGTAGGCAGGGAGGAAATTGAGACATAGGAGAGAGGCCACATCCAAGTAATGAGGAATGGGACGCCACTGCAACATATACCCCCCCCCCCCCCCACAGACACATCTTTCAAGCGTATTTGTTGCAGGACCACATTTAGATAATGAAAAAATAGAATACAGTATACCAATATTTCTGCAAATTTCATATTTTGTATTTACATGTTACATTTACTAAACACTATGTAACTTATTGATTCTTTGCTACAACACATTCAGAAACAAAGCTGTATGCCATGCATGATGAAAAAGTGAGTTTTTACAGTGACTAGTGTAGTTTTTCACAGCAGGTCATCCCAAATCAGGATGCTCTAGGTAAGAGGACCAATAACCAGGTTAGTGAAAATTCTGTTATATAGCATATGCAGTTGCATCTTCATCTGCATAGATATGAACACAGGGTTAAGGCCATGAATCAGCAACCTCTGTGCTACACTGTTATGAGGAGCATTATCAACTGATTTTACAAAATCTAGAGTTAACATATAATTAGAAATTCCAGAATCTATATGTGAACCTAAGATAACACTGAGTTTAGTGTGACACAGCCAGTCTTTCATGAAGAGAAACACACTGGTACAGAACACTCTGTGCAAATCACTTGGTTGGCTGTTTAAGTATTTACCCTCCCAATTTATCAGTTGAAATGATTACAGGAAATACATTTTACACAGACAGTTGCCTTGGGCTAAAATAAGATTGGCTTATCTAAAAGGAAGTATTTGTGATTCATCTAAGATAGGATAGATTTCATGTGACTGCGAAAACCTGAGTGTGTGAAGTTCAAATGTAATGGTTCATTTCATGCAATGATATTGTTACAATTACCTCTAATGGGAAATTGAGTGGCTAACTGCAGTTATGCTTGGCCCCACTTTGTGAAAATAATTTGTGGAAATCATTTATAGGCCTCAGGTTCGTGACTTATGACACGGTTACTGGAAACTGTCTTTCAATGCTTTTTAATTTCCTCTCTTTTTTCTCTATTTGCTTTATAAGCAATCCTTTAGAGTAACCTTTTCACAGTTCAGTGCTCTGCCTCATTTAAAAACAGTGTCATAAAGAATAATTGTTGTGTGATATAAATAAACATGGATAATTATTACTGCACATAACTCCACTAATTGTACAATGTAAACAATAAGCTATACATGTTTATTTCATGTTGGTAGAGTTTTCCCAAAGTTTTACTGTTCATGATTTTGCTGTGGATAAAGCATGGCTATTTGGTAGATATTTGTACATGCAGTCTGATTTCAGGCCATCTTCACATTGAAAAACACAGAGGGTCACATGGCTAACAACAAAGTGGAGTAGGAGATGTGGGTAATCCAGGTGTGAAGTATGCCGGTTTGTACATTAGAGTGAGACATTTACCTCATTGGTGACTGGCAGAGTTTTTATCCTATATTGATCATGTTGGGTCCCGGGGGGGGGGGGGCAGATAAGTGTATTTTTGAGTTAGTAACACGGTTTCTTCATTTGCGGTGGGATGTCAGCTTACACACCCAATATTAACTTTAATATGTAGTTTATATTTATATTAATGTAATATGTGTATATTCTATTAGTATGTTTTTGTTAGGGCGAGCGCTGCAGAGACGCCTCATGGCGCTTCCTGCCGTCCCTCTCCCGGGGCGAGAGCCGCGCTTCCTCCCCGCGGCTTTCCCCGCCGGGTTTCCCCTAGCCCGAGCGCTATTTCCCTTCCTGGCAGCGCCCCTCTCTTACCTGATGTCCTGCCCTCCGTCCGGCGTGGCTGCCGGGGTCTGCGGGCGGCTCCCTCACTTCCTCATTCCTCCCTGCCTCTCCTGCGCGCACCTCCCCGGCCACTAGGGGGCGCGCGCCGCAATACTGTTGAATTTAAAGGGCCAGTGCATCACTAATTGGTGTCCGGCCGTCCAATCCAGTAATGACACTTCCTTTTTATTCTGGCCAGCCCTTCTTCCTCTGCCGGATTATCGGTGTGTTTCCGTGATTGTCTGTAGTTAATCTGTGGCTTTCTTGTGTATGACCTCGGCTTACCTTTTTGACCACGAACCTCCGCTGCCTGTCCCGACCTCGGTCTGTCTCTTCGTCTGTGAACCTCCGCTGCCTGTCCCGATCACGGCTTGTCTACTCGCTGCTGAACCCTCGCTGCCTGCCCTGAATCTGGCTACTCACCGTGACCATCGTTTATCTCTGCTGTACAACGCCTCGGCAAATTGTGGAACTGTGCCGCCGTTGGGGGGTAGCGACCTGGGAGTCATCAGCCGCACAAGACCAACCTGCTTCGCGGCGGGCTCTGGTGAAAACCGGTGGCTCCTTAGACCCCGCTTCCCTGACGCGGTACTCACCAACAGTTTCACAGTTCCAGTGGGTCCACGCTTCATTTGTTCCTTCCGGGTCGTAACAGTATAATCCGGCCATGGATCCCGCCGAGGTGCCATTGCCAGACGTCTCTGAGCTACCTGCACTAGTCGCCATGCAGTCGCGGCAGATCAATCAACTTACGGCCATGATGCAGCAACTTCTGTCTATGCAGCAACCGCAGGCGCCACCGCCTGCTCCTGCTGTCCCACCACAGCCTCCGGTGGCTTCCTCCGCGAGGATTCGTCTCTCCCTGCCAGCTAAATTTGAAGGGGACGCAAGACTTTGCCGTGGGTTTCTTGCCCAATGTTCCCTACACCTGGAGTTATTGGCTGACCAATTCCCTACTGAGCGCTCCAGGGTGGCCTTTATTATCAGCCTGCTCTCTGGGAAGGCCTTAGCCTGGGCTACCCCATTGTGGGACCGCAACGACCCCGTTACCCTCACGGTTCAAACTTTTGTGGATCAGTTTCGCCAGGTTTTTGAGGAACCTGCCCGGGCGTCTTCAGCCGAATCCGCCATATTGAATCTGGTTCAAGGTGATCTGTCTGTGGGAGAATATGCCATTCGCTTCCGAACTTTGGCAGCCGAGCTAGCTTGGAACAATGAGGCTCTCTGTGCCTGCTTTAAGAAGGGTCTCTCTAGTAGGGTCAAGGATGTTCTTGCTGCCCGGGACCTTCCTACTTCTCTTTCTGAACTAATCCAACTTGCCACACGTATAGACATTCGTTTTACAGAGAGGCGTGATGAATTCCGCCAAGATTCTCTGCGTGCCAAGAGGGCATTCCGTTTGGCTCCTACGTTTCAGAACCCTCAGTCTACGCTTTCGTCTCCGTCTGAAGAAGTCATGCAAGTGGACCATACTCGCTTGACTCCCCAGGAAAGGTCGCGCCGAAGACTCGAAAGACTTTGTCTATACTGCGCCAGCCCAGAACATTTTTTGAAAAATTGCCCAATCCGCCCACCACGTCAGGGAAACGGGCGCACCTAGAATCGTTTGGAGAGGCGTCTCTGGGTGTGTGTGCTTCCTCTCCTAGGTTCACTGTGCCGGCACAACTTCACTTTGGCTCCACTTCCGTCCTGAACTTACCGGCCTTCTTGGACTCTGGTTCGGCGGGCAACTTCATCGAGGCCTCCTTGGTCACTAAGCATGATATAGCTGTCTACCGTCTAGCCAAGCCACTATTTGTCGCGGCCGTTAATGGGGACAGATTGAACTGCATGGTGCGCTACCGCACCAAACCTCTACTTCTGAAGATCGGCCTCTTCCATCAGAAATTTCTGGAATTTTTCGTATTACCCCACTGTACCTCGCCGCTTCTCTTGGGGCTTCCCTGGCTCCAGCACCATAACCCTACCTTGGATTGGTCCACTGGGGACATCAAGTCCTGGGGCGCAACATGTGTTAAGAACTGCCTTACGTCTTTGCCAGTCCAAATTACAGCTCCCACGACTCCATTACCGGGTCTACCTGAAGTTTATCGGTCTTTTTCCGTCGTATTTAGCAAGAGGCAAGCTGAGGCACTTCCGCCTCATCGCCCTTACGATTGCCCGATTGATCTTCTACCTGGCACCACTCCTCCTCGCGGACGCATCTATCCGCTGTCTGTCCCTGAAACCCAAGCAATGTCGGAGTACATTCGGGAGAATTTACAAAAGGGGTTCATTAGGAAATCCTCTTCCCCAGCTGGAGCGGGGTTCTTCTTTGTACAGAAAAAGGACGGGTCCCTTCGGCCCTGCATCGATTACCGGGGCCTCAATAAAATTACGGTAAAAAAACGTTACCCATTGCCCTTGATCTCCGAACTTTTTGATCGTCTTCGCGGAGCTAAGATTTTTTCAAAATTGGATCTGAGAGGCGCCTATAACTTAGTCCGCATACGAGAGGGTGATGAATGGAAGACGGCCTTCAACACGCGAGACGGTCATTTTGAGTATCTCGTTATGCCCTTCGGCCTCTGTAATGCCCCCGCAGTTTTTCAGGAGTTTGTTAACGACATTTCTCGGGACCTGTTGTACACCTGTGTTGTGGTCTATCTTGACGACATTCTCATCTTCTCCTCGTCCATCGAAGAACACCATCAGCACGTCAGACAAGTCTTGTCTCGTTTACTGCAACACCATCTTTATGCTAAGCTCGAGAAATGCCTTTTTCATCAAACCGCATTACCTTTTTTGGGGTACATAGTTTCTGCTCAAGGTCTCCAGATGGATCCTGCCAAGTTAAAGGCGGTCCTTGAATGGCCTCGACCAGTCGGTCTTCGTGCAATCCAGCGATTCTTGGGATTCGCGAACTATTACCGCCAGTTCATTTTACACTTTTCCACGACAGTAGCCCCCATCGTGGCCCTCACCAAAAAAGGAGCCAATCCCAAGGCATGGTCTCCGCAGGCTGAAGCAGCCTTTCTTGCATTAAAAAAGGCCTTCGCCTCGGCACCGGTACTTTCCAGACCTGACCCGTCTCGTCCTTTCGCTCTTGAGGTGGATGCCTCTTCCGTCGGAGCTGGAGCAGTACTTACGCAACGATCCTCGTCCGGCAAAGCTCGAACTTGCGGATTCTTTTCTAAAACCTTCTCTCCTGCCGAGAGGAACTACACCATTGGAGATAGAGAGCTATTAGCCATCAAATTGGCGCTGGAAGAATGGAGACATCTCCTCGAGGGGTCTATCTACCCAATTTCCATTTTTACTGACCACAAGAACCTCTCTTATCTGGAATCCGCACAACGCTTAAACCCTCGTCAGGCCCGTTGGTCACTCTTCTTTGCACGCTTTAATTTCCAGATCCACTTCCGTCCAGCTGCAAAAAACATCAGGGCAGACGCTCTCTCCCCTTCCTCGGATGTCTCGGATAAGGTCTCTTCTCCTCAGTTTATAATTCCACCCGATCGTCTGGTTCACTCTGCTCCCGCTGCTCTAGTATTAGGTCCTCCGGGGAGGACCTTCGTACCTGTCTCTCGTCGCCTATTAATACTAAAATGGGGTCATGCCTCCCATACTGCTGGTCACCCTGGAATCAAGAAGACCTGCGCCATCATCTCCAGATACTACTGGTGGCCCACATTAGCAAACGATGCCGCAGAATTTGTACAAGCCTGCACTTCGTGCGCGCGCAACAAGACCCCTCGTCAACGTCCCGCAGGTCTTCTCCAACCACTTCCCATTCCGGACATCCCCTGGTCTCACATCGCCATGGATTTTATCACCGACCTCCCGCCTTCTCAGGGCAATACCGTCATCTGGGTAGTGGTGGACCGATTTTCGAAGATGGCGCATTTCATTCCGTTGCCTGGATTACCTTCTGCTCCCCTATTGGCAAAGAATTTCCTTAAACACATCTTCCGTCTACATGGGCTCCCAACCCACATTGTCTCCGACAGGGGAGTTCAATTCGTATCGAAATTCTGGAGGGCTCTCTGTAATCAATTAAAGGTGAAATTGGACTTTTCTTCCTCGTATCATCCCCAATCCAATGGCCAAGTGGAGAGGGTAAATCAAACTTTGGGGCTGTATCTACGCCATTTTGTTTCCGCTCGCCAGGATGACTGGGTGGACCTGCTGCCCTGGGCAGAGTTTTCTTATAACTTTAAGGACTCTGAATCCACCGGAAAATCCCCTTTCTTTATAGTCTATGGTCGTCATCTCCTTCCTCCTCTGCCTTTACTAACGCCCTCCTCGGTACCTGCGGTCGATGATCTTTCGCACCAGTTTTCTTCCATCTGGCGTGAAACACAGCATTCTCTGGAACAAGCCGTGTCTCGTATGAAAATCCAGGCTGATAAGAAGAGAAGGACTCCTCCTTTATACTCACCGGGGGATAGGGTATGGCTTTCGGCCAAGTATATTCGTTTTAAAATCCCCAGTTACAAACTTGGTCCTCGCTTCTTGGGACCTTTTAAGATCCAACAACGTATCAACCCTGCCTGTTACAAGTTGCATCTGCCACCCTCTCTTCGCATAACCAATTCCTTCCATGTCTCTCTTCTCAAACCGGTGACTGTTAATCGTTTTTCCCCCAAATTATTGGAACCTAAGCCAGTCGCAGGTACTGAAGATACCTTTACGGTCAAAGAAATACTTGCTTCTAAAATCTCCAGAGGAAGACGCTATTTCTTGGTGGATTGGGAGGGCTACGGCCCTGAGGAGAGATCCTGGGAACCGGAGGAAAACATCCTTGATCGGACCCTTATTTCGGACTTCCTTGGTCCTAAGAAGAGGGGGAGACCAAAGGGGGGGGTACTGTTAGGGCGAGCGCTGCAGAGACGCCTCATGGCGCTTCCTGCCGTCCCTCTCCCGGGGCGAGAGCCGCGCTTCCTCCCCGCGGCTTTCCCCGCCGGGTTTCCCCTAGCCCGAGCGCTATTTCCCTTCCTGGCAGCGCCCCTCTCTTACCTGATGTCCTGCCCTCCGTCCGGCGTGGCTGCCGGGGTCTGCAGGCGGCTCCCTCACTTCCTCATTCCTCCCTGCCTCTCCTGCGCGCACGTCCCCGGCCACTAGGGGGCGCGCGCCGCAATACTGTTGAATTTAAAGGGCCAGTGCATCACTAATTGGTGTCCGGCCGTCCAATCCGGTAATGACACTTCCTTTTTATTCTGGCCAGCCCTTCTTCCTCTGCCGGATTATCGGTGTGTTTCCGTGATTGTCTGTAGTTAATCTGTGGCTTTCTTGTGTATGACCTCGGCTTACCTTTTTGACCACGAACCTCCGCTGCCTGTCCCGACCTCGGTCTGTCTCTTCGTCTGTGAACCTCCGCTGCCTGTCCCGATCACGGCTTGTCTACTCGCTGCTGAACCCTCGCTGCCTGCCCTGAATCTGGCTACTCACCGTGACCATCGTTTATCTCTGCTGTACAACGCCTCGGCAAATTGTGGAACTGTGCCGCCGTTGGGGGGTAGCGACCTGGGAGTCATCAGCCGCACAAGACCAACCTGCTTCGCGGCGGGCTCTGGTGAAAACCGGTGGCTCCTTAGACCCCGCTTCCCTGACGCGGTACTCACCAACAGTTTCACAGTTCCAGTGGGTCCACGCTTCATTTGTTCCTTCCGGGTCGTAACAGTTTTTCACGTTTGATATCATATACCTCCAACAATATATCAATTATTGGCCAGTATTGTTCTCTGCTTATAGGATGCATTTCGTTTTGTTTTCTTTTTCTTACCCTTCATATTTTCTTATGTATTGATACACATCTTCTTTCTTACATCGTAATAATATCTTCAGAACATGTTGAAATTGTTTTTATTACATCCGTTCCTCTCTATCAGGATTGACAAACCCGCTGATCGTGCCGCACTCCCTGCCTGCTGTGTCTGCTCGTCTGATCTGTCAGGGACATCATTGGTTCCCTCTGCACACCGTAGTGCTGCTGTTGCCCCAGGATGTGTGTGCGTTCCATATGCGCTCTCTGGTTGGCGTCCTGTGGTGCACTCATGTGATGTGAACAGTCCGCGCATGTCTCCTGACTGGCAGGGTCAAAGCGATCACTTGCACATACCCAGTTCTTATCGTTGGATCTGGGCACAGCTGTACATGATGTCAGTGGGTGATTGCGAGGGGTTGGGAGAGGGGCCGTGTTTCAGTGGCAGTGTGCACGCTCTCGATGGAGAAAGGACACAGTATTTTAAAGGTAAACATGCTTTTTTGTACCTAGAGGTTCTGGTCGAGAGAGCCAGG
This sequence comes from Gastrophryne carolinensis, assembly GCA_027917425.1. Classification (NCBI taxonomy): domain Eukaryota; kingdom Metazoa; phylum Chordata; class Amphibia; order Anura; family Microhylidae; genus Gastrophryne; species Gastrophryne carolinensis. Next base: position 380,648,006 of record CM051237.1, on the reverse strand, counting down.
TACCTCCGGCCGGAGGGCAAGAGTTTGAAAAAAGAATGACCTTGGTGTGTTGGGTCCTCAGCTATTTTTTTGCCTTTGAGCAGATCCTTTCCGTGAATCAGCATGCTATTTCCAAGTTTCTTATATTCGAGTGGTAAAGAAGGAGTGGCTTCCTTGCCATTCATTAAAGATCCTAGAATGCTTGTCTCACTACAAATCCCAGAATCCTTCAACTGTAACAGGTGGGTTTATTAGCTGCCTTGGCTAAACAAAGCAATCACCCTTTTCATCTGAGAATGCTGCTAGGAACTACTTAGCTTCTTGAACACAAGACTGATTCCCTCTAGTGTGGAAGCTTCTGAAATTTACATCTGAAAACCACTTTGATGTATGTTTCTAAGGTAAACACATTGTTGCTATGGAGAACTGTTTTCTATTATATAATATATATATATATTAATAAATTATAACATGAGGCCTGATTCAGAAGCTTCCCGTGAATGCTCTTTTGTTTTGGGAACTGTACTTAGAAATTCAGAGCCATTTTCTCAGAGCCATGTTCTGAGAAAATTTGGTAATGCGTAAACGACCGTACTTGCTTTGGATACACATACAGCTTAGTGGAGCTGGCGACTCGCCTCAGAAGCAGAGCTTTAACCGTAGCTTGACCATAACTTGCTGTGGAGTCCATTGTTCTCAGGTGGGATGAGTCCTTCGGTTGTTTTTTCCCTGCTAATTTAAGTTGCTCCCCGCTGTCCCCCACCAGTGCACCCATGTAGTGTGCTTGTCCTTTTTACCTTCTCCCCCATGCTGGCACCTAGGGCATTGCATGTAGTCTGCATGTCCTTCTACATATTTATCTTTGTTCCTAGGTTGCCATGTTGTCTGCTTTTACCCATTGTTACCCACATCATAATTAGGGCACCTATTGTTTAGTCTGACCATTATACACCTCTGTTTCTTAGGAATGCTTCTTAGGACCTGCTTAATGTTAGTTGCATTTAATAAACGCCACTATGCAGGATATAAATTGCCTAACTATTGTTTATATTTTTTTTCTGTTTGTTTTTATACTCACTTAAAATAGTTGACATTTTTAACATGTTTAAAAACATAAAATATATTTATAACATTTTCAAATTTTGAGGGGGACCAACATAGCACCTGCAAAAAGAAAGATTGAAAAATTAACACTTATTTTTACACATGTGCCTGTACATGCACGCACCTTTTAACATACCTACCTCAACTGTTGTTCGAACATTTTTAGGGGGGCACCCTCCTCCGCAGCACCATCCCTTTTTCAGGGTCTGTATAGGGAAAGAACCTGAGTTAGAATATTTGTGCATTTGTTGTTTGTGTAAAGCTTGTGTAGTTTTTCACTGGTTTGAAACCCAGTCTTGTGCCACTTCCATCTTGGGTGGCCCCATCACTGCGTACTCATCCTCAGATGATTCTGTAAGGACAGAGAAGCACAACACACCAGCACTTAGCAAACATGTCATTTGACTTTCGCTGCAGCACAACCTGTGTTTATGTAGGTCTAGCAGAGTGTGAAGGAGCTGTGGGCGACTCTAAGCCCAACATGCCCTCCTCTTCAGCAGGCTCCATGGCTGGTGGTGGGAAGGCTTGAGAGGAGGAAGAGGATGTTTGCAGTGTTCAGGGCTACCGCCTTACACCCACACCCTGTTTTCTGGGACCCACTGATCAGACCCCTTGCCTCCGGGTGGGCTTCATACACAGCCAGAACACCCCAGCTACAAAAAAGAATGCAATTGTGTTAAACATGTCACTCATAACACTTATAGCTCAACTTCTCTGTTGTACTTCTAATTACCTGTAAAGTTCTGGCTGTAGAATCTTCGCACCCAGGGCCACTTTTACCGTTTGAGGTTGGACCAGTGTTGCATCATTTGGGTAAAGCTGTAAGGCGACATCCCTTCGCCACTCACATGAGCTGCCATTTCCTCTGCCAACGTCCTCTTTTCATGTGTGCTGGTTCGTAACTTTGCCCCATGAAAGTATGCAAAGAGCAAACAAATTTGCATTATTAACTTGTGTCCTTCCCTGTTTGTGTCTCCTTTAGGCACACACACACACACACACACACACACACACCCCTTCCCCTTTAAGTACTTTTCTGTGACAGTGCAAACACCAAAGTTTGCTATAAGCTAGTGTATGCCTATGCCACCTAATTCAGCTCTCCCATCCCACAGTAGTGGCGGATTGCAAGCACGCACTTCAACCAAGTGGCACGCTTAACTCTCCACTCTGCTACTACTGTCAGATACAAATGTAATACATAAATCACTTGTATCACTTGTAAGGCACCCCAGCCAGAGTGGTACATGTGACAGTTTTTTAAACACTTGGCTAAAAATCCTGGGAGTGCCCACTATTCAAAGTGTAGTGCCCTGCCCACCATTGGGGCGCCTCGCTAACCGATATGAAGCCACGTTTCAAACACAGAAAAACAACACTGGTTAAGTGCAAGGCTGGCACAAACATCCGGAGGCTCAAGTTAAGTGTGTTTGCCAATTTGCCAAAGACACTATGTTTATTGTAGAAAAGGATATGGCACATAATAATAACTACACATCAAGTCTGATTAAACTGTAAAAAAGCAATTCTGTGAGAACTCACCTGTATAATTGTTTTTGTTCTTGCATGGCACGGCCCGCTTCGGTATTCATAACAGTTGGGTTATTCCGCCACAAGGTGGCGCAGTGGTACTGCAGAAAGCTGTGGCATCTCCCGGCTCCCTATAAAAACGGGATTAACCATAGAGTTCCCAGCGTAGACAAGCAGTGAGAGAAAAAGCAGAGAGAGAATAAAGTAAAAAATGTGAAAAAGGTAAAAAAACCTAATTAACTTGGAACAATCACCATAAAGAGGCAACCAAGAATAACAATTACAAGGTTGGGGCGAAGCAGGCCGTGCCATGCAAGAACAAAAACAATTCTACAGGTGAGTACTCACAGAATTGCTTTTTTCTTTATTGCATGGCACGGGCCTCTTTCGGTATTCATAACAGTTGGGACATCCAAAAGCAGTGTCCAAAGTAGGGAGGGATCCCCAAAGAGTAACGGCCAGTAGTTCAAGTCACTACCGCCTGAAGCACCTTGCGGCCAAAAGCAGCATCCACTGAGGCAACCTTGTAAAACTTTGAAAAAGTATGAACAGAAGACCAAGTAGCGGCCTTGCAAACTTGTTCAACAGAAGCTTGGTGCTGAAAAGCCCAAGAGGTACCAGTGGAATCAGCAATAATCCTAAAGGGAGGTTCCTTTCCCTTAGCAGAATAGGCTTGAACCACCGCCTGACGGATCCACTTGCTGATAGTGGATTTAGCCAGAGGCAAACCCTTTCTAGGTCCAGAAGTGAGAACAAAAAGAGCATCAGACTTCCTGAAAGTCTCAGTAGCGACCAAATAACATTTCAGAGCCCTGACCACATCCAGAGAATGCAGAGTCTGCTCCTTGGAATTAGCAGGATTAGGACACAATGAAGGCAAGACAATGTCCTGATTGAGATGAAAGGCAGACGCAACCTTTGGCAAGAAATCCGGCTTAAGCCGGAACACCACCTTATACTGATGCCTCTCAAAATAAGGAGGTTTGATGGAAAGCGCCACTAGCTCAGAAACTCGCCTTACAGAAGTGATAGACACCAGAAAGACTACCTTAAGAGTCAAAATAGACAAGGCAGCCTCACGGATAGGCTCAAAGGGAGGCCCTTGCAGAGCAGACAACACCAGATTCAAATCCCAGACTGGTAGCAAAGGCTTACCGGGTGGACGCACATGAGAAACACCCTAGAAAAAGGTTTTAACCAACCGGTGATTGGCAGAAGATCTTTGGAAAAAAATTGCTAGAGCTGAAACATGGCCTTTTAGGGTACTAAGTTGATGGCCCAGATCCAAACCATGTTGTAAGAATTCCAGAATCCTGGGAATAGAAAACACCCGACAGGGAAGAGACTTGGACTCACCCCAGGCAATGTAAGCATGCTAGACCCTGTAATAGATAAAGGATGAGGACTTCTTCCTACCCTAATCATGGTATCAACAACAGAGGCAGGCAACCCCTTTTCCATCAATATGGAGGTTTCAGCAGCCAAGCCGTTAAAGCCAACGTTTGTAAATTGGGATGGCGTAGCTGCCCCTGAGTGAGAAGATCTGGATCCTTGGGCAATACGTGCCGGTCTACTGCCAACTGCAAGACGTCTGCGAACCAAACTCTTCTTGGCCAACAAGGGGCCACCAGGATGGCTGGTACCCGCTCCTGGCCTATCTTGCGCATGACCCTGCCCAGGAGAGGAAACGGAGGGAACACATAGAGAAGCTGAAACTCCGTCCAAGGTATTGCCAGGGCATCCGTGGCGAAGGCCAGAGGATCCTGAGACAGAGAGACAAATCTGGTTTGTGATTGTGACGGGACGCAAACAGGTCCACGTCCGGCTGACACCAGCAGTGACAGAGGGAGAGAAACACCCGGTTGTTGAGAGACCACTCCCCCAGTCCCCCTGCTCAGGGAGTCCACTACCTGGTTCTCCACCCCTGGGATGTAGACCGCTAAGATGCAGGGAACATGCTGTTCCACCCAAGACAGAATCAGGGACACTTCCTTGAAGACTCGCTTGCTCCGAGTCCCTCCCTGATGAATGAGGTAGGCCATCGCCGTCTGGTTGTCTGAGCGGATCTGAACAGCCCGACCCCGAAGGTAAGTGAATAGGCGAGAAAGAACCGACCTGATCGCCCTCAGTTCCAGGACGTTGATGGAAACATGGGCCTCTTGTGGGGCACACCAACCCTGGAACCTCAGGGACTTCCAGAAACCTCCCCAGCCAGTCAGACTGGCATCCGTGGGGACCGTTTCCCAGCACGGGGGCAGGAAGGACCTGCCCCCCAGAAGGTTCCTTGAGTCCAGCCACCACGAGAGAGACTGTCTGGCCAGGGGAGACAGAACAAATTCCTGATCCAGGGACACAGGGTCCCGATCCCTGACAAGAGGTGCAACTGACGAGGTCTCATGTGAAACTGAGCAAAGGGGACTGCCTTCGAAGTAGGACACCATCAGGCCCACCAACTGCATCCCCTGACGGATGCAGGGATGAGGACATGACAGCAGAGCCCGAGCCTGGAGCTGAAGACCCTCCACCTTCTGCTGAGGAAGGAACACCTTGACCTGAGAGGTATCCAGAGTCATGCCTTATCCTATTCTAACACAGTCTCATCCCCACGTTCCCTTTCTGTCGGTATGCCGCAAGGTTCTGTCCTAGGCCCCCTACTTTTCTCAGTCTACACCTATGGCCTTGGCAAACTTATAACTTCACTAGGCTTTCAATACCACTTCTATGCGGATGACACTCAGATATATCTCTCAGGCCCCAATCTCTCCTCTCTCCTATCTCGCCTCCCCAACTGCTTTACAGCTATTTCTTCATTCATGTCATCTCGCTACCTCAAGCTAAACATGGACAAGACAGAACTGGTCATTTTCCCACCATCTAACTCCCCTCCCCTCTATAACACATCTATTTCTGTCAACAACTACACAATAACAGCAACTCCCCAAGCTTGGTGCCTGGGAGTCATTCTGGACTCTGCCCTCTCTTTCAAACCACATATTCACTCCCTGGCCACCTCCTGTCGCCTCCAACTTAAAAACATCTCACGCGTCCGTCCCTTCTTCTCACCTGACACCACTAAAATGTTACACGCCCTGGTCATATCCCGACTGGATTACTGCAACATTCTCTGCTGCCGACCTTCTCCTGTCCTCCACCCTGGTCACCTCCTCTCATGCCCGCCTCCAGGACTTCTCACGTGCAACTCCAATCTTCTGGAATGCCCTCCCCCACCCAATCCGCCACTCCACAACCCTCAAAACCTTCAAAGGTGCCCTTAAAACTCACTTATTCAGACAAGCATATAAGCTGGCCTAACCAATCTTCTAAAGGGCATATTCCACAAAGCTCAATACTGACTGTTTGTGATCCTTCCCCCTCGTCTTCACCCCTCTTCCTTTAGACTGTAAGCTTGCAAGGGCAGGGCTCTCTCCCCTATTGTATCTTGTACTCAGAATATCCACTGTCAAATCTGTAAAACTGCATTTGAAATAATATATGTACCGTATGTTGCTACCCTGCCTGTAATTACTACTTTGTAAAGCGCTACCGAAGATGATGGCACTATATAAATAAACAATAATAATAATAATGCCCAGAAAGAACCTCACCAAGGACAGAGACAGAGAAGAATTGGGATAGTTGATCACCCAGCCGAAAGACTCTAGAGTGGATGTCACCATTTGAGTGTCCTGCTCGGCCTGAGGAAAAGACGTCCAGGTAAGGAATGATGCGGATGCCCTGGTTCCTTAGCAGAGACATCACTCCCGCAAGCACCTTGGTGAACACCTGAGGTGCCGAGGTGATACCGAAGGGTAGAGCCACAAACTGGTAATGCTGATCCTGCAGCTTGAACCTTAGAAATCTCTGATGACCTGGGAAGATAGGCACATGAAGATAAGCATCCTTGATGTCCACTGTGGTCATGAAGTCGCCCGGGCGAAGGGTACTGACAGCAGAGCGCAGCGTAACCCAATAGTATCCCGCCTGAAAGACATAAGTAAGAACACACATGAGCATCCCGCAGCAAATACACCTCAAATCAATAAAAAAACCCCAAGAGATACTCACGGACTAAAGACACCGCGGGGTACACAGGCACAGACCGCTGGATAAGGCGACCCACCGGATGAAGCAGCGCTGCAGCCAGGAAGGGAAAAATCCAGACACGCAGCTTGTCCAAAATGGCGCCGGCAGAGGTACCTCGAGGGGTGGGCTGCAGGGGGAACGATGCAATACGCGTCATCACCCGGCCCCGCCACCCCCGGAGAGGACAAAAAACGGCGCTCACGTGACCCGGCCGGCGCCATGACAAAGCAAAATCACCTCAGGTTATAGCGCCCACAGCCGCGGAACGCAGTACAAAGCGGCGCAGCAGCTAAAAACACCACAAAATACACAAAAAACGTCAAAACACCACAGATATCACCATTTGCCGCTACCCCCCCCCCCCAACGAAGTCAGAGGGGGGGGGGGGAAGAGAGAGAGAGACAAGAAGGCAGCGGCAAGCAGCCATGGCCAGGGAGGGGGGGTGCGGGGGGGACCCAAAAAGGAAAATAAGGGGACACAGTCCCCAAACTACTCACCCCCTCAGAAGCCAGGACAGAAACTCTGCATCCCTAGTAGGCTCACCATAAAGCCTATGGCCGGCTACCCTTTGTGGTACAGGGTCTGCGGCTTGGAGCTACGCTCCAGGAGCACTTGACCCTAGTGCTCTTCTACCTTCCCCCGATCTGTCAGCCGAGGCTGGGAGGCAGTGAGGGTCCAGAAACGGATGGAAATAGACATGCAGGGCCGCAGGCTTGGTTGCCCTGCTCACCTGCGCAAGAGAGAGAGACATCTTCTAACTTTGCAGTATCACTGCGGAGGAAACACTGGGAACTCTATGGTTAATCCTGTTTTTATAGGGAACCGAGAGATGCCACAGCTTTCTGCAGCACCACTGCGCCACCTTGTGGCGGAATAACCCAGCTGTTATGAATACTGAAGCAGGCCGTGCCATGCAATAAAGAAAAAGCAATTTCCAATCTTAAAATCGGGGGCCCCCACCAGGTGCTACCTGGAGACCACACATCCTTCCACACACAACCCTTTCACACATTCTGGCCAGCATTAATAACAGGGACAAAATCCTTCACGTGTTTAACAGCGTATTTCCAATTCTCAAGGAAAGCAGCCGGGCTCCGTCTGAATATAGGGATTAGTCAGGCTCTGCCCATGGACACCCCGTTGTAAATGTCCCAGCTGGGATAGGTCGGCAGGAGCTACAGGCTGTTGCGGCCCATATACTTGCATGAATGTGCCTGCCGCCTCTTGTACATAACAGTCACTCCACTGCCTGCAATACCTTATCACCGCCGCAGGCCCTTGCGATCCATCATCACAGTATCGGATGTCTGCCAAAGACACTATGTTTATTGTAGAAAAGGATATGGCACATAATAATAACTACACATCCAGTCTGGTTAAACTGTAAAAAGTTCTATCATAACCCTACTACATTTTACCCTTAACACTTAATACTGTACAATAAATTACAAAAAACATGAAATTGATTTGGATATTTTTTTTGATCATACCCAGAAGATACAAAGATCTAAACTAATTAGAAAATAACATAAGGGAAGAAAATAACAACAAATTATGAGAAAGAGGAGTCCACCAAATGCTTTGGGCAGCACTACCCTGGGTTCCCAAATAAAGCTGACAAGGAATCTGCGGAGCAGAAGCAGGTATTGTCTCCTTCACATATTCTGCCACTCTCTCTGTCACGGGAAAATTGTGGAGGGCAATGCAATGCAGGCCAAGATGATTTTTACGACCTTCTCTGGCTTATAGTGATGGGCACCCCGTCAGTGGGCCTGATTATAAGCATCCTGACCAGAAGTCTGGGGCCTTAAAAAGGGCGTCAGGAGCCAGGGAAGCAAAGGATAACTGGAATTCCCATATTCCCTAACATCCTTAAAGGTAACACAACAGTAAGATAAAATAGTACATATTTGTACAGAGTTGGCAAATAAAGCTAAAGGTAAGGGTGGATGCTGGGACCAAGCATTGGTAACAGCGACAGTGAGGGACATGAAGACAGTAGAAATGAGCGAGGGCAGAGAGATAAATTGGCAAACACACTTGGGCCTAATCCAAAATGTGCGCACATATCAGAGAAGCAAAATACAATTGCTAATACAAAAACAGCAATAGATGGGCAGATCTACTAAAAAATCAACAGACTTACCCAGAAGTTAGCCACCAACTCTCAAAACAGGGGTGTCGGCAAAAACGCTGAGAAAATGAAGATCCAGGCCCACAACGCTCTGGATATTAAGACAGTGGCCCTGTGGATTGCTGATATTAATAGCAAAAAGTAAAGGCCCACTAGACTGCCAACACAAAATAAACAGGCAAAACAAAACAAAGCAAGGACCAAATGTGACACATGGAAGCTGGTTTAGGGTAAGTGAAGCAAGGCTAGCTTAAAGAGTGGAGAGTGGGCAAAATACAATTCTGTGATTACTCACCTGTAGAATTGGTATTATAAGTATACAGCACGTCCTGCTCCAGAAGATTCCTTACACATGGGTTATACATCCACAAGATGGCGCTGGACTGCAGAAAACAGCTTGTGGCTCTTCCCGGCCCCATATAAACCAGGGACCTCCCACAAATTCCCCAGTATTGACAAGCAGTTAACAAGAAGCCCAGAGAACTATAATATGAACACTATCTATCTAGTGAACTATCACTATACAGAGGTAACTAAGAATAATGATAACAAGGGTGGGGTGGAGCAGGACGTGCTGTATACTTATAATAACCAATTCTACAGGTGAGTAATCACAGAATTGTATTATTCCAAGTATTCAAGTATTCAGCATGTCCTGCTCCAGAAGATTCCTTACACATGGGACATCCAATAGCAGTGTCCGTAAGGTAGGGTGGGATCCCCAAAAAGTAACAGCGGGCAGATTAAACCACTGCCGCCTGCAGAACTTTGTGGCCAAAAGCAGCGTCAGCTGAGGCCCTAACATCAACTTTGTAAAACTTGGAAAAAGTATGAACAGAAGACCAAGTAGTGGTCTTGCAAACTTGTTCAACAGAAGCCTAGTGCTGAAAAGCCCAAGAGGCACCAATAGCACGAGTAGAATGAGCAGTAAGGCGGAAGGGAGGTTCCTTACCCTTGTCAGAATAGTCTTGTATCACAGCCTGACGGATCCACTTGCAGATAGTGGACTTAGCTGGAGCTAAACCCTTCTTAGACCCAGAAGGGAGAACAAAAAGAGCATCAGTCTTCCTGAAGGATTCAGTAGCCACCAAATAGAATAGCCTGAATCATAGTACTAACAACAGAGGCAGGTAGCCCCTTTTCCATCAAGAGGTTTCAGCAGCCAGGCCGATGTCTGCGAACCACACTCTTCTTGGCCAACGTGGGGCCACCAGAATGGTTGGCACCCCTTCCTGTGAGATCTTGCGCAGCACCCTGCCCAGCAGAGGGAACAGAGGAAACACATAAAGAAGCTGAAAGCTCTTCCAAGACATTGCTAGCGCATCCATGGCCAAGGCCAGAGGGTCCTGGGACAGAGAGACAAAGACTGGAAGCTTGTGATTGTGACAGGACGCAAACAGATCCACATCCAGCCAACCCCAACGGTGGCACAGGGAGTGAAACACCCTGCTGATGAGGGACCACTCCCCCAGACGAGACATCCCTCTGCTGAGGGAATATGCCTCCAGATTCTCCACCCCCGGGATGTACACAGCTGAGAGACAGGGGACATTCTCCTCCGCCCATGACAGTCAGGGACACTTCCTTGAGGGCCCTCTTGCTCCGTGTCCCTCCCTGATGATTGATGCAGGCAACCGCTGTTTGGTTGTCCGAGTGGACCTGAACAGCCCGACCCCGAAGGTGTGGAGTCAATTGAGCGAGAACCAACCTTATCGCCCTTAATTCCAGAATGTTGATAGGAGTGTGGACCTCCTGAGCTCCTGAGGACCCAACTGACCCTGGAATTGCAGAGAATTCCAGAAGCCCCCCCAACCGGTCAGACTGGCATCCGTGGTGACTGTCTCCCAGCAAGGGGTCAGAAAGGATCTGCCCACCAACAGGTTCCTTGAGTCCAGCCACCACGAGAGAGACCACCTGGCCAGAGACACAGGGTCCCAATCCCATACTGACAAGAGGTGAAGTTGAAGAGGTCTCATATGAAACTGAGCGTATGGAACCGCCTCGAAGCAAGACACCATCAGGCCCACCAGCTGCATCCCCTGCCATATAGAGGGGTGAGGACAAGACAGAAGAAGCTGGGCCTGAGCTTGAAGACACTCCTGCTTCTGCTGAGGGAGAAGTATACTGGCCTGAGACGTATCCAGAGTCATGCCCAGAAAGGACCTCACCAAGGACGGGGACAGGGAAGACTTGGGGTGGTTGATCACCCAGCCGAATGACTCCAGTGTGGAAACCACCCTCTGGGTATCCAGCTCTGCCTGCTGTAAAGTGATGAGAATGTCGTCCAAGTAAGGAAGGATGCGAATGCCCTGAGATTTCAGTAGAGCCATTACTCCCGACAGTACCTTGGTGAAAACCCTGGGAGCCGAGGTGAGACCGAAAGGCAAGGCTACAAACTGATAGTGCTGATCTCCCAGAGCGAACCTGAGAAATCTTTGATGACCTGGAAAAATTGGTACATGAAGGTAAGCATCCTTGATGTCTACAATGTCATGAAGTCACCCAGGCGCAGTGAATTGACTGCAGAGCGCAGGGTTTCCATGCGAAAATGCTTGAATCTGACAAACTTTTTGAGACGCTTTAAATCCAGGATGGGTCGGAGGGACCCGTCCTTTTTGGAGACAGTGAAAAAATTGGAATAGAAGCCTCTGCCCCTTTCCCTGAAAGGGACTGGGCAGATGACCCCCAACTCCAAAAGGTTTTGAACAGGAAGGCACAGACCCTGAGCAGACAGGGGGTTTTGAGCCATCCAGGATTTGATAAATCTTGGGGGTGGCCAGGCTGCAAGCTCTATCTTGTAACCAGAGGACACTACCTCCTGAATCCACCAGTCTGAGACGTGAAGCCTCCAGACGTGAGCAAAGAGCCGAAGCCGTCCCCCCACCCGGATGGGTGAGGGTGCCCCTTCATGCCTGAAGGGGCTTGAGGGAGGACTTAGGCTTGGGACCCCAGGAGGGGCTGGGGCGGCCACATCCTCGGCCCCTTCCCCAAAAATCTTTGCGGGTCCCAGCAAAGGAGGCTCCTCACCCAATTCTGGAACCACGGAAGAAAGGGAGAAAGGCACCTGTACCCCGAAAGGACCGAGACCGCCTCCTACGTTGAGGCAACCTGCCGCCCTTAGCAAACAAGTCCAAGCGTTCACCAAAGAGGCGCAGCCCCTTAAAGGGGAAGCCAGTGAGAGCCTTCTTAGCAGCGTTATCAGCTACCCACTGACGTAGCCAGACAGAGCGGCGTATAGCCACCAGCAGAGCAGATGTCCTCCCACACATTCTGATGGTATTATCCATAGCAGACAGAACATTTGCAACAAATTCATAGCAAAGCAGGAGAGAACTGTACGCTTCCCCTCCCACGTCATCAGAGGCCCCATCTAAGAGACTCTTGAGCAGGCCTTTAACCCTTTAACCGCCAGCCTACCTTGAGATTTTGTCACCCTTTGTTGCCAGACCATTTTGCACTATTTTGCGCTCCACATGTTCAACTGTGATTTTTGAAGGGATTTCCCAGTATTTCCCTGGAAAATTATATATTGTTTTTTTCAGCACAGTCTGGGCTTTAACATGAAGTGTCTTGTTTGTAAGATTGTCAGTGTTTTTTAAATATTTTTGTGGAAAATATGTTAAAAAAAACCAAAAAAACATTTTTTTTACAATTTGTAGTGCGTTTTCTTAATAAAACATGCAAGTTATTTCAGGAAATCATATTGTGTGTAAAAGCCTTATTGCTCCCGATTGCAACAGTACCACATATGTATTGGTAGACACCCTTTCTTGCCCAGGAGACACGTAAAACTGAAAATAGCGACTGAGCCAATTTTGAAAGAAAACTCAACCATTTTGCTCTCCTTGCAGTTTTTCAACCAAAACACCACTTTTCAATTAAAATACCCCCCACAAACCACATGTTCCCTGAAAGTACACACCTCAAGCGTTCTAGGCGTACCAGGCTTGTTGTTGTAGCTGCAGCTTTCTGGACGCAAGCCTTCCCGAAACTCACTGGTTGTACCGGATTTCCCTAAAAAAATAGCAAAAATGCAGCATTAAGACCAAATTTTTCTATAAAAATCATGCGCTAACCAAAAAAAACTAATCAAATCTGAAATGGCAAGGTCCCCTGAACAGAACAATACCCAACATGCATAGCTACCTCCAAGGGTAAGGTTGCCAATTACCCCAAAGCAAAGCGTATGCATAACGGGCATTTCACTTGAAATTTCCTGCTCTGCAGACAAAGTGCGCACCTTGCGCTTTTTCAACCAAAACACCACTTTTCAATTAAAATACCCCCCACAAACCACATGTTCCCTGAAAGTACACACCTCAAGCGTTCTAGGCGTACCAGGCTTGTTGTTGTAGCTGCAGCTTTCTGGGCGCAAGCCTTCCCGAAACTCACTGGTTGTACCGGATTTCCCTAAAAAAATAGCAAAAATGCAGCATTAAGACCAAATTTTTCTATAAAAATCATGCGCTAACCAAAAAAAACTAATCAAATCTGAAATGGCAAGGTCTTCTGAACAGAACAATACCCAACATGCATAGCTACCTCCAAGGGTAAGGTTGCCAATTACCCCAAAGCAAAGCGTATGCATAACGGGCATTTCACTTGAAATTTCCTGCTCTGCAGACAAAGTGCGCACCTTGCACTTTTTCAACCAAAACACCACTTTTCAATTAAAATACCCCCCACAAACCACATGTTCCCTGAAAGTACACACCTCAAGCGTTCTAGGCGTACCAGGCTTGTTGTTGTAGCTGCAGCTTTCTGGGCGCAAGCCTTCCCGAAACTCACTGGTTGTACCGGATTTCCCTAAAAAAATAGCAAAAATGCAGCATTAAGACCAAATTTTTCTATAAAAATCATGCGCTAACCAAAAAAAACTAATCAAATCTGAAATGGCAAGGTCTTCTGAACAGAACAATACCCAACATGCATAGCTACCTCCAAGGGTAGGGTTGCCAATTACCCCAAAGCAAAGCGTATGCATAACGGGCATTTCCATTGAAATTTCCTACTCTGCAGACAAAGTGCGCACCTTGCGCTTTTTCAACAAAAACATCACTTTTCAATAAAAATACCCCCCACAAACCACATGTTCCCTGAAAGTACACACCTCAAGCGTTCTAGGCGTACCAGGCTTGTTGTTGTAGCTGCAGCTTTCTGGGCGCAAGCCTTCCCGAAACTCACTGGTTGTACTGGATTTCCCTAAAAAAATAGCAAAAATGCAGCATTAAGACCAATTTTTTCTATAAAAAACATGCGCTAACCAAAAAAAACTAATCAAATCTGAAATGGCAAGGTCTTCTGAACAGAACAATACCCAACATGCATAGCTACCTCCAAGGGTAGGGTTGCCAATTACCCCAAAGCAAAGCGTATGCATAACGGGCATTTCACTTGAAATTTCCTGCTCTGCAGACAAAGTGCGCACCTTGCGCTTTTTCAACCAAAACACCACTTTTCAATTAAAATACCCCCCACAAACCACATGTTCCCTGAAAGTACACACCTCAAGCGTTCTAGGCGTACCAGGCTTGTTGTTGTAGCTGCAGCTTTCTGGGCGCAAGCCTTCCCGAAACTCACTGGTTGTACCGGATTTCCCTAAAAAAATAGCAAAAATGCAGCATTAAGACCAAATTTTTCTATAAAAAACATGCGCTAACCAAAAAAAACTAATCAAATCTGAAATGGCAAGGTCCCCTGAACAGAACAATACCCAACATGCATAGCTACCTCCAAGGGTAGGGCTGCCAATTACCCCAAAGCAAAGCGTATGCATAACGGGCATTTCCATTGAAATTTCCTGCTCTGCAGACAAAGTGCGCACCTTGCGCTTTTTCAACCAAAACATCACTTTTCATTAAAAATACCCCCCACAAACCACATGTTCCCTGAAAGTACACACCTCAAGCGTTCTAGGAGTACCAGGCTTGTTGTTGTAGCTGCAGCTTTCTGGACGCAAGCCTTCCTGAAACTCACTGGTTATACTGGTTGTTGTGGAGGTTGGTCTTCCCCTGGGGAAGGGCGCCGGAACCACCGAACTGGCCAGATTTACTTGTTGGTCATGGGGCACGGGCGCCCCTATGGGCATGCGCTCGGGAGCCCCGTGACCAAACTGAAAAAAAAAACCACACATATACACACACACTTCCTCTCCAAAATCAACATCTATTTTTTTTTAGTTTTTTTTAAATACCTTTTCTTCCGGGGTCTCTTCCTCAGCACTTCAGTCAGTCACACGTCCCTGACCCAGTAGGTGGGCGGAGTCCGGTGGCCTGCTCTCATGTCCCGCGCTGGCAATGCTCTTTAACCAATGGCTGAGGCGGGGCAGGCAGGGCGAGGAGGCCAATCAAGATGCCAGCTGTCAGAGCCGACCGAGATGGAGGCCAGGTGGGTGCGAGCGCGGCCGCCAGGGAGCACATGATCGCCTGGGGGTGACAGGATGGATGGCTGCATGGGAGGGTGATAGGATGGATGGATGGCTGCATGGGAGGGTGATAGGATGGATGGATGGCGGCATGGGGGTGACAGGATGGATGGATGGCGGCATGGGGGTGACAGGATGGATGGATGGCGGCATGGGGGTGACAGGATGGATGGATGGATGGCGGCATGGGGGTGACTGGATGGATGGATGGATGGCGGCATGGGGGTGACTGGATGGATGGATGGATGGCGGCATGGGGGTGACAGGATGGATGGATGGATGGCGGCATGGGGGTGACAGGATGGATGGATGGATGGCGGCATGGGGGTGACAGGATGGATGGATGGATGGCGGCATGGGGGTGACAGGATGGATGGATGGATGGCGGCATGGGGGTGACAGGATGGATGGATGGATGGCGGCATGGGGGTGACAGGATGGATGGATGGATGGCGGCATGGGGGTGACAGGATGGATGGATGGATGGCGGCATGGGGGTGACAGGATGGATGGATGGATGGCGGCATGGGGGTGACAGGATGGATGGATGGATGGCGGCATGGGGGTGACAGGATGGATGGATGGATGGATGGATGGATGGCGGCATGGGGGTGACAGGATGGATGGATGGATGGCGGCATGGGGGTGACAGGATGGATGGATGGATGGCGGCATGGGGGTGACAGGATGGATGGATGGATGGCGGCATGGGGGTGACAGGATGGATGGCGGCATGGGGGTGACAGGATGGATGGATGGATGGCGGCATGGGGGTGACAGGATGGATGGCGGCATGGGGGTGACAGGATGGATGGATGGATGGATGGCGGCATGGGGGTGACAGGATGGATGGATGGATGGCGGCATGGGGGTGACAGGATGGATGGATGGATGGCGGCATGGGGGTGACAGGATGGATGGATGGATGGCGGCATGGGGGTGACAGGATGGATGGCGGCATGGGGGTGACAGGATGGATGGATGGATGGATGGCGGCATGGGGGTGACAGGATGGATGGATGGATGGCGGCATGGGGGTGACTGGATGGATGGCGGCATGGGGGTGACTGGATGGATGGCGGCATGGGGGTGACTGGATGGATGGCGGCATGGGGGTGACTGGATGGATGGCGGCATGGGGGTGACTGGATGGATGGCGGCATGGGGGTGACTGGATGGATGGCGGCATGGGGGTGACAGGATGAATGGATGGCGGCATGGGGGTGACAGGATGAATGGATGGCTGCATGGGGGTGACAGGATGAATGGATGGCTGCATGGGGGTGACAGGATGAATGGATGGCTGCATGGGGGTGACAGGATGAATGGATGGCTGCATGGGGGTGACAGGATGAATGGATGGCTGCATGGGGGTGACAGGATGAATGGATGGCTGCATGGGGGTGACAGGATGAATGGATGGCTGCATGGGGGTGACAGGATGAATGGATGGCTGCATGGGGGTGACAGGATGAATGGATGGATGGATGGATGGATGGCTGCATGGGGGTGACAGGATGAATGGATGGATGGCTGCATGGGGGTGACAGGATGAATGGATGGCGGCATGGGGGTGACAGGATGGATGGATGGATGGATGGCTGCATGGGGGTGACAGGATGAATGGATGGATGGCGGCATGGGGGTGACAGGATGAATGGATGGATGGCGGCATGGGGGTGACAGGATGGATGGATGGATGGCGGCATGGGGGTGACAGGATGGATGGATGGATGGCGGCATGGGGGTGACAGGATGGATGGATGGATGGCGGCATGGGGGTGACTGGATGGATGGCGGCATGGGGGTGACTGGATGGATGGCGGCATGGGGGTGACTGGATGGATGGCGGCATGGGGGTGACTGGATGGATGGCGGCATGGGGGTGACAGGATGAATGGATGGCTGCATGGGGGTGACAGGATGAATGGATGGCTGCATGGGGGTGACAGGATGAATGGATGGCTGCATGGGGGTGACAGGATGAATGGATGGCTGCATGGGGGTGACAGGATGAATGGATGGCTGCATGGGGGTGACAGGATGAATGGATGGCTGCATGGGGGTGACAGGATGAATGGATGGCTGCATGGGGGTGACAGGATGAATGGATGGCTGCATGGGGGTGACAGGATGAATGGATGGCTGCATGGGGGTGACAGGATGAATGGATGGCTGCATGGGGGGTGACAGGATGAATGGATGGCTGCATGGGGGGTGACAGGATGAATGGATGGATGGATGGATGGATGGCAGCATTCCATAACGATCGCCTTTACCTGGCGGCGGCGACAGACAGATGATCAGCGGCGCGGGCGGGCGGGCGGGCGGGGGGGGGGGGCGGGCGATCGAGCGGGGCGGGGGGGGGCGGGCGATCGGGCGGGGGGGGGGGGGGGCGATCGGGCGGGGGGGGGGTCGGGGATCGGTATTACTTACGGTCGCCCTGACCCCCTGGGCTCCGGAAAGGTTTCTGCTCCAGCGTCATCTGATGAGGTAAGCAGGGGGCGCCGGCTGATGACAGCTGCCGTGCGCCCCCTGCTGATTGGTCAGGGGAGCGATCGGGTGACTTGGTTCACACCCAGGTCACCTCCCCCTGACCCCTGGACTCCCTGCAAGCTGCTCCACAGCAACTGGCCCGCTGATGCCCCCCCGATGGCCCGGAAGGTAAGGGAACGCTAGCTACGTGAAATTCACGTAGCTGGCGTTTAACGACAGGAGAGGCAGCTACGTGAATTTTACGTAGCTGGCGCTAGAAGGGTTAATAGCAACAGCTGTGATGACAGAAGCACAAACCTGGTGCAGTACGGTCCCCACACAGGCAAAAGCATGGCAAGCCAGCTGGTCCATGCGCTGATCCTTACCATCCTTCAGAGTAGTAGTGTCAGGGGAATGCATGAGGGAAGTATTGGACAGCCACAGAACAGGCGCATCCACTTCGGGAGGACATGGCCAACGCTTAACCACATCATCAGGAAAGGGATACCTCTTATCCCAACTCTTTGGCACCCCAGGAAGCTTGCTAGGCCGTTCCCATTCCTGAGCACCAGATTATTAAAGTGAGTTTTTTCAGGAAACTCCAAGCATGGTCTAGCTGTATGAAAAAGCTCACCCTGCTGCTGCGGAGCCACGGCAGGAGGGGAAATACAGAGCACCTCAAAAATATGAGCCAAAAGCCTGTCAGTGTCATCTGAGGACCATAGGTCAGCCCCAGACCGGTATCACCATAAACCTTAGGCTGTTCCTCAGATGATTCTGAATCAGAAAATAGTTTCCCCTCCTCCAGGGAGTATAACCAGGAGAGTCAAATACTTCCTCTATTGGAAAGAGAGAAACAGCGGGTGATAAATGCCGCTTCTTAGCAGAAGCCTTACGCGGGGCAGATACAGCAATATGCCTTTCAATGCTGGCCACCCGTGCAGCCAAATCAGGTTGAGAATCCCCACTGGTATGTACCTCACTAGGAGTCAGATGTAAGCGTGGGGGGGTAGGCGAAGCCAGAGGGGGCGCAGGCCCAGCCACAGGTAACCCAGACTGCAGCGCAAGCACCTGCTGGGCGCAGGGTACACACACCCTGACATCATCACTTATAGGGGATACCCCACACGCAATACACAGCCGGGCTTGTCCCGAAGGAAGCCCAAGCACATTATCCTGAGAAGCCTCCATATAGTGATTAATGTGGCACCACAGGCCAATATGGGATTAACGCTAAATATAGCAACCCGGGATGCCCCAAGAGCCCGCTAGGGAAGTGGGAGATATACAAGTACAATAGCCCTCCAATAAAGGATTAGCGCTAAATCAAGGGGAGAGGACCGGGAGAATCCACAAAAAGTTTGACCCACCTGAAAGACATAAGCAGACATCCCTATAAGCATAACAATTCAAATAAATCAACACAAAAAAGACCACCCCACAGGGGCACTTACGGACCGCGGTAGGTAGAGAGCAGCCACGCAGCACAGGAGTCAAAATGGCGCCCGCATATATCTCGAGGGGCGGGCCGCGTATGAAGTGATGCGGAAAACGTGATAGCCAGCCAATGATGGTGCGACAGCGCCTGAGGCGATGTCACCGCCACGGAGCGCAGTACAAGCGCCGGCGGCGGCATTAAATAAAATGCACACATGCCACGGATAGCAGAGAAGCAATCTACAACCCAGCATTAACCGGCGCAGCACACATACACACACACCCCCCCCCCCCGGAGATGTCCCCAGGGAGAGCGAGGAGGGAGAGCAGCAGCCAACCTAGGACGGGGCCCAACTAAGGACAGGGAATAAGGGGACCCCAGGAAGCGGGAGGGGCATCCCATAAGGCTCACCACGGGCCTATACCTCCTACCCTTTAAGACAGGGACTGCGGTTGGAGCAGCGCTCCTTAGCACCAGATCCTGGTGCTGCCTACCTTCACCCGAACCAGCGCAGCCCAAGCTGGGAGGCAGTGGGTTCGGAACGGGTGGGAATAGTCCTATAGGGCCGCAGGCTAATAGCCCCGCTCACCTGCGCAGCATAAAGAGCCATCTTCTATTCTTCGCAGCACAGACTGCAGATAAGAACTGGGGAATTTGTGGGAGGTCCCTGGTTTATATGGGGCCGGGAGGAGCCACAAGCTGTTTTCTGCAGTCCAGCGCCATCTTGTGTAACCCATGTGTAAGGAATCTTCTGGAGCAGGACGTGCTGTATACTTGGAATAAGGAGGAGCAATCAGGACCTAAACATACTGAAACATATACTCCTGAGAAGCTGGGAGAAATTTAGTCAGGGCACAGCTCAGCGAAGGCTGGGACATGCAAACAGACAGTGCCCCTAGCCGCTGGAAGGAGCCATTTGCTAAAAATTGAAGGCAGCCAACCAATTTGGTCATACATGCCCCTTTCTTGTGGTGGGGGCCAACCATAGTCGCAGCTCTGAGCAAAGCTTCTCAAGTGAAAGGCGGTTTAGTCGGGTCAAGTCGAACAACTGATGATCAGTCATCTGAGTCATCGATATCTAGGCGACGGTGGGTATGCCTAACCCATGTTAACATTGTTAACAACCACCGCTCCTACACACCGCTCTTGTACTCTTCACAGAACTAATCATGGGACTCCATTGTATGTGCATTGGCCGGTCCCCGCTAGCAAAAAGAGGGCGTAGTTTGGAACTGGAAACCTACGGATTTTATAGGCCCAAAAACGACCAAATCAGGGCTCAGTATCATGCGCAAGCTCAGACTACACCTGGACAAACATACAACTTTAGCCGCAAAAAACATGGCCCTGAATCACCATTGTCATTGAAAGCAGAATTACCCTTTAAGGTGAGTATGCGCATTACCACTTTCCATTTTCCCTTGGGCTGTGCATGTAGGTTGTTGCTCGCCTAAACCCCTGGTAAAAACACACAAAACAGCCATTTAAATGTAACACAACACACAAAAAAATACAATTCTGTGAAATACGTATACAGTACGTCCTGCTCCAGATATAATACTTACACTTGGGTTATCCTCCACCAGAGGGCGCTGTGCACTGCAGACATGCAAAAACAGGCTCCTCCCGGCCCTTCATATACCCAGGGACCTCCCACAAATCCCCAGCATTGAAAAGCAGTGAACCAGAAGCCGGGAGAATCCACCCACCAAAACAACTGGTAATGATAATAATAACAACAATCACCATACAGGGGATCCAGAATAATGCAAAAAACAGGGTGGGGTGGAGCAGGACGTACTGTATACGTATAATACCAATTCTACAGGTGAGTATTTCACAGAATTGTATTATTCTAAGTATACAGTACGTCCTGCTCCACCCCACCCTGTTTTTTGCATTATTCTGGATCCCCTGTATGGTGATTGTTGGGGATCCCCAGATATAATACTTACACTTGGGACATCCAATAGCAGTGTCCATAACAGTAGGGTGGGATCCCCAACAAAAAAGGCAACAGCACGTAGCTTAAACTACAACCGCCTGCAAAACCTTGCGGCCAAGCGCAGCATCAGCTGAGGCCCGAACATCAACCTTGTAAAACTGTGAAAAGGTGTTAACAGAAGACCAAGTAGCGGCTTTGCAAATTTGCTCAACAGAAGCCTGGTGCTGGAAGGCCCAGGAGGCCCCAATAGCACGAGTAGAATGAGTAGTAAGACGGAAGGGGGGACTCTTCCCCTTAGCAGAATAGGCTTGAACCACAGCCTGACGGATCCACTTGCTGATAGTAGACTTGGCAGGAGCCAAACCCTTCCTAGGCCCAGAAGGCACAACGAAGAGAGCATCAGTCTTCCTGAAAGCCGCAGTGACCACCAGGTAATACTTCAAACACCTGACCACATCCAAGGAATGCAGAACCCTTTCCTGTCATTACTAGGATTGTGGCACAAGGAAGGAAGAACAATGTCCTGATTCAAATGAAAAGCAGACACAACCTGGCAGAAAATCCAGCTTGAAGCGGAACACCACCTTGTCCTGGTGTCTCTCATAGTATGGAGACTGAATGGATAGAGCAGCCAGCTCAGACACACGCCTAACCGGAGTTATGGCCACCAAAAAGACAACCTTGAGAGTAAGAACAGCCAGAGCAGCATCTTGAATAGGCTCAAAGGGAGCACCCTGCAAGGCAGATAAAACCAAGTTTAAATCCCAAACGGGGACCACAGGTTTACGAGGGGGACGCGCATGAGTGACCCCCTGAAAGAAGGTCTTAACCAAATGATGATGAGCAAAGGTCTTCTGAAAGACGACGGACGGGGCAGAAACCTGACCCTTCAGAGTACTGAGTTTTAGACCTAACTCCAAACCATGCTGTAAGAACTCCAGAACCCTGGGGACTCCCTACAGGGAAGAGACCTAGACTCACATCAGTCAATGTAGGTATGCCATACTCTATAATAGATAGCAGCAGAAGTCTTCTTCCTAGCCTGCACCATAGTACCTACCACAGAGGCAGACAAACCCTTCTCCATCAAGATGGAGGTCTCAGCAGCCAGGCCGTCAAAGCCAGCGTTTGTAAATTGGGATGGCGTAGGGAGCCCTGAGTTAGCAGATCTGGGACCCCAGGCAGATCATACTGGTCTACTGCCATTTGAACCACGTCTGCGAACCACACTCTTCTTGGCCACCGGGGGGCCACTAGAATCACAGGCACCCCTTCCAGAGCAATCTTGCGCAGAACCCTGCTCAGCAGGGGGAATGGTGGAACTACATACAGGAGCCGAAACTCTTTCCATGACATGGACAGGGCATCCGTGGCCAAGGTCAGAGGGTCCTGAGACAGGGACACGAAGGCCGGGAGCTTGTGGTTGTGGCGGAACGCAAACAGGTCCACATCCGGTAGACCCCAACGGTGACACAGGGACTGGAATACCCTGTTGCAGAGGGACCACTCTCCCTGACGGGACGTCCCCCTGCTCAGAGCATCTGCAAGCAGATTCTCCGCCCCCGGAATGTAAACAGCCGAAATGCATTGTACATTGGCCTCCGCCCATGTCAGAATCTGAGACACCTCCAGGAGGGCACCCTTGCTCCGAGTCCCTCCCTGATGGTTGATGTAGGCAACCGCCGTCTTGTTGTCTGAGCGTACCTGGACCGACAGCCCCCTCAGGTGTTGGGTCAACCGCTCCAGTACCAACCGGACTGCCCGCAATTCCAGAATGTTGATGGGTAAATGGGCCTCCTGAGGACCCCACGTCCCCTGGAAGCGCAGGGACTTCCAGAATCCCCCCCAACCTGACAGACTGGCATCCGTTGTGACCGTCTCCCAGGAAGGGACCAGAAAAGACCTGCCCTCTATCAAGTTCCCGAGGTCCAGCCACCACGCAAGGGACCGACTGACCGAGGGGGGAAGCACACAGACCCCGTCCGAGGACGCTGGGTTCTTGTCCCATACTGACAGAAGGTGAAGCTGCAGAGGTCTCAAATGGAACTGAGCAAAGGGCACCGCCTCGAAGCTTGCCACCACCAGGCCCACCAGCTGCATTCCCTGCCTGATGGAGGGCTGTGGGCACGAGAGCAGGAACCTGGCCTGCGCAGTCAGAGCTTCCACCTTCTGTTGAGGAAGGAATATCCGTGACTGAACCGTATCCAGAATCATTACCAGGAACGGGGTCACCGAGGATGGGGACAGAGAGGACTTGGGGTAATTGATCACCCAACCGAAGGACTCCAGGGTGGACACTACCAGTTGAGTGTCCAACTCTGCCTGCTGCAGAGACCAAGAGGTGATGAGGATGTCGTCCAGGTAAGGCAGCACGCGTATGCCCCTTAGCCTCATCAGGGACATCACCCCTGCCAGCACCTTGGTGAACACCCTGGGAGCCGACGTGAGGCCGAATGGCAGGGCCACAAATTGGTAATGCTGATCTTTCAGTGCAAATCTGAAAAACCTTTGGTGTCCTGGAAACACCGGGACGTGAAGGTAAGCATCCCTGATGTCTACTGACGTCATGAAGTCCCCTGGGCGCAGTGAGCCAATGGCCGAGTGTAGAGTTTCCATGTGAAAATGCCTGTTCTTGACAAATTTGTTGAGGATTTTTAAATCCAGAATGGGCCTGACTGACCCATCCTTCTTGGGTACTGTGAAAAGGTTGGAGTAGAACCCCTTGCCCCTGTCTCCAAAGGGGACCTTGCAAATGACCCCTAGATCCCGGAGACCCTGTACGGCCAGCAACAAGACCTGAGCTGAGGCAGGGTCTTGAGGGATTCGGGACCCAATGAATCTGGTGGGGGGCCGTACAGCAAATTCTATCTTGTAGCCGGAGGACACTACCTCCTGAATCCACCGGTCTGAGACGTGACGGGTGAGGGCGCACCCTCATGCCTGAGGGGTCTTGGGAGGGGCTTTGGGCTTGGGCCCCCAGGAGGAACCGGGACGGCGTCCTCTATTCCTGTGCCAGGAATCTGTGCGGGGCCCCGTGAAGGACACCCCTTTTCCCTGTTTAGCCCCGCAGTAGGGGATTGAAAGGGTGCCCTGGCCTCGAAAAGGCCGAATCTGCCGTCTGCGCTGGGGCAACTTGCCTCCTTTGGCGAAGAGGTCTAGACGGCCTCCAAACAGGCGCAGCACCTTAAATGGAAGCCGAGTAAGGGCTCTCTTAGCGGCGTTGTCAGCCGCCCACTGTCGCAACCAAACCGCGTGGCGAATAGCTACCGCCAAGGAAGAAGATCTGGCACACATCTTTATAGCATTGTCCGATGCAGACAGGATAAAGTTTATGAACACATCACAGTTAGACAGAGTATTGACAGTATCAGAGGGCAACTCATCTGTGCCATCGAGTGCATTCCTGACCATGGCCCTGAGCGCTACTGCCGTAATGGCTAAGGCGCAAACCGGGCGCAAGATCGCTCCCCCAAATGCAAAGGCATGGCATGCCAATTGATCAATACGCCGGTCCTCGGAGTCCCGTAGCGTAGTAGTGTCAGGAGAGTGCATAATAGAGGTGTTAGACAACCCTAGAATAGGAGCATCGACCTCGGGGGGGCGATGACCAGCACTTAACCAAGTCAGCCGGGAAGGGATAATTTCTATCCACACTTAGGGATCCCAGGCAGTCTGCTGGGATGTTCCCATTCCTTAAGCACAAGGCTATTGAAATGGGTTTGCTCGGGAAATTCAAGACGAGCCTTAGCAGTATGAAAAAGCTCACCCCTTTGTCTGGGAGCAGCAACAGGGGGAGAGATGGACAAAACTTCAAATATCTGAGCCAGCAGTCTGTCAATATCATCCGAGGTCCAGTGCTCGGAACCAGATTCGTCATGACCCCTTGACTCCTCGTCGTATGACCCCGAGTCAGAGAACAGCTCCCCTTCGTCCGAGGGGGGTTGGCCGTAAGGCTGCAACAGTCATCAGCTTCCATAGGGAAAAGGGCAGAGCCAGGGGTTAAATGCCACCTCTTAGCGGTGGCCTTACGCGCTAGCGAGCTAGCAAGCAATCTTTCAACACTGGCCAGTCTAGTAGCCATATCAGGATGAGAATCCCCGCTTGTATTGGGGGTTAGACTCAGGCCTGGGGGAGTAGGTGAAGTGAGGCGAGGTGCAGGCCCAGCCACTGAAGAGGCGGGAAGAACCAATAACGCCTGCTGTGCACAAGGAACACAGACCCGTGCATTGTCACCGCTGCTAGGTAAGACCCCACAAGCTACACACAGCCGGGTTTGTCCCGAAGGAACCCCGTTCACAATATGCTGGGACGCCTCCATATGGTGATTGTATCGGCACAATAGGCCCGTAGGGATTGACACTGTAAGCTACCCTGGATGCCCCAATAACCCGCGGGGAAGTGGGAGTAATTTTAATAGTCTCAACCGGGAGATACACCGGGCCGCGAGAAGCCACCGGAATTGACGTTCTGAAAGACATAAGAGGGACAGGAATGTCAGAGCCATGCGCAAGGTGTAAACTAGGTAAGATACAGGTAAGTATAAGGATAATATATGGTCGCCCGCGAGGGCACTTACAGACAGCAGGGGGGAGGGTGGTCTTCACCACGCGCGCGCACGAAAAAGAATGGCACCAAAACAATCCTCGAAGGGCGGACCAGAGCTGGAGGTGACGCGGAGCGCATCAAGTCAGGGCCCTGCCCCCCCCCCCCCCGGAGAGCGCGAAGCTCCGAAAGCGCGATGCAAAAGGAGAAAAAAGGAACAGGGCAGTGATGCCTGAAGGAATGATCGAATGGGTTACCGCAGCAGAGCCACAACAGACCAAGAAAAAGACGCCGCAGCATCAACAAAGCCACCGCCGTCCGAGCATACAGAAAGGGCGCGGCGACTACCAATAAAAGTAAAAAGTACATAACTCGGCTCTGACATCCATTCCCAGTCAAACACGACACTGAGGCCATAAGCGTATAATAGGGTACACTGAGGCCGCCATACTCACAAACCCCCCCCTTTCTTTCCCCCCGAGCTAGGGTGGGAATGAGGGAGGATGGCGACCCTTTACACAGGGTCCACCGCTACACGGGGGATGGGACAATTAAGCGGGAGGGGCACCTCCTAAGGCTCACCATCAGCCTAAACCGCCTACCCTATGGTGGGGGACTGCGGTGGAGCATGGCTCCGTCAAGCACGCATGGTGCTGCCTACCTTCACCCGACCAGCGCAGCCCAGGCTGGGAGGCACATCACAAGGAGGAGGACATCACAAGGAGGACGGGTGGTAATAGTCCCACAGGGCCGCAGGCTGTAATAGCCCTGCCTGCGAGAGGGTGATACTTCATGTCTTCGCAGTCAGCACTGCAGAGAAATCTGGGGATTTGTGAGAGGTCCCTGGGTATATGAAGGGCCGGGAGGAGCCTGTTTTTGCATGTCTGCAGTGCACAGCGCCCTCTGGCGGAGGATAACCCAGGTGTAAGTATTATATCTGGAGCAGGACGTACTGTATACTTAGAATATGTGCATAGTTTTCATCGCATTTTGTACCAGTTTTGTATTTATGGAGCAAATAATTCTTAAAGTAATGATGGTAGCAGATTAGGTTGGGCTACCATTCAGACTGCATCCTTGTTGAGTACCACCAGATAGGATCTCAAATACAGTACCACCAGCGGGACTAGTACCACTGGCTAGGAGACCCTACTCTAGCAACAGCACTGTTCAGTTGCATAGGAGCAACTTTAGACCTACCATAATTCGAGTAGAAACAACAGCCCTGATGAACTTTTTTAGTGGCCTTTTTAGATCCAGGGTTCCTCCTTGAGCCTCTCAGCTCCCCTTGTTCACCTGCTGGTGGCTCTTCCTGTATTTCCTGTGTTACTCATTGCCACCAGCAGGTGTTCCTGCTGGCCATTCTCCAGTCTGCCTGAAGGTTTATCCTGAGCCTGGGGTTGTTAACCAGCACCTGGGCTTGAGGAGGCTGGGCCTTTATTAGCTGGCCAGCCCTCAGTCCAGGTGCGTGTGCATTAACCGTCATTTGGAGCTGCTGGCTAGAGGCTGTCTGAGGAACTTTGATTATCTGTGCTTGATATCTGCCTATTTCTGCAATGACTTTCGCCTTACGAACTTTATCTGCCTTTGATAAACTTTGATATCTGCCTATTTTTGGACTCTGCAAGGACTTCTGCCTTATGAACTTGGATTACCTGCCTTTTCCTTAATTCAACACATGGCACCCATTGCTGTTGTGATCATTCCTGGACTTTGATTTTGTCTATCCACCTGCACCCCTGGTCACCTATAATCATTTATTAAACAAATTCCTCACTGTATAGGTTTGTCCTTGTTCATCCAATCTGCGAATTCCATGACAGGCCTCATTCCACTATTTTCTTTCAAACATTTTTGAGAGAATTATGGCAGTATATCATTATATGCAAAAGTCAACCAGACATGATAACAGTCCTTTGATATATTAACTATTACAGTCAATCCATAAATGTGGACGATCAAGGTATTGGAGGATCAATTTTGGACTATTCCTGTAAGGAACCATGTAGTGGTTTCAAAGCATCTTTTCAGAGACTGTTTTGCTTGTGGTGTCAATGTATTAATACGAGATTCACAAACTTTGCAAAACATTTCAGTGTTTTCCTTATCAATAGCTGTGTCTGCCCACTCTATTTTGCATACAAACTGGAGTTTTTGCATTAATAACCTCAATGATGGAGGTTGTAATATAGATTTTTTTATAGATGTAATATAGATTTTTTGGCTAATGAACATATAATAAATATTATTGGATTTAGTTGGAGTGAGAATAGATAGGGGTGATATTCTCACACTGACCAAATCCAATTTTTCAAATATCGCCCATTCAGAAATTAAGGATATAAAGTTCATAAGTTTTGTGATAGTATATTGATACACTTTATGCCAGAAATGTCTGATATGTAGACATTGCCATAGACAGTGAAACAAATCAGCTTCTGGGTGGTTACATTTTGGGCAATTACTACTAGAAGATGTTTGCATTCGGAAGGGTCTGTGAGGTGATATGTAGTCATAATGATATAACCTCAGCCACATTTCCTTATATATACATATAATATATATGTGTTTTCCTGTTTGTGTTTGTGTGTGATGCTCATACCTGACTCATCATGGCCATTATCTTGGGACTCCCTGCAGGACATCAAAGCCTCCTCCACTGCGGGTTGGTCCAGGTGAGCCTGGGGTAAGGACATTCGCACTTGACCCACACCACCTACACTTCCACCAGATCTTGCCAGCATCCAGGAGAGTGGCAAATGGCTCCAACCTTGTAAAGTAAGTAATTTATCAGGCTAATTACACTTGTTATTTTATAAATCAAGTTGGAAGAAGATTTTTGTCCAATTAATGGTGTAACTTAAAGTCTCCCCATATTCTTCAAATAAATTTAAAATGTGGGGCAGCGCATCCCTTGGGTTATAGCATCTGATCATAAAATCTGTAAGTTTAACAACCTGGTTCCCAATGATATACCACGGAACTTGGGGAGTGAATTTAATAGTCTTATCAGAGGATCAATGGAGATGTTTAATAACAATGTCTTGCCTCCTTCTGTAGTGTTATTGGCCTAAATGAGTGATTAATGATCAATAGTGTGGGTGAGGGGGCAGAATATAGGTACTGGAACAGTATTGAGAAAGTACAACCAACGGACTGAGCATTTAAGATTGCATGCAATAATGGTCATTCAACATTCCACCATTTTTAACAAGGAGAGGCAAGCTTGTTTAACCCTTTAGGTGCCAGCCTACCTAGAGTTTTTGTCACCCTCTGTTGCCAGACCATTTTCACTATCTTGTACTACATGTTCAGCAGTAATTTTTGAAGGGATTTCCTAGGAAAATTATACAGTATACAGTGTTTTTTTATAATTTGTAGTGTTTTTTGTAATAAAAAAAATGTATGTTTTGCAATAAAATCATATTGCGTGTAAAATCCCAATTTCTCCCTGTTACAACAGTACCACATATGTATTAGTAAACACCCTTTCCTGCCCAGTAGACTTGCCCAAACTGAAACAGCACATTAGGAGATTTTCAGATAAAATACAACTCCAAAGCACATCTTGCAGCTTTTTGAGAAAAACAACCCTTTACATTTGAACCCCCCCCCCCCCCCACACACACACAAACTATATATTGTCTGGAAGCACACACCTCAAACTTTCTAGGCGTACCAGGCTTGTTGACGTGTGTGCAGTATTCTGGATTAATCCCTTAATCCCTCAATCCAGAATACTTTATTCAGGGTTTCCCTGAATAAAGGATAACAAAGTAGAATCAAAGCCAGATTTTCATTAAAAAAACAATATGCAAAAAAGAAAACTACCTAAATCTGAAAAATCAAGGTCCCCCAAACACCTAGGCTCTTACCTATTTGCTTAGCTAAGTCCAGGAGGTGACTTTTTTTTGGCCAGGCAGTGTATATGCTGTTTGGGGGGAGGTAACCCCTCCGCAAGCCTCCCTTGGCATTGAAGCAGGGTAGGGGGTTGCAATAAAAAAGGTCTTACCTTGCCCAGAATGCAGTGTAGTCCCCAGAGCTCCTGCGGCAGCCGCACAGACCGCGTGTGATCGCCTGCACCAATCTGTGCTTGTGGCTGCCTGCCCATTCACTTGAATATTGTAATTCCCTGCTCTGCCTCATTGACAGGGGAACGTGCACAAAGGGGGGGGGGGGGGGTGCTACATTGTGCTGGCTCTGTGTGGCAGCTGCATACACCCACGAGAATAGCCCTGGACCGTTGTCGAGACTGGACTTCTGCTTTACGGTTTAATAATAATAGTAATAAATACTCCAATGTGTCACAAATGGGAAGAAAATGCAGCCCATGAAATTAAATGGGCCCTTTCACATCAGTGTGCTGTGGTATGCAAAATGCAGCATTTTGCCCACAGCGGCAATGCAACACAGCCTATAGAAGTCGTTGGGCACCACAGGTAAAGCGCATATATTGCACTTTAACTGTGGTACGTTGGGGGTGGAATAAAAGGGCCACCTCCCAGTCCATTTCGAAAGTTCCCCTGGCACTGTCATGGGCCTCCTTCCCCCCCGGTTCAGCACTTGCATTAGCCACCTTCTTTTGGTTCTTACACCGGGTCCTTGCTGGAGCAGAGGGCTGAGGGACCCCAAGAAGGTGACTACTGCAGTGGTAGTTCCCATCACTGCCGGTCTGTTCGAGGAGACCGGAGTTCCATCCTCCACTGCTGTGTCTACTTTAGGTGACCACGGATGCTACTTCTATTAGTGGGGACTCCAGTGCACCGCAATGGAGGCACAGTGCAACACACTATTGTGTGTACTGCATTGTGCATTTCCACTTCAATGCAGTGGAAACCTACAATATGAATTGGGCCTTAATGCAGAACAAAACCCACTGTGGCTGACCCTGAAATCTTTTAGGCCTTCCCCAGAGGCATCCACTGTGTGAACAACCCTCTCCCCTGGCGAGCAGCAGAACTCACATGCTTGGCATCCTCGCATATGTAAATATTCAGCTGCCATATTCTCGCATCTTTGTGCTAATAGTGTGCTCCTGTCCAACAATTCAGATAGACTGGGGCAGGAGCGCGTCCACAGCTGGGGACACGGTTATTTGCACTCCCTATTGCAGAGTTCTGCATGTAAACAGAGCCGTTTGCCGAACATTACATATGCACAGCAAACAGCTCTGACGGGAGCCTGTGCATGCGCAAGAGTTTCTCAGGGTGTTCTGGGGGTTTCATACAGCAGGCACAAAACCCAGGATAGTCAAAATCCCATATTTTGTACTGCTATAAAATAAAGGGTGTACTCTCTTCAGTGTTTTATTTGTTCATTCACCACTACTGCCATGGTGACACTCATAGCTTTTCTGTTGATGCCAGCAAATATAAAAAAAAAAATAACACAAAAAAAAATAAAAAATCTATAGCCTTTTATAGGTACAGGCTGGTTACACCCAGGCACAGAGGTCCTGATAATGCTTGCATACATTTTAATCAGTCACATATATGTATTACGTGCCTTTTTTATTATGACTTACTCTACAAATTGATCCTTAGATTATGAATGACTATACCACAATAGATGCCAAATTGAAAATGTGGGAGATGCTGGCAAATAGTCTAACAGCCTGGCCAAAATGAAATGTAGCAGAGAGCAAAGCTGTAATTTGTAGACCAAGTTTAGGCGATATATAGTATTTGTGGTTAAAGTGTTTTTATTGCTCTTGGCATCTATTGTTTTCCCTCCATCCTTAACAGCAGAGCTTATGATCTGGACACTGTCCTAAAAGCTTCTCTTAACAAGTTCTAAAAAATAATTTTGGCCACATAACCTAGTACACAAATATGTCAATTTAAATGAATAAACTATTATTAAAGATTATTAAGAAATTGTGTTTTTACAGGATAGTCCATTTTAAGACAATTATTGTGAAAGAAAGACTATTGGCTTGATGCAGAGCCTCCCCGTTCAGCTCCCCCATGCATTTTCCCGTTGGTTTTGGGCTTTGATCGGGTCAGGAAAGGGTGCTACGTTGATTTTAGTGTGCGTTTATGCGCTCAGGTGTGCGCTCAGCCGCCTTTCCGATTGTCGGCTCGCACGAGGCTGGGAAAACGGACGCCTCGTTCATTGGTCCGTTTTTTTCAGTGATGCAGAGCCTTGATTTCCGATTGAAAACACCCTAATAAAACGGGGCCGCCGAGCCTTCACTTACGGCAAGTCAGAGCAGCCGTATTTGCACTCGGTCAATAATATGCAGTCCTCTGTTGGAGCACATCAGCGGCGCCAGCTCCGCGGTCTTGTCCTGCTGAGTATGGCAGAAACCAGGCTGCACCGCACGCCTTTGGACATCGATGGCATGAGTATTTGATATTTTTTATTGTTTTTTTTTGGGTATCCTTTTTACAGGGTCTCCCTCATTTTT
This sequence comes from Gastrophryne carolinensis, assembly GCA_027917425.1. NCBI lineage: Eukaryota > Metazoa > Chordata > Amphibia > Anura > Microhylidae > Gastrophryne > Gastrophryne carolinensis. The sequence goes on along the minus strand of CM051237.1, from coordinate 380,615,943 downwards.
ATTTTATTGTTTGTGTGCAGGCATTTGAAGATGGGACATAGGATAAATGTGCAGGCACTGGCTGGCCCTGATTTGGTTTTTGGGAGTCGTTTCTCTGGCTTTCCCTGCCTAGGAATTCCTGCCTACCTGAGCGATTCAAATCTGCCGATCTATTTGGTGGCTGGCTACTGGGTATGTGTCTGAAACTTGTATTGGTTGCCCACCCTCTCTGACTGTGTTTGTTCCCGTAACACACTATTTGGTAACTTTTGGCGTAGTATATTTGGAGCCCAATTATTGATCTACAAATTAAATGGGTTAAGTGATTGTACCCTATTGCGTCATGTTCTTGCCCTCTTATGTAAGTAGTATTCCCCAGACTTTTGTAATCAGAGTACAGGTTGGATGTGCATGTAGTCTCATTACAAATGTCCTTTCCTCCCACCCTACCCCGCTCACCTATTTGTCCCTCTTTTCTATTGTTGCAATGCACACCTTTTTTTAATTTTTTTTGTTTTTTGGTTTTAGGGCAGGAGACTCTGCCTATCCTTTGGTCCCCTGGATGAAGACCCCCATCCTGCACCGATCTTCACAGGCAGAGGAGCGCTACAATACTGCCCCCAGGAGGACTCGCTCTGTGTTGGAGCCAGGCTTTGTTCTCTTGAAGATGAGGTTCCGTTGTCTTGATGTGACTGGGGGGGGGGCACTACAATAGACGCCTGCAACGGTCCTAAACCTAATCCGGGCTTGTGGGCTAATCCACCACCTTTAGTTTCAGCCCTCCCCACCCCTCCTTTTTCTTGCACCCAAAGTGGCACCGCGCAAACCATACGTGCACAACTAGTGTTTAGTGTTTTTTTCAGAGACCACAATTTTGTTGTTTATTTTTTATTTTTTTTTTTTTCAAACAAATTTTGTTTTGTCATTTGTTTTTTTGGGCCCAAAAGAAAAATTACATGTGGGCAGAGAAAATGTATTCCCCACAAATTAGTGGTATGTTGGGTGGCATGGTGACGAGGAATGATGTTGTGCCTGCAAATTGGCTGCAATGTGGGCCAGGCTTTGATTAATCTCAGCCATATGGCTGGTTAGGGCAGAGATATTGCTGTTTAATACCTCTACTTGGGCGTTGAGGTTTGTGAGTTGGGTGCACACAGTCTCATTGAATTGCTGTGTTGTCGCAGCAAAGGCAATATTTTCCTGCCTCCATGTTTCCTCCAAAATTTGAAGTTGCCTTCTTTGGGAAATATGGCGTCTAGACTGGGTAGGAGCAGTGGGACGGGTGGTTGGTTCTGGTTCCGAAGGTGGTTGTGGATGTGGTGGCTGTGCCGGGGTTGCCTGCGTTGCTGCCACTGGTGCAGTAGTGGTTAGTGACATATGTGGGGTGTCCTCCTCCAAATCTCGTATATGGTCGTTGATGGGTGGGCTTCCTGTGGTCTGTTAAGAAATATAGCATCCTTTTAGTTTATTTCTGTCCACACAAGCTCGCAAATATCAATGTTAAAAGTACACATCAAGGCCCATTGACTTACCTCATCGCAATCCACAATTTGGGTTTGTGGTGTAGAAGCCTGGTGTGCCCTTGGCCTCGGTGCTAACGCAGGGGTTTGGGGGCCTGGTGTGTCCTGTTGACTTGGTCCTTAGTATGTAGATAGGAAGATTAGGTAAATGGCCAAGTACAGTGTGTTGTGTAGCATAACACTGCCTTCTTGAACTTTTGGTACTAGGTCATGGCAAAATCAGACTCACCTTGGGACCTTACATTCCGGTCTGTGTCTTGTGCCTCTGCCAGTCCCTGGATGCTGGCCGGGTGTATGAATGTATATACATGTTCCTCGGCGGGCGTAAGGATAATTTTAGTGGGTAAGCCACCCCCTGTCTGTTGGCTGGGGAAGATTAAATCACACCTAATAAGTGTTACATCCTTTTAACAATGTTACAAAAAATGCATTTTACTTTTTCCTTTACTTCTGCTCCACCCCCTGTCTGTTGGCTGGGGAAGATTAAATTACACCTAATAAGTGTTACATCCTTTTAACAATGTGACTAAAAATTGTCCATTACCTCTGCTGACGGCGCATGTCCATTTTTTTTTTGCTGTAGTATTTCAGGTCCCCAAATTTCCTTTTTATTTGCTGAATATCTCTCCGGACTGATCCCACACTATTGACCTGCCTGCAAATATTTGTCCAGATTTCCATCTTAGCCTGCTTTGTGGTTGTTTTGGAGGTGCGGCCAAATAGGGCATCATAATGTTCGCAAACTGCATTTGCCACCGCCATGCTTTGAGCATCGCAAAATCGGGCAGTTAGTGAGCCACGTCGTAGTTGTCTGCCACATGGGTGTGTGGTCTCCCCTGCCTCTGAGGAAATTGATGGTTGGGTATCTGGGGAGTCGTGTGTGCTTCTTTGGCTTATGGGGGAGGGGGATGTTGTGTGTGTGCTTCTCTGGCTTAATGTCTGGGTTCCTGTTGAGCTATCAGATGTGGAGCTGCATGTGGAATCTGAGGTACTGGAATTGGGGGAACCAGAGGGTGGAGGTGGAGGGGTGGGTGACCTGGGTGGGGTGGTGGTTTTGGCAATGCGCTTACCCTTGCTTATGTGTTTGGATTTGTGGGTATGCTTGGTGTGTGGAGGTGGAGGATGCTGCATGGTCTGACTAGATGGGGTACCCTTGTGTGTGCGTGGTTTTTTTGCAGGTGGTGGTGAATGGGTTAATGTACCCTTGGTCCTGCGTTTTTTGCAATGTGCCTGTTTGTGTGGAGTATCCACCGTTTTAGTGGGGGCATGTTCGGCATGTGTCTGGTGCCTGCTCTTCTGTCTTGTGGAGGATGAGGCATGTGTGCGGCTGCTATGTGCCTCGGCCCTTGGTTGGCTCTTTTTGCTCCCTTTAGGTCTGCCCATATTGATATGGTATCCAACACAGAGCTGAGTGCCTTGTGCTTTAAATATGTTTTCCGTGTGGGCGTGGTCAACAGCGGGTGCGCGCCCGCAATCTTTACCTTGGAGCAGGACGACATCATCATGGATGTGAGTATGCGCGCGTGCGTTCATGTGCGCGCACACATTCCTTGTAATAAAAAAAAAAAAAAACACCAGAATAGTCTGAAACAACTTCGTTTTTCACGTCCCATACAAGCCCACCTTAGTTTAACACATGTACGCAGCTCAAAACTAGGCTACATGCAGATAGCAGAACTAGGGCAATGTGAGGCAGCAAGAGGTTCAAAAAGTGACTTTAGTTAGCCCAGCAAACTTGTTAATGCTTTTTGTGTACATGAGACAACAACAGTCTCTAATATCAGTGTCTTTGTCATGCAAACAGATTCACAGCAGCAACCAAGGGAGCAAGAATGGAGCCTCCGCCCCTGACGCAATATGCGCATAAAACATGGTAAGTGGCGTTTTTGGGGACCAAAGTAAATGAACCAACAATTCCATTGGCCACAAAATGTACAAACCAAAAAAAAAAAAACAAAGACTTTGTCTAAAAAGCCCTTAAAGCGGACCTTCACTCAGAATAAGTCTATCTTATATGTTTCCCACACCCTGTACATAAAGTTTGCCCACCTTCAAAATCATCCTACCTGCACCTAGTGCATGTTATGAGGCTTTCAACATCCAAGATGGCGGATTATGGAAGCCACCATCTTATCAGGCAGCCTGCAAACAGGAAGTGCCTTCTAACTGTGCTGCTCTGCATTCTGGGATTGCTGACCTTTTCAAGAGGTCTCTGCTCTGTGTGAGCAAAGCACAGCTATAACCCACCCCCTGTACCTTATCCCACTCTCCTCTCCTCAGTAAGTGTGATGCTTCTGAGTCAAGATGGCGGCGGCCGTATACTAAATTCCTGAACTGAGTTGCAGCCCAGTGGTGGACAGAATAATTATTGATTGACTAAAAAATTACTATCTATTATTTGGAGATGCTGCGGAATCTTTGGTTAAGAGTTTGGCCTTTTCAGTAAAAAACGCAGAAGGTCCGGTTTAAAAAGGGCCCCAAAAAAACCACGCACAACCAAACCAAATAAACAATGCTAAACTAATGTTGTTTTTCATTCACAGATACAAGAAAATCACAGGCACAAGACACCGAGGCCTAAAGAATTTTAATTTGGCTTAAAAAGCAAATAGTTTATTTGTTAAAACATTTAGAATCAATTATTTGTAAAAAACTTTGTGTAAAAAATTCAATTTCAAACGCTGGAATAAAATAAAAAAAAATAAAAAAAAACAAGAAAGTTGTGTTTCCTGCAAATGTACAATCACACAACATCATCACACATTTCCATGACACAAAAAGTTTAGATATGGTACAATAAATCCAAAAGAATCAGAAAGAATTAAGGTATGCATTAATGGCAAGGAAAAAGGAACACAAAGGAGATTAAGGTATGCATTAATGGCAAGGAAAAAGGAACACAAAGGAGATTAAGGTATGCATTAATGGCAAGGAAAAAGGAAGAACCCAAATTTATGGTTCCCAAAAAAATATGTGTCAAATTGGAAATGGTTGCCATATGTATATTCCAATGGAGTTTGAGGGATGTGCGCTTGCGTGTAGCCAGATTGGCAACTGAAGAGCCATGGAGATGTAAGTATACTTGCTCAAACCACCAAAATGGAAGGTCAAATACAACGGAAACCAAGCAGGTACGTTCAAAAAGCCAGGAAAAATCAGGGAAAAACGAGCCGTCCGTGTGAACGTGAACGGGAGCCCCGATCAAATTGAAGGCACCCGAGAGAGCAAAAAAAGCTTTCCGAGTAAAGTGAAATTGACGGATCAATTAGGGAGCCATTCCGACCGAGGCTCTGCATCACATTTGAGCCACGATTCAAACGGGAGACCCGGACAATCGGAGGGTTTTAAGGGCAGTTCAGAGGAGGCTCTGCATCAGGCCCTATATATTCAGTACACTAAACAAAAAATAGAAATACAACGCTAATGTTTTTGCATCCATTTTTCATGAGCTGAACTAAAAAGATCTAATAATTTTTCTGCGTACACAAAAGGCCTTTTTTTACTCAAATATTGTTCACAAGTGCCACAGATGCTGCAAGTTTTGAGGACTAGTGCAAATGGCATGCTGACTGCAGGAATGTCCATCTGAGCTGTTGCCTGTAAGTAATGAATATTAATTTCTCTACAACACATATGTCAAACTCAAGGCCTGGGGCATGCGGCCCACCATGCCCTTTTATGTGGCCCTCTGACAGGTGCCAGATGGCAGCAGCTGGGTGACACTCTTTCTAACCGGCCCAGTTACTCCAAGATTTCTGACACCACGCCTGTGAGTGGTGCGGTGCCTATAAAATGGCTGTTGTGTGCCTTTCAACTTTCTGGGGAAAAAGAAAGTAGTTTCTGCAACTGTTCGGTGTTTCTCACCACACATAGGCCCACCTAACCAACTCAACATCTACTGCAAGGGGTTATTGCCAGCTATTGCCAGGTCGGATGGGAGAATGATTGAAGGGCTGGCCTGGGCAAAATAATTCAATTTATGTATCTGTCCTGGACAAAATAATTAAGTTTATGCATTTTCCTGGCAAAATAATTCTGCATCTGTCCCCTGCAAAATAATTTCTCTGCTGTCATTGGTAAAATAATTCTGCATCTGTCCCTGGCATACTAATTTTAAGGCTGTCCTGGAAAAAAAATAAATCTGAGTCTGTCCTCAGCAAAATAATTATGCAGCTGTCTTGGGAAAAAATAATTCTCTGGCTGTCCTGTGCATTATAATTCAGCATCTGCATCTGTCCTAAAGCAAAATAATTCTGTGTCTGTAACCATACATTTGTTTGCATTTTGTTTTGTGTTTGTTATTAACCAGTCCTTTGATGGCACCCAGAATGCAGACATGGCCCTCGGTAAAAATTAGTTTTTAGCCCTACTGTACAATATGCAGAGAATTTGGCAGTACATCCCACCAGCCTATTAACCACAGATAACGCTTAACCACACCAGCCCAGAACCTCCACAGTTCGTCATCGTAACCGAATTGCGTGGGCCAGTGCTCACATTCCATGGCACCTGGCACATTCGAGAGGTGTTTTCCTCATGAATTAATCCAGCTTTAAAATGTGCAGAGATGCCAAACTGTGGGTATGACATTGGGTGTGTGAGCATTTTGTCGATTTCAATGTTCAATGGTATGGGCAGGTGTAAACTATGTTTTGGACAACGAATACAGGTGCTATTCATTGATGGCATTTTGAATCCACAGAGACGAGATCCTCAGGCTCATTGTTGTGCCATTCATCCGCGACCATCACCTCATGTCACAGCATAATATTACACAACCCCATATTGTAAGGATCTTTACATATTATCTAAAAGCTGAAAACATCCCAATTCTTACATGGCCAGCATACTCACCGGACATGTCACCTATTGGGATGATCTGGATCAGCATGGTGCCTGTGGACCAACATTCCACTGGCCAGCCTAAGGCAGACCTCTGCAATAATCATGCTGTCTAATCAGGATTTTGACTATCCTGGGCTTTGGTCCTTTCTCCAGGGGCACCCCGATCGAGGGTGCCCCGCTGTGTGAAACCCCCCAGATCAATGCAGCCAACTCACCTCTTTCCGGTCCCACGATGCGTCTGAGAGCAGCGGCTCTGACGGCCGTATCCTCCGCTTTGTTTTTTCTCACCATTGGTTTTTTTTTTTTGCTTAATTGTGGGCCATTTTGCTTGCTGGAAGCAGTGTTATCTAATTATCATTAGGTGATCTAATCTGATAACAGAGGAATTCAAAAGTATATAACAGAAAAGTGATCCCTAGAAAGCCCAATGTCAGCATCCAATACTCACATTTTAACGTTCCAGTGCTATGGCAGCCACAGCAGGCTTTGCCTCCCATCGCCAACCAATCTGGCTCTTCAAGTGGCTGTTCATGAATGCTGTGCACACTAGCCAGCAAACCCCATAGCCACTGGTGGTCACATAGGCTGTGAGAATGGCACAAAGGCACAAAAGTACAGACTGGGTAAATGTGGCCAATTTCAATTTTCCTAGGGAATGTTCAGTAGCAGGGAATCCCAAATCAGCATTCCCTGTGGGTAATAGTTTATTCTTTCTACAGGTCCACCTTAAAGCCAACCAAAACCCATATTTTTAACTAGCATCCCATGAATTGCTCACCCCATAAAGAGTACCTACTGCTAATTTTCACTTCCCCTACTTCAGTATAATCCCAGATAATGACGCCTGTTTTAGATGTAAAGCTCCACCTCCTCCATTCATTGCCACTGTTGTATGTGGCAATGATGTCACACCAAAAAAATAGTGGTCCAGGACGAGTCAAAGAGTGAAAAAATCCATTTCTAGTTCTACACCCTAAGAGGGGAGTATTGACATGGGCTTTGGAAAAATGTATTTCACAAGTTCAGTGGGTTTTGGTCCGCTTTAATATAAATTTTAGCCTCCAGTAGTAGCTACATTTTGTCACTCTAGATGCAGCTGGAGCCAAGTCATTGTTAAATTGGATATGACTCATCTAAACAGCTACACATAACTTTACTTTCACTGATTACTAGAGCCCCTTAGGAGTATGAGTGAAATGCTAATACAATAAGGGCCTGATTTATTAAGCACTATCTGCCTATACATTGGTGCAAATTAGAGTGGTGCAAAATACAATTTATTATTTTGTTCTAAACTGGTGCATGTTGCTGCACTGCAAAAAACCCATTTACTTTATTGCATTAGCAGTAAAGCAACATGCTAAAATAAATATAAATTATATTTAACACTATTCTATTTTTCATCAATATGGCAAAAATTGGCAGATAGTGCTTGATTAATAAGGCCCTAAGCGTAAACCAAAAACTGATGTGCTCTACCAAGCTTGTCTCTTCTACAAGTAGCATGTGCAAGCTATTCCAACAGACGCACCTGGTATTATGAAGTGTTATAACTTGCCGGATTTCTAGTAAAGGTATACTTCCTGTCCTCATGACATTATTTAACCCTTTAAATGCCAGCCACGTAAAATTTACGTGGTTGCCTCTCCGTCACTTAAGTGCCAGCCACGTAAAATTTACGTGCCTGGCATTTACCCCTGCTAGTGGGCAAAAAAAAAAAAAAAATTACTCACCTGACCCCTCGTTGGATCCGGCCGGGTCTCCTCTTTAATTTGGTGCCATCCGATCCCCCGTGGGGGATCGGATGGCTCCAGGAGAGCCCCCGGAATAGGCCGACCCCCCCCGCTTCTGCAGCAGCAGCTGCTAACTGTAAAAAAAAAAAAAAATAAAAATGACATTCACTTACCTGTGTGTGCGCTGGCTCCCGCTGTCCCTCCTCTTCACCTGGGAGGCCTCCGATCACCCCCCAGGACTTACCGATCTTCAGGAGAGAGCCCGGAAGGCTCTCTCCTCTAAGATGGCGGCCGCCATCTTGCCGCTAAGCCCCGCCCCCTTGGGGGCGGGGCTATGACGTCATACTGGTCCGTCGCAGCGTCAAGCCCCGCCCCTTTTGGGGGCGGGGCTATGACGTCATCCCAGCCCCGATCACCGGCTTCAGCGTTCTCAGCTGTCAGATGCCGGTGATCGGCAACGGGGAAGGAGGTGGCAGGAGATCCTCTGATCTCCTGCCTCACCCCTTCTCTGATGCCGATCACCGGCATCTGTCAGCAGAGCGGCGTGGGACAAAGGAGCTTACAATCGGAGGTAAGTACAGTAAAAAAAATTTTTTTTTTTTTTTTAATAAAATACTTTTGTGTGGCGTTTTTTTTCATTTAACCCTTTGTGAACTGGTAAGGGGTCCATGAGACCCCTTATACCAGTTCACAAGGCTCTGGGTATGGCAAGTCACCTGCAGCTAGTGGGTGGCTTGCCATTAACCCCCAGCCCCCCATTACCTGCCTCCCCAACGGCCAGGGGGGGGGCAGAAGGGCCCGGGCCACTTAGTGGCTATGTGGGCTAGTAGCCTGCAGGGCCAGGGGCCACCAACGCTGGCCCCTGCGCCCTGTTCTACAAGCCCCCATAGCTGGCCCGGGTCGGTAATGCTGGGTAGGGGGAACCCTACGTCATTTTTTTTTGGGATTTTTAAGGGTTTTTAACCCTTAAAATTCCAAAAAAAAATGGGGTCTCCCCCCCTAGGAGGGGGAACCCTATGTCATTTTTTTTTTTAATTAACCCTTTTGTTTTCTGTCATCCAGCAGCTATAAAAGGCTGAAAGAGTGCTCCACTATGGATGGGAGGTAAGTATTAAAAAAAAAAAATAAAATATTTTTTCTCTTTGTGTGTCTGTGTTTTATTTTTACATTTAACCCCTTGTGAACTGGTAAGGGGTCCATGACCCCTATACCAGTTCACAAGGCTGGGGGAGGTGGCAAGTCACCTGCGCTAGCCGGTGACTTGCCATTAACCCCCGGCACCCCCATTACCTGCCTCCCCAAAGCCCAGGGGGGGGGCAGAAGAGCCCGGGCCCACTGGCTATGCGGGCTTGTAGCCTGCAGGGCCAGGGGCCACAAAAGCTGGCCCCTGTGCCCCGTTCCTACAAGCCCTACATAGCTGGTCCCGGGCTGGTTACTTTGGGTAAGGGGGGGCCCATGTCATTTTTTTTTATTTTTAAGGATTTTTAACCCTTAAAAATCCCCCCAAAAAATGGGCCCCCCCTCCCGGGAGGGGGGACCCTATGTCATTTTTTTTTCTCGATTTAACCCTTTGTAGTGTGGATGGTAGTTGTACTTTATTTGTAAATGTTAAAAATTACTTGTTTCAGTTAGGGGGGTCTCCTGGGCAGGAACAGGGGGCTACCGATAAATATGTGGTACTGTTCTAATCGGTAGAAATGGGGCTTTCACATGCAATATGGTTTTCTTTAATAAAATAAATTTTTTATGTAAAATAAAGGAGGCAATTTTCTAAAAAAAAATTTTATTTATTTATTTATTTTTACTTAATAATAAATAAAATTAATAATAAATAAAATTTACAAACAAGACATTTCATGTTAAAGCCTAAACTCTGCTGCAAAAAATATATATATAATTTTCCTGAAAATTCCAGCAAAAATGACGCAAAACATGGCGCAAAACATGGCGCAAAATGGGGAAAAATGACCTGTCAACAGAGGGTGACAAAATCTCAAGTAAGCTGGCAATTAAAAGGGTTAATAGTACCTCTGCATGTTGGGTATTGTTCTGTTCGGGGGACCTTGCGCTTTCAGACTTAGCTTGTTTTTTCTTGTTTGCATATTTATATTTTAGTAAAAGGTGTTCTTTATTCTGCTTTTTTATACATTTTTTAGGGAAACTCTGCGCAACCAAAGAGTTCTTTGAGGGATTAATTCCAGAAAGATGAGCCCACTACAACAAGCTGGGTACGCTTAGAAAGCTTAACATGTGTACTTTCAGGGAATATATGGTTTATGGGGGATATTCCAAATGTAAAGGGTTGTTTTGGTTGAAAAATCGCAAGGTGCGCACTTTGTCTGCAGAGCTGAAATTTTCAAGAAAAATTACCGTTACGCACATGCTTTACTTTGGGGTGTTTGGCAACTCTTTCCTTGACAGAACCCATGCATGTTGGGTATTGTTCTGTTCGGGGGATGTTGCTTTTTCAGATCATACTTGTTTTTTCTTGTTTGTATATAGTTTTTTTAGGAAAATGTGGCTTTGATTCTGCTTTTTTATCCTTTTTTAGGGAAACTCTTTGCAACCAAAGAATACATTGAGGGATTACTTCTAGAAAACTGTGGCCACATCAACAAGCCTGGTACAAATAGAAAGCCTGAGGTGTGTACTTCCAGAGAATATATAGTTTGTGGGGGGTATTTCAAATGTAAAGGGTTGTTTTTCTGGAAAAACTGCAAGGTGCGCATAGCGCATATCACAGTTGTATTTTTTCAGAAAATCCCCTAAAGCTCTGTTTCAGTTTGGGAGAGTCTCCTGGGCAGGAAAAGGTGTCTACCTATACATATGTGGTACCGCTGTAACTGTGAGAAATTGGGGTTTCACACGCAATAAGATTTTATTGACAAACTTACATTTTTTATTACAAAAAAACACTACAAATTGTAAAAAATTGATTTTTTTAAATTTTTTTGCACATATTTCGCCAAAACATATTGAGAATACACCTAAAAAATGACAAACAAGACATTTCAGGTTAAAGCTCAGACTCTGCTGAAAAAACAATATATCATTTTCCTGGGAAATCCCTGGAAATCCCTTAAAAAATCACATTTGAACATGGGGAGTGCAAAATAGTGCAAAATGGTCTGGCAACAGAGTGTGACAAAAACTCCAGGTAGGCTGGCACTTAAAGGGTTAATAGGCACCCAAAAGCTCATATTAGTTAGAATGTACGCTGTTACAGAAGTAGAATAAGCCGATAGTGATTATGTGATAACGCTGTATGTTCATAGTGCAATTTTAAGCTCTCATGAATATAAAATTTTAAAGTGGAACTGTGCTGTATGTTTCAGTATCTGTAAACTACATCCACTTTTTATATCCCAGTACGCTTGTTTATATATGTGTACCGTTCAATCTATGCAAACTTCAATAAAAATTTTGTAAAAGAAGTGGAATAACTTTTCTTCCACATACCCTCTCATAAACTTGAGGGAATTAAAATGATTTCATATACCGCAAGCTTATATGTAACTAATGATAACTAGAAATAGAGTGGTGGTTCAGTTAGCTATATGTAGCCAGATGGGTTTTACAGCTTTTGGGCTAGGTAAAACAGGAGATTTTTCTCTTCTGCCGGGCTAGCAAGGCTGTAGCTTAGCTCTTCCTGTTCAACATCTAAGCCTTAATTAACCCTGTAATAATTGCATTTTTATCACTGCACTGTAAACTGACTGCATGGTGCTCATTTACTTATCACAAGCCCTCTTACTGCAAAACTTCATTAATGGGCAAAAAAAAATAACTCTGCTTACAACTGAACTTGTGGTCAGGTTTTCCACTGTGCGAGTCAGCCACGCAAAAAATATGAGTAGGTTTTATGGTTCCCGGCTTTACAGTAGCGATTCCCAGTGTGGGGCATCCTATATGTGGATGCCCTCCTAAGAACACTGCAAGTGGACCAAAACTCATATCAGAGTACTGGCCCACTGTGAGGAAACACGAATCACCTGATCATGCTAACAACAAAGCATATAGGATTACACAACAAGCTTCCCTACTCCTGGTCCGTTTAACCAGTCCAATGAGCTGGGCCACAGGCGCGCTTGCTTCGGTTAAGGCAAAAAAGAGAGCTCAAGGTAAATATATATTATATCCCTTTCAGTGCCAAGCACGTAGATTCTACGTGCTCGCTTCCACTCCACTTAAGTGCCAAACACGTAGACTCTACGTGCCTGACTTTCTCCCCTGCTACAGTAAAAAATAAGTAAAATAAACACACCTGACCCATTGTTCGATCCGGCCGGGTCATCTTGCTGCTAAGCCCTCGCCCCTTATGACGTCACTCCCGGGTGTCGTCCTGGCTCCCGGCTGTTGTCTTTTCAGATGCGATCATGCTGGCCACAGGAGCAGCCCCTCTGCTACTGTAGCCAGCATGATCGCATCTGTCATCGCATCGAGGGACACAGGAGCTGACGATCGGAGGTGAGTAATGTAAAAAAAAAGTTTTTATTTTTTAATAAAGTCATTTGTAAAGTGTGTGTGTGTGTGTGTGTGTGTGTGTATTTTTTTACATTTAACCCCTTGTGAACTGGTAAGGGGTCCATGAGACCCCTATACCAGTTCACAAGGCTGGGGGCTGGCAAGTCACCTGCAGCTAGCGGGTGATTTGCCATTAACCCCCGGCAATTACCTGCCTCCCCAAAGCCCAGGGGGGGACAGAAGGGCCCGGGCCTCACAGAGGCTATGTGGGCTTGTAGCCTGCAGGGACAGGGGCCGCCAAAAGCTGGCTCCTGCGCCCTATTCTACAAGCCCCCATAGCTGGCCCTGGGCCGGTTATGCTGGGTAGGGGGGACCTCACGCCATTTTTTTTTATTTTTAAGGGTTTTTAAGCAAAAGGGATATATATATATATATATATATATATATATATATATATATGCCGAACAGGAGCTTTCAAGTGTCACTTCCTCATTGACTTCCTTTTCCTGCCAGGCTTGAGTTAGAAAGCTGTTGAAAGGGTGACATTTGCTAAGAACAGGGAATCTTATAGGGGCAGATCAGACATCAGGAATAAAATAAAATATAGTATTTGCCTTATTCCTTACACCCACAAGATCCCTCTGTGTGAAAGTTTACCATTTGTATTTATTTGAGTCAAACCAAAATAAAAAACAAGCAATATAACTTATACTTAAATGAATATTATAAGTGTAGGAAGTTGCAGACATAAGAAACAAACGTCCTAACATAACATTAAAGTAAGAGTTAAAGGTTTAAATAAAACACAACACACCTACTCGCCTTACCCCAGACATTAGCTGTTTTATCCACAAGAGCTATTTACAATCCACTCTTGGGCTCCTGACATACTAACTAGAGCTATTCAATACTGGAGGCCTATACAGACCCTACATATAGGATATCCAGTCATAGTTCATAATTCAGCAACTACAAATCAAGAAGTATTACTGTGAATCTCAGGAACAACAAGCCAGACAACCAAATGACCTAGCCAGAAAGAACATGCGGGCATGCAGGGTGGGAACTAAAAGGTCAATTCACAGCGTCTTTTGTGCACTTACACACGTGCGCTTACACATGAAAAAGTGTGTGTATGTTTTTTTTGTGTATTTTTCTGTCCATTTTCGAGCTTCTGGTGTGTTTTTTGATCGTATTGGCATTTGCATACGTGCGTTTAAGCCTTTTTGTTTGTGTATCTATTGTGTATTTGCTTTGTGTTGTTTTCGCGTTGATGCATATAATACATGATTAGTATGGGTTGCGCATGATTCAGAGCCTTGATTAGGCATGATTTGGCCTTCGAGATGGGCCAATAAAATGGGTTTTTCATGCTCCACTTACGGCTCTATTTCCAGGCAGGAGTGTGTTGTCGTGTTGTGCGGGAAAGCCTAATGGAGCCCTCTGGTGAATACTTTGCGGAGTACGAGCGTCTGCAGCTTCGTGGTGGCTTACTTTGCATGTGTATGTCGGACTTTCAATTGCATCGGCTGTGTGTGGATGTTGATTGCATGCATGACGTTAAGCTAGTCGAGCTGACCCAACTTAACCGTGTTTCCTTCGAGAAACTGTATTGTGATTTGCAGCCCAGTTGGCCCCCACCACAAGCAAGGAGCATGCAATTGCAGGTATGACCCAAATGGTTGGCTGCCTTCAATTTCTGGAGAACAGCTCATTCCAGAGGCCGGGCACCCTCTCTGTGGGCATGTCCCAGCCTACGCTCAGCAGTTGTTCTCTTCCCCAGGTAGAACACTTGCAGCTGGAGTTGTACATTGGTGTAGCAGCCAAATACCCGGGGGGGCAGCCCAGGTGTTAAGAACACCACCCAATTAGATCTGTAAAACAAGTATGGCAAAATACCTTAATACCTTAAATGGGTATTGAATACCCTATTGAATAAGTCTAAGCTGACAAAATGCGTCGGGCAGAGCAGTAGGTGATTGTAAGGAGACAGCGAGCGTACCCATGGGACCCGCAGCCGGGGCAGACGGGGTGAGATACCGCTCCTTGCTTATACACCTGTTAGAGTAATAAGTGGATGTGACAAGGTGGATTCAGCCTTCCTTCACTTTGAACATTACTGGTTTGAAACCATTGTGTTCAATGAGTTTTATGTGATATTTTATCTGGTAAGCGCCATTAAAGACAGGCCGGGTGGGCCGCTTGTTTAAACAGTATCACACTATGTTGTTTTAATCTCTCTTTTTCCATGTTGAATGGGATAATTGAATGTTTTAAAAAACAAGTGGTTTACGACTGAAAGTTCGATCGTTGTCCTGTAATCTGCCTAAAGAAAACCTAAATCGGACTTGTTTTTTTGATGAGCAATTTTATCATAGATTCAGGTACGTTATCGAATTTAATTTTTGGTGGCCGGATTATGCACAAGTGTATTGTTTTGAAAGCACTGGTGGTGAAACTTTTTTACAAGAAAAATAACCTAGCAAGAAAAGCAATAAGGACTGATTTTTTTGTATGTTACAATTAATATCATTTTTTTGCAGAGTGTTAAATGGTTTATTTTTGAACTGTTAATGCTGCTTATTTACTGGACTGTGGTGACATTGGTCCTACACTTCAGGCATTGAATTAATATTCTGCTTGCTACTTTGTTATAAAGAAAACACACTCTCCTGTTACTAGCGTGGTTTTAGGTTTAATTATTGCTGGTGACAATTCTTGCCTAAAAATTCCCTACTACAATCCACCAAAGAATGTGGCCCACCCAGAGGCAACGAGTCTGGCCAATGCTGGCAAGATCTGGTGGACGTGTAGGTGGTGGCGAACAGGTGCCACTGTCCTCACACTCCTAAATTTACCTGGACCTACCTGCAGAGGAGGATGCCCAGATGGTGTGCAGGAAGTCCTAAGATAGTGGCCATGATGAGTTGGGTATGAGAGACACAACTAAGGGGACACAGACTAAACACTCACAAATATGTGTTATAATGTTGTTTTTTGTGATATTTGATTCTAGATCATCAAGAGGGCCACGAGGGTGAACAGTGAGGGGACGCAGAGGTTGGGATGGCCCAGCAAGAAGATGAAGAACACAAGCCAATTAACACCTCAAAACATTCTTTAACAATTGTTTGTTTTCTTCTACAGACTCGGACCAAGAGGTGTGGCAGGTCCCAGTGAGAAGTGTGGCTCCCCAACCCGACTCCCCCACCAGACTAGTAAGTTTTAGGACAAGTGACAATTTACTAACATGTTTGCAGGAAGCAGAGACTAGACACTAATGGTTTGATTTTTTTCTTATACAGTCCACAGAGAAGATGCCCAGCAGTGCATGGAGAAACCCACAGCTGCTGTATATAGGCTGGTGGGGGAGATTGATGAGCTGGTCACAGCCATGGGGAGCCACCCACCTTAAAGGATCACTATTGCAAAATTTAGCTTCAAACAGAGATTTAAATACAGTAATGAGAAGGCAATATGTGTGTCCAAAAAGGTTGTAGATTGTGTTGCTGCAGAACGACAGCTTTCTTTAAATGTGGCTGACTGATGGCTTCCGTCGCTTCAAAATAAACCAAGTGCAGTGTGGGGGAGAACATCTCCCTGCACTGCCACTGCTATGTAAGGAGCACAGCGTTGGAGACGGGGGAGATGGCTGCTGTGTGTGTGTGTTTGCAAGCTGGCTGGCCAGGAGATGGCTGGTGTGAGTGTGTGTGTGTGTGTGTGTGTGTGTGTGTCTATGCTGGCCTGCTGGGACGAGAGAATAGAGACTGCAGGACGAGAGGAGAGAGACACTGACTTTATTGGGGAACATTGGTTTAGAGTTGTTACATTATAGCGTTTAGCTTGCTTTCAGCAGGCTGGATAGCTCAGCTAGTAGAGCATTGTAGTCTAGTCCAGCGAGTCTAAGGTTCCAGTTCAAAAGTTTTTTTTTTCTTTTACTTTTTTCCACAAGCGGATTTTTCTATTTTCACCTTGTTTTTGTTGCTCTCCAGATTTATTATCTTGCTAGTTTTTTTTACTTTTTACCTCTGCTGCTGTCTGCAGTATGCGTTTTCCATTTTCTCTTCTTTACAGCTTTGTGTGATTCAAGCAGAACAAATCCTAGGATTTTCACTATCCCAGGTCTCTTTCTTGCCCCAGGGGCATCCCAACTGGGGAAGCCCGGCTATGTGAACCCCCCCAGTTCACCTGTCAAAATGTGCCTTTCCCTGTCCCATGAGGCATTCACAGGCTCTTATCCAATAGGCGCTGTTTGCACCCAGAGTTTGGCAACGAGAACCTGGCGTGGCAGCATTCCTAGGCACCCAGCCTATCGGAATGGTTATCCAGAGGATGCGGCCGCAGCTATTTACATCACCATGGGAAAAGATGAGTATTGTGGCGACCAGGGCGGTGTCTCACACAGTGGGGCATCCCGTATTGGGATGCGTCAAGGGAGGCCAGTGGCCAGCACCGGAGTCTTTTAGTCTTGTTCAGCTTTAATACCTTTATATATACCTGCACAGTCCTTCAAAGTCCTTCAAAGAGGCAGCACCTCACACACACAGAGCTGTTGGGTCCCCATGAAGTTGCCCTGTTTAATTCCCTTAGAACAGGAGCACACCTCAATCCTGACTCGCTGATGGTCGATGGGCATAGCCATGATCCCCAATTACAGGCCCATCTCGCCAAAATCCTGGCGACACGCCTCAATTCCTTCTTGGGCACTATTATCCACGGGACCAAACAGGTTTCGTCCCTGCCAGGCAGGCTAGTGATAGTGTCAGGCAGATAGGCCATTTACTTCACTGTATCCAAACCAGAAAAATCCCAGCTTTTCTGTTATCTCTAGATATCTACAAAGCTTTCGACATGGGAGTACATGAACAAGACACTGGAGAAATGAGGTTTTGGCAACAGGTTTTTGCAATGGATTAATGCTCTATACTCCTGGCCGGCTGCGAGAGTAAAATATCTAGGCTTTTCTTCAAATTCAATATACAGAGAGGTACCCGTCAAGGTTGCCCCTTGTCACCCATTTTGTTTATACTCGCCATAGAACCTCTGGCACTAAAAATCAGGGCCAACAAAAGCATTAAAGGGGTAGAAATAGCAGGTATACACCACAAAATCTCTCTTTTTGCAGATGATGCCCTCCTTGCCCTGTCACAAGCTATCACTACACTACCCAACCTATTCCTGGTGCTGGACCAATTTGCAGGGATATCGGCTTAAGATAAATAGAGCAAAGTCACTGGTCATGAACGTGGGCCTTCCAGGGGACCTATTGCACCACCTTAGGTCCACATATGATTTTAAATGGGCAACTAGCGGTCTCCCTTACTTGGGAGTTCGCCTGTCATCAACGTATGAGGGACTATACACAGCCAATTACCCGCCCCTTTTGAGAGGCCTGGGAACACTGATGGACTCTGACCTTCCCATCTCCTGGATAGGTCAGGTTGCCGCCGTTAAAATATCAATCCTTCCCAAAATCCTTTACTATTTCAGAGTCTTACCAGTACAAGTTCCTACCTACATGCTAAGGATACTACAAAGAAGGTGTCATGAATCAAGGAGGTTTTATGCCTTGATCCAGACCATATTCCGATCGTACTGCAAACAATCGTTTACACATACATGGTCAGACCTGGCCCTAATAGCCAGACACTACATACACACACAGATCTTTAAGCTAAGATCTCACCTTATGCAGTTAATATACACAATTACACAATAAGGTCCTAGAAGTAATCTCACACCCCCAGACCGGCACTGGTAGCGATAGGCAAGCACACAGGGCACAAGATTTAGCACACATACAATGTCCCTCCTGAAGTTTAGTGGGTTAGCACACAGAAGACCACTTTATAAATTTTTAGGATTTAAAGGAGTACTATCACGAAATTGTGTAGTTTTAAAAAGTCATATAAACACTTTAGCTAATGAGGGGAGGGTCACTTGTGGTTTTCTTCCCCTGGTAGGAATAAAATCCTGGGGTTAAAGGTTTAGTCTATGAGGGGTGACAGAGTCTGTCACCCGAGATGTCCTCTTCCTTTCATTAAAATTAAAAAAACAAGCCTGGCTGGATATTTTTTAGATACCGGGTGTATAAGTGACCCCTCCTCCCTCCATCCAGCATATTTTTATGGATTTTTATTCTTGAGCCATTTTTTCATGATAGTGCTCCTTTAATTCACCCATAAGGCACAGTGCATGTAAAACAAAGATGTACAATAAAACTAACAGACATACAATATACGGCAAGATGCTTATAAAATAAAAGGGAGAAATAAACAGAAATCTGTTACCTTTTGTGAAGATAATGTCCTGCTGTGAGGGGGCACACGGAAAGCAATGATAATAGCCTACTTATTAGAAGCAATCCCCAGGCATGTCATGTCATCTGTGCCCAACTCTCTCATTTTTAAACTGCTTATTGGGGCGGGCAGCATGCTGGATGTAGCCAATGAGGTCGCAGGGGCGTTCCATTGTTAAAGAGTTATGCTTTAATGTCTATTTTCTTTTGAAGAGAGGTGTGCAGCAAATGTCTCATTCACTGCTTTGTAGTATTGTAGTAAGTAGATGTCAATTACCACATAGGGAGGTGTCATCTGACTTAGCCAGAAGACCTAGTTAACACATGGTTCCAAAGTGGCTTGTTCTTCTGTCCTGTCATATGTAAATGGCTCCCTGTTGGTAACTTCAGACAAATGTACTAGCATGCCTCTAATTGACAAGGTGACAACCATAGTTTGTCATATTTTTATTTGGCCATATATTTTATATATCCTCACATCCCCCCATTTTCAAAATGACGCCTGGCTTAGCGTAAGATGCTGAGCCACGCGTCTACCTTTAATGTTCCCCTTGGTGGGGGGGACCACCTGCATTTTCTGACCGAGGCACTGCATCAGACGAGAGACAAACTGCGTGCCATGATCAGTGAGCATCTCACAGGGAAATCCTACTCATGTAAAAATGCTCACTAATGCATCTGCCACCTTGTCTGCTCTGATGGAGCTTAGGGCTACTGCCTCTTGGTATCGGGTTGCATAGTCGAGAGTGGACCTTTTTTCAGAACTGCTGGGTATACATAAGGGCCCAATAATGTCTACTGCTACCCTCTGAAAAGGCTCTTCAATAATGGGTAAAGGTCTCAAGGGGGCCTTGTTTGTGTCTCTTGTCTTGCCGACTCACTGGCACACAACACAGGACCGAACCCATGAGTGGCCAGTAGAAGTTGTGGATGAGACAGGCTTTAGTTTTCTGTATCCCGAAGTGCCCAGCAAGCAGGATCTCATGAGCAATTTGCAACAGATGTTCCCGGTACTTGTGGGGTACTGCCACCTGTCGGTCAGTCATTTCTTGGTCAGATGGTCCAGAGGGAATAGCATCTCTGTACAATCTGCCTTGTTCCCAATACACCCTCATCCTCCCATCTCCTTCTGGAGACCTATCCGCCAGATCCCTGAGCTCCTCCAGACTGGTATCAGTTTTGACAGCCTTAGAGAATTCAAGCTATCTGTGACAGGCACCAGAGGGAAAACAGAAGGGCCGGGCTCCAGCCCTTCAGCAGTGGGTGGGTCCAGTCCATGTTCATTAGTATTTTGAGAAGGCTGTGCCTCGGCAGTGGCACGCAGGGGGCGATTGGATGAGTAACGGTGTCCGCTGCGGGTCACCACTTCAGCAGAGGGGTTGCTCTCAGTGTAAATTGCATCACATACATTTGTTATATCCTGATCAACATACTTCTTAGTGAGACCTCAATCAGGCCTCAACTCATAGGACTCACTAGAGTCATGACTCGGCACACAGTCAGTTATTTCGGAATTCCTCGAGGCCACCGAGTCCCTCACCAGTTCTTTGGAGGGGTCCTGAGCCACAGGCATGGGCTCATAACGGGCCACCGATAGCCCCAGATTAGTGCTCAATAGTACATTGGTTGGGATGTTACCTGTGACCCCAACCTCTCTTATGCCTCGCCCAGCCCCCAGTCTAGGAAGACACAGGCCGTGGGAACTGAAGGGTTTAAGCCTCCAACCCCCTTGACTGCCATGGTCTGGCCTGGAATCAGATCTTCAGGGCTTATTAGCTCAGGGCGGACCAACGTAACCTCAGACCCAGTGTCCCGTAACCCAATGGTAACCCACGGTGACAGGTTGCAAGTTTTCAGAAAGGTTACCTGTTGTCCTAGAGGCACACAGAACTGAAGAACTGAAGGCCATATATTTTTTATATCTTCACAGAAGGGTACTCCAGTTTATCTGGCGGTCAACCAGGCCCAGAATGGCAAGGCGCACCATGTTCGCCCATAGGTCCCGGGGGGCTTGGGGGTCCCGAACATTGTCCAATATTACAAAGCGGCACAAATCGCCCAGTTGTCCCAAATTCATGCAAACAGCGATCTTCCATTGTGGGCACTCTTGGAGCTCCAAAATTTGGGGGGACCCATTGGATGCCTTACTGTGGATGGCGCCAACATATAGGCCCAAAAACCTGAGCCCTCTAATGGAGCACTCCCTTAAAGTATGGGACTCTGCAAATTTAATGTCCCCACATTCCCCTTTGCTGAACTTGTGGGGCAACCCACTTTTCCCACCAGGCCTCCATGGCGGGACCCTCTTTTCCCGCTGGATGTACGCAGGCATCCAAAGAGTGCATCACTTACTGGAAGACAAAGGATTCCAATCCTTTGAGGACTTGAGGCGAAGATACAAGCTCTCGCTGTCTGAATGGTTCCATTACATGCAGTTGTGCCACTGGCTCAAGCCCACACTGACCCGAACCACTCCCTACAAGAAATGGTCCAGTTTTGAGTCTCTATGTGTCCTAACAGACCAAACAGACCGGGGGTAAACTCTCTGCTATATACCTCCCTTAATGACTTTCCGAGACATTTGGAGCAGAAGTATATCCAGGATTGGGAAAAGGACCTTGGTTTAGTTGGGGAGCAGGCAGACTGGCCTGGAGTTTGGAGGGCAATATGGGGCTGCTCAAATAATTCCCTCACAGTAGAGTCAGCATATAAGGTACTACTCTGCTGGTACCTGGTACTCAATAAGATTTACCCAACATACCCTGGGCACTGCTTCAGATGGTGTACTGAGAGGCGATTCACATATGGTGGTCCTGTCAGGTGGTTGCACGCCTATGGCAGCATGTCTTTAGGATGATTGGGAGAATCCTGGGAGTCACACCGAGGCTGGACCCATGGGTGGCGCTATTATGTCACAAAGCCACTGAACTTACCTATTTGCAGAACAAACTTTTCACATTTATCAAGATGGCTAATAAGCAGACAATAGCAAAGGCCTGGAAACAGCAACTAGTCTTTATTTCAGAAGTTAAAGCCAGAATATACGGTTTCTTTATAAATAAAAAGCTCACCCCCATACTAAATAATAGACACAACTACTTTCTAAGCATTTGGGGGCCTTGGATCCAATATGCTGCCCCAAATATCTCAACAATAGCATTAAACTAAACAATATAATGGAGGCCTGGCAGAAGCAGATCAGGAACCAACACCCACCCCCCATCTCCATACCTCCCCCCATCTCGAACCCTATTAGAACCACACTTCCTAAGTCTTACATTGTTTGTTATCTTCTGTTATTCGAATAAATCTAGTCTATGGCTGTGTCAGAGGGAGAGGGAAGACTCTTCCCAGAGCCCCCACAGTTCCAGCATTGTCATCATTATGTTATTTCAATAAAGCCAGTAAGACACTGTACGCATTTTGCTATTGTCGACAACAATATTTAATATGTATGTAATGCTACAATTTCCATTCTTGCACCACAATGTTGTTATGTCGTGGAAAATTCAATAAAAAAAGATTGATAAAGAAAATTGTCCAAGCCACATAAAAGCAAATGCAAAGGGACCCACCTCAAAGTCGTTATATGTTTCAGGCAATGTGCCCTTAATCATGCAACTCAAATACACTCACCTCAATGTTTAAATGGAACAGAGCACCTCCTGTTGGGCCTGGCTGATCCAAGGTGGACTATATAGCTTAGCATGCTCCGGGTGCCATGGGCCAGCCTGTGGTCATCCAGTGCAAGCAGCCCAGAACACTTCCAGACACACCCATCCCTCAATAACAGCATCTCTAGACGAAGGAGGCAGCCTAAGGAAGAAAGAGCCCTCCGCCCCCCAGACAACTCCCCCCCCCACCAAGCATTGTCTATCA
The DNA here is from genome assembly GCA_027917425.1 of Gastrophryne carolinensis. Taxonomy (NCBI): domain Eukaryota; kingdom Metazoa; phylum Chordata; class Amphibia; order Anura; family Microhylidae; genus Gastrophryne; species Gastrophryne carolinensis. The sequence continues at coordinate 380,593,225 of CM051237.1, read as the reverse complement.
AGGAAAGGAAGCTGGGAGAAGGTGCCAACACGTTGCCTCCATATTTTTAATTGCCCTTACATTCTAGCCACTCATTGCTTTGCTTTACTGTAATACTAGACTAGGTGACAATATTGTTACTAAATTTGGTGACTTTCTGAAAACAGTCCTAACTCCCTGCAATAATGCACTCTCAAGTTTCATGCCCCTCCCTAACAAAACTAAATTAGATTAGATAGGATAGTAATGACCTGTTTAAACTCTTGACTAAATGTCGTAAAAATGTCAGCGGCTGGGCACGATTGGGGGTTGAGGTATCCCAGGGTTCAGGTTTTTATATCGGTCAGATATGTCAAGGTTTTTCTTGCTCTATTTTCCACAATTTTGTTTGCCCCGTCTAACATCCATTTGGGAAACCCCCTGTGGGTAAAGCGGTTCCTTATCAGTGTTTGTTCTGTATCAAAATATATAGGGTCAAAGCAATTCCTTTTTGTACAAAGGAGCTCACCCACTATAGCTTTAATTGTTTTTGCCAAATGGGCACTCCTGGCATGCAAAATGGAGTTCACTGCACTTGCCTGTGTGTTTAGCGTGGATTTGTCCATTTTTTACCATTAGTTGTAAATCAAGATAGGGTAATTCCTTATGATGCCATGTGCCAGTGAGCTCCAAATCCAAAGATTTGCAAAACCCTCTCCTTAGCATTGCTAGGATTAGGGCACAAAGAAGGAAGAACAATATCCTGATTCAAATGAAAGACAGACACTAACTTAGGCAGAAATTCAGGTTTGATACAAAACACCACCTTGACCAAGTGTCTCTCATAGTAGGGGGGCTGAATGGACAGCGCCGCCAACTCAGACACACGTCTGACAGAAGTGATAGCCACCAGAAATACAACCTTGAGCGTAAGAATGGCCAAGGCAGCATCCTGCACAGGTTCAAAGGGAGCACCCTGCAAGGCTGACAGAACCAAGTTCAGATACCAAACAGGCACCATAGGCTTACGTGGGGGACGCACATGAGTGACCCCCTGGAAAAAAGTCCTGATCAGAGGGTGCTGAGCAAAGGACTTCTGGAAGAAAATAGCCAGGGCAGAAACCTGACCCTTCAGAGTACTGAGTTGGAGCCCCATCTTCAACCCATGCTGCAGGAACTCCAGAACCCTGGGAATAGAGAACACACGACAGGGAAGAGACTTAGACTCACACCAGTCAATGTAGGCACGCCAAACCCTGTAATAAATGGAAGAGGAAGACTTCTTCCTAGCTTTAATCAAAGTATCCACAACTGAGGAAGACAGCCCCTTCTCCATCAAGATGGAGGTTTCAGCAGCCAAGCCGTCAAAGCCAGAGTTTGTAAATTGGGATGGCAATAGCATTAAACTAAACAATATAATGGAGGCCTGGCAGAAGCAGATCAGGAACCAACACCCACCCCCCATCTCCATACCTCCCCCCATCTCGAACCCTATTAGAACCACACTTCCTAAGTCTTACATTGTTTGTTATCTTCTGTTATTCAAATAAATCTAGTCTATGGCTGTGTCAGAGGGAGAGGGAAGACTCTTCCCAGAGCCCCCACAGTTCCAGCATTGTCATCATTATGTTATTTCAATAAAGCCAATAAGACACTGTACGCACGCCAAACCCTGTAATAAATGGAAGGCTTCTTCCTAGCTTTAATCAAAGTATCCACAACCGAGGAAGACAGCCCCTTCTCCATCAAGATGGAGGTTTCAGCAGCCAAGCCGTCAAAGCCAGAGTTTGTAAATTGGGATGGCGTAGTGAGCCCTGAGTGAGCAGATCTGGCACCAAGGGCAGAGCGTACTGATCTACTGCCAGCTGTACCACCTCTGCGAACCACACTCTTCTTGGCCACCTGGGGGCCACCAGAATTGCTGGCACCCCTTCCAGAGCAATCTTGCGCAGAACCCTGCCCAACAGGGGGATTGGAGGGAAGACATACAGGAACTGAAAGTCCTGCCATGACATTGCTAGCGCATACGAGGTCAAGGCCAGAGGATCCTGGGACAGAGAGACAAAAGCTGGGAGCTTGTGATTGTGGCGGGACGCAAACAGATCCACATCTGGTTGGCCCCAACGTTGACACAGAGATTGAAACACCCTGCTGCATAGGGACCATTCTCCCTGGCGAGAGGTCCCCCTGCTCAGAGAATTTTCCACCCCCGGGATGTACACAGCTGATATGCAGGGGACATTGGCCTCCGCCCAAGTCAGGATCAGAGACTCTTCCAGGAGGGCCCCCTTGCTCCGGGACCCTCCCTGATGATTGATGTAGGCAACTGCCGTCCAGTTGTCCGAGCGCACCTGAACAGGCAGGCCCCGAAGGTGAGTAGTCAAATGAGCCAGAACTAGCCTGATCGCCCGCAGCTCCAAGACATTGATAGGTGTGTGGGCCTCCTGAGGGCTCCACCTCCCCTGGAACCGCAGGGACTTCCAGAAACCCCCCCAACCTGACAGACTGGCATCCGTGGTGACCGTCTCCCAGAAAGGGGCAAGAAAAGATCTGCCCCCCAACAGGTTCCTTGAGTCCATCCACCACGAGAGGGACCTCCTGACCAGGGGGGAGAGCACACTGACCCTGTCCAGGGACGCTGGGTCCTTGTCCCATACTGACAATAGGTGAAGTTGCAGAGGCCTCAAGTGGAACTGAGCATAAGGGACCGCTTCGAATCATGCCACCATGAGGCCCACCAGCTGCATCCCCTGCCTGATGGAGGGATGGGGACAAGCTAGGAGGGACTGAGCCTGTGCAATCAGACTGTCCACCTTCTGCTGAGGAAGGAAGATCCTTGCCTGAACTGTATCCAGATTTATTCCTAGGAATGGAGTTACCAAGGAAGGGGACCGTGAGGACTTGGGGTGGTTGATCACCCATCCAAATGATTCCAGAGTGGACACCACCAGCTGAGTATCCATCTCTGTCTGATGTAGAGACTGGGAAGTGATGAGAATGTCGTCCAGATAGGGAAGCACCTTGGTGAACACCCTGGGAGCTGAAGTGAGGCTGAAGGGCAAGGCCACAAACTGGTAGTGTTGATCCATCAGAGCGAACCTGAGGAACCTTTGATGACCTGGGAACACAGGAATATAAAGATAAGCATCTTTGATGTCCACAGAAGTCATGAAATCCCCTTGGCGCAGGGGACTGATGGCAGAGCGCAGAGTTTCCACGCGAAAGCGCCTGCCCCTGACAAACTTGTTGAGGATCTTCAAGTCCAGGATGGGCCTGACTGAACCATCTTTTTTGGGTACTGTGAATAGATTGGAATAAAAGACCTTGCCTTTTTCTCTTAAGAGGACCTGGCAGATGACCCCCAGCTCCAGGAGACCTTGCACTGCTTGCACTAGCTTCTGAGCTGACACAGGGTCCTGAGGAATCCGGGATCTGATGAATCTTGGAGGGGGACCGGCAGCAAACTCCAACTTGTAACCGGAGGACACTACCTCCTGAATCCACCGGTCTGAGACATGAAGCCTCCAGACGTGAGCGAAGTGCTGCAGCCACCCCCCCACCCGGATGGATGAGGGCGTCCCATCATGCCTGAGGGGGCTTGGGAGAGGATTTTGCTTTGGGACCCCATGAGGAGCCAGGACGTCCACGTCCTCTGCCTCTACCCCAAAAATCTCCCCGGGCCCCAGGAAAGGAAACCCCCTTACCTGTCTTGCACCACGGTAAGGGGAGGAGAAGGAACCCTGACCCCGAAAGGGCCGAGATTGCTGCCTGCGCTGGGGTAACCTGCCTCCCTTAGTAAAAAGGTCCAGGCGGTCCCCAAACAGGCGCAGACCTTTAAAGGGAAACCCAGTGAGGGCCTTCTTGGCAGCGTTGTCAGCAGCCCACTGGCGCAGCCAAACCGAGCGGCGTATAGCCACCACGAGGGCAGAAGTCCTGGCACACATTCTGATGGTGTCATCCAATGCTGAGAGGACAAAATTTACAAAAACATCACAACTGGAGAGTGCACCTCACAAGGCAAATCATCAGGGGCACTATCAAGCATATTTCTGATAAGGGTTCTAGTGGCCACAGCAGTAATGGCAAAGGCACAGACCGGGCGCAGCGCCGTCCCCGCACATGCAAAGGCGTGGGATGCCAGCTGGTCAATGCGCCGGTCCTCAGCATCCTGCAGGGTAGTAGAGTCAGGGGAATGCATGACAGAGGTGTTAGCTAGCCCTAGGATCGGATCAGGGTGTCCACCTGGGGGGGGGGGGGGGATGACCAACATTTAACCACCTCAGCAGAAAAGGGATACTTCCTATCCCAACTATTTGGAACCCTGGGAAGTTTACTGGGGCGCTCCCATTCCTTGAGCACAAGGTTATGGAAATGTGCCTCCTCGGGAAATTCCAAACGTGATTTTGCTGTATGGAAAAGCTCCCCTCTTTGCCTGGGAGCCTCAACAGAGAGAGAGATGGACAGAACCTCATAATCTGGGTCAATAATCTGTCAGTGTCATCCGGGGCCCAGGCGTCAGAGCCAGAATCGTCATGACCCCTTGGTCTCTCATCAGATGAGCCTGAATCAGAAAAGAGCTCCCCTTCATCAGACGGGGTACAGCCACACAGATTCCAGAACTCCTCGGTTTCCATAGGGAAAACAGTGACATTAGGCGTCAAGTGCTGCTTCTTAGCAGGGGCCTTACGCGCTAAGGACTTCGTAATCAACTGCTCAACAGTAGCCAGTCTAGAAGACACATCAGGCTGAGAATCCCCACTAGTATGCAACTCAGCAGGAGTGAGGTTTAAGCTTGGGGGAGTAGGCGAAGTGAAGAGAGGTGCAGCCACTGGCAGGCCAGATTGCAATGCAAGCACCTGCTCAGCACAGGGTACACAGACCCATGCCTTGTCAGCGTCAGCATGGGGCTGCCCACAAGCTACACACAGCGGGTCTTGTCCCGAAGGGACCCCGGTCACATTATCCTGGGATGCCTCCATAGGGTGATTATAGCGGCGCTATACGCCGATAGGGAATAACGCTATATAGCAACCCCGGATGCCCCAACAACCCCTCTAGGGAAGTGGGAGTATTATTTTTACAAAGCCTACAAGTATATACTAATACAGGGCCGGGAGAAGCCCGGAGTGATTTAGAATATAGTTTTTAATAGAATTTATCGAATTTTTGCATTACGAATTTGGGTTTTGAGATACTTCCCCTTTTTCGCTCCTCAATTTTGGCACTGGTATTTACTCTGGGGATTAATTTTAGTTAAAATTAGAGTAGTTCATCCTGGGAATAATATTTACACCAGATTGCTTTTTTCTGATTTAGTTGTAGGTTAACTTCTAATCTAAGTTTATCGATTAGTTTTTTTTCATTTCCTATTAGGCCTTTTTTTATGATCCATAATAAGGGCCTCCAGGACCTTGGATTTTTCATCTCATTTCGGCATTTTTGTCGTCTCCCAATATGGATAATGCATGCCTTAAGGGTTAGCCAGTTGCTAGAAAGAGGATGTGTCCTCTGGCTTGTTATGTGTAAAGAAGGCATTGTTTCCTCCAGTTCTTTCAGTCTACCCAGTAGTGGTTCATTTAGATGCTATTTGACCTTATTAGGTTTGACACATATGTTACTCAAAGTGATACTGCAGGCAAAGGTAATTGTTACATTATTGTGTTGGGCTACATTTGACACTGACCTAAACTGTTTTCTGTTTTTAATTTGCAGAAATGTCTGAGATATGCAGGTTCAGCCAATGACATTCTCATTTAAACCCGTCCTCCAATCAGCTCACCAGAGGGGAACAGGATTGCTGGTCCCTCCCTCCTCCAACCACCCCTCCTTCTGCCTCCTCCTCCAGATTCATCACATTGCTGTCAGCGCAGAGAGACAATTATTATGCAGCATCACAGATCCAAGGGCCACGCCCACTTTTCCAGAAGAGAAATCATGAGGTGAACCTGTAAACCTTGATATTTCTGCCATTTCTTCTTCAATTTAAAATAGAAAACCGTTTAGGACAGTGCCAAATGTAGCCTAACACAATGGTGTAACAATTACCTTGTCTGCAGTAGCACTTTAAAGTCATTGAGACTATGGGGTGGCCCGAACAAGTTTGTTTTGATAATTATGCATTTTTGCACATTTGAAATAAAGCCGCAAGAGATGTTGTCTATTCTTGAGTAGGTGAAGTATGCTGAAGAATAGAAAATGTAGTTCCTGTTTGTGGGATTCTTTTCAGATCCACTAAGTCATTTGCGGCTAAAATATTTGCTAAATGTCTACTCATATTCAGGGGTATTTTGTTTCCCGACACCTTACCGATGTGTCAAATGGTATGTAAGAGTCACCTCCTAGGATAATCGTGCTTCATCTTTGTGGACAGAATAATAACTATGTCTAAAAAGAATTCCATTTGTCCCATATTTGGGGCACAGTAGCTGATCAGACACACTTTGGCATCACAAATATCTCCTTTAACAATATGGTACCTACCCTGTGTATCTCTTACCATCTCTAGATTTTTTAACATTTTTATCAATGCATGTTGTCACCCCTCTTTTTTCCCCACAAAATTTGCTAAGAAAAATGATGGGAATCTCTTTACCAAATGTTTGGGTGCCGACTTAATAGTAACATGTGTCTCTTGTAGCATGAGGATATCTGCTTGAATAGAGGTATAGAATTGTAATGCTTTATTCCTTTTCGGCCAGTGCCAGCCTGTCAACCCTCCTTGAATCAGATCAATTATCCCCCGGTCAATTATCCCCTTGCCCTGTCTTTGGGAGTTAGGGGCACCCTGATGGCCTATTGATTTAAAATTGTTGATGGGCATTTAAGAGGAGCATGTTCGCTGTGATTGCCTATTCATACTTAGCTCAATAAAAATAAATTATATTGTTGTGCTAACAAGCTATTTTAACAAAATATTTTAAGGACTCAGACATGCATTTTTCATAACAGCGTAAATGAAAAGTCTGATACCCAACCTCCTTATAGTAGTTTCAATCCTACATTCAATTAACAAACTTCCTGCAAGGACAATTCTCTCCCAATCGCTCAATGGGGGTTTAATTATGGGTAGGATACAGACAATTGAGAAAAAACATACTGTGATACTGTATTTCAAACACTATTTAATAATACAATTCACTCACAAACAATCCTGGGTATTAAGCATATACTCAAGAGCCACTATAGTCTCCAAGCAAATATCTGCAACACCATATATCCTCCACTTCCCATGGCTGTCAGGTTTGAAGCAGATCCTAGGTGCCAGATTATTCCTGAATAATGTTGACGCACTTCATGCCCTGATAGTACTTTCTCTAGATTACTGAAAAAGTATTTTCCGAATAACACTCATGCAGTCTTACCTAACTATCAAAAGGGTTCATCCACCACTCCTAGTGTTTAATTTCAGCTTACTAAACTAAGTTATAAATCACTATTTAACCCAGCAATGGGCAGTCGTTCCATTGTGGAAGTATTTAGGTCTCTAATGACCAAGGAGATCAATAACTGGAACTTTAAAAAAGCCAGCTGGAATTTTCCATACAAAAAAAGGTATACCTGACTTGGAAAATAGAAAAGATCTGGTTAAAAAAACAGCAGATATGGAGGTGGCTGGTTATTTTGTGGAAATGAATAGATTGCTGAGTGATGAAACATGCTTCAGGGAATGATTTCCAGGGGTTATGAAGCTGTCATCTTAAATAAAAAAGAAAAAGAATATTGTGTGCCTTCTGTGCCTAGAGTTCCAGCTATCTATTACCTATTACCAAAAATTCATAAGAACCCCCCTCTAGACAACCTGGACAACCTATTTTCAGTGGTATAGGGTCAGGAATATATTGATCATTTCCTCCAACTGGTGGTTACGAAATTTCCATCCTATGATGACGTCTTGTGCATCTTAGAGGGCCTAGAGGTCAATGCAAACATGATTATGGCCACATCAGACGTTACCTCCCTTTATACGGTTATTCCGCACGAAGTGGGATTAGCAGCAGTGCATGTTTTCTTATTACATTCATCTGATTTACAGGCAACACATATTAAGTATATATTGGACTGTTTAAGTTTTGCATTGACTCACAATTATTTTTGGTTTGAGGATGTTTATTATTTACAGATCACCAGGGATGGTCATGGGTGCAAAGTTTGTGTTGGATGGTGGAAATCACAATTTATTTTTAACACAACACGCATAGAGTTATTCATTTGGAAACAATGATATCTCTTTTTGGAGAGGTACTGAACAGACCTTTAATGAATTTCTTTCACATATTAGTAATAATAATTCGAACTTGGAATTTACCACACGTAGCAGTAAAGAAACAGTACAGATTTTGGATCTGTCTATAACACAAAATGGGCAATATTTTTTTGACCATGACATATTTTAACAAAATTGATATGTGCCAGTTAATAGCTGTCATCACCCTGTAAACAAGGGGCCTTTATGGAAAATTGATATTGTTAAAATATTATGTAATGTTTTAATTTATTTGTATCTCGTGCTATGTATAATCAGTTGCATTTGACCAGTCATACCTAGTCATACAATTCAAGTCATTTAGGCAGGCTAATGTCCTTCACAGGTCCAGAGGCTCGTTAGCCCACATTCTGTTAAAGGCGATCCCTAAAAGTCAATTTATGAGATTGCATAGAAATGATGTCTATATACAACAGGCAAAAAAACTACAATAAGTGTAAAGTTTAAAATCACATACTGACAATACATAAAAAACTCATTAAAAACACATAAACACACTCGAATCTAAAGGAGGGGTCCCTACTGGGGCTCTGAATGTACAGGGGATAATTAGTTGCTAGATGACACTAAGGCAACAATTAATGTTGTATATAAAAATACATGGCCAAAAAAAAGGGATGAGATGAATGACAAAGGGTATATAAAGTGCAAAAATAGTGCTCAAAAAATGATGCAAAAAAATCTATGCAAACCTACATACACAAAAATTGATTAAAAAACTCTAAATCACAGTGTAAAGATTATAGCTCATACAATCAGGTAAAGTGCAAGGTGCAAAATACAAAGTGCAAGAAAAATACATAAAAAGGATTCTATTGACAATGGCCACAGAAGATATATCACAAAGTAAACAAATAATGACAGTAATAAGGAGAAATAAATCTCTACATCACCAGGTTAGTAAGCCTCCCAGGGGATCCCCTCCAAAAGCTCGCCACCGACGCGCTGCGTGGCCTATCGCCACTTCGCCAGGGCCACAGTTTTGAACACCATTTTTATAAGAAGGGATATGACTCGGTGGCAAGGAGGGGGAAATAAAATGGAACTTGTGTACAAGTTTTAATAAACAACATAAAAGTATAAGCAAAATGTTGGGTAAACACTGGCACATCTTGAAATGTGATAAGGTGTTGCGTGAACACCTACCGGACAAACCGCTAGTCATTTTAGACGGGTTCCCAATTTAAGCAACAAATTGACAGGGACATTTATTGATCTACCAAAGCAAATAAATATGCCTCATCAGATAAATGGTTTTTTTTCCAAGTGTGTTAATTGTAGGAGGTACACAGTATTTATTGACACTACTAGAAAGTATCAGGATTTTATTTCTGTGCAGACCTGACAAACCTATAAAATAAAAAATACAATAACCTGCAATACAGCCTATGTAGTTTATCTTATCACCTGTCCTTGCAGTTAGTATGTAAGTAGGACTTGCCGTCCTTTAAAAATAAGGATAAATGAACATATATATATATAATATCTTCAGGGGATTTAAAGCCCACAATTTGTCAGACCATTTTAAATCGAAGCCTAATTGTAATCCATCTTATTAGAATTTATGGGTATAGGCAGGGAAATTTCAGGGTGGAGACGATCAAATTTGCAAAGAGACATCTCTACATTAGAGGGTAAGTGGATCTGTGAGTTACAAACATTAGGAAATAACGGTTTGAACGTTGAGTTTGCATTTATAAATAACTCTTAGTCCTGCCTTGTCTTGGTTAGGACTCCTCTACCTTTTCTACTACCTTTTTTATTAATATCATCTATTACTATCAGAAAAAATATTTGTTTTTTGCTCACTGTTTGTCATATTAAATAATTGTATATACTACTATAAAAGTCTGATGGTTTTGAAGAGGTTCCCCTGTCTACAAATTTTATATAATACATTTTATTTCTATATTTCTTATTATGGAATAAATGTAATTTCATTAAGTATATTCATTTTATAAGCAGCCAGATGCGGCGAAATCCAAAAGGTAAACAGGGCCAAATGGGGGAGGGGGGATCGCCCATATTTTTTTTTAAGTCCGATGTTCCTCTTTAATTATTTAATCCCCTGGAATTATTATGTGTAGTGTTCTCACAAACTAACCATTGATTATATAGTTTAATTAATTAATTATGCATGGCACCATAACATTGAACATACCTTTAAAAGCATAATGGCCCCTGCTGTGTGTTTGATTGGAGAGCAAAATAGGGCATGGAATACACAAACACTTTAATGAAACCAGCCAACATACCTGCCAAAGTCCCTGTAGGTTTAAATGTGAGATGGAATGTAATGTTATACACTAAATAATCCAGGTTATTTCCTTTCCTCTCTTCCGTACCTCCCATAATACTAAAATGTATAGTCCTATGAAACATGTAATCACTACATGGTTTGCATTGCATATGCATTAGAATTTGCTGCATGATGGTGTTGATTTTAATGCTGTGGTGATTGGTTGTGTTTTATTGTAGATACAGGCCCATTAGGATTCTAGTTGGTCTCTGGGCTTTTCAATGGTGTATGCATCCTTTCCTCCCCCCACTTTGATATTAATGATGCCCCTCTTTCCCCTACTGGCGGATTGCAGTCGTGGGGCTGGTAGCGGGTGGCTGGCTGGTGGGAAGGTCGGTGTTTAATTTGCTGATCTCCCCATCTGTTTGGTGCCTGATCCCGCCCCCCATCCATGGTAGGCCGGGTGGGGTAGAGGACCGCCTCTCTCCATCTGTCCGGAGAGACTGTGGGCTGTGTGTGTGCAGCGGTTTTGTCGATCCCCGCCCCCAGCCACGATTGGTCGATGTTACAGCCAATTTTATAATGGCAGCTTGTGCCTTCTTCTGGTCTGTGTCCGGGCTCAGCCCCCTGGCCGGGATTGAACCTGGGGGTGGCCATGCGGGGGTTCCTCTTTATTCTCTATGGAGCAACCACTGGCCATTGCGCTTTACACTGCGGATTTTGCTGCAACCTGGTTTGTTCAGATGCCGGACTGGAGCGAAGGAGGGGATGCATATTATGGCAGGTATGTGGGCTGGTTTCATCCAAAAGTTGGTGTACTTCATGCCCTGCTCTCCAATCAAACACACAACAGGTGCCATTATGCTTTTAAAGGTATGTTCAATGTTATGGTGGTATGCATTTTTAAGGGGGTGTGTCCCAGAAACACACAGCAAGAGCCTTTATTCTTTTTTACTAGTTTATTTTGGGCTCTTAAAACTAATCCCAATAGTCTGGAGAAAGTGCTGTCTGGCACCTATGATCCCCTTTAAACCTGATGGCTGCGGGAGGATATATGGTGATGCAGAGATTTGCTTGGAGACTTTAGTGGCTCTTGAGAATGCGCTTATTTCCCAGGTTTTTTCGTGAGTGAATTTTATTATTAAACAGCATGTTTTAAAATACAGTATCATACTATGTTTTTTTCTCTGTCACCTGCCTCCTGCCCATAATTAAAACTTAATTGAGAGATTTGAGAGATTGGGAGAGAATTTATATTGTCCTAGCAGGAGGGTTAATCAGATGGAGGATTGAAACTATCTACTATAAGGAGGCTGAGATTAGTGGTTTGGTCAGATGGACCAAACTGGAGAGACTGGAAAAAAGTGGTCTGGTGAGTGTTTAATGCTCACTTTTTTGGCAGGGAACTGCACAAAATACTGGAAGGTTACAGAGAGACTTTTTTTTAGCAACCTTTTTTATAACCCGTACTTTTTTCTTGTTTATTTTTTTTTTTTTAATTCTTTATTTATATTTTCAGAACAGAAGACATGCATTGAATGTACAGCCACAAACAATAAAAACATCAGACAAAATCAATGCAGTCAAATCAAAAGGGTTGTCGGATAAATCCAATAATAAAATTGCAATAAAACAGACCCAAGTGTATGCGTCTATAAAACATGATAGAATGAACACAGGAAGGGAAAAAGCGGGAGGGGAGGAGAGGAAAAAGGGGGGGGGGGAGGGCGAGGGGAAGAGGCGGGGGAAGGGGCGAAGGAGGGGGAGGGAGGGGGGGGAAGGAGGGGGGGGGAGGGAAGGGGGGGGGATGGGGAGGAGAGGAGGGGGAGGTGGGCGAAGGAGGAGGAGGGAGGGGGGGGAAAGAGTCAGAGTAAATAGTTGCCAAATAAATCCAGCAATAACAATCATAATAAAACCAACTCAGTTGTGCGAGTCTGCAAAAAGCATTGCAGGGTGGGGGCCCGGGGGAGGGGGGGGGGGTTGTTGCGCAGAGGTCTAGGCAGCAGCACTTCGGGTCCCACCAACAATGCAGCGCACTCCGCCGACTCCGAAAAACATAACCAATTATACCAGGTCGTTGTAAAACAGTCGAACCTATTGTCCCGCGAGAGAATCACGCTTTCGAACCTCATGAGCTCATTGACTTTCATGATCCACATAGCCACCGTAGGCGGTTCAGTGGATTTCCACTTAAGGGGGATACATGACTTGGCTGCGTTGAGTAGGTGGCAGAGCAACGATTTTTTATAGGTCTTTAGAGGGGCCTTAGTCAAGTGTAAAAGGCAGGGGGCAGGGTCAGCAGGCACAATATCCTCCGTCACTTTACCCGCAATCTCCCGAACAGATCCCCAGAAACTCCCCAGCACCGGGCAGGACCAAAAGATATGGAGCATATCACCTCTATCTCCATTACAACGCCAACAGGTATCAGGAACCTCCGGCGACCATTTATTGATTACCGTCGGGACTCTGTACCATCTAGAAAGGATCTTGAAGTTGCATTCTTGAATACGAGTGCATATAGAGGTTTTGTGCGGCATGCTTAAAAGTTTCCTACACTGATCAGGAGCCAGGGAGATCCCCAAGTCTGCCTCCCACTTCCCAACAAAAGAGGGTCTCTCGCCTTCCTGGGGGGCAATGAGCAATTTGTATGCGTAAGATAGGGCGTGCTGGACCACCTCCGAGCCAGAGCAGAGGTTCTCAAAGGGGGTCAGATTCCTCATGCCCCCCTCAAAATTTTTAACAGACCTGAGGAAGCTGACCAATTGGACAGACTGCCAGTCCGACCATTCTGGGAGGTCCCTGATCTGAGCCAACGTCCGTAAATCCGACCAACTTGCTCCCTCCCAGAAGTGGCACGCCCTAAAGACTCCCGCCCTCATCCAAGCCTTCGGGGTGGGGCCTTCCCCTCCTGGAGGAAACCGTGGGTTGCCCAAGATAGGAGTCAACGGAGAGGGGCCAGGGGATACATCAGGGTGTGCAAAGTTTCGTTGGGCAACTCTAATGGTAGGACCAACCGTGGGGTGTTTCATGGCCACGGGGACAGCTTGAGGGTCCACCCAGGCGATCCCTGCAATATGGGCGTCAGCGGATCCCTGCTCCAATTCCACCCACTGTTTGTGTCTCCCATGTAGACACCAGTCCACTGTCCGACTGAGGTGGACTGCCGCGTGGTAAGCAATTGGGTCAGGGAAACCCAGCCCTCCGTTTCCTTAGACCGCGACAGAAGCGTGGCGCTCAGTCTAGGCTTCCTTCCCCCCCAAACAAACTTAGTGAAGACCCTTCTAACATTACGCAGGAAACTCTGCGGGATTCTCACCGGCAAGGCCTGCAGCAGGTATAGCAACCGAGGGAGCAGATTCATTTTGGCCGCATTACACCGCCCGAACCAAGACAACCACCCTCTGGACCACCTCTTTGTTTCCTCTTCAAATTTCCTCAGGAGGGGAGGGAAATTTAAGTCAAAAATTTTCGTCAGGTCGCTACTCAAATTAGTACCTAGGTAAGTGATACTATCCCTGGCCCATTTAAATGGAAAGGAGTCACGAATTACATTGAATCTCCTGGCCGGTATGTTGATGTTCAACACTTCTGATTTTTGGTAATTAATCTTGTAACCAGACCATTCCCCATAGAGTTTGAGCTCGGATACAAGATTGGGAAGAGATATCTCAGGACATGACAAGCCAAAAATTAAGTCATCAGCATATGCTGCGACTTTATACTGTTTTAGATTGCATGAGAGACCTGTGATGTTCGGGTTGCAACGGACTCTGCATAAAAAGGGCTCTAAGGTCAATATAAAGATGAGGGGCGACAACGGACACCCCTGTCGCGTCCCATTCGTAATCCCAAAGGGACTTGACAATACCTCATTAACCCTAACAGCGGCCGACGGGGTCCCGTAAAGACTACTTATCCATCCTAGGGCGTTAGGGCCTAGTCCGATGTGTCTAAGTGTGGCGTGCATGAAGTCCCAACTCACCCGATCGAACGCCTTTTCGGCATCCGTTGCCAGGAGAAGAGTTGGGGTTCGCCTTTGGTGGGCCAGGTGGATTAAGTTCAGTACCTTAATGGTGTTATCCCTGGCCTCCCGTTGCGGCATGAATCCGGCCTGGTCAAGGTCCACTATGTGGTGTAGGTGAGGAGCCAGTCTGGAGGCCAAAACTTTTGCAAACAGCTTCAGGTCAGAATTCAGTAGGGATATCGGCCTATAACTCGTACATTGGGCCGGGTCTTTACCCTCCTTCGGGATGACCGCTATATGTGCTCTCAGGGTGTCTGGAGGGAGGGCTGTCCCGTCCCTGACCGAGTTGAGTGCAGCCAAAAGCTTCGGAGCAAGGAGAGGAAAGAATTTCTTGTAATATGGTATGCTGAGACCATCCGGGCCGGGGGCCTTGCCTCCCGCCGACCCGGAGACTGCTTTATGCAGCTCAGCCAAAGTCAGGGGAGCCTCCAAATCATCAAGGATTACCCGGGGAAGTCTAGGAAGTCCAGACTCCAAGATATACTTCTCTATAGACTCTCTTGCTCCTGGGCCTCTATTCTTCGGGAGGTTATATAACTGCTCGTAAAATTTCCCGAAAGCCTCCCCAATTTCGGTGAAGAGGTGCGTGACCCGCCCCCCGGAGGTGGCTATTTTGGGGACGTATGTTTTAGCCTGCTCCTCCCGCAGGGCCTTAGCCAGCAATCTACCACACTTGTCTCCTGATTCATAGTAGACTCTACGGCAGTTACTAAGCTGTGCCCTGATTTTGTCACAACATAATGTTTTAAGTTTCTCTCTCAGGGAAATGAGGGTGGACAAGCATTCCGCCGCTAGAGATTTTTTATGAATCCTCTCCACTCTCCCAATTTCATCTAATAGATCCCGCACTTGCCTTGCCTTCTCTTTTTTGATTCTGGACCCGATCTTTATGAAGGAACCCCTAATCACGCATTTGTGCGCTTCCCATAAAGTCCCGGGGCCAATATCAGGGGAGGAATTGAGTTGGAAGTAATTCTTAATTTCTGTCTGTATTTCTTCCCGAATGTTTTGGTCCTCCAGCAAGGACGCGTTCAGCCTCCAAGACCAGCTCCTCGGCATCGGGGCAGGACAGGATACTGATAAGGTGATGGGGGCGTGGTCCGAAACCGTAATATGGCCAATAGTGGCGTCAGATATCCGGCACAGAGAGGCCTGGGGCACCAAGAACCAGTCTATCCTGGAATATGATCTATGAGGGTTGGAGTAAAACGTGTAATCTTTCTCATTGGGGTGCAGTATTCTCCAGGGGTCGATCAATTTATATAGCGAAAGTAATTTCTTCAGTCTCCTAAGTCTCCTATACGGCTCGTGTGGGCTTCCTCCCGAAACATCCAGCAGGGGGTCAGGGGCAAAGTTAAAATCGCCCCCCATGATCAACTCTCCCTCTCTGAAGGAGGATAGAGAGCTGAGGACTGAGTCCAGGAAGGCCAACTGATTGGTGTTAGGAAGATACACATTGGCAAAGGTGTAGCTGCAGGAGGCTATCCTGCCTTTCAGGAAGATCCACCTCCCCTCCTCATCCGCCTTGAAGTCCTCCAGTTCCCATGGGAGAGACGCGCTTAAGAGTATACTAACTCCGCGTGACCTGGAGTCCGTGGAATAACTATGGTACACCCTTGTGTAGTTCCTATCGCCCAAAGAGTGTGGCCTACCGACCTTGAAATGGGTCTCCTGGAGGAAGGCCACCTGAGCTCTCAGGCCTCTAAGGTTTCTCAGAACAAGTGATCTTTTTTCTGGGTTGTTGAGCCCCTTGGCATTCAGAGAAACAATTTGTATGTCCGTCATAGCAAGGGACCCGTTGAGTCGCGTAACCAGCTCTAAAAAACTGTAGGGAGCGCCTAGGGGTCTGTCAACCCCAGGGAGTGGAAAGAGGGGTAAGGAGGTTCCTCCTCTGCTTTAGAGGGGGGTGGGGGGGGACGGTCTAAAGGGGGGGGGGTAGGGTGGTCCGGGGAATAAGAATGGGGAGAACTGTGGGGGTGTTTGCCTTCACTGAGGAAGGACCAGTAGCTAGGGGGGGGGGGGGGACTGTGGAGGCGGCTGCCCACACAGAGGAAAAAGCAATCACTATCTTTCCCCTGAAAACGGGGTATATGTAGTCAACGCGGGACACGTATGTCCAGAAGACCAACCTATTGGGGGGTGCTGTGTCCGGCAGGAGATGGGAGACTCAGTGAGGAACCAACTCCATACTCTCCCCGAACATAATGACACTTCACACTCAGCCACCAGGTGGCCAGGTGGAGAATACGAGAAAAAGAAGGGGGGGGGGGGGGGACCCTGCCCACGAAACCCGAGGGTTCCATGGACAAGCTCCAGACCCCCCATACAAAAAGGATTACAGGAATATAACAGAAGCAGTATAAAACTTAAGGTGATCTTACTATCTTATCACCATAGAACAGGGAAACAACAGGTCACAGTGTCAAGTAAGGATGCCTCGGCAGCTTCACCGGGAAACAATGCATCAGTCAACCATCAGAAGGCAAGCCTCGCCCCCCCGCACGCCCGGACAAGTAGGCCAAGGGGGAGCGGACACCAAGCCGGACATTTCTTCTGTCGTCACTCCTCGAGATGTCTGCCGTGCTCTCCAGCCTGGGTAGTGTTCCACTGCTCTCCGAAGGACGCCCGGGTGGGCCCCCAAGGCGCCCCAGGTCCCGAAAGCTCCTCAAACCCCGTTTTCTCCTTCTGGGCGGCCCAGGAGGCGGCAGGGTCCCCCCAAGAGTGAGCCAGTCAGGGACGTCCACCGGGTTACATCTCAAAAAAGCAAAGAGGTCTCCTAATTCCTGGTGGTTCTTTAGGATGAAGACCCTCCCTCCGCTCCGAACAATTAGGTGAAACGGGAAACCCCATCTGTACGTTGCCCCAGTGGAGGTGATGGTATCGAGGAGAGGCCTCAAAATCTTGCGCATCTGCAAAGTCCGCTTGGATAGGTCCTGCAGTATCTTGATCGGTGTCCCCCGGAAGGAGAGTGGACCCTTGTCCCATGCCTTTCTTAGGATTTCCTCTTTCAAGGAGAACAGGTGGACCCTACAGACGATATCTCTGGGAAACGCTGGATCTGTGCTCTTAGGGCCCAGGGCCCTGTGCGCTCTGTCCAGTTCAACAGGGGTGGAGGGGTCCCTGTCTAGAACTCCGTTAAAGATAGATGTTACTACGGCCTTGACGTCTTCAGTGCTCTGTGCTTCCGGGATCCCTCTGATCCGCAAGTTGTTTCTCCTGTTTCGGTTTTCCAAATCGTCAAGGTGTAGGTGGCAGGCGTTCAGCATTGCTTCTTGGAGATCACATCTAGCCTCCAGGCTCTGCAAGCGATCGGCATAAGAGGGCCCCTCCGCCTCCAAGGCCCGCACTCTGGTTTCTACTTCGGCCACCTCTCGGCGTACCGCGTGGATCTCGCGCTTGTAGCTCGCCTCGTACTTGGCTATTAAATCTTCTATCTCGCCCCGGGACGGGATGCCCCTCAGAAGAGAGATGGTCTCCAGGTGTATCTGACTCTGACTCTCGGAGGGCCTCTCCTCGGGTGGGATTTCCACCTGCACATCCGTGTTCCACTCGGCCGGCTCCTCTGATGCAGATGCCCCAGGCGAGGCAACGGGCGTCATCAAGGCGGGACTGCCAGCATGGTCAGAGTGGCACTCCACCGGGGAAAGCTGAAGCGGGGGGATAGGTGACCCCCGACCCGCGCCCCCACTGGGCGGCAGCTCGCGTTCACCCCTCTCCACTGGTCTCCTCCTCTCCGGTCTCTGTGGGAGCATGCCAATTTGAGGCTGCGGAGCTCTCTCTAGGGGGTTAAGCGGAGGGGCTGAGGCACTCAGTCGTCGCCGCCCATCGTGGGGTGTATAGGCAAATCTGCCAAGGTCAGTAGAGGGCGCTCGGTTGGTCTTGGACGTGTGCGCCATCCCAGGTTTAGGTTCAGGGGTGTGCTGTACCGCGGTCGCGCCAGGGGCCTGTGGCTTGCGCACATCATGGGCATCTGCATCCGTGTCTGCTGGATGGGGACTCCAGATGAACCCCTGGGCCGGGGGCAGAAGAGGGCCTGGGTGGGCATGGGGCACACGCATCTCATCCCTGATGGATTGGCTGGGGTCGGGGACTTCATCTCCGTTGCTCATGGCTGGCTCCCCGCCAGCAACTGCAGGGCTATAGGGTAAATTTATTAGAGGGCTCTGTCCCTTTAAGGCTCCGGGCGCGAGCATCCGCACAGTGCTCGTGGCGGAGGCGGCAGCCGCCATCTTGCTGCACCCTCCCTCCTCAGTGGCTATATTATAGAGCTGCCGCATCTCCCGAGACGGGGAGACCGCAGCGCGAGCAGCCCCGGGCAGACCCGCCCCGCTCACCTCCGCAGCGCCGTCGACCTCCCGTCCTCCACTGCCAGCGCTCGGGGGGCCAGGGGAGGCCAGCGGACAGGCGCCGGCCGCCATCTTGGTGCTCCCGTCTCCAGCCTCCATGCACCTCTCCCGATCCGCGGCGCCAGTCGTTTTCTCAGCCGGCGGGCCCGCCGCTTCTTCCCTCCCGGCGCATGGCATCACCTCGCCCTCTCCGCTGGAGTCTTCTATGGAAGAGGAGGCTGCCGGATCGTCTCCTCCATCCCCGCGCCAGTGTGTCAGCTCTTCCGCCGCCATCTTGGTCCTCTCGGTGACCTCCTGAAATTTAAGTTTTGCCGAGTCCCCGCGGCCCGTTGGAGTTCCTCCGCCGTTCCGAAGTCTCCTCTGCTTCCTCTGCTTTTTGGGCATGGCTGTTTCCGAGCCCCAGCCGCCAGGTGAGTGGAAAACTAGGGTAGGGAGAGCAGGAGATCCCCTATCCACGTCTTTCCCACTGCATGTCGGGACACGCCCCCCACTTTTTTCTTGTTTATAATACTTAGCTCAAGCCTATTATGCTTATGGTGGGCAATGGGCCCATACCTTATACTAGTGATTCTGTTAAAAGGACACAAAAAAAAAAGCAAATGCACAAATACTAAAAATCAATATAAATACATAGGCTAATGAGAGGATCAGTCACTTCCACACCCAAAATGATTAAAACTCTTGCCAAGCTTGTGGTTTACTTCTCCCGGTAGGAATAAAATCCAGGGGTGACAGGTTGTCAGAACCTCTTGCTTTAGTTAAAAGAAAAGAAACAAGAGTGGCTGGATATTTTTTGATGCTGGGTGCATAAGTGACCCCTCCTCCCGCTAGCCATCCTATTTATATGTTTTTTTATCATTAGACTGTTTTTTCACAATATTCTTCCTTTAACCCTTTACAAGCCAACCTACCTAGAGATTTTGTCACTCTCTGTTGCCAGACCATTTTTCACTATTTCGCACTATACATGTTTAACTGTGTTTTTTAAATGGATTTCCAGGAATTTCCCATAATGTATATATTGTTTTTTTCAGCAGTCTGGGCTTTAACATGAAATGTCTTGTTTGGATTTTTTTAGCATATTCTCAATATTGTTGGGTGAAATATTTGCAAGAAAATGTTTTTTTAAATTAATTTTTTACAAGTTGCAGTGTTTTATTTTTTTGTAATACAAAATATAAGTGTTTCAATAAAATTATGTTGCATATAAAAGCTCAATTTCTCACAATTACAACGGTACCAAACATTATTGGTAAACACCCTTTCCTGCCCAGGAGACTCCCCCGAAATGAAACATCGCTTTTTCAGATAAAATAAAACTGCTATGCACAGTTTCTGAAAGTAATGCCTCTAAGAATTCTTTGGTTGCACAGGGTTTCCCTAAAACATTTATAAAAAAGCAGAACAAGCTAAATCTGAAAGCGCAAGGTCCCCCGAACAGAACAATACCCAACGTGCACAGGTGTTTTGAACCCTTTTAACTGCCAGCCTACATGTTGACAGGTTCAGCCAATAACATTCTGTTTTTCATCCCGTCCCTCAATTAGCTCAGCAGAGCAGGACAGGATTGCTGGTCCCTCCCTCCTCCACCTCCTCCTCCAGATTCATCACATTGCTGTCAGTGCAGCTGATTATTATATAGCATCATAAGCTTAACCTGTAAACCTCGATACCTTGGCCATTTCTTGAATGTGTAGCCCGACACAATGGTGTAAAAATTATCTTTGCCTGCAGTAGCACTTTAACTGTGATTTTTGCAGGAATTTCCAAGAACTTCCAGAAAAATTATATATTGTTTCTTTTTGGGAGTGTTTGGGATATATATATATATATATATATATATATATATATTTTTTTTTTTTTTTAATTTTTTTTTTAAATCTCACGTGTAAAAGCCCCATTCCTTACGATTACAACACTGCCCCATATGTATCGGTAGCATATATGAGTTGAGTTCCTGCTCAAAAGACCCACCAAAATAAATTATCAAATAAAATGCAACTACTATGTGTCACTGTTCCCGTATAGATGCAGGTGTTTCCATTATAGTTCCTTCACAGCACCACCATCTCACCAAATACTCCTACAATATGGGGGTTATTTAAGAAATGCTAAGGCCACGTAGTGCCAGGTAGTGCCAGATGAGTGTCAGGTGAATGTCAGGTCCCAGTGAAAATGGTATATTTATCAAATCAAAAATACAGAGCATATTTGATAGTGACAGGTAGTGTCCCATTTATCATCAGTGGCACCGCCAAGCTCCCTACGGTGCCAGATAAGGCCAGGCGCTCACCCTGCACGATGTGCCCTTATCTCATACATTTTAATGGGCTGGGATGGTTATAATTATTTAGGCATTTTTTGGGTGGCGGTGGATGTGTCATGGGATCCCTGGGCTGGTTAGGATTATTTTTGGATGAATTTTTAGAACTGTTGTGTTGCGCTGCAAACTTGTGATTTGGCCTGTGAGAAGGCTATATTTTTCTAGTGCCCCTAATGCAATTCCCATTTTTATTTAAAAAAATTCCAGGACCTTAAAAAATTAAAATTGGGGTTCCAACAAGCACCATGT
The DNA here is from genome assembly GCA_027917425.1 of Gastrophryne carolinensis. Lineage (NCBI taxonomy): Eukaryota > Metazoa > Chordata > Amphibia > Anura > Microhylidae > Gastrophryne > Gastrophryne carolinensis. The sequence continues at coordinate 380,571,820 of CM051237.1, read as the reverse complement.
GCCTGAAATCCTCTGCTACGTATTTTTAAAATAAATATATTCATCTTGCGGCTCTCCTGGCCAGCGCTAGGTGCCGCTAGCGCATAGGCATATAAAAGCAGTGTGCTGCGAACACTGCCTGGCAAGGAGAGCTACAGCTGACAGCGCCGTCAGCCTGAGCCTCTTGAATGAGGCGCTCAAGTGCCGCCCGCACCTATTAAAATAAATTAGCCTCCCCATTAGAACCCACTGAAAGTGGAATAACCACCTATTTGGCCGACCAAGAAGACTAAAAGACATGGGGCTGGTGGAAAAGTAAGATTTTATGGCAATCCAGAGGGTTTCATGCAAATTAGGGTTCCCCAAGGACCAAAACCAAGGATAGTGAAAATGTGGGGTTTTGCCCCACTTTAATAGGAAAGGGCACTTTCAATGGCATTTTTACAGTGTATGTTTTTTAGATTCGAGAGTTTTTGTTCCACTTTAAAAAAAAGGACCATCACAATAAGCGGCCTGACAGTTAATAGCCACATAAATATACTAGACAGGAAAAGGAGGAGTAATCTCTACACATCGCATCAAAACAATCCAGCAAAGTTTGTTTGTTTCTTTTACTGGAAGAAAATGATTTATGGGTGACAGGTTTGTAGACCTACCATTCTCTTTTTCTCAGGGGAGAAGTGCTTAACTCTAGAGGCTTGTCCCCCAAGCTAACCTGTGCTGGAATAACAGCTTTTACAATTCTGATGTGTGTAGATGATTTTACACATCATGCAAAGCTTTGGCCAGATGTTTAAAAGAGGATCACCAATCACCAGGATTGTTACTGTCCTGGTGTCTGTGTCCTGTGGGCATCCTGATTTTAGCTGCCCTGCTGTGTAAAACCTTACAAAACTCATTATTCTAAGTATACAGCACGTCATGTTCCATAGTATTCCTTACACATGGGGTAATACATCCACAAGATGGCGCTGGACTGAAGAAAACAGCTTGTGGCTCCTCCCGGCCCTATATAAGACAGGGACCTCCCACAAAATCCCCAGTTCTTTTCTGCAGTCTGGACTGCGAAGATAGAAGATGGCTCTCTCTCTGTGGCGCAGGTCAGCGGGGCTTATATGCCTGCGGCCCTGCAAGACTGTTCCCACCCGTTCCGTCCCATTTACTAGCCTCCCAGCCTCGGCTGATAAGGTTCGGGTGAAGGTAGGTTAGCAAGCACCAATGGTGTCGAGGAGCTAGGCTTCTACCGCAGTCAATGCTCTAACAGGGTAGGCGGTTTAGGCTAATGGTGAGCCTTTTTGGGATGCCCCCACTGCCTAATGGGTTTTGCCAGGTTATCCTGTGCAGTTAAACCCTATACACATATATATTTCCCCCTCCACCCTCACTTCTCATATTAGTCCTCTGGCCGCCATTTTCCCTGGGAATCTGCTGTTATCCTCCCTCACTCTCCCCTTGGGAGATCTCCGGGGGGGGGGGGGGGGGGGTTGTCTAGTGATTATAATACTGTATTTCACTCTTGACATGCTTTTGTGATTGTAACTTTTACAATACGCCGCCGCTGCGCTTTGTACTGCACTCCGAGCCTGGCAGCCCCATTCACCTCAGAGCTTCCGGGCCGCTATTGGCTGTCCGGATCACGTGGACGCGTTTCTAGCTCTTCGGGGGGGGGGGGGGGGGCGGGCTCTGTGGAGGGTGCATTTTACCTCAGAATCTCCACGGCTCGCCCCCCGAAGTCTGCGGACGCCATTTTGTCTGCTTGCTGTGTGCTGCTGGCTCTCTGCGGTCTGTGAGTAACCCCGGTGGGGTGATATTTTATAATGTTTTTTCTGTCTTATTCTCATGGGAATGTTTGATTATGTCTTTCAAAAAACTTCAGCACTGTGGTTTCTCCCGGCCATCTTCCCTCACTAAAACTCCCACTTCCCTTGCCTTGGGGCATCCCGGGTAGCTATTCAGCATTAACTCTTACTGGCCTATTGTGCCATTCAAATCACCATATGGAGGCTTCTGGGGATAATGGGCCTGGGGATCCTTCGGGGACAAGCCCGGCTATGTGTTGCGTGTGGGGTTTCTCCTATTAATGATGATGTCAGGGTGTGTGTGCCCTGCGCCCAGCAGGTACTTGCGCTGCAGTCTGGGCTGTCTGTTACTCCTGGGGGTGTGCCCCCTCTGGCCTCACCTTCCACCCCACGCTTACATCTGTCCCCCACTGAGGGGCATACTAGTGGGGAGTCTCAACCTGATTTAGCTGCATGGTTGCCCAGCATTGATAAACATCTTGCTGGGTCTGCCCCGCATAAGGCTTCTGCTAAGAAGCGGCAATTATCACCCGCGGTTTCACTCTTCCCTGTGGAAGATGAGGACCCTTACTCACTCTCAGGTCCCTACCCCCTTGAGGAGGGGGAATTATTTTCTGATTTCTCTGAGGAACAACCTAAGATATATGGTGGTACTGGGACTCCCTCAGATTGCTGAGTCACATTTTTGAAGTGCTTTGTATTTCTCCCCCGGCAGTGGCTCCACAGAAGCAGGGTGAGCTTTTTTATAAGGTTGAGCAATCTCACTTTAATAATCTAGTGCTCAAAGAATGGGAACGGCCTAGCAAGCTGCCAGGGGTGCCTAAGAGTTGGGACAAAAGGTATTCCTTTCCTGCTGATGTTGTTAAGCGTTGGTCATAGACCAACTGGCCTGTCATGCCTTTGCCTGTGTGGGGACGGCACTGTGCCCGGTTTGTGCCTCTGCTATTACGGCTATTGCCATTAAAGGGGTGCTTAAGTGTATTTTGGATGGGGCAACAGAGGAGTATAGATCTCTCCTGCTTTGTGAGGAATTTATTGCATATATCCTCTCTGCCATGGATGATGCTATTAGAATGTGTGGTAGGATTTCTGCCCTGTTGCTGGCTATACGCCGCTCTGTCTGGCTACGTCAGTGGGTAGCTGATAATGCTGCTAAGAAGGCTCTCACTGGTTTCCCCTTCAAGGGCCTGCGCCTCTTTGGGGAACGCTTGGATTTGTTTGCTAAGGGTGGTAGGTTACCTCAACGCAGGAGGCCTTCTCGGCCCCTTCGGGGGACAGGTGCCTTTCTCCCATCCTTCCGTGGTTCCAGAACTAGCCGTGGAGTCTCTTTCCTGGGGCCCACGGAGATCATTGGGGAAGGGGTAGAGGACGTAGCCGTAATGGCCTATCCTGGGGTCCCAAGCCTAAATCCTCACCCAAGCCCCCTCAGGCATGAAGAGGCGCCCTCACCCAACCGGGTGGGGGGACGGCTTCCGCTTTTTGCTCACGTCTCGGACCGGTGGATTCAGGAGGTATTGTACTCCGGTTACAAGACAGAGTTTGCAGCCTGGCCGCCCCCAAGATTCATCAAATCCCGGATGGTTCAAAACCCCCTGTCAGCTCAGAGTCTGTGCCTTGCTGTCCAAAACCTTCTGGAGTTAGGGGTCATCTGCCAAGTGCCTTTAAAGGAAAGGGGCAGAGGCTACTATTCCAATCTTTTCACTGTTCCCAAAAAAGACGGGTCCATCAGACCCATCCTGGATTTAAAGCGCCTCAACAAATTTGTCAGATTCAAATACTTTCGCATGGAGACTCTGCGCTCAGCTGTAAATTCACTACGCCCGGGGGACTTCATGACCTCTGTAGACATCAAGGATGCTTACCTTCATATACCAATCTTTCCAGGTCATCAGAGATTCCTCAGGTTCGCTCTGGAGGATCAGCACTACCAATTTGTGGCCTTGCCCTTCGGTCTCACCTTGGCTCCCAGGGTATTCACCAAGGTGCTGGCAGGCATAATGGCCCTGCTGAGATCTCAGGGCATTCGCATCCTTCCTTACTTGGACGACATTCTCATCATGTCTCGGTCCTTCCAGCAGGCCGAGCTAGATACCCAGATGGTGGTGTCCACACTGGAGTCATTCGCTGGGTGATCAACCATCCCAAATCTTCCCTGTCACCGTCAATGGTCAAGTCCTTTCTGGGCATGACTCTGGATACATCTCAGGTCAAGATCCTTCTCCCTCAGCAGAAGGTGGACAGTCTGCAAGCTCAAGCCAAGCTTCTTCTGTCTTGCCCTCATCCTTCCATCCGGCAGGGTATGCAGCTGGTGGGCCTGATGGTGTCTTGCTTCGAGGCTGTTCCAGAGACCTCTTCAACTTCACCTCTTGTCAGTTTGGGATCGGAACCCTGTGTCCCTGGATCAGGTGTTTGTTCTGTCCCCTCTGCTCAAGAAACCTGTTGGTGGGCAGATCCTTTCTGGCTCAGTGCTGGGAGACAGTCACCACAAATGCCAGTCTGACAGGTTGGGGGGGCTTCTGGAAATCACTGAAATTCCAGGGTCAGTGGGACCCTCAGGAGGCCCACACCCATATCAACATTCTGGAACTGAGGGCGATACGGTTGGTTCTCGTCCATCTCACTCCACACCTTCGGGGTCGGGCTGTTCAGATTCGCTCGGACAACCAGACGTCGGTTGCCGAATCATCAGGGAGGGACCCGGAGCAAGAGGGCCCTCAAGGAAGTGTCACTGATACTGTCCAGGGCAGAGGAGAATGTTCCCTGCATCTCGGCAGTGTACATCCCGGGAGTGGAGAATCTGGAGGCAGACTCCCTCAGCAGGGGGACTTCTTGCCTGGGAGAATGGTCCCTCAGCAGGTGTTTCGCTCCCTGTGCCACCGTTGGGGTCTGCCAGATATGGATCTGTTTGCGTCTCGCCACAATCACAAGCTTCCAGTCTTTGTCTCTCTGTCCCAGGACCCTCTGGCCTTGGCCATGGATGCACTGGCAATTGTCTTGGAAGAGCTTTCAGCTCCTCTATGTGTTCCCTCCGTTTCCTCTGCTGGGCAGGGTGCTGCGCAAGATAGCCCAGAAGGGGGTGCCAACCATTCTGGTGGCCCCCTGTTGGCCAAGAAGAGTGTGGTTCGCAGACATCGTGCAGTTGGCAGTAGATCAGTACGCCCTGCCCAAGGATCCAGACCTGCTCACTCAGGGGCAGCTACGCCATCCCAATTTACAAACGCTGGCTTTAACGACCTGGCTGCTGAAACCTCCATCTTGATGGAAAAGGGGCTGCCTGCCTCTGTTGTTAATACCATGATTAGGGCTTCTATTATAGGGTATGGCATGCTTATATTGACTCGTGTGCGTCTAAGTCGTTTCCCTGTCGGGTGTTTTCTGTCCCTAGGATTCTGGAATTTCTACAACATGGTTTGGATTTGGGTCTTCAACTGAGTACCCTTAAAGGTCATGTTTCTGCCTTGGCCATCTTCTTCCAAAGGTCCTTTGCTCACCATCGTCTGGTTAAGACCTTCTTCCAGGAGGTTACTCATGTGCGTCCCCCACGTAAGCCTATGTTACCAGTCTGGGATTTGAACTTGGTCTTATCTGCCTTGCAAGGGTCTCCCTTTGAGCCCTTGCTTGAGGCCCCTTTGTCCATTTTGACGCTTAAAGTAGTCTTTTTGGTGGCCATCACTTCTGTTAAGCGTGTTTCTGAGTTGGCGGCGCTTTCCATCAAACCCCCTTACTTTGAGAGACACCAGGACAAGGTGGTGTTTAGTTTTAAGCCAGATTTTCTGCCTAAGGTTGTGTCTGCTTTTCATCTCAGTCAGGACATTGTTTTGCCTTCTCTGTGCCCTAATCCTAGTAACCCTAAGGAGCGGGTTTTACACTCTCTGGATGTGGTTAGGACCTTGAAGTTCTATTTGTGTGGCTATTGAATCCTTCAGGAAGACTGATGCTCTTTTTTGTGCTCCTGTCTGGACCTAAGAAGGGTCTGGCTCCAGCTAAGTCCACTATCAGCAAGTGGATTCGTCAGGCTGTGATACAAGCCTATTCTGCTAAGGGGAAGAAAGACTGATGCTCTTTTTGTGCTCCTGTCTGGACCTAAGAAGGGTCTGGCTCCAGCTAAGTCCACTATCAGCAAGTGGATTCGTCAGGCTGAGATACAAGCCTATTCTGCTAAGGGGAAGGAACCTCCCTTCCGCCTTACTGCTCATTCTACTCGTGCTATTAGTGCCTCTTGGGCTTTTCAGCACCAAGCTTCTGTTGAATAAGTTTGCAAGGCCGCTACTTGGTCTTCTGTTGATACTAAGTTTTGCAAGGTTGATGTTAGGGCCTCAGCTGACGCTGCTTTTGGCCGCAAGGTTCTGCAGGCGGCAGTGGCTTAAACTGCCCGCTGTTACTTTTTGGGGATCCCACCCTACCTTACGGACACTGCTATTGGATGTCCATGTGTAATACTCTGGAACAGGACGTGCTGTATACTTGGAATAATACAATTCTGTGATTACTCACCTGTAGAATTGGTATTATATGTATACAGCATGTCCTGTTCCACCCCGCCCTTGTTATCATTATTCTCAGTTACCTCTGTATGGTGATTGTTCATTTTGAATTCTTGTTATTATTGTTCTCCCGGCTTCTTGTTAACTGCTTGTCAATACTGGGGATTTTGTGGGAGGTTCCTGACTTATATAGGGCCGGGAGGAGCCACAAGCTGTTTTCTGCAGTCCAGCGCCATCTTGTGGATGTATTACCGCATGTGTAAGGAATACTCTGGAACAGGACATGCTGTATACATATAATACCAATTCTACAGGTGAGTAATCACAGAATTGTGTTTTTCTGGTGGTTCTACGGCACATGTGCAAGCTCTTGTCTCATAATAGATCCCCTGACCTTCTGGACCCTGTGCAGTTGCACCACCACTCCTAATGGATTTGCAATCTTGTCCTTTTCAAATTCTTATCCAAATAAAAAACTATCCTGTCATGCCTCTAACATGCATGTCTTTATTTCTTGCTCTCTTGCTAACAGCTGCACCACCACCCAGAACAATATAAATGTTTTTTATTTCAGTTTTATATTTACGGTGAAGTCCATAAATCTGTTGCTAAATGTAGCTGAACAAATCGTTAGCAGAATGGAAAAATAAAGCTTAAGCATGATTCTTTTTTTCGACTGACAGATTAATTTAATCCTGAGTTTTCCCTTTCACTATCCATGTTCTTTATGGGACTCTAGAACCTAACTAGGGTATCAGTAACTGATAACTCATTATCAGAATCATTAGGACTTAATCACTGAAATAAAACATTCCCTTTTAAGACACTGTCTGTTTGTATTTATGCCATTTTTGCTTTTCTTAAGCCATGACCTAATGTGGAGGATCATTGTGTGGAAAGCTGCCAACTGGATAAGTACTATTGCAGGTGCACTTGTGCTGACTGCCAACAAAAAATTTTGGCAGCCAGTTGCACTTCAATCTATTCCAGCAGTACAAAAAGTATGAACATTTAAAAAGACGAAGCCCATGCTGCACACTTTACTCTTGCTGACTCTATGAACTCAGAAACATGCACTGTCAAATGTGGTGTGGAAGCAAACCATCCACCTAATAAATATAGAGCTACTGTACACAAAGCAGCATATGTTTTGTACGCTGTAATGTATCTGCATGTATGTGTATATAAACAGCAGTGCCAAATTATTTCAGTAGGAGCTAATTGTTTATAATCAATATATAAGGATGCCATTCATGCTAGGATTATATTATCTCTGGATTTTATTTTGCACACTTTAAGGGACAAGACAAATTGGGACCACCACTACCCTGATTCCCACCAATAATGGTGTGTCACTTTCAGGCAGCAGTAGACACTGTTCATACACGTATGCTTAAAAGATGCTCCCAGCTATACCACAAAGATTTCTGACAAGACATACTCTACTACGGTATGCATTGCCACAAGCCGCAGGGTAGCCTAGGTGTTCCAAATCTTACCAAATACCATACTGTGGCTCAAATAGCTCAGCTGGCCCCTATGCACACAAAATGATACCCTCCTCTTTAGGAGTTCCCTGATTTTACCAGGTCCCCAACCTATTCCCTGAAGTGGACAGCATTCTAGGCCCTAAGCAGGCCTTGACCTGGCTTTTTTAGAATATACCATCTATTCACTCCCAATCCGTTGAGGAACTTGAAGTGGACCAAAACCATTATGTTCACTATCCTGAGTTTGGTCCACCCCCCAGGACAGAGGTGTCAAACTCAAGGCCCGGGGGCCAGGCGCGGCCCTCCAAGCCTTCTTATGTGGCCCTCTGACAGGTTCTAGATTGCTGTTTCCAGGCGGCACCAACCTCTAGCTGCCCTATCACTCCAAGGCTTCTGACACTGGAAGTACTTCATTGTACCTGTATTTGGAGGTGTTAAAATGGACCTTCACCTGAATAAGAGCATATCTTATATGTTTCCCACACCATGTACATACAGATTGCTCACATTAAAAATCATCCTACCTGTATCTACTGCATGTTATGAGACTTTAAACATCCAAGTTGGTGGCTCATGGAACATCAGGCAGCCTTAAAACAGGAAGTGTCTTCTGACTGTGTCACTCTGCATTCTGAGATTGCTGTCCTTTCCCTGACCACCCCCTGTACTTTATCCCGCTCTCCTCTCCTCAACATGAGTCAAGATGGTGACACCCATATCCTAGAGTCCTGAACAGAGCTGCAGCCCAGTGGGGGAAATAATAATATGTAAGTGACTAAAAAGTGAAAATATATTAATTTTAGATGATGGGGAATCGTTTTTTAAGAGTTTGGGCTTTTCATTAAATCATGCTGAAGGTCCGGTTTAATTGATGCGGCGGTATGCTGCGCTACACTCTGGAGCATAGTACTACTTCTAATCCTGTCCCCTGTGCCTACAAAAGTGGCTGGTGCACATCTTTGTAACATTTGGTGAAGAAGAGATGCGTGTCTGCAACTGCTCTGTGCAACCATCTCCTACCACACAAGCAGTACCTGTCAAACCTACCAAACTTACTGGCACAGAAGAGGGAGCTACAGCTGTCACAGGGGTGGGGTAAAGAAAAAAATATTGTGGGGCTGTCGGGGGGACAAAATAATTCTGCATCTGTTCCGCGCAAAATAATTCAGTGGCTGCATATGTCCTGGTCAAAAACATTTTGTGGCTGTCCTGGGAAAAAAAGGATTCATTGAACTATGACCATATATTTGAATGGTCATGTTTGCATTTCTTTTTGGATTTGTTATTAACCAGCCCTTTGATGGCTTCCAGAATGCTGATGTGGCCCTCGTTGAAAATGAGTTTGACATCTGAATTTGGGATTTCCCTGCTGTGTGACACCCCACTGGTCAGCATTCCCATGGCACTGGAGCGGCTCTCCTCCAATCAGTAATCATATAGTAATGTGTGGATGAAGAAGCTGAATGGAAGTCTAACCACACGCGCAAGCAGAGTCCGACACTCTCTGCTGTGCGCAGCCATATCAGCGATTCAGTCATGGCCGTGCACACCCCGAGAAAGATGCGAGAGATTAACATCCACTGTGGGCTCATTGGCGAGTTAGGAATATAGGGCAACTTGCAGGGTTTCACATAGCGGGCATGCCAAATCAGGATTTCCCAGGGGTGGACCAGACCTAGCATCTTATAGACACATAATCAGTAGTGGACCACTGTCCTTCCACAGGGGCCTCCCAGATCAACATACCCTGCTGTGTAACCCCCTCCCTGGGGCATCACAAAAGTTAACTGCTTCCTGACGCCCTCAGTGATGTAAAGAACGCTACTGCTACTGCATCCCCACATCTTTGGGCTGTGAGCGAGTGTCCACCACAAGGGCACAATAGGCTGCGGAGGGGAGCGTGTGCAGCTGGGGATATGGCCACTCACACCCCCGATTGCGGAGACCTGCATGTAAACAGAGCTGTTTGCCAAGAATTACATATGCATGGCAAATGGATCTAATTGTATGAAAACCTGTGCAAGTGCGATAGGGCAAGAGGAAAGGTGTGTTTGTACAGGGCGTTCTGGAGGGTTACATACAAGGGGCATCTTAATTCAGGATGCCCTAGAGGCATGGCACAAAGATAGTCAAAATCTTGGGTTTTGTTCTGCTTTAAAGAGAAGTATAATATTCCTCTAACTTATCATTACGCACATCTCTAAGTGAGATTTGCTTTTGCCTCTAACCAAGTAGGGCCTACCTAAAGTAGGTTGTGCTTAGGAGACATACCTAAATTAGTTTTCTACCTTTATTCAGCTTTGAATGACTCCTCTAGTTACGTGATACAGTATAGCCAGCTGTAAATGACACGTTAAAGCGAACAAAGTAGAGGAAGATTGGCTAGAAAATGGTTGAAAAGTTTTAATTAGTGTATTTACCATAGGATCAGCTTATAAATCTCTTTTTTTAGTACACAGTCCAGGTTCGTAACCACAAGATACATCTCAATTATGCTTCCTACACAACTGGTGGATGTGTCCCAATATAACTTGTTTTTTTCTCTCACTTAGAAGATGAAGCTGTATATTTTTATTGTGACACAACATCACCATCCCCAACTGCCTATTTTTATCACTAGGTTATGGTATATGAGCAACCAGCCCAGGTGATTCTCTGTACTTTGCATAGGATATATCTGCAGTCGAGGCTAACAGTTTTGAGGTACCTTGAGGACAACCAATCTGCCACAGAGACCAATACTTCTATGTCTGAAGGCCAGACAGTCCCAGGAGACCCATAATATCCGGCCTGTGGTCATGGGATTCATAATCAGCCCGATGACAATCCTTTTTCTCCTGACATGCCAGTGAGTTCCTGACCTATATTTTCATCTTTTTGAGAATTCCACTAATTTTTATAGCACATTTATTTGTCACCAGGATCGTACTTCACATCTTATTGAAAAACTGCTTCAATAAAGCAACAAAGATAAAATACTGGATGAAGTGTACAGCTTCATCCAGTACATCTGCATTTACAAAAATCTAAGCATATGTAAGAAAGCATGTTTAATACTGCTGGCTTCCACAGCACATTCACCGTCCAATTGCTGGATTTTACAGCCAGATGAGTTAAATGATCTGAAGTGATAAACAAAAGCACACTAGCCCCAGCCACACAGAACTATTTCCAGGAAAAGGCGAAGCTTGTTCTTAACATAAAACATTCTGTACACAATCCATTGGATCAATAAATATCACCAAAATTCACAGATAAACAGGTTCTGTAATACCAAAAAAACTACATTTATTTCCAAATAAAAAATACAAGTAAATTAATTTATATATAGTTCAAGATGACATTTCACAATCAGTTACTGCTCTCATTACCACTCCTCTAACCTCAAACTCTAGTTTTACAGATGACACAATAACAAGAATACAGATTAACAAAATATAGGACCTGCATCTACCTGAAAGTTATTATAGGTATGGACTATATTTTATGAGAGGCAGCGATTAGCTCTCTTTTTTTGGTTCCCAGGTCTGATGTCAATGAGTATGGTTTATTTTATGTAGATGTCTTATACATGTTCTACTTCAAGTGCTGCAGGTTTACTTCAACACACAATCCAGACTGGGATGCTCGCCTGCTCACAACCCCCTTAAAGCCTGAAAATTAGCTGTTTCTTCAGCCTGGACATTATTGTGGCGCTGCCTCTGTTATGCCCCTTGCCAATGCGACCACTTTAAAGTGGACCAACATCCAGGATTTTGACTATCCTGGGTTTTGGTCCACTTCGGTGGGGCACCCCGATCGGGGGTGCCCCGCTGTGTGAAACCCCCCAGAAAGCCCAAAAAACTCACCTGTCCCCGCTCCCACGTGACCGCTGCAGCCAATCCCCGTTGATGGACAAGCGAGGTCCGTCAACGGACAAGCGAGCACGCCCGCGCGTCACTCTTACAGTGAGCGCGCCCACCCATTCACAAACGGCCGGCGCGGGTGTGCGCCCTGCTAGAGGGATGCGCCGCTGGATCGAGGAGCAGGTAGGGATTTCGGGGCTTTCTGGGGGGTTTCACACAGCGGGGTACCCACGATCGGGGTGCCCCACAGGCCCGATGCTGATCAGCCCGGGAATCTTATAGATTCCCGGGCTGAGCAGCATCGGGTGTTGGTTCACTTTAACCAATGAGTTCCCCCATGGGAAGGCAGAGGGGACACTGTTTTTCAAGAGAGACTGTAGCCTGAAGCAGTGAAAGTGAGCTGCATCCCCCTCCCCCCCCCCCCTTTTTCTTTTTTCCTCTTTTCTTTTTCTTCTCCCCTTCATGTTTCTCGTCTGTCCCCTTCCTCCCCTCTCGTCGTTTTCCGTCCCTCTCTGTCCCTAGATCCCTTGCCTCCCTCACCCCCCCCCCCCCGACACCAGAGGGGTGGCGGTGTGGAGGGCATGTGGCAGGAGAGGATAATCCACCTGCCCGTCAGTTTGAGTGAGGATATCTATCAGTTAATAGGTGTTGACTTTAAGTCGCTCACGTTAAGAACATCATTAAACTTTAGGAGCCCAAACATTCTAAATGTGCCTTAGCAATATGACATACCTGTATGAGACACTGTATGAAGAATGACAACTCATATTTTGTAACAGTTTATTTGTAAAAGAACAACATGTCGTGCTGTTTATCTTTATACTAAAAAATTTTCAATAAAAAGATTGAAACAGAAAGTGAGCCGCATCCCTATTGGGAATCAGCTCCTCCACACTGACAAGCTGTTAGCAAACTATACCCTAGAACTAGATGTTTGATCTTGATCTGAGTGAATAATATAAAATGGGAACACTCTAGATATAAAAACCCTTATGATGGGACAATCAAGGAAAAAAAACCTACTGCATAGGCAGGCAGTCTAGGGTAGGCTACATCTGTCACCAAACCCAAACTTCTGAAAGAACAGCACATTTTTTTAAAGAAACCCTGTTTCAAGGGATTATTTCCAGAAACTAAAACAAGCTGGGTACGTCTAGAAAGCTTAACATGTGTACTTTCAGGGAATATATGGTTTGTGGGGGTTATTCTAAATGTAAGGGGTTGTTTTGGTTGAAAAATGTCAAGGTGTGCAACTCTTCCCTTAACAGTACCTATGCATGTTGGGTATTGTTCTGTTCAGGGGAATTTCCATTTTCAGATTTAATTTCATTCTTTCTTGTTTGCTTATTGTGTCTTAAGAAAAATGTGGCTTTGATTCTGCTTTTTTATTTTTTTTTAGATGGATCACTTCCAAAAAACAGTGCCAACATCAACAAGCCTTATACACCTAGAAAGTTTGAGGTGTGTACTTCCAGAGAATACATAGTTTGTGGGGGTATTTAAAGGGTTTTACTAAACTGCAAGGTGCGCATAGCAGTTGTATTTTATCTGAAGATCTCCTAAAGTGCTGTTTTAGTTTGGCGGAGTCTCCTGGGCCTGAGACTGTTTGCACATATTTCATCCCAAAATATTGAGAATGCAAAACACGTGTAGTGCAAAATAGTGGAAAATTGTCTAGCAAATGAGGACAACAAAAATTCTAGGTAGGCTGGCAGTTAAAGTGGACCAACACCCAGGGGGGATCGGCCCGGAAATCTATAAGATTCCCGGACCGATCAGATCCCTCCCCGCGGGGCATCCGAAATCGGGATGTCCCGCGGGGAGGAACCCCCCAGGAGGCCCACAATCCTCACCTTACCGGCGATCCAACGGCGCATGCGCGAGACGCGGCCGCGTCTCTTGCTTCCCTCTAGCAGGGCGCGCTCCCGCGCCGGCCGTTTTGTGAATGGCCGGCGCAGGCGCGCTCCCTGTTAGAGGGAAGCGAGGGACGCAGCCAATGACAGCGCTCTGGTATGCGCGTCCAAGCGGCTTTGGACGCGCATACCAGAGCTGCTCTGAGCGCTGTCATTGGCCGGACGAGGTCACGTGGGAGCGGTGAGTTTTTGCGGCGATCGGGGGGGTTTCAGACAGCGGGGCACCCCCGATCGGGGTGCCCCACCTAAGTGGACCAACACCCAGGATAGTCAAAATCCTGGGTGTTGGTCCACTTTAAAGGGTTTCAATGATTGGATGGCCAACTATCTGTAACTTTTTCAGCTAGATTAGCAGGTTATTATCTGTAAGATATGTGGGGATCCAAGGGATAGTCCCTTGCCACTGGACATTCATCCAAAACCTTAAACTGGCAGAATTCCTGTTCATTTATGCTACAGTTGTTGGCTGTAAAGTCTATTATTACCAATCATTTTAATATCAACTGTGTATACTATGGTCAAATTTGTTGGACAGTTTTAGAATCAAACACTGCTGAGACACATAGCTTAACCACTGGCTTGACTGCAGTAGTTATATCCATTTAAGCATATCATGTTTAGGCCAAAATTAATAACGAACATAATTCTGCCTAAACCACTGATCCTAAAAATATCTAACGTTAAGTAATATCAACATTGTCCAGCTGCGTTGTATCATCTGCTGAAATCTTGATGATTCTGGCGTGTTCTTTTGCTTTTAGATAGAAGCTTGAAATAGTGCTTTTGAATCCAGTAGTATGAGAACAAATGCCAAAATGTGTAAACAGTAAGATGTTCTATACCAATAAAATTCCAAAGCACATGGATGCAGGATCATATTGTTGCTGTTTTTCTAAGTCATCTTGAATAAAATAGGAACAAACCCCAGGTTCTTGCTTAGCCCAGGTTTTGGTTCATGTACCCCACTACATCCCAATATGGGGGGCTCTCTTTCCCAAGCCCCCCATCGCCATTACCTGCATATCCAAAGGTCAGGGGGTGCAGAAAAAGTGGGGTACTTCCCCCCTTTTTTTTAAACAATTTTGTAGGGGTTTAACCCTTGATAGTGTGCATAGTAGTATTTTATTTGAAAATCTCATAAAACCCTCTTTTCAGTTTGCAGAGTCTCCTGGCAGGAACGGTGTCTACCGTTACATATGTGGTAGTGTTATAACTGGGAGGAATGGAGCTTTTACTCACAATATGGCTTTCTTAAAAAATGTATAATTTTAAAATAAACCATAAAATAAAAAATCTGCTTTAATTTTTTATGCATATTTCACCCAAAAATATTGAGAAAGCACCCAAAAATGTAATATTAAAGCCCAAACTCTGCTGAAAAAAAATATACATCATGTTCCTGCAAAAATCACAGTTAAATATATATCATGCAAAATGATTAAAATTAGCCTAGCAATAGAGGGTGATAAAACCTTTAGTTGGGTTTGCAGGAAAAGAAGGTGGTAAATGGAAATATAAAACAGATGGCTTAATGGAAAGAGCTGTCAATTCCAAAACTCATCTAACAGAAGTAATTGCCACGAGAAAGAATAGCCTTTTGTGATAAAAGCAGTAATGAAATAGTATCTAAAGGTTCAAGCAGAACAGAAGCACTTAAATAACCAAATGGAGGTTCTAAGGCTTGATTTGCTTTCATGAAAGTAGGGCTGTTTCTGTAGTCCATGCAGGGTGCCGGCGTTCCCTGCATCACACGCGCTCCCATCGGTCCATTCACTTGAATGGACCGGAGGAAGCACGCACGATGACGGGAGTGATGAGCATCCAGCGACCAGCCTGGACTTCAGAAACATGGCAGCAGAAGATCAGGTTGAATATGCGTACTTTCTGACTTGGCCACTGGATATCGAGTACTAATAAGTTTATTTCATTTTTTATTTATTAGACTTGCTTCAATGCTAACAGAGGGTGGCAAGGCAGGGGGAGGGGATTGGTAAATTGGTAAACATGACTGGAGTGGCCCTTTAACAGAATAATTGTTGGCTACAGGATTTTGAAGAACTGTCAAAGCAGACATCCGGTCCTTTTAGCTACTGAGAAACCATTGTCTAATGCTGTCTAAGGAAAACTAAACACCAGTGTACACCAGTGAAAAACTGTTCTCCAGTATCTATAATAGACTTTTGATGTAGAATGCTTCTGTGCCTTTACCAAGGTAAAACAACATCCACCAAATATGTTTTCCTCTAAAATCGACTTTTAAACAGCCATGTTGTAAAGAAAGGGATTTTGAATTGGGGTGCAGAATTGGCTCCTAAAATAAAAGTTTGTAATGGAAGTGCATATGGTCTGCCCACTGTTAGATTCACTGGATCCACATACCATGCCTGTCTCAGCAAGTCCGGTGCAATAGCAATCATGGTGACAGATTCTTGATGTAAGCTATTAAACAAACAATGCACAAGTAGAAAAGGTGAAAATGAGCATACCAGCTGGAACTAGGACCAAGAACTCTCGATCTGCCCATGAAGGCTCTCACTTTCCACTTGATTTGGGAACCAAAGAGATTCACATCTGGCATGCCAACGATCATATTGCCAGTTGTAAATCTCCCGGTTTAGTTCCTGCTCCCCTCTGGATCTGCTGTGGTCTGCTGAAAAAATCCACACTCAGGTTTTCTGTGCCTCCACCCAATGCAGAATGAGAGATGCCCACTGCTATTGTCGCACTGATGCATGTGCAATTTAGGTACCACTATAGTCATAACATCCATACCAGGCAACCCTGAAGGAATCAAAGATTCCCGAGAATCATCACAGGAAGACAATCTCTCCTTTTTTTTCTACATGCTTTGCAGGGATTTTTACCAGGTGCTTGGACTAAATTACTAGGTCGTGAAAAATAATCCCCACATTGAATGGATAATTAAACATCATATTGGTGGGATTTGAAATACTTGAATAGGCTGGCAGAGATTAGGTCATCTGATAATTACCTATATTGGATGGATGCATCATATTGTCGGGATAATAAATTGATTGGCTGCCAGAAACGAGGTTATCTGAATTGTCACAATCATACTGTAGCTTAGAAATTTTGCAGCCACAACATGTTCTTATTAGGTAAGGGTAAACTACTTGCTGGGCTTGTAGGTTTTTTGCTAACTGCTCTTGACGACAGCAGTGAGCATGTATCTCCGGTAGGCAAAAAAAGCAAAGATTCCATAGTGTTTTCTGGAATAGACATGCTCACACTGGACAATCTTAAAGTTATTTTTTTCACACAGATGAACCAAAAAAAATCTATTAGCTAGAAAATAATGTACAGCTTGCCTACCATCTCATTTCAGGCTTTGCAAGACACAATTATTAGACAAAATTGCAATAATACAGTCACCATTCTGCACCATAAAAATATGTAAGCGCAGCACATTTTATGACCAAAATTAAAAAGAAAAAAACCCAGAAAAGGTAAAAAAAACCTGACTGCATGTACATAAGTGACATATAATTACTGATAAATAAAAAAAATATCTAAGGCAGAGCAGAAGGAGCAGCAGGTTATATTTTCTCATTCATAAAAGTGGACTAATCAATGCAGAGGCCATCAGTGGAGTCTTAAAGACTCCAGGGCTGGCTGACTAAGTGCCACTGAGGATTAAAACTCAACTGAAAATTTTAAAATAAAAAATACATTAAAGAGGTACAAACACTTCCTGCCCCCTACGTTCTCCCCCCTACTCTCCATGCCCCAGTGCTTTGGGCGATGTATCCCACTTTGGGCGGTGGCCTGGATTAAAAAGAAGCCACTCACGCATGACGATTATCAGAACGCGAATTGATAGATCTCAAGATTGTCGTTTTCGCTGTAGACTGGGGAGCACTCCCACGCCCAGCTTATCTGAATAGCTGGGCATACAAGTGTACAGCAATTACAGGGAAGCCAGGGATGCAGCTGACAGCAGCTACAGCATGGTGGGAATGGTAAGATTACTGGCAACAGAGTAAGTTTCATGCAACGGTGCATTTCAATTTCAGATGCCCCGCAGGAAGGCTAGCAGGCAGCTTTTGTGTCAATTTAAAACATTTTAGAATGCATGGACAATTCCTTTAAATGAATGTGTTATATTCAGACTCCCAAAAACATGGGAAAAGGATCACCAAAAATGAAAAAAAAACAACAGTTTAAACACAAAGGCATTGATTCATTAAACGTGTCTTAAATATCTCATGGGGCTAAGGACGGTTTCCTGCTTTATTTCAAAATAAGTCATGAAAAGTGTAAGGTGTGATTTAGGAAAGTTAAAGAATGATTTGCACCTAAAACTTTTCAGAGTAAAATTATTTCATTGGCTTTTTGAAGTAAATGTGTTGTTGCTATGGGGTGTACTGTTGGGTTATCTTTGTCATTGATTTTTTTTACTTATCCCACTGCTTTTTGACATTGCATATACTGACCTCTGCACAAAGCACTTTTTTGGTGGTTGATTTGCTGCTATTGATACATGATCAATTGGCACTTTTTATGATATAGTATTATATTGTTCCTAAACTTTGGATCTCAGTGTTTTATGATATCTTAATTTATTTGTATTAATTATTGGCCATGCAGCTGTTTTGTGTCTGTTTTGAACACTTATTGTTAATAATTATTGGTTACGTATATAGCGCCATTGTATTCCATGGGACTGTACACAGTATAAATTACAGGAGAGTAGGACAAGTAACATAGTTTTACCCCTGAGGGCATTATGAGTCAAATATAACAAAAATATGGTGACAAATCTGTATAATACACACAGTATTATGTGTCAGATGCAACAAAACACATTGGTACAGGAGTACATTAGGAGAGAGAGAGCCCTTTACAATTTAATAGATGTTAGTCTTTTTGCTTTTTTTTTTGCTTTTTTTACACTTCTTAGGGCCAGGATTTGTTAAAACTATAGGTCCACTTTAACTAGACCTGCCGTTAACCACCACTACTTATACTGTGATATCAATGCTGCATACACTAGCTGCAATATGGGGCCTATGCATAGAGAGGAAGCCAATAGTCCTGCAGTCTCCAGACACAGGGATCAACATAGGGGGCAAAGAAAGTCATTACAAATATACAGCGGCAGTATAAGAAAAGAACTGGCAAAATTAGCATAGTTATCAAAACTTTCAACCTTAAAAGGCAAAATGTTAGGTACGTAATTTTCCACCTGTAATTCTACCTGGAAATCCACTATAACTCTCAGCTTATAGTCTGTGTACGAGGGAAGGACAGAACAATGGTCTCAACATAGGTATCTGAGAGAGAATTTATATTTTTTAATTTTGAAATTTTAAAGTGGAATGTACATATATGCATGGCATGAAAAAACAAATACTGTATCTCAGGTAAAAATGTCAACTGCGATTTTTCCTATTGTTTACATATATATGTGTTGAAATAAAAGATTGTAGAAAATAAGGTAATAGGTTTTCTGGGAACTTTTACACAGAAAGGTGAAAAGTATGAATGATGATCTTAGAAGAGCATTTTTTCATGACTTCATAAAGCCAAAAAGAAACAATATTCTTCTATTCTATCTTGATTTTTACAAGCTGTTGAAACAACGTGCAAAGAGTGATGTGAAATTTGAGATGCAGAAGAAAAAAAGTAACCTTGAGGCCATTCAATCATCCCCCACAATAAACGAATGCATCCCAGGGACTTTGCCTAATGACTCAAACATCATTTTTATTTCTGTTCTGCTTTCAGATACTGATTTTTTTTAAGATATGCTAAAGCATATAGTAGTTTACCATCCAGATGTTAGGCAGCTGGGGATTAGCTTTTCTTCAAGCTCTTTAAAGAAGGTGAAATGTCAAAGTAAAGTAAGAAAAATACCGTTTTGTGAGTACTCACCTAAACGGGTATTATGAGTGTGCCATACACTCCACTCCGATCTTCATGACATGTGGGTAACCTCCAGTAGAGGGCGAACTTCTGCAGAGATGAATATGCAAAAAAGAAAGCCCCTCCCGGTCCATATATACCTGGGACCTCCCACCAATTCCCCAGTGTAAAAAAGCAGTAAGGGGACCAGGAAGAACCAATTATAACCTTAACAATCAAAACCAATGATTCACCATATAAAAGCCCCAGAATACCTGAAAACAAGGGTGGGGCGAAGTGGAGTGTATGGCACACTCATAATACCCGTTTTTAAGGTGAGTACTCACAAAACGGTATTATTCTAAGTGTGCCATACACTCCACTTCGATCTTCATGACATGTGGGACATCCAATAGCAGTGTCCGTCATGGGTGGGAACCAGAAACAGTAAAGAATGTAGCAACTCAAACCACTGCAGCTTGCAGAACCTTGCGGCCAAAAACAGCATCCGCTGAAGCCCGCACATCAACCTTGTAAAACTTGGAAAAAGTATGAACGGAAGACCAAGTAGCAGCCTTACAAACTTGTTCAACAGAAGCCTGGTGCTGAAAAGCCCAGGACGCACCAACAGCACGAGTAGAGTGCGTAGTGACCCTAAAAGGGGGAGTCCTCCCCTTAGCCGAATAGGCCCCCACAATGGCCTGACGAATCCATTTGCTAATCGTAGACTTAGCAGGCGCCAAAGCTTTCCTGGGCCCGCAGGGCACCACGAAAAAAGCGTCTGTCTTGCGGAAAGAAGAAGTAGTCACCAAATAGTACTTCACACAGCGAACAACAAATTGTGCAGAAACCTCTCCTTGTCATTGTTAGGCTTAGGACACAAGGAAGGGAGAACAATATCCTGATTGAGGTGAAAAGCAGACACCACCTTAGGAAGAAAATCCGGCTTAAAACGAAAAACCACCTTATCATGGTGTCTCTCAAAGTAAGGGGCCTGAATCGACAGAGCCGCCAATTTAGAGACACGCCGAACAGAGGTAATAGCCACCAAGAAGGCCACCTTCTGAGTGAGAACTAAAAGAGCAATATCCTGTAGCGGCTCAAAAGGAGGACCCTGCAGAGCCGAAAGAACCAAATTCAAATCCCAAACAGAAAACACAGCCTTCCGAGGGGGGCGCACATGCGCGACCCCTTGGAAAAAGGTCTTAACCAGCGGGTGTAAAGCAAAAGACCGACAGAGCAGAAACCTGTCCTTTCAAAGTACTAAGCTGGAACCCAAGGTCCAGATTATGCTGAAGAAACTCCAAAATCCTGGGTATCGAAAACATCCTGCAAGGCAAGGCCCTAGCCTCACACCAATCAATATAGGACCTCCAAGTCCTATAGTAAATGCCAGAAGAGGACCGCTTCCTAGCCCTAATCAAGGTCTGAACAACAGCCTCAGACAAACCTTCCTCTTTCAAAATGAAGGTTTCAGCAGCCAAGCCATCCAAGCCAGCGTTTGTAAATTGGGGTAAAGTAGTTGACCCTGAGATAGCAGATCCGGCAACAAGGGAAGCCGGTACTGATCTACGGCCAGCCTTACAACGTCCGCGTACCAAACCCTTCTTGGCCACCTTGGAGCCACCAGAATCGCTGGTACCCCTTCCAGAACCAGTTTCTGAACTACCTTGCCCAGCATGGAGACAGGCGGAAACAGGTACAGAAACCCCAGATCCTTCCAAACAAGGGACAAGGCATCCACTGCAGAGACAGAGGATCCTGAGAAAGAGACACAAAAACCGGAAGTTTGTGATTGTGCCTCGAGGCAAAGAGATCCACCTCCGGAGTCCCCCACTTGCGGCAAAGATCCAGAAAAACCTCGGGGTTGAGAGACCACTCTCCCTGGCAAGAGGATTCCCTGCTGAGGGAATCCGCCTCCGTGTTCTCCACTCCCGGAATGTTATACTGCCGAAATGCAAGGAACATTGCTCTCCGCCCAGTGTAGGATCAGAGAAACTTCCCTGAGGGCACTCCTGCTGCGAGTCCCTCCTTGGTGATTGATGTAAGCTACCGCCGTTCGGTTGTCTGACCGAACCTGAACCGGTAGACCCAGTAAATGTGAGGTCAGCCAAGCCAGAACCAGTCGGATGGCTCTGGGCCATTGATGGGGGTGTGAGCCTCCTGAGGACCCCACACCCCGCTGAACTGATGACTTTTCCAATAACCTCCCCAGCCCGACAGGCTGGCAAGGTCGAGCCAATGACTGCGGACACCTGTCCCAATGCATCAATAGGTGAAGTTGAAGAGATCTCATGTGAAACTGTGCTAATGGTACTGCCTCGAAGGAGGATACCATCAAGCCCACCAGTTTCATCCTCTGTCGGATAGAGGGACAAGGATTGGCCAGAAGGAGGCGGATCAGACCCCGAATCCCCTGCACTTTGGTCTGGGGCAGAAACACTCTGGCCCGAATGGTATCCAGATTCATGCCCAAGAATAAAATCACACGAGACGGAGAGAGAGAAGACTTGGGGCGGTTGATCACCCACCCGAACCTCTCCAGGGTCGACACCACCTGGTGGGTGTCCAGCTCCACCTGACGGAGGAAAGAAGCTGAGATCAACAGGTCGTCCAGATAAGGCACAATGCGAATGCCCTGAGCAGAGCCATTATTCCCGCCAAGACCTTGGTGAAGACCCTCGGCGCCGAGGTCAGTCCGAAGGGAAAAGCTACAAACTGAAAATGTTGATCCTCCACCGCAAACCGGAGGAATCTCTGATGTGCCTCCTTGAAATCTAGAATGGGTCTCACCGAACCCTCCTTTTTGGGAACCGTGAAAAGTTTGGAGTAGTAACCCCTGCCTCTCTCCGACGGAGGCACCGGGCATATAACCCCCCTGTCTAAAAGGTTTTTCACTGCTAACAGGAGCCCCTGTGCAGCCTGAGGGTCCGAGGGCACCCAAGACCTTAAGAATCTTGGGGGCGGCCAGTACTCGAACTCCAGTTTGTACCCGGAGGAGACCACTTCCAAGATCCAATTGTCTGGAATTTGACCTCCCAGGCCCAGACCTGGAAGAAGAGCCGCAGCCGTCCCCCCACCCTTGCGGGTGAGGGCGCCCCTTCATTGCTGAGCCGGTTTAACGGCAGGCTTGGGCTTGGAACCCCAGGCAGCCGCGGGACGTGCCCGACCTCTGCCCCTGTTCCAGGACGAGCCCCTGGCACCCGAGAAGGCCAAACCCCTAGTCGCTCTGGCCCCTCGAAAGGAAGGAGTGAACGAGCCAGCCCCCCGAAAGGGCCGGCGCTGTTTCTTCCGCTGAGGTAACTTACCTCCCTTAGCAACAGCATCCTATTTATCTCCAAAAAGCAGCATACCCAAGAAGGGAAGAGCTGTGAGCGACTTCTGGGCCCCAACGTCCGCCGTCCACTGGCGGAGCCAGACCAATCTGCGCATAGCCACCAGTAAGGCTGAAGTCCTACTACACAAGACAATAGAATCTTCCATAGCAGCCATGACAAAATCCATGAACAATTCGCATCTCTTAAGGATAGCGAACTCAGCGCAGGCTGGATCAAACTGAGCATCATTCAGCCAGTCACTGATAAGAGACCTGGTAGCAAGCGACACCAGGGCAGATGCACAAACAGGCCGCAGTGCCGAGCCCACGTTGGCAAATGCGTGGCACGCCATCTGATCAAGGCGCTTATCCTCGCCATCCTTAAGGGAAGTGGCGCCAGGGGTGTTCAGCACAGAAGAGTTGGTCAAACCTAAAACTGGCGCGTCGACCTCGGGAGGAGAAGACCAGCGCTTAACCGCCTCCACCGGGGAAAGGATACTTATCCCATCCCTGAGGAACACCAGGAAGCCGACTGGGCCTCTCCTATTCTCTAAGGATCAGCGCATCAAAGTGACCCTGGGTAGGGAATTCCAGACGGGGCTTGCGGACCCCAAAAAATTCCCCCTTCTTGAGAGGGGGCGCCTCAGGCAGTTCAATATCCAACACCTCCAATACATGTTAAAACAGAAGCCGTATCTACGGCATCCCCCAGCGCCTGCCCGACATCGGCATCCCCAGGCTGAACATAGTCAGCCTCTGTTTCCTGATACAATTCCCTCTCCTCTAACGGGGAATAATCTGACAAATCAACAGAATCATCGTCAACATCCCACAAGGGCTGGGCCGACGACAAATGTCTCTTTTTAGCCTGGGCCTTCTTGCCCACCGTGCTAGCAATAATTTTCTCGATGCTGGACAACCTAGCCCAAACAGCAGAGAGCGACTCCCCGCTGGCACTAATGTCACTTGGGGTACGGATAAGGTGGGGAGGGGAGGGGAAGGCGATGAAGCAGGAGGAGCCGACCCAGAAGGCTGGGTACCAGACTGTCGCGTTATGGCCTTTTGTGCGCATGGTTTACAGATCAGCACATTTTCCCCCGTAAGTGATACCCCACACATGGCCGGATTGTCCCAGAGGGAGCCCGAGCCCAGTATCCTGCGGAGCCTCCATATGGTGAATTTTTGTGGTCAGTCGCAAGGCAGCAGGGAATTTACGCCTAAGCAACCCAGGGTGCCCCTTAAAAGTCCCGGTGGGAGGATTTGAGGTGAACAAATTTACACTAGGGACCCCAATATAAGGCAAAAACACATGCCTAATTGTATATGTATATAAATATAAATATATATATATATATATATATATATATATATATGTATCTGTATCCCAGCCAGACATGCGTAACCAACACAAAAAAAACACACACACACACATGCCCGCAATCAGTGGGGGGCCCCCGCTAGAGAGGGGCCCCCACATAATCTAAGGGAGTGGCCATCCGGCCCTTACCACCCGGAGTGCAGCTCAGAACCAGCATCAAAATGACCCCCGAGAAGTGCCTCTTGCAGAAAGTGGAGGAGAAGGGGGAGGGCGGGCCAGCGCAGAACGCGCGTTCGCCCCCCTCCCAGCAACGCGGATCCCCTAGGAACGAGCCACAGAATCGCGCCAAAGAAGGGGGCGGGGCTACCGCGGCTGCGCCGAGAGCCCGGCCCCTTCCCCTCCCTGAACACAGCCTGAGGGGGAGAAGCTCCCCTAGGCTGATCACAGCACCGGACACGGTTCCAGAAGTAAAAAACACACACTGTCAGTCACACACACACACGCACAGTGAAATCCACAGGGGCATGGGAGGACGAAAACTAATTACCGGCCCGGCCAGACCCCCCCTCCCCGGAGGGGAGTAAGGGACCCAGAAGGGGGGGAACCCTGCCAGAATCCAGCCGTAAGCATAGAGGGACGGGGCATCCCACACCAGGATCATCAAAATACCTGGATAACCGCCTACCCCATAGCAGAGCTCCTTCCGCACCCATAGGGTGCTGCCTACCTTTACCAGGACCCGCAGCCTAAGCTGGGAGGCTCAAATAGGGGCAATTTAGAAAGGGTCCTGGCAGTAATAGGGACAATAAACGGCCGGGCGCAGGCCTGGCTTACCTGTAAGTAAAGAAGTCTTCATCTTCTGTCTTGTCGCCTTCCCTGCAGAGAAGGAACTGGGAATTGGTGGGAGGTCCCAGGTATATATGGGCCGGGAGGGGCTTTCTTTCTTGCATATTCATCTCTGCAGATGTTCACCCTCAATTGGAGATTACCCACATGTCATGAAGATCGAAGTGGAGTGTATGGCACACTTAGAATATCTTAAACTTTAAATCGGTACAAAATGAAGGACAGTCAGCCTTGGGATCAGGATGCCTCGCTGTGTGCAACCCCCATGGGGCACTGCAAATCTCACCTGCCCTGTGACAAGCCCTGTGTGTAAATAGAGCCATTTGCTGGGCATTACATAAGCATGGCAAACGGCTCTGATTGGATGAGAGCTTGCTCATGTGTCCTAGGACCAGGGAAAGGCGAGTTTGTATAGGCGTTCTGGGGGGGTTTCACAATTTGGGATGTCCCCAGGGCACGGAACAAAATGCGATAATAGTCAAAATCCCGGGTTTTGTTCCTCTTTAAATGGTAATGATTTAGAAAAAACTCAATACTTAATAGAGCTGCCTCTCCTATATAATAGCAGGAATATCTCTCCTTCTGTCCTGGTTCCCTTCTGCCTGCTTAGGATTGTAGTGTTCCCCTAACACTTACTCTCGTGGCCCGGTCTCCTTACTTACCTTTACCTGGATCTGATGTATGGAGGGAGTCTCTGAGTGTCGGATGACCGATCTTAATTGAATCACCCTGGATCGGGAGTGTCCGATTCCCTATTGGCCCTCGCATTCTGATCCTTGAGGAAATACTGATGGACTTGATCTATGAAAAAGCTATTCGGAGGTTCTCCATCCTGGTGTGCCTTTTGGAACAGTATGTACTGAACACTCGTATGGGCTGAGGTACAAGCATTCCAGCCCCCAGCTTTTGGAACAAAGTGTCTTCAGTATTGGTCATATATTGCATGTGGATTGATTGCTATGGCACCTTGTTTTTGCCCCCCCCTCCCTCCCTAATCCCCTTCATCCCTGCCTTCCCCCCTCCACCTTCCCCCCTCCCCTCCCCCCCCCTCCCCCCCCCTTCCTTGTTCTTTTTCCTTTCCCCTGTTACCTGTATAAATTCACACTCTGATGTTGGACCTGATTGTTTTTATTGATTTATGCTTAATTATCGGTTATGTTTATATATTGTCACAAAAGGGAAATTTAAACAGTATGTTTATGTGTATATATGTAGTTCTTTTTTAATATTGCCCTGGATAACCATGAGGGGTGGCCCCAATCCCCTGTTTCTCTTCCCTCTGTTTACTGACCGATCTCTTGGCGATTAGTGGCCTGATCACATCCAGTACACTATTGTATATGCGCCCTTTTGTATTGTATTTCCTAGCGCACTATGTACATATATATTGGTGCCTTCCTCCTCCCTCAACCTGCGCTCCTGCTCCATCAAATCCGCCCCGTTGCTAGGCTGTCAGCATTCAGGCTGCTAGATAGTGCAATGCTGGATGGGGGATGACGACGGGCGGCCCGGGCGCCGGTGACGTCACCAACATGGGGACGGTGATGGACGAGCGCCTCGGCCTCCCGTTTGCTGGCACCTTCCCACAGAAACTGGCCAACTGTTATGCGGTTTCTTTTGTTTATGCATTGGGTGGATGGATATGTAGGTTTCCTCCTGTTTTGGCCGGTATTTTGAGTTTAGACTGTGCTCCTTGTTGCTTGGCAATGGGGGCGGGACTGGCGCCGCGCACTTCCGGCCGGAGTGCGCTCGTGCGAGCCTTGGCCACCTTTTGTTATACACTGCCTACATATCATTGCACAGCTGATGCAGTTAGCTGCCGGCCACTCAGGATGACGCGGTGGTGGGGATGGGGGATGGAGGTAAGGCCTTGAGCATTGGGGATGCACATTGGTGCTTTCCACTTGTGGGTGGAGTGATCGGTCTGTATTTAAGGGTTGGGATGGGGTACCCTCCTCCTGCTTGCCCTGAGGAAGTAGTGCAGCGTCACTACGACACGCGTTGGCACGTTATCCGTACAGGGGTACTCTGGTTGGTCTGTCTCTATGCACAGTGATTATTACACTTTATACTTTGCTGTATTCCTTGATATTTGTTTATTTTCTCTGCACACCCTGGCTTGTCCTCCTGTTTTTTGATATTGATTTAGTTTGTATAGAATTGTTTACACTTAGCACTGTTGCACAATGCTTTTGCTCATTTGCACACAATGGATTTAGGTCAGGTTTATGACCTAGGTATGGTGTCAGGGTGGTTCTAATATATTTTCTTATTGTTGGCAGACCCCCAGTGCCTTCTGGTGTTTTTTAGACTGTATTGTCATGTCTAGTGTGTATATGTTTTGTCTGATGTGTTATGCTCTATGTAAATTTTGATGAGAATAAACCTTTTTATATTTTTTCATATTTATGAGTAGTGCCACTCATTAGTGACCCGGTTCTCTATTTGGGGGAGGGTGGGGCCCCCCTTTCTTTTGCGCGCTTAATAGAGCTGCCTGTTGCAATTTCTAGTTATAGATAACTGTATTTTTGTCTTTTTTAAAGCAAAGTGTTTTCTGGTTGTCATGTTCACAGCTTTCATGGGGTGGGGATGGGGGTTGGCGCCTAGTGCTTGAGTGTACATAATTGTGAATGGGATAAGCATAGACATGAGAAGGAGGCATAAACATAGTGGCAAACTAATGTTTTAGGACAATATATATATTATATAAAAGCAAAAATTGCTCTTACTCTAGAAATCAGGGTGAATGAGGATGACTCCCAGGCTCTGCACTGAGTTAAATTTTTGGTCAATGTTGGGCTACCTAATATGTAAAATGACGGGTGTAATTAACCCTTTAAGTGCCAGCCTAACTAGACTTTTGGACACCCTCTGTTGCCAGACCATGTTTCACTATTTTGCGCATATTCAACTGTAATTATTGAAGAACTTTCCCAGGGAAATTATATATTGTTTTTTTCAGAGTCTGGGCTTTAACATGAAATGTCTTGTTTGGCCTTATTTTTATATTCTCAATACTTTGGGGTGAAATATGTGCAAAAAAATAAAAAAAATCTATTTTTAAAAATTTGTAGTGTTTTTTTGTAATAAAAAAATGTAGGTTTGTCAATAAAATCTTATTGCGTGTAAAAGCCCAAGTCCTCTCGGTTACAGCAATACCACATATGTATTGGTAGACACCCTTTCCTGCCCAGGAGACTCACCCAAACTGAAACAGCGCTTTAGGAGATTTTCAGACAAAATACAACCATGCTATGCACAATGCATACCTTGTGGATGTTCAAGAAAAACAACCCTTTACCTTTGAAATACCCCCCACAAACTATATATTCTCTGGAAGTACACACCTCAAGCTTTCTAGGCATACCAGGCTTGTTGACATGGGCGCAGTTTTCTGGTAAGTAATCCCTCAATGAATTCTTTGGTTGCACAGAGTTTCCCTAAAATAGGTCCCCCGAACAGAACAATATCCAACATGCATAGGTACTGTCAAGGGAACAGTTGCCAAACACCCCAAAGTAAAGCATGTGCGTAAGGGTAATTTTCCTTAAAAATTTCAGCTCTGCAGACAAAGTGTGCACCTTGCACTTTTTCAACCAAAACAACCCTTTACATTTAGAATACCCCCAATAAACCATATATTCTCTGAAAGTACACGTTAAGTGGGCTCATTTTCTAGAAGTAATCCCTCAAAGAATTCTTAGCTTGCACAGGATTTCCCTAAAAAATGTATAAAAAAGCAGAATAAAAAACATGTTTCCTAAAATATCAATATGCAAATAAGGAAAAATAAGCTAAATCTGAAAGCGCAATATCCTCCGAGCAAAACAATACCCAACATCCATAGGTAATATTAACCCTTTGAATTGCCAGCCTACTTGAAGTTTTGTCCCCCTCTGCTGACTGGCCATTTTTCACCATTTTGCGCCATGTTTAACCGTGATATTTGCAGGAATTTCCAGGAAAATTATATATTATTGTTTGCGGCAGAGTTTAGGCTTTAACATGAAATGTCTTGTTTGTAATTTTTCTACTGTTTTTTAAAATATTTTTGCATAAAAAAACCCCCCAAAAATAATTTTTTTTTTTTTTTTAAATTGTCTACTTTATTTTAAAGAAAACCATATTACATGTGAAAGCCCCATTTCTCCTGATTACAATGGTACCACATATGTATCAGTAGCCCACTGTTCTTGCCCAGGAGTCCCTTTCCGGGGGGGGGGGCATTTTTTTTTTTGCGAATGTTAAGGGTTGAAAATCTACAAAAACTTTGTGGGGTCCCCACTCACTCTGGCTTATGCACTCCCGCTGCTGCTGGAAGACTTTTATAGCTGCTGGGCGACAGAACATAGGGGGTTAATTAGAAAAAAAAAACATAGGGTCCTCCTTCCCGGGGGGAGGTATGGGCTTTTTTTTCCAGAATTTTAAGGGTTAAAAACCATTCAAAATCCCCCGAAAATGACATGGAGTCCCCCTGACCCAGCATAACCGTCCTGGGACCAGCTATGGGGGCTTGTAGAACAGGGCACAGGGACCAACTTTGGTGGCCCTTACCCTGCCAGCTACAAGCTCACATAGCCTCCGTGGGCCTGGGCTATTCTGGCCCCCCCCTGGGCTTTGGGAAGGCAGTTAATTGGGGAGCCGGGGGTTAATGGCAAGTCACCCACTAGCCACAGGTGACTTGCCAGCGCCCAGCCTTGTGAACTGGTATAGGGATCTCATGGATCCCTTACCAGTTCACAAGGGGTTAACAGTAAAAAATATAACAGATAAACAATGAGGGAGGCACACCAACCAAAATACAAAAACAAATACTACATTTTATTTGATGGAGATATACACATTACATCAGACAAAACATGTTAGAAAAATCTTAAAAAACATATAAGACAAATGACATACCAGACAGACACACATATAGGATGCATAGGTAGGTACAATGACATTCCACATGAACATCTGTGGCTTGATGGGGATCGAGAGATCGTTACGGATATTGTTGATCTGGGGCTGGAGGTTAATGACAACAGTGATAGCCTGGTAAATAATAGAGCTACTACATTTGCTATGAGTTGTCAGATTTCCACAGTTTTCTACTCACATTATTAAGGTTTTTGCTGGAACACAACTTCTTTATCTTTGATCTGAAATACTATCTATACATTGTGGCCATGGGGGCACGGTGTGCCCAATCGGTGACCAACCTGGTTTTAGGTTGGTGGGAGAAGGAGGTGGTGTTTGGTGTCTCTATGGAGCGCTACCACCCCCACAATATGGGGTGGTATCGCTTCACAGATGACATCCTCATCTTCTGGCATGGGGCTGCGGAATTATGTAATGAATTTATACACAATCTAAATAGTAATAATCTAAATATTCTTCTGACATCACATTGCTCACATGAAGGAGTTGAGTTTTTGGAACTTAGGATAGGCATGAATCAGTAGGGCGTAATAGAAACGACTCTGTTCCGTAAACCCATGGCTGTTAACAGCCTCCTACATTTTCCTAGTTCCAATTTTCAGAGGCACAGAAATTAGGTGAGGTATTTAGGAGACGAGGATACCCAGATTGGACTATTAAGAGGGCGTGAACTCTCAAACTGAGAGGGCAACATTATTGTGCCCTAAACAACGATCCACTAATGGGAATGAGATCAGATTTATCACTACTTTCAATTCCCAATGGGGTGATTTTCGTAAGATTTTGCAAAAACATTGGGCTGTATTGGAGACAGATCCTGATATACTAGCGCAGGTAGGCCGATTCCCACGCATCACAACGAGGAGAGCTAGAAATTTGAATGGTATACTGTGAAAAAGCCTCTATAAACGACAGACAGTGAGATTGGGGACCAGCCATAGGTTAGTGGGCAGCTTTCCCTGTGGCACCTGCAACATTTGTGATTTTATGACTACGTTCACCAGTTTTGGGAGTGAGCCAATAAGCAGTGAGTACAAGAATAAAGATTATATGAACTGTACTGTCACGGACCGGGTGGAGCGGACTTGGGTGTGGATCCGCTTTCACTGTGGGACCGATGGCGGGTATCGTGTCAGGGGATTGGAGTCTAAGGGGCCACCGGTATTCACCAGAGCCCACCGCAAGGCAGGTTGGTCTTGTCCGGCGAGTGACCGCCAGGTCGCTACCCCCCAACAACGGCCCAGTCCCACAGTCAGCCGAGGTACACAAGTGGCAGGCAAAAGGCGTAGTAAGTACAGGCAGAGATCGGGGCTGGCAGCACAGGTTCGCGGTAAAGGTGAGTAGCCGAGGTCGGGGCAGGCAGCAAAGGTTCAGAGTCGGGGACAGGCAGAGGTCGGTACACGGGTGAGCAATCCAAGAATGTCTGACTTTCAACTAGCATGGAGAGACCAAGATCCGGCACTGAAGGAAGGAAGTGCCTCTTTAAATAGGAGAAGTGGATGCAGGATTGAACGGCCAGGCACCAATCAGTGCTGTACAGGCCCTTTAAATCTCAGGAATCCAGTGCGCTCGCCCTCTAGTGGACGGAGACATGCGCGCACCTGAGCATGCGAGAAGGAAGCATGGGGGGAAGGGAGACAGCTGGGAACAGCCATGAGGGAAGTGCTGCAAAATGGATGACGGCTGGATGCAGCCATGGAGGTAAGTGAAGTGCTGCTAGATGGGCGTGCAGCGCTCGCCCTAAGATTACCCCCCCCCCTTCTTGGGGCCAAGAAAATCCGAGATGAGACTACGGTCTACAATATTCTCTTCGGGCTCCCAAGATCTTTCTTCAGGTCCACAGCCTTCCCAGTCGACTAAAAAATATCTTTTACCTCTGGAGAGCTTAGAGGCCAGGATCTCTTTCACCGTAAAGGCAACCTCGTTACCAGAGATTGGGGCAGGCACCAAGGTTTTAGGAGAGAATCGATTGACAATAACTGGCTTCAACAGGGAAACGTGGAAAGAATTGGGAATTCGCAGTGATGTTGGTAGGTGTAGCTTATAACAAACTGGATTGGTCTGTTATTTGATCTTATAAGGACCCAGGTAACGGGGGCCCAATTTGTAGCTAGGAATTTTGAAGCAGATGTATTTTGCCGACAGCCACACCTTATCTCCTGGAGAATAAACAGGCGGAGCTCTTCTCCTTTTATCAGCGCTAACCTTCATACGGGCGGAAGCTTGACAAAGGGAACGCTGTGTTTCTTGCCAGATGGTGGAGAAGTCCTGTGTGATGTCATCCACGGCGGGCACTCCGGAGGATGTGGATAAAGGCAGAGGCGGAAGGAGTTGAAGCCCGTACACCACCAAAATCGGGGACTTCCTCGTGGACTCAGAATCCTTAAAATTATACGAGAATTCCGCCCAAGACAACAGATCGACCCAATCGTCTTGACGCGCAGAAACAAAATGGTGAAGATAATGCCCGAGAATCTGGTTGACTCTTTCCACCTGGCCGTTAGACTGGGGACGATAAGCGGAGGAAAAGTCCAGTTTAATTTTCATTTGTTTACAAAGAGCTCTCCAGAACTTGGACACAAACTGCACCCCTCTGTCTGAGACAATGTGTGAAGGTAATCCATGAAGTCGAAAGACATGCTTCAGGAAGTATTTTGCCAACAGAGGAGCCGACGGGAGACCGGGCAAAGGAACAAAATGCGCCATTTTAGAAAACCTATCCACTACCACCCAAATAACAGTATTGCCATGCGAAGAAGGGAGGTCGGTAATAAAGTCCATAGCAATGTGTGTCCATGGGGTATCCGGAATAGGAAGAGGATGGAGTAGGCCAACAGGCCTTTGGCGAGGGGTTTTGTCGCGAGCGCAGGTGGTACAGGCCTGAACGAATTCGGTCACATCCTTTTCAAAAGAAGGCCACCAATAATATCTAGAAATGATAGAACAAGATTTCCTGATACCGGCATGGCCGGCTACATGGGAAGAATGCCCCCATTCTAATATTTTGCGACGTTGGCGAGCTGGCACAAAGGTCTTTCCCGGCGGCGCTTGTACAAGAGTAGCGGGGGCAGAGTGGACAAGGCGTTCAGGCGAGATGATATGTTGTGGGGTGGATTCTACACCAGAGATGTCAGAGGAGCGAGAAAGGGCGTCCGCCCTGATGTTCTTAGCGGCTGGCCGGAAGTAGATTTGAAAATCGAATCGAGCGAAAAACAACGACCAACGAGCTTGTTGTGGATTCACTTGCTGGGCAGTTTCTAAATAAGATAGATTTTTGTGATCAGTATAGATGGATACTTGATGAGCAGAACCTTCTAAGAGGTGTCTCCACTCCTCCAATGCCAACTTGATGGTGAGTAGCTCCTGATCTCCGATGGAGTAATTCCTCTCAGCTGGAGAAAAGGTCTTCGAAAAGAACCCGCAGGTGAGAATTCTGCCAGTAGACGATTTTTGAGTGAGCACCGCCCCGGCTCCGGTGGAGGAGGCATCTACTTCTAGGGCAAAAGGCCGAGATGGATCTGGCCTAGACAACACCGGTGCAGAGGAGAAGGCCTTTTTTAGAGCAATGAAGGCCTAGAGGCCAAGACTTAGAATTGGCGCTTTTCTTCGTGAGGGCCACAATAGGCGCCACTACAGTGGAGAAGTGAGGAATAAACTGCCGATAGTAATTGGCGAAGCCCAGAAAACGTTGAATAGCTCGCAGGCCAATACGACGGGGCCAGCCCAGAACTGCTTTTAACTTGCTGGGGTCCATCTGAAGACCACGAGCACAGACAATATATCCAAGAAAGGGTAAGGCGGTTTGATCAAAAAGACACATCTCTAACTTGGCGTAAAGATAGTGTTGACGGAGACGAGACAGGACTTTCCGGACATGACCGTGATGTTCTTCTAGATTAGATGAAAAGATGAGTATATCATCCAAATATACAACTACACAGGAGTAAAGCAAATCCCGAAAAATGTCGTTTACGTATTTCTGGAATACTGCGGGTGCATTGCAGAGACCAAAGGGCATCACTAAATATTCAAAGTGGCCATCACGGGTATTGAAGGCGGTCTTCCATTCATCGCCCTCGCGTATACCTATCAAATTATAGGCTCCCCTCAGGTCAAGCTTGGTGAAGACCCTGGCCCCACGCAGTCGATCAAATAATTCGGCAATCAAGGGCAAATGGTAGCAATTTTTAACGGTAATCTTATTGAGGCTGCGGTAATCAATACAAGGGCAAAGAGAGCCAACTTTTTTCGCCACAAAGAAGAACCCCGCGCCTGCTGGAGAGGAAGACTTCCGTATGAACCCTTTATGAAGATTTTCTCGAATATATTCCGACATGGCTTGAGTCTCAGGAGCCGAGAGAGGGTAAATTCTGCCACGAGGAGGAGTGGTACCCGGTAGGAGGTCTATAGGGCAATCGTAGGGGCGATGAGGGGGAAGTACCTCTGCTTGTTTCTTGCAGAATACATCAGCATAGGTCAGGTAGATCTCAGGCAAGCCAGGTAATGGTGCTGAAGCAGAAATGGGTCGAACAGGAACAGATTTCATGCACCTCTTATAGCACGCTGCGCCCCAAGTCTTGATATCGCCGGTGGTCCAGTCAAGCGTGGGATCATGACGTTGGAGCCAAGGAAGGCCTAGAAGAATCTGAGAGGTGCAATTAGGGAGGACGTAGAACTCAACATTCTCTTGATGGAAGAGTCCAATTTTTAATTGGAGGGGAACGGTGCGATAGCGCACAGTACAGTCCAGCCTATCACCATTGACTGAGGCGATAAATAAAATAAGGGTGTTGCAAGGCGATCCACAGGGATATTATGTTTATTGATCAAGGCAACCTCTATAAAGTTCCCTGCAGAGCCGAGTCCAAAAAGCCGGTTAAATTCAGGGATGTGGAAGGTGAGATGGAAAGTTGAACAGGAACAGTGAGCCGTGGAGAGGAAGCACATACACCCAGGGACGCCTCTCCCACCGCCACTAGGTGCGCCCGTTTCCCTGACGTGGAGGGCGAATAGGACAGTCCTTCAAAAAATGCCCAGAACCACCGCAGTACAGACAAAGGTTCTCATTCCTTCTGCGAGTTCTCTCCAATTGGGTCAAGCGGAATCGATCGACCTGCATGGCCTCCTCACTGGGAGGTACATGTGTAGACAAAGGGTTTTGAAATACTGGAGCCAAACGGGATGCCCTCCTAGGGCGCTGAGAGTCTCTTTCTTGGCGGAATTCTTCACGCCTTTCAGCAAAGCGCACAATGCATGTGGCCAGATGGATGAGATCAGTGAGAGACGAAGGCAAGTCACGAGCCGCAAGAGCATCCTTAATTTTACTAGAAAGTCCTTTCTTGAAGCAGGCACATAAGGCCTCATTATTCCAAGACAATTCGGAGGCAAAAGTGCAGAACCGAATGGCGTATTCACCAACGGACAACTCGCCCTGGACCAAGTTCAAAAGGGATGATTCAGTAGATGAAGCCCGGGCAGGGTCCTCAAAGACCTGGCGAAACTCTGAGACAAAGGTGTGAATACTGGAAGAGACAGGGTAATTGCGATCCCACAAGGGAGTGGCCCAGGCCAAAGCCTTTCCAGAAAGCAAACTGATGACAAAGGCCACCTTAGATCGTTCAGTGGGAAATTGATCCGCCAACAACTCCAAGTGCAGGGAACATTGGGCAAGGAACCCTCGGCATAACTTGGCATTCCCATCACATTTAGCCGGCAAGGAGAGACGGATTCTGGCACAAGATGCTACCGGGGGCTGTGGCGGTAATGCTGGAGCCGGTGATGGAACTTGCTGTTGCTGAATCGTTAATAATTGCTGCATCATGGCAGAGAGTTGATTAATCTGGCGGGACTGCATAGCCACTATAGCAGGCAATTCAGTGGCATCCGGCAGCGGCACCTCAGCGGGATCCATGGACGGATCTTACCGTCACGGACCGGGTGGAGCGGACTCGGGTGTGGATCTGCTTTAACTGTGGGATGGCGGGTATCGTGTCAGGGGAGCGGAGTCTAAGGGGCCACCGGTATTCACCAGAGCCCACCGCAAGGCAGGTTGGTCTTGTGCGGCGAGTGACCCCCAGGTCACTACCCCCCAACAGCGGCCCAGTCCCACAGTCAGCCGAGGTTCAGCGGGGTACACAAGTGGCAGGCAAAAGGCGTAGTAAGTACAGGCAGAGATTGGGGCTGGCAGCACAGGTTCGCGTTAAAGGTGAGTAGCCAAGGTCGGGGCAGGCAGCAAAGGTTCAGAGTCGGGGACAGGCAGAGGTCGGTACACGGGTGAGCAATCCAAGAATGTCTGACTTTCAACTAGCATGGAGAGACCAAGATCCGGCACTGAAGGAAGGAAGCGCCTCTTTAAATAGGAGAAGTGGATGCAGGATTGGACGACCAGGCACCAATCAGTGCTGTACAGGCCCTTTAAATCTCAGGAATCCAGTGCGCTCACCCTCTAGTGGACGGAGACATGCGCGCACCTGAGCATGCAAGAAGGAAGCATGGGGGGAAGGGAGACAGCTGGGAACAGCCATGAGGGAAGTGCTGCAAAATGGATGACGGCTGCATGCAGCCATGGAGGTAAGTGAAGTGCTGCTAGATGGGCGTGCAGAGCTCGCCCTAACATGTACTACTAGAGAGGCTGTATATGTAATTTAATGTACATGCCCAAAGACATATATGGGGGAGACCTCACAGCCCCTAAAAAAAGGCATTCAACGGCATTTATCGTCCATACGTCTGGGACCAAGAGATCGCTGTGATGGGAAGGCCTTAAAGAAATTAGACCGGTTACAAAGTCCTATTTACTTATAGTTTGGGACTGCACCCATTGTTGTGTGGTTGTTTGCTGTTTTTGTTCACATGGTTTTGTGATACATTGCAGTGGAGCTATCACTGCATCTTATGTGCATCGGCATTGGTGTTATTACATACATCTGCGGAAGTCTGACAGATATATGTATCTTTTTGCATGTTCACTGCATATTATAAAAAAAGATTTTTTCATTTTTTTTTCTTTTTATACACAGAAGGGTACACATACATTCTATAGTACATGGATTTGCATGTTTCTATTAGTTTCATATATATTGGAGTGTTTGTTGTGTTGCAGCTTGGGCACATGAGGCTCGATTCAGAGAGACAAAAAAAAACTTCCGTTTTAGTGCCGATCTGTTTTTTTGTGAAATGTTTCCGTTCTCGTATGAGCGTACAAGCGATTCTATGCATGCATTGAAAACCTTCTGTAAAGCTTCCGTCCGTTCGTACGGCAGAATACGAATACGAGGATGTCATTTTCCATCCAGACTTTTCCGTTTCATTTTCACATGTTACAACGTAGGCTTTCGTTTTTGCCCTTTTCCCATCGTATCCTCCAACGAATCCTTTACGTTTCCCGTTAGATTCTGTTTCCCTTTTTCAATAAATATTCGTCCAGACGGAAATCCTTACGATCTTGCGCCTGCGCACTAGAAACTTAACTCATTAAAGTGCTCCCCTACATATTTGCCACCCTCACTTCTACTACAATGTTTAGCTAAATCACTTAGCACTATCCTCCATCTTCCCTTTTGGAACCTTAAAGCTCACCCCAACCACTTAGCACTATCCTCCATCTTCACTTTTGGACCCTTAAAGCTCACCCAAATCACTTCTCGGTCATGTGAATATTCATCTTTAAATATTTCTGGGCCCATTAGTTTTGTGTTAATGTATTTTGTAAATAACACTGTTACATTTTTTTGGATTCCATCATAAAATATATAATTTATAAAAATTTTGAAAATTTCAAAACTATAAAAAACAAAATACATAGCAA
This sequence comes from Gastrophryne carolinensis, assembly GCA_027917425.1. Taxonomy (NCBI): domain Eukaryota; kingdom Metazoa; phylum Chordata; class Amphibia; order Anura; family Microhylidae; genus Gastrophryne; species Gastrophryne carolinensis. The sequence continues at coordinate 380,534,235 of CM051237.1, read as the reverse complement.
TGGCATTTAAAAAAAAATGACATGACATAGAGTCCCCCCTCCCAGGGGGGGGGATCCCATTTTTTGGGGAATTATAAGGGTTAAAAATTCCCCTAACCGGAATACCGGGACCAGCTATGCAGGGCTTGTAGGAACAGGGTGCAGGGACCAGCTTTGGTGGCCCCCTGCCCTGCAGGCTACAAGCCGGCATAGCCTACGGCAATGGGCTCTTCTGCCCCCCGGGGCTTTGGGGAGGCAGGTAATTGGGGGTGCCAGGGGTTAATGGCAAGTCACCCACTAGCCACAGGTGGCCCTCAGCCTTGTGAACTGATATAGGGGTCTCATGGACCGCTTACCAGTTGACAAAGGGTTAAATGTAAAAATAAACACACTGAAACAAAGAGAAAAAAATATATATTTTTTTAATTACCTGTGATCAGAGCAGGGCGGGTGAGGGGCAGAAGATCGGAGCCTACTCGCCTCTCACCTGCTCTGCACCGGTACTACTGGCATCTGTCAGAGCCGAAGCGGGTGAGAAAATATGGGGAGTGGGATGACGACATCCCGCTCCTCCCAAAAAAAGCACGGCTATGGGCGGCGGCCAGCGCCGTCAGAAGCGGTGGGGAGGACCCTCTTCCGGGTCCTCATCTGAAGCCTGCGGAGCCCAGGGGGGGGATCGGAACCCCCCTTGGTGAAGAGAAGACCCGGCCTGAGGGATCAGGCGAGGAGGTGAGTGAATGTCATTTTTTTTTCTTTTTCAGCTGCAAGTGTCAGTAGCGGAAGCATTGGGGAAATTTCGGGCCCCCTCCTGAACCCAGGAGATGCCGGGTGGGGATCGGATGCCCCCCAGAGGAAGAGCAGACCCCCCAGCTTTCGGAGAAGCAACAACGTAGAAACTACGTGTTTGGCATTTCAAGGGTTAAGGTGTTAAAACACACCATAGTGTAAAGTTCCTAACCCTGTGGGAGGATAGCAACCTTACTTTTAAAATTACTCCTGCCTTATAGCGAGAGCTACTAAGCACTACCGACAAAGCAGAAAACTGTAATCGGTTATAAGCCAAGAAGTGAAGTGAAGTTATAACCTACAGAAATTTCAATACACTGGACTGTATTTTACTCTCAGATAAATTATTTTTTAACAACATATTTATTATAGAAAGCTTCACAACCACAGTTTGTGGCATTGACTGCTATTTGTTAAAGGAGAACATCTTAAACAATGTATATATTTCTATTTAAATTTGATGTATGGCTGTATGAGGGGTCACTTATACACTCGGCATCAAGAAATATACAGCCAGGCTTGCTTCTTTCTATTAATAGAAGAAAGAGGAAATTGAGTGGGGGGGGGGGGGGGGGGGGGCAGGTTCTTGAAAGCGACCAAAACCCACATTTTTAAATAGCAGGCCCTGAATTGCTCCCCCTATGAAGCACACCTGTTTGCAGTTTTCACTTTTGACTGATCATCTCTATTTACATGTGTGTTCCAGGACAATTCAAAAAGCAAAAATATCAATTTCTAGTTCTACACCCTAAAAAGAGAGTATAGGGGGGCGCTCACGAGCAGCCGACAGAGATGGCTGCAGCCTAAATCGGCTCCTCACTGGGCGGGGAGTTTAACCGCTCTAAACAGCTTCACAGCGGCGGTTTTCGGGCCAGCTTGTTGGGGGAACCCCCCAAGACTGCGGGGAAGCGAGTGGGGGAGCAGAGGAAGCCGGCCCCTGCCAGCAAGAGACAAAAACAGCGCAACCGCCGGATCCAAGATGGCGGCCGCAGCACACTGACGCCAGCGCAGCTCCAGCCTGCCGGGGGAGACATCCAGGCTGCGGATCCAGCCCACACCCGGACGCAGGTCAGTCAGACGCCCTGGGGCGCGGGGTGCATTGGAGGGAAGAGCCCAGGGCTAGGGGCACAGTACACTCCCAGGACCCTCTCCTAGCAAAATCCAAGATGGCGGCCGCATTATGCTGACGCCGACCTAGCCCCCAAACCTGCTAGCAAAGCCTCTCAGCCAGCTTCACAGCAAGCCCTCGGGGGCATAGGGGGCACCAGAGGGGAAAGCGGGAAGTCGGGGATGCAGTGTACCTGCCCGGAACCCCCCCTCCCCCCAGCGAAATCCAAGATGGCGGTCACCCCACGCTGACAGAGCAGCTCCCAGCAAGCCGGCCACCGCAGTACTAAATCCACCCGCAGTACGGCAGGGGGAAGGGGCAGACGGCATACCGCCTCGCAGTTAGCCAGGCCGCAGCTCACTCCTATCAGGATAACCCCCAGCCAGCCACCCGACTAGCACCGCGCAGCAGTGGCCCCCGGAGGCAGCGACGACGGGATTCAGTGATCCCTGGGGAGGCTGACAACACCTGGAGTCTGGGCAGCAGGGAGGAAGAGCCGACCCCAGAAGGCGCATTGTATTCGCTCGGGACCCCCGGTGACACATAGGGGGAGATCATAATCAACACACAGCAGCCCTCCTGCCAGGAGCAGCCCAACATTTAGTGCACAAGCCCAGGCAGCGAATGGGGCGTAGAGATCGAGGAAAATCGGCGCAGACCCCGAAACCCCCCACGCGTGCAGCGGGCTCTAGGATGGCAGCCCCCTCGGGACCTCTATCTGGGCAGCGACTGTCCCCTTCCCCGATACCATCGCCTGAATTACTGGAATCTCAGCCAGAGCCACAGCTGGAGTCCCAAGCCGTAACCCCAGGGCACCCGTCATCGCCACACGCCAACCCAGGCATACGTGATGCGGAATTGCTAGAAAGATTTAAATCTGTACTGCAGCAAGAGCTAGAAACAGCCACTGAGAAGCTTTCCGCTACATTTAAAACGGAGCTGAGAGACTTAAGGTCCCGCACGTCTAAGCTGGAACACCAAATGACCGATACCACATCTGTCCTGGAGGAGCATGACGCAGAGATTCAAACCAGCAGAGCTGAACTGTCCTCCGCCCTCCAAAAGATAGAGGATCTGGAGAATAGATCCCGGCGCAGCAATCTGCGTTTCAGGGGACTGCCAGAATCTATTGTTGACCTTAAATCCACCGTCACGGCCCTACTTCAGGACTTGGTCCCAGCAATCCCAGTTGAACGCCTGGAGATGGACAGGGTCCATCGCGCCCTGGGCCCCCCTAGAGCAGATGGCCAGCCTAGAGATGTTATCGTCAAATTCACCTTTTATAACACCAAAGAGTTGATCGCCCAGACAGCCAGGACACGCAACGACTTGGCCTTTCAGTCCTACAAATACCAAATCTATTCTGACCTGGCCCCAGCGACCCTGCAGAAACGCCGCCTTTTGAAGCCGTATCTTCTAGTTCTTCAATCGCATCAGATAGCATACAAATGGGGCTTCCCGTTTAGACTTTCCTTTACATATATGGGTCGCACACATGCAGTCGCAACTCCAGAAGAAGCTTCTGAATTGCTGGAACGCCTGGGCCTGACTACTGTAACAGAGCCGTTACCCACATTAAAACCTCCTCAGGAGCAGCGCGCACGACCAACGCGGAGGGACCAGCGGACCAGCAGCCAGCGCCCCTATCCGGCCTCGACTTCAACACGAACGGCGGCAGCCCGCCACCCTGACAACGGTTGACTCTGGACAGAAGGTTGAGCAATCCACAAATGGTGCGACATAACCCCCAACAATTGGCAACCACGCACAATGTTTCGGGACTTTTTCCCTCACCCTTTTGCCCCGCTTCTTCCCGGAGACTTCCACTCCCCTTTTTTTCTTTGCTCCTACACATAGGTGCCACCGAGATCCACGATGGACTGTATGGAGGTAACTGACCTGGTCACGTTGGGGGCGCCCGCCCGCCACTGGGGGGAGGATATTTTCCCTCTCCCGTGGGCCGACGGGGGCTCCCAACACAGGGAGACTTATATGCTTTACCTTCAATACAATTGTTTTCTCTAAATTGTGATGTTGCTGGCCTACGCGGGCACTTGTGCCTTGATGCTGTGGTTCAGTCATGGGGTGCCGTGATAGGGCGATGGTCTCTGCTATATAGGCCCTCCTCCCCTCTGCTTTGAAAGCGGTAATGCTGACAGCGGGACCCTCTTGAGGGCGACCAGCTGCGCGGATGGTGGGGGCTGGGGAGACTACTCGGCCTGGACGGCTCCCTGAGTGAACAAAATTGATATCGGGCCTGTTTTAATTGTTATACGCAATTGTTTTTTCTTTTACTAAACTGTTACACTGTTAGCCCGCGTGGGCGTTAGATGTTTGGCGCTGTGGTTCGGTCGTGGGTCACCGTGGTGGGGCGATGGTCTCTAACTATCTAGGCCCTCGTTCTCTCTGCTTGAGGACGATGATACCAACCGTGGGACCCCCCCCCGGGGGGGTGACCAGTTGCGTGGCTGATGGAAGCGGTGGAGACCATTCGACCCGGGCGGGGCCCCTGAGTGAACACTACTGTTTTCAGACCGACTTTGAATGTTATATGACTCTGCGCCACATTGGGGGGTGGGCCATGTGGAGTGCAACACTCGCGGTCCGTCCTGGCTGCCTCCCAATGGGGATGCATTTGTTTTTTGTGGTTAAAAGTAACGAAGAGGTGCGCCCCTTATGGGTGACCCTAGGTTAGACGCCGGTATTGTGTTAATCTGTTTCTGGCCCCGGTACCTCTCAAGCACGGAGTAGGATGAGAGGCATGTGCACCCTAGCTTTGGTTACAGTTGCGGTTATTGTCTTGAGCTCTGAACTGATCTACTAAATTAACACCTTCCCCCCCCCCACGTCTCATTATATGTGACGCCGTTCCTAAACCGCTGCAGGTAACTTTACATTTGCTAGGCGACTCCCCGCCCAGAGGCGACCCCCCCTCTAGGAACCCAGAACACTTCCGATTGGGGGATACCCCCGGAAGGCAACCACTGACTCGATCCGAGTCGCTAACTCTTTTCCCCTATTCCCTTACCTCTGGGGCACCACTTGTAGTGACGGCCCCCAGCACCCCTATACTACACAGGGTATACTTGGGATACTCCATAGCTTGGGCTGTGCTGCACCCACTGCTACCCACTCTACCCTAAACGCTCTTGCCGTCCCCTAACCTTTCCCCAACCCCAAACACCCTACCCCCATAGCCTTCCTCCTCCCTCTCCCTCCCCCCCTCTCCCCTTTATATATTTATTCCTAGTACCTCCCCAAATTTTATTTTTTTTTTTTTTTTTTTTTATTTATTTATTTATTTTTTCTCTCCTTTTGTACCTGAGTCTGCCTGCCTTTTAGTGGAACTGCTACAATGAGCCAAGCACAAAGTTCACCGGGTAGAGCTGACCTAAACTTTAAACTGCTTTCGCACAATGTGCAGGGTTTTAACTCCCCGCACAAGCGGACCAAAGCGTTCCACTATTACAGGCAGATGCGGGCTGATATCTTATGCCTTCAGGAGACAAGGTTTTCAACCACCAGCTCCCCAAAGTACCTAAACCCGCAATACCCAACATTTTTCTTGGCCTGTCACAGGGAGAAAACCAGGGGGGTAGCCATTGCATTCAGACGTCACGTTCCATTCAAATGCGAAACGACAGTGGCTGACCCAACTGGCCGGTATCTGATTGTAATTGGAAGCTTAAATGACATACAGATGACCTTTGTGTCGTATTATGCGCCCAACACCCACCAGGCAAATTTTTTCTCACACCTTTTGAGGAAGATTAAGGAGCACAGCAAAGGGTTACTAATTATGGCCGGGGACTCCAACATTGCGCTGGACCCTAAGTTGGATAGATCACTTCAGCAGGGTAGGGGCCATTCCTCGCCACCCATGCAGCAACCTCCGAATCGCATTAATGCCATGCTGAGGGACGCAACCCTGATAGATGTATGGCGCGACCTGAACCCGAAAACGCGGGATTACACCTTCTATTCGAATCCCCACAACTCGTTTTGCAGAATTGATCACATTATGGTGCCCCAGACTGTTTTGCCCATGATTGGCAAATGCCAGATTCTGGCCACACCCTGGTCTGATCACGCTCCAATACTCATGAGGTTTGAAGCTGCCCCCCCCACTGCTAGACCGTTCAAGTGGAGACTGAATGACTCCATGCTCACACGCAAGGAGACCCACGATCAGATCCTGCAGTCCCTTAAAAATTATTTTGCGACTAACACTAATTCAGCCACAGAGATAAGCGTATGGGAGGCTCACAAAGTAGTAATCAGGGGAGAACTCATCGCGCTAGCCACCTCTCTTAAGAAACATAGAGCAGAGCGGATAGCCCAACTAACAACCAGTCTGGAAAAGCTACAATCTGCTTGGAAGGCGAACCCCACGAGGGAACTCAAAAAGAAAGTAGACAAGGTCACCATACAACTCAATGTTGCACTAGACGAGATAGCGGAGAAGAAGCTTAGGTGGGGCAGACAGAAGATGTATGCGAGGGCCAACAAACCCGATACCCCTTTGGCAAACAAGCTCCGATATTCGGGGCCAAGACAATCCCCAATTATGCTACGATCTGCAGAAGGGTCCAATACGGCTAACCCCATTAAAATTGTGGACATCTTTGGGAGAATGTTGGGCAAGCTCTACGCGGCGCCTCAGGGGTTCCCCATAGAGAAAGCCACTGAATTCTTAGACTCGATCTCGCTCCCCACGGTAGCAGAAGTTCATAGAGCTAATCTTGAAGCGGAGATCTCTGTCTCAGAGGTCTTAAAGGCAATCAAAAGCTTAAAAGCTTCCAAGGCACCGGGGCCTGATGGTTTCTCAAACTTATACTATAAAAAATATGCAGCGGAGCTGGCCCCTCATCTAGCAAAAATGTTTAATTCCCTCAAAGAAGAGGGCATCTTGAACCAAACCTCTATGGAGGCATTCATAAGCATGATCCCGAAGCCGGATAAGGACCAACTAAACCCACAGAACTACAGGCCCATATCATTGCTTAATGTAGATCTTAAAATACTGGGGAAAGTATTGGTCACCAGGATCAACGAGTTTCTGGGTACACTGATCGGGAAGGATCAAGTGGGATTTGTACCTAATAGGCAAGCCTCAGATAACATTCGCAGAATAACTCACTTAATCAAGCAAGCCCAGCAGAGGGAAATCCACAGCCTTCTCTTATCATTGGATATGCAGAAGGCATTTGATTCCCTATCATGGGACTATATGTTCCTTGCCCTTCGGAACTGGGGATTTGGAAATAACTTCCTAACATGGATACGGTCCATGTACTCGTCTCCCTCAGCAAAGGTTCAGTATGGGGGCCATCTCTCTGAGTCATTCCCAATCAGCAGAGGCACACGGCAAGGGTGCCCACTCTCTCCAGTGTTATTCGTGTTAGCTTTGGAGCCACTAGCAATAGCAATCAGAACACACCCAGATATAGCAGGATTAGAGTTAGCGGGGTACCACCACAAAGCATGCCTTTTCGCAGATGACATACTGCTAGTCCTCTCGAGACCACATATCTCGCTGCCCAATGCCCTCCACCTCCTAGACGACTTCTCACAAATCTCAGGCCTTAAAGTCAACAAAGAGAAATCTATGGGACTAAACCTAAATATCCCTCCCCAGATGGTGAGAACGCTCCAATCCAGCTTTCCCTTCCGATGGGCCCCGGGGACACTATCATACCTAGGGGTTAAAGTCACCCCTCACTATCATACTTTATACCAGGCCAACTACCCCTCCCTCTTTCGCTCACTGAAAGCTATGCTTGACTCTTGGCAGGGTCACGGGATCTCATGGATAGGAAGAATAAATGCGGTAAAAATGACCCTGTTACCCAAGATGCTTTATCATTTCCGGACGCTCCCTGTTCAAATCCCCTCGCACCAGATTAGAAGTATGCAGAACAGCATAATGAGGTTTGTCTGGGGAAATACTAGGCCGAGGGTAGCTAAAACTACAATGTTTAGACATAGGACAGAAGGAGGGCTGGGAGTTCCGTGCGTGAACAGATACTACATGGCCGCACAAATCGCGCAGCTACACAGCTTACATCTTGAGGTGGAAATTCCTCTTTGGGTCTCCTTAGAAGCCATGGCATGCGATCCCGTCCCCATAGACAGCTTGATTTGGATCCCACCACAACATAGACCCCGCTTTACATGCCCAATCTTAGGCCACTCCCTCCGTGTGTGGGATGGAGTGAAATACTCGGGGAAGCTAATTTCACCGCATCTCCCAGCAATGCGTCTATTTAAAAACCCCTGGTTCCCTCCGGGGATGGAGAGCTCTGAAGCATTCACATGGTGGAAACGGAAAGGTATTGATAAAGTGCATCATCTCCTAGATCGGGAGGAATTAATTCCTTGGCCGATATTGGTGTCGAAAGAGGGGGCGCCTGCCGCCGAGTGCTTCAGATATGTCCAGATCCGGCATTGGCTGGCTCCCCTACTGAAGAACAAAGCCCATGGGGTAGATAAAACACCCTTTGAGAGGATGTGTATTCGAGGGACACCGACACCAGGCCTCATCTCTATGATCTATGCTCAACTTACGTCCCTACCAGACAACATGAAACACGGATGACAAAATGGGAAACAGATTTGAATCGAGTCCTAGAAAGGAAGGAGTGGATGGACATCTGGGCAGGGATAAACAAATGTTCTATAAACATCACCACATTAGAGGCGGCATATAAGATGCTTACAAGGTGGTACCTGGTACCATCCCGCGTGGCCAAAGCAGTCCCAGGGTACCCGGCCACCTGTTTCCGAGGTTGTACTGCAGAGGGGACGGTCCTCCACATTTGGTGGGAATGCCCGAAGGTCAGGAGGTTCTGGTCTCGGGTCTTTGGCCTGCTCTACAGTCTCCTAAATGTTAACTTGCGCAGGGACCCTTGGGTAGCTTTGCTACACGTGAAGCCAGAAGGGATCACTAAGCCCCAACACACCTTGCTGACTCAGGTCATGCTGGCGGCCAAATTAGCTATTGCAAGCTCATGGAAGAAAGGGAATGTTCCATTTCAGTTGGTAAAAGAGAGGCTGAATGGTATTTTCATCAACGAGAAATTAACCAGCATCTTGAGAGATTCCCATGAGAGATTCATGAAGATTTGGGACCCGTGGGTGGAATACTCGTTCCCAGACTTGAGAGAGGCCCTGTTGCGGTGAGAAATGGCTTGCAAACCCTCCCCTTTAAACGCTTACACACACTTCCCTTTTTTGTTATATAATTTTTTTTTTTTTTCTTTTCTTCTTTCCTTCCCTCTACTTCCCTTCATGTTTCCCGTCTGTCCCCCTCCTCCCCACTTGTCGTCTCCCGTCCCTCCCCTCCTCGGATCCCTTGTCCCCCTCACCCCCCCCCCGGACACCGGTGGGGTGGGGGGGTGGGGAGCATGTGGCCGGAGTGGGAATCCACCTGCCATCCAATTTGAGTAAGGACGGATATTAGTAAACAGGTGCTAATTTTCAATCGCTCATACCGGTACATCATTGAACTTTAAGAGCTCAAACATTCCACATGTGCCTTAGCTACTTACTGAAATTGGCATAACTGAGACACTGTATGAATAACGACAACTCATGTCCTGGAATAGTTTATTTGTAAGTGAACAAAATGTTGTACTGTTTATCTTTATACCAAAATTTCAATAAAAAAGATTGAAACAGAAAAGAGAGTATAGACAGGGGCTTTGGACGAATTTATTTCACAAGTTCAGTGGGTTTTGGTCTACCTTAAACCTGTCACGCCTGGATTGTATTCCTACCAGGAGAAGAAAACCACAAGCTTGGCGGGAGTCCTATTCAGTTTGGGTATACAAGTGATTCCTCCTCTCATTACTCTTTATATGAATCTTGATATTGGACCAAAACCCTGGGACTTTGACTATTCTAGGTTTTGGCCCTTGCTCTGGGGCACCCATATTTGGGATGCCCCGATGTGTGAAAGCCCCTACGGCACAGGGCTCTCATACAATTAGTGTGCTTGGACGTCAATTTCAGCTAATGGAGCCGAGCCAAGCATGCCAGCAGTGGCATCCATGCTAGACTTTAAGGGGGTGTGTGCCCGAGTCAGCCATTTTCAAAAGCCTGGCATGGGAGCATGCTCAGCTAAAGGTATAGCTTAGAGAGGCTGTGGTACGTGCATGTGCCATTGGAGTGAGCATAAGGTAGGTTTTTATAGGGAACGCAGGGGGGGTCACACAGCGGGTAGTACTGAATCAGGTGCAAGGAATCAGGCAGCCCTGGAGTCTTAAAGAGTCCACGGCCGCCGATGTTGTGTTTTGGTCCAATTGAATATTATCACTAACGTGGCAAAAACGCAATGCCTTTCTGGGCGATTTCGAACGCTATTGTGTGAAAGGGGCAATAGTTTCCAATGGGCAGCACTTTGACAGCGAATGCATGGCAATCACAAGTGAATCACAATCGCCCTGCACTCGCTCCAGTGTGAAAAGAGGCTAACGGCAGAGTACAGAGTGAAATGTACAAAATGGCCAGGAAATGCCAAATCCTTGAAGCTAAACACTACCACAGCAAAAGCATGACCTGAAGACCGGATGGCAGCTCCTCAGACCTGGTCCACTGATGCCTGGTGACAAAACGCACACAAAGACCCTACAGCTCTCATAGAATCAACTGCGACCCCAACGGCTGGTCTATTTCCCCTAAATCAATTGGGGGAATAATTTTTGTTTCAATAGAAAACTTGGTACTGGGGGTGAAACCTGATTCAGTATTTCTTTCAACTTTTTTTTTAAATTGTCATAAATTGATGATGAGGTTTCATTTCTGAACAATTCATGTCATGTTTACTACTTTGTGAAACTAATTCTGGCTGCAGATCAGGCACAATATGGTCACTGCAAATGAAAAACAAAACCTGTCCAATGTCAGCCTCCTCAGATGTAATACATATATATGATTAAAAAGTCTCATTTTTAAGTCTTTACAACAGCAGTAAATGGAAGATGACGTTACAGAAAGATTCCAGTCAACAATGTGCATAAAACTGAGAATACATTATTAAGAAAAGCTATTTTACCACTTAAATTAAAGTTTTGATTTTAATTTGAGTACATTTCTTACTGAACTGAATATTTCATTTCATTGTGAATACACCCTCTTCAAGTGATTATTTTGTAAATGCGACTTTAGGGTCATGCTAATTGTTTGATGAAGCTAATGTGGCTTCTGGCGTGCATTGCCGTGTAGATTGCAACTTACATCTCGGTGAGTTTTATAGCGTTAACAAAAAAAAAGTGCAAAAAAAGTCCTACTTTCCCCCAAAAAATCACCTGTACCTGCAATGGGGCATTTTTACAGGCCAGGTACATTACGGGCCTTCGCTGTTTAGCATTTTCTGGTGGCTTTAGTGCCAGCATTGTTTTTTTTTCTGGTGCTGCGCTGAGGTCTACAATGGCGCTAGAAGTCATAGCACCGGATACTAATTTGCTTTGTTGCACTAGGTATTGGGACAGCCTGTGTTAGCACATGTTGGACCTGAGTGCCAAATATCCCAGCGCCACAGAGCCCCACTTTGTACAGGTGCCCTTTCGGCACTGCACAGTGAATTTATGAATTTTTTCCTCCTTGAAAAGATTGGCGCTGTATTTTTCAGGTGCTGGTTGGCGCCAAAATTACAGTTACAAGAAATCACTGCTAAGGACAAAGGGGACAAACTTTATAGTCTGTTAAGGCTGCGTTTTAGTTCTTGGGGTCCAAATTACACATTGCTAAAAAAGAGAAGCCATGAAACCTATTTTAATATACAAAAAAATGACACTCCGTGACATCTAGGTCCTACGTTTCCATTATTGTCAAGTCAAAATGCAAGTTCAGTACAAATAAATGTGTGTAATATTAATTATAAGCATAAAACACTTCAATCCAATTCTGCCTATTGTGCTCTATAGGATCTTGACTTACAGCACCACTTTCAGCTGCCACTGCTTCAATCAGAGCGCCCATCGCTGCAAACTTTTGGGTGCTAGTGTTAAATAGAACACTAGCTGGCGCTGCCGTTTTTGGAAATAACAGCACCCTATAGGAGAATTATAAAACATAATTTTTCTGCACAGCCGATAGGAGAAGAAAAGTTACCTCACCTGTTCATATACCCCGCCAAAGGTACAGGTGATTTTTTGAGTAAAAAAGTAGAACAAACTGGCAGGCTGATTCATCACTAACGCCAGGTAGCGACAGATGAGCGTCTGTAGCAGGCATTTTCAGAGCGCCCGCTAGTAGTCACTGTGCTCGGCCGTGGGTCCCTAGTTCATAGCGACTCAGTCGCTGTGCAGCAATGGTCAATACATTGTCATGAGTCGCTATTTGACAAGTACAGCACTGTATGGGAGCGCATGTTAGCCACTGGTCAGTGCGACAGACTCACAACATATTCATTATAAAAACATCCTCACAAAACTATGGCGCTGAAAAATGCTTCTTTGAAGCCCAGAGCGCTGGAGGCTGTGTGTTTAAAGTCAGTTTTTCAGCATGTATCCACTAGTAACAAAGCGATGGAACTACATTGTAATAACATTGTAACATGAACACTTTAATGCCAGACCTGTAATGTCATTTCTGCAGAAATATATAAAAAATGACAAATTTGTGAAAAAAGTGCTTTTTCAATGCCAGAAGAGGTCACAACATTATTTGAGATTTAAAAAAAAACAAAAAAACAAAAACCCCGTTTAAAGAGAAGTATCGTCCATTGAAATGTATGGGAGAGTGACAGGTAGCGAGAGGTCATACCTGGCGCTGTGCAAGGCTGAACGCCGGCGCTGTTTGCTGAGGCTGTGATAATGATGAATCGGACATTACATGGCGTTATCCCAGTCGCTCAACAGATTCTGCTTGATAAAAGTGTAATTGCGTGCCGTGTCCGGCGTTCACCTGTCGCTACCTCTCATTAACAAGGCACTACCTGACTCTATCCCTTCACAAATAAGGCCCTATTTCTTTTTGCACTTATTTGTGTGTTAAAAATTAAAAGCTCACTGGGATTCAGGTTGCAATCCACATAGAGAAGCACACTGGTTTCGCGAAATAATTAGCATGATATCCATCGACTGCACTTTCCCCTCTTACCTTTTCCAAAGTTTTGCCAGATGGTTTATGGATTGCCATCCAAAAAGTCTTTTTCAGGTTGAGCTACACATTCTCTATTAGACAAATATTTATTAGGTTTTGAATCAGTAAACTTTTCTTAAAATATCTGACAAGCAAATAAATATAGGAGGTATTGACTCCATTTTCCTGGTGTGAGCAAACCATGTATCTATTCACACCTGCTGACTAAGGGCATGATTTATCAAGCGCTATCTGCCAATTTATGCCATATTGGTGCAAAATAGAATAGTGCAAAATATAATTTATATTTCTTTTAGCATGTTTCTGAACCGCTAATGTTTTAGTAAATTAGTTTTATGCAGTGTAACATCATGCACCATTGTAGAAAAAAATATATAAATTGTATTTTGCACCACTCTAATTTGAACTAATGTGGTATAGTCTGGCAGACAGTGATAGATCAGGCCCTAAGTAGTAGTAAGTCACACAAGCCGCTGTACCATTTTTGTTGCAATGTACTTAATTTATATTTCTACATCAATGTTCTCTCATTTCAGTGGACCATGGGGGCAATTCAGAGCCAGAGGATAAAACTCTATTCTTTTTTAGAAAGGGAAAACTGCCATTCACTTCCATTGTCTACCTTGGGGCTGATTCAGCAACCAGATGAAAATTTTCACCTGGCTTGGCAGATTTCCTTTCTCATCTGGCTCTGAATCAACCCTTATGCTTTGACCAATAACAGGCACATTACTGTTCAATGTTATTCTAAAGCAGGGGTCTCCAACCAGTGGTAAGGGTACTACAGGTGGTAGCCATCAAGGTAGCAATGTACCAATATAAACTTTAAGGAAGTAAAGCACACCAAATTCACTTATATGCCAAAAAAGAATTTTATATATTTATCAGAAAAGAACAAATATTTACACTTCTATACACTAAAACAATGGTGACAATATCTAGGTATAGACAACAGCCATAGAGAAAAATGCTTTAGGTATATATATCTCACAAAAGGATACAGTGTCCAAACACTGCCGCGTATGTTGTTCTGGGGAGGCTGTATGCACCGAGACACTAGGGAGTATAAATGTAAATTAACCTTAACAGTAACTGGTGTTTTAACCGACTATGACAAAGGTAAAAATGTTACCTCAATATATACAAGTCTGGTGCCAATGCAGTAGTCTCCAGCAAGCAAATATATATATAGTGCTTAGGGGAAGTATAATCATGACGCTCAGTCATAATCGCGATAAGCAAATACCGACGTTTCACGGCACACGGACGTTTCATGAGGGTCGCTACCCTGATGAAACGGCCGTGTGCCGTGAAACGTCGGTATTAGTATATAAGCGATCATTCTTGTCACATAGGTTCTGTTTTTTCTATGCTACTGTCATTTCATGTATATTTGCTTTTTGGTCTTAACCACTTTGGAAACTCAGACATTCAACCCTGTATGTGCATACTCGTTGCATACAGCCTCCCCAGAACAACATACTCGGCAGTGTTTGGACACTGTATCCTTTTGTGAGATATATATACCTAAAGCATTTTTCTCTATGGCTATTGTCTATACCTAGATATTGTCACCATTGTTTTAGTGTATAGAAGTGTAAATATTCGTTCTTTTCTGATAAATATATAAAATTCTTTTTTGGCATATAAGTGAATTTGGTGTGCTTTACTTCCTTAAAGTTTATATTGGTACATTGATTAGGATAGGGACCATATGGGGAATTGGTCCCAAAGGAAGCAGCACCCTTGCTAAGCATTTGATTGTACGCATTATTTATCAATTCTTGGTGTGCCGACCTATTTAGTAACTTACCCATCAAGGTAGCAAAAATACAATTCTGTGAATACTCACCTGTAGAATTGGTATTATAAGTATACAGTACGTCCTGCTCCAAATAGAATACTTACACTTGGGTTATACTCCGCCAGATGGTGCTGGACTGCAGAGACATTGAAAACAGGCTCCTCCCGGCCCCTCAAATACCCAGGGACCTCCCACAATCCCCAGCATTGAAAAGCAGTTAACGAGAAGCAGGGAGAATTAAAACAACCCAAAAAGGTAACTATAACAATGATGATCACCATACAGGGGATCCAAGATAATGCAACCAAGGGTGGGGTGGAGCAGGACGTACTGTATACTTATAATACCAATTCTACAGGTGAGTATTCACAGAATTGTATTATTCTTAGTATACAGTACGTCCTGCTCCAAATAGAATACTTACACTTGGGACATCCAATAGCAGTGTCCATAAAGTAGGGTGGGATCCCCAAAAAGGTAACAGCAGATCGTTTAAATCACTGCCGCCTGCAAAACCTTGCGGCCAAAAACAGCATCACCTGACGCCCTAACATCACCCTTGTAAAACTTGGAAAACGCATGAACAGAAGACCAAGTAGCGGCCTTGCAAACTTGTTCAACAGAAGCCTGGCCTGCTGAAAATCCCAAGAGGCACCAATAGCACGAGTAGAATGAGCAGTAAGACGGAAGGGAGGACTCTTCCCCTTAGCAGAGTAGGCCTGAATCACAGCCTGACGGATCCATTTGCTAATAGTAGACTTGGCAGGAGCCAAACCCTTCCTAGGACCAGAAGGGACCACAAAAAGAGCATCGGTTTTTCTGAAAGGTGCAGCAGCCACCAGATAGTATTTCAGACACCTAACCACATCCAAAGAGTGCAAAACCCTCTCCTTAGCATTACTAGGATTAGGGCACAATGAAGGAAGAACAATGTCCTGATTCAAATGAAAAGCAGACACTACCTTAGGCAGAAAATCTGGCTTAAAGCGGAACACCACCTTGTCCTGGTGTCTCTCATAGTAGGGGGGCTGAATGGAAAGCACCGCCAACTCAGACACACGCCTAACAGAAGTGATAGCCACCAAAAAGACAACTTTGAGAGTAAGAATGACCAGGGCAGCATCCTGCAGAGGTTCAAAGGGAGCACCCTGCAAGGCTGACAAAACCAAGTTCAAATCCCAAACAGGCACCATGGGCTTACGTGGGGAACGCACATGAGACACCCCCTGGAAAAAGGACCTGATCAGAGAATGCTGAGCAAAGGACTTCTGGAAGAAAACAGACAGGGCAGAAACCTGACCCTTCAGAGTACTGAGTTGGAGCCCCATCTCCAACCCATGCTGCAGGAACTCCAGAATCCTGGGAATAGAGAACACACGACAGGGAAGAGACTTAGACTCACACCAGTCAATGTAGGCATGGCAAACCCTGTAATAAATGGAAGAGGAAGACTTTTTTTTTAGCCTTTATCATGGTATCAACAACCCCTTCTCCATCAAATGGAGATTTCAGCAGCCAGGCCGTCAAGGCCAGAGTTTGTAAATTGGGATGGCATAAGTGAGCAGATCTGGCACCCTGGGCAGAACGTACTGATCTAATGCCAGCTGCACCACGTCTGCGAACCACACTCTTCTTGGCCACCTGGGAGCCACCAGAATTGCTGGCACCCCTTCCAGAGCAATCTTGCGCAGGGGGAATGGAGGAAAGACATACAGGAGCTGAAAGTCCTGCCATGACATTGCTAGGGCATCCGTGGTCAAGGTCAGAGGATCCTGGGACAGGAAGACAAAGGCTGGGAGCTTGTGATTGTGACGGGACTCAAACAGATCCACATCTGGTTGATCCCAATGGTGACACAGGGATTGGAAAACCCTGTTGCAGAGGGACCATTCTCCTTGGCGAGATGTCCCCCTGCTCAGAGAATCTGCCAGGAGATTTTCCGCCCCCGGAATGTACACAGCTGATATGCAGGGGACATTGGCCTCCGCCCAGGTCAGGATCAGAGACACTTCCTGGAGGGCCCTCTTGCTCCGGGTCCCTCCCTGATGATTGATGTAGGCAACTGCCGTCTGGTTGTCTGAGCGCACCTGAACAGGCAGGCCCCGAAGGTGATGAGTCAACTGAGCCAGAACCAACCTGATCGCCCGCAGCTCCAAGACGTTGATAGGTGTGTGGTCCTCCTGAGGTCCCTACCTCCCCTGGAACCGCAGGGACTTCCAGAAACCCCCCATCCCGACAGACTGGCATCCGTGGTGAACGTCTCCCAGGAGGGGGCCAGAAAGGATCTGCCCCTCCAACAGGTTCCTGCCACCACGTCCAGCCACCACGAGAGGGACCGTCTGATCAGGGGGGAAAGAGCACAGACCCGGTCCAGGGAGGCTGGGTCCTTGTCCCATATTGACAGGAGGTGAAGTTGCAGAGGCCTCATGTGGAACTGAGCATAAGGCACCGCCTCGAAGCACGCCACCATCAGGCCCACCAGTTGCATTCCCTGCCTGATGGAGGAATGATGACAAGATAATAGGGACTGGACCTGCGCAAGCAGACCGTCCACCTTCTGTTGAGGAAGAAAAATCCTTGCTTGAACTGTATCCAGAATTAGGGGGACAGAGAGGACTTGGGGTGATTGATCACCCATCCAAATGACTCCAGTGTGGACACCACCATCTGAGTATCCAATTCTGCCTGATGTAGAGATTGGGAGGAGATGAGAATGTCGTCCAGATAAGGCAGCACGTGGATGCCCTGAAACCTGATCAGAGACATCACCCCTGACAGCACCTTGGTGAACACCCTGGGAGCTGAAGTGAGACCAAAGGGCAATGACGCAAATTAGTAGTGCTGATCCTCCAGAGCGAACCTGAGGAACCTCTGATGACCTGGGAATACAGAAATATGAAGGCAAGCATCTTTGATGTCCACCGAGGTCATGAAATCCCCTGGGCGCAGGGAACTGATGGCAGAGCGCAGAGTTTCCATGCGAAAGCGCCTGCTCCTGACAAATTTGTTGAGGATCTTCAAGTCCAAGATGGGCCTGACTGACCCATCTTTTTTGGGCACTGTGAAGAGATTGGAATAGAATCCCTTGCCTATTTCTCTTAAAGGGACCTTGCAGATGACCCCCAGCTCCAGGAGGCTTTGCACTGCCTGCACTAGATACTGAGCTGACACAGGGTCCTGAGGAATCTGGGATCTGATGAATCTTGGGGGGTCGGGCAGCAAACTCTATCTTGTAACCGCTACCTCCTGAATCCACCGGTCTGAGACATGAAGCCTCCAGACGTGAGCAAAGTGCTGAAGCCGTCCCCCCACCCGGATGGGCGAGGGCGCCCCATCATGCCTGAGGGGGCTTGGGAGAGGACTTAAGCTTAGGGCCCCAAGAGGAGGCAGGGCGTCCACGTCCTCTGCCCCTACCCCAGAAGTCTCCCTGGGCCCCAGTAAAGGAAACCCCCCCTCCCCTGTCTAGTACCATGGTAGGGGGAGGAAAAGGAGCCCTGACCCTGAAAGGGACGAGACTGCTGCCTGCACTGGGGTAACCTGCTTCCCTTAGCAAAAAGGTCCAGGCGGTCCCCAAACAGGCATAGTCCTTTGAATGGAAAACCCATGAGGGCCTTTTTGGCAGCGCTGTCAGCCGCCCACTGGCGCAGCCAAACCAAGCGGCGTATAGCCACCACAAGGGCAGATGTTCTGGCACACATTCTAATGGTGTCATCCAAGGCAGAGAGGACAAAATTTACAAAAACATCACAGCTAGAGAGTGCATTAAACACGTCAGCAGGCAAATCATCAGGGGCACCATCAAGGACACTTCTGATCAGGGTCCTAATAGCCACAGTCGTAATGGCCGAGGCACAGATCGGGCGCAGCGCCGTCCCCACACATGCAAATGCATGGGACGCCAGCTGGTCAATGCGCCGGTCCTCAGCATCCCGCAGGGTAGTAGAATCAGGGGAGTGCATGAAAGAGGTGTTAGATATCCCTAGGACCGGGGCATCCACCTCGGGAGGGGATGACCAACACTTTACCACATCAGCAGGAAAGGGATATTTTCTGTCCCAACACTTAGGTACACCGGGAAGTCTACTGGGACGTTCCCATTCCTTGAGCACGAGATTATTGAAATGAGTTTGCTCGGGAAATTCCAAACGTGACTTAGCAGTGTGAAACAGCTCACCCCTTTGCCTAGGAGCCGCAACAGGGGGAGAAATGGACAAAACCTCAAATATCTGGGCCAGCAATCTGTCAGTATCATCCGGGGCCCAGGGGTCAGAGCCATGGGACTCTTATCCGATGACCCCGAGTCGGAGAATAGCTCCTCTTCGTCCGAAGGGGTATAGCCAAATAAATAGGGAAAAGAGTGACATCAGGCGTTAAGTGCCGCTTTTTTGCAGTGGCCTTACGCGCCAAGGTATTAGCAATTAACTTCTCAACACTAGCCAGTCTAGAAGACACGTCAGGCTGAGAATCCCCACTTGTATGCAAGTCAGTGGGGGTGAGATGTAAGCTTGGGGGAGTAGGAGAAGTGAAACGAGGCGCAGGCCCAGCCACAGGAAGGCCGGATTGCAGTGCAAGTACCTGTTGGGCACAAGGTACACAGACCCGCGCATTGTCAGGGCAAATAGGGGACACCCCACAAGCTACACACAGCCGGACTTGTCCCGAAGGAACCCCGGTCACATTATCCTGAGATGCCTCCATATGGTGATTATAGCAGGACAATAGGCCGATAGGGATTAACACTATAAAGCAACCCTGGATGCCCCAATAACCCGCTAGGGAAGTGGGAGTAATTACACTAGGCCTCACAAGTTAACCAACTAATAGAGGGCCGGGAGAGGCCAATGGATTAACCCGTCTGAAAGACAAAATAAAAAAGGGGGCCGTAAGCAAATATTCAATAACGGATGAAAATAAAGCCGCCCGCGAGGGCACCTACGGACCGCGGTAGGTAGAAACCATCACGCAGAGGCCAGCAAGCAGACAAGATGGCGTCAGTATACCTCGAGGGGCGGGCCCGCACAAGTAATGACGCGGAACGCGCCAGATAGAGGCCCCCGCCCCCCGAAGAGCGCGAAGCCAACAACCTGACAAGCAGCCAATGACGGTGCGCCAGCGTCTGAGGTAACGCCACCGCCAAGCGCAGAACACTGAAGAAAACGTGCGCGGCAGCAAATATAAAAATAAAAAGTACTGCAAGTCAGCGCAGCGGCTGACACAAGGCAAAGTAAGAGGCAAATCCAATAATGCTATGCATATATATACACACGTACACAACCCCCCCCTTTTTCCCGAATGCTACAGGGAGAATGAGGGAGGACAGCAGCCATTTAAGATAGGGCCCACCGATAGACAGGGGCAAGGGGCATAGTGCCGGAGGGGCATCCCATAGAGGCTCACCATAAGCCTATTCCGCCTACCCTTTGGTGGGGGATTGCAGTGGAGCAGCGCTCCTAAAGCACCTAGCAGTGGTGCTGCCTACCATCACCCGACCAGCGCAGCCAAGGCTGGGAGGCACATAACAAATGGAACGGGTGGGAATAGTCCTACAGGGCCGCAGGCTAATAGCCCCGCTCACCTGCGAGAAGAGAGAGCCATATTCTTGATCTTCGCGGTCCAGACTGCAGAGATATTGTGGGAGGTCCCTGGGTTTTTGAGGGGCCGGAAGGAGTCTGTTTTCAATGTCTCTGCAATCCAGCGCCATCTGGCGGAGTATAACCCAAGTGTAAGTATTCTATTTGGAGCAGGACGTACTGTATACTAAGAATATGATCTGTACACCAACCTGATTTGCTGCTATCTATAGTTTACTCAAGCGTGGTTTGCTCCATAAACACAACGTGCTCCAATTGGTATAAATATTTATGTGCATTTTATGGTTGGTCGGTTGTATTGTGTTTTGGATGTGTGTAATATTAATTATATGCATAAGCATAAAATACTTCAATCCAGTTCTTCCCATTGTGACCTACAGCCCCGTTGCCCATCACTGCAAACTTTTGGGAGCTAGTGTTAAATGAAACATTAGTTAGTGGATGCACCGGTGCTGCCACTTTTTTTTTCTTCATTTGCAGTAATACAGCCTTACATTTAGTTAGGCTGCTTGAAAATCCAAGGTACAGTATGTAAGCCATTGGTCCCGGTGGGCTAGAATCATATGTAATATTATTCTGAAATGGATGTACAGTATTTTTCCAACTGACATTATTTGTCAACTGTGTGTAGATATTTGTTACATTACATTTAAAGTTGGAGATTTTCATTTAATTTTAACTTCTATGGAAGCCACACAATAAATCAAAAATTAATGGGTTGGCATAGGCCTTCCTCAAGAGCGATGGCTCAGTTTGTGTCACAGATAATGGAGGGGACAACAACGATTGCCCACAAGGTGGGCACCAAAAACTACTAACAAAATCCTGCTTTGCTCTGGTGGCATGGAATCTAAGGGCAACCCAGGCTTCACCAACCCTCCCCCCCCCCCCCACAGGAAGGAAGGTAGGAAGCAGTAGTCTCCCAGCAAGACAGTAGGTGTTTCCACAAGAACAAAAACTACTAACAAAATCCTGCTTTTTTCTGGTGGCATGGAATCTAAGGGCAACCCAGGCTTCACCAAACCCCCCCCCCCCCCCCCACAGGAAGACAGTAGTCTCCCAGATAGAGTATCTAGAGTAGCAGGATTGGCTCTGTCCTAGTCAGCTGACGAGCACAAATCACTAGCCTGCTCTCCCCGAGTCGGCTTACAAGCGCACATGACTAGCCTGCTCTCCCCAAGTCAGCTGACAGACACACATGGTTTGGCTGTTTTCCTCTAGTCAGAGGACCAGCACACCAGAATGGCCCGCACATGTGTAATGTCACTAGGGGGGAGGATCGCATATGCTGTAAGGTCAGGTTTCCGAGACTTACGTCAGTGTAGAAAAAAATGGCGAGTGCGCTGGCAGTAAGACAGTTTGTAGAAAACAGTAACATGAGGTTCAAAAGGAGCTCACCTACAACAGTGCCACTCTTACTGATACATGTCCTGTTCTAAAAGGGAACCCACAATGAAATTCCCAAGTTAGGATTTCTGAGTAAATGTTGTCTTAAGAATAAAAGTTTAAAAATGAACTTCGGACAGTATGTTGTCACCAACCAAGTTTTGCTGCAATTGATCCTCAAAAATGAATGTTTTGACCAGAGTTCCCGAGTTCTGCAATATTACTGTTCCCTCTACATGGCACAATGCCATTACAAGATTCTGGAAGCTTCATGTTTGGCCCACAGGGTCTGTAACCTACCATGTAATTTGCCACCCATAAGCTCCTGATACATGTCTGCATCATGTGTTAATCACATATTTTGCTTGAAGTTCATTTAACTAAACTAACAAAAGGACATAAAATTATGGTATGGTTTGAAATGTATATTTTGTCTTCGCGTCTACACTTTTATTTCATCCACAACACACATATTTTCTTCATCAATACAAAGAACCTGCTACTAAAAAAAAAAACACAAGTGGCCTCAGGCTTTCTAAATCACTGATTACAGCTGGGGCATTGTGACAGTGATGAAACAAAAATAGTCACAGCCATCTGCAACTGTTGTTGAAAACTGCTGCTCAGCAATTCCTTTGTCTACCTGAAAAGTTCCATAATTATAAGGATTAGCAGGGGCTGCTGTGACTTTCTTCATGTAGCTTTTACAAGTAAACCAAACCAGGGTGACTAAGCTAGCTTAAACTATACAGATCTCTATAGCATGGAAAATAAAAAAAAATCATGGAGCTAGTCTTTGCAACCATATATCAAATACATTTGGTTGTTTCAAAGTATTTATACATACATATAAAATTATTTGTAAATTCGATCCTGTATAGAAGTGTAACATTCAAATGTTCTTCAAATGTAAGCCAATGGTGTGTACAAAAAGTAGAAATAAAAAATATAGAAATAAAAATATGTTTCTTTGTTAGGTAAAGATAAAAACATGGCTTGATGCTCAAGTAGGCATGAATGTTAGGGAAAAGTTGAATACTACCAAATACAGTATTTAACAAAACCATGTATAGGTTCACACATATATATGCTTTTACATACAAGTGTATTTTGTAATGACAGTTATATTGTATAATCATTTATAAACATATATTTTATGTTGGGAAGGGGGGGGGGGTAACATCTCTAACCAACTTGTTTTACCAGCCATGAAAAGTCAGTGATTAGCAAATGACACTAGCACCACCTAGCTTACAACAGAAAGCACTGATAAATCTTTTGCATGGGGGTTCTACATCCACAAAGTAAAACATACTTTGCTTCATAAACAAAAAATAAAAGAGCAAAAAAATCCACCAAAGATTGAAACACAGAATTCTGGGGCGCATGCTCGCTGACCCCTCTTTCTCGGAAACCAGGAGGTTTCTGAGCAGTGGTAAGTGCCTGCTTTTTATCTTGGGTTTACAGCCAGTGGATGTTTTTACTGGCATTAAGTGAAAGTTACAAGAGCACATCGGAACAAGCACCCGGCATTAAGTGAAAGTTACAGGAGCACATCGGACCAAGCACCCACAATCTGGGTCCTAGCAAAACTATCCTAGTCCTAGCAAAACTATCCAAAAGGTACTTCCCAGTGGGGGAGGAATGCTAGGGATATTAGATTAAAAGATTAAAAATGACCTTCTATTTTTAGTCTGTGTCTGAAATTACTGCCAGGTAGATGGCCCCTCGATATTATGTTGAACAGATATATATATATTTTTTTCTCCTTAGCAGAAACAGGTGTGTGTCTGATATAATGTCTTCTAAATAATCTGTTACTGTATAGAGTTGACTTGCTGACCTGTGGATTACCGATTTTATTATTTCTGAAATTGGACTTTTACTTAAACAACCTTGAGCCATTTAAGACTTAAAGGGAACCAAAACTCACATTTTTAACTAGCATACCCTGAATTGCTTCCCCCATGAAGATCACATTTTGCCAATTTTCACTGCTCCTGCTTCAATCTAATCCCAGATAATGCCGCTTGTTTTAGCTGCAAAGCTCCACCTCCTCCATTCTTTGTCACTATTGTGTGTGGCAATTATGTAATTGCCACACCAATATAATGACTGATCTCCTGCCATTATACAAAGAGGAACAGAAAAAAAGTGTTCCAGGGCTATTTGAAAAGCAAAAATATCAATTTCTAGTTCCACGCACTAAGAAGGGAAGTATTGGCAGGGGATTTGGCCAAATTTATTTCACAAGTTCTGAGGGTTTTGGTCCGCTTTAACAACCAAATAGGTTATGTGAGGTGGGCTACATGGCAGTAAAATAGTGACTATAAACTATTTCTGTTAATAAGCCCTAACCGCATTGTATATTAATATAATAACTGGTACAATACACAACAATGAATATAGTTTTCAAAAAGCTATTCACTACCAACACACAAGTCAATATAATTTATAGAAAACATTTATAGAAAACATGGCTTTTATAGACTTGTGACAAATCTGCCATCCTCCTACCATTGTGTTGTCAGTAGACTGCAATATAAGTTACCCTCTGCTATGTTAATCTTCAGTAGAAGGGTGATTAATTAAGTCCCATTTAACTAACATAACAGCGTCCCTGGTATAAATTATTAAATGAAATGTTTAAAAACATGTCCCAACTTCCAAGGAATGTAGCAATTTCTGTCACTGTGTCCCATCAGATAAAATTCATTAGCCAAAATATTATCTGTTCCAGAATGAAATACACAAACCATAAAATCTCCTTATTACACCTCATAAAAAAATGTAACAACCTTCATATTTGTATTCTGTAAGTCAATGTCCAGCATGTCCTCAGGAGGCCTTGTCAACACAAATTTTAGTAGGAAGAAAGAAGAGAATACATGAAAGGTTCCTCTCTAGCAAACCAATGAGATGTCTGATTTCATTGTATGCTATGTACCAGCAAATTTATAGATAAAGAAACGAGGTCTTCTTAAGAAGACAGATACAATATCTAGAATAAGTAATTATTTAAATCAGACCAGAAGTCAGCTGAAAAATGTTTTAAACATTTCCCAAACTCAAATTAAAAAAATAACGACTCACCTGGACCCATACTGGAACATGTTGTGTTCCAGGTGCAGAGAGGGATCAAGATTGCGGATGCCTACCTGTACATTAACAGTGACAAAAAGGAGAAATCGTACCTTTCTCCTCTTTCCCCCCGGAGAATTCCACTGCTTTGATTGGCCGCCGTGGTCACGTTTGGTAAGAGAACTCACACAAAAATTCACTCCAAAAAAGTAAACTTGTTTGATTCAGTGGCTGTTAATTCAGGGGGCTTTTTCTGTGCAGCCACATCTTGCCAGCTAAAAGCTGGCGAGACACGTCCACCGTCATGCATTTTTTCCTTGAAATCTCATCAGGCACTTTGCGCGGCCCCCGATCTCGATCCTGTGCAGTGCCCATGAAAGGGATGCAATGGGGCCGCCTGATATCCCGCAAGACTTTGCTAAGCGACGTTTGACTTTGAAGAGCACGGCTAAAGACGTGCAGTCAATAACCGATGGCTAAGCCAGCGTAGGGGGGGCAGCGATCAGGCCCTGAAGCAGCAGGATGCCAAAGCAACAGACAGCGGCAATATCCAAGGGGTAAGTAGGGGCCTATGGGGGGGGAGGGGGGGAATCGGCCCCTTATTTTTGATCTGATGTTCCTCTTAAAAAAATACTTATTGTAAAAAAAAACAAAAACAATGGGCAGCTGTCATTTTCATTGATCAAAATCATGCTGGCTAAAACTTTTACAACTCACTGACAGTGATTCACTAAACTGTCATGCTAAACTGTCTTGTAATTTGAAAATCCTTGTATGGAGGTGAGAATTGTCTCCAAGCTTTCTCAAAAGTTTTTTGCACAGGCAGTGAGATCTGGAACGAGAATTCCTGCTTGAGAGTTGCATCTCACACCCAGCCAAGTTTTTGGTGAAATAGTGCCTCTTGAGTGATTGCTTCATCACTCAGGGCATTATTCATGAAGGGATAGCGACAGGTAGTGCGTGTTAAGTGGCAGGTAGCGGCAGGTGAACGACGGACACAGCACACAATTCCACATTTATGAAGCCGAATCTGGTGAGCGACTGGAACAACGCCATGTAGCGTACGATTCATAATTATCCCAGGCTCAACGTACAGTGCCGGCGTTCAGCCTAGCAGAGCGCCATGTCTTACCTCTCACTACCTGGCGCTCTCCTATACATTTCTATGGAAGATTCTTAAATCCCTTTCCTGATCCTATTTTTCATTTTTTTTAATCAAATATTTTTTTTTTTATCCTGGCCCACAAAATGTATTTTTTGTACATTTTTTATTGGATATTTATGCATAAATGTATATTCATGTCTGCCACTAAAGTGTTAATGTCACACTTCTCCTACAATGTCATTCCGTACTTTTTCGCTTGCTTACTGATGTTAATGTCTTTAAAAATGCACTTTAGTTTAATCTCTTTTATTGAATTTTCAAACATGAGATATAACAGTACAAGAATAAAAGGTACAGTCAGATAGACAGAGAGTCATTTCGGGCCCCCATCCCGCCCCAGCTGGAATAGCGTCAGTTCCCCTCACCGTCCACTAACCCCCAATGCATAGCACTCACATCTGACAATATACCGTTTTTGCATCTCTTAGTCCCCTTGGAGAGCCGCTGCATTACCGAGTGCGGTTTAACCAGAAGTTCATCTGTAGTGCGGCCAAGACCACCCTGTGCCATAGCGGATATGTAAGGGAGGCCCCCCAGGCCGCACCGCGCTGGGCCACCCCCCCCCGCCCCGAGCGTGGAAGCGCCCCACTCGGGGGGGAAACGCATGGAGAGTTCACAATATGTAGCCCGAGTAAAGGGCCCAAGATTCGCCCCCTGGGTGCCCCCGGGGTGGACGGAGGGCCCGAAGTGTGCGCGCCCCAAGAGAGGCCCCCCCAGGAACAAGTTGAGACAAGAGGGAGGCCAGTGAGAACGGTCCAAGTCAGGCCGGGGGGAGGGGGGAGCCCGTTACATAAAGAGAGACTGCAAAAAGAAGATAAGAGGAATAGAGATTGAAGAGAGAGGAGGGGAGAGGGGGGGGAAGGCAGGGGCAATGGGGAGAGGGAAAGTAGCACACAGGGAGGGGAGGTATGAGTGTAGTCAGGGGAGCCCCGTAGCATCGGCATGCTGGCATACACACTAGGAAAGCGCCTCATGTATCGGGCCTCGTCCGGGAGGCTTCTCATCCACGACCAACATCCATCCCCACGAAGGCCTTTGCCACATCCGACTCCCTGAACCTAATCCAGTTCATCCAGGTTGTCCAATGTGAATCCGTTTCCTCTCTATACTCTATCAGTTCTTCCATTCTAAGTATGTGGTCCATTTCAGCAAACCATTCTGCTATACTTGGGAGAAGGGGGGATTTCCAGTGAGTGGGGATGATTGATCTCGCTGCTGTAAGGAAGTAATTGACTTCTTTCTTCGCATTGGCTATGGAGCCAGGGATCAAGGAGAGCAGAGCTGGGTTGTTCAACACCACAGAGCCCTCTACCTCTGTATGAATCTTGAAGACTGTGTCCAAGAGCTTCCGGATTGGAGGACACTCCCACCAGATATGTAAGATCCCTCCCCGGGATGCCCCACATCTCCAGCAGGCGTCCGACCTCCCAGATGAGTACGACGCAATATATGTTGGGCATCTATACCACTGCGTGAGCTGCGCTGGCCCCAACAATCTTATGTGTCAGTGCGAAGATCTTCCGAGTGTCCTGTAATCGCTCTCCCCAGGTCTCTTTCCCACTTGGACATGAAATCCAGTTCCGATGTGTGTCTGGAAGCCACTAGTAGACTATAGAATGTCGATATCACGTGTTCCAGTGGTTGAGCCTGCGTGAGGCATTCCTCCAAAGGCATCAGGGGGAGGGATGCTCTTACAAAGCGCCCCCCTGTAGTAAGAAACGCTTCAAGCTGCCAGTGGTGTAACCAAGATAAATGAGCACCTACGTTTTGCTCCCTCATTTCTGTTAGGCATGGCAGTCTTCCCCTCATCAGTACGTCCCTCAATCTAACCTCTTTCGCCTCTCTCCAGATCAAGAATCGGGGAGTGTTCTGTCCTGGCATGAATTCCGGGTTGTTAAACACTGGGGTCAGGGGGCCTGGCCTACTCACCAGTTCTTCCTGTCGCTGCAGACTGTCCCAGCTGGAAATAAAATGCTGGATCAAGTAGGGAAACTCTTTTCTGTTTGCACAGGAGCACAGGTTATATCCCAGGAGATCCTATTCCAAATGGACCCAGAGCTTGTCCTCTTTCCTGTATTTCCAGTCCGCCATCCTCGTGATGACAGCCGCAGCATGGTAGAGTCTTAGGTCCGGAGCCCCAGTTCCGCCTTCCGCCAAGCTAATATATTGAATCTGATACGTGGCTTCCACGCACCCCAGAAGAATTTCAGGAATGTCACTTGAATGTTTTTGAAAAAGTGTCGGGGAAGTCTGATCGGAATTGTTTGAAAAAGGTATAGGAACCGGGGGAGTATATCCATCTTCAGGATGTTTATCCTTCCGAACCACGAATATCGTTCTCTATCGTATTTCGCAAGATCCTGGTTGGTTTTAGTCTGTAGTGCCTTGAAGTTCAGTTCGTAGAGGTTGTTTAAGTCGGACGGTATGAGGGTACCCAGGTATTTTATTGCGGAGGGCTGCCATTTGAAAGGGAAGCTGCTCCGAAACCTATCCACTAGGGTCTGAGGCCGAGTAATGTTTAGCGCCTCTGACTTTGCGTAATTGATACGAAAATTGGACAATTGACCAAAGCGCTCAGACTCCCTAAGCGCCGCCGGGTAAGATATCGCCGGGGAGGTCAAGTGGAGGAGCAGGTCATCTGCAAAAATTGAGGCTTTATATTGTCCCCCCCCACACTAAATTTCCTTAACATCTGGGTTGTTCCTCAAAGCAATCGCCAGATGTTCCATTGTGAGTATATATAGCAAGGGTGAAAGAGGACAGCCCTGACGAGTACCGTTGGTGATTGTGAAAGAACTTGATAGTACACCGTTGACTCTCACGGGGGCTGAGAGGTTCTGATATAGTGCCAAGATCTTGGAGATGATATCGGGGCCCATACCAATCTGGGAGAGGGTTGCTTTGAGAAATCACCAGCTTACCCTATCAAACGCCTTCTCGGCGTCGCAGGATAGGATGCATGCTGGGGTGTTAGTCTTGTGGACATAAGCGATGAGGTCCAGTAATTTATTAGTGTTGTCCCTGGGTTCGCGACCAGGGATGAATCCTACTTGGTCCAAATGTATTAATTGAGGAATCAGTGGTTTGATTCTAGTGGCTATTACTTTTGCATATAGCTTTAGGTCTACATTTAGTAAAGAAATAGGCCTGTAACTGCCGCATGCCGAGGGTTCTTTACCCGGCTTGGGGATCACTCTAACTGTGGTTTCCAGAGCCTGCCTCGGAAATGGATTGTCTGCCCCTATGTGATTGAAGGCTCTCACCATCCAAGGAGCAAGCTGCATGGCCAAAGTCTTGAAGAAACGCAGGGTGAAACCGTCCGGCCCCGCAGGAGCTTCCTTGATGGCTTTCAGGATCTCATGTTCTGTGAAAGACACCTCCAGGTCCGCCGAGGAGTCCTCTGAGATTGTTGGGAGTGGGGTCTCCGCTATGTATTCATTTATATTTGCCTGCAACGCCGTGGCTGAGGCTTGGGTGAGGTCTGGTTGGAGATTATACAAGCTGCTGTAAAAGCTTCTGAACACCTCTGGAAATTTGGATGGGTCTGTGATGGTCTTCCCTTTCCCCGAGTTGATACTTGGAATGAATGTTGCTCCCGTCCTGCAATGGAGCGACCCGGCCAGGAGCCTTCCGCATTTATTCGCTTGTTCATACATTGAAGCCTGTCGTCTATCTCTGTACCTAAGATGTGCCTGGTCATATATCTTGAGTAACTTGCTTCTGTTGAGCGACAGCTCAGAGAGCAGTTCCGGGGTGGGGCCTTGTCAAATCATTGATAGTTTCCAGCGTCTAAATAACCAACGCCGCCTTCTCGTGTTTCAGCCTGGAGCCATCTTGGATAAATACTCTAAGGACACATTTAAGTGCCTCCCATTGGATGGGCGGTGAGCAGTCATCTCTTTCATGGTCGGCTGTAAAGTTAGTAATCGCTTCTTTGATTTTGTTCATGAACGTCGTGTCCTTCAGCAGGTTATCGTTCAAGTGCCAATTCCAGCTTTTCGGTGCTGCGTTTGGTAGATCAAACGCTACAAAGACCGGCGCGTGGTCCGACCACAGAAAGGGGCTAATGCGTGATTCAGGGTGCCATTGCAAGGCATGATGGCTTAGGAGGATATAGTCAATGCGACTATAAGATTCCTGAATGGGCGAGAAGTACGTATAGTCTTTAGCTTGCCCATGCTCCAGTCTCCATACATCCATCAGCTGCATACCATGGAGTGCCTTCCGTAGGGATTGCAACTTCCCCAATGATATCGCAGACTTTCCGGATGAGGAATCTAAGGAGGGGTTCAATGTGAGGTTGAAGTCTCCCCCAAGAATTAAAATTCCCTCAGCAAACTCCTCAAACCTCTTGAGATACTCCTGGAGTGTCCCAGCCTGATTCGGCATGTACAGATTCGTCACCGTATACTTTTTTTGGTGGATCGCTATCTTAAGGAAAACAAACCTCCCCTCAAGGTCTACAAGATGATGTATCTCTGTGAAGGGCAGGAATTTTCGAATTGCTATAGACGACTTATTTTGCGGGTTGGTACTGTTATACCGGGAGGTAAAGTATCTATGGCGTAGGTTCGGCATTTTAACTCCCGGGAAGTGAGTTTCCTGGAGAAGGAGAATGCTTACTTTTTGCTTGTGTAGGTCATATAAAACCTTGGAGCACTTTGAACATTGAACCCCTTGATGTTCATGGAGCAGATTGTCAGCTTAGCCATATCGCGGAAGAGGTATCAGCCCCGGGATACGCGTGAAACAAAACAGTGATTGTCAGTGCAAAATTCCAGACAGCCTGGGGGGAGGGGTTCGGAGTGTGAGCGAGAGGCGGGGCGAAAGGTAAGGGAGGGTGGGGCCTAGGAAAGGTAGGGAAAGAGGGGTATGATAAAAGAAAGAGGAAAAGAGAGGAGGAGGGTGGAACAGACAGGAGAAGAGAAGAGAAAGAGAAAGTTGCATAGTCGAGGGCATCCCGCAGGGGGAAACCAAACATGCATCCGCTGCTGAATCAGTGTCGCTTCTGGGCGGGGGGGGCCTCAAGGGGCAAGTCCTCATCGGAACTCGCATCCCAGGACCTCGGGGAGGACAGGTTGTTTCTCCAGGGAGTGCTTCCTCTCTCTGCACCAGGGGCATCCCGAGCCCATCCAGTGAGGGCATCCGCTGCCACTGCAAATGACGACTGATTGGGCGCATTGTCAATACCCGCCGCAGCTACAGGGGGCTCTTCCAGGCCCTCTTGGGGGATGAGGCCCGCCCCCTCTCTTCCCTGTCAACTATTGTGTGGGACCCAGGGCTGACAGGAGAGCCCTGCCTGCATGCTATGCGTTTTCTTTGACATAGAGGCAAGCTAGGGTTCTTTCCCTCCGTGTGCAAGGGTTCTGTCAACTGATTCTGGTGATTCACTTTGTGAATGCTCCACGTGAGGGGCGAGGGGTCCTCCGACAGCGCCTCCCGGCTCCCTTCATTCCCCGTATCTCCGCCCGTCTGCTCGCCTGACAGCGGAGGAGCAGGCGAGAGGGCATATTCATCTTTCCCCTGGACGGGCGAAGCTGAGCCGCCGCCGCCACCCGCCGTGTCTCTCACCTCCTCCGGGGGTATCGTCATTGGTCTCCCCGGCCGCTCCGCTCTCTCAGCTGTCAGTCTGCCCCCAGCACAGGCGGAGGCAGACGCTTCTCTGTGCTCCTGCACACAGCTCCTCTCCAAGGCTGCTCATGTTACGGTAGGGGACTCCGGCCTGTCATTCTCCTCTTTTTTTGTCCCGCGCGCGCTCTTCTGCTGCGTCGCCGCCATCTTGCCTGTGCGGCCCTCCTCCTCTGTTCGGC
Organism: Gastrophryne carolinensis; assembly: GCA_027917425.1. Lineage (NCBI taxonomy): Eukaryota > Metazoa > Chordata > Amphibia > Anura > Microhylidae > Gastrophryne > Gastrophryne carolinensis. The sequence continues at coordinate 380,502,419 of CM051237.1, read as the reverse complement.
CCGTAGCTCCAAAATACAGGGCTTCCTGCGCCTGGTCATGAAAAGGGGGATTGCTGAATCTTGCTGTATATGCCTGTTTTTGTGCCATTTTGTGCAGAGCTCCAGAAATGTGCTGGCTACTCCTCCATCGGCTAACCACACCCCCTCTTAAAATACACTTTAATCACACAGCATCCAGCGCTATGAGCTCAAGCCACACCATCTAGAAGGCCTGCGTTCGCTCACGCTTTGATGAATATGGGTTGAGTCGCTGAGATTTGGTCGCACTGAGCGGTCGCTGTGGTTCGCAGCATGCAGCGCTCTACCGTTGATAAATGTGGTATTGGCGTGTGTGACTATAGCACCGATCATTGCTATGCGTACGCTATTTTAATGTTGCGTTTCATAGCGGGATGTTTGGCGTTTCATTACTTTGGTATTATGCGAGGAGGGTCAAAGGTTTAGCTTTCGCTTTCGTTTTGTGCACTTCCGGTTTTACACCTACGAGGATCCACCATGCGCCCCAGGAGACCTGCCAGATGCCTCCCTAGCTCCTCCTCAGGCTCAGATACCCCCCCCACCTGTCCCCCCTGCCACTTCAGTCTCCCCTGCCCCCCCAAAGAAGAAGAGACAGAGGGTGGATCCTCGGGTCAATGGCCAAGTGGTCAAAGTAAGTGTACATGTGCATAGTGTGGTAATGTATTCTGTACTGTTTTTTCCATTATAGCTGCTAAAAAAATATTGTATAATATGTATAAATATTAAAAGCTTTATTGTATGTACAGGCCAAAGTATTAGTTTTTATGTAATCAAATTACTTTTTAGTAATCCAATTTTTTTTAATTTTAATTATTATTTTTAATAATATTTAAAAAAAAATGTTTTATTAATTTTTTAAAACACTCATTTTTTTTTAAATATTAAAATATATTATAGTGTATTTTGTTAACAATTTTGACCTGTTTATTATCATTTTTCATATGAATAGAATTTTATATTTTATTCAATCTTTTTTTTTAGGATTTTTGCATTCGGGAGTACGACTATGCCCTAAGTGCCAAGTGCAGCATAGTGGCGGAGGTGCAAGCCACCGTTTCCCGGCGCTTCAACACAAAACTGACAAGAAGGTCGATTATTCAAAAGTGGTCCGACTTCAAGCGCCGGGACAATGAGGGCGTATACCGGCTCTATGATGCCTACGCATCTGGTAACTTCAACCTACATACATGTCCAAATTAAAGTCATGTGTACACAGTAATGTATTTGAGTGTAATGTACCTTTTTTTTTTGTTTCCTGTCAACAAATAAGCGTGCTCCCTTGGGAGGGGGAAAGGGATCCTCCCCCGCACATGTGTTGTGGGTTCGGATGAGTCTGCGAGGAAGGGTCCCTCTCGTAGATCCCATATTGAGGACCCAGGGGAGGAAGGGGATGACGCCCCAGTGGAGAGTGCTGCTGGGGTGAGGGCAGCATAGAGCCTCAGCTCCTCACAATCGGAGTCGGCTGAGTCCCAAACCCCCTGTGGTCACTCTCAAGTGGGGAGTCCCAGTGGGGAGAAGGCAAGGGACTCCACCACACTCCCTCTAGGATCAGGGAGTGAGAGGGAGGAGGGTGGCCCATCGGGTTTGGGATCTGCTGGGCCCATTGTGAGGAGCGGAGGCTCCACGCCTCCACCTCATAGCCCTCCCTAGGATAACAGCAGCAGCTCATCCCCTGGTGAGTGGATTTATTATTGTGGCTTATTATTTCCATCGGTACCTTGTTGTTACTAAAATATTCCTTTCTACCTATACCTTTTTTACAGGGCATCATAGAGCCGGCACCTCCACCAGCTATGCTGCAGATGAGGCACTGGGGCATAGTTGTGGTAAGAGTTGCTTTAATTATTAAATTAATGTATATGTAAATATGTATTTCAACATATATACAATGTTAAAGGCCCAAATACCTTATATGGTGGTGAGGGGGCCATGTGGCCTATTTCACAGTAGCTGCTCTACTGTTGTACCCCTAAATCCTAATATTATGTGCCTAGAACCTGTGTTAGCCAAAGTTGGTTGGCTTATACAAACACATATACAACCAAGTATATACCCACAAGTATGTTTATATTATCATTCAAAATAATACATGTTGAGGCCTATTAACAACATCAAATACATAGTTCTTATGATTGTTTCCGTTTTGTTTTTTATCATAACAGATGTTTCCACACAGACGGAGCCCGTAATAATTCTCCCCACCCCAGCTCCGGGAACCTCCAGCAGCATGGGCCCAAGCCACAGCTGCGATGGTGAGTACCCTAAATTCACATTCAAACATTGATTACACAAAAATGTCTGTGTCCATTAACATGTAAAAATGTGAACAGTCTGCTGTTTATTATCAGACATGGAGATGCTATATTTGCAAGCCACAGTCATAATTGCATGTAAGCATGCTAGTTTGGTGGCTCTGCTAATGTTACTTGACAAAACATTATACAGGCAGCCGGTGATTATGTTGTTGATTTCTATTACTACTACTATTGTAACTTAAACTAGAAATTGGGTAGGTGAAGGATTTAACATTAAAAAGGGACAGGAGTAATAGAGCAAGACAGGAAGTACAGTCTTCCGCTGCTTAAGTAGGCCCTATTTGGTAAGTTAAGGTAATTTATAATGTTAGACTAGGGTGGATAATATAGAATGGTGGCCCAAATTCGATTATTTTGGCATCTGTTATTTATACAAACTTGCCTCTTGTTTAAGGGCTAAAATAGTTTGGAATAATATTACTTACAACAAACAAACAACCATGTACTGGAACCGCGTGTCTATGGAAACGGAAACAAAGGCGGAGGGGGCGGGCAGAGGCTGAGCCGGAACTGCGGTGTTTAAGTGAGCAGCAAACAGCTGCTCACTGAGTAGGCGCATTGAGAACATTGATGCCCCAAAGAAACCCCCACATAAAATAATTTGTGACACACAGATAAAAATACAATTATAGTACAAATAAGATATTGGTATGAATGGCAGTCTGTACATAAACATATTTTCAACTCTTGGTCTCATTATACATGGCTTCAATATAGTTAGACAGAAACATAGATAACAAACTCATTAAAGGAATATATGTGACACGCTACCGTACTATCCAGAATAACGGACTTATAAGCAAACCATCACTAATCATTTTTTCTCACATACAAAGGATGTACACATACATATACAGTACATAAGATCATATACATACATATATATATTTGTGTACCCCCACACAAGATCACAGCATCACTATCCAAATGGACCAATGCATTAAATCAATTCAACCACATCTTATCCATCAACGCAACCAACCCCAATGCATGTGCAAAACATCAAAACAAAAACCAAACATATACACACATCAAAACCATAAGAAAAACAACAAAATCAAGCATCATAAATCACAAGTATATAATGTGTTTAGTATACAATATATGTATACTACAAAAATTAATTAAGTAAAACGTGCTCCCCTCTGAGCATTCAAACGACTGATGACCAAACATCGGACTCAAAGGATCTCCATTTTCATCCGGAGGCAATTTGTCAAGTGACAAATATTACTATTCGTATTATTACTATTAGTATTACTTACTTAAAAAAAGTTCTCAGTTCATAGGTATATACTGTATTTTTGGAACTGCGGAACTTATTTATATTTTTTATTCCCTACAGCTTGCACAATGGCGCATCGCAGACTGTGGCAGTATGTCCGAATGACAAGACTAATGCTGCTGGGGAAGAAGAAAAAGCCATAGGGGCGAGGGGAATTAGGGTTGCCGCATAGGGCTGCTGCATATTTTTATGGCCATGTTGGTCTTTTTTTTAATTTTAAAATACATTTGTTAATTGTTTGTAAAAAATCTGTCTCTGATTTGTAATCAATTATTTTAACATTCATTAAACACACACATACGCACCAAAAAATATATATATTTTAAACTTATATTGCCAATGTGATCATTAACAATATTGGCTGATGCATGGCTGCCTTCCTGTCAGGAGAACAGTAAGGAATCGATTTTTGTGTGGTGTATGTCTCTTATTGTATACCTTGCACTTTATTGCTTTTACTGGGCCCAGATTTATTTAGAGGTCCGTGTCTTGATCATTGATGCACACTTGCTTTAGCACATAGCACTTTATTGTAACATATATATGTTTTAGGTTTTATTATTAATCACAATTTATCTATGCACATTGTAATATACTGTTCCAGGCAGGTTGGCTCCCCCATGTGGCTGGACTTGTAACAGCACTGGGAAAATGTTGTAGCTTTTAAAGTGGACCAACACCCACCGGTGATCGGCCCGGGAATCTATAAGATTCCTGGGCCGATCACCTCCCTCCCCGCGGGACATCCGAGATCGGGATGTCCCGCGGGGTGAAACCCCCCCAAACACCCCAAACTCCTTACCTTAGTTTCCGCCGCCTCCCTCGCGCCCCTCTAGACGTGCGCGCGCCCGTGCGTGCGCCCGTCTGTGAATGGCCGGCGCGGGCACGCGCGCGTCAAGAGGGACACGCGGGAGGCGGCGGTGGAGGAGCCGCTTGTCCGCGGCTTGTCCATCGGCGCGGGGAGAGGTGAGTTCCGGGGGGTTCGGGGGGGTTTCACACAGCGGGGCACCCCGATCGGGGGTGCCCCACCGAAGTGGACCAAGACCCAGGATAGTCAAAATCCTGGGTGTTGGTCCACTTTAAAGTGTTTTAGATGTGATTACTTTGAATAAAGATTATTTACTTTTACCTTTTTGAGAGTGCAACTGTCAGTCCCCGGGGACCTATTGTGGGGGGTTTGTGGAGGGTACCCCCAATTCTTGGGTATTCATTGTGTTTGTGTAAGGTTCCCTATAGGGGCAGTGCACCTCATATTATTTGATTAATAAATCACTGGTGCCACCCGCCACATTTTTCTCTTTGGATCATTAACAATATAACATTAAAACAAATTTAAGCAGAAAAATAGCATTAAAACGGCCAGACACTATTAGATTTGGGTGAGCTAATGTACAGTAGCTTTATAGCGACTGCAAAACATCAGATTCATCAATGGCGGCCAGGTTAATATAGCGACTGGGTCATGTATAAAATCTTTATGTCCTACCTACCTGATAGCTAATTCTGCTAAGCTGCTGTTGTGGTTTTTTACCTCCTGTGTTATAGCCGTGCCTTGTACATTCTCTCTCTCTAATCTCTGTACAATTCAAAACAGAATGTTACTTCCATAACTCTTTGGAAGTTTAACAGATTTAGATTGTTTCCCAGATCTCATTACACTGTGTGAACAATTATTAGGCAAGTGAGAATTTTGACCATATCATCGTTTGTATGCAAATTCCAAGGTGAGAGGTGTAAGAAGGTTGTTGATGGTTATAGGAAGCGACTGATTGCAGTTATTTTTTCCACTCAAGTGTGTGAAACCAAATATTATGTTAAGGGTGCCAATAATTTTGTCCAGCCCATTTTTGGAGTTTGATGTGACATTATGTCCAATGTTTTTTTCCTCCCTTTTTGGTTTAGTTCCAATACACAAAAAGGGAATAAACATGTCTATAGCAAACTGTGTTACTGCAATCCTTTGCTGTGAGAAATACTTCATTTTCTTGAAAAATTTCAGTGGTGCCAACATTTATGGTCATGACAGTATATGCATTACTGTGCAAATGTTTTGTACAGTACAGACCCTCCTCTCTGTGATGAAGGCCTAGTCACTGACATCATAATTCATTTGCTAATAGAAGATTTAGAGGCTGATTTAAGACTAGCAGCACGTATTGGCCTTTGTGCGTCTATGTAGCGGCGCTTAGAGCGTCCACAAGAGTACGCTGCAAACGGGTTTCTGGGGCTATAACGTAGCATTGGCGCTCGTGATGCTGTAGTATCCTGTCTAGCATTGATAAATGTGATGTCTGGAGGGCGCTGTAGAAGCTCTCTCCCTGAATCAATGCATATGTAGCGCCCCAAGGGAAAGCCACCCAAGGCAACGCTATATAACAACAGGACCACACTGCAGAGAACGATAGGTAGATTTCGTTTAAGTACGTCTGACACTTGGGGCTGAAACCCATATTTGCGAAAAAAAATCACAAAGCCAGCATCGGCGCTATAAAACTGGGCTCTCTAGTGACGGATGCAGGACGCAATTTAAAATGTCTGTTTCTGAACACATATACACCAGTACCAGAGTGAAAACACATGGAAGGACATGGCAGACAAACACATACAATTCTGACAAAAATGAAAAAAAAATATATGACAATATAAGTCTTTGGTTGCTGGCAAGGAGAGCCAAATCAATCATCATATGATAAAAGAGTGGGGAAAAAGTGGTTCCAAACTCTATTTATAACCAAACAAATTAAAGACCATTCAATTGTAAGGGAGAATGCAACTGAGCAACGGTTGCTACATGGCGCTTTACACTGAGCCCCCGCTAGTGATACATGTGACGCTACATGGCGCTCATCGGTTTGACTTTCATATATATGGTTTTCACATACAGCGCCCGGCGTTCACCTGACGCTACATGGTACTACATGGCGTTAGCGTTTCTTAAATAAGGCCTCTTGTCACTGAACTCCCCTTCTTCATCCCATCAGAGACCATGAAAAAAGTACGTTATGCACTATATCTTTCCCGAGGCCCACACCGCATGCACAGGCACTCATGCAATCAGTGCTGTATGCCATGCATATTAATGATCAGCATATGCCGCTGATTACACAGAGAGCCAAGCATAGGGGAGCGGGAACGCCACATCCCTGACTTCCTGAATGGCTGAGCGGGCCCCAGCTACAGGGTTTCTGGAGATGTGGCCATGACTGGCGAATCAGGATGCCTCCAGGGACTGAAACCTGGCCCTGGAATCTTGACCAACAGTCTCTTGACATGCAAAAAAAAATCCCAACTGTGCTTAAAAAAACGGAGAAAAACTTACCAAAAATTGGAATTGTTTAAATGAAGCAGGCTGGCATGGTGACTTCCTGGTCTGTGGCCAATTCCCACAGGCATTTGTTATCAGTCTTTGCCACCGCAAGTCCATAACATATCTTGAAAACAAATCTATTCTGTTGCAAGACTTGTGTGAGAGGCACACTGAGTTGTGGAGTGGCCGGTAGCTTAATCACTATGGATTGTGATTCATACAACAGATTCAGCGAGCAACCACACTGTCCAATAGTTGCTTTGTTACAAAACATGCTGGTTATTCCTCAGCTCCCGGATCGTACAAAATGACGCCCCTGTTCAAAAAATCCTATAGTACTAGATAAGGCCTGCTGTAAAATGCTGTTAATTAATTTAAAGGGGTATGAGAGCAGCAGAGGGAGGTTTTTAAGGACTTTTTTTTTTTTAATTGTTTTTATTGGGTTTTTCAACATAGCTACAATGTACATAATACAAAATTGTTACATAGTTATTTTGGCATATCAGAAAAATAAAGCTTTTACGATGTCATACGAAACCATGGCTATGTTTAGCTTTTCTATATCAAACAGTGGACTAGCATTTATCATCATAAGTTACCCATGTGATTGCTGCGTGCATTCTTGTCTACCCCATGGATTCACTTTGTCAAGGTGAGGGCTGCGACACCCCAGCGACATTTCTCCCAGTGAGATCCACCGGGTTATCTCCTACCATCGTTCTAGTCAGATACCATGTGGTGTCTCTAAATGTTTGATATAATTTCTGCTTGACTTCTATATGTAAGGTGTCAATAAAGCTTTCCCACGTTTTGAAAAAATTGGGCGTCTTTTTCTCCTTGTCCAATGTTGCATCTGTCCAATCAAATTTAAAAACCTGTTGTAACTTTTCCATGAAGTGTCAGAAGGAGGGGGGGGGGTTGGCACCAATCCAATTCTGGAGAATGACTTTTTTTGCAACCGCTGATAAAAGGACTTGTTTTTTAATGTTTTTTCTCATTGTTTGTCCACTTTAAGTGACAGACCAGTACAATCACAGTGCTGCCCTGGATTAATTGATTGACCTGTCACTTAAAGTCCCTGTTTCAGCTTTAATGCAGATTACCCCCTGTTTTTTAGCTGTTTTTTATGATAGGGGTGGAAGGTGTTTACAAAATGTTTGGACTTCTGCTTTAATAAATATGTCAGCTCTGCCTGACTAAATCATTATGTGTCGATTCTTCTGCTCTCCGCTATCTCACATCTCGCCTGCATCACCGTACCCTTAAAATAGAGCACACTGATGCTCAATATCTCACCCAACTTAGTCCTTTTTCAAATATCAGCTACGTCACCCTGAATAAATTAAGAAGAGTCTCTAGCTTAGAGGGATTAACCAGTCAAACTTCAAAATCATTTACCTGGCAGTGATCTGTTTGCTCTGGTCACAGAAAAGAAGGGGAATTTCCATTCAATTGTGAAAGTCATGTCAGGTTGACACACCCTATGTCAATAGGCTTAAATGGAGCCCTTCATTTGGTCAGCCACACCCAGCTTAATCAAATGCAATGCACAGTGTGATCTGCCAATCCTGTCATAGGGCATGAGGAAAATGATGGGGACCTTTTAATTTAAAATTATTCTGGCAATATTGTTTTGTTTTAAAAAGGAAAATGTAGCCCTAGACTATTTTGGAGTGTAACATGACAATCACTTTAAACCGGAGAAATCCAGCTCAATTTCTCGTAGGGACCGGGGAGAACATTTTGTCTAAATTAACACAGTTAGTACGTTGTTCCAGTTTAAATAAAACTAGCTGCTTTCATATATTGGCAAATTGTTCCCAAGATGGCCGCCATTACTCAGGGTCAACTGAGTTCACAGGGAGCTAGAGTGCAAAACAGCCGCTCCTGAATACCTGGCAATATGGCTGCTGTTTACCTTTTCTTGTGCTGGTGGTGCCCACTGTGGTCCATATCCTATTGGACCAATTACAGTGCAGGGCAAATTGTAAGCACACTCTTGTCCCTCTAGCCAATATCTGCTGTGGGAACAACTTGTGGAAATCCCAAGTAGATATAAGAACATTTTAAATTAACTAGTACTAACTAGATATAAATGAATAATAAAACCAAAGAACAAAAGAATTATTTATGTTCCTCCCTATTTAAAGTTAAAGGAGCACTATCGCAAATCCATTTAAAAAGGTTGGATAATGAGAGGAGGGGTCACTTTTACACCTGAACTGAATAAAACACCCACCAACTTGTGGTTTATTCTCACCTGGTAGGAATAAAATCCAGGGGTGACAGCTTTAGTCCATCAGGGGTGACAGAGCCTGCCACCCCTGATTTCCTTTAAATTAAACAAGCCTGGCTGAATATTTCTTGATGCTGGGTGTATAAGTGGCTCCTCCTTCCACAATCCAGCATATGTATATAGATTTATATCATTGGGGCATTTTTTGCGATAGTCCCCCTTTAATCATTACCCATGTGTGTCTAGGGGCACAAACGGCCCTGCAAAAGTCCTGCCGACAGCAATTTTGATGCACGGCAGTAGTGATTCTACTCACTGAAGTAAACATATTTCTAAATGTGCTATTGACATGAAAATCTCACCAGATGTAGGTCACAACTCATCAAATCCACACATGCAAATACATAGATGTCCATAAATTAAGTTATGTGCAATTATAATAAGTGCCACATGGCAGTTGCAAAAGCCATGGAAACAAATTACTAATAGCTGGAATCCATAAGTTATTAGAAAGCAATTCTGTCACTTAGTGCAAATTATTATCAGCTGGTTCAACTGATGGCCTATAAAAAGCAGTCTCTTTATCAAAGTGCCACATAAAACAATAATTATTGGATATAGCACACCTATTGAATAACAAATTGGACGTTATCTATATAACATGTCCAGTCAACCGGGTATCAGAACAGCCCTGGTGCCAACAGGATGCTTCTCATTTGGCCTTGGCACATCCTTACGGCCAGTCATATGGGAGCAGACTGTCTGGTTGATTGATAGCAGGGGGTCTACTGCTGAAATATGCTCATAATGGTTACAAGAAGGTTGGGAGATGATAGCAGCCAACAGCAGTGGGTGATTGGTATTTGAGTTTTTTTTCTCATAGTAGACTTAGTTAAACTGAAGGGGGAAGGACAGTGAGTTGGATGGGGGGGCGCTCTTTTTAACAGTGGCAATTATCATAAAGTGAATACGCTGGGGGGGAGATTAGATGAGTACCTGTGGTTTGTTGCTTTTGAATGGACTGGGACTTCAAGATGGCTGTGTATTCTACCATAGCTTCTGTCCACAAGATGTGTGACAACTGTGTGCCATGTTTGGTAGTGGGCAGGAGCAGGGGCATAACTTCATGGGGGTGCAAGGGGAGCGACCACACTGGGGCTGTGAGCTGTGTATGGGTGTGAGCTCCCCAGGATACAGCGAAGCCACGTGCGGGAAAAGCGACACTGACACCAGCGTTTGTAAATCAAACTTTTACTGCAAAAGAGTACCAAACCCACTTCAAAAAGACAAATGGGAGAAACAATAGAAATTAAGTACACACACTCAGCTTGGGCTGAGAACCCCTGTGCTACACAGCCAGATGACCCTGATTGGATGGTACCAAAAGAGCTGGTAATTCACCTAATAGTGGGTACACTAAAACGTCCCAGGTTACCTGTTAATAACCTAATGCTGGAACAAATGTTTTTGTGGGTGCTCACTGAGGGGTCATCGGCGGTACAGCACAGCAGCTTACAAACATTAAAATGCAAGAAAAACAATTCTCCCTCCCCAGCACTAGCCCAATACCTAAAAGAACAGTGTTGCTTCCAAATGCGTGAGCGTTTCACTGACCGAGGATGGAAATGTGCAACAGTTGTCAGTTCTCGCAGGCAAAATGTTCCGTTCAGTGCAGAAATCCAGGCAGCAAAAACAGGGCAAAGGAAAACTCTTTGGGCCTATGTAAATCCTACCTAACTAATAGGCCTAGTCTCAGTCTGTACAGTTAAGCATGCATGCTGTATGATTACTGACCAAATTATGTCTTGGCTGGGCCCAGCAAGTCTCTCTCACATCCAAGAAGAATAGCGGGCTCGCTCCACAGCTCTCGGTAGCTGAACTCGAGGAATCCTCTGCGACAGGGAAAGATCCGGATTCAGTCCTGTTATACCACGTCTCCGCACAACACGCAGAACTCCTACACACACAGCCTTCTGCTCTCTTTCAAGATGGAGGTCGCTTCACTTCCTTGACTTTGTTCCACACACCAGTAAAGTCATTTCCTCCCTGATTGTAACTCAGCGTGGGGGAAATAGCGACCCCTTGTGGCAAAACAGCAGTACAACAGTCTCCACATAATAACATTGGTTTCACCCTCTTACAGGGCCCAGGGAACCCCATCATTGTTGTGTCATATTGTGCTCACTTGGCATCGTGTCATATTGTGCACACTTGGCATCGTTTAGAGAAAGGAAGCAGCATTTGCTGTTATTAGTTGTCTAGCTGCATCCAATTGAGTTTAAAACTGAAAAAAAAGTTTACTGTAAAATGAAAGGGAATTTAATGTTTACACCAGGGCCCCGTCAAATTTAGTTACGCTACTGGGCAGGAGGTTAAAATAAACTGAGGCATAAGAACAAAGGTAAACTGTAGCTAGGTGATGAGCATGTTTAGCTTTTAATCTACTTTGTCTCTCTTATAACTTCTTTGCCTCTCTGGCCACAGAGAGTTGCTGACTGGCAGCCTTGAAGATGTACTCTATTCTCTATTAAATATCAATAGTAATATTTATTATGTAACCTATATAAGATGCAAGTTTTAAAAACATTGCCTCAAATCCATTTTTTAAATACAAGCTAAGCAGTTAGTGGTTGTAAATAGTGAAGTTACAAAAGAAAGACACTTGCATTCACATATAAGCAGAGGTCACACTGGATGTTTTCCCAAAGTATAAAAATACTCCTTCCATCATCTTGGAGGAGTATCTTCAGTCACGGAGGAGTACGCAATCTGCAGGAATTAAATTAAATATAAAGGTATAAAAAACGTAAGTTAGGTACCTGGTAACTTCTTTTTTTAAACATCCGAATGGGCAGCATACACTGAGACTTCCGAGTCCCTCCCACAAAAGGGGAACACGTGACCACCAGAATAGAATACAACCTTGACTCCTCCTCCAATCCCCAGTTGTTGTAGAGATCTGAAAGAGAGAAAAGAGAAAACAGACCCGCAACTTTACTTCATAAAACTAGACACAACAGTCTAACTCCACATAGGGAAAGGGAGGGAAAATGCTGTATGCTGCCCGTTCGGATGCTTAGAAAAGAAGTTACCAGGTGCCTAACTTAAGTTTTCTCAAAACATCCGAACGGCAGCATACACTGAGAGATAGACGAGATCTACCTCATTGGGTGGGAAGAACAGTACGTAGGACATTTCTACCAAAAGACTGATCCCTCTGGGAAAGAAGATCCAAACGATAGTGTCTGGCAAATGTTCTAGCTGAGGACCAAGTAGCCGCTTTACAGATCTGTTCCATAGAGACCCCAGCCTGCTCTGCCCAAGATGTAGAAATACTTCTTGTAGAATGAGCCATGATTCCACCGGGTATGTTAATATTCTGATAAGCCATCTTAATCGTACCTTTTAAAGTAAAAAACAGCCTGGAAATAAATTCCAGTGCAACCATCCTCAGGGATTATTTCCCTTGGTCCTTTCCAATAAAAAAAATCCTAAAAAACATAAAAACTCCTAATCTTTTGGGGTCCAGACACCCCGGCTTCTTCCAATCCTCATCCACAGTAAGAAGGAAAAAAATGCTTTACCCTCCTTTGATCCTAGACCAAAGAATGGGATTCTGGCCTAAACATCTCTGAGGGGATCTCGGGCCCCTGGCAATAAAAAGCCTCCAGGACCGAGAAATGGACCCCCTGCTTTCGTGTGTCCACAGCACACGAAAACAACTGGGGATTGGAGGAGGAGTCAAGCCTTTATTCTATTCTGGTGGTTACCAGTTTAGGACAGTGCCAGTGCCCGACACAATGGTGTAACACTTACCTTTGCCTGCAGTATCACTTTAAATGCTTTTAAATGGCTTCTTTGTGAGATATCACAATGGGCTGAGCTGGGGTGTGTCGGATAATGATTGCTACATCTGTATATATCCTAAAAAATAAAGGTTCTGTATATGTATAAAATGGGTGTTGCTGGAAAGCTCTAAGAACATGATGTCTGACTTTATAGAGATAGGATTAACCCTTTCAGTGCCAAGCCCGTAGTTTCTACGTGCTTGCTTCCACTCCACTTAAGTGCCAAGCACGTAGAAACTACGGGCTTGACTTTCCCCCCTGCTACAGTAAAAGTAAAAAAAAAAAAACACTCACCTGACCCCTTGTTCTATCCGGCCGGGTCTCCTCTTCATCCGGGGGGGCTTCGATCCCCCACCCAGGCCCCCCCGGGTGCAGGGGAGAGCCCGGAATAGCCACCCCCCCCCTTCAGCAGCCGCCGAAATACATGTTAAAAAAAAAAAATATATAAAAATGACATTTACTTACCTTAGTGATCGATTGCTCCCGCCGGGTCTCCTCTTCACCAGGGGGGCCTCCGATCGCCCCCCCCCTGGCTCTCCAGCTTCAGGAGAGGGCCTGAAAGGCCCTCTCCCTGTCCTGCTCGACGGGCGCCGCCATTTTGCCGCCCTTTGGGGGCGGGGCTTATGACGTCACACCCCCGGGTGTCGTCCTGGCTCCGGGCTGCGATTCTCACACTTGTCATCGCTGGCCACAGGAGGAGGAAGGCAGGTGATGATCTGATCACCTGCCTCCCTCCTCCACTGGCCAGCGAGGACAATAACTGTAATCAGAGCTGCGAGGGACACAGAAGCTGAGGATCAGAGGTGAGTAAAGTAAAAAAAAGTTTTTATTTTTTAATAAAGTTATTTTTTAATCTGTGTGGTGTTTTTTTTTTATTACTGTTAACCCCTTGTGAACTGGTAAGGGGTCCATGACCCCTATACCAGTTCACAAGGCTGGGGGGATGGCAAGCCACCTGCGCTAGCGGGTGGCTTGCCATTAACCCTTGGCACCCCCATTACCTGCCTCCCCAAAGGCCAGGGGGGGGCAGAAGAGCCCGGGCCCACATAGGGTATGTGGGCTCGTAGGCTGCAGGGTGGGGGGGCCACATAAGCTGGCCCCCCCACTCTGTGCCTACAAGCCCCCATAGCTGGTCCCGGGCTGGTAATGCTGGGTAAGGGGGACCCCACGTCATTTTTTTTTTTATTTTTAAGGGTTTTTAACCCTTAAAAATAAAAAAAATAAAAAATGGGGTCCGCCCCCCCTGGGAGGGGGGACCCTATGTCTTTTTTTTTTTTTAATTAACCCCTTATGTTCTGTCACCCAGCAGCTATAAAAGGCTTCCAGCAGATGAGCAGAAGCCAGTGATTGGGAGGGGAAGATGGATGGGAGGTAAGTATTAAAAAAAAAAATAATAATAAAATATTTTTTTCTGCGTCTGTGTGGTGTTTTTTTTTTTACATTTAACCCCTTGTGAACTGGTAAGGGGTCCACAAGACCCCTATATCAGTTCACAAGGCTGGGGGATGGCAAGTCACCTGCACTAGCGAGTGACTTGCCATTAACCCTTGGCACCCCCAAAGGCCAGGGGGGGGCAGAAGAGCTCGGGCCCACGGGCTATGCGGGCTTTGTAGCCTGCAGGGCCAGGGGCCACAAAAGCTGGCCCCTGTGCCCTGTTCCTACAAGCCCTGCATAGCTGGTCCCGGGCTGGTTACTTTGGGTAAGGGGGCCCCCATGTCGTTTTTTTTTGGATTTTTAAGGGTTTTTAACCCTTAAAAATCCCCCCAAAAATGGGGTCCCCCCCCCCTGGGAGGGGGGACCCTATGTAATTTTTTTCCCCGATTTAACCCTTTGTAGTGTGGATGGTAGTTGTATTTTATTTGTAAATGTTATAAAGTACTTGTTTCAGTTAGGGGGGTCTCCTGGGCAGGAACGGGGGGCTACCGATAAATATGTGGTACCGTTCTAATCTGTAGAAATGGGGCTTTCACATGCAATACGGTTTTCTTTAATAAAATACATTTTTTATTTAAAATAAAGGAGGCAATTTTCTAAAAAAAATTTTTATTTATTTACTTTTTTTTAATATCAATAATATTGTAAAAAAACAGAATAAAATTTACATTTACATGTTAAAGCCTAAACTCTGCTGCAAAATATATATATATATAATTTTCCTGAAAATTCCAGCAAAAATGTCGCAAAACATGGCGCAAAATGACCTGTCAACAGAGGGTGACAAAATCTCAAGTAGGCTGGCAATTAAAAGGATTAAAAGTAGCTATGCATGTTGGGTATTGTTCTGTTCGGGGGACCTTGCGCTTTCAGACTTAGCTTGTTTTTTCTGGTTTGCATATTTATATTTTAGGAAAAGGTGTTTTTTATTCAGCTTTTTTATAAATTTTTTAGGGAAACCCTGCGCAACCAAAGAATCCTTTGAGGGATCAATTCCAGAAAGATGAGCCCACTACAACAAGCTGGGTACGCTTAGAAAGCTTAACATGTGTACTTTTAGGGAATATATGGTTTATGGGGGATATTCCAAATGTAAAAGGGTTGTTTTGGTTGAAAAATCGCAAGGTGTGCACCTTGTCTGCAGAGCTGAAATTTTCAAGAAAAATTACCGTTATGCGCATGCTTTACTTTGGGGTGTTTGGCAACTCTTCCCTTGACAGTAGCTATGCATGTTGGGTATCGTTCTGTTCGGGGGAGGTTGCTTTTTCAGATTATACTTGTTTTTTCTTGTTTGTATATAGTTTTTTTAGGAAAATGTTGCTTTGATTCTGCTTTTTTATCCTTTTTTTAGGGAAACTCTTTGCAACCAAAGAATACATTGAGGGATTACTTCCAGAAAACTGTGGCCACATCAACAAGCCTGGTACACCTAGAAAGCTTGAGGTGTGTACTTCCAGAGAATATATAGTTTGTTGGGGGTATTTCAAATGTAAAGGGTTATTTTTCTGGAAAAACTGCAAGGTGCACATAGTGCATATCACAGTTGTATTTTTTTCTGAAAATCCCCTAAAGCGCTGTTTCAGTTTGGGGGAGTCTCCTGGGCAGGAAAGGGTGTCTACCTATAAATATGTGGAACCGCTGTAACCGGGAGAAATTGGGGTTTCACACGCAATAAGATTTTATTGACAAACTTACATTTTTTATTACAAAAAAACACTACAAATTGCAAAAAATAGATTTTTTTTTTATTTTTTTGCACATATTTCACCCAAAAGTATTGAGAATACACAAAAAAAAGGCCAAACAAGACATCGCATGTTGAAGCCCAGACTCTTCTGAAAAAAACAATATATCATTTTCCTGGGAAATCCCTGGAAATCCCTTCAAAAATCACATTTGAACATGGGGAGCGCAAAATAGTTCAAAATGGTCTGGCACCAAGGGTGACAAAAACTCCAGGTAGGCTGGCAGCGAAAGGGTTATACTGAATAAGTCTCTTGACGGCAGAAGGAGACCATACGGTCCATCAAGTCTGCCCTTATGTAGAGCACCTACTTATTAGGGCAGGTCCTCACTCTGTGGTGACCTGTCCTAGTTCAACAAGCGACCCTCCTCTGGGAAAAAGGTTAAATTCTTATGAAAGTTTTTTTTAGGGGAGGGGGTTTGGAAATTGCTGGTCTATCGAAATTAATTCAATTTGATTGTTGGGGATTAGGCCCAATCCCCCGTGTCACCTAGACCCAGCTTTCCCACCACACCTCACCAATGTTCTTTTAAAACATAGAAACATACATTAAAAATAACTATGTTTTAAAAGAACATTGGTGAGGTGTGGTGGGAAAGCTGGGTCTAGGTGACACAGGGGATTGGGCCTAATCCGCAACAATCTAATTGAACTGCCCTTATGTAACTGTATGTACTCTCTATCTTAGGATAGATGTGTGCTTATCCCATGTTAGAGATTTCCAGGTACACCTTGCATCTAGATCAGGGGTACTCAAGTACTTTTAGTGGAGGTCCTTTTACCGTGGTCTGCGCCAAGTTGAAGGTCCGGGGGGGGGGGGGGGGGGGGTGTTGTAGATGAAATTAGTGCACCGGAGAGATATATATACTCATGAGCAGAACTAAAAAATGGCTGTGCTCCCCTCCCCCAGCAGTATCTGTATTGGGCATTGAGACACCTTTTTTTTAGTTTGGCCCTGTGGAGCCTACAGCTCAGGTAACAGGGATGGGTGGAACGGGGGGAGCTCTGAAAAAAGAGGGATGGATGGGAATGAGCTAGGTATAGGGGGGGGGTGGATGGGAGCAGAGCTAGGTATAAAGGGGATGGATGAGGCAGAGTTGGGAATAAGAGGGATGGATGGGGGAGTGCTGGGAATAAGGAGGGTCGATAGAGGCAGTGCTGGGAATACGAGGAATGGATGGTGGAAGAGCTGGGAATGAGGAATGAATAGAGGAAGAGCTGGGAATAGAGAGATGGAATGGGACAGAGCTGGGAAAAGAGAGATGGGATGGGACAGAGCTGGGAAAAGAGAGATGGGATGGGACAGAGCTGGGAGAAGAGAGATGGAATGGGGCAGAGCTGGGAAAAGAGAGATGGGATGGGGCAGAGCTGGGAAAAGAGAGAGATGGGATGGGACCGAGCTAGGAAAAGAGAGATGGGATGGGATGGGACAGAGCTGGGGAAAGAGAGATGGGATGGGACAGAGCTGGGAAAAGAGAGATGGGATGGGACAGAGCTGGGAATAGAGAGATGGGATGGGACGGAGCTGGGAAAAGAGAGATGGGATGGGACAGAGCTGGGAGAAGAGAGATGGGGTGGGACAGAGCTGGGAATAGAGAGATGGGATGGGACATAGCTGGGAATAGAGAGATGGGATGGGACAGAGCTGGGAATAGAGAGATGGGATGGGACAGAGCTGGGAATAGAGAGATGGGATGGGACATAGCTGGGAATAGAGAGATGGGATGGGACAGAGCTGGGAATAGAGAGATGGGATCGGACAGAGCAGGGAATAGAGAGATGGGGTGGGACAGAGCTGGGAATAGAGAGATGGGATGGAGCAGAGCTGGGAATAGAGAGATGGGATCGGACAGAGCAGGGAATAGAGAGATGGGGTGGGACAGAGCTGGGAATAGAGAGATGGGATGGAGCAGAGCTGGGAAAAGAGAGATGGGATGGGACAGAGCTGGGAACAGAGAGATGGGATGGGACAGAGCTGGAAAAAGAGAGATGGGATGGGACAGAAGAGAGATGGGACAGAGCTGGGAAAAGAGAGTTGGGATGGGACAGAGCTGGGAATAGAGAGATGGGATGGGACAGAGCTGGGAAAAGAGAGATGGGATGGGGCAGAGCTGGGAAAAGAGAGATGGGATGGGACAGAGCTGGGAATAGAGAGATGGGATGGGACAGAGCTGGGAATAGAGAGATGGGATGGGACAGAGCTGGGAAAAGAGAGATGGGATGGGACAGAGCTGGGAAAAGAGAGATGGGATGGGACAGAGCTGGGAAAAGAGAGATGGGATGGGACAGAGCTGGGAAAAGAGAGATGGGATGGGACAGAGCTGGGAAAAGAGAGATGGGATGGGACAGAGCTGGGAATAGAGAGATGGGATGAGACAGAGCTGGGAATAGAGAGATGGGATGGGACAGAGCTGGGAATAGAGAGATGGGATGAGACAGAGCTGGAAATAGAGAGATGGGATGGGACAGAGCTGGCAAAAGAGAGATGGGATGGGAAAGAGCTGGGAATAGAGAGATTGGATGGGACAGAGTTGGGAAAAGAGAGATGGAATGGGACAGAGCTGGGAAAAGAGAGATGGGATGGGACAGAGTTGGGAATAGAGAGATGGGATGGGACAGAGCTGGGAATAGAGAGATGGGATGGGACAGAGCTGGGAAAAGAGAGATGGGATGGGACAGATCTGGGAAAAGAGAGATGGGATGGGACAGAGCTGGGAAAAGAGAGATGGGATGGGACAGAGCTGGGAATAGAGAGATGGGATGGGACAGAGCTGGGAATAGAGAGATGGGATGAGACAGAGCTGGGAGAACAGAGACTGGATGGGACAGAGCTGGGAATAGAGAGATGGGATGGGACAGAGCAGGGAATAGAGAGATGGGGTGGGACAGAGCTGGGAACAGAGAGATGGGATGGAGCAGAGCTGGGAAAAGAGAGATGGGATGGGACGGAGCTGGGAAAAGAGAGATGGGATGGGACAGAGCTGGGAACAGAGAGATGGGATGGGACAGAGCTGGGAATAGAGAGATGGGATGGGACAGAGCAGGGAAAAGAGAGATGGGGTGGGACAGAGCTGGGAATAGAGAGATGGGATGGAGCAGAGCTGGGAAAAGAGAGATGGGATGGGACGGAGCTGGGAAAAGAGAGATGGGATGGGACAGAGCTGGGAACAGAGAGATGGGATGGGACAGAGCTGGGAAAAGAGAGATGGGATGGGACAGAGCTGGGAATAGAGAGATGGGATGGGACAGAGCTGGGAAAAGAGAGTTGGGATGGGACAGAGCTGGGAATAGAGAGATGGGATGGGACGGAGCTGGGAAAAGAGAGATGGGATGGGACAGAGTAGAGAATAGAGAGATAGGGTGGGACAGAGCTGGGAATAGAGAGATGGGATGGAGCAGAGCTGGGAAAAGAGAGATGGGATGGAGCAGAGCTGGGAAAAGAGAGATGGGATGGGAAGGAGCTGGGAAAAGAGAGATGGGATGGGACAGAGCTGGGAACAGAGAGATGGGATGGGACAGAGCTGGGAAAAGAGAGATGGGATGGGACAGAGTAGGGAATAGAGAGATGGGATGGGACAGAGCTGGGAAAAGAGAGTTGGGATGGAGCAGAGCTGGGAATAGAGAGATGGGATGGGACGGAGCTGGGAGAAGAGAGATGGGATGGGACAGAGCTGGGAATAGAGAGATGGGATGGGACAGAGTAGAGAATAGAGAGATGGGGTGGGACAGAGCTGGGAATAGAGAGATGGGATGGAGCAGAGCTGGGAAAAGAGAGATGGGATGGAAAGGAGCTGGGAAAAGAGAGATGGGATGGGACAGAGCTGGGAACAGAGAGATGGGATGGGACAGAGCTGGGAAAAGAGAGATGGGATGGGACAGAGCTGGGAATAGAGAGATGGGATGGGACGGAGCTGGGAAAAGAGAGATGGGATGGGACAGAAGAGAGATGGGATGGGACAGAGCTGGGAGAAGAGAGATGGGATGGGACAGAGCAGGGAATAGAGAGATGGGATGGGACAGAGCAGGGAAAAGAGAGTTGGGATGGGACAGTGCTGGGAATAGAGAGATGGGATGGGATGGAGCTAGGAAAAGAGAGATGGGATGGGACAGAACAGAGTTGGGATGTGACAGAGCTGGGAATAGAGAGATGGGATGGGACGGAGCTGGGAAAAGAGAGATGGGATGGGACAGAAGAGAGATGAGATGGGACAGAGCTGGGAAATGAGAGATGGGATAGGACAGAGCTGGGAAAAGAGAGATGGGATGGGACAGAGCTAGGAAATGAGAGATGGGATGGGACAGAGCTGGGAAAAGAGAGATGGGATGGGACAGAGCTGGGAGAAGAGAGATGGGATGGGACAGAGCTGGGAATAGAGAGATTGGATGGGACAGAGCTGGGAAAAGTGAGATGGGATGGGACAGAGCTGGGAAAAGAGAGATAGGGTGAGGCAGATCTGGGAAAAGAGAGATGGGATGGGACAGAGCTGGGAAAAGAGAGATGGGATGGGACAGAGCTGGGAATAGAGAGATGGGATGGGACAGAGCTGGGAAAAGAGAGATGGGATGGGCCAGAGCTGGGAATAGAGAGATGGGATGGGACAGAGCTGGGAAAAGAGAGATGGGATGGGACAGAGCTGGGAATAGAGAGATGGGATGGGACAGAGCTGGGAATAGAGAGATGGGATGAGACAGAGCTGGGAGAACAGAGACTGGATGGGACAGAGCTGGGAATAGAGAGATGGGATGGGACAGAGCAGGGAATAGAGAGATGGGGTGGGACAGAGCTGGGAATAGAGAGATGGGATTGAGCAGAGCTGGGAAAAGAGAGATGGGATGGGACGGAGCTGGGAAAAGAGAGATGGGATGGGACAGAGCTGGGAACAGAGAGATGGGATGGGACAGAGCTGGGAATAGAGAGATGGGATGGGACAGAGCAGGGAAAAGAGAGATGGGGTGGGACAGAGCTGGGAATAGAGAGATGGGATGGAGCAGAGCTGGGAAAAGAGAGATGGGATGGGACAGAGCTGGGAATAGAGAGATGGGATGAGACAGAGCTGGGAGAACAGAGACTGGATGGGACAGAGCTGGGAATAGAGAGATGGGATGGGACAGAGCAGGGAATAGAGAGATGGGGTGGGACAGAGCTGGGAATAGAGAGATGGGATGGAGCAGAGCTGGGAAAAGAGAGATGGGATGGGACGGAGCTGGGAAAAGAGAGATGGGATGGGACAGAGCTGGGAACAGAGAGATGGGATGGGACAGAGCTGGGAATAGAGAGATGGGATGGGACAGAGCTGGGAAAAGAGAGATGGGGTGGGACAGAGCTGGGAATAGAGAGATGGGATGGAGCAGAGCTGGGAAAAGAGAGATGGGATGGGACGGAGCTGGGAAAAGAGAGATGGGATGGGACAGAGCTGGGAACAGAGAGATGGGATGGGACAGAGCTGGGAAAAGAGAGATGGGATGGGACAGAGCTGGGAATAGAGAGATGGGATGGGACAGAGCTGGGAAAAGAGAGTTGGGATGGGACTGAGCTGGGAATAGAGAGATGGGATGGGACGGAGCTGGGAAAAGAGAGATGGGATGGGACAGAGTAGAGAATAGAGAGATAGGGTGGGACAGAGCTGGGAATAGAGAGATGGGATGAAGCAGAGCTGGGAAAAGAGAGATGGGATGGAGCAGAGCTGGGAAAAGAGAGATGGGATGGGAAGGAGCTGGGAAAAGAGAGATGGGATGGGACAGAGCTGGGAACAGAGAGATGGGATGGGACAGAGCTGGGAAAAGAGAGATGGGATGGGACAGAGTAGGGAATAGAGAGATGGGATGGGACAGAGCTGGGAAAAGAGAGTTGGGATGGAGCAGAGCTGGGAATAGAGAGATGGGATGGGATGGAGCTGGGAGAAGAGAGATGGGATGGGACAGAGCTGGGAATAGAGAGATGGGATGGGACAGAGTAGAGAATAGAGAGATGGGGTGGGACAGAGCTGGGAATAGAGAGATGGGATGGAGCAGAGCTGGGAAAAGAGAGATGGGATGGAAAGGAGCTGGGAAAAGAGAGATGGGATGGGACAGAGCTGGGAACAGAGAGATGGGATGGGACAGAGCTGGGATAAGAGAGATGGGATGGGACAGAGCTGGGAATAGAGAGATGGGATGGGACAGAGCTGGGAATAGAGAGATGGGATGGGACAAAAGAGAGATGGGATGGGACAGAGCTGGGAATAAAGAGATGGGATGGGACGGAGCTGGGAAAAGAGAGATGGGATGGGACAGAAGAGAGATGGGATGGGACAGAGCTGGGAAATGAGAGATGGGATGGGACAGAGCTGGGAAAAGAGAGATGGGATGGGACAGAGCTGGGAAATGAGAGATGGGATGGGACAGAGCTGGGAAAAGAGAGATGGGATGGGACAGAGCTGGGAGAAGAGAGATGGGATGGGACAGAGCTGGGAGAAGAGAGATGGGATGGGACAGAGCTGGGAATAGAGAGATGGGATGGGACAGAGCTGGGAATAGACAGATGGGATGGGGCAGAGCTGGGAATAGAGAGATGTGATGGGGCAGAGCTGGGAAAAGAGAGTTGAAGCGGGGAAAGGTGAGTTTTTACAGGTGCCCTGTGTGTGGGGGGGGGGGTTCACATAGTGGGGGCATCTCGATTCATGATGCCCCAGGGAAATGCTGGCTGGCGATAAAAGGCGCGCTCAGCCATCTGCAACTATCCCAGGAGGCTGAGCGATGCACTATCATAAACGTCCTGCTTCATGCACTGTTTTATAACCACTGGGCAGCTGCAAACGCAACTATGCAGGAAGCGAAACTAATACATAGTCCTGTTTGTTGCTGCCCGCAGGATATTGAAAAGTGCACCTCTTTTAAATGAGCACCACTCCTGCGATTGAAGCAGCTGAGCCGGCTGCTCCTCCATGAATCACCCACCTGCTGTCCGTCGCACATGCCGTCTTTCCTCCCACCCGCTGCCTTTCCTCCTGGCTGCCCGGCCCCACCCGCTGCCCTCCATCCCGGCCGATAGGCCCGCCCGCTGCCTGCCACCCTGGGCCGACAGGCCCGCCCGCCGCCTCTATTCCGGCCGATAGGCCAGCCCGCTGCCCTCCATCCAGGCCGATAGGCCCGCCCGCTGCCCTCCATCCAGGCCGATAGGCCCGCCCGCTGCCTTCCCTCGCGGTCTCTGGCCCCGCCCACTGCCTTCCCTCACAGTCTTTGGCCCCGCCCGCTGCCTTCCATCCCCGCCGATAGGCCCGCCTGCTGCCTTCCATTCTGGCCGATAGGCCCGCCCGCTGCCTTCCCTCACGGTCTCTGGCCCCGCCCGCTGCCTTCCCTCACGGTCTCTGGCCCCGCACGCTACCTTCCCTCCCCATCTTTGGCCCCTGCACCCTGCCTTACCTCCCGGCCGCCAGCACCGATATCCCCCGACACCCGTCTCTGCTCCCACCCTCCTGGCCATGGGGTCCGGAATCCTAGCGGCCGTGGTCCGCAGGTTGAATACCCCTGATCTAGATGCATGTCTACATTCTTATGTATGATTCTTATGTATATTCTTATGTATGATTACAGACACAGAATGATTTTGCCAAGCACAGATGCAGACAGGCACATCATCAAATTGCCCAGGACAGATGCAGAATTTATTTGCCCAGGATAGGCACTTTTTCCAGGACAGATAAAGTTGAAATTATTTTGCCCAGGACAGATATAGAATCATTTTGTCCAGGACCGAGGCAGATGCAGAATTCTTTTTCAGGTTTATTTAACTCAAATCAGAACAACACTATCATCATTTTGTCCCACATGCCACATGGCAGTAGCTAACAGCTCTTGTAGTTAGTTGGGTGGGTTAGGGTCCCCTTGTGTGGGTTGGGGTCCTCTTGTGTGGTGAGTTGCACAGAGACAAACAAAACACTTGCAGACCTTTCCAAAAAATTTTAAAGGCACAT
The DNA here is from genome assembly GCA_027917425.1 of Gastrophryne carolinensis. NCBI lineage: Eukaryota > Metazoa > Chordata > Amphibia > Anura > Microhylidae > Gastrophryne > Gastrophryne carolinensis. The sequence continues at coordinate 380,478,280 of CM051237.1, read as the reverse complement.
ACCAGCCATTTAATAGAGTTAAAAGCCTTGGAATGACCATGCTGCCTAGAAGGGGCACCGCCCAGCCACCACCATCTGGTGCCTGTTAGAGGGCCACATTGAATATGAGCCGAGTTATACATGGGAAGAACTGTGCAGCTTGCGCATTTAACCCATCCGTGCAGTGAGACAAACATGATCAGTGTGTGCACACATGGCTGGAGCAGTGGGCTGCCCTAGCAATGGCATCCGAGGAGCAGTGTGTGTACTGGAAAGATAATGGGCACCCACACAGAGTGCTTTAAGTGCTACCTCTGGCATGGGTGCCAAAGGTTAGCCCAGGGCCAGATTATGTTTGGTGGAGGGCGCTGGGCACAAAATCTGGTGGAAGCCCCAGATACAGTATTTTCTTTTTCCTTTAAAATAATAGTCCAGCCAAGTAACTGATCGGTTGTTGTCTGGCAACTGCCCACTTACTGGAACATCAGATTGAGTCCCTTGTGCCACCCTTGTGCGGGTGAGTGCTGCTCTGGAACTCCTGCTCTGCCATTCTCGGTGGGGGTAGTGTAGTCGCCCAGCTGGTCCAGTAGAAATCAGTTCCCTGCATTGAGCTTCCAGCGGCTGTGCTTGGTGGCTTATATGCAGTGAGCCGCCGGTTGACAGCTCTGCCCCCACCCAATTGCTGATCTAGACTCTCCATCCTGCCCTGGGTGGCTTTGGCTGCAGGTTTGCAAAAGCAAAAAAAGGCTTGCACAGGCACGGGGGGCCCAACTGCCGCCTATAGCTTTGTTGCTGGCCCCATGGACCGTCAGGCCAAAGACTGAAAAGCTTCCTGGACCAGATTATAACCCAAAGATTGGTGGAAGCCTCCTTTGCAGGGCAAGTGGGGGAGCCCCCCCCCCCCCCCCCCCGTTGCGCCCTCCTTATACTCCAGCCCTGGGATCACCGCAGCTGATATATACTTATATACTAGTTTCAAAAAAGACGGGCAAAAAAAAGGTCAGCTCTACGCTAACTATGCATAGAACTAAAACAGCGTAGTAATAAAATCAGCCACTTGATGGCAACAGGCACGAACAAAAGTAGTTAAGGTAAAATAAGTTATTTGCTTTCACCGCGCATTTGATTAATTAAAATGAAATAATTTGACAAAACTAAAAAAATTAAAATAAAGTGTCCTACATACTTTCCATTTTTCCATTTTCCATTTTAAAGCGATTGAATTCCTGCATGTTGCGGCATTTTCAGTACAGTTTTCAAAAAAGTGATAAAATGGCAAATGTGAGCAGTCATGTGTGAAATGAATACAGAGAAGGTACCAATGTTTAAAATGTTAAAAAGTTTATCCAGATACTGAATCTTGTAGTACATATTCTGCTAATTTTGTGTTCCAAAAAACAATTAATTACTTTCCATGTGTCAATGTCATAGTTTATATTTAGGTATGCTTTAAAATATAATTAGCAGTAAAATGTATTAAATATTTTCTGAAAATCATAGGCAACGTATTTGTACACTTGATTTATCTGCCAAAAGGACAAATCTTTATCAAGGAATGGCTGTATATTATGAACACCCAGACAACAACAGCTTCATACGTAGCTTTTGATAATCAAGTGTTACAAATAGTGTAAAGCTTGCACACAAAAGGCATACATAGGTATGATACACAGGGAAAATGCGCTGGATGGCGCTGTACCACAGGTATAAGGAGCTGGGATGCTGGCAATAAGTAAATACTACAGTAAAAAGTTAAACCTGACTGCTCAGTAGCAGTGAATCGGGTATATACCATGTATAAAGGCCACAATGTCAGTTAATTGTATCAAAAATCAAGTATATAATGCATTAGTTTCAAAAGTATATGTTGACAAGTAATCATCCATACATATCAGTACATCAATCAGTTTAGCAAACAAGCAGCTTACCTTGTGGCATGACAATATAACCCTTAACGTTGCAATTTGTAATAAATCTTTGTCAAGAGGTAAAGCGGTACAATGGCTGCTATCAGGCAGCCTTAAATAGTGTCCCAGAACATGCAGGCTCCAGCAAAGATGGTGTCAGCAAGGGTAGACTTTGCGGGTGATGATGTCATCCGCGGTCATGCTGCTCGTTTCTGGTCATCTCAAATCTGAGAGTCAGATTAGTCAACCAGTAAGGGAAAGACATGTGGGGTTGTGTAGTATCTGCTATATGAGGGCAATATAGATCAGAGGCACAGCAGAAAGTATTTGTGTCAGTCCTGTCCACCAAAATAAAGCTGGTGAATCCAACCAAAAACTTGGCTAGGAGGCTAGGATACAGTTAAGATGGCAGCTGCACATATCCTGTGAATCCAACCCACAAGATGGCTGCCACTAGCTACGAGATGGAAGTTATGCACTCAAGATGGCTGCCTCACTGGCTGCCTCACTGATATTCTTTGTAGTCCATATAGTGAGGTATAGATACCAATTAAAATGGTTGCCGTAGGAGATGGAAACGGCCATAGCATGGTGTTGTTGTATGAAGTGGTGCTGAGGAGAAAACGCCTCATTAGCGATCTCCTGCTGCATAGCTGAATAATGTCCAAAACAGATTGTGTTGCTGTATAAAGATGTTGTATAGTCAAAGGAAACCCCAAAAGTGGGGATGCCCATTTTTTAAAAGTAACGCTGGAGGTGCTTGAGCAAACTGCATTTGAAGCAAAATCAAGATCTGTAGGAGTTATATAATAAAGTGAGCAAAAAGTGAGAACAGGGATAAAAATAGAACAAACGAGTGGATACTAAAAAAAGAGGATGCCTTTTAGTAATGTGAAAGGCAGCCACTTAAATTAATTGCACAATACCAGAGATTTTTTTTATTTTTTTAATTTAACTATTTAAGTTTTCAAAATACAATATAACATAGTAAAAAAGACATAGGAAGATGAAAAAAAGGATTAGAATAAAGGGAAGGATAAGCAGGTATTCATTTCAATTACATATACTTCCGCATACGTCAGATTTACATACTCAGCGTCGACTCAATCTCGTTGTCCCTCCCAGTCTGTCTATACTCAATCCCACCAAATACCAGCTTCCATTCACCAGGTCTCCACTATCTCTCACAACAATAACTGTAATCATCTCGCCGGTGACCACAACGGAGAGCTCTTATCCTTCTACCGAGTATTTGGCTCTGATAACTCTTAAGTGGACCGTGAACCTGGACAGCTCCTATCGAGGTAGATAAGCAAAGTATGGAGGCGGTCCAGTCCTCGACCAGGAACAGTTGGCCAGTTTTGGAGACTGCTGAAGACCCAGCTCAGCATCCATAGGATCAGGGTTCACGATCAAAGGCAAGGGGGTCAGGGTTGAGATTAAGGCTGAGCCATAGACTGAGATTGAGGTCAAGGAGAGGGAGGGGGGACACAACTCTGTTTAAAGGTTACTGACTCCTGTAATAGATACCAGGGGGTCCACACCTCCTGAGACCGCTCCTATTTCTCGTGGGTGGCTGCTGTCAATTGCTCCATCTCCTTCAGTCTACCCACTTCCCGGATCCAATCGCTTATCGTAGGCACATGGTCCGACTTCCAGAATCAGGGGATTAAAGACGTAGCTGCGTTTATAAGGTGCATTAACAATGAACCTTTGTACTTACTTATTTCCTTTCCTGTGTGATGTTGTAACATAAGCGCTGGACACTTTGGAACCTTCAAGCCCGTCACCTCACTCATGATCGGGACCACCATGGACCAGAAGTTTACTATTTTTGGACAGGTCCAAAGTATGTGGAAAAGTGAGCCCTCCTCCTCCCCGCATCTCCAACAGGTCGGGGAAGTCCCTGGGAAAAAGGACGGCAAGCGTTTCGGGGTGTAATACAACCTTGCTAGATATTTAACGTTTTTTTCCTGCAGCTGAACCGATATAGATGACTTGTGAGTGATAATAATACCGTTTTGTGAGTACTCACCTTTAAAACGGGTATTATGAGTGTGCCATACACTCCACTTCGATCATCATGACATCTGGGTTATATCCTCTAGAGGGCGAACTTCTGCAGAGATGAATATGCAAAAAAGAAAGCCCCTCCTGGCCCATAAATACCTGGGACCTCCCACCAATTTCCCAGTGTAAAAAAGCAGTAAGGGGACCAGGAAGAACCAATTATAACCTAAACAATCAAAACCAATGGTTCACCATATAAAAGCCCCAGAATACCTGAAAAAAAGGGTGGAGTGTATGGCACACTCATAATACCCGTTTTAACCCTTTAAGTGCCAGCCTACCTGGAGTTTTTGTCACACTCTGTTGCCAGACCATTTTGCACTATTTAGCACTCCCCATGTTCAAATGTGATTTTTGAAGGGATTTCCAGGGATTTCCCAGGAAAATGATATATTGTTTTTTTCAGCAGAGTCTGAGCTTTAACATGAAATGTCTTGTTTGTCATTTTTTAGGTGTATTCTCAATATTTTTTGGCGAAATATGTGCAAAAAAATTTAAAAAATCAATTTTTTACAATTTGTAGTGTTTTTTTGTAATAAAAAATGTAAGTTTGTCAATAAAATCTTATTGCGTGTGAAACCCCAATTTCTCACAGTTACAGCGGTACCACATATGTATAGGTAGACACCTTTTCCTGCCCAGGAGACTCCCCCAAACTGAAACAGAGCTTTAGGGGATTTTCAGAAAAAATACAACTGTGATATGCGCTATGCGCACCTTGCAGTTTTTCCAGAAAAACAACCCTTTACATTTGAAATACCCCCCACAAACTATATATTCTCTGGAAGTACACACCTCAGGCTTTCTATTTGTACCAGGCTTGTTGATGTGGCCACAGTTTTCTAGAAGTAATCCCTCAATGTATTCTTTGGTTGCAAAGAGTTTCCCTAAAAAAAGGATAAAAAAGCAGAATCAAAGCCACATTTTCCTAGAAAAACTATATACTAACAAGAAAAAACAAGTATAATCTGAAAAAGCAACATCCCCCGAACAGAACGATACCCAACATGCATAGGTTCTGTCAAGGGAAGAGTTGCCAAAGACCCCAAAGTAAAGCATGTGCGTAACGGTAATTTTTCTTTCAGCAAATTTCAGCTCTGCAGACAAAGTGCGCACCTTGCGATTTTTCAACCAAAACAACCATTTACATTTGGAATATCCCCCATAAACCATATATTCCCTGAAAGTACACATGTTAAGCTTTCTAAGCGTATCCAGCTTGTTGTAGTGGGCTCACCTTTCTGGAATTAATCCCTCAAAGAACTCTTTGGTTGCGCAGAGTTTCCCTAAAAAATGTATAAAAAAGCAGAATAAAAAACACCTTTTCCTAAAATATAAATATGCAAACAAAAAAAGACAAGCTAAGTCTGAAAGCGCAAGGTCCCCCGAACAGAACAATACCAAACATGCACAGGTACTATTAACCCTTTTAATTGCCAGCTTACTTGAGATTTTGTCACCCTCTGTTGACAGGTCATTTTTCCCCATTTTGCGCCATGTTTTGCGCCATGTTTTGCGTCATTTTTGCTGGAATTTTCAGGAAAATTATATATATATTTTTTGCAGCAGAGTTTAGGCTTTAACATGAAATGTCTTGTTTGTAAATTTTATTTATTATTAATTTTATTTATTATTAAGTAAAAAAAAAAAAAATAAATAATTTTTTTTAGAAAATTGCCTTCTTTATTTTAAATAAAAAATGTATTTGATTAGGGAAAACCATATTGCATGTGAAAGCCACTAAGTGGCCCGGGCACTTTTGCCCCCCCCCTGGCCGTTGGGGAGGCAGGTAATGGGGGGCTGGGGGTTATGGCAAGTCACCCGCTTGCCGCAGGTGACCTGCCATACCCAGAGCCTTGTGAACTGGTATAAGGGGTCTCATGGACCCCTTACCAGTTCACAAAGGGTTAAATGAAAAAGACACCACACAAAAGTATTTTATTAAAAAAAAAAAAAAAATTTTTTACTGTACTTACCTCCGATTGTAAGCTCCTTTGTCCCGCGTCGCTCTGCTGACAGATGCCGGTGATCGGCATCCAGAGAAGGGGTGAGGCAGGAGATCAGAGGATCTCCTGCCACCTCCTTCCCCGTTGCCGATCACCGGCATCTGACAGCTGAGAACGCTGAAGCCTGAAGTGATCGGGGCTGGGATGACGTCATAGCCCAGCCCCCAAAAGGGGCGGGGCTTGGTGCGGAGACGGTCTGGGATGACCCCTAAGGGGGCGGGGCTTAGCGGCAGGATGGCGGCCGCCATCGAGGAGGAGAGAGGAGAGAGTCTCCCGGGCTCTCTCCTGAAGATCGGTAAGTCCTGGGGGGGGATCGGAGGCCCCCCAGGTGAAGAGGAGGGACAGCGGGAGCCAGCGCACACACAGGTAAGTGAATGTCATTTTTATTTTATTTTTTTTTTTACAGTTAGCAGCTGCTGCTGCAGAAGCGGGGGGGGGGCGGCCTATTCCGGGGGCTCTCCTGGAGCCATCCGACCCCCCACGGGGGATCGGATGGCACCAAATTAAAGAGGAGACCCGGCCGGATCCAACAAGGGGTCAGGTGAGTATTTTTTATTTTTATTTTTTAAACCAGCAGCAGGGAAAGTCAAGCACGTAACACCTACGGGTTTGGCACTTAAGGCCCAGCCAAGCCAGCACGTAGGTGTTACGTGCTTGGCAACAAAAGGGTTAATGGTGAGTACTCACAAAACGGTATTATTCTAAGTGTGCCATACACTCCACTTCAATCATCATGACATCTGGGACATCCAATAGCAGTGTCCGTCATGGGTGGGAACCAGAAACAGTAAAGAATGTACCAACTCAAACCACTGCAGCTTGCAGAACCTTGCGGCCAAAAACAGCATCCGCTGAAGCCCGCACATCAACCTTGTAAAACTTAGAAAAAGTATGAACGGAAGACCAAGTAGCAGCCTACAAACTTGTTCAACAGAAGCCTGGTGCTGAAAAGCCCAGGATGCACCAACAGCACGAGTAGAGTGCGCCATGACCCTAAAAGGGGGAGACCTCCCCTTAGCAGAATAGGCCCCAACAATGGTCTGACAAATCCATTTGCTAATCGTAGACTTAGCCGGCGCCAAACCTTTCCTGGGCCCGCAGGGCACCACGAATAAAGCGTCCGTCTTGCGGAAGGAAGACGTAGTCACCAAATAATACTGCACAAAGCGAACATCCAAATTGTGCAGAACCCTCTCCTTGTCATTGTAAGGCTTAGGACACAAGGAAGGGAGAACAATATCCTGATTGAGGTGGAAAGCAGACACCACCTTAGGAAGGAAATCTGGCCTAAAATGAAAAACCACCTTATCCTGATGTCAGGATAAGGGGCCTGAATCGACAGAGCCGCCAACTCAGAGACACGCCGAACAGAGGTAATAGCCACCAAAAAGGCAACCTTCTGAGTGAGAATAGAAAGAGCAGTATCCTGTAGTGGCTCAAAAGGAGGACCTTGTAGAGCCAACAGAACCAAATTCAAATCCCAAACAGGAACCACCGCCTTCCTAGGAGGCCGCACATGCGCAACTCCTTGGAAAAAGGTCTTAACCAGCGGGTGCAAGGCAAAAGACTTCTGGAAAAAACTGACAGAGCCGAAACCTGTCCTTTCAAGGTACTAAGCTGGAAACCAAGATCCAGATTATGCTGAATAAATTCCAGAATCCTAGGAATAGAAAACACCCTACAAGGCAAGGCCCTAGCTTCACACCAAACAATGTAGGACCTCCAAGTCCTATAGTAAATGCCAGAAGAGGACCGCTTCCTAGCTCTAATCAAGGTCTGGACCACGGCCTCAGACAAACCTTCCTCCTTCAGAATGAAGGTTTCAGCAGCCAAGCCGTCAAAGCCAGCATTTGTAAATTGGGGTAAAGAAGTTGACCCTGAGACAATAGATCCGGCAACACGGGAAGCCGGTAATGATCTACCGCCAGCCTTACCACGTCTGCGTACCAAACCCTTCTTGGCCACCATGGAGCCACCAGAATTGCTGGTGCCACTTCCAGAATCAATTTGCGAACTACCTTGCCCAGCATGGCGAAGGGCGGAAACAGGTACAGAAACCCCAGATCCTTCCAGGCAAGGGACAAGGCATCCACTGCCAATGCTAGAGGATCCTGGGAAAGAGCCACAAAGGCCGGAAGTTTGTGATTGTGCCTCAAGGCAAAGAGATCCACTCTGGAGTCCCCCACCTGCGGCAAAGATCCAGAAAAACCTCGGGGTTGAGAGACCACTCTCCTTGGTGAGAGAATCCCCTGCTCAGGGAATCCGCCTCCCGGAATGTAAACTGCCGAAATGCAAGGAACAATGTTCTCCGCCCAGTGCAGAATCAGAGAAACTTCCTTGAGGGCACCCCTTCTGCGAGTCCCTCCTTGGTGATTGATGTAGGCCACCACCGTTCGATTGTCTGACCGAACCTGAACCGGTAGACCCCGTAACTGCGACGTCAGCCGTTGCAGAACAAGCCGGATGTCCCTGAGCTCCAAGACATTGATGGGGTTGTAAGGCTCCTGAGGGCTCCACACCCCGCTGAACTGATGACTTTTCCAAGAACCTCCCCAGCCCGACAGGCTGGCATCCGTGGTAACCGTCTCCTAACAGGGGACCAGAAAGGACCTGCCCTTCAACAGGTTGCTCGACTCCAGCCACCACCGAAGGGACTGCCGAACCCTGGGAGACATCCTGAAAGATTGATCCAAAGACTGGGGACACCTGTCCCAATGCGTCAATAGGTGAAGTTGAAGAGATCTCATGTGAAACTGTGCAAATGGTACCGCCTCGAAGGAGGACACCATCAGGCCCACCAGTTTCATCCCCTGTCGGATAGAGGGACAAGGGCTGGCCCGAAGAAGACGGATCAGATCCTGAATCCCCAGCACCTTGATCTGGGGCAGAAACACTCTGGCCTGAACGGTATCCAGATTCATGCCCAGAAAGGAAATCATGCGTGATGGAGAAAGAGAGGACTTGGGGCGGTTGATCACCCACCCGAACTTCTCCAAAGTCGACACCACCTGGTGGGTGTCCAGCCCCGCCTGACTGAGGGAAGAAGCTGAGATCAACAGGTCATCCAGATAAGGCACAATGCGAATTCCCTGAGCTCTGAGCCATTATTCCTGCCAAGACCTTGGTGAAGACCCGCGGTGCCGAGGTCAGCCTGAAGGGAAGAGCTACAAACTGAAAGTGTTGATCCTCCACCGCAAACCGGAGGAATCTCTGATGCGCTGGAAAAATGGGAATATGCAAATACGCATCCTTGATGTCTATGGACGTCATGAAATCCCCCTGGTGAAGGGAATTGATAGCGGAGCGCAGAGTCTAAATACGGAATTTTTTGGTTCTGATAAACCTGTTCAGAACCTTGAGATCTAGAATGGGTCTCGCCGAACCCTCCTTTTTGGGTACCGTGAAAAGGTTGGAGTAGTAACCCCTGCCTCTCTCCGACTGAGGCACCGGGCAAATAACTCCAATGTCCAGAAGGTTTCTTACTGCTAACAGGAGCCCCTGCGCAGCCTGAGGATCCGAGGGCACCCCAGACCTTAAGAACCTTGGAGGCAGCCAGTACTCGAACTCCAGTTTGTACCCGGACGAGACCACTTCCAGGATCCAATTGTCTGTGATCTCCCGGGCCCAGACCTGGAAGAAGAGCCGCAGCCGTCCCCCCACCCGTGCGGGTGAGGGTGCCCCTTCATTGCTGAGCTGGCTTACCGGCGGGCTTAGGCTTGGAACCCCAGGAAGCTGTAGGGCACACCCGACCTCTGCCCCTATTCCAGGATGAGCCCCTGACACCAGAGACAGGCAGACCCCTAGTTGCTCTGGCTCCACGAAAGGACGGGGTGAAAGAACCGCCCCCCCCAAAGGGACGGCGCTGTTTCTTCCGCTGAGGTAACTTACCTCCCTTAGCAACAGCATCCAATCACCAAACAGCCGCGTACCCATGAATGGAAGAGCTGTAAGGGACTTATTAGCCCCAAAATCTGCTGTACACTGACGCAGCCAGACCAACCTTCGCATGGCCACCAATAGAGCCGAAGTCCTGCTACACATGACAATGGAATCCTCCATAGCAGACAACACAAAATCCATGAATAGTTCACACCTCTTAAGAGTAGCGAACTCAGCGCTAGCCGGATCAAACTGACCGTCATTAAGCCAGTCCCTAATAAGAGACCTTGTAGCAAGCGACACTAGAGCAGATGAACAAGCCGGCCGCAGGGCTGATCCCACACAGGGAAAAGCATGACAGGCCATCTGATCCAGGCGCCTATCCTCGCCATCCTTAAAGGAGCAGTATCGCGAAATTTGCATTAAAAAAGATAAATAATTAAATAGCCACACAATAGCTTATAACATGTGTATAAATAATCTGGCGATAGAAAAAGAAAAAAATATATGCCTCTATTTTAAATTGTATAATTACAATGGCTCAGTCCATTTGCTGAATAGGGGGATCTGCTGGGTTGTTTAGGGAGCTGCTTCAATTAGCCCACTGGTCTCCTAGCAACACTTTACCTCAGAGGCTGACACTGTAATCAGTGGTAACGGCTGTGTGTGTGTGAGGTGCTGCTTTTGTTATGAGACCAGGTGACTCAAATGTGTAAAATCTATACAAAATAAACTAAACTGACTGAAAATAACTGAAATTCTTCTTTGAATAACTCTAAAGGTATTAAAGTGGAACAAAACCCTGAGTGGCCGACCCTGAAGTCTATAAGACCCGGCCATTGACCTTCCCCCTTGGGCATTCTAAATCGGGATGCCCCACTGTGTGAAACGACCCCTGGATAACCACAGATCACCCCATTTTTCTGGCGCGCTCACACAGATAGTCATTTAGACAGGCCGGGCGACCAGGAAGGTTACTGCTCAAGCTCCCCATCTGTGTGCAAACAGAGCTGATTGGATGAGAGCCCACGCATGCGCTGTGGGACAGGGAAAGGTATGTTTTCACAGGCGAACTTGGGGATTTCACATATCAGGACATTCCAAGTCGGGATGCCCCTAGGGGCACAAAACAAAACTCCAGATAGTGAAAATCCTGGGTTGGGCTTTGCTCAAAACACACAAAGCTGAAAGAAAGATCATATAGAAAAAGGTGTTGAGAAAAGAGAGAGAAAAATGGTAAACTGAAAGATTCTGCAGCAGAGCCAACATGAAGGGAAAACTGTCAAAATCAGCTAAATGACTTCTAGAGCTTTTCTCTCTGTTTTAGATATATAAGTTCTGGCCAGGCAATGTTGCAATGTTGTTATCTGATGCTGGACGGCTGCCGGCACTGAACAGCTGAGACTTTGATACATTGTTCTCTCCTTCTCCTCAGCATGGAACTGATACATTGTTTCACCCCTCTCCTCAGCATGGAACAGGCCAGAGTGTCGGCTCCCGACACTCACAAGACATAAACATGAGCTATTAGTCTCCAGCTGCTCAACACACACATCATTTTTTTCTACATTTGTAATTCTTACTCCAACACCTACCTACATTCAAAGTACCATTTAAATATAAGTCACTAAGAAAAATTCGCGATACTGCTCCTTTAAGGGAGGTAGCGTCAGGGGTGTTTAACACAGAAGAATTGGTCAAGCCCAAGACCGGCGCATCGACCTCAGGGGGAGAGGACCATCGCTTGATCGCCTCCCCCGGGAAGGGATACTTCTTGTCCCATCCCTGGGGAGCACCCGGCAGCCGACAGGGCCTCTCCCATTCTTTCTGGATCAGAGCATCAAAATGATCCTGCGTAGGGAATTCTAGATGGGGCTTACGGACCCCAAAAAATTCCTCCTTCTTTAAAGGAGGTGCCTCCAGGGGATCAATATCCAACACCTCCAGCATATGTGACAAAACAGCAGCCGTATCTACGGCATCCCCAGGCGCCTGCCCCACAAAAGCATCACCAGACTGTACAAAATCAGACTCTGTCTCCTCAAACACTTCCCCCTCCTCTAAAGGGGAAGTCGTCGTCCGCGTCCCACGCGGGCTGGGCCAACGACAAATGTCTCTTTTTAGCTTGGGCCTTCTTGCCCACCATGCTGACAAAAAAATTTTCAATGCTGGCCAACCTGGCAGCAACATCCAACTGCGACTCCCCACTGGCACCAATGCCACTCGGGGTACGGATCAAGCGGGGAGGGGAAGGCGATGAAGCGGGAGGAGCCAACCCAGAAGGCTGGGAACCAGACTTCCACGTTATGGCCTTATGAGCGCATGGAGTACAGATCGGTACATCCTCTCCCGTAAGGGATGCCCCACACCCCACGCATGGGCGAGCTTGCCCCAATGAGAGCCCGAGCCCAGTATCCTGCGGAGCCTCCATATGGTGATTTTTTAGTGGTCAGTCGCAAGACCGAAGGGAATTACGCTTAAGCAACCAGGGATGCCCCTTAAAAGTCCCGGTGGGAGGATTTAGAGGAGACTAATTTTTAAAACTAGGGACCCCAGGACCAGGAGGAACCCCTTAATATGCAAAATATGAAGCAATCTGCAACACACAATAGGCATATAATTACTATTAAGGCATCTGCATTAATAAAATCACAAGCATACCACACATACTATATACATATAAATATACAGGTATACTGCAATAAATGGTAAAAATATACACCACCAGGGGCCCACCCCACCAGAGAGTGAGCCCCAACACACAAAGAAACAGGCCATCAGGCCCCTACCTGACCCCCAAGAGCAGCACGGCAGCGCAGGAGATCTTCAAGATGGCCCCTGACCAGGAGGAAACCAGACCAAGGGAGAAGAAGAAGGGGGGCGTGCCAGCGCCAAAGGCGCGCTATCCAGGCCACGCCCCCCTCCCTGCAGCGTGGATCTGGCCAGAGGGAGGCCTGCACAAATCGCGCTGACGAGGGGGCGGGGACACCGCGGCCGCGCAGAGCGCCCGGCCCCGCCCCCTTCTCCACCCAGACACACAGCCTGAGTGACTTCACTCAGGCTGAAGGAAGCCATATTGCACCAATTCATCGAGGGATCACTTCCAGATGAGCCACATCAACCAACAACAAAGTGTGAAACACCTAAACACACACACATCCATTAGATTAAAACTAATAAAAAAAAACAAGAAGAGGCCAGCTTAGGACACGTCAGCCCCCCCCCCCCCCCGAGGGAGTAAGGGACCCGGAGGGGAAAAGGGGGAACCCCGGCCCGTAATAAGGCCGTATTCAGCAGGGACTGGGGGCATCCCATACCAGGATCAACACAACCTGGTTGTACCGCCTGCCCCAATTTGAGGTCTCACGGTGGAGCAAAGGCTCCCAATGCACCCACTGGGTGCCCCTACCCTTGCCAGGACCGGCAGCCTAAGCTGGGAGGCTCAATGGGGGACAATTTGGAAAGAATCCTGGCAAATATAGGGATAAAAAAAGGGCGCCAGCTTACCTGCAAGAGAGGGAAGTCTTCATCTTCTGTCTTGTCCGCCTGCAGAGAAGACACTGGGAAATTGGTGGGAGGTCCCAGGTATATATGGTCCAGGAGGGGCTTTCTTTTTTTGCATATTCATTTCTGCAGAAGTTCGCCCTCTAGAGGATATAACCCAGATGTCATGATGATCGAAGTGGAGTGTATGGCACACTTATAAAAAAGATCTTCTCCCACTCCTCCCCAGTGAACTTCCTACCCAGATCCTTCTCCCACTCCTGATAAAAAGGGAGGGAGTCGCCTCCCCTCGAACTCAAGAGTTTATAGATCTGTGAGATTACCCTCGTTGGCATGTTCTCTCCCACGACTAATGTTTCAAGACTTGTAAGACTCCTTTCCAAGGCACTCCTAGGGCCTGTTTTTTGTAGGTAGTGTTGGGCCAACAGAAAAGGCCAAGGGCTTAAAAGTGAGTTCTCCAGTCGAGCCCGCTACTCATCTATGGGGCACTATTGTCCTCCCTGAATCAAGTTGCGTCCTCTGATCGTCTCCAGGGCCCCTCCACTTCCTGTCACTCGCCACTGCCCGCTAAAGGGTAGATCAGGGTTGTTCACCACTGGTATCGGGGGGGGGGGGGCAGGGGGAGATGTCTGATCCCAATCTGAGCCTATCCCATATACAAAGTGTCTCCCTGATCAGAGGAAGGGTAGTCATTCACTTTCCCGAGTCCCTGACTGCCCATGGAGATCCTTCAGCGGAAACTCCACAAAGCTGGACTCAACCTCCACCCATTACTTTCCCCTATCTCTTGTCCAATCCACAATGCCTTGCAGATGGGCTGCATGTCAATATCCGTTTATGTTCGGCACTGCCACTCCTCCTCTGCTCTTGTGGAGCTGAAGTGTGGAAAATCGTACTCTGGGTTTATTATTTCCCCAGATAAATCTCAGATATTTTTTTTTTAATTTTTGCAATTATTATGTGTCATACTGACCAAGCTGCCGAGCGGGGGGGGGAACCCAAAGGCAGGTAGGACTGTTCAGGATGAAGGGATTAGGCCCGCAGATAGGGGGAGGCATTGTGGTCATGAACACCATTGGTTACCAGAATGAGATCCTGTAACAATTATATGACAATACAGTAAACACAGCCATTTCCTATGACCCTACACTTGAGATAAAAACTATAATAGACACAACAGTCAATGATGCATTCCAGTCCTCCACTATTATTGAAAAACCAGACATTTCTTATGACTGATTTTTCACAAGTACCATTGTTTTATTATTTGCCTAAAATCCATTAGGATTACAAAACCCACCAGGTAGCCCAATTGTGGCAGGCTCTGATTCTATCTTTCAGCCACTAGCCATTTTTCTCTATCAATTATTACAACAACAATACCACAGTCTGGCTATTTCCAAATGGCGGCTATCATTTTAATGGTTATCTACACCTCACTATATGGACTACACAGGATATGACTGCATAACTTCTGTCTCGTTGCTGCTGGCGGCCATCTTGTGGGTTGGAGATACAAGTGCAGCAGCCATCTTGGCAGTATAACTTTCGTCTCCTAGCCGCTGCTGGCCATCTTTTTGGTTGGATTCACCAGCTTTATTCACACTTCCGTCCTTCAGTCGGCTGCGGTCATCTTTTTGGTGGACATAGCTGACACAAATACTTTCTGTTGTGCCTCTGATCTTTATTGCCCTCATATAGCAGCAACTACACGACCCCAAACGTCCTTTCCTTTACTGGTTAGCTAATCTGCTTCCCAGGTTTGGGAAGAACGGGATCGAGCAGCACGACCGTCGATGATGTCATCACCTGGCACTGCAATGTGCCCCTTGCTGACAGCATCTTAGCTGAACCATGCTTGTTCTGGGACACTATTTAAGGCTGCCTAAGAGCAGCCAAGGTACTGCATTCCCTCCTGAAGAAGGTTTATTAGAGATCGAAATGTTGAGGGTTATATTGTCATTCCACCAGGTATACTGCTTGTTTGCTAAACTGATTGATGTACTGATTTGTATTGTTGATTACTTGTCATCGTATACTTTTGAGACTAATGCATTATATAATTGCTTTTTGATACAAGGAACTGACATTCTGGCCTTTATACATGGTATCAAATATCCAAAACACAAAAACACATTGGTTAACTGCAAAGCTGGCAAATCATACCACAGCACAACTATTGCCAAAAGACACAATATATAATTGATTAGAAGGATATGGCACAAAACATATACAGCATGTATTTACAACCAGTCTACAAAAATCACTAAAAAGCAATTGCTAGAGCTAAAAACAGGGGCCCCCGCCAGGTGTTACCTGGACTCCACACACCCCTCCACACTTCAACCATGCATACTGGCCGGCCAGCCTTGAAAAGAGGGATGATATCCTCAATTGATATGCAGCTTATGTCCCAAGTTCCCAATTGCGGCAATGCTTTTAAAGTGGACCAACACCCACCGGTGATCGGCCCGGGAATCTATAAGATTCCCGGGCCGATCACCTCCCTCCCCGCGGGACATCCGAGATCGGGATGTCCCGCGGGGTGAAACCCCCCCCAAACACCCCAAACTCCTTACCTTAGTTTCCCTCGCGCCCCTCTAGACGTGCGCGCCCGCGCCGGCCGTCTGTGAATGGCCGGCGCGGGGACGCGCGGGAGGCGGCGGCGGAGGAGCCGCTTGTCCGCGGCTTGTCCGTCGCCGCGGACAGAGGTGAGTTCGGGGGGTTCGGGGGGGTTTCACACAGCGGGGCACCCCGATCAGTTCCATAAGTAGCCAGGCTCTGTAAAACGGACTTACTTAAGCAGGCATAACATGGATCAAGTGCGGGAGCATCCAGCGTGATACAGCTCAGCAGCCAAGCATGGAGGTCCGCTGCCGCTCTACCGCCCCTCAGAGATCTTACCGCCGCCGATACACAGGTCCGCGCACATAGTAACAAATGACACATCGCCTCTCCGCTTTCTCTTCAGCGTGCGTTATTGCTGCATGCAGCGGCTGATACCAGTCAGGTTGCGTGGGAGGGGGCATGGTCGGATGACCCGATACCGATGCACGTTTCGCTCCTCCTCTGGAGCTTCGTCAGGGTAGGAGGGATCATAGCCCAGGCCGTGCTTTTAAGGGCAATATCCCGCCTGCTTCAACAGCTGATATTGCGTTCGCCGTTCGGTGCATTAACACTTGAGTGACCAGTCCTCTTTACACACACCTTTAGACTTCCATTTTGACGCTGGCAGCATCTACTGACAAGGCCTCCCTTTCAACATATCAGTCCAGACGGAAATCCTTACGATCTTGCGCCTGCGCACTACAAACTTAACTCATTAAAGTGCTCGCCTACATATTTGCCACCCTCACTTCTACTACAATGTTTAGCTAAATCACTTAGCACTATCCTCCATCTTCCCTTTTGGACCCTTAAAGCTCACCCAAACCACTTCTCGGTTAGGTTCTTCTTCCATTTTAGCCCCCTAAAACTTACCCAAATCACTTCTCGGTCATGTGAATATTCATCTTTAAATATTTCTGGGCCCATTAGTTTTGTGTTAATGCATTTTGTAAATGAAATGACACTGAACCATTTTTTTTTATTCCATCATAAAATATAAAATCTTAAAAAATTTTGAAAATTTCAAATTTTTACAACTATAAAAAACAAAATACATAGCAATGGCAGGCCACAGAACATTATTCTTCATCTGTGGTCCCCAACGAGTCACGCAGCTCCTGCATCTCGCCCACCAACTGAAGGACCCTGACACTCAGTTGTGCCACTCTGGCACGTGTAGTCCCTGTTAAAAAACGTAAATTAAAATATTAGTATAACCTTGTTGGGGTCATACTGCAGTGCCCCCCCCCCCCGTATGGTCCAAACACCTTAATCTGGACCTCAAAAGCCAGAGGGCCCTCGCCACCATGGCCCGGGTTTTGCATAGTGCCTGATTAGAGAACCCCTGGCCCGCATTCTGCAGGCAAAGAACGGGCATCAGGAGCAAGGGCAGGAGTGGATATCCAGAATCCCCTGAAAGAATTTAAAAATACTAACATAAAATACACATTCTAAGCTACAATATTGTTTAACATGTCATCAAAGGCTAAAAACAGCCATAGGTTAAGACATGAGTCATCAACTATATTCATTGCCATACAGTGAAAATGGATTGATGGAATGTGAGCAAACTTACCCTGAAGCCATCCACCAGATAATTCTCCAGACTCAAACTGATGAAATAAGCCGGAGCTCTGCAATATATAAGCATCATGGGATGACCCTGGATGCCCTGCAAGAACACTGAGGAATCGCATAGCTGGACCAAACACTGCTTGTATGTTGTGTGAGTGGCACATCTTGCGGTTCCTGCAACCAAATATAAAATAATTACACAAAGCAAAGGTAACCGACTAAAACAATAACTCCTACAACAAATTAAGATTCAAGTTCAACAATCCAAATATAATTCACAAAGGACATAAGTCTAAAAAAATATAGCAATTATATGGATGTGTGGGAAAATAAATGTTTACTTGCTAAGGACTAATTAAGGTCAGCATTAAAATGCATCTATAAAGGCATACATGTAATGTATTGATTTAGGTATGCATTGCTATACAATTTATGGCCTCGGCCATGCTGATACATGCAATGCCTTGGTGCTAAAGGCGCGCAGACTCCTCCACATAGCCGCAAAACATGTTCAACAATAGCAATCCGAGCCCTCAAAGGTCCCGTAAGTGGATCGGAAATGAAACGGATTTATAGGGTGGTGGTCCGTCAGAAATCAGCTCTCTGAATCAGACGCAAGCCCATCCCAACAACGTAAGTTATCTGAACGAACGAAAAATATCCGATTTTGTTTGGAAAATTATCCGAACTAATGCAAATGATCCGATTTGCTTTCGTTCATCGAAAGCGCATATACGCATCTTCCCGAACGTTCTTACAAATGAAAAATGAACGAAAAAAAAGCAAAAAAATGACAAACGCCCACTAAAACTTTCACAGACAGCTACGGAAGTCCAGACGAATGTGTCTCTGAATCGAGCCTATCATGTCACATCACATATTTTTTCCCCTGGACTACCTCCCGTGGGCTTCTCCAGCAACCAATTGTTGTTAAAATATATTTACAAATGAGCAAGCTCGGGCGCTGTTCATATTGGTATTGTCCCTCTTTTCTTCATCCTTTTTGCATCTTTCTCTTCATCACCTCACAGCGGGACCTTATTTATTATTTGTTATTTTATCTTTGAACTCAATTTTCACATGCATGTATCACGCTTACCACAAGCAACCTAATCATTATCTATACCCTAGTATATACAATTCTACTCCAACATCTTCTTATGGGAGATCTGATCATACTAGTATATATCTTTGCTCAGACAATATTTTATGTGGTCATACCCTTATCCCAAACAGACCACCCCTTGGGTCCTACTCTACTTCGATGCAGGGGGGCATGATGAACGCTGAGATGGAAAGAGAAAGAAAAAGACCTCTTCCAAGAGTTAGGGCTGAGACACCGTGTTGCAGAAAGAGAAACAACACCACCCAACACACTGAAACGCACTTGCACCTGGTGCCAAGTCGGTGCTTAAATTTCATCACAAGAAGGCTTTCAGGCCCATATCCGTATTGTGCCCGACAGGAATCATAGTACCCAATTCGAAAATTAGTCTAGATTCCTGTTGTAGAAGTCTGGAGTCCCATGATCCTCCTCTGCCTCCTCCCCTCAATTTGAAAATGCCACATACTAGGAGGCCGGAAGGGTCACTATTATGTAGAATCCTAAAATGCTCCGCTACGGGACTTTTCTCGTTCCTTTTACGAATGTCTCTCAGATGTTCATCTATACGGACCTTCAGTTCCCTCTTGGTTTTACCCACTTACTTTTTATTGCAGGGGCAGGTGAGTAAGTAAATCACATACCTCGAGGCTCAGATGATAAATTCCTTACTAGGCCTTGGAGTACTACTTCTGGGACCTGTGAATGACACTGTCTTTTCCATATAGGGACATATCTGGCAGTGTACACATTTCTGGGATCCCTTTGGCTTATTCACTTGTTTTACTACCTCTATATGGGGCCTGTACTCACTGTGAACTAACCGGTCGCGAATATTGCGTGCCCTCTTGGACGTCAGTAGTGGCCTGGGTCCCACATGTTTCGCCACCACTGGGTCTAACATCAGGACATGCCAGTGGGATTGCAAAATATTCTTGAATTTCTCCCAATGTACACTATATTGTGTGACCAGGCGGACAGGCTGCTCACCCACACGTTCCTTCGTTCTCGCCCCCCGAGAAGAGTCTCGCGGGGAGAGTCCAAGGCTTTCCGAAAGCAGGTCCGCAGCAGGCGATGGGGGTGACCTCTATCTCTAAATCTCCTTGTAAGCACCTTTATACTTGTACCTGATTCACTGCTACTGAGCAGTCAGATTTAACTTACTGTGGTATTTACTTATTTCCAGGATCCCAGCTCCTTATGATAAAACGCCATCTAGTGGTCAACACTGGCATTTTCTCTGTGTATTATGCCTAGGTATGACTTTTGTGAGCTATTTTTGCACTACTTGTTACACTTGAGTATTAAAAGCTACATACCCCCTCACATCTGACCACTTATTTTTACTTATTTTTTTCTTTCTGAATTGGTGTGCAACAACACTAAAGGGGACCAAACCCCACTGAAATAAATTTGGCCAAAGCCCCTGCCGATACCCCCTTCTTAGGGTGTAGAACTAGAAATTTATATTTTCACTTTTTGAATCGTCCTGGAAGACTCTTTCTTTGCTGTCCCTCCCTATAAGATGACAGAACATCAGTCATTGCATAGGTGTGGCAATGACATCATTGCCACACACAAATGTAGCAATGAATGTAGGAGGATGGGCTTTACAGTTTAAACAAGCGGGATTAGCTTGAATTAGAGTGAAGCAGTACTCTACATGAGGGGAACAATTCAGGGGATGCCAGTTAAAATGTGGGTTGCGGTCCGCTTTAATAATAATTCTGTATCTTAAATGGAATTGGGGAAGACCAGTAGTATATTCCAGATGTCCATTAATTAGGGCATTGGAGCAACCACTAGTAATTCTAAGGTAGTTTAGGGATACCCCACATCTTCTTCAAATCTTCAAATCTTAGAAGAAACTACGCTTTCTAAAAATAATTTATTAGTCACGTTGGATGTAGAAGCTCTCTACTCATGTATCCCACATAGACAGGGAATAACAGCAGTCAAGTATTTCCTGGATGAATTGGACATCAGCGAACACGAACACAACTGTTTCCTGTTGGATTTACTCTCCTTTATACTCACACACAACTGTTTCCTATTTTGTGGACAATTATACCATCAAACACAAGGAACAGCGATGGGCACAAAATGTGTCCCAGCATATGCGAACCTATACCTGGGCAAATGGGAAAAAGAAATACTTGGAAGTGAAGATCTAGAGGAATATACTCAACATATTACAACGTGGTTAAGATATATCGACGATATATTCATTATCTGGGAGAGCAACAAGGACACACTAATCAAATTCATTGATGCCCTAAACAACAACGATTGGAATTTGAAATTTACATTGGAGTACAATGAAACAGAAGTCACTTTCCTAGACCTCAAAATCAGTAAACTCCCAGAAGGCATGATCAAGACAACGCACTATAGGAAACCCACGGCATCTAATAACATCTTGAGAGCCACAACAGAGAAGTAGAAATGCAATACTACACACAACATCTAAGAAGAAGAAAAAGGAGACTTTTCCGGACCATCCAACATTAATTTTCACCTATAATCAACAACGTCAACAAATAAGAAATATATTAAAAACACACTGGCATATATTGACCAATGACCCAGAAATAGGCAAATTCATTCCTGAGGAGCTGAAAATCATTTACAGGAAAACAAGATCGATTAAAGACAGCATTACACGGAGTCACTACATTCCTACACCCTTGAGGGAATGCTGCAAGATCAAAGGAACGTACAAGTGTGGAGGCTGCACAGTTTGCCAATATATAAAACAAGGTAATAATATATTACTGCCAACAGGACAAGAAATAAAGTCCCGTCACTATGCCAACTGTAACACAACTGATATAATATACCTATTGGAATGTCCTTGTCCAAGGTTTTACATTGGTAAGACCAATCGCAAGCTAAAAACAAGGATATATGAACATACTAGGGATATTTTGAAGAAAAATCTGACAACCCCAGTTGGGAGACACTTTGCAGCCTATCATGACAGTTCACTAAAGGGACTATATTTTTCAGCAATAGACCGAATCCACCCACATCCCAGAGGAGGTGACATAGTTCAAAAAACACTGCAAACCGAAACAAAACGGATCACTAACTGTAAAGCAACCACCTTTCCTGGATTGAACGAAACCTGTAGTTTCGCACCCTTCCTAAAGAAATGATCCTCAATAGAGTCTGTTTAGGACCAAGACCATCCTGAATAGTTCTCTGGTACTCTTTCCAATGAGTCAAGAAACCTAAGAGTAGATATCTCGAGTAATAATAAATACCAACGAACTTGTAGAGTAATATCCCATCCACAATGAGAATAGATCTATACTAATAGACCCATCAAATAAAACCAATTGACAAGAAAAACAAGTAGTCATGAAATCAAAAATGACAACATTATTAAAGAATTAATTACATCAAAATAAACAAATTCATAATAGAAAGACCACAGCCCCAGAACACTCAACCCTCCATTGAATACTATAATATGATCATTTATACACCAATATGACAAAAGAACACACAAAACATGATTAATTGATATAGTTATAGTTATCTGATACAGAAATCACTTTTTGTAGTACAACTACCTTTGTACATAATGTTTATTGACTAATAAATATGTTCATTATGCATTATTAATTTATTAATATCATTTTTCATGAATTACTAATTTATTAATACTATAAATGTTATAAAAAGATGAATCTAAGTGATGAACTGATGAACTGATTTATGATGACAACAAGGAATAATTATGAATTAAATGAATTGTTCAATTAATATAATGACAACAAAGAATAATTATGAATCAAATGAATTTAATTAATTATAATGCATAACCACATTGTAAATATTAATTGATGTAACTTTGTATAATTATTACTGAAAGATGAATATAACCGATATAGCCTGCCATAGTAAACTTTTGTACGCAGTGAGTACAATCAAACAAAGTTAACAAATGCAAACAAAAAAAGAACAGAACAATACCCAACGCGCATTGATACTGTCAAGAAACTGTTGCCAAACACCTCAAAGTAAAGCATTTTACATTTGGAATACCCCCACAAACCATATATTCCCTGAAATTATACACATTAAGCTTTCTAAGTGTACCCAGATTGTTGTAGTGGCTGCATCTTTCTGGTAATTACCTTAAATAGTTTTTTGGTTGTACAGCGTTTTCCTAAAAAATATATAAAAACGCAGAAACACATTTTAATAATATATCAATTTGAAAACAAGAAAAAACAAGCTAAATCTGAAATTGCAAGGTCCCTCGAACAGAACAATACCCAACATGCATAGCTACTTTTAACTGCCAGCCTACCTGAGTTACCTCTGTTGACAGGTAATTTTTCACCATTTTGAGCTATGTTTAATAAAATAAATAACAATTCTGTTTTTTTAACATTTGTCTAGTTTAATTAAAAAAATGTATTGTATTCAAGAAACCATATTGCAAGTTAAAGCCCCATTTCTCCCAATTACAATGATACCACATATGTATTAGTAGCCCCTGTTCCTGCCCAGGAGACCCCCAAAACTGAAAAGGGAACATTATAACATTTACAAATAAAATACAACTACTATCCACACTAAAAAGGTTTAAACATCACACTTTTTTTATAATCTTCAGGGTTAAAAACACCTAAAAATAAAATAATATGGCATGGGGTCCCCCCTGCCCAGCATAACCAGCCTGGGGACCAGCTATGCAGGGCTTGTAAACAAGGGGCTTCGGTGGCCCCTAGCTATGAAAGCAACAGGCCTGCGTAGGCTTCACAGCCCCCGGGCTCCAGTGGAGAGAAGATCCGGCCGGAGGAGGTGAGTACATTTCATTGTTTTTTATTACTGCTGCAAGTGTCAGCGGCGACATAAGTGGGGGCCTGTTTTGAGAACAGACGCCCCCAGGGGGAAAAGGAGGACCTCAGCACTGGATCCAGGCCAAAGGTGAGCATTTGTTTTGTTTTGTTTTTTACGGTAGCAGCGTACAGGTGGCATGTAAAGGGTTCAACAACTTTGGCCTGACAAATGTAAAAAAGTAAATTTTCTTGTTTTTGCTCACGTTCCCTCCTAGGGACATGACCCTGCAAAGGATTCCTAGATTATTAGAGGGAATGTGCACTACCCTGACTACAAACACTGCTCTTATCTCAGCACTGCTGGCCTAGGTTCGCTGAAGCCAGTGGCAGAAATACACCGGAAGCCAAGTGAAGATCAAAGCTGTGATGTGCCTGTTTCATTCAACTTTTAAATACCAACCTTATTTAATCTTAATTCAAATGCACAATAACTACATTATTTGTTGTCTGTGGCTACATTCTAGATGCATGATAAGATAAACAATGTATTCTATATCTGAGGCGGGTAAATAAGGAAAAGAAGCAGCCACAATGTGGTTGCTACCACTACAGCCTATTACAGATACCTTTTGGTGAGAGGGACCGTTTAGCAAAGCAGACCATCCGTCACTTATAACAGCACATTACTGAAGAAGAGGTTGGGGAAAGACCTAGATTTATGTGCAGGGGGTGTTGAATTAACCTCGATGTTTGAGAGCCCACATTCCTGCCTCTAGTTATAAGCCCGTATTCCTGCCTGACTCACAAAGTTTGGGTTGGTACCTAACTTTGTGAGTTTGGGTCACCAAACCCAAACACAGATTTCAAATTGAAATTCTGGGCGTGGCTGTGATTGGCCAGGTGGGACATGTGACCTTGCTGTATAAAAGGCTACTGCAGTAGATATGAGAAGGTACTGGCTTCTGCTTCTGCTGAGCGGCAGTTAGGGCTGTTTGGTGCAAAAACTGTCCTTGTAAAGATATTTATTTAGGAACAGTGCCTCCAGTGAGGGATAGATAGGTTGTTAAGCACTCTATTGTCAATGTAATGACATTTATTCAGGGGTAGCAGCTGGAGTGAGGGCTAGGTAGGTTGTTTTTACCGGTAAGCACGCTATTGTTCTTGTCAAGACATTTATTCAGGGACATCTAGATTTAGGGTCACTTTTTTTTCTCACAAATTCTGTGTCCACTAGTTCAGGTCACTTGGCTGTCACTGCAGTTTAAAGTGGACCATCACCCTCGGGTGATCGGCCCGGGAATCTATTAGATTCCCGGGCCGATCACCTCCCTCCCCGCGGGACATCCGAGATCGGGATGTCCCGCGGGGTGAAACCCCCCCAAACACACCAAACCCCCCTACCTTATGTTCGCCGCCGCCGCCTCTCCTCTAGGCGTGTGCGCGCCTGTGCCGGCCGTCTGTGAATGGCCGGCGCGGGCGCGCGCGCGTCAAGAGGGACGCGCGGGAGGCGGCGGCGGAGGAGCCGCTTGTCCGCGGCTGTCAGATCCCTTGTCCGTCGTCGCTGGGAGCGGGGAGAGGTGAGTTTTTAGGGTGATCGGGGGGGTTTCACACAGCGGGGCACCCCGATCGGGGGTGCCCCACCGAAGTGGACCAAGACCCAGGATAGTCAAAATCCTGGGTGTTGGTCCACTTTAATATCAAGTAATACTATATTATACCATACCAACTGGCATAAAACAGACAGGCACTGTCAAGAGTTCTTGTAGTTCTTGTGCAGAGACTTACTCTGACTTGCTAATAATATGCTTCGCTAAGGCAGATATGACAGAAAACAACCTTCTGCTGTAATTCAACTTCTTTAGATAAGGGGATCACAGTATTGTGTTCCATTAGCTAAAGCTGGAAGCGGCAGTAGTTTTTACTCAAGACTGGGAAAACCACTCAGACTGTAGCGACACTGAGCCCCAGGTATATGGGATTTTTGGAAACAGCATGTAGAGAAGTAAATTACAGGTATAGGGGCACAATCCTAACACAAATTATTATTTAAATTCCAAAACATTAAGACAGAACACCAAAAACCTGCCAGAAAGGGATTTTTCCTATAACAAACGCAGTGCGGGGCCCAGGCTGTAGATGGTGACGTCCATACACACCCTACCGTTCACAAAGTTGTTTATGTAGGCATCCCAGGACTTGGCAGTGGCAGGCTGTGGCGGAAGAGGATGACTGTACCCGTCCTGTAAGCCACATGTGGAATGGCCTGACATCTGTGTAAATGTGCATTCCTCTTCCTCCTCCTGTGACACCATTACATCTGCTATCATGACCTGAAGTGTTTTTTTGTAGTAGGCAAAGAATGGGGATGGTAGAGCTGACAATGTCCCTCATGGAGTCCCACTCATTGGTGGTTAAGTGCTGTTGGTCTGCACTTTGACTCACCCAGGCATTCTGTACCTGGAACTCCACTTTTGCCTGCTGCTACTCACATGCCCTTCAAGCCTACATAAATGTGGAATTCTACCTGGTTGGCAAATCACCTATGAGGCAGTGGATGGGAAGGCCAAAGTTCCACTACAGTGTAGATAGGCGAGCAGCAGTAGGCGAATGACGAAAGTACATATACGGCACAGACTTTATGCATAATTGGCCAGGAAGCTTGGAACAAACAAGTTGAGCACATGTGCCAGGCAACAAATGTTGCAGATTTTTAGATCAGTTTCTGCAGTCACACATGATTGGCCTTGCTTTGTAGTTGTGGGACACGCCGAACCTCCTTCCCAAGTTGGGGGGGGTTGTCCGACCAGACGTGGCGTGGCTACCCACGTTCTATATAATCTTTATATACCAATATAGCACACAATCATGCATTGTAGTTAGTTAAATACTTCCTCTCATGGAGGGGATCTTTCCATGAGTTTCTTTTACAGCTGCTAAATTTTGTAATGACAATTTTTTGTATTTTTTTATTTAGTCTATTCTTTCCAAACATTTGGAGTTGCAATGGGCGTTTGTTGCGCCTCGTCCATTGCAAACTTGTGTTTTGGCGTGTGAGAGTCTGAGATTGTTTTTGGTGACTCGATGCAGTGGTACTGCCCCAAAGTTTCGATAACATCATCTTTTTGTGGGATGGGTCTATGGAACCATGTATGGAATTCATTTCTGAGCTGATTCAGAATTCACTTAACATTTCCCTTACTTGTCAAATGTCCCAGAGCCAAGTAGTTTTCTTGGATGTGACTCTGAGTCAGTCCCAGGATGAGACCATGGACAATGATCTATACTGGAAATAATACTGCTGTGAATAGTTAACTGCATTATCAGAGTGGACATGTATCTCCATTGAAGAATTTGATCCCATATGGGATAATTCCTTCATATTAAAAGGAATTGTATGAATGGGGCACAATATGAGAGACACGTGAGAGACATGTCAGCCCGATTTAGGGCACGGGGATACCTTAAAAAGATTGTGAGGCAGGTTTACCAGTGATAGATCAACACTGTTGGTGCCTAGGCCATGTAACGTGGATAGTAAAATAAGATTTGTTGAATAGACACCTGGGGAAATACATTCCCCATGTACTTCAAGGACAGCTAGGAGGGCAAAGAATATTAGAGACATTGTTTTTTCGTAGCCATTTCATTACATCTATGTCACGCACCACAGGGGGTTAGAGATTAATGGGCAGTTTTCCCTGTAGCAACTGCAACATTTGCCAATTTATGACTCTAACGAGGGAAGTTTGGGACAGTAGGGGCATCAAGAGGTTCAAGTTACGAAGCTATGCGGATTGTAAGAGCAAAGTACTGGTTTACATTATGAGGCATCCATGTGGTCTATGGTATGTTGGAGAGACTATTAACCAAGTAAATAAATGGATCCAGAAACGTGTCAACAATAAGGTTAGCAGAGAGGGAACGCTACTGTAGTAAACACTGTTGTTCATTAATAAAACTTTAGTGGTGATATTTGAGTATACGAAGGGGAGATATAAAGCGATTTCTGGTTCAAAAAGAAACTTGTTGGATTTGTTATTTGCATATGAAAGCACCATTTGGTTTGAATGAAGAATTTACATTTGGTTAGCTTTTAGATATCTTTGCATTGCATTAATTAGTTTGGTTGTTGTGGCAGGATGTTCAATCTCTGCAACATATTTGGCACCTTGTTTATATTCTTTTATTTTCATTACTATCAGGCAGTGGGTAACATCATTTCCTCTCTTGCTTTCCTTTGAGATCCTTAAAGTGGACCAACACCCACCGGTGATCGGCCCGGGAATCTATAAGATTCCCAGGCCGATCACCTCCCCCCAAACTCCTTACCTTAGTTTCGGCGGCGGCCGGCCGCCGCCGCCTCCCTCGCGCCCCTCTAGACGTGCGCGCGCCCGCACCGGCCGTCTGTGAATGGCCGGCGCGGGCACACGCGCGGGAGGCGGCGGCGGAGGAGCCGCTTGTCCGCGGCTTGTCCGTCGGCGCGGGGAGAGGTGAGTTCGGGGGGTTCGGGGGGGTTTCACACAGCGGGACACCCCGAAGTGGACCAAGACCCAGGATAGTCAAAATCCTGGGTGTTGGTCCACTTTAAGATGTTCTTTCTCAACATCACGGCTGTGAACTATATTGAATGCCCGGTTTGGAATGTGTGATATTCCTTAAGAAGACGGTCCCTATGAAGCCTATTGGGAATACGTCTGTGACCATAACAAAGTATATTAGATGCCTGCAATTGAAGACCTGAATCTTTGGAGATGCCCTTTGTGAATATGATTCTCCTTATGTCGCTGGAATATATGCCTCTGATATATGCCTCAGGAATTTTTCAATAGTTACTTGATGTTTGCACCTTAGAATTGTAGGTTGCAATTGAGGTTCATATGTATATATTATTAAAAATAAAGATGGATAATACTGGATTTAACAGCACGTTTTAAGCCAGCTACAATTGTTATTATTATGATTAGTTGTTTGGTAATTAGTATATATGTTTTATTGTTATTTTTGATTTAGTGTAAATATCGTAACATTATTGTACCATCTGATGGGAACTCTAGAGATATATCGTGTGTGGTCTAATGTCTGACACTTAGCCCCCGCAGGTGGATGGCGTTCCTTGTGCTTGTTGGTGCGGGTTCACCTGCTCTCCTGCCTATCCTCTCCCTCTAGCTATAAAATTATTTATGGTGGACAAATTGCTTACTGTTCACCATACACAAATCAAATTATTATTTGGTAATGTATTTTTATGGATTTATTGCTATTAAATATTAATTTATAAAATGACAATGTCTTCTCTATTCACACTTTATATCATTCTTGTTTATCCATTGTCATGAAGATCAGTATGGCTTTGGCAGCCAGAATGGGATGCATAAAGCTGGTCCCCGGGCAAATTATGCTGGGTAGGGCAAACCTCACGCCATTTTTAGGGGGATTTTTAAGGGTTTTTTTCCCTTAAAATTAAAAAAATGTCCCCCCCCCCCCCCCGGGAGGGAGGAACCCATGTCATTTTTTAAATTAACCCTGTCACCCAAGTATAAAAGGCTTCCAGCAGCAGCAGGAGAGCAGAAGCAAAAGTGAGCAGCGCGGGACACAATGCTCCGGGATGGATGGGAGGTATAAAAAAAATAAAATATTTTTTCTGTGTCCGTGTATTTTATTTACATTTAACCCTTTGTAAACAGATAAGGGATCTATGAGACCCCAAAACCAGTTCAAAAGGCTTTGGGGGCTAGCAAGTCACCTGTGGGTAGCAGGTGACTTGCCATTAACCCCCAGCCCCCTCATTACCTGCCTCCCCAAAGACTGGGAGGGCAGAAGAGCCCAGGGGCCATTTAGGCTGTGCACCTGCAGGATGGGAGGGCCACCAATGCTGGCCCCTTTGTCTTGTTCTACAAGCCCCCAAAGCTGGTCCCTGGGCTGGTTATGCTGGGTAGGGGGGACCTCACACTTTTTTTTGATTTCTAAGGGATTTCAACCCTTAAAAGCCCCCAAAAATGGGGTCCCGCCGAGAGGAGGACCCCACACCAATTTTTTTAACCCATTATAGCGTGGATAGTAGTTGTGTTTTATTTGCAATTGTGCTCTTTTCAGTTTGGGGGGGTCTCCTGGGCAGGAACGGAGGGCTACTGATACATATGTGGTACCGCTGTAAATGGGAGAAATGGGGCTTTCATGTGCAATAATACAATTCTGTGATTACTCACCAGTAGAATTGTTTTTACTGTGTACAGCACGGCTTGCTTCATTTCAATTCTTAACGATTGGGTAATCCGCCACAAGGTGGCGCAGTCGACTGCAGAAAGACTTGTGGCTCCTCCCGGCCCATATAAAGGGCAGGAATAACCCAGAGACCCCCAGAATCCGACTTTCGAAAGGAAGCAGTGGCAGTCAAATGGAATTTGAGCGCCCTGACCACATCCAGAGAATGAAGATTTCTTTCCTTAGAATTAGAAGGCGCAGGACATAAGGAAGGCAAAACAATGTCCTCATTCAGATGAAAGGCAGAAACAACCTTAGGCAAGAATTCAGGCTTAAGACGGAATACCACCTTATCCTGATGCCGTTCAAAATAAGGCGGCTTAATAGAGAGCGCCGCCAGCTCAGAAACACGACGCACAGAAGTGATAGCAACCAAAAAGACCACCTTAGGAGTCATAATGACCAGTGCAGCATTGTTCAAAGGCTCAAAGGGAGGACCCTGGAGAGCAGACAGCACCAAGTTCAAATCCCACACCGGCAGCAGAGGCTTACGCGGTGGACGTACATGAGTAACTCCTTGAAAAAAGTCTTGACAAACCTATGATTGGCGAAAGATCTTTGGAAAAAAATTGCCAGGGCCAAAACCTGGCCTTTGAGGGTACTCAGTTGCAGAGCAGACCCGACTCCAAACCAAGTTGCAAAAACTCCAAAATCCTGGAAATGGAGAAAGTGCGAGAAGGAAAAGATTTAGACTCGCACCAGGCAATGTAAGCATGCCAGACCCTGCAATAAATCATGGAAGACGATTTCTTTCAAGCCTGAATCATAGTACTGACTACCGAAGCCGACAGTCCCTTATGCATCAGGATGAAGGTTTCAGCAGCCAAGCCGTCAAAGCAAGCACTTGTAAATTGGGGTGGCGCAACTGACCCTGAGTTAGAAGCCCGGGATTGTCGGGCAGGACAAAGTGATTCACTGCCATCTGGACCACGTCCGCGAACCATACTCTCCTCGGCCAGTGGGGGGCCACCATAATGGTCGGTACCCCCTTCTGGGCTATCTTGCGCAACACCCGCCCCAGAAGAGGAAATGGAGGGAACACATAAAAGGAGCCTGAATTCCGTCCAAGGAATGGCTAGAGTGTCCGTGGCAATGGCCAGAGGATCTCTTGACAGAGAGACGAATCTTGGAAGCTTGTGATTGTGATGGAACGCAAACAGGTCCACGTCCGGCTGACCCCAGCGGCGACACAGGGCATGAAAGATCTTGCTGTCGAGGGACCATTCCCCCAGACGAGACATCCCCCTGCTCAGGGAGTCTGCCTCCTGGTTCTCCACCCCTGGGATGTAAACCGCGAGATGGAACGTTCTCCTCTGCCCTCGACAATATCAGGGACACCTCCTTGAGGGCTTGTTTGCTCCAAGTCCTGCCCTGATGATTGATGTAAGCGACCGCCGTCTGACTGTCTGAGTGGACCTGGACCGCAAGACCCCGTAGGTGGGGAGTCAACTGGAAGAGAACCAACATGATCACTCTCAGCTCCAGGAGATTGATGGGCGTGTGGGCCTCCTGAGGGCCCCACTGGCCCTGGAACTTCAGAGATTGCCAAAACCCTCCCCAACGATGTACGACAGTCGTCCATGGAGACAATCTACCAGCAAGGAGGCAGAAAGGACCTGCCCGCTAGGAGCAGTCCAACCACCACAAGAGGGACTGTCTGGCCAGTGGGGACAGAGCGAATTCCTGCTCCAGGGATTCCCGTTTCTGATCCCAAACGGTCAAGAGGTTCAACTGAAGAGGTCACTTGTGGAACTGGGAAAAGGGTACCGCCTTGAAGCAAGACACCATAAGTCCCACCAACTGCATCCCCAGACGGATGGAGGGATGAGGACACAACAGCAGGGCTCGTGCCTGTGTCTGAAGGCCCTCCACCTTCTGCTGAAGAAACACCTTGACCTGAGAAGTAACCAGCATCATGCCCAGGAAGGACCTCACCAATGATGGATTGAGTGAAGACTTGGGATAATTGATCAACCATCCAAAGGACTCGAGGGTGGACACAGCCACCTGAGTATCCCTCTCGGCCTGATGAAACGATTGAGCAGCAATCAACAGGTCGTCCAGATAAGGAAGAATGTGAATGCCCTGTCCCCTCAGAAGGGCCATGACACCCGCCAGCACCTTGGTGAACACCCGAGGGGCCGAAGTGATACCGAACGACAAGGCCACAAACTGGTAGTGCCAATCCCCCAGAGCGAACCTAAGGAACTTGTGATGCCCTAAGAAGATAGGAAAGTGCAAGTAGGCATCATTGATGTCCACAGTGGTCATAAAGTCGCCCGGCTGGAGAGAGCTCACCGCCAACCATAAGGTCTCCATGCGGAAGTATTTGAACCTGACAAATCTGTTGGGACCCTTTAGATCCAGGATGGGTCTCAGGGAGCCATTCTTTTTGGGCACCGTGAACAGACTGGAGTAGAACCCCCGACCCCGTTCCCGAAGGGGCACAGGACAAACCACCCCAGACGCTAGAAGACTTTGGACAGACAACCTCAGGCCCTGCGCCGTCACGGGATTCTGGGAGATCCAGGACTGGAGGAATTTTGGGGGCAGCCAAGCTGCTAGCTCTATCTTGTAACCAGAGGACACCACCTCCTGGATTCACCAATCTGAGACGCATTGTCTCCAGACGCGAGCAAAGAGCCGAAGCCTTGGGCTTAATACCCCAGGAGAGACCAGGGCGACCTGTGGATCTCCAAAAGTCTCTGAGGCTACCTGCAACGGCAGCTCCGCGTCCCCCACGGGAAGGACGAAATGAAGAGGACCCCCAAAAGTGCCGAGAATGCTTCCTACGCTGAGGGAGCCGACCATCCTTGGTCAAAACATCAAGACGTTCCCCAAAGAGACGTAGTCCCGTGAATGGAAGCCCAGTGAGAGACTCCTTAGCGGCAGCGGCAGCCCAGGAGAAACCACAAGTGCAATAAGTAGGCCCGTCTGAAAAAACATAATAAGAGCCCATGAGCATCCCACAGCACATGCACGGAGAATAAAACAAGGCATGACATAAAAGAGAGAAGGAGCGGACTCACGGACCAAGATGGCGTGTAGCAGGCGTCAGACGCAGAACCAGCCCGGGTCCCATGGCAGAAGAGGGGTCCGCAGACCTCCGCACCCAGCAGCCTGCGCCGTCCGCAAAGAAGCGAGAAGAGGAGGAGGAGGCCCGAAAATGGTGCCGAAAATGATCCTCGAGGGGTGGGCCGCATGGAGATGGCGCGGATCGTGTCATCCCGTGGCATCCTCGGCAGCGCGAGAGCCTCCGGGCGCCAACAGAGGCGGTCTCGGTCCCGGCCTCCCGCGGACTCCTCCCCGCAGTAAGGCACCCCGCTCCCATGAAGGAGAGGGGGGGTGGAGGGGGGAGAAAGGAGAGGGGGGAAGGCGTGGGGGGAGGAAGGGGGACCCCTCAACCAAAAGCAAAGAGGATAACTTCCAGACACTCCACATTAATAGGTCCAAAAGAAGTGAAGTGACAGTTACACAAGCACCTACACACCAATAAAGCATGTGGGATAAGACAAAACAAGTGATTTCTCCCATCCCCCGTTCCAGTCGCACCATTAACCTGTTGCCGGCTACCTTTTTGGTTACAGGGTCTGCGGCCCGGAGCTAAGCTCCCTGAACACCCGACCCCAGGTGTTCTCCTACCGTCACCTGATCCGTCAGCCAAGGCTGGGAGGCAGAAGGGTCCGGAAACAGGTGGGAATAGGCTTGCAGGGCCGACGGGCTTGGGATGCCCCGCTAGCCTGCGGATAACTGAGAGAAGTCCTCTGTCTTCGCAGTAGAGACTGCAGAAAAACTCCAGGGGTCACTGGGTTATTCCTGCCCTTTATATGGGCCGGGAGGAGCCACAAGTCTTTCTGCAGTCGACTGCGCCACCTTGTGGCGGATTACCCAATCGTTAAGAATTGAAATGAAGCAAGCCGTGCTGCACACAAGGAAAATATTTTTTAAATAAATGTTTTATTTAAAATAAATGAGGCATTTGATTTTTTTTTTTAGATTTTTTACTCAAAAACATTTAAAAAACAGTGGGAAAATTCCAAACAAGACATTTCAAGTTAAAGCCTGAACTCTACCACAAAAAGAAAATATGTATTTTTCATGGAAATTCCTGCAAAAATCACAGTTAAACATAGCGCAAAATAGTGGGAAATGACCTGTCAACAGAGGGACCCATGTGCTATCAATTCTTTGAGGGATTACTTCCAGAAAGATGAAGCCACTAAAATAAGCTGGGTACCCCTAAAAAGCTTAACGTGTGTACTTTCAGAGAATATATGGTTTGTGGGGGTATTCCAAATGTAAAGGTCTTGCTTTGGTTGAAAAAGCACAAGGTGCACATTTTGCAGAGCTGAAAATTTCAAGTAAAATTACTGTTACCTGCATGCTTTACTTCAGGGTGTTTGGCAACTCTTCCCTTAAAATCACATATACATGTTGGGTAACTTGCTTTTTTACCTGTTCAGGGGACCTTGCTTTTTCAGATTGAACTTGTTTTTTCTTGTTCGCATATTATTTTTTAAGGAAAATGTGGCGTTGATTCTGCTTTATATACTTTTTTAGGTAAACCCTTTGCAACCAAAGAATTGAGGGATTACTTCCAGAAAACTGTGCCCACATCAACAAGCCTGGTACGCCTAGAAAGCTTGAAGTGAGTACTTCCAGAAAATATATAGTTGTTGGGGGTTTTATTGGAGTTATAAAAAACTGCAAAGAGTGCATAGCAGTTGTATTTTATCTGAAAAATCTTCTAAAGCGCTGTTTCAGTTTGGGGAAGTCTCCTAGGCAGTAATGCAATACTTTATGCATTACCGTTGTAATCAGAAGAAATGGGGCTTTTACATGCAATAAGATTTAATTGAAAAACTGATTTTTTTTTATTTTGCACACATTTCACCACAACATAATGAGAATACACTTTGAAAAATACAAACAAGGCATTTCACATTTCCCTGGAAAGTTCCTAAAAAATCACAGATGAACATGTGCAAAATAGTAAAAAAGAGTCTGGCAGCAGAGGGTGACAAAAACTCTAGGCTGGCAGTTAAAGGGTTAACCCATATGTACCAGTATCCGTCTTTCTTTACTGACAACATCAATAGTATATTTATTTTACCTACAAAAATTACAGTTACATCCAGACTAAACTATTATACTGTTGTTTACAAAGAAAATAACTGACTGATTTTTTTTATTCTAATCTATTTTTTATGGTCAGTATGTCATCTATATATCACCATGACATATGTTGTCCCTCAGCCACTTGAGCCAGTTAGGAGGTTTGCCAACGTTACTTTTGTTTTAATCCTCTAGGGAACTGTATCTAAAATTATATATAGAAGGTATATAGAAAATACAGCCAATGGCCAGCAGAAAGAGTTGAACTGGAGATGAGCTTAGAGGAGTGTCCCTTGGAGTATGTATTGTGTACTTTGGTAGGTGTTATTTTCCCTTTGTAATTTGATAAAATAACTGAATGGAAT
The DNA here is from genome assembly GCA_027917425.1 of Gastrophryne carolinensis. Taxonomy (NCBI): domain Eukaryota; kingdom Metazoa; phylum Chordata; class Amphibia; order Anura; family Microhylidae; genus Gastrophryne; species Gastrophryne carolinensis. The sequence continues at coordinate 380,443,114 of CM051237.1, read as the reverse complement.
TCCTCTCATTGATGGCAATCGTGTCCTCTGAGAAATGAGGAAGTATGCAAATTGGAAGTCTAGATCCGGTCTTCAGTTCATTACAATAGTTACATAACCGAACCAACTAAATTATCAATACAGTTCTAAGGGAAACCACTTCAGTTTGTTACAAAAAAAAAAGCATAAACCGGAAGTACAGTATAGGGACCTCATTCAGTCATTACCAAAGCAAGATGAGTCCGCTGTATAAGGTAAGAGCAGGGCAAAATGATGTATCTTTGTGTTGCCGCCTATAGGACACAGTAGCTTCATGAAAAAAAAACTTTTAAGTAGACCCACAGAGCCTTTGAATCTATCAAACTCCCTCCAATCCCTCCCGACAACTTTGATTTAGAATTTTCTATTAAAAATACCTGTTTTGTGTGAAACCACATCTTGTATGCCCAACTTCCTCACCACATGGAACCATGGGTCAGCCTTTCACTGTAGAGACGTTAAATGAGCTGTAACAGTGTTTGGGTGATGAGTCACCCCTGATCCCTTCCAGCTGCCAATCATAAAGGGCTTTGCTTTCCCCAAGGGAACATGAGATCACATGAGCTAAGCAGTTTTTAAATTAAAATTCAAAATGCTGTGAAAATGTTCCTTGTTAAAGTGTTAGCTCTGGCTTCCCTGACATTTGCAAAAAAAACAATCCCTGTTTAGGTTGATGATGGCCATTAAAATAAGCAATTTCATGGCCCCACCCAGAGGAAGTTGTACATGCAAATATCACCACTAACAACAAGTATGATGTAATTCTGCAATTAACCCTTCTAGGCTGCCTCTCCTACTGTTAAAGACCAGCTACGTAAATTTTACGTAGCTGGCTTTTCCCCCTGCTATCAAACCCCCCCTCCAAAAAAAGCTACTCAATTGATCCCTGGATCAATCTGGTCTCCGATCCCCCCTGGGCACTTCTGGCTTCAAAAGAGGGCCCGGAATAAGGCCCCCTTTCCGCTGCTGACACTCCCAAAAAAAAAATTCCCATCTGTTTACATAATGGTTCCAAGATACAAAATGTCCTCCTCCTGGTCCGCCATTCTGGGTTGAGGTGAAGAGAAATTGATTCCTAAACCCTCCTAAATAGGGTAGGAGTATAATCCCCTAAATTAGTTTTAACCCTCTTGTCGAGTCAAACAGAGGAAGGCCAGTTATAGTCATACAAAAAACTATGTGCTGCCCCTTTAAGGATCCAAGAAGATATTTTTTCATGCAGGAAACCCGGCGGCACATGGGAATAACGTCACTGCCATTGGGTGGAGAAGCCACTAAGCCCCCCCCCCCCTCCTCCCTATAAAAGAAAATCCTGTCACGCGTGCGATCGCTCCAAAAATCCTACCTGGAAGTGCTCCAGGAACCCGGATCCAGAAGCCAGGCGCCGCCGGAGAGGGAGGACAGAAGGGGAGCACCCGCCAAACAACTTGCCATGGGCCGGAGGAAAAGACGACCATCGAGTCAGAAGCCGCTGAAGACAGGCTGTCGGGAGGTGCTGCGAGGGCCAGGGCAGCAGCAGGCAAAAGCCACACTGCCGCCGGCCCAAGAGGTGAGCCGCATACACAGGCGCTGGGCGAGAAGTGGATGTTCAGAATTGCCTTCTCTTCTCCCCGCCACCTTTTCCCCCCAAGAACACAATGATCCTTAATATCTGAAAAAAATTGGGACTGGCAATCCCTGCTTTCTCCAATAATCATCCTCAATAAGAGGGAAATAAGTGCTTACCCTCCTTTGGCTCCTCTAGGGAGATTAATGAACGGAATACTGGTCTAGAATCCTGAGGGTATCCCGGGCCCCTGGCAAGTTACACCTCCAGTACTGGGAGATGGACCTGCCTGCTAAGGCCCACAGTGCCGATTACTTACCTAAATCTTCCTGGTTCAGGAGCTGGTGGTCTGGCTGCTGCCTCACGGAGGAACACGAAAACAACTGAGGAGTGAAGGATGGAGTCAAGTTTTTATGTTAATCTGGTGGTCACGTGTTCCCTGCTTAGTGAGTGGGACTCGGAAGTCTCAGGAGTATGCTGCCCGGAGGATGTTTTGAGAAAAAGGAATTTCACTGGTGCAACTGAATCAGAACCTGAACAAAGACCAGCGTTCTGAATGATTCCCATGAGAAATTCATGAAGGTTTGGGGCCCCTGGTTGGGTATTCGTTTCCAGAACTAGATGAGGTTTTGATGCAATGAAGTATGACCTGCAAATTTCCTCTCGTAAAAAGGCATGGATATATGTGTATATATATATATATATATATATATATATATATGCACCTTCCTTCCCTTCCCCCCGCCAAATTGAGTAAAGATATACATGTGTTTCTAGGCGCCAGCTTCGAGATACTCAGAGGTATGCGCCATTTCTCCCTGGAAGTCACATGTTATCCTAGATATGCCTTAACGGTTTATTATTGATGACTTATGCATGTGAAGGTGTATTAAGAACGACAACTTGTATTCTGTGTTCTCTTTATTTGTAAAAGAACAACATGTCATATTGTCTAAACTTTTATACCCAAAAAATTACAATAAAAAGATTGAAACAGAACCTGAACAAAGGCCCTCCATACCAAATAAGAGTTTCCCCTCAAAGGCAGGCCTGCAAAAAGTTGACTTAGATGCAAGGTCCCCAAGCCAGAGTGCTCGCCTAGCACTATTGGAATATGCCTTGCTCTAATTGCCTCAGCCGAGGCATCCACAATGAAGGCTATCACTTTAGAGATGTAGGGGAGTTCATGTAAGATCTTTTCACTGTTTGCTCTTAACATTGTCCACTCGCATTTCCAAGATGTGTCCCACAAAGTCTGCGGCAATCAAGGGCTTTAAAAGAAAATTGTCCGTATCCCAGACTGTGGGTCTCTCAGATTTACCATTTTCTCTAAAGACAGAGCAGGTCTTTTAGAAATCTGGCCTAAGGAAGGTCGATTGAAGGACCAGGTCAGTGGGGTGGAGACTGAAAGCTGAATGAGAAAGTTATTTTGTCACTAAGTAGACCAACATAGCAGAAAGGAGAGCACTGGAGGGACGCAATGAAAGGTAAGCTGCTCAAATTTTTTAACTTTTGACTTGCCAATCACTTTAATGGTGTCATGTACAAAGAAACATGGCATCTTGGGGTCCTGCAACCCCTGGTATAAAGAATCCTTCAGGGACATGGGCTGGGCCAGAGTCTCTATTTTCAGGGTAGTAAAGATGGCTTGTATTAGGTCTGGTGTGTCTTCTACCAAAAACCGAAACCTAGAACCAAAGTGAAGACAAGGTCACTTACAGAATCCAGAATCCACCGCCTACAGCAGCTGTGACGAGGCTGTTGCTGTCCGCCGCTACCTCCACTGCCACATTCCCTTGTGTTTCTCTGCAGCCAGGCAGAGAAACAGCCACAGTCTACCAGGTCCAGCCTACAGTGACTCCAGTGCCACTGCTGGCGCTATAAGACAACGTCACATGCCCCCGGGGTCGTGACGTGGCCCTGACCCACAAGTGACATCATGTGCACCCAGCGAGCCAACGATCACCCAACCCAGAAGTGTGGGATCACTCCCGACTTCCTGGCCTTCCTACCGTCCGGAAGCGCCGCTGGACCCATATACTTACCCTGACGCCGCCCAGAAACAGGCATCCGACCTGCAATCACAAGCAGCATCCACCATTTCACAATCCCTGCCTTGAAGCCTGCCAGAGAAAATTCACACCTGGGAGCACTTGTGTATGGAGCCCAGACGGGACCTACAATGATGTGGGGAAATGCAGGGAAACTCTGCATCCCATATGCCCCCAGCCTTGAAGAAAAACATTTTTTGGGAGGTGCAATCCCGTTCCTGGTACCCGACCAACAGCAGAAGGATACAGGGGGGCATGACCTTGGTGGGTGCTCTGGAGACTCTCAGCGGGTGTCTCTGCTCTCTTTTCTGCTTTTTTTTTTTCGTTATAGTGCCTGGTCGGTGAAGAACCGTTTATGTGACTATTTGATGCCCCTGCTGGCTCATCCCCCTATTGTTCTACTTTAAGGGCTTTAAAATACCAGAATGTCTAGCTTCTTGACAATAAGATTTTAATGAGCCATATACCGTTATGCTCTCTGTCTACTCCGCAAACCCACAAAGGCTGACCCAAAGAGAAATATCAGAAATACAGTATCTGGGCATTTCACCAAAGTTACAGTCTTGCAGCCAAAATAATAATGTACTTGAAAGCATCAAACACGATAGTTCAGTGTACATGCAGATATTTCTTTGTAAAATAGAGTGTGAGAAAATAAGGGAAATAGTATATTCTATTTTGGATGCACCTAAGCCCCTTTTAATAAAAGAAAACCTTCTTAACAAATGCCCCCATTTCATAATAAGACTTTACTTGCCATGCCATTTGCTAACCCCGCTCACAGAAAGACCAGCTTCCAAAGAGATTAAAATCATTAAAACTGCTACACCGCAGGGTGCGCAATGTCAAAAAGAATCCCTGGGGGGCGTGGCTTGGCATGGCTGCATGAGGAGCGTTCTTTGGGAGCTCCGCACCTTACCTTCATCAAGAAGAGACAAGGTCGGCGTGAGGCGGCAGGAAGATGGATGCCCAGACGGGGTAACAACGCGGAACGGCTCGGCGTGGTAAAGACCACACAGCAGCGATGAAATCCAAGATGGCGGCGCGTGCGGCCGCAAGTCAGGAGAGCAGAGGGCAGCTAGCGGCGAGTCCCTCAGCGTGTGGGCCAGCGGTGAAAGGTGCCTGTCTCGCAAAGGAGGAAGCGGCGAGACAGTCCGCCCAAGAGAATCACAAAGCGCCAGAGGCGGCGGAGGAGCGGGGGTACATACATACAGTGCAGGCGCTTGTGCACAAAGCGCCGGACTGGCTGGGGAGAACACCCGGCGGGACCGCCTCACAGGCAATGAAAATGGGCACCGAGGCAGATCCAGAGGAGCGGTCCCCGCATACAGTAGGAGGAGAGAAGCCCCAGAACTCTTAGACTGAGAATCTACGGACCCTCTCAGACTGGAGAGTAAGGTTCTTTAAGCAGGGGAGTTGGGCCTGGCGCCCACCCCCCGAAAGCAATAGGCACCGTAGACGGTGCAAGTTTATTGACGTAGCACCAGTTCTTCTCCGAGTTAGTTGTCCCCTATTGCCCCGACCCTCTGCCACTGTCCCCAGTCTTAAACCCCCTTCGTTTTTTCCCCCCTACCTCCCCCCTTCCCTACACCACCCCCTCAGGAATCCTCTAGACTTGGTTTAGAGATGAGCGCTATAAAGGTGGTGTCGTTGAATGTCAGGGGCCTTCATTCCCCGGAGAAAAGAACTATCCTCTGGCAGGAGTTGAGAAGGCAGAAAGTGAAGATAGCATTTGTGCAAGAGACCCACTTTAAAAAGACTGCAATCCCACATCTGAATAACAGGGATTTTACACAGGTATACACCAGCTGCACGGAAGAAGGGAAGAAAAAAAAGGGAGTCGCAATTTTACTGGCTAGATACCTCCAGATTTCAACACAAGAGGAATGGAGTGATGAATGGGGCAGAGTGGTAATGATTAAAGGGCTGATGGGACGCAGGAAATATACACTAGCCTCATTTTACGCCCCCAACCAAGTAAAGCTTAAATTCCTGAACCAAGCCCTGGAAAAGTTGGAAAAGTTTGCAGAGGGGGAAGTGATTCTGGGGGGCGATTTTAACCTAGCTATGGAGCCCATCTCAGGCTCATCAACGGGCAAATCCGCGCTGTCCCAGTCGAGCATCAGGGTGCTCCGGAAAAAACTACACTGTATACAACTGGTAGACGCCTGGCGAGTTGCCAACCCCACAGTGAAGGATTATTCCTTCTTTTCGAAGGTACATGGGACATACTCCAGGATCGATTATCTATGGGTCTCACATAGTCTGATAGATAGAATGGTGGGGGGAGGCATTTACCCGGCTTCTTTCTCGGATCACGCCCCGGTATACCTGGATATGGCCATCAGGGATAGGCCCCCTCCCCCTCCCCCGTTGACCTGGAGGCTTAATGAGTCCCTCCTCCAGGACGCAATAGTCAGAAAGGAGGTTGGAGAGAGCATCAAAATCTACTTTAGAGAAAATGACAACGGAGAGGTGTCACCTCTGACATGGGAAGCGCACAAAAGCGTGATCAGGGGTATACTGATTAATCATGCTTCCAGAATAAAAAAGGAAAAGGCGGACCCGGTCATATCTCTCCCGAACCTCTTCAAAGATCTTGATTCCTTCTCGAGGCTTTCGGGCCTGCAAATTAATTCCAACAAGTCTCAGGCTCTTAACATCTCCCTACCCGACAGAATCTTGCGTACAGTTCAGGCTTCCTTTGATTTTCATTGGCAGGAAAGGCTTATTAAGTATCTAGGGATACAGCTGACATCCGATTATAACTCTCTATACGGGGCAAACTACCCTCCCATCTTTAAGACCTTGAGATCCCTCCTAGGTAACTGGGCCAAACTAAATCTCTATTGGCTTGGTAGGATTCCTGCAGTGAAAATGTCGTGGCTTCCCAAATTACTTTATTTCTTTCGGGTGTTGCCGATTTCCGTACCGGCTTTAGCTCTGAAACATCTCCAATCAGACCTGAACAAATTCATCTGGGGGGGGGGGTAGGCCGCGTGTCGACCGTGGAACGCTTTATAGAGCAAAACAAAAAGGAGGATTGGGTGTCCCTAATCTCGCGCGCTACTACAACGCTTGTCAAATTGCCCAATTGACGGTCCTACATGGGGGAAGTGATAGACCTTTGTGGGTGGATATTGAAGAGTCGTATTGCTCCCCGGTCTCCATACACAATTTGCTGTGGCTCCCCTCCGTGGTCTGTGGGAAAATCTCCAATCCCGTTTTAAATCATTCTCTCAGAATCTGGAGGGCTAACAAGAAGCGGGGGAATCTAACCTCGCCGCATTGCCCACTTCTCTCATTCCTTGGCAATCCAGAATTCCCCCCGGGCTTTTTGGAACCGGCGGCGTTTGAGTGGTGGAGGAGCCATAATCTCACCAGAGTCCAGAATCTCTTTTCGCGACAGGGTCTGCTCTCCTTTGCCGAATTGAGATCCTCTTACAACGTGCCGGGAAGGGAGTTCCTTCGCTTCTCGCAAATCAATCATTACGGCCGGTCCAAGTGCAAACTTGGTACTCCACCTCCTCTTCCCACGACATTTGAGAGACTCTGTCTAGAGCAGCCCATGGGTAAAGGGGTGATTGCGTCAGTCTATAAACTACTTTCTGAACCGGAGGAGGCGATACCTCCGAAACACACAGCTTGCTGGAGTGATGATTTGAATTTGACCCTAACAGATGGGGAATGGAGGGCGGTATGGAAACACTCCTTCCTAGGCTACCTTAATGCTGGTGCGCAGGAGGTCAACACCAAGGTCCTCCTTCGGTGGTACCTTGTCCCGCAAAGAATCCACAAATTTTGCCCCTCATACTCGCAAGTGTGTTTCAGAGGCTGCGGGCTCCCTGGTAGTTATTTACACACTTGGTGGGATTGTAGGGTAGTAAACCAATTTTGGACCAGAGTCCTTTATATCATTAATAAGGTAACAGGGCTGAAACTAACCCTATCCCCTCAGCTGTTCCTTCTTAACCTGAAACCCCCAGACTGCACGAATTCTCAGTTTGGCCTCATAAGGCACATTAACACGGCAGCCAAGTTGATTATAGCTCAATCGTGGAAGAGACCAGCCATTCCCAAGGGAAGTCTCATCACCCGGGTCAACGAAGTTATGATGTTCGAGAAGATGGCGGCCATGATAACAGGTGATTTTGCCCCCTTTTTATCCACCTGGGAAGGCTGGATTTCTCATTTTCATCCGGGAGGTCTTAATTGTGCTCTCCTCACAATATAGAACCCCGCCATGCTCCTACCTGAGAAATGAACGAAGGCCTGGAACCCACCCCTTACCTTTTACATTCCCTCTCTATTTCTCCATTTCTCCCCTTCTTTCCCTCTACTCTGCGCATCTTTTATCCATTTTTTCTCGATGGCCCTTCTTTTGATGATGATTGAGAATTGTTCTCTTTATTTTCTTGGACAATTTTTCCTACTGTTTGTTACTATTTTGTTTATAATGGTCATACTCTTTGGATGATTGTTAACCAATGGCGCTCCTTTATGGCCTCTTGCGCAGTTTGGAATACGCTCTGACTGTAAGATTACGCTGCTTTGTTTTCTCCAGAGTTTATTCTAATAAAAACTATGATTAAAAAAAAAAGGAAAAGGCGGCCCAATTAGTGAAGCTCATGGAAAAAGTCAAGGTCCTGGAGTTGTCCCACAAACAGTCCGAGGCAGCACGGGTGTTTAGTGAGTTGACGCAGGCAAGGGAAGCCTTAAATGCGTTACTCTTGAACAAGGCTAAATATACGATTAAAAAATGCAGACGCACTTATTGCGAATTTGGGAACAAGAGTAGTTCGCTGCTAGCACGAGTGTTGCGCAAGCAACGTGCTCAAAACTTTATAGCAGAAATCCTAGACAGGTCCCAGCGGAAGCAACACACCCCAGAAAAGATTGCAGACTCGTTCAGATCTTACTATGCCAACCTATCACCAGGAATGGCAGCTGGCTTCCCACAGGACAGGATGAGGGAGTATATAAGGAATTCGGGAATGCCCACGGTCCCGAGGGAGATGGCAGAGTCACTTGAGACCCCCATTGACATAGAGGAATTAGCGAAAGCAATAAAGCAGACCCCAACCAGCAAGGCCACTGGACCAGACGGTTACACCGTGAAGTATTATAAAACTTTCATATCGGTACTAGGCCCCTGTGTCATTAAAGCGTGGAACTCAATTGCAGACCCTGAGACACGAGGCGCCTTCTCAAGCAAAGAGCTCGAGGCACATATTATGGTTCTTCATAAGCCCGGAAAGGACCCGTTGATGTGTCAAAGCTACCGTCCCATCTCCCTCCTCAACACGGACCTGAAATTGTATGCGAAAATTCTCGCCAACAGATTAGCTCCTCTAGTGGCACAGGTGGTGCACTTGAACCAGACGGGGTTCGTGTTGGGGAGGGAGGCTAGGGATAACGTGGTGAGAGCCATCAATGTGATTTATAAGGTAAGATCCGCTGGGCGCCCCGTGATGCTCCTGTCTACAGATGCAGAGAAGGCCTTTGACAGGGTGAATTGGGGGTTCATGCAGGAGACGATTCGCCACGTGGGCCTGGGAGAAATGATGAGGAGTTACATAGAAGCCCTTTACACCATACGCTCAGCTAGGATCAGAGCAAACGGCCTCCTATCGGAAACGGTGCTAATTCGCAACGGAACTCGGCAGGGGTGCCCGTTATCACCCCTTCTCTTCGCACTGTCACTGGAACCCTTCCTGTGCAAGGTGAGGAGACATTCGGGGGGTGAAACCTTAGAGGGGTCCCACAAAATAGCAGCCTACGCGGATGATCTCCTCTTTTTCATTACCAACCCAGTAATCTTCCTCCCGGTGATAATTAAAACGTTCGAAGCTTATGGGAGACTCTCGTTCTTCAAAATAAACTTCAATAAATCGGAAGCCTTAAACGTGATACTCCCGGCAGAGACAAGCAAGATCTTGCAGCAATCCGTCTCTTTCAAGTGGGCAAATACCTCCATAACATACTTGGGAACCCAGCTGCCGAGTCAACTTCCGCTCATCTCTGCCTTGAACTTCTCGCCCCTGGTGCGGAAGATCCAGGCAGACCCAGAGAAATGGGACTTGCCCACCTTCTCTTGGATGGGCAGAGTCAACATTATCAAGATGTTGGTGTTGCCTAGGCTGCTCTTTTCCAGTCCCTCCCAATCCACCTTCCCGAGCACTTCTTTAGGGATCTAAATCAGGCATTCAAGACGTTTGGTTGGCAGAAGAGGACTGCCAGGATAAAGTATCAGGTTTTATGTAGGCCCAAACAGCAAGGAGGGATGGCTCTGCCAGATGTTAAGCTATACTGGGACGCTTCCCACCTGCAGAGGGTGTGCGAATGGCAATTATGTGGAGAAACAAAGCAATGGGTACACAGGGAAAGAGCAATAACACTAACTCCCCTAGATGTCGTTCCATGGAATAAAGAAATCCCCTTGTCAGAAGCTAAGACACACCCCACGATATCAGCGACATTGAGTACCTTCAAGAGGCCTAGGGTACGGGAGGAGATCTCGCCCTGGCCGACCCCCCTGACATCGCTCCTGAACAACCCTACACTTCCCTTGAGCTGCTCTAGGGTCACGCTCAGGGGGTGGGGAGACCTGACCTTCTTGAGAAGTGGGGACCTAATAACCGCAATTGGGTGGACCACACTGGGTGGATTGAGAGGCAGGTGGCCCGACAGTGACCTCGACCCTTGGAATCTACTATATTTCCAGTCCTACTTATCCCGCATAGTTTTTAAGAGGGAAAGATGCAGGAGCCTCACGGAATTCGAAAGGATATGCACGGGCGAACTGGAACACTCCCACCTTATATCTAAGATATACTTATTGCTCTCTGGGAAACAGGGGGCCCCTCCAACGTTTTGGAGGGATTGGGAAACCAATTTGGGCAGACCCCTCTCAGATAAGCAAAGAGAAAAGGTGGCGAGGCTGGCACATAAATCCTCAGTGGCCACCAAGGTGCAGGAGGCAAATTATAAACTATTAACGAGATGGTATTACACCCCAGATAGAATTAGCAGGATGTTCACAGGGACAGATGATCGCTGTTGGAGGTGTAGCAGGGAAAGGGGGACTCTATTTCATATCTATTGGAGGTGCCCTAAAATCCAGACATATTGGGGGATGATCATACCAATAATCGAGAAGATAACGGGCTCTCAGACCCGAAACGACCCAGTACTTATACTCTTGCATTTGGTGGATCGCCCTATTGGGAAATACAAGAGGTCTTTGTTGGTCCACCTACTAAACACAGCCAAACAAGTGGTGCCTCGGTTGTGGAAACAGAAGAGGGCCCCATCAGTGAGGGATTGGTTGAGTGAAGTGTCCTCCATTAGGGAAATGGAGGACATGACTTTGTCCCTCCATGACAGGGACGAGCAGTTTAGGAACACATGGTGGCCCTGGTTGGTCTTTCAGGAGTCAGAAGAGTATAGAAATCTGATGGATAGCTGAGTCAATGTGTGGGAGCTGGATCGATATTGCAACAAACGGAACAAACGGAAGAGGTGGAGATGATTGTGGGGACCCCGACATACAATATGAGCTGGGATGATTGGCGGGAGTGAGGAGCCCCCTTAGACCAGACACCCTTCTTCATTCTGTACTTTCCTATCCCCTGTTCCCCCTTCCTTTCCCATACAATTCAGTCACATGTTAAAGTCCGTTCTCACACGAAGAGTATAACCTAAGGCACTACAGGGGAGGGGCGACAGGAGAGTACCCAGGAAAAACGGAGGGGCGGGTTTGAGGGGAAGTGCTTTTCACCAAGCCCCCCCACCCCTCCTAACCATAAAAGATATGAACCAAGTGACACCTGTGAAGCCCTCTGAGTGTAATATGACCACTTTAATATATGACATTATACGCATTTAACAATGGTATTACAGTGATAAATGTATTGACTGTAGAAATGTGCACAGTGAGCTACGGATAGCTACACTTCCCTTATGTGTTTTCCTATGTTGTATACCCGTATACTTTGCAAAATGAAAATAAAGTATAATAAAAAAATAAAAAAAAAAATCCCTGATGCTACATTTCTCACCCATGGCTTGGGACTGAGTTGGAATTCAAATGCTTCAAATTAAAAATGGAAAACAGTTTAGGACAGTGGCAAATGTAGCCCGACACAATGGTGTAACTATTACATTTGCCTGCAGTATCACTTAAATCTTGGGCAGCTCTTTTTATCATAATCCCGAATTTATTCATCCGTTTGCTTGATCAAATGTACACTTTACTGGACTGGCTTCTGGCCTAAGGGATAGGGGTGGGGGGTTCTAACAGAGCTGATGGCAATGTTTTATGACAGCAGTATTCTGTTCTCTTGTAATAGTGAAAGGGAAGTGACGTCGGCCAAGTTTCCGGTCCGTGGCGTCAAGCTCACGTGGTACAGTTTTTATCATATAGAGCACATGTGGATTCCTCTGTCCCATAAAATATTTCCCCCACACATGCAGATCCCACAGTCCTTGGTAGGTAAATGGTAGATATCACACAGGGAGGCTGGGAAAGCTAATGCGGTACTGGAAGCTGCCAAGACAGGTAAACCAACTTATTCCATCTCCCTGATTTTGCATAAGCCCTTCTGGATGCAAGGTACCCCTCCTGCATCAAAAGTTAGACCCCCACAAATGTTCTGGTTCAGAAGACAACTGATGGTCCACTAAGCAGGGGTCATCAAGCAACATGTGGTTTCTGACCAAAAGGTTGGGGACCCTAGTTATCTTAGTTGTCAGGCTCATGTCAACTATACAAACAACATGTACAGTAGTTTATCTGTAATGTATACATTCCCTTAGCTATCAGTGTTGTTGCAAAAGCCAATCTAGCCCATGCAACAAGGTCAGCCTAAAAAGTAATATAATCTGCATATCGACCTGATTCCAGGGAGCTAATCCTTCATAAAATATGGGTTTATGCCATGGCCAATAGCTCAAGCTTGTGATTCACCTTAAGGACCCACTTTCTTTGAAAATATAAAGAAAAACACTAAACAAACTATATACAATACCCCAGGGTGTCAAAAAATAAGTACACCTAACCTAAAGAGAAGAAACAAACTCAATTATAGATAAATTGACAGAATATCAACTGATATTATGCAAAAATGTAAAGGGCTACTGCAGATGAAGGTAACTGTTACATCATTGCGTCGGGCTAAATTTGGCACTATCCTAAACTGTTTTCTGTTTATAAATTGAAGAAGTAATCGCTGAGATATCAGGGTTTACAGTTTCACCTAATAAGTTCTCTTGTGCGTGTGGCCCTTGGATATGTGATGCTGCATAATAATCAGCATTAAGGGCAAGTTATGCAAGATTCCCAGAACTTGCATAAGACACCCTGGCTGTGCTCCTCCCCCCTGTTGCTAGGCGACATTGAAGCCTAAACCAGCACTCCCAGACACCCCCAAAGTGCATGTGAGCACTCCCAAACTGCATGAGTGTACACCCAAAATGCATGTGCGCACTCGCAAAGTGCACATTCCCCAAATGCATGCACGCACTCCCCAAATGCATGCGTGCACTCACAATAAGGTGGGGGCAGGCTTTTGCCCAAAAGCTCTTTAACTCCTGATGTTGCGGAGGTAGCATGCATTCTCCCAGAGACTGTGGTCACAGGCAGAAGAGGAGGTGGAAGTGGCCTCAGCAGCTCCCTTTGAGTGTTGAATTCTACGACTGGTGGGTTGATTCCCTGGATGCAGCACCTGGTCTTAGTCTGGCCTTACCCAAGCCCTCTAGCTTAGCTGGTGCTATGGACAGAACCCTCTATAGCAGTGCTTCCCAACACTCCTCTTCAAGGCCCACCAACATGTCATCTTTTGTGGATCTCCACATAGTTGGCTCTAAAGCTCTTCTGCTGCACTAATTACCATGTCTGTATGGAGATCCATAAACCATGACCTGTTGGCGGGTCAAGAGGAGGAGGGTTGGGGACTCCCAGCTCTACAGGTTTCCCATTAGGCTCTCAAATGAAACTGAGTGGGTCTCTCATCTCAACAGAGTGACCCCTGCCCACACTGGCTGATGAGCCTGCAGGTCTAATAGTAACTGCACAAAGTGGTATCTGCTTGACATTTACTAATTTGATATACTCGGATTTATTCATATTTTAAAACTAATAGCCAAATACAAAATTGCACACTATCTGTGAGGAACATTTCAAAAAAGAATAACCTTTTAAAGCTTTGAGCTTTTTTCACGGACACAAGCAGACCACAGTACTAACACCCGTTGCTTCCCCTCTCGGAGGCAAAAGCAACTTACCTGCTGCTGTGCCCCACACCATCCTGCCATAGTTCGTCTGCTAGGGGAGTAACTTGAGGGGGTGCAGATGGTGCAACCGCACCGGGGCCCAGGAGGTCAAAGGGATCCCATGATTATTGCTTCTCCACCTTATTTATCAAATTTTTCCTCACCTGGCATAATTTAGAGAAATGAGGCACCATTTCTCTCTTCTGTTTTAGTCTTTCGTTGTCTAGCTGTAGCTAACTGATTTAGAAGACAGAAAATAAGTTACTTTATGAGCCACAAAAGGGTCCCATTAAATTTTTGCACCAAGGCCCCATCATATCTTTTCCGGCAGCGACAGGTGACGCAGACCGCGCCCACTGCTCCACCATCTTCTTATACCCTCCATCTGCGGCCACTGCCTCTTCCAGCCGGGGCACACGCGAGCACCCGGTCCATTCAGCAGGTGGGCGTGACCTGCACACCCACCCACTGCCCTGACCCGGGTCTTTGTGCATGCCCTGGCAGGAAGAGGCAGTAGATGGAGAAGCGGCGGGCGCTGTCTCTGTCTGGCGCTGCAGGAAAAGACAGCGACATCAGCGGCAGGGACAGAGCCCGTCGCTGCTTCTTACTGGCCGGGTGGGTGTGGCCTGTGCTAACGCCGTGCAGGTCACGCCCACCCAATTCACAGAACCAGCCGCTTGTGTGTTTCCTGGCTGTCAGCGGTGATTAATTTTTTTGTTTTTTTTTGGGGGGGGGGGGGGTGCCACACTGCCTATATGGGGAATGGGATCGGTGGGATTCCACACTGTCTATAGAATAGGGGCATCCCACATGGCCTATGGGAATAGGAGGGGGAATGCCACACTGCCTATAAGGGGAATGGGATGGGGCATGCCACACTGCCAGGGGAATGAAATGGGGGCATGCCACACTGCCTATGGGAGGGGGGCATGCCACACTGCCTGTGGGCATGGGAGAGGGAATGTCACACTGCCTGTAATGGGGTGTCTTAGCACAACATTTGGTTTAAAATATATTTTTTTCTTATTTTCCTCCTCCAAATCCTAGGTGTGTCTTATAGGGAGAAAAATATGGTAGCTGAACACATTCCTCCTCAGTTCAGTAGGAGCTGACAAGGCTTTACTGAATTTTGTCTACATACAATCTACATTACCAGCAAAGCACTATACAAATCAGCAATATTTGCAGACAATATATCGGGCAGATTTTGGTTTTGCAAATTGCACATTTCTGCTTGCCTTGAAGGCTGCTGCTTATAGCTACAGTATCTGGACTAGATAGAATGTGGTTTGGTAAAAAGGAGGGGTGATGTATAAACAAACCTAGGATATAAATATAGGTTTATGGTGTTTGCTTTGGCTTTCTTTTAAAATGACATTATATCCATGTAAACATAGGGAGGGTCAATATTTACTTGGATTTCCAATACAGCCACCTCATATCCGTTTTTAGCAGACTAAACTTTTTTTCAATATAAATTTTTCAGACACCTAAAACCGTGTGAAAACATCAATTGCTTAATTTAAAAGCAACTTAAACCGGACCTTCACCAGGATTTATTGAAAAGCCCAAACCCTTAAAAAACGATTCTCCAGCATCTAAAATTAAGATATTTTAAGTTTTTAGTCACTTACTCATTCTTTCCCCCACTGGGCTGCAACTCTGTTAAGGACTTTAGGATACGGGCGCTGCCATCCTGACTCAGAAGCATCACACTTACTGAGGAGAGGAGAGTGGGATAAAGTACAGGGGGGGCGGGTTATAGCTGTGCTTTGCTCAGACAGAGCAGAGCTGGGGTCAGGAAAAGGTCAGCAGTCCCAGAATGCAGAGCAGCCCAGTCAGAAGTCACTTCCTGTTTGCAGGCTGCCTGATGTTTCATGAGCCGCCATCTTGGATGTTTAAAGGCTCATAACATGTAGTAGATGCAGGTAGGATGATTTTTGATGTGAGCAATCTGTATGTACAGGGTGTGGGAAAAATATAAGATATGCTCTTATTCAGAGTAAAGGACCGCTTTAATGTCATACAAACAAAATTCTCATAGTTTTTATTACGTTTTGACAGGGACGTCAAAAAAATAGCATATATATTGGTTATAACAATATAATATACAAGATATTTCATTGTAGGCCAGGATAGGAGTCCCTGGCTCTAGCAGCTTATTTCCCCACTGCTCTATAGTCAGAGCACAAGTTGATGGCATGTTTGTTCTGCCGCGTAGAGCCAACATTCATGGTCTCCAGTGCTCCGTTCTCCTGTATGCAGGGGCAGAAAGACAATCCAGTACCAATCCCTGTTACAGCCAACCTGGGCCCACTGATGGCCTGTGCAGCAAGACAGGGGAAGCAGCTTGCACAGGACCCCTTTCTGCCATGGCCCCAATAGCAGCTGCCTCACCTGCATCTATGTTATGCATACCCTTGCCTTTTGGAGGAGCTTAGCGTTGTTGGAGCATATGAGGCTTGGCTAAAAATAGCAGAAGGTCAGCTTAGGTTGGGAACAGATCAGCCTAAAAGCCTTGGCAAGTACTATATTTTTAAAGAAACATTTATGTACCCACTTTGTTCCAGGATCCCTCGACACTCCCCATTGCTGCAGCATCCCATCCCTCTGCCCTGCACACCCACATTGAGAGCAGAGACACCATGGAATCCCAGAACAAGTCTATGGCACGTTTTACACAAATTGGGATAATTCTAGAGGAAGGATCAAAAAGGCTTTTTACCCTCTTTACATAGTAAGTGCATCTATAACTCGTAATTGTGATGCAACATCTAAACTTTATGCATCTTTTAATAGAACAGGACATATTGTTGTCAGATAGTACCTCTTCCAGTGGCAATGAGCTGCAGCTTCCAGTGGAGACCTCTTGCTCTGTGACTTCAGCCGCAGGGACTCAAACCCATCTGACCAATAGTCATTTCCTTGGTGCTGGGTGCAATCCAATAGCCACGCTATACCTTAACCAGGCATTTCAGAATAGCTGGTGAAGTAGAGGATGCAACCAGTGGTGCACATTCCATTCAGCTTTTCCTGCCGCTCAGAGCACAGAACAGCAAGAAAAATATGAATGGAATGTGAGGCTGAGTGACCTGTGCATGTGCCATGGGAACAAAAGCAAGATGAGTTTTTGAGTGAACCTGGGGTAAACACAGTGGGGCATCCCAAAAAACAATTCCGGCGATATTACCAGCAACTCATGGCGTTGTCCATTCAGATAGGCTGAGGGAGAGTCCACTCCCCACCCCAAAGGGAACTAGGGATGCAAACGTTCTCACTCCCAGTTGCTGAGTCCTGATGATCAGTGGCATATGCTGTTTGAGAGGGCTAAACCCCAAGAAGATGTTGTGAATAGCTGCAATCCTAAAATGACATGGGAGTGGATCACACCTGAGAGCCCTGCTAATACATGAGCCTGAGTGGGAGAATGGGGGGAGCCTTTTGCTAACACAAAGACACCCTGAAGTTGAGCTGGAAGCTTTCTTATGATAAGCCCAACAAGCCTGAGAGATTGTTTCCACGCAGAATGTTAGAAGGAGATCAAATCCTTTGTAGCTGACTGCACTTATGTAAAGATCAGCATAGCTGCAGTGTACCTGTGTGATATTGTTTCCCCACAAAATGCAGGCTGGCAGCAGCTTAATATATATTGCTATAAACTGCCCACACCAAACTGAGATATTTGCCTCAGAAAATGAATCAAGCTGTAAGCTAATGACTTCCTCTTCTGTAGAGCATTGCAACAGTTGTGTACAATATTGTTACAATGCTTTAATACAACGTTTTAATTTCTGAGCAGTGATAATCTTGATTTCTTTGACAGTAGGTCTGCTTAAATGAATAGAAACTTAAGTTACCCCGGTTCTATGGTAAATGTGCATCCAATCAGCACTGTATGCTGTGCATATTAATGATTATCAATAATTATCTGTTTGGACCAGAGTAAGCACTGTATGCTGAAGCGAGAGTACCCGCATCCCCAGAGCCCTTTAGAATAGGGCGCATTCCCGCCCCCAGGCTATATAAATGGTTGTGCAAAGGAGTGCCCCATAGATGCTGGTTCGGGCATCATGCAGCAGCCGGCCCTGAAGTCCAAAAGTCTCCAAACCCACTTAGGGTTCTGTTACCCTTTAAAGTATGTTTGTGGGATGATAGGGTGGCTAAACAAAAAATCCTCCAGGACAGCTCCCCAAGCTTCTCTGACAATTGGGGGCCATCAAACAACGTAGGACTCTCCACCCTTATACAAAAGCCTGCAGAGGTCTCTCCACCCATATAAATGGAAGCGGCCACATCCCCTGCATCTTTGAGCTGTGCGCGCACTCCCATTCACGCTTTTCAGATAGGCTAGGGCAAACAAGATGCTAAGCTGCATGCACTTCCCATTGCAGAACATCACACCCGTCTGCCGAATGACATAGGCCCATCAAACTGACTGGATGAGAGCTCACACATGTGCTACTGGACCAGGGAATGGCAAGCTGTTACTGTCTGGAGGGGGTCACAAAGCGGGGCATCCCAAATCCCACCGAGGCACAGAACAAAACCTAGAATAGTCAAAATGCCTAGTTTTCCTCCGCTTTAATAGCCTATATCTGACACCGCCTAAATTGTATAATTCCAGCAAACTACATACTCCTCTGTGACCAAAAATACTCCTCCAAGATGCTGGAAGGAATATTTCTACTCTTTGGAAAAAGTAGTGCAACCCTTTATACAGATATTTTCCTATAATAACATGATCACAGCAGGAAAACAAACCCCAGGGGACAGGAAAATCCTTCTAACATAACATATAAACTGAAGCTGTCACTCATAACCAAGCATATAAAATTCTTCACATTTTCTGTTTCAAGGAAACCTCTTATTATTTTATGTAATAAGTGTCCAAACATTCCCAGTTTAACTTGCGTAAGGAAGACATCCCATTTCCCTGGGTTGCTGTCACCAGTAAAATTACAACAATGGCACTGGCTTTCTGGTTGGGCAGCAAAATTTATACCTGAATGAGTATAATGGCCATGGAAATTATTTGGTGTGACTTATGTTGTGGTGTGGATTGCAACCTGCATCCCGGAGAGCTCTTTAGCTATTACACACAAAAAAAAAATACATACAAATTAAGTTTTTCCAACTTTTCACAACAAACACCTGTACCTGTGATGGGGCATTTTTGCATGTAAGGTACATCATTTATACAAAAGGGTTTGAAACAGCACCCTAAGGGCTAATGTAACAGGAGTGCTGTTGTTTCCAAACTTAAAACAAAAATAAAAAAAGTAAAAATGCCCCATCACAGATAATATTTGGGAGAAAAGGGTGAAACCATCATTGTTTTTGCACTTTTTTGTGTCTAAATGCTGAAAAGCTCACAGGGATGCAGGTTGCAATCCACACCGCAATGCACACTGGAAGTCACATTGGCTTCACCAAATATATAGCATGATCCCCTATAGGAGATTGTTGGACTGTGAGGCTAAGGTTGTTATGGTGGTATATGCCTTATCAAATATGGAAAATGTTAGAATACACAAAATCTAACTTGTCCATTGTGTTCCTTGCCAACATTAACACCAGTATAGTCCTCTTTTGAGCAAGCTTTCTTTTTGCTAGAAAGTCTAAATGGATGGTACTTTCTCTTTTATGTGGAGAATGGGGCATCCCCATTTAGTATGGTCTGCATCCTGCCCAGTAAGCCTCATACTGGGCAAACCAATGTCCAAATTACAGCAATGAAAGTAGAAAATGTTACCATGGGAGACCAATTACATTCTGGTAGGCTGCCATCACTGGAACGTAGAAGTATCGAGTATTGAGCATCAGCATGCCTTGTACTGAACTTACTTGGCAGGGGTGCACAGTGGGGCATCCCAAATCAGGATGCCCCCATGCTTCACAAATAAGAGGGAGTAAAGTAAAGGTCTGTATGAAGTTGTATACCTATGTAAGGAACTTACCTGGCTCTGGGGCCCCGTCCCGCGGTGCCTCTGCACGGCCGCGGCCGGCTCCGGTCTTCCGGCGGCCGCCTCCATGTCCTCTGCTGGAGCTTCAGCCTCCGCCGCCCCCTCTACATCGGTGGCGGCTGGGGTCGCTGGCGCCTCCTCCGTCTCTTCGGCTGGTGCAGTGTCCCCTCCCCTCCTCTCGGGGAGCGCGCCCCGGCTTGTTGTCACGTGCTCGCCACATATGCTCCTCATATGCCCCCCCGCGGCGCTTCTCCCAGCGCATTCGCCGGGAGCAAGTTTAAATAGGTCATCCTGTCCTGGGGTCTGGGGTGGGATGAACCCAGGGACTGGACATCCTGACTGGCCAGGACGGTCCAGTCCCTGGGGCTGCTCCTATAGACAGCCAGATCCTAGTTACACCAATCACCTTCACTAGTTGCACCAATCACTCATCTCCCCCTCCTATTGGTCAGTTCCCCTTTAAATAGGTTCTCACCCGGTCCACCAGTGCCCGTTATAGCCATTATTAGCTTGGGTGTGCTGTTGGAATTGCGTTTAGTGTGTTTGATCCGGCTTCTTCTTTGACCACTCCTGTCCGCTGCCCGCACCGACCTTCGGCCTGTCTGACCTTGCTTCTGCTCACCCCCTGGATACCGCGCTTCAGTGACCTCCCGGCTTTGACCCCTGCTTGTCTCGACTATTCTCCGCCTAATCCCTTGGACACCGCGCTACTGTGACCAACCGGCTTTGGCCCCTGCCTGTCTCGACCATTCTCTGCCTAATCCCTTGGATTGACGTTTCGGACTCGGATTTGGGATACCCCGCAGTTCACCCGTCTTTACCATAAGCCAGCAATCTTTGCGCCAGTAAGTCCTGGGGGCAACCGAGTCTGGAGAGGCATAACCTGTGTCACCAGCGAGCGGGGGCTTGACTATAGGCACAAGAGGCGGTGGAGATTGGGGATTGTTGGCTTGCGCAAGAAGGGTGTCCGGCAATCCCTGAAAACCTAGCCCTTACCTTACCCAACATAAATGCACACCCAAACCTGGAAACTATGTTGGATAACGCACACAAGTGCTTAATGCACTGTAAAACTCTAATGTAGAGTCTCTAATGTAAAGTCTACCTCACAAAATGTACTCACTAACTGTTCTGGCTGCATTTAGGAGACACAGCCAGTGTGGCTGGTTTGAGGACATGTTTTGTGTAAAGGCAGCAGAAAATGACTTTGACCTGAATTCACATCAAACACATATTCATTAATTACACTGACTTATCAATATTATGTAAACAAAGGTAAGAAAACATAGAAGTCACCTTCTGACAATGCAGCAAATCTCACCTATACAAATGCAAATACAAATGCAAATACTAAATGCAAAGTATCTCAAATTAATATGGCATTTGGTGGTAGGACTTGCCTAGCGGGGAGGTGATATTACAAGAATAAATCTAATTCTAGTTGTTTATACATTTGCACTTCAGTTTATCAAGTACATAAGCAGCCTGCATGTGGATAATTTTGTAAATGGCGCCTAAACACGTCACACGGCACCGGATAGGTATACACCTCGCCGTGTCTGGGGCTCTGCGCCTCGCACCAGGCAGCATGGCTTCAGCTTTATTTGAATTTCAGAATTAATCTTTAAAAAGAAACAGGAAGTTCCTCTTAAAGTTATAAGACAGTGATCACACAGCATTCACCGCAAATACAACTTCCTCTTTATGGTCTTGCTGTGTGTGTGAAACAGCAATTTCACACTGACTTTAGCACACAGGAAAGTGAATGTTGCCTGATAGTGAGCCGCTGCATCTTTCATTTCCAACAATGAGCTGTCAGTATAAAAACGCTCCTGAGATTTACCAGATGGGGACAATATTTGTTCCTAACAATGTGATACATGTTTACTATTTGGGATTTGATAATAAAGACGTGAATGATCAGACATGATTTTGTTTAGGCTTAGGATACTATAAAAATGGACTCGAAACTAAAGATGGACATGTAACTGCAATCATCCTGACTATTGCAAGAGCATTACACATTGCCCCTAAATTATCAACAGACATCAAGGGCAGGAAATCATAAACTCTCCATTGTGCAGACACTTTCATTATCTGTGCCCCCCTGTGCAAAAGAAACCCTCTTACCAGTTCCTTTTAGGCTCCACCGGAAAGCACATTTTACTACTCAGTGCAAGCATATGATTGCTGGTGTACCTAACAATTTACCACCCAGTCAGCTGAATACCACTCTTGAAAAGAGTGTCGCTCACCCAACTCACTGTCCTTCACCTTGGGCTACAGAATGTCTAAATTAGTTCAGTTGAACTGGGAGGCCGATTCATTAACAGCGGCAGGTAGCGACAGTTGAGCGACTGTAGCGGCATTTTCAGAGCGCCCGCTAGTAGTCGCTGTGCTTGGCCGTTGTTCGGTAGTTGATAGCGAGTCGGTTTGCCGTAATGTTGAATATTGGGTGAGGAGTCGCTATTTGACAGGTTCCGCGTTGTATGGGAGCGCATGATAGCGACTGGTCAGAGCGATCGGCTTCCACCATATTCATTAACAAATCACGCTCAAAAAATTCTCGCGCTGTAAAATGCATGTTTAAACACCAGCGCTGGCGGCGATGGGTTAAAAAGAGTTTTTTTAACCCCCAAACAACCATATTTTTGGAAACCCAAAAAAACAAGTTTTAAAAATAATTTTGTAATATGAATACAATAATATCAGACCTGTAATATCAATTCTGTACATTTTTTTACAAATTTTTTTACCTTAAAAAAATTATTTAAAATGGCAGAAGAGGTCACAGAATTTTTGCACATTAAAAAAAAAAAAAAATTAATAACAATTAATTATGAATATTTAAAGATTGTTCCATTGAAATGCATTGGAGAGCGCCAGGTAGCGAGAGGTCATACCTGTCGCTGTTCAAGGTCGGACGCTGGCGCTGTGGGCTGAGGCTGGAATAATGATGAATGAGTGGCTATCTGGCGCTATCTCAGTCGCTAAGCAGGATTGGCTTGATAAATGTGTGATTGTGGTGGGGAGCCGGCGTTCTCGTGGCGGGGCCCGTCATTACCGGCCGCTCACCAGTCGCTACCTGTCGCTATTCCTTCATAAATAAGGGCCTGGGAGGCCGATTCATTAATAGCGCCAGGTAGCGACAGATGAGCGCCAGTAGCGTGATTTTCACAGCGCCAGCTAGTATTCGCTGTGCTTGGCCGGGGTTTGCTTGTTGACAGCGACTCAGTCGGTGTGCGGTAATGTTGAATACGGGGTTAGGGGTCGCTGTTTCACAGGTTCCGCGTTGTATGGGTGCGCCTGACAGCGAATGGCCAGAGCGAACGGCTTGCTGCAGATTCATTAACAAATCACGCTCAAAAATTTCTCGCGCTGTGAATTCCTTGTTTAAACCCCAGAGCGCTGGCGGCGATGTGTAAAGAGTAGTTTTTTTTTTTTTTTATGTAAAAATTATACAAGTTTTTCTAAACATTTTGTAATATGAATACATGAATATCAGACCTGTAATATCAATTCTGCACAATTTTTTTTTTTTCACTTAAAAAAAAAACCTAACATTGCAGAAGTGGTCACAGAATTTTTGACATTAAAAAAAAAAAAAAATACATTAATAGCAATTAATTATGATTATTTAAAGATTGCTCCATTGAAATGCATTGGACAACGCCAGGGAGCGCCAGGTCATACCTGTCGCTGTGATGGGATTAGCAGCGGCGCTGTTCGTTGCAGTCGGCTACATGATGAATCCCGCGCTAGCTGACGCTCTCGCCGGCGCTAGCCTCATTCAGCGTGATAAATGCGTCATTGTGACCGCCGCCGGGCGTACTTGATTCGGTAGCCGCCGTTAGCTGGCGGTACCTGGCGCTCGTCAGACACTACCTGGCGCTAGCCCTTGATAAATAAGGCCGTAAGTCTCAATGAGAAAAAAACCTCAACTATCTGACAGCAATCTCTCACACTGCTGTTGGCTGCAGCTGCCTCATTTTCGAGCTACCAGCTTCCAACCGGCCAGCAACCAGTATGAGTGTTCATCACTGAAAAAAGCATATTTCAGCAGTAGACCCCCTGGCTGCGTACCATGAGGCATTCTGCTTCAATATGACTGGCAGCAAGGTCACACACTAAGGGCAGACGAGGCGTGCATGTTGGCACCAGAACCAACAGCCCTGGAATCAGGATTTGGGGCTGGTAGGTAAGCAATGTTTTATTTGTTTTTTTGCCGGGAAAGGGGCTTTAAACCAGGTCTACATATCCCCATCCATCAGACATTCTAAATTTGGATGCCCACCAGGTGTAGGTCTGCTAGAAAGACCAAAAACAAAAATCCAACAAAGCTTTCCTGGTCCACACCCTCACACAGTTTGTGGGTTCCCCGAGACTGCCAATAGGGTTTGCAGACAAGGCGCAGCAGATGCCTACCTATAATGATTAATCTAATTCTTGTCCTCAGGAGTAGCGCCTTCTGGCTCTTCCAATTCAGCCAAAGTCCACTAAGGACATCCCCCCTGCTTTTGTCATGGTGCAGCAGCACTAAGAGCCAAGCACTGTGCGTAATGGCAAAAATTGTAGACACTGCTTCCACGTGTTCCCTCAGCATGTGCATGGAGGAAGGGGGGCACATCACACCGGAGCAAAACTCCTGAACTGGACCCACCAGCTGCAGGGAGGAAAGGTAATTACTTTTTTTATGCCTACAGAGGAAAAGCCAAATGTCAGACCTGTGCCCACAGTAGTGCCCCAACTATATTTGCTTCTCTCTAAGGCAGCTGGGATCCACCACACCAGTCTTGCTGGAGTTTAAGCACATCTGCATTGTGAAGCCTCTCCTGTCCCCATGCGCTCCAACTCATTTGTATACAGTCAGTGAGAAAACAACGTGACCATGCTCAAAATCTTGTAAACAATTTGTAAACAGGGCATAAATAGGTCCCATATGTGTTTGCTTTATAAATCAACTGAAAGTCTGGATTTAACTAGGTCAACCTACCACTGGGCAATCTAGGCAACATAATGCATTTCATCCAGTCCTGCAGTGATTTTTTTATTTTTTATAACCATCTTTCGCCTGACTGTGGGTAACTGTTGGCAAGGACTGGGATTGCCTTACTGAACACACAGTCACCACTTCTAGCATTCTGGCCCTGGATTAGGCAGGAGTAGAAAAAATAACATTTATATTAACCTAAAACTTGATTCTTAAAATGGACCAAAACTCAGGATAGTCAAAAGTGATCGGGGGTGCCCCGCTGTGTGAAACCCCCCCAGATCGCCGCAGCAACTCACCTTATCCGGGTCCCACGGCGTGTCTAAGAGCAGCAGCTCTGACGGCCGCATCCTCCGCCTCCCTCTAACAGGGGGAGTGCCGCGCTGGTCATACACAAATGCCTGGCGCGGGCACGCGCACTACTAGAGGGAAGCGGAGGATGCGGCCACCAGAGCCGCTGCTCTTAGACGTGCCATGGGACCAGGAAGAGGTGAATTGGCTGCAGTGATTTGGGGGGGTTCACACAGCTGGGCACCCTCGATCGGGGTGCCCCCTGAGAAAGGACCAAAACCCAGGATAGCCAAAATGCTAGGTTTTGGTCCACTTTAACCACAGCAGTTCATGACATTATTTCGGTCTTTTGCATTTAGCACTGGGATTGACAGCGTGCTTCCCCAATGGTTCCAAGACATGTGCCTGTCTCCAGTTTATCTCATGCTGGCCAGTCTGAAATATATAACAGCTGGGAAGGGTGGGTATTGTACTGTCAACCCAAAGGTACATGCAAAAGACCTGAAGCTGTTAATAAACCATCCCTGCACAGGATTAAGGCAGCAGTTAGGCGAGTTTATTTTTTTTGGAGCCCACAGTGGATGGGACATGACCTAAAGCGAAACAAAACCTGGGTTTTTCACTATCCCGGGGTTGTTCCTTGCCCCAGAGGGCCCCCCCACCACCACCAATCGCCTGTAAAAAAATACTTTAGCTTGGTCTCACGATGCTTGCGCAGGCTCCTGCCCAATCAATGCTGTACACTGTGCATATTAATGCCAGGCATACGGCTCTCTTTCGAATCAGAGCTCAGCATTGCGGTTCAGGAGTGGGCACATCCCCAATTTCCGTTTAGATGAGGGGTGGGTGTGGGAGCGTGCCTCAGTCCAAAGATGCTGAGGATGCAGCTGCCAATGTTTACATGGGAGCCAGGGAAAATGTGAGTTTTGCAGCGACTCTGGGGGGGATTCACACACTGGGACATCCCGATTTGGGATGCCCCAGGTGAAAGCCAGTAGCCTGCCACCCAGGGTTTGTTCTGTTTTAATGAAAGCAACTCTGCCTGGATTTGGGCTTTAGGGGATTTGAAACAAGTAGTAGCCTCACTTTCATGTTGCAAAGAATGGTGGTGGTAATAGTGGGCATAAACAAAAAAAACCCCTCTGCTTGCCTTAAGTCCCACGTACCCTATAGCTGCTAGTCCGGGGCTGCAGGACTTACCTCACTGTTAGATCTACATCCAGAGTCGCCCAGCCAATCACCGTTCTCCTCTCGCTCGTCATGCACTCTTTCTGTGTCCGTCAGCCACGGCAATGCCCCTGCCATCAGGCACGTTGAGCTGCCACGCCCCCTCCGTTGCAATAAATGGAGGGGGCATGGCAGCTCACCAGGACTGATGACAGGGGCGTCGCTGCATCTGAAGAACCCAGGAAGCGACAGCACATCAAGTGAGAGGAGCGCAGAGATCGGCTGGGTGGCGCTGGATGTGGATCTAATCAGACTAGCAGCTATGGGGATTTAAAGTGGACCAAAACCCACATTTTTAATCTAGCATCCCCTGAATTGCCCCCCCCCCCCCCACAATGAGTATCTTTTGCTTATTTCCACTGCTCATGTTTCACTCTAATGCCAGATAATAGCGCCTGTTTTAGCTGTGAAGCTCAGCCTCCTCCATTCATTGCCACTGTTGTGTGTGGCAATTATGTCATTGTCAGACCTATGCAATGACTGATCGCCTGCCATCTTACAGAATTCCAGGAAAGCTGGAAAAGCGAAAATATCAATTTCTAGTTCTACACCCTAAGAAGGAAGTATCAGCAGGGGCTTTAGCCAAATATATTTTGCAAGTTCAGTAGATTTTTTTTGGCTGAAAACTGTCTTTAAGTGTAAAGAGAAAGTTAGATGTGGGATAGCAAAGGTAAATGCAGAATAGAAAGCAGTGAACTGAAGAACCTGACCACACATTATATATCTGTGCAGATCTGTTTATTAGACCTGCCAAAGAAACCCAGCATCTAAAGATCCTTCATAAAGTAGACCATAAACAATTTGGAACTGACTAACCCCTAAAAAACCCAGAACTCACTTTGATGTCCACTTTAAAACGTGCCCATGGTAGCATCCACAGCCTTCTCCTCTGGCGACCAACTGGGTTGCCTAGCAAACCCAATTGGCGGCCAGCAGTCACGTGGCATGACAGTGGAATAAAAGATGAACTGGGTGAGTAATTAAAGTGGAACGCCATCCTGTTGGGGGGGATGCATGGCCTGCCATATCCTACACCCCCCCAGGTGTCCCCATTTGGGATGCCCACTGTCTGAATTTCCCCCTCAGAGCAGATAAACTTACTGGTCCATACAAGCTGGACATCAAATGGGGACCCAGAAAACTATTGCACACATGCTACAGCTCTGCCTTCACCAGGTGTGTGTCACTGCAGTGTGCAGTTGTTTTCTGTGTCCCCATTGGTGGCTGGTGTGTACACATCAGTCAGTTTCTCTGTATTCATAAAGCATCCATTCCAGATTAAGATGCTTGCAAGGGGTGATGATTAAGTGAGCTTTAAGCCTGTTTATTCCTAGGCATTTTTATGGAACTGGGCATCCCGAGTTGAAAGTCCAAGGTAAAAGGTATTCAGTGGACCTACAGCTTTTTTTTTTTTACTTTGGGTGAGCTTTAGGTGAGCTTCCCGAAATGTAATGCATGTAAGTCAATCTGTCACAGGACTCTAGCACACACCTGCAAGCTGTGTAAAATACATTGGATAGAAAAGCACACGGACTACTGGTGCACTACCACTCCCAGCATCTCTATAGTAAAAAGGAACCTCTATAGTCAGGCAGCATGTGCAGGGAGGGTGAAGCTGTGACAAGCATTATGCATGAAATATATATATATATATATATATATCTATGTGTCATACATGTACCTTCCAACCATCCACTTTATTTCACCCACCCCAAACCACATATTCACCAGAAAGGTGCAGGGCAGAGGGGATTCTCTATTCTGAGGTAAAGTTCATTATTTTCTGGGCTCTCTTTCTAACAAATATAGTTAAATAAATATTTATATTATGTAATGAAATATAACCAGCACATTACAAGAGAGACAGCTTACCTTCACAGAGAGCATAAAGAGCTCAGCCCATAAGACATTCTGTGTTGCTCCGTGCTGTGCCACTTGCTCCCATTCTGCAGATAAAACGTACTTGAGAGCTGTTGCGGGTGTTTCTGTTGCCCAGGTCGGTACACCGGTAAGAGTCACACAGCTCCCAGCACCCAGCTGTCACCACGCAGCCTGGAGCTGTCACTAAGGCGCCACACACCCACCTGCGCGCTCCCGCCAGTGGCGCGCTTTTTTGAGAGGAGAGAGAAGGCGCGCGCCTGGTGCTGCGCTCCGTTTTGCACGGCGGGAACGCGCAGCACTCTACAGCCTGCCCTGACAGCACTGTGCATATAGATTGCCGTTGCCAAAGCGATTTTGTTAGGAAGCTCTGCTAAAAAAAAAAACAATACAAAAAAAACTACACACAATTGTCAGTCATTGAAAGGGACATTCGCTTTTCTAGACCCCACTCTGACGCTTTTTGTGACTAGCTCTGTAGATGTGTATAGATGCCAGTGGACTGGGCTGTATTTTCCATAAGGGACACCAGGGCTTGTGCCTAGTGTAGCGAGATGCAGGGGCACAACTCTGGGCAGAACAAAACTCAGGTGTTTCACTCAACTGGGTTTTGTTCATCTTTAGTGTGGCATCCTATTTAGGTAAGCCCATGTGTGTGCAAACCTCTGGCTCTCCTCCAATCAGAATAGATTTCCAGATGAAGACAGGTAATCAGAGTAGATTGTGTCATCCAGCAATCTATTCTGAATGGATGGATTCCGGGGCCCATCTCCGCTGTGCACTCCCTTTTAGCTGTGCATGTCTACACCGTCCGTTTAGATAAGCCTATTGTAGGAGTACACATCAACCAAGGGGTGTCGGGGAAGCCGACTCAACCCGTGCATGTGCCATGGGATTTCTGGATTGGTAAGTATAGCACACAAACTGGGGGGTTATAGAAGGAGTATTCCAATTTGGGATGCCACAGAGAAAGGGAATCGCCCAGTCCTGGAGTCTTTTAGATTGAAGGGCCAGGTCTAATTGGTTTGGGTCAGCTTGGTTTGGGATCTCACCTCAAAGCAATACCCTTTTATAAGGCCAGCCTCTGGGGTATGTAGATGGAGCGCCCATACAGAGCACCAGCATTCCCCCAAACATTTCCTCTTTCACACATTCTCTCCATCCTTCTCTCTTTTCCATATTTCTCAGATAATTCTCTTTTTTCACATTATCTGCTTCCTTCTCTCTTTTCCTCATTCCCTCCATTGTTCTTTTTTCCTCCTGTCCTGTTTTTTTATTATTTTTTCTTTTCCACATTTCCTCCATCCCTCACTCTTTTTCTCATTCTCTACTTCTTTATCTCTTTTCCACATCACCCCCCCTCCCATCTCCCTCTCATTCTCATACTTCATTTGCCTCTACTTTTTTAATTATTACCCTTCGTCTTTCTCATTATATGCCAATCTCTCCTTCACTTTTCCCCTATCCTTTTCATATTTTCTTGCACTTTTTTTAAGTAAGTGTGTGTGTGTGTGTGTGTGTGTGTGTGTGTGTGTGTGTGTGTGTAGGGGACTATCCTGAATTCTTGCACAGGGCACCTATGGCCGGCCCCTATTAATGGGAATATGGACACCTGGACCACCTTTTCCCTTTTGTCAGTTTTTACATTGCTCCGCAGCTTCCATCCATGGTGTCTTAGGGTGTACTGATTATTACATTCAGCCAGTAATCATTAAGGGTGTGGTAAAGATGAACATGAACCCTAAATATAGCCAGTAGACCAGGGGTGCTCAGCCTTTTGATCGTAGGCCACTTATGTGATTTGGAAACTGATAGCAGGCCACAATGAATAGGTTCAGAACTTTTTCATTTTGAATATCATAATGATACCCACTGTCTACACAAACTCAGAGTAGTTTGTTACACTCATATGTCCTTCCACCATACCCCTACAGTTATATGTAATAATACATAGCCTCACTTGCTATCAATACACATGCTGAATGGCTTACAGTAGCTCTCTGAATATGTGGGGCCCTGTTTCTCCAAGCCACCACTGCCACCTCTTTTTGCCCATGTGCCCCTACTAGATCACACATCTTTACTTAGCCCCTATTTAACTACAGTTACACACTGCACTTTCCCCACAGCATATCAGAGATTGAGCACATGTGGTGTAGACTGATACTCAGCAGGTTTAGGATTGTCTGCATATACGCTCGTGAAAAAGGCAATTATTATATTCACCAATTTGTGCCCATCTGTGTGTGTGGTGACTAAATGAAGCCCTATATGGTTTGCTAATAGCTTGTGCACTTCCTATAATACCCCTAGTCACTAGCACCCACAGCCTGGTGTAGCGCAGAAAATGTGACTAATATATATAACAGTTTAGGTCCACTTTAAAGCCAACTCCAGAACTCCAAAATACTTATTTGAAGTGGACCAAAAGCTGCCTGATTCCCTGCCCCCCTGGGGCATCCAGATTTGGGATGCTCCTATGTGTAAATAGCACTCTATGCTCACCTTCTCCCCGATCCAAGAGCGCATGCATGAGTCGGGACCCGCCATCTGCTATACCTTTAGCAGGGCATTTCTGAATGGCTGGCACAGGCAAGGGCCCAATTTATGGGTAGCCGGGATGCAGCCACCAGCGCGCTCCTCTCTTCTCGGCTAGACTTGGACCTCAGCTAAGTGTTAGCCGATTTGATGTGAGTGGAGCTCACCGTGCTGACTGGTCAAGAGGCCGTGCCTGCGCAGGACCAGGGGAAGGCAAGTTTTCTGGGCACTCTGGGGTGTTCATACAGCAGGGCATCCTGAATTGGGGTGCCCCAGGGGCAAGGACCAAAAACCAGGTAGTCAAAATCCCAGGCTTTGGTGCTCTCATCCAATAAGTCTTTTGCTGTGTTTACTTCCCTTGACAAAGGGCTCTGATTGAATTCAATGGTGCATGCTGCCGGGGACCCCTTTGCCAAATGATGTAGTCAGGGTAAAGGGCTCCGATTGTACTCATTCACTATTGGAGGGGGGAAAGGTTAGATTTAACAGGTGCCCTTGGAGGTTTCACACAGTGGGACATCCCAGTTAAGGGACTGTCGGGGAGTCATTATGTGAATAGAAAACAGTGTGTCCTTTTTTTTTCAGATTCCACCTCTATTGGGGGCTGCATTGTCACAGTTTAGGTTTGATGGCAAATCTGATTTAGGTTGCTCCCTGCTGATAATGTTTAGGCCAATCAAGTTTATCAGTTTGATAATCCTATATCAATAATTCTATATATAATTCTATGCTAATATGGATTTCTTGAGGGAATATGACATAGATTCATATTGTTTCAAAGAGCTTTTGGTATCCAGCATATTCTGTTGTAGCGTTTGTAGTATACTTTGCTTCTGTTAGATAATCAAGTACATAGGTTTAAATGAGGTGTCAGTGAAGATGGAATCTCACTCATTTATATGAACATGCCCCACCAGGTTTGTATCTCTTCTGCAGCTAATTTTTTATAAATATAACAAGGACCTGGCATTAGTATTTGTGATTCCTGAGTCTGTTCCTTTGCCAATGGTGTCAACTTTGGCCTTCCTTTGTGAATAGGTCAACTGTGTCTAACTGCTAAGAAATATTTATAGATGTCAGTGGAGTTTGATCTATATTTTTGATGACAGCTTGGTAAATTAAATACCTATAATTGTTATAATGTCCCATATATTTATTAAGTTAAGTTTTAGTCTTGCTCTGATGTGATGCTGGATCCTTTGTGGAACATCCCAAATTCCAGCCCCAAGTATGCTAAAATTGAATAGATATTGTGTAGCTATATTTGCAGGCACAAGTAAATACTGTTGATTTAGCAAATCCGGCTTAGTGGGTGAGAATTGTGATTTTTTTTCTATTACCAAAAAGAGCTGCCCAGAAAGGTTCTACATATTTTGTAAAACACTGTGTAATATACCGACACCATATAACACAAGGAACCAATAATAAAATAAAGCTAAGTATTTTCTAAAGGCTTGCTGTCCTGTGTAGTGTATGTAAACATTGTTTTATTGGGCCAAGTACAAAGAGCAGTTAGGAGTGTCAGGTGCGTGTTTAAATGTGCAGCAGTAGCAAGTGCACCAAAGATTATGAGGTCAAGGCTCTACGATGGGACCATGGTTAAAAACAGAGGTATACCTTAAAGTGGACCAACACCCAGGATTTTGACTATCCTGGGTGTTGGTCCACTTAGGTGGGGCACCCCGATCGGGGGTGCCCCGCTGTGTGAAACCCCCCCGATCGCCGCAAAAACTCACCTCTCCCCGCTCCCACGTGACCTCGTCCGGCCAATGACAGCGCTCAGAGCCGCTCTGGTATGCGCGTCCAAAGCCGCTTGGACGCGCATACCAGAGCGCTGTCATTGGCTGCGTCTCTCGCTTCCCTCTAACAGGGAGCGCGCCTGCGCCGGCCATTCACAAAACGGCCGGCGCGGGAGCGCGCCCTGCTTGAGGGAAGCGAGAGACGCAGCCAATGACAGCGCTCTGGTATGCGCGTCCAAGCGGCGCCGTTGGATCGCCGGTAAGGTAAGGATTGTGGGGGGTTCCTCCCCGCGGGACATCCCGATTTCGGATGCCCCGCGGGGAGGGATCTGATCGGTCCGGGAATCTTATAGATTCCCGGGCCGATCCCCCCTGGGTGTTGGTCCACCTTAAATTAAGATACCTCCACCCACTCCCTTGTCAGAAACATGGGAGTTTCGCAGCATACGTCCAAGATAATCATATTGTGAGCTCCTCAGTGTGAAATGGATATATAAACACTCAACGTAAATCAGTAAAATGCTGAAACCACACATTATTTTATTATTATTTTATACAACCTTCTGTCTACTGCCCAAACTGACTTTATTTTGAATGAGGAAAAATATGCTGTTGGAGAATTCATCAAAAAGGTAATTTTCAGCACTGAAGCATTGCTTTTATAACATGAAAAGTTAATTGTATATTGCAAAAACAGCTTTGGTTTAAAATTAGTCTTGGGCATGTTTCCAGTTGACTTTCTTAGAAATTCCAAAAATATCAACAATGGCTCTGGTCCTAAATATTGTTCTTCGGCATATCTGTCATCTGTTTCCTTAGTCTTATTAATGGCAATAAAAATAAACACAATAAGAATTTATACTATCCCCACCCTCATTTTATACTCCAAATTAGCCTTCAAAATTCCAACAAGCCATTATGTAACAAGATGTCCTATATACAGATCATATGTCTTCACAGAACTGGAATACATTGTCATGAACTGCAGTTCGATACTACCAGCCAGGGTTAATGGAGCTGCCTGGCCTCATTAACTACTCCTGTGCAGCCCTATAAAAAGACTAACAGGACAGCTGTTTTTAAGCCTGCTACCCTGTTCATGCTCTGCCAGTCTGTGATCCACTGTGTTCTACCTGTTGGGTTCTTCTGCCCCCCCCCCCTTAACCTGGTCCGGGCTTCATTCTAAATACTGTACCTGATTTATGGTTTCGTTTTGTTTGTTACCTAGTTTATACCCGTTTGGTTTGTTTTTGTTCTTGATAAGGTTTTGTATTTACCCCTGGGTCTGTGCATAACTTGGGAACTGCTCCTGGAGTTTGGGTGGCCCTGACATATATTTTCCCAAATTAGGATTCCAGGAAGTACTTTATTTTTTAATTGTTAAAATTGAAAAAATGGATCCCTCCACATCAGTGAATTAAGAAATCAGTCCATAAAAAATATGTTGCCCATATTTAAGCCTTCCTGTTTGCTAAGCCTATCTGAAGACACATTTTAGTTCAACAATTTACCCCATCCATTCCTCTTTTTAGTATAATCAAGCTTTATTGGTTTTAAATGGAAATAACAACAAAAAAAAGAAAAAAAAATATGCATACAATAGTAAGCAAGGGAACAAAGCAAACAAGTACAGAAGGGTATTCGAGGATGGCAGTGGTACTTCAATATCCATAGATAGGTATACATACAGATAAATGGTGTCAGTAACATTCTTCCGAACCCTAAAGCATTCTGGTTATGCCTAAACACGTAAAGGTTCATTACTATATTTTAGAGGAGGGGGTTTATTGGCTATTATAAGGAGGCACGTCATCCCCTTATTTGTGTACCCTGTCATCGTTGCTAGAAGCGGTGTAGCCGCTTCCTTTCCCCAGATGGGCTTGCATACATGTGGGCCACAATATCAAGCCACATAGATCTGGTTATGGTCGGAAGAAGGAAGATTACATATTGGCACATATCAGCGGCCCATATACTAGTGGGTATTGGGCCCTATGTTTAGCTGTGAAGTACGAAAAGTATGGAGAAGATGAGGAGGGGGGGGGGGGAAATTAAAGGATGCGGGGTATCGGGCCGTTTCACCTGCTTGGGCCTCTGGGCGACCTGCCGTTCTGTCAGGTATCACACTCAGCTAGGGTTCCCCAGTCGAGTTCTCTATCACCCGCCCGGCTAGAGAAGGGCCGACAAATGTGTGTCGCGATATATTATCCAGCCTGTCCAGGTGGCCAGGAACCGATCCGTGGCATCCCCCTGGCAGCAGCTATCTCTTCCATACTACGGATCATCTCTAATTCCTGCACCCACTCCATCAGCGTAGGAGGGACCTGTGATTTCCAGCGCCTCGGGATAATGGATCTCATTGCCGTTATAAAATGTCTCAAGATTCTCTTCTTAATGTCAGAGACCCATTCCTCTTTTTAAACCTTGCATGAACCACTGTTCAACACTATTGTGCACCACAATCAGCTAAGATCCGTGTCCCAGTGGGCTCTATTGTCAGAATGTGGTTCCTTTCCAATGGGAGCCATCCCCAGATGCAGGGGCGGACTGGCCATAGGGAGACAATGCCAGGTTGGTCGCACTGCTTTGGGGCCAGTTGGGCTGCTGCTTTTAAAGTGGGGGGGGGGGGTCTCAGCTGGGATGTCTTGGGCCAACAATGGCCCAGGGCTGATTTTTGACCCCAGTCCACCACTGCTCAGATGCATCCATTGCTGAGAAGAAGTACTTGTGATGTGTTCTTGTAGATGTGCTAGGCCCCTGCTGGATAACAACCTAAAGTAAAAGCAGACCTACAGCCTTATACACCCACTTTTACCACCCCCAGTCTCCAGTGAGTGATACTTACCTCTTCCAATCTGAGCAGCACACACTCTGACAGAAAAAGCTGCCACCAGATGCAGTGTGTGCTGAAGCTGTTCCAAACACAATAATAGGATTCTGGTACAAAGCTTTCATCTGTGGCTTGGGGTGCAACAAGAAGAATATAAACTTTCAGGAGGTTGGTGGATTAGTGTTATTTGATTATTATTTTTACGTTAGATTTTGATATTTAATATTTAAAAAATATTTAAAAAAACAAAAAAAGAAAATAGTCATTAAACAGGACCTTCAGCATAGTTTAATGAAAATCCCAAACCCTTAAAAAACTATTCCCCAGCATCTAAAATTAATATATTTTATGTTTTTAATCATTTATTTTTTCCCCCACTGGGCTGAAACTCTGTTCAGGACTCTAGGATATGGGCGCCGACATCTTGCCTCAGAAGCATCACTTACTGAGGAGAGCTGTGCACAGACAGAGCAAAGCTGGGGTCAGGAAAATGACAGCCATCCAAGAATGCAGAACAGCACAGCCAGAAGGCACTTCCTGTTTGCAGGCAGCCTGAGACTGCATGTGCCGCTATCTTGGGTGTTTAAAGGCTCAGAAAATGCAGTAGATGCAGGTAGGATGTTTTTTGATGTGGGCAATCTGTATGTACAGGGTGGTGGAAACATATAAAATATGCTATTATTTAGGGTAACTAGTACAAAATATTTGTAAATTTTTTTTTTGCCAGTGAAACCCCCACAATGGAATCTAATAAGCTCCTGTCAACTTAGTACATCATGCCAAGAGTTTTCCTTTCTCTAGATCATATGTCTGTCATGATTGGTGCAGGGACAAGTGAATAGTTCCATAATATGAGAACATTTTTCGAAGAGTGCATACAAAGGTAGGATTGCAAATGGTACTCACACCTGTTCAGTAAAGCCAGAGGAAGCCAGGATAAACAAGAAAAATGATTTATCATTCAAATCAATTAAATGAGTACAATTCTGAGTTCTAAATATGTGATAGCTGTGAAATTGTGAAATTTTAACTTATCCGAAAGAGAACAGGGGTCTGATTATGAAAATCTAACCTCATCAACATTTAGTTAAAAAAAACACACAAATACATTGGTTTCACCCTAATTTTGTAACATGTCAGAGTGTTTTCCTTTTCTATGTACTCCCCACAGCAGGAACTTCTCTGGGTCAATGGAAAAAATGTTACTTTCTACAAATTTTAGTTTAATTAGCAAACTAGCCATCTATTATTGAATGTATTACCTGGTTAAATCCTTGTAACTATTTTTCTATTTATATATTGTTACTTATGCAACATTTGTGAATGGCCAGCGCAGGCATGCTCCATTAGAGGGAAGCAGGGGGATGCGGCCGCCAGTATGTTTGGAGACGCTGGCCTTAGACACCGTCTCAGATGGCGTAACATCATCGGCTTCGAGCGTACTGATTGGACGAGTGGCCACACATGCGCCTTAGGACAGGGAAGAGGTGAGTTTCTTCGGGCGATCTTGGGGGTTTCATACAGCGAGGCACCCCCGATCGGGGTGCCCCAGGGGTAAGGGTCAAAACCGAGGATAGTCAAAATCCTGGGTTTTGGTCCACTTTAAATGATGGTGATGTAAGATCTGGGTTGTACCTCTGTCTGGATGCAGGGATGTTTTGTGACAATGGGCAACAGAAGGGAAAGGTTCTGGTGCAGCATGGTTTCAAGTGACTTCAAATAATCATAAAATAACAGGTTACTTGCCACAGGAATTAAAAAGGAAATGAGGAGTGTAGCGTGGGTGGGGGCCTGGAGCTGCTATGAGAAAATGCTTATTTTATGTTACATCCTCTTTGACTTTGAGGAGGTTCACAATACATTAACCTGTGAAAAGATTTTCTAGCACTAGCTTTTGTTTTATTTCTGTGTTGAAAGTATCAGTACAAAATATAATGCTTTGCTAGTAGCACATTTATTACATTATTTTAAAAACTACGATCTATAAACATTGGGTATCTGTTAAAATAATGCATAGCCACTGCCATGGAATAGTTTATATCCGTGTTCAGAGTAAAAGGTTTCTTCAGGTTTTTTTGGACCAGGGGTGTTGGTTGGCCCTGCCATTGGGGAAAGGTGCCACCATCTCCATATAAATTGCCAATATAGGGGAACACAGGAACTTATCATGGGCTATAGAGCATGGAGATTACTATTATAAATAATTATTGGGACATGTTATCACATGCAGTTGGCAAGCTTAAAATAATCTATAGAGCAACAGATTATTCTCAGAGGAGTAAGTCAAATATGTATGTCAATTCCTGGAAGAATTACCTATATCTACTACATCAATTAATCTAATTACCAAATATGAAGGTCAAACATGATCTTCAATACAGCAGCACAGATACAGGATGTTGAGAAGATTTTGAAAATTACCAACATTCAGGACTCTGTTAACCCGCTTTTACCGAGTTGCCCAAAGCATTGAGAAAATGTTGCAAGCCATATTTTAGGGCATCGCAACACTAGGACAGCCCAATACAAGTATGTGGCAATGCAAGCATAACACAAATAAAACACTGTGTATCTGTGATCCACTTGTGTTGCCATAGACCAGCGGTACTCAACTGGCGACCGGGGGTCCGAATGTGGACCTCGGCACCAAATTTCCGGACCCCTGCCCTGACAGTCCTGCACTCAGCTGCTTCTGTGTTGCCGTGCTCAGTGCTGCCCCTTGTACATGGCCTGCACAGAATGCACAGGGGGTTAGAATTGGTGTGCCGTGGGCCAGAGATGTAGGTTCTGTTGGGCCAAAAAAAGCTCCTGTTTTTTCCTAGTGCCCAATAGAATTCAGCATTTTTTAGCTTTGCCAGTGAAATCTATAGCCCACCCTACCCAGTGTACTGAATTCTAACTATCCACCCCCCCGCAAAAGCCCCCGTCCAGACCTTCACCTCTCACCGGATGTGTGTAATTGTACCTTTACAAGAAGTGGTTGAGTACCCCTGCCATAGACTAATATATATATATATATATATATATATATAATCCAATGCACCTCAGGTTTACTTAAAGAAGGTCTGCTTTTAACGCGACTGATAGGTGTGAACATAGCCTAAGGGATTGGCCAGGCTAAGTGAAAAGTATTTGCGTACCTTCCATGCAGAAGATTGATCCTGGTTTGAAAAAAAGCTGCTTTTGCTGAGGTCCAGCCCCTTTTCTGTAGCCTAGACCCTGGATTTTACATATGGATGACCACCTTATCTCGACCACTTCTGCTTCAGTTTAAAAATGGGAAACCGTTTAGGACAGTGTCACATGTAGCCCGACACAATGGTGTAACAATTAACTTTGCTTGTAGTATCACATTAAGATAACACCCTGATATTTCGGGTATTGAGGTAGCTGGTCACCTCCATAAACTGCACCTATTCCATTATGTTCTTTTTTTTTTTTTACTAGCCCATTAATTTCACTTCTTAATTTAAGTGGGGTGTTAGATGATTTTGGGTTGGCCTCAGGGTTGGTGGTCAGTGCTTGAAAATCCAAGACATTAAATGTCTCTTTACCAGCAGACCTAAATTTGAGACTTTGTTTCATTATAATTGGGAGGCTTCTAAAATTACATATTTAGATGTTTTCATCACGGCTGACTATGGTAGCTTGTTCCAAGCTAACAATCTACAAATCTCTAGATCTATAAGAAATATGTTAGAATATTGGAACAGATACCATATTATCTGTCTAGGAAGCATTGCAGCAGTCAAAATTACTGTTCTCCCTAAGCTCTTGTATTTATTTTGAACCCTACCAGTACCTTCATATTTGATGTACTCAGCACAATCGACTGTCCTACAGTATCTTTCATTTGGGTCGGGAAACATCAGAGAATTACTAAATCCTTAATGCACCATTCCCATACAAAGGAAGGATTAGGGGTCCTAGACTTCACAATTATATAGCCTCTCATCTGGCATCATTACTATGGGTCAGTTTAGAGACAGCAGCTTGTGATCCATTAACAGTTTGACGGTCTTCTATGGGAGCTACACAAGTTTAGGCCTTCATTTATCAACCCCATGCTTAGACATTCTCTCAGGTTGTGGGATTCTGTTAACTTCTCATCTAATTTAGTATGCCCCCATATACCTTTAACAAAATTGTTTCATAACTTGACGTCCTGGGTGTTATTCCCCTATTTCATTCAGGAGCTGGATGGAAGCTCATGACACTGCTTGTTAGACCCAAGACCTAGAATAATGATATGTTTGATATACTCACTCCTGACTCTGGTATAGGCCCACCGTTCAATGCTAAAATTGGGATTTACACGTTCAGCCATCGACATTCTCTGTCCTCTAATCAGCTCAGCAGAGTGGCACAGGATTGCTGGTCCCTCTCTCCTCCCGCCCGCCCCTCCAGCTCCTCCTCCTCCAGATTCATCACATTGCTGACTATTATGCAACATTACAGATCCGAGTGCCACACCCACTTTTTTTCAGAAGAGAAATCATGAGGCGAAAGTGTATATCTCAATATTTCTTCTTCAATTTAAAAATGGAAGACAGTTTAGGACAATGCCAAATGTAGCCCAACGCGATGGTGTAACAAATAAGTACAAAACCCACCTGGTCCACATCAATGAACCGGGACAAACCATTATTATTCCTACCGACTAAGATCTTTGGCAAGATTTTAACATTGGAAATTTGCCAATAGTTAGCTCAGTTCAAGTGGGCCAGACCAGGTTTGGGAATCATGCTGATAGCAGCATGTAATGATTCAGAAGAACATTTTCTACTATCCAATAGAGAATTAAATAAACCATGCAGGCACAGAGCCCATAATTCAAAGAACCTTTGGTGTAAGCCCGCAATGGCAGGGCCATCTCTCCTAGTGTACTTCAGTATGACTGTATATTTGTGCTTTTCTGTCATGTATTGTAAGGTTTACCCAGTTGGTAATTTCACAATGTATAGCACTATGGAAGATGGTGGCGTTTTATAAATAAACATTAATAGAGATTGTGCGTTTGTGGTTTGTGAAAAACAGAATTGAGTTCTTAAGGCACTGGGAGTCTGTCACCTTCTTTTAAACAACCCCCAAAATAAATATTTTTGAATAAAATATGATCTATTTTTTGATTAGGTATATTTTTTTTCACTTTAATATTTTATAAAATTACATTTTCAAAAACATTAACCATCCCCCCCCAAAAAATATTAGAAATATTAAAAATTAAAACACATTAATAATAATTTCATAGTTTATATATATTTAAGTTTTTATGCAACTCTTAAACCGGACCTTCACCATGATTTATTGAAATGATTCCCGAGCACCTAAAGTTAATTTATTTTAAGTTTTTAGTCACTTATTATTTTTTCCCCCATTGGGCTGCAAATCTGTTCAAGACTTTAGGATACGGGTGCCGCCATCTTGACTCAGAAGCATCACACTTACTGAGGAGAGGAGAGTGGGACAAAGTGGGAGTGGGACAAAGTGCAGGGGGCGGGTTATAGCTGTGCTTTGCTCAGACAGAGCAGAGCTGGGGTAAGGAAAAGGTCAGCAATCCCAGAATGCAGAGCAGCACAGTCAGAAGACACTTCCTGTTTGCAGGCTGCCTGATGTTCCATGAGCCGCCATCTTGGATGTTTAAAGGCTCATAACATGCAGTAGATGCAGGTGATTTTTAATGTGAGCAATCTGTATGTACAGGGTGTGGGAAAGAGATAAGATATAAGATAGAAAGATTATCCCCATTTGTTTATTTAAAATTTTGGTCACACTGCTTAGGTGATTTGCCTGGAAGTAGGAATCTTTTTTTTTTTTCTGGGGAGCAGGAGGAAACTTGGGCCTGGTGCAACAGTCCAGGGAGTTAGATTTTTTTTTAATTTTTTTAATATTTGTTTTTTTACCTAGGTGCAAGAAGAAATACCTAACCCTGTGTTACAAAAGTGTTTGTTTTCAG
The DNA here is from genome assembly GCA_027917425.1 of Gastrophryne carolinensis. Taxonomy (NCBI): domain Eukaryota; kingdom Metazoa; phylum Chordata; class Amphibia; order Anura; family Microhylidae; genus Gastrophryne; species Gastrophryne carolinensis. Next base: position 380,401,815 of record CM051237.1, on the reverse strand, counting down.
CCAGGAGAGGTCACACAATGATTTGAGCAAAACAAATTTTCATTTTAATTGAAATGAAAACCCCATTGAAATGTATGGCAGAGCGACACTGAGCGAAAGGTAATATGTGGCGCTCCTGAACCTGCTGAGCTGCCTGTAGTAATACATGTGACGCTACATGGAGCTGTTAAAGGCGCTCACCAGATTTGCTTTATTAAATGTGGTTTTACGTACAGCGCTCAGCGTTCACCAGGCGCTACGCACCACTAGGTGGCATTACCTCAGTAATTTTTACATTATATCCATGTGGGCATCCCAAATATTCAACTAGGAAGAAGTAGAGAGGAATGCGTGGCAAGCATTAAAGTGGTTAAAGTATGCTTTATGAATTAAAAAGAAGAATGCATTAAAGTGGTTAAAGTATGCTTTACGAATTAAAAAGAAGAATGCATTAAAGTGGTTAAGGTATGCTTTATGAATTAAAAAGAAGAATGCATTAAAGTGGTTAAGTTATGCTTTAGGATAAGAAGAATGCATGGCATACTAAGTAGTTTGGAACAGAAGAGACTTGGCACAGCAATAAGTTTTAATGGGCTTGCAGGACCAGGGCATGTGAAACAGTTATAAAATAGGCTTGCATATGTGTAGAATCCACCAAAAAAGACAGTGTCTGTGTATAAATCTCACAAAAACAAAAAGTTCACAGAATTTAGAGACTAAATGAAGTTAAAAACGGGAATTTTCCGATGTAAACTAGAAGAATCTCACCTGACATTCACACAAAATATGTTAAAAAACGCTCTAAAAACGCTATGAGTGAAAATTTCACATCAACATACACAAGAGCCTCGTCTGTGAAATTGGCTTTGAGAGAGATTCTCACGGCATTCTCAATGGCTTTCACATAATCGGGAACAATACGAGATGCTACCAATGGGGGCTCTGAATCATGTGAATGTTCCGATACTGAAGAAAGCCATGTGTAATGTTCACACGGAGAGATAAAAACAGGAAGGAATGTAGAAGGCTGTGAATCGACCCTATTGTCACTGAATTCAGTCTCACATCTTTTGGATTACTGGTAATTATGCCAGCATAGGTCTTTAGTCTGACTGGCTTGGAAGAGTTAAATGTATCATTTAATTTATTGGTTTAAATAGAGCTATGTTTGGGGGGGCGCATGCGCGTGGAGCTGGCTGATGGACGTGCTCAGCTGGAGCTCCGTCATCCTGGGCACTAACAGGCCACCCAGCAGCAGCCTGAAAGCTCAAACCCACCGCCAGATCAAAGGAGATGAAGAGGGAAGAGGTCCAGTGAAACATGCGACAGGGCCGCAGATCAAAGCAGAGGCCGCTGAGAGCAGCAAGACCCCAACAGAAGCCGGAATCTAAAATGGCGACCGTAACTCCAGCAGCAGCACGTGCAGTGAGAAGTGAGCAAGGGGAGACAGCCCTGACACTAGCCATGCTGCATGCAGAGGATTCACTGGACTCTGTAGACAGCCAAGCCCAGTTCCCCACTGAGCTCCAGGACCAATGCCCCCAGATTGCCCTGGATCAGGGATCACTGCAGCACATTAGAGCAGTGATTAGGGAGGAGATCTCTGTGGTCACTAGAAGCACAACCCAGGCCTTCCTGAGTCCATAGAGGATGCCCAGAGCACGATTATGGCCCTGCTGCAGGAGTGGACACCCAATATACCGGTCGAGCGGTTAGAGCTGGAGCGGGCGCACTGCGCACTCACCAGACACTCCCCTGACTTCCCCCCCAAGGGACATCATTGTTAAGTTTGTTTATTTTAAAACCAAGGAAGCAGTGATGCAGGCCATGAGGGATAAAGAGCCCCTACAGTTTCAGGGGTATCCCTATCAGGTCTTCATGGACTTGGCCCAGACCACCATTGCCAAAAGGCGGGCTCTTAAACCATATTTGCAGATCCTACGCTCACAAAACCTACACTATCCCCTCGATTCAAAGAGCAAAAGTTAATTGATTTCGTATCGAGAATCGTAAGTTTGGGTGGGTGTTTGTCATTTTTTCTTGTTTTTTTGCCCATTTCGTATTCGCACGATCGTTCGCGCATAGACGTATATGAACATACGCATTTCGTACGAGAATCGTATATTTTGCGTTAGTTCGTGTGTTTTTCCCGTCCAAATCGTATTATATGCGTCCGATCCTATTTTTTACGTCCTTCACATGGGCTTGCGACCAATTCAGAGAGGTGATTGCTAATTGTTTTGAAGCCCATTAAAGAGCTGCTTTACGAAATGTTTGCCGGCAGCTATTTGGCCTCGGGAGTAGGATGGAGAGGAGCGAGTTTGTGGCACATCAAGGGCTTATGCTTTTTGGCATTGAGTTGATCGAGATGTCTGAGAGCAGATTGCCCCTGCGTCGTCGCATGAACATCGATAGCATGAATGATGTTGAGCTGTTCGAGCTGACCAGGCTTAATCGCGCTTCCCTCCATAAATTATATAGTGAGCTGCGGCCATGGTTAGCCCGCACCACAAGGAAGGGGCATGCAATTTCAGGTATGACCAAGATGCTTGGCTGCCTGCAATTTTTGGCGAACGGCTCGTTCCAGAGGCTGGGTGCCCTCTCCGTGGGGATGTCACAGCCTACGCTGAGCCGCGCACTATCTAAATTTTTGGAAGGCATGGCTGCCATAACTCCAAAATATATTTATTTTCCGGATGATATGGCAGCCAGAAACGCCATTAAGCTTGGGTTTTATAATGTGGCCGACATGCCCAACGTTATTGGTGCTATTGACTGCACACATGTGGCACTCGTACCTAGGGCTGCCGACGAGTATATATATAGGTATTGAGATTGGTTATTATGTTGGCCAACGTGTAATGTAACCTGTTTTCCTTTGCGGCAGCATATTTGTTTATCCCTCATTTGTGTAGCTGCTTTATCTAGGCTTTTCATTAGTCTTTCCCAATAGAGTGCAGACATGTATTTTTTTGTTTTAATTTTTTTTTTTCAAATATCAATTACCCTTTTTGTATGTTTTTGCCTTAAGGAATCGAAAAATGGGACACTCCCATGCGTTTTATGAGTGTCCTTGCCGGCTACCCAGGATCGTCGCACGACTCGTATATCCTCAGGCGATCTGGGTTGTTTAGGAGATTTGAGGCAGGTGAATTTTCGGGTGCATGGCTGCTTGGTAAGTGTGTCCTATTTGTGTGCTATTAAATGTGGGATTAATCTTGTATTTGTTGATATTTTTGTATTTGAATTCTTTACATAAGCCAGAAACTGCCTTTTTGTTGGGTCATATATTATGAACTCCCAAACAAAATGCTTGCCTCGCTTTGTCCTTCAGAATGTTTTACCTTTAGTTAGGATGTCTGTAAGTTCCATGTCCCTAAATATATTGGTTGGGAGTTTATACCCAAGGATCTGTGATCTTTTGCTCCTTTTGTAGTATTGGTCTTTAAATGTCAAAGTGGACTTAAACTGCATACATTGTAGTTTTCATATAAATGTGGATAGCCCCTCAGCAGCATCCTAATTGTAACATGTCAGAAACCTCAAAATATATTTAAATTCCAACTACCCTTGGCCGTGCAGATGTTTGTTAATTAATTGGTATATTGAAGTGCCATTTTTAATTATGTACTACATTAGTGGCAATATTTATTTTGCTAATGTGCCCTGGGTGTTTTTTTTGGCCCTTTACCTTACATCATTATGATATATGTAAAATTCTTTGTGTTTGTTGTGTTGCCTTTTTAATTTTGATTACATTTAATTGTCTGTTTAAGGTGATTCCGGGTACCCACTTCTACCCTGGCTCATGACGCCTGTGCTGCGGCCCCAGGATGCCTCTCAGGAAGCGTACAACCGTGCGCACCGCAAGACCAGGGCTGTTGTGGAGAGGGCCTTTGGGCTGTTGAAGACCCGTTTTCGTTGCTTGGACCATACTGGGGGCGCCCTGCAATATGATCCCAAAAAAGTGATCGACATAATCATGGCATGTGCTGTTTTGCACAATTTTGCGATACTGGAACGTGTCCCACGTTATGTGGATAGCCTGCCCTCTACAGCCCTAGAGGATGATGGAGAGAATTTTGTTGGGCCACCCAGTGAGTCTGCCCAATCAGTTAGAGCAAACTTGATCTTGCAGCATTTTAGTTAATTTTATTTCGTGTCTCAACATTCTGTGTGTCTGTGTTATCCTTTTTGTTAAATATGTTGTTTTGCCGTAATGTGGCATTACCTCAAAGTAAAACATTTTTACCTTAATTGTTGCCTAATGTATTTCATGTAGTTTCCTTAGCTTGATATTTGCATTGTTACACCTCTTAAAACCAAAATTATCTGGTTTAGCCCAAGCTGTTTAAAATGTGTTCCCACTAAAAACGCCACAAGTATTGTAAGTGAGAATATTTTTTTACTTAGAAAAGTTTAAATTATTGTGCTTAACAGAAAACATTCCACATACATCTGTGGTTACAAATGGATGACATAACCAAAAAAACATCGAGCACATCTACACCTGGAAGTGAGTGGCACAACCAAACAAGGACACCCAGTCCAAAGGCCAGCCTAGTCCAGTCATTAATATTGCCTGTGCCCAGGGATATTTGGGCATGGCCATAATGTCACACAAACATGTCTGCAAACAGGAGGAGCACCAACCAAATACATATTTAAAGCCATAAGTGGCCAGATACACTCCACATAGACCTATGGCATTGGCTAGTGGCCTTAAGCATTACTCTAAGGAGCTATATGGGAGCAAATACAAAACACAACCTGCATGAGCAACACAAAATGGATTGTTTGAAACCTCAAAGGACAAGTAAATACAGTGGGGGTTAAGAGAAAAGATGTCCCACACAACCATGGCTTAATAGGGTGGCTGCCCATAATACCCAGGTGGAGGTCCAGGTGGAGGTCCATGTGAATGGGACCTAGCCTGGGCCATGGCAGCATTGTGAATTTGAAACTGCTCCACAATGTTTCTCTGCATATTGGTCATCTCAGCCATGGCTGACTGGATGCCATTACTTGCAGTTACCACGTTGCTGTTGAGGGTACGCAACTCCGCGAGGATGCCCTGTAAACTGGTATTGATGGTGACCATGTCGGCATGCCTTTCCTCACGCTCTGTAACGAGCTGTGCCTCATAAGAGTCCCTTTCTTGGGTCCATAATTGAAGCAGGGCACTCTGCCTCCCCTGGGAAATTGTGGGGCGGCGTAATGGAGTCCGCCGCACAATTACCCTGGCTCTTGGGCGTGCCCTGCCGCGTGGTGTCGTCCCCTCAACAGCAACAGGCCTGCTTTGCAAATCCTCAGCAGCAGAGTGAACACTGGGGACTGTTGTGTCAGTCTCCCCATGTGCATGCACAATGGATGGAGATTCACTCTGCTGCTGAGGATTGGCCAGAGAAACATTATGGAGCAGTTCCAAATTGGGACCCAGGGGGAGGTCATCCGACGTGCCCTGCATGGAGACATCATCTTCCTCCATTTCCTGGATCTCTTCCATGAGTGTGCGGGTCTGTAGGGACATATAAAAAAAAAAGTGTAAGTCGGCGTCCAAATTTGGGATTCCCACAGTTTAACACATTCTTAAGCACTTGGTAGTATTTATGGTACTAAATTAACTTACCGGAAATCTCTGTTGTACGGACCTGGTAGGCATAACCAAACTGGGGGGTGAGTTTACCCTTGCTGAGGGATCATGCTGGGCTGAAGAAGAGAAAAACAAACAAGGTAAACACACACATAACCATTTTTTTGATAGGTAATCAAATAAACCACTATTTGTAATATTAAGCAACTCTAGAGCAATGGGGACATTTGTTAAAAGACACGCAAGTTTAGATAGGTGCAATGGCTCGCGAAAACTGCTAACTGACCTCAGTTCTAAGTCAGGAAGTGTACCCAGTCAGCATACAACTTGCAACGCACATTTTTGGATTTAGACTACCATTCGCTAGGTCCGGGGTACTCAAACAATTCTTGTAAAGGTCCATTTAAAGGTATGTGGTGAGAGGTGAATGTCTGGCCATGGGGCTGACGCAGGGGGTGTCTAGTTAGAAATAAACACACTGGTGGAGGGGCTTGAGATTTCAAAGTGCAAACTAATAAAGGCTGCTTGCCCTTGCTGGGCTGGATGGGGCAGAGCTGAGGGGACAGGGATTGGATGGCTAAAGGGGGGAGTTCACGAATTGATGGTGATGGGATGGATGGAGCAAATCTGTTACAAATGTATGGGGCTTATGTGGGGGGGGGGCATGGGGGGACTGTGGCAGATGGGGCAGAGCAGGGGCAGCGGGACACGATTGTGCCAAGAGAAAGATGTACCAAGTTACTGTGTACCTTGCAATGCCACTTCCTGTGCAGTACTTCATATTGCAATGCTATGTTTCAGGGAGCCATGACATTGGGCAGGAGAACAACCACTACATCGCCGATCAAGGGGGCAGCTCTGAGCACGTCAACACAGAAGTAACTGAGTGCAGGGCTGTCTGGGCAGGGGTCCTGGAATCTGGTGCCAAGGTCCGCATTGGGACCCCGGCCCGCCAGTTGAGTCTCGCTGCTCTAGGTCAGATATGTTTGGGGGTGGGTAATTAAATTGTTAACTCAAACACAACTCACACAACAAATAGGCAACCCATCCATAATGATGTGTGTTTTGTGATTGATTCAAAATATATCACTTTTCAGGAGAAACTTCATGACTTGACCAATACAATTTGAAATTTGATCTTTGCCATAATGGATGTGGTCCTAAATGTGTGATTCACAGGGACCAAAAGAGGACACAAACAGGCACAGTAGTGCGAGGCCAAGCAAGGCAAACCATAGGGCCATCCCGTCATCTTGTTACTAGTGAACTTTAGATTATTTAGCAAACAGGCAAACATGCAGATTTAAGAGTACTCACCGTGGGTACGGGTTGGTGAGTCTGTGTCCCTTAGACCAGCATGTCCACCGACCGCGACCGGATGGAGAAGTCCCAGCACAATCTCCTCAGCAGGGGTAAACTCCAATTTTGAAGGAAAGCCACCTCCAGTTTTCAGGCTGAAAAGAGAAAATCGTTTGGTACTCAGAAAAGGTGCATACAGTACATCCTAAACATTATATTTGGAGACATCATTTATTTACCTGTAATTATGCCTTTTAATTTCTTTTTGCCGTACAGCATACTTCAGATCAGAGATTTTCTTCTGAATTTGGGACACATCTTTCCTCTCTTCCCCCGCTGCATTTACTTGTCGTAGGATGGTTTCAAACAATTCCATCTTGCGCTGCTTTGTGGTGTGTTTTGATTTGCTCCCATAGAGCTCGTCATAGTATAATGTAAGGCCACTAGCCAATGCCATATTTTGGTCATGGGAGAATCTCCCACTCAACTGGCCGCGGCGCAATGTGCGGCCAGATGGTTGGCTTGGCTGCTCCTCCATGTGTGCAGACACATGTGGTGACATTATGGCCTGGGGCTGGGTAGGGGAATGGCCGGATTGTTGGCTTCCCAATGACTGGACTGGACTGGCCAAGGGACTGGGTGTTCTTGCGTGGCTGGCCACCGAACTTCCAGGTGTAGATGTCATGGTGGAAATTCTGGGCCCTCTTGGGGGGCTATGTTCCCGGCTGGTGCCAGGTCGGGGGCTCTGTTCCCGGCTGGTGGCAGGTCGTGGGCTTCTGGCCCTGCTGCGGGCCCTGTAGGGGCTTCTGGCCCTGGATGGGGTTCTTCGGGCCCTGGCTGGGCTTCTGGCCCTGGATGGGGTTTCGGCGGGCCCTGGCTGGGCTTCTGGCCCTGGATGGGGTTCGGCGGGCCCTGGCTGGGCTTCTGGCCCTGGATGGGGTTCTTCGGGCCCTGTAGGGGCTTCTGGCCCTGGATGGGGTTCTTCGGGCCCTGGCTGGGCTTCTGGCCCTGGATGGGGTTCGGCGGGCCCTGGCTGGGCTTCTGGCCCTGGATGGGGTTCGGCGGGCCCTGGCTGGGCTTCTGGCCCTGGATGGGGTTCGGCGGGCCCTGGCTGGGCTTCTGGCCCTGGATGGGGTTCGGCGGGCCCTGGCTGGGCTTCTGGCCCTGGATGGGGTTCGGCGGGCCCTGGCTGGGCTTCTGGCCCTGGATGGGGTTCGGCGGGCCCTGGCTGGGCTTCTGGCCCTGGATGGGGTTCGGCGGGCCCTGGCTGGGCTTCTGGCCCTGGATGGGGTTCTTCGGGCCCTGGCTGGGCTTCTGGCCCTGGATGGGGTTCTTCGGGCCCTGGCTGGGCTTCTGGCCCTGGATGGGGTTCGGCGGGCCCTGGCTGGGCTTCTGGCCCTGGATGGGGTTCGGGCCCTGCTGCGGGGCCTGGGTTGCCGAACTGCCCTACTTGAACCCATGGCCGGTGTGGGCTCCCTTGTGCGGCCTCTTCTGGGGGCAGAGGTGGTGGGTGCTGCTGTAGCCTGCTTTTTGGCTGCAGGGGCACGTGGCTTGGGGCCCCTTTTTTGGGTTCCAGAGGGTCCAGTGTCCCTTGGTGGGGCAGAGGTAGTAGTCTTGGCTCTCAGCTTTATCCTACCTTGCTGGGACCTGGTTGTTGGGCCCTCCGCGGTCTGGCTTTGCTGGGGTCGCTTGGAGATTGCCTTTTTAGGTGCCATCTTCCACAAATGCTCAAAGAGAATGAGCTTTGGGTGCAGGGACCTTTAAATAATGAGCCCAGCGTGTGACGCCTATGCGCACGACTACGCGCTCGTACGAACGTACGTTCGAGCGGAACCAGGAAACCGCTGGGGTTTCACTTATCTGCTGCCTTGAAGAAGCATAAAGATGGCGCCCACTATCTTCACCCGTCAACAGGAAGAGATCCTCATGCTGGTAAGTGGCTGCCTGTGCATTTTAATCTAATAGTCAATGATGTCCTAAATGTAAATGATGCGTTTGGAACTAGTTTGGGGTCTCTTAATGTTTAATAACTGGCTCCTCACACTTCATCCTCAAGGGCCGAGCCTGGCCACATTTTCACCTGTCTATGCTGATGTCCTAATTAGGGCAATTGCTCAGGCTTAGCAACAGTTAATTAACCTGTGGAGTAGCGGGGCTAGCTGGCAAACCTGGCCTGTCTCGGACCTTGATGCGGATGTTTGAGGAACACTGTTTTCCTAAGCCATAAAAACACAACGGAAAGCCACACACGTGGTCCAAAAGCCTAAGCATAAGCCTACATCTTGGATGTTTAAACCATCCTAACATGCCATAGATGCAGGTGGCCTGATTCTTGATGTTGGCTATTATCTGTATGTACATGGTGTGTGATACATATAACATAAGACCAGACTCTCATTCACAGTCAACGTCCTCTTTAAGGCACTCCCCAAAAATGGCTGCCACTCTAAATGTGTGTGTTAATGACATGAAATTCTCAACTTGTGATGCAACACATATGGGTCTGTGTGTAAAAGTAAAAGCTCTGTGTCCATTATGTTTTTCAGATCATGCTTCATCGCCGGTATGACTTCGCGCCCAATGTGTGCGAGAAAAGGGACATCGCCCGGGAGATCATCGCGGAGATACACCGTGTGACTAGCACCACCTTCACTCACACCCAGATAATGCAGCATTGGTCGGACCTGAAACGTCTGCACAGGCCCCGGGTGCGGAGGTTTTTTGCAATCCATTTCCCAAGTAAGTACAAAGCAATTGCATGGTATATGTTCCAAATGTATAAGTTATGCCTTTATTTATAATGACTTTTCTTTGGTAGTGTTGGAAATGGATTTCAGAATTCGCCGCACCCGGAGGCGTACAGGCCGACCAGTGCTGCATGAGTCTGCATCTGTGAGTGAAGGTGGTGGATCTCCCGGGCGACGGACCTACCCCTCCTCTGTGGCCTCCTCAGACCAGCCCCTGGACCTTACCACAGAGGAGGGGCCCAACCGCGTGGGCGTGGAGTCATACCTGGCCAGGCATGGGGAAGGCTCTGGTATGTCACTCTTCATGTATAGGCACAAAGATATACATGGCAGGCCAAAAACTAAGTTATCCTTTATTATGTATTTGTAGAAGCTTCTGGTGCGGGTGAGATAGTGGAGGAGGAGGCAGCAGAGATGCTGGAAGTCGATCCTGGCGAAGGTGAGTGATGTCAGCCAGACTGGGAGCCAGATATGTTGGGAATAGTGACTCTATACAAGTACTAACCAAATGTCACATGTTTCTCCAGGGACTTCTTCACAGCATAGCCAGGACCAAGGGCAGCCTGTTGGCCCCAACCAGCCATCTGTCGGCCACCAACTCCGTAAGTCTCCATGCCATTATTCATATTAATGTTTGGTTAGCTAATAACACACACATAACTAAAGGCGTAGCCAATGTGTAGTTCACACTTTCATGTGGGCACTTCGTTAGCTTAAAGAGGACCCTAACTTGTATTAAGAACATAAGAATTAGCCAACACACTGTACCTACAGATTAGAAACATGGAAAAACACCCTTCAGCCATCTAATGCATGTTATTAGACTGAACAAAACCAATATTGCGGAATATGGAATGCGCAATATTTACAGGCAGCATGGGATACAGATTGAAAAAAGTAAGGTGCTGCCATGCATTGTGGGAGTGATGACCTTTCCCTCAACCCAGCTATGCTCTGGAATCCCAACGCACCACTGTAACCTACTCCCCTGTACTTTATCCAACTCTCCACTCCTCATTAAGTGTTATTCTTCAGAGTCCAGATGGCGGCGCTGTAATCCAAAAACATCCCAAATTTACTTTGATCTGGTGCAGAATCATTTGGGAATAGTTATTGGTTTTCATTAAATAATGTGGAAGGTCCGCTTTAAGGAGTTTAAAGACTTACCTGTGGGAAATGCATTAACTTTATCCCTTGGAAGAATGACATATGTCATGCATTTACATGTATTTGATTAACCCCAAATCTATTTCCAGCATACAAACCGGTCTGGGACTCCTATTTATGTTTAATTCTCTATTGGTTACAGGGATGATCCCAAAAACATTGGCTGGGAAAAAAAAAAGAATAAAGGAGTTGGTGGCCGAGCTGCTGGCCATACAGGCGACGTTGGGGCCAACAGATGAAGAAGAGGAGGAGGATTAGTGCCCTTGGTCCTGGCTACTTTTGTTAAAAGTTTTAAAAATTTTATAATTGTTTAAAAATTTTTAAAGTTTTTGGTTTAAAAAAAAAAAAAACATTTTATCTCTGTTTTTAAGGAAAAAATTTTTTTTTTTAATATGTTTGTAAACAAAAAAAAAAAAAACAAAAAAAAAAAAGGGGTTTTAAACAAAACACCCCAATAATAAATTTATGTTTAAACCAAAAATATCCCAAAAAAAAAAATTAATTTAAATAAATTATATTTTAAGACTTCATAAATGTGTCTTTTCTAATATGCGCAAACAAAAACAATTACACAAACAAGAAAAAACACGCTTAGAAACATATAGACATATGTACATTATGTGGTTTGGTTAAGTTTTAGGGTCGTCAACATGAAGAAGGATGCAAGCGCCAAGGGGTTTAGGTAAGTTTGAGGGACCGAGAAATGAAGTTGGATGCAGGCGCTAAGGGGTTTAGGTAAGTTTGAGGGACCGAGAAATGAAGTTGGATGTAGGTGCTAAGGGGTTTAGGTAAGTTTTAGGGACCGAGAAATGAAGTTGGATGCAGGCGCAAAGGGGTTTAGGTAAGTTTGAGGGACCGAGAAATGAAGTTGGATGCAAGCGCTAAGGGGTTTAGGTAAGTTTGAGGGACCGAGAAATGAAGTTGGATGCAAGCGCTAAGGGGTTTAGGTAAGTTTGAGGGACCGAGAAATGAAGTTGGATGCAAGCGCTAAGGGGTTTAGGTAAGTTTGAGGGACCGAGAAATGAAGTTGGATGCAAGCGCTAAGGGTTTTAGGTAAGTTTTAGGGACCGAGAAATGAAGTTGGATGCAGGCGCTAAGGGGTTTAGGTAAGTTTTAGGGACCGAGAAATGAAGTTGGATGCAGCCGCTAAGGGGTTTAGGTAAGTTTTAGGGACCGAGAAATGAAGTTGGATGCAGGCGCTAAGGGGTTTAGGTAAGTTTGAGGGACCGAGAAATGAAGTTGGATGCAAGCGCTAAGGGGTTTAGGTAAGTTTTAGGGACCGAGAAATGAAGTTGGATGCAGGCGCTAAGGGGTTTAGGTAAGTTTTAGGGACCGAGAAATGAAGTTGGATGCAGGCGCTAAGGGGTTTAGGTAAGTTTGAGGGACCGAGAAATGAAGTTGGATGCAAGCGCTAAGGGGTTTAGGTAAGTTTTAGGGACCGAGAAATGAAGTTGGATGCAGCCGCTAAGGGGTTTAGGTAAGTTTTAGGGACCGAGAAATGAAGTTGGATGCAGGCGCTAAGGGGTTTAGGTAAGTTTGAGGGACCGAGAAATGAAGTTGGATGCAAGCGCTAAGGGGTTTAGGTAAGTTTTAGGGACCGAGAAATGAAGTTGGATGCAGGCGCTAAGGGGTTTAGGTAAGTTTTAGGGACCGAGAAATGAAGTTGGATGCAGGCGCTAAGGGGTTTAGGTAAGTTTGAGGGACCGAGAAATGAAGTTGGATGCAAGCGCTAAGGGGTTTAGGTAAGTTGTAGGGACCGAGAAATGAAGTTGGATGCAGGCGCTAAGGGGTTTAGGTAAGTTTTAGGGACCGAGAAATGAAGTTGGATGCAAGCGCTAAGGGGTTTAGGTAAGTTTGAGGGACCGAGAAATGAAGTTGGATGCAAGCGCTAAGGGGTTTAGGTAAGTTTGAGGGACCGAGAAATGAAGTTGGATGCAAGCGCTAAGGGGTTTAGGTAAGTTTCTGGTTGAGGGTGCGCATGCGCAAGATCTTATAAACATACGAACGCACGAATCTAAGAGGCCAAAAACCAATGAAAACCAGAGGCAAACGCAAGTAATTGGAAGAGGTGGACGATGGAAGCAGCAGAAAAAACAGGCTGCCGCCGCAACAGGTGAGCACATGAACGTGATTTTTACGATTGCCAACTGACTGAGGCAAGTTCGGGAGATATCATACGAACGGACGTATATTTTAGGATAGAAACGTATTTGCTTATTGAATCACTCGCAAGTTCATACGAACGCACGAGCGGACGTGAAAAATAGGATGATCGTGACCCAAATCCAAGCTGTTACATGTTTCTTTGAATCAACCCATATAGGTGGGGCTTTCCATTTAAAGTGAAATTCACATACAACGGAAAGACAGTGCAAGCCTCCACAGCCTTGGAGTTAGAAACTACCTTCCAGCAACTCGGGCTCCAGCAGCCAGAGGAGCCCCAAGCACTAGCCTCAACACCATCCCGAAGAGAGGCCCCGCAGGAAAGATGCTCCTCTGGGGGCTCCCAGCAAAAGAAGCAGGGGAGAGATAGATCTCAGAAACAAAGGAGGGGTGGCAGCCGCTCAGACCATTTTATAACTAACCAGGGAGGTGCACATTAGCAGGGCAATTAGAATACAAAAGTCTTAAAGGGGCCACAGCACTCAAACCAGTTAGCTTGCTGACCAACCTACAATCTGTCTCTAAACTAGGTTAAAAACAGGGGGCTCGGTCACACACATCTGCAGAAGTATGCTTAAGCTGCACCACCAGCGCCAAGGTGCCCCTGTGAGGTGCAGTCCTAACTCTAGTACTAATTCTAGTCTCTAAGAGCCCCATTTGGGACATACAATGCAATAGATAAATTGGGAGCAGGCTTACCTGAGGTTGCCCTAAACCTCAAGTGCAAGCCATGGGGTGGAAGGGTCAAAGACCTTGCAATACAGCCTAGACCCCACACTCCATGTGCTTGCACAAATTCAAAAGAAACAAAGGAGGGGTGGCAGCCGCTCAGACCATTTTATAACTAACCAGGGAGGTGCACATTAGCAGGGCAATTAGAATACAAAAGTCTTAAAGGGGCCACAGCACTCAAACCAGTTAGCTTGCTGACCAACCTACAATCTGTCTCTAAACTAGGTTAAAAACAGGGGGCTCGGTCACACACATCTGCAGAAGTATGCTTAAGCTGCACCACCAGCGCCAAGGTGCCCCTGTGAGGTGCAGTCCTAACTCTAGTACTAATTCTAGTCTCTAAGAGCCCCATTTGGGACATACAATGCAATAGATAAATTGGGAGCAGGCTTACCTGAGGTTGCCCTAAACCTCAAGTGCAAGCCATGGGGTGGAAGGGTCAAAGACCTTGCAATACAGCCTAGACCCCACACTCCATGTGCTTGCACAAATTCAAAAGAAACAAAGGAGGGGTGGCAGCCGCTCAGACCATTTTATAACTAACCAGGGAGGTGCACATTAGCAGGGCAATTAGAATACAAAAGTCTTAAAGGGGCCACAGCACTCAAACCAGTTAGCTTGCTGACCAACCTACAATCTGTCTCTAAACTAGGTTAAAAACAGGGGGCTCGGTCACACACATCTGCAGAAGTATGCTTAAGCTGCACCACCAGCGCCAAGGTGCCCCTGTGAGGTGCAGTCCTAACTCTAGTACTAATTCTAGTCTCTAAGAGCCCCATTTGGGACATACAATGCAATAGATAAATTGGGGCTCTTAGAGACTAGAATTAGTACTAGAGTTAGGACTGCACCTCACAGGGGCACCTTGGCGCTGGTGGTGCAGCTTAAGCATACTTCTGCAGATGTGTGTGACCGAGCCCCCTGTTTTTAACCTAGTTTAGAGACAGATTGTAGGTTGGTCAGCAAGCTAACTGGTTTGAGTGCTGTGGCCCCTTTAAGACTTTTGTATTCTAATTGCCCTGCTAATGTGCACCTCCCTGGTTAGTTATAAAATGGTCTGAGCGGCTGCCACCCCTCCTTTGTTTCTTTTGAATTTGTGCAAGCACATGGAGTGTGGGGTCTAGGCTGTATTGCAAGGTCTTTGACCCTTCCACCCCATGGCTTGCACTTGAGGTTTAGGGCAACCTCAGGTAAGCCTGCTCCCAATTTATCTATTGCATTGTATGTCCCAAATGGGGCTCTTAGAGACTAGAATTAGTACTAGAGTTAGGACTGCACCTCACAGGGGCACCTTGGCGCTGGTGGTGCAGCTTAAGCATACTTCTGCAGATGTGTGTGACCGAGCCCCCTGTTTTTAACCTAGTTTAGAGACAGATTGTAGGTTGGTCAGCAAGCTAACTGGTTTGAGTGCTGTGGCCCCTTTAAGACGAGAGATAGATCTCAGGCCTTGAAGAATCTCTCATCCCAGGCCTTCCAGAGCACGTCAGAGGGGTGACAAAAGGGCAAAAAAATTAGGTTTCGGTGTCACACCTCTGATCATGTGTGGAGAGTTTAGTTTGCTTAACACTGTCTTTGGACGGTAAATGGTTAAGTTAAGTTTCTGTTTGATTCCAAGTTTTTTCATGTTAGTAGCTCTAGTGTGGACAGGTGGAGCTGCACTGTTATAAACCCTACAGCGCTCCCCTAACTTGGGTATGGGGCCTGGGGGGCCCTTGACAGCCCCGGTCTCCCCGCGCCGGAGGGGCGTGGGGGGACTGGGGGGGGGCGCCGGGGGCTGCCCGGGCTGGTGCAAATTTGGATAATAGACGGCAACAGGAGTAATGCCCGGTGAGGCCTGTGGATGGATAGGAGCAGCTTGGTAATGTGGGGCAGGGTCGTTATAACAGCGGTTAAAGTCACGGTTGTGATCATGATAATGGCTAAAAGATTGTTGTGTTCAGCATTTAGGGTGGGATGGCCCTGGTGCCCGGGGGCTGAACCATGCTTACCCCCTGTCATTCTCCTAGTGGCGAAGGCCCTGGTAAAATGATACTAGTGGATGAGATCCACGTATTGTTATTTGAATGTTATACGTTTAATGCGAGTTGTGTTTTGTTTTTTTTCTACCCTACCTATCCTTTCCCTTCACTTCTCACCCATGGGGCAGTGATGGTGCTTGGGCTACTTGGTAAGCAAAGCGCTCATAATTGGGTTAATCTCATGTTATGGCTGTGAAGGTGATCTCACTGAATGTGCAAGGCCTTAACTCCCCTAATAAGCGATCAAGGGCATTTAAGCTATTTAACTCTCTGAGAGCAGGAGTAGTATGCCTGCAAGAAATGCATTTCTACTCGACCTCCTCGCTGCGCTACCTGCACCCAAGGTACCCGCAATTTTTTCAAGCCATGGGGCAAACCAAGCAAAAAGGGGTCCTTATAGCTTTTCGCAAAAACTCCCCATTTGTCTGCACTAAGCGACTAGCAGAACCGGCGGGCAGATATTTGCTTCTCCAGGGAGTCCTGCATGATGTGCAGGTTAAGCTGTGCAATTATTACTCGCCTAATGTGGGACAGGCTAAATTCTTGTCCAGGATCTGTGAGCTGGTTAAGGCACATGTACAGGGGACAGTAATCCTATGTGGGGACTCAAACGCGATCCTACATAACAGGCTAGATAGGTCCTCCCCGCCCTCCCCACAGCTTGAGGGAGAAGCTAAGGCCTTAACCAGTATAATCCAGTGGACCCAATTGGTTGATACATGGCGGGAATTGAACCCAGGGAAAAGAGATTTTACCCATTACTCCCACCCTCACAAGCTGCATAGTAGAATTGACCATATATTTACCTTAAGGTTTTTTTTTACGCAAATCCTGCGTGCAGAGATAGTACCAGTACCTTGGTCTGATCATGATATGGTTACAATCACATGCTCCAGCTTGCTAACTAAAACGGGGCTGGCCTCGTGGATGTTAAACGACCCCCTATTATCTACGGAGGAGGCAGTACAGGAGGCGAAAAAGACTGCCACAGAATATTTTGCGCACAATAAGGGCTCAGTGGACTCACCCTCAATGTTGTGGGGAGCTTTTAAGGCTGTTATGAGGGGCCACTTCCTAGGGATGGCTTTGAGGCGGAAAAGGGAAAGGGAGGCACAGGCTCGGGTACTGGAGAAGGAATATGCAGAGGCTGCCAAGGAGTTCAAGGACTGGGTGGCTCTAAACCAGTTTCAAATCAGGCAGGCAGAAACTAGGTATAAATGGTCAAGGCAGAAATGCTAGGCTTGCAGTAACAAACCCAACACCCTGCTGGCTGCCCAACTCCGGTGTCAGGAAAATCCGGCCCCTCCAATAAGGCTGAAGTTGAAAGGCGGGGCTCTAACCATCACCCACAAAAAAATATTGGAGGAATTTAGGGCAGGCCTGGCAAAGTTGTATGAGGCCCCCCAACCAATGGATGGGAAAGTGGTTTCTGAGTTTCTTGAGGATATCTCGCTCCCTAGGTTAACTGAGCCACAAAAACTAGCTATGGAGGCAGATTTTACAGCTGAGGAAGTGTCACAGGCTATTAAGGAACTTAAGCCAGCTAAAAGCCTGGGCCTGGGTGGACTAACCGTAGCCTTCTATAAAAAGCTCAGCCAAGAGGTCACCTCCCCCACTAGTTAACCTCTTTAACCATATAATGCGGGGTAACTTCTTTGAGGGTGAAATGTTAAAGGCAAACATTGTTATGATCCCAAAGCCAGGGAAGGATCATCAAAAATGGAGCAATTATAGACCCATTTCCCTCTTAAATATTGACCTTAAACTGTTTGCTAAACTTTTAGCCTTTTAGCCACTAGGGTAAATGGCTTTTTGGGTTGCCTAATCCACAAGGACCAGGTGGGGTTTGTCCCATACCGTCAGGCGGGAGATGGAGTCAGGCGTATACTACAACTGATAGATTCAGTTAAGGGTACTGATCAGGAGTCCATGTTGTTGTCTTTGGATGTCGAGAAGGAGTTTGACTCCATCTCCTGGGAATACCTGCGGTGGGTGCTGGGGAGGTGGGGATTTGGGGAGGGAATGCTGGCTGATGTGGATGTGTTATATAACTTATCAAAGGCCACCTTGAAATACACGGGTGTAGAATCTCCCCCCTTCTCAATCTACAGAGGAACTAGCCAGGGGTGCCCTCTGTCCCCCATCCTACCACCACCACACCACCAGGGGAGGCCTGGGGGTGCCTCTGCTTCATAAATACTACCTGGTGGCACAGGTTGCTCCTCTGCTGCTCCTCCATGCTAAACAGGAGGCCCCGCTGTGGGTCCTGGAGGAGGCAAGAAGATCCTGGCCAGTGGATGTAGAGACCCTACCGTGGGTCCCTAAGCGAGTGTGGCCTAAGACCATCTCCCCAATCCTGCCTTGCCTGTTGGACAAATGGGATCTTTGCAAGACCAGGACGAAGCTAAACATTTGCCCTTGGTGAGGCTGTTTGATAACCCATTGTTTCTCCCAGGGGTCATGCATGCTCACAGCTTCGGATGGTAGAAGGCCAATGGCATTGTGACTATACACAATCTCAGTGCCTCAGTGCTACCTTTTGAGGATCTTAAAAGCGCTAAACAGATCTCCTCCTCGGAAATCTTCAGATATTTGCAACTTTCGCATTTTGTCGGTAGCATTGTGAAGAGGGGATCCCCACCATACCGGCTTGATCACATATATCTATGGGGCTTTGGTGCATTGGGCTGACCCCCCGCGACATGGATAAATGGAGAGGTGGGAGGCGGAGCTGGGGGCCCCAATTGAAGGGGAGGATTGGAGGAAACTTTGGAATAATGTGTGGAAAACTTCGCTAAATGTGTTAGCGACTGAAAACGCTTATAAAATAGGACTCCGTTGGTACTACACCCCAGCGAGACTACATTAATGCTCCGTCACACACTCCCCCAGATGCTACAGAGGATGTGGAGCAATCGGAGAGTACCTCCATGTTTGGTGGGGGTGCCCAGTGGGGCAGGGCTTATGGAATGAGGGGTATAAAGTGTTATCTCACATCTTGGGTAGATCTCTTTCCCCGACTCTGCTTGAAGCTTTATTATCATTGAAGCAGCAGCCCTATACGAGGGATGAGTAGAGTCTAGTAAAGCATCTATTGGTTGCCATGCAACTAACAGTGGCAGCAAATTGGAAAGCCCCCAGACTATTATGGCAGGAGGCGAGGATGGCGAACATAATGGTGAATGAACAAATGACGGCCTCCATCATGTCTAATAAGGAAAAGGCTGACCAGGTGTGGGAACCATGGAGAGAGTTCCAACGGAAAAAGTGTTAGGGCTATTAGGTTTGATGGCACTAGGGAATAGGGTTAATGAGCACTGACCCAGCAGGAGGGGAGATGTTGTGTGTTCCGGGACACCCCCCTTCCTTCCATCCACCTTTATGGAGGCCTTATTGTTGCCGCCCCCCCTTTTTTCCCCCTCCCTCCCCTTTTCATTCTTTGCCCTTTCTTAGCTTCTCTTCTCTTCCTTCCCTCTTCCCTTCTTTCTGCTTGCTTTGTTTCGTTCTGTTTAAACAGGTAGTCCATTGAGGACGCCTTAAATTGCTATGTGTGGTTTAATGTATAATGAGTGTATAAGTTAATTTGCATCCTCTACCGCAGCTCCTCCCAAGAGGGTCTTTGGTAGAGCAAAAGCTCCCCCCCCCGGGCGGGTTCTAGTTGCAGTGGTGCAGCCAGGCTGTTGAGAGTTAACAGAGACTCACATAGGATTTATTAGAACTTGCACTTTAATAATGATAAGGACAGCAATTATCTGACATTTACACCGCTTAGATTAAATAACACCAGTATGCTGTATTATTATCTGTTTGACTGGAACATGCTGTGATTATATACCATGTTGTAAACTCTAAATTTGCTCAATAAAAATATTGTAAAAGAAAATAGAGCTATGTTTGTTATCATAGCGCTAGTAATGCCACTTAGCCCATCTAATTCCTTTGTCAGTATAGGCCAAAAATAATTTCAGATTTAATCTAGTTGCAGCCAAATTCGATTTAATTTAAGGGAAAGGTGTGGCAATATGCTGTTTGGTCAGTGCCTCAAAATCTTGCTCCAGCTCTGCAATACATTTCATTCTTGCCATTCTGGCATCAAAAAGGGAATTACCCTTTAAGCCAAATTCTTGGAGGAGTTAAAGTTGAAAAATGTCTAAAGTTTTGAGTAATTGACTTCTTTGATCCTGACAACCATTTGCTAGCTAAACAGCTGATTACTGATGCTATAATTGATATCCCTCAACAATATCTCTTTATTTTACACCTCCCGGAAACTGCCAATGCCACTGCCCATACCAATAAGCAACCTATATCCAAAGAAGCTCTGCAGATGATGATGTGGTACTTGATGACCTTGTCCATTTGTTCTATCAATTCACCACCAAGATATTCTTGCCATTCTACCACTACCTTTAATTCTGCTCTACTTCTAAAATAACTTAAAATGAAAAATAACTAAAATGAAGCAGGGGAACATATCAAAGTTATTGTCTCTTTTGAAAAAGTCCTACCACCTACTAATCTTTGTGCCCTAGGTGAGGTGAGCTGCAACAATGCAATGAGAATGAACCTTGCGGCACAGGAGTAACAGTTTTCACCTTGTAGTGTAACAGGGTGTTTTGCAGATATTAATGTGAAATATTTACCTGCTCCCCCCCCAGGGTGTCCTTAACCCTTTAACCGCCAGCCTACCTTGAGATTTTGTCACCCTTTGTTGCCAGACCATTTTGCACTATTTTGCGCTCCCCATGTTCAACTGTGATTTGTGAAGGGATTTCCAGGAAAGTTATATATTGTTTTTTTCAGCAGAGCCTGGGCTTTAACATGAAATGTCTTGTTCCCCTAAACTGAAAAGAGCATAGCCTAGGGCCACGGCTCTTCTTCCCCCCCCCTGGGCTTTGGGGAGGCAGGTAATTTGGGGGGGGCTCAGGGGTTAATGGCAAGTCACCCGCTAGCCGCAGGTGACTTGCCAGACCCCCGAGCCTTGTGAACAAAGGGTTAAAAGTAAAAAAAAAACACACACACTTTAAAAATAACTTTATTAAAAAAATACAATTCTGTGATTACTCACCTGTAGAATTGGTATTATGAGTAGACAGCACGTCCTGCTCCAAAGATGATTCCTTACGGTTGGGATTACCTCAGCCAGATGGCGCTGGACTGTAGAGACAGCAAAAAGAGGCCCCTCCCAGTCCCTTATATACCCGGGACCTCCCACAATTCCCCAGTATTGAAAAGCAGTCAAAGAGAACCGGGAAAAGCTAAAAGATCAACTAAAAAACTTCAACAAGTACAACAATCACCAAAAAGAGGATCCAAAGGATAAAGAAACCAGGGTGGGGTGGAGCAGGACGTACTGTATACTCATAATACCAATTCTACAGGTGAGTAATCACAGAATTGTATTATTCTAAGTATACAGCACGTCCTGCTTCAAAGATGATTCCTTATGGTTGGGACATCCAATAGCAGTGTCTGTAAGATAGGGTGGGATCCCCAAAAAGGCAACAACGCACAGTTTAAACCACTGCCGCCTGCAGAACTTTGCGGCCAAAAAGTTGAGGCCCGAACATCAACCTTGTAAAACTTGGAAAAGGTATGAACAGAAGACCAAGTAGCGGCCTTGCAAACTTGTTCAACAGAAGCCTGGTGCTGAAAGGCCCAAGAGGCACCAATAGCACGAGTAGAATGAGCAGTAACACGGAAGGGAGGATTCCTTCCCTTAGCAGAGTAGGCTGACACACAGCCTGACGAATCCATTTGGTAATCCTAGACTTAGCAGGAGCCAGACCCTTCCTGGGCCCAGAAGGGACCACAAACAAGGCATCAGTCTTTCTGAAAGATTCAGTAGCCACCAAGTAGAACTTCAAATTCCTGACCACATCCAAGGATTGCAAAGCCCTCTCCTTTGAGTTACCAGGATTAGGGCACAAGGAAGGAAGTACAATGTCCTGATTGAGATGAAAGGCTGAAACCACTTTAGGCAGAAAATCTGGTTTAAATCAAAACACCACCTTGTTCTGGTGTCTCTCAAAGTAGGGGGCCTGGATGGAAAGCGCCGCCAACTCCGAAACACGCCTAACAGAGGTGATAGCCACCAAAAAGACAACCTTAAGAGTAAGAATGAACAAAGCAGCCTCCTGCAAAGGCTCAAAAGGAGACCCCTGCAAAGCAGATAGGACCAAGTTCAGGTTCCAGACAGGTAACATAGGCCTACGAGGGGGGTGCACATGAGTAACCCCCTGGAACAAGGTCTTGACCAGCTGATGTTGAGCAAAAGACCTTTAGAAGAAAACAGCCAAGGCAGAAACCTGACCCTTCAGAGTGCTAAGCTGAAGTCCCAGATCCAAACCATGTTGAAGGAACTCCAGAATCCTAGGGATGGAAAACACACGACAGGGAAGGGACTTGGACTCGCACCAGACAATGTAGGCCCGCCAAATCCTATAGTAAATGGAGGAAGAAGATTTCTTCCTATCCCTAATCAAGGTGTTAACCACAGCAGCAGACAGCCCCTTTTCCATAAAGATGGAGGTTTCAGCAGCCAGGCCGTCAAAGCCAGCGTTTGTAAATTGGGATGCCGTAGCCTCCCCTGAGTGAGAAGGTCTGGGTCTAGGGGCAGGGCGTACTGGTCTACTGCCAACTGCACAATGTCTGCGAACCACACCTGTCTTGGCCAACGGGGGGCCGCCAGAATTGCTGGCACCCCTTCCTGAACCAACTTGCACAGAACCCTGCCCAACAGGGGGAATGGCGGGAAGACATACAGAAGGTGGAAGCTCTGCCAAGACAGGGACAGAGCATCCCCTGCCAGAGCCAGGGGGTCCTGGGACAGAGAGACAAAGACTGGGAGCTTTTGATTGTGGCGAGACGCAAAAAGATCCACGTCCGGCAGCCCCCAACGGCGACACAGGGAGTGAAACACTCTGTTGCTGAGGGACCATTCTCCAAGGCGAGAAGTCCCCCTGCTCAGAAAGTCCATCAGACTGGCATCCGTGGTGACTGTCTCCCAACAGGGGGCCAGAAAGGATCTGCCCCCCAACAGGTTGCTTGAGTCCAGCCACCACAAGAGAGACCACCGGGCTAGAGGGGAAAGGGCAAAGGCCTGATCCAGAGACAGAGGGTCCTTGTCCCACACTGACAAGAGGTGGAGCTGAAGAGGTCTCATGTGGAACTGTGCATAGGGAACTGCCTCGAAGCAGGACACCATCAGCCCCACCAGCTGCATCCCCTGCCGGATGGAGGGATGGAGGCAAGACTGAGGAAGAAAAATCCTGGCCTAAACCGTATCCAGATTCATGCCCAGAAAGGATGTCACCAGGGAGGGTGATAGGAAGATTTGGGATGGTTGATCACCCAGCCGAATGACTCCAGCTCCGCTTGCTGGAGAGACTGAGAAGTAATGAGAAGGTTGTCCAGATAGGGAAGAATGCGAATACCCTGAGATCTGAGTAAAGCCATCACCCCTGCCAGCACCTTGGTGAAAACTCTGGGAGCTGAAGAGAGACCGAAGGGCATTGCCACAAATTGGTAGTGCTGATCCTCCAGCGCGAACCTGAGGAATCTCTGATGCCCCGGAAAGACTGGAACATGAAGGTAAGCGTCCTTGATGTCTATAGAGGTCATGAAGTCCCCTGGGCGCAGCGAGCCGACAGCTGAGCGCAGAGTCTCCATGCGAAAGTGCCTGGGTTTGACAAATTTGTTGAGAAGCTTTAAGTCCAGGATGGGCCTGATAGAACCATCTCTCTTGGGTACTGTGAAAAGATTGGAGTAATAACCCCAGCTCCTTTCTGACAGAGGGACCTGACAGACGACCCCCATCTCCATAATGCTTTGCACCGCGAGGAACAGAGCCTGAGCAGCCAGGGGGTTTTGAGGCATCCGGGACCTGATGAATCTTGGGGGCGGCCAGGCAGCAAACTTTATCTTGTAACCGGAGGAAAAAACCTCCTGAATCCACCGGTCTGAGACATGTTGCCTCCAGACATGAGCGAAGAACCTCAGCCGTCCCCCACCCGGATGGGTGAGGGCGCCCTTCATGCCTGAGGGGGCTTGGGAGAAGACTTAGGCTTGGAACCCCAAGAGGATCCTGGACGGGCACGTCCTCTGCCCCTTCCCCAGAAGTCCCCCCTGTGCCCTGCAAAGGAAACCCCTCTCCCCGACCTGGATCTACGGTAGGAGGGATGAAAGGAACCCGAGCCCCAAAAGGCCCGGGACTGTCTTTTACGTTGAGGCAGCCTGCCACCTTTAGCAAACAGATCCAAGCGATCATCAAACAAACGCAGCCCCTTAAATGGAAAACCAGTGAGAGCCTTCTTGACAGCGTTGTCAGCTGGCCACTGGCGCAGCCAAACCGAGCGGCGGATAGCAACCGCCAAGGCAGAGGTTCTACTACACATCCTAATAGTATCATCCAAGGCAGAAAGGAAAGGATATAAGCCATAAAAACCTCACAATGCGAAAGGGCCGGGAACTCTGCACTAGAAGTATCATCAGGGGCACCATCCAGCACATTCTTGAGTCCTAACAGCCACAGCCGTGATAGCAGAAGCACAGACAGGGTGAAGAGCAGTCCCAGCACAGGCAAAGGCATGGGAAGCCAGCTGATCAATGCGCCGGTCCTCACCATCCTTCAGGGTAGTAGAATCAGGGGAATGTACAACAGAGATGTTAGACAACCCCAAAACTGGAGCATCCACTTCAGGAGGGGCTGACCAACGTTTGACCACCTCGGCGGGAAAAGGATATCGCTTATCTTAGGTACTCCGGGAAGTCTGCTGGGATGTTCCCATTCCTTAAGAACGAGATTATTGAAATGGGACTGCTCGGGGAACTCCAACCGCAGCTTAGCGGTATGAAACAATTTCCCCTGCTGCCTGGGGGCCGCAGCAGGACGAGAGATAGAAAGGACTTCAAAAATCTGAGCCAAAAGTCTGTCAGTGTCATCTGAATCCCATGGGTCAGAGCCAGAATCAGCATAACCCTTAGGCTGCTCATCAGATGACTCTGAATCCGAGAACAATTCCCCCTCTTCAAGGGGGGTATAACCAGCCAGATCAAAAAATTCCTCTGCCTCCATAGGGAAAATAGACACACCAGGCGCCAAATGCCGCCTCTTAGCAGAGGCCTTACGGGTCGTAGTATTAGCAATCAACTTCTCAATGCTAGCCAATCTAGAAGACACATCAGGTTGAGACTCCCCACTGGTATTCAGCTCACTGGGAGTCAAATGCAAGCATGGAGGGGTAGGCGAAGCCATAGGGGGCGCCGGCCCAGCCACCGGTAACCCAGAATGTAGTGCAAGCACCTGCTGGGTGCAGGGTACACAGACCCGCACATCGTCACTTATAGGGGACACCCCGCACGCCACACACAGCCGGGCTTGTCCCGAAGGAACCCCAAGCCCAATATCCTGGGAAGCCTCCATATGGTGATTATAGTGGCACAGTTGGCCAATAGGGATTATGCTATAAAAGCAACCCGGGATGCCCCAATAGTCCGCCAGGGAAGTGGGAGAATTTTAGCAATTAGGCCTCTAATAAAGTTTTTGAAAACTAATAGAGGGGGTAGGGCTGGGAGTAAACCTCTTATACAGTTTTCTCCGCCTGAAAGACAAAAGCAAGACACCCATAAGCGTACAGCAATAAACATCAAGATAAAAGATAAGCCCGACGGGGCACTCACGGACTGCGGAGGGGAGAC
Organism: Gastrophryne carolinensis; assembly: GCA_027917425.1. Taxonomy (NCBI): domain Eukaryota; kingdom Metazoa; phylum Chordata; class Amphibia; order Anura; family Microhylidae; genus Gastrophryne; species Gastrophryne carolinensis. The sequence continues at coordinate 380,376,418 of CM051237.1, read as the reverse complement.
ACCAATCACGGATCACGAGGAACCAAAATGGCGCCGAGGGTACCTCAAGGGGCGGGCCGCGGGGAAGTCGACGCGGAGCGCGCCAACCAAGAGGCCCCGCCCCCCTGAAGAGAGCGAAGTCACACATGTGAGCAACAGCCAATACCAGCGCAGCAGCGCCTGAGGTAGTGTCGCCGCTGACGGCGGAATGCCACCAGGCGATGCGTCAGCGGCGGCAAATGCAAAAAGGCACACAGCAAAACCAGAGAGAATGACAGTGCTAACGAGGGTCCAGAACCCTAAGACCAGTATAAGCACAGCATGCAACAATACACATACCCCCCCCCCCCCAGAGAACGTCCGGGGAGAGCAGCGGTCAGCTAAACAGGGACCCACCGAAACCAGGGCGGGGGGCGGAAGAGCACCGCCTACCCTTTGGTGGGGGATTGCGGTTGGAGCAGCGCCTACCATCACCCGACCAGTGCAGCCAAGGCTGGGAGGCAGTGTAAAGAAATGGAACGGGTGGGAATAGTCCGCGGGCTGTTAAGCCCTGCTCACCTGCGAATAGAGAGCCATCTTCTTGTCCTTCGCAGCCGACTGCAGAGAAGATCTGGGGGAATTGTGGGAGGTCCCGGGTATATAAGGGACCAGGAGGGGCCTCTTTTGCTGTCTCTGCAGTCCAGCGCCATCTGGCGAAGGTAGTCCCAACCATCTTTGGAGCAGGACGTGCTGTATACTTAGAATACATTTTTTTTTTTTCTTTACTCACCTCCGATCTGCATCTCCTGTGTCCTGCGGCGATCTGATGTCAGTGACGGCTGAACAGAGGAGGGGGGAGGCAGACGATCGGAGGATCGCATATCTCCCTCCTTCTCTGCCCAGCCTTCACTGGCATCTGACAGCTGATCCGCCGGGTGCCCCGACGACACCGGGCGGTGACCTCATCTAATCTTAGTCCAGGTAGCAACAAAGTATTTGGCCAATTTAAAGGAGGCTGCTTGTAGGTTAGAATATCTACATAAAGAAAGTTTTACGTTTTTATTTGAAATGTGTTCTAAAGGTACAAATTTCTCATAGGAGACTTTGAAGGTCACAAGGCTAGTACATTTAAAGATGAGATCATCTGCATAAACAGCAACATTGTTGTCGCCATTTTGGAATGGTAGAGCCAAGACATTTCTAACAGAGGAGAGGAGAATTAGCCTCACTCCCAAATGGCAACCCCACATTAGAAGAAAAACAAGGCTGAATACCATACAGACACATTGTTTAACAATATTGTGTTCTGTCTGTGAATACAAAATATCAAGTTTCAATTCAAGTGTTAAATATTTAATAGTATTTATTTAAACTATTAAAGTACAGCCGGCTCAGCGGTGGCCCGGTCTTAAAAAAACGCAATTCTGTGAGGTACTCACCTGTAGAATTCTTTTTACTGGGAACATCTATTACATCTATTACATCTATATATTACATCTCAACATCTATTACAAGCGATAGACCTCTGGAAAAAAATAGATAAGGCCGATACCTGCCCTTTTAGGGTACTTAATCGTAGGCCCATTTCTAAGCCATCCTGAAGAAATTCTAGAACTCTGGAAATTGAATACGTTCTGCATGAACATTTCCTAGCCTCACACCAGGATATGAATGACCGCCAGACCCTGTAATAAATCATGGAAGACGACTTCTTCTGGGCTGGATCATGGTATGAATGACCTTAGCTGATAATCCTCTTTCTGCTAGGACCGCGATCTCAATAGCCAAGCCGTCAAAGCCAGCATCTGTAAATTCGGGTGCCGAAGCGCCCCCTGAGTGAGAAGATCTGGTCTACCGCCATCCTTGTTATGTCCGAGAACCAACTTCTTCTTGGCCAATGAGGAGCTACTAGAATGGTGGGTACTCCTTCCTGAATTATCCTTCTTAGCACTTGACTCAGAAGCGGAAACGGGGGGAAAATGTACAGAAGCTTGAACCTTGTCCAAGGGACTGAGAGGGCGTCCGTGGCTATGGCCAGAGGGTCCCTTGACAGGGACATGAATTTTGGCCGCTTGTGATTGTGTCTGGACGCAAAGAGATCCACTCCCGGGCGCCCCCAACGCCGACAAAGGGCTTAAAAAACCTTCCGACTGAGGGACCATTCCCTCCGGTGCAGGACCTTCCTGCTCAGAGCGTTGCCTCCTGGTTTTCTATCCCCGGGATGTAAACTGCCGAGATGCAGGGAACACTTCCCTCTGCCCAGATCAGAATCCGGCTTACCTCCAGTAGAGCACCCTAGCTCCGGGTACCCCCCTGATGATTGATATAGGCTACCGCCGTCCGGTTGTCCGACTGGACCTGGACTGCCTGCTCCTTCAAGCAGGGGGTCAGATACTGAAGCACTAACCCGATGGCTCTTAATTCCAATACCTTTATGGGAAGCTGATTCTCTTTCGGCCCCCACTGACCCTGGACTTTCTGAGATTGGCAAATGCCGCCCCATCCTGTGAGACTGGCATCCGTGGCAATGATCTGCCACTGTGGGGTCAAGAAGGATCTGCCTACAGACAGGTGAAGAGGGTCCATCCACCACAGAAGAGAATGTCTTGCCGAGGGCATTAGTACAAAGACTTGATCCAGCGACTGTGGGGCTCGATCCCAGCTTGCCAACAGATTCCATTGAAGGAGCCTCATGTGAAACTGGGCAAAAGGTACCGCCTCGAAGCAGGCTACCATCAGGCCTAACAACCTCATACCCAGCCGGCATGGTCGGCTGCCGGCAAGCCAGGAAGCACTCTATCTGATCTTGGATTAGTCGCGCCTTCTGTCCTGGTAGATACACTTTGACTTGGACAGTGTCCAGAATCATACCTAAGAAGTTCCTTACTGGCGCCGGAGTGATATGAGACTTCGGGTAATTGATCACCCAGCCGAATTCCTCCAGAGTCAATCGGACCGTCTGCGTGTCCTTCAGGATCTGCTGCTGCGATCCGGCTGATATTAGAAGATCATCCAAATAGGGGACAATAAAATCCCCTGGCTCCTGAAAATTGCCATGAGACCTGCCAAAACCTTGATGAATACTCTTGGAGCCGAGGATATCCCGAATGGGAGTGCCACAAACTGGAAATGCTTGTCTTCCAGGGCAAACCTCAGGAATCTTTGATGTCCCCAAAAAATTGGCACATGCAGATACGCGTCCCTTATGTCTATGTAGTCATAAGATCCCCGGGTCGAACTACTGTTAAAGCTGACCTCAACGTCTCCATGCGGAAATGCTTCACGCGGATATATCTGTTGAGATCCTTCAGATCTAAAATGGGACGAATCGACCCGTCCTTTTTGGGGATTGTAAAAAGGTTGGAATAAAACCCCTGACCTTCTTCCTGAAGGGGTACTCGACAAATCACCCCTTTTTGAAGGAGGTGCCGAACAGCGGACTTCAGGGCATCTAACTTTGACTGGTTCCCGGGATGCCCCTGACCGAAGGAAACTTGTGGGCGGTCTGGCTGCAAACTCGATTTTGTAACCTGAGAACGCTACCTCTTGGATCCACAGATCCCTTACGCGGAGCCTCCAGATATGAGCAAAATGCAAAAGCCGTCCCCCCACCCGCTCGGGTGAGGGCGCCCCCTTATGCTGGAGTGGGCTTGGCTGGAGGATTAGGTCCACTTCTCCAGGCTCCTCCTGTTCTATTACGCGCTCTGCCTCTACCTCAAAAATCTCTACGGGAGCAAGGACGAAAGGCCCCTCTGCCAGTCCAAAAGAGTCGATGAAGTCCTCTGAAAAGGCAGAGACGTCCTCTTCCTCTGAGGCAGTTTGCCATCCTTCACCATACCGTCCAGTTTTTCTCCAAAAAATCTGCTCCCTAAAAAAGGTAGACCTATAAGAGCTTTCTTAGTGGCGGCAACCGCCAACCATTGTCTTAGCCATAAGGAACGGCGCAAGGCCACAAGCAGAACAGAAGTTCTAGCAACTAGCCTGACTGCATCATCCATCGCAGTGATAGCGAACGAGTTAAAGTCCAAACAATCCTTAAAATCTTTGGACTCTTGAATAAGCCTGCGAGACTTAGCCCTGGCTAAACTTTTTCTTCATCTTCTTCCAAGAAAGAAACAGGCGTGGTTTGAAGCCAGGGACACAAAGGCCATGGCACAAACAGGACGTAGAAAGGATCCTTTCATAGCAAAAGCATGGCGGGCCAATTGATCCATTCGTCTCTTCGTGGGATCTCTTAAAGATCCCATAGTAGCAGACGGCATGATGGAAGTATTAGACAAGCCTGCTACTGGAGAATCCACCTCAGGTGGGTAAGACCAGAGCTTAATCATGTCCGCCGGAAAGGGATACCTAGAGTCTAGTATCCTAGGAACAGCCGGTAATTTGTTAGGATTTTCCCATTCCTTTAACGCCATTTTAGAAAAGTGCGGCTGCTCCGGGAACACCTTCCTTTGCCTTACTGGCTTAAACAGATCATCCTTCCCTTTTTTTGCCTCAGGAGGGGTGATATTATTATTATTCATTTATATAGCGCCATCATCTTCCGTAGAGCTTTACAAAGTAGTAATTACAGACAGGGTAGAACATACAGTACATACACTATTTCAAACGCAGTTTTACAGATTTGACAGTGGATATTCTGAGTACAAGATATAATATGGGAGAACCGAAAAGAGCAGACACTGTGTTTCGCCTGCGAGGAGGGGGTCCTCATCAAAAGAGAAAAAAATAGAGTTACTATCTTCCTCACCAGAGCGTAACTCGCCTTCTGAGAGCTGCTCATCTATATACTCTTCTTTCTCCCATTCTCCAAAAGAGGCAAATAAATCTCTTTCCTCCGCAACAGGTTCCAATGCCTCCTCTTACAAGTGGCCTTCTTTGGAATAACCAAGGATAACTGTCTCTCCAGGTTATCCAACCTGTGCACCACATCTGACTGCGCCTCGCTGCCTTCCCCCTTCCAGGGGAAGGAAGGGATGGGTGAGCCGTTGCGCTCACACCAGTAATAACTGGACTAAAGACCTGAGCCTCCGCTCTATTATGGTCTAACCAATTCTCATGGTGCAAGTGGAACAAACCATGCTGAAACTACCCAGGGGATCCTGCTTACATAAGGGGCAGAGCCCGCCCTGCTCAAATGGGATGCCCGAATCACTATCCCCTGATGCCTTCCTCATGGTGTTTTTTTTTTTTTTTTTTTAATTTGGCAATCTGACCTAAAAGGCCCTAAGCCTAAAACCAATCCCAAAAGGGACCGGGAGGAACCACAACCCTTTTCTATCCTTCTTCCAAATTCTAAAAAATAAAACAGGAGAAAAAAGAGCATTAATAATCTCCCTCTTTTTTTTTTAACTGATAAAAAGATAAAAACTGACAATCATTATAATAATAAAATATATTCATACAGATAGTAAAAAAAAAAAAAATATATATATATATATATATATATATATATATTAAACATATAAAAATATATAATAATATAAATAATATACTAACTGAAATATGAAATTGATAATGCAATTCATCAAAAAAATTGATATAAAAAAGATAATGGCGATGTCCACTCACCACCACCGCTCTTCTCTTTACCGCTCCGCAACATATACAAGAGAAATGATCAAACACATAATATATATATCATAGCTTAGTGCAAACAACGGCAAAATCAGCTTGCCCGGAGGCAGCAATATGAATAAACCAGCGGAACCCCCGAAGCCATCCTAATCACAAGGCATTTCTAGGCCAGCACCTTGGCCCAACTGGCCGCCGCCGCAATCGCACTGCTATCTGGCTGCAATATATATATATATATATATATATATATATATATATATATATATATATATATACACACACACACACACACACCTAGCAATATGCGATTTCCTCGCCCGGGGAGAGAGACAACTGAATACACGGCCTTGTGGTTCCGGGTTAAACTCTGCCCTTTGCGTGACGTCAGCCACGTCCCTTAAAGGCGTACATAAAAAAAAAAAAAATTTTAAAAATAAAAAAAACATTCCTCAGCAGGTACACCAGAGAAAAACCTGCGGCTGACTTACTTTTCAAAAAAGTCTGCAGCCCAGAGCATATACACTCTGTAAGCGCCCCAAGACCCCGGCGCTTCCACCTTACCTTCATGGACCCCAAAACAGCCAACGCTGTGGAGGCATAAACTTGGGTCTTGAGGGATCCGTGGGAATAAGGCTACGCAGAGAGCCGACAGGGTTCAGTCCCTCGCTTGCTGCCAAAACCTTGAGAGCTACCTGACTCTTCAGTCAGTCATTTTGCCACTGCAAGAAAGAAAACTGATCTGATTAGGGGCAGCTGCTACTTATGGGCCGGGAGGGCCACGCCTGTTTTCTTTCTTGCAGTCACGTGATCAGCAAGGAGGAGGGAACCCAAGAGTAAGGAGTGTATGGAATGGATTGGAAGAAAAAATGTTTTTTCACTGCCATGGCCGTGCCCGGCATGTGACTGGCTAATCTCAAGAATGCCAGCTGAAGTGAGCAGCCTGCTGGCCACATCCCTGGCTTTCCTCAAGTTGTGTTCCCGCTTCTAAGTGTGGGAGCACACCACAGCTAATTGGAGGTCGGGGATGCAGCCGCTGGCAGCACAAGCACCATAGAAAGCCCTGGTGGGGGTGATTTCAGATGGCCCGAGGGAAGACTAGCTGCCAGCCCTGGAGTCTTTTAGACTTCAGAACTGGGCTGAACATGTTTTGGTACAATTTAAGTGTTTAAAAATACATATCAACACACAACCAAATCCCAATGATGAGAATTATTTATCTTGTAATGCTATCTTGTTACTTGACTCTCTGTTATTTACAAATGAAAATTTAAATAAAGAGTTTAAAAAAAAAAAAAGAAAGGGACCCATTCCAATCTGCCGCAGCGAGGCTTGCAGGAAATCTCAGTTTACCCTGTCGGACGCTCGCTTTCTAAGCATCGCAGGAAAGCAGACAGGCCTGAATCCCTCTGGTTTGCACATGTGAGATTAGGTTAAAGAGTTTATTAGTATTGTCCCTCGCCTCTCTGCCTCGGACAAATCCCACTTGGTCCAGATGGATAAGGTCAGGAATAAGAGGCTGCAAACGATTGGCTATGACCTTAGCGAATAGTTTTATATCCACATTAATAGATTGGGCGATAACTACCACACACAAGAGGGTTTTTCCCCGGTTTGGGGATAACAGAAATCATAGCTGCTAATGATTGCCTAGGGCCCACCGTGTTTAAGACCTTAGTCAAGAAGGTGGCTAATATCGGTGCACACTGCTTGTAAAACCTCAGGGTAAACCCATTAGGACCTGGGCTCTTTCCCGGAAGGTTTTTTGTATTATGCCGAGTACCTCTTGGGGTCCAAAAGGGGCCTCCGCCTGTGGAATCTTAGGAAGAAGGGTCGTATCCACATAATCTTGGACTACCAAACCGGGGGGCAATGCAGACCCACGTGTGCCATGTTCAGCCAAGTTATACAGTGCCTTGTAGTAATCTCTAAAGACCCCCGCTTTCTCTATGAGGTTGGACATCTCTGTGTTACCCCGAGCCCTGATACTGGGAATGTACGTAGCAGACCTGTATGTAAACATCCTCGCTAGTAACCTGCCCTGCTTCTTAGCATGCTCATAAAACTTTGCTTCCCTCAACCGTAAGTAGCTCTGGTTATAAAGACTTTTCAGTTTGCCTCTGGCCTTTTCCAACTATACCAGCTTATCATTAGTGGGGGGAGTGCTTGTGGGAAAGCTCCAAAGTCTGAATTTGGTGTAGGGTTTTTCGAATAAGAGCAGATCTTTCCTTTTTCAACCTGGATTCTTGCTGTATCAAAACACCCCTAACAACACACTTCAGAGCTTCCCACTGCACCGGGAAGGAAGTGCCGTAGCCCCGATGGTCAGAAAGAAAATGACCTATGGCTTTGCCAACTGCTGCCCGGCCTCATCCTTCAGCAAGTTGTCATTTAACTGCCAGTGCCATCTGCTCGGATAGAGTCCTGGCAGATCAAAGGATAGAAAAATTGGAGCATGATCCAACCTAATGATATTCCCAATGCCCGCCTTCGGAATCCAAGACATGGCATGGTGGCTCATCAGTAAGCAGTCGATGCGGCTATATGAGTTGCTCGGATTAGTGTAAAAAGTAAAATCCTTGACCCCTTTAAGAAGCACCCGCCACACATACACGAACTGTAAATCAGCCAAGACCTTCTTTACGTTTTTAAGGCAGCTAACGAGATTGCAGATTTGCCAGAGGAAGTGTCAACCAGAGAATTGAGGGAAGGATTAAAATCACCTGCTACTATGATTATGCCCTCAGCGAAGTCTGAGAGCTGTTTAAAGAGGCTAGAACAATACTGAGCTTGGTCTTTATTGGCACTGTACAAGTTGACCACCGTATAGGTCTTTGTGAACAACAGTAGCCTAAGAAAGATAGACCTCCCCTTGGTATCAATTTTAGTATCCAGGATCTTGTGGGGAGTGATTTATGTATGGCTATGGAGACCCCTTTTGATTTAGCCTCCGGGTTGGTAGCATGAACCCAAGATTGGAAGTGTCGGTCACGGATGACTGGGCCTTGCCCTTCCTGTGCGTTTCCTGCAATAATGCAATCTTAACTCCTTGCTTATGCAGGTCAAACAGTATTTTCGATCTTTTCTCCGGTACATTCAGACCTTTCACGTTTTACGAGCAGACAGTTAAGTCCAACATCTTACACTTGAAAGGGTCTGGGGAAAAAGGGGGCATGTGAAGAAAAGGTAAAGAAGATCAAGAAAACAGAGAAAATAAAGAAAACAGAGCCAAATGGGGAAAAGAGCCCTAATCAGCAAAAAAAAAAATCCTCAGCATGAGGAAAAAGAAGCACGTACCTAGTCTTATCTAAATTTCCACATAAAACTGGTTCAATAGAAAACAGAGCCAAATGGGGAAAAATAACCCTAATTACAAAAAAAAGACCAAATCCTTGGCACGAGGAAAAAGAAGCACGTACCTAGTCTTATCTAAATTTCCACATAAAACCGGTTCAATATAAAGTTCCTTAAAAGCTCTAAGCAAAAATAGATGTGCACAGACAGCTTCACCTTGATGCATGAACGCGCTAAACCCCTGGAGGCCACCCAATTTATTAGGGAAGATCCTATGGGTCATCAGTACAGGGGGGGGGGGGAGTGGAAAGCAGGAACCGGTGAGAGCTGCTCCAACCGGATTACTTCAGGATTATCCTGAGGCCTGAGTGCCACGGCACTCTCGGCCTGTCGACAAGCCCAAAGATGCACATGTGTTCCCATGCCCTCACAATCTGCCTCCGAATGAGCGCCCCACCTGCAATATCTCAGTTAAACTTAAACATACTCAAACATTAGAAACATTAAAAACACCATACCAGCCCCCACCCAAGTACAGCTGTCCCCTTAGGGGCAGAGACCGGACTAGGGTCGGGAGGGGTGCGCGACCACCGAAACCCCAACAGTAGGGTCATCACTTCTCTCCAGGGGCAGGAAAGCAGGGTGCGGGGCAAAGCCAATAGGCTCCAGCTTTACCTTTCAATAGGAAAACTCAAGCGCTGTGGTCATTACAATAAAGTGACAATCCAAAAAGATCCAAGCCAAATAGACCTGATGCAAAAAAAAAATAAGAGGGGAGGGGAGGAGAGCCCAGGGGCCCCAGGTCTCACTCCCAGTTGTTAGCTGGGTTTGGGCCCTAGTGCTAACCCCCCTATGTCTTCTGGGGAGAGGATTGACCTGACCCCCCCTCAGCTGGGTCCCTCACAGGGGCCAAAGACGGGGACAGCCAGTCCTCCAACTCCACAGCTGAAGAACCCAGGAACTCAAAGGCTTCTGAGAGTTGAAAATGGTGACGAAGCACAAAACTACAGTCCCGCAACTGCAGGACCAGGATGGAAAGGGTGCCCCCATCTGTATGTGGCCCCCACTTGCACCACCTTTTCTAGCAGTGGTTTCATGATCTTCTTTGAAGGAAATGGTTTTCTTGACCCAAGCCTGTTGCATAATGGCTTCCTTAACCTTATAGAAGTGAACATTTCCTGGGGACTGCGTCGGTCAGGGTTCTTGGGACCCAGGGCCCTATGGACTCTGTCCAGCTCAATGGGATCCCCTAGCGGACGGTCCAGGACTTGATTGAAGAGCTGCATCACTACTTTGTGTAGATTGGTGAATTCTGGTAATTCTGGTGATTCCGGGAGCCGTCTGATCCGTATATTGTTCCTCCTCCCTCTACTCTCCATGTCGTCTTGGTGTAACAGAATGTCCATTGTGTGCTGTAACGTAGCCGTCTGGGCTCTCTCCAGCATGGTAAGTCGTTAATGCATGGAATCCTGGACTTGTTCTATAGACGTAACTCTGCCACCGACTTCGGCTAAGTTTCTTGATACTTCGTCCATTTCCCGCTGGAAAGAGGATTCCATTCTATTAATGAAAGTCTCAAAATCCTTCCTGGAAAATATGAGGAATCTAAAGCTGTATAGATTCAGGTCCTCCAACAGGTGCTCGGCATCTGATTCCGCTGCACATCGTAGGGGACAGTCCTGAGGCCAAGACCTCCTTTGCTGGATATTAACACATGTGGCAGAGCAGTGCAGCCGCCAACCTCCATGCCGCCCCGACCCAGAGCTCACGGGAGGCACCCACGTGCCCCCCCCTCTCTCCCACCATCTGTGATGCCTGCAAGGGAGTGGGGAGCTTATTAAGCCGCCACCCTCCTCCTCCAGCATGACTGCACGCCTGGCTTTGAGCAGACATCTGTCCTCCTTCCTCGGGGCACAGCTGTTTCTGCTTTGCAACTGGCCAGTCCGCCTCTCCTCCTCCACCCCGTCCCAGCTCTCCCTGCCAGGAGAGCAAGGCCGCAGTGTCGGTGGCAAGCCACCACCCCCCTCCTCCAGCATGTCCTTGCGCCCAGCTTTGGGCAAGTCCCTGCGTCCCGGCTTCTCGATGCTGCGAGCACATATTGCCACCTTAATGTTCTCCAGGGCCCCATTCTCCTGCAGTGAAAAACAAATTGATGGGGCCAACTCTGCACCCCCCGTAGCCACCTTGTTCTTTCTCTTCTTGGACATCCTGTAGGTAAATCGAGCTGCTGTTCGTATGCTTACTTTAGGGCTTTTTTTCCACTTTGTCCGGGTCGAGCACAGAAAAATGCCTCCTTACTCAACCATTGCTAAGCCACGCCCCCCTAAACAGTTATTTTATGTGACATCCGCCTGCACTGGACATTTTGCATCTGCTATACTGTTATTAAGGATTGCAGGGATTCTGTCACTTGAGTGGAGGGAAAACCACTCAAAAAACTGGGTGAGCAGTTTTTGTGCTATAAAGTTATACTTTTGTTTATCTGATTAGGATTGGAAGGTCTATTGTCATAAAAATTAATACACAAAACCTGGAGGCTGGTTTGTTTTTGTTTGGTTTGCGTGCTTGCTTTGACAAATAACTGTTTAAATATTGACTGTAACCATGAAAACATAATAGGATTTTCTTTGATCTTAGACAAAGCCCATGAGCACTGCACATGAACTTTTAGTTCACACCTGTCTGGTCGCCTTTGCGGCCTGCATTTGGTGGCAGGAATTCAGTTTTGCGTTTCTTGGCTACGCTTTTCTTTACGTTCACCCATATGTTACAATATCCCTGTTCCAAGAGACGCGTTTGTGCCCAGTATGCAGCGGGCAAGACTTTCTCCTCTCTGTCACACCAGAGAGGTGTGAAAGGGGCCATAGAGGTGCCATTGATGGACATTTCGTGAGGTATAGCTGCGCTTGGCGCGAAAATGACTTCAATCTGCCCTGAGCAAACATTCTACTGCAGTCTAGTTCCAGGTATTGTTACTTAGTTAAATATTACTTTGAGGCTGATTCACTACTAACGCCACATACTGCCAGATGAGCGTCTGTATAGCAGCGCTTAGAGCGACCGCTAGTAGACGCTGTAAGAGGGTATCGCGCACTGTAAGAGTGTCTTGGTCGCTGTAGTAACCTGGCCGGCATTGATGAATGTGATGTATGTTGGGCGCTGTAACAACAGTATAGCACTGCAGCAAGTGCAAGGTAGCACCAGCTCAGTACGTCTGGCACTTGGCCCTCTACACCATATTTAACAAAAAACTACACACACACATCGTCAGTGCTCTAAAGCTGGGCGCTGTAGCATAGAGCGCCAGATGCTGTGTGATCAAAGTCTGTTTTTGAACACATATACACCAGTAACAAAGTGAAAGCACATGGAATGACATGGTTTTAAAACACGTTTGTGCCAGACCTGTAAATACAATTCTGCATAAAAAAATAAAAAGTCCAAAAAATGTATAAAAGTGTTTGTTTGCAGCCAGGAGAGGTCACACAATGATATGAGCCAAAACAAAAAATTAAAATTGCCAAACACGCTATTTATACACAACTAATGAAAGCCCACTGAAATGAATTAGAGAATGCTACAGAGCGACAGGTACTACATGGCGCTCTAGGCGCTATACACTGAGCCTCCTGGATTAATACATGTGACGCTACAGGGTGCTGTTAGAGTCGCTCAACAGATTCGCTTTCTTAAATGTGGTTTTGCGTACAGCAGACGCTGCCTGCCGCTATGAGGCACTACCTAGCGCTAGCCGTTCTTAAATAACCTCCATAGTATGTATGGTTGAAAAAAGATATGTCCTTTAAATTCAATAAAGGGACAGGGATAACCACTAATAGTAACTGTTTTTTTGTTTTGTTGATTGTTTCTGCTAGAAAAGCATATACCGTATTTTCGCCCTATAAGACGCACTTATTTTCCCCCAAAAGTGGGGGAAAAATGTCCGTGCGCCTTATCGGGCGAATGTAAAAAAAAAAAAAAAAAAATAACTCACCCGTTCCCAGCGCAGGTCAGGGCAGCGGGTGGGCGTGCAGGCCATCAAGCGTCCGGGCAGAAGAGCCTGAAGCGGCCCTGGATGTGGAGCCGGGGATGAGGCGGGGAGCGGCGCTGCCCACGTGCGCCATTGGCCTCCGCGCTGGAGGCACTGAAGTGGAGGAGCAGCCGGGAGGCATGAGCGGCCCTTCACCCAGCACGGGGGGGGGGGGGGGGGGCGAGGTGTCCAGCCGCCCCCCTGGAGCCAGCAGCCATCCAGCGTCCGGTCGACTGGAGCAGAAGAGCCCGAAGCTGCAGCCCTGGACGTGGAGCCAGAGGTGAGCCGGGGAGCGTCACTGCCCACGTGCGCAGCCGACTTCCGCATCGGCGGCACTGCAGTGGAGGAGCGGCAGGGCAGAGAACCACGGAGCGAGGAGGGGAGCACCCCCCCCCCGACAGGCCATCTGCAGAGGGGAAGGCAGGAGATAATCTCCAGCTCCCGCAGCAGAAAAGTGCGGTGCGGCGTGAGTCGGACTGGGGACCCGGGAATGAGGAGAAGACCCGGCGGCAGGTGAGAGTTGGGCACCAAAGAGGGAGGGGAGGCGAGGGAGCCTCTTGGAATTAAGGCCCCAATAAGAAGCAGCAGTTGGAGGAGCGGCAGGGGCGTTGTCTCTGGCCGGGACAGAGCCCCCACCGCTGCTTCTTCTTACTGGCCGTCTCTGTGAATAGGGTGGGCGTGGCCTGCGCTGACGCTGATGCTAATGGGGGGAGGGGGATGCCACACAGCCTATGCTAATGGGGGGAGGGGGATGCCACACAGCCTATGCTAATGGGGGGAGGGGGATGCCACAGAGTCTATGCTAATGGGGGGAGGGGGATGCCACACAGCCTATGCTAATGGGGGGAGGGGGATGCCACACAGCCTATGCTAATGGGGGGAGGGGGATGCCACAGAGTCTATGCTAATGGGGGGAGGGGGATGCCACACAGCCTATGCTAATGGGGGGAGGGGGATGCCACACAGCCTATGCTAATGGAGGGAGGGGGATGCAACACAGCCTATACTAATGGGGGGAGGGGGATGCCACACAGCCAATACTAATGGGGTAGGGGGATGCCACACAGCCTATACTAATGGGGGGAGGGGGATGCCACACAGCCTATACTAATGAGGGGGATGCCACACAGTCTATACTAATGGGGGGAGGGGAGAATGCCACACTGCCTATATGGGAATGGGGGGGATGCCACACTGGGTATATGGGGAATGGGAGGGGGGTGAATGCCACACTGCCTATATGGGGAATGGGAGGGGAAGTATGCCACACTGCCTATATGGGGAATGGGAGGGGAAGTATGCCACACTGCCTATATGGGGAATGGGAGGGGGGAATGCCACACTGGGTATACGGGGAATGGGATGGGGGCATGCTACACTGTCTATGGAATGGGGGCATCCCACACGGCCTATGGGAATGGGATAGGGGGAATGCCACACTGTAATGGTGCGTTTTTGGTTTAAAATATTTTTTTTCTTATTTTCCTCCCCCAAATCCTAGGTGCGTCTTATGGACAGGTGCGTCTTATAGGGCGAAAATACGGTAATCCTTTTTTGAAGCTGTCAGCTGTTGATGCTGTAACAAGCTTCTGTGGGAGGCTATTTAACAGATTTATAGTTCTTATGGTAAAAAATTATTGTCGCCTCCAGAGGTATATACCAGAGCTATATTGGTATATAGGTAACACACACATGTAAAGGGCACATTCTGGCACACTTTCCCCCACCCTTGATGCGAAGTGGGCAGAGTGACCCACTGTCACTTTTGCCAAGGTGCACGAACATACAGTACACACGTGAAGTAAAACAAAACCCAGGATTTTCCCTATCCCAGCTTTTGGTCTGTCCCCCTGGGGCACCCCGCTGTGTGAAACCTCCAGTCGGCAAGTCCACTTACCGCACATTAGGTCCACGCTGTGGCTAGCGCAACCAGCTCAAATCCTAGCTGCACTTGCAAGCGGTGCCGGCATCACTCAGCTCCCTTCGGCTGTGTGCAGCCCCACCGCAGCCATTCAACTGAGCCAGACGTGGCTACGCACAGCTGAGGAGGGAAGCCAGTGATGCTGGTGCCGCTTGCAATTGCATACTGGGGGGTTTCACACAGCGGAACATTCCAGTTCAGGATCCCCCCAGAGGACAGAGTAAGCCTGCCAGGATTCGGTCTACTTTAACCTCCTGACCTGTAGACTAAAATGAATGCTGCCAGGCAAAGAGGATTCTGGGGGAAAAAAAAACACTCAACAATGGACTCTTCATCCAAATGCCCCCCCACCTCCGAGCATAATACTAAATATAATGTTTTATTGTGTTATAATTCACTTTATCTAAGTGGGCAGTACTATAATTGGTTCATATTGGGCTCCTTGCAGTCACAGGTTGTAGATCTTTGTCTAATGTTGTATTTTTTATTTCAAAATGTCTTTTTTGCTTGTATATACTATAGAAATTGCATTTTTGTAACAAACTTTTAGGAATTAAAGCAGACCAAAAGGCCCCCATTCCCCTAAAAAAAGCCCAAAGGACTTACTCACCTGCCAATACTGTTGGCTGCTACTTTTGCGAAGTCACTTCCGGGTTCATGTAGTGCAGTAAAACAGCACTACATGAACCAGTTTGTAGCTGCGGATTAGTGGCAGGTGATGTCATTCCACAGCTTTCCCTAAGATCACGCACCACAGCTTCCGCTGAGCTCCTGCTGCCTTCGCCACCCAATGTGCTGAGGAAAAGCCGGGTGCTCTCTGTCACAGCCCTGCTCAGGGTCAAAGGCTGCACCAGGGAGCATTGTGAGATACATACTCCAGGGTGTAGCAAGATGGCGGCACAGGAGCAATGTGATCGGGGACCAGCAGCCTAGTAAGGTGAGTAGGTCATTAACACGCATGCAGGGGTTTGCATGCTTATTATTGACCTTTTTGTTTTACCCTGGTGATTGATGTAGGCGACCGCCGTCCGATTGTCCGACCGAACTTGAACCGGCAAGCCCTGTAACTGATGAGTCAAGTGAGCCAGAACCAGCCTGATTGGTGTCAGCTCCAGAACATTGATGGGATCGTGAGCCTCCTGAGGCCCCCACAGTCCCTGAAACTGAAGATCCTTCCAAAATCCCCCCCAACCTGACAGGCTGGCATCCGTGGTGACCGTCTCCCCACGAGTGGTCAGACAGGATCTGCCCCTCATCATATTGCTCGGTTCCAGCCACCACCGAAGGGAATGCCGGACCCGGGGGGACATCAGAAAAGGCTGATCCAATGACAGCGGGGACCCGTTCCAGGCCACCAAGAGATGAAGCTGGAGCGTCCTTGTGTGAAACTGGGCAAATAGAACCGCCTCGAACGAAGCCACTATCAATTCCACCAGTCGCATCCCCAGCCGAATGGACGGGCGAGGGATGGATAGGAGAAGCCGAGTCAATTCCCGAATCAAAAGAACCTTGGGCCGGGGGAGGAACACCCTGGACTGAGAAGTATCCAGAGACATTCCCAGGAATGCCACCACCCTGGACGGAGAGAGGCAGGACTTGGGATAGTTGATCACCCAGCCGAATCTCTCCAGGGTGGCTACCACAGTCCTGGTATCTAGCTCCACCTGGCCGAGAGAGGATGCCATAATAAGATGATCGTCCAGATAAGGCACGATGCGGATTCCCTGGGCTCTGAGGAGGGCCATCACCCCCGGTAGCACCTTGGTGAAAACCCTTGGAGCCGAGGTAAGGCCAAACGGAAGGGCCACAAACTGAAAATGCCGATCTTCCACCACGAACCTGAGAAATCTCTGATACGCCGAGAAGATTGGAACATGCCGATAAGCATCCTTGATGTCTATGGACGTCATGAAGTCCTCCTGCCGAAGTGAATTTATGGCAGAGCGGAGAGTTTCCATGCGGAACTTCCTGGGATGGATAAACCTGTTGAGAAACTTCAGATCCAGGATGGGACGAACGGAGCCATCCTTCTTGGGCACCGTAAACAGATTGGAATAGTATCCCAGGCCCCGGTCCGAGGGAAGCACCGGGCAAATGACAGCCATGTCCAAGAGATCTTTTACTGCCGCCCGGAGCCCCTGCGCGGCCAGAGGATCCAAGGGCACACAAGACCTGAAGAATCTGGGAGGAGACCGGAACTCGAACTCCAGTTTGTAACCGGAAGACACCCCTTCCCGAATCCATCTGTCCGAGACCTCCTGGTCCCAGACCTGGGAGAAGTGTCGCAGCCGTCCCCCCACCCGCAAGGGTGAGGGCACCCCCTCATTGCTGAGCCGGCTTAGCAGTGGCTTTGGGCTTGGAGCCCCAGCTGTGACCTGGACGGGCACATCCTCTTCCCCTGTTCCAGGAATCACCTCTGGAGGGGAAGACAGCCGATCCCCGTCCAGCTCTGGCCCCACGAAAGGAAGGGGTAAATGAAGCCGCCCCCCCGAAAGGGACGACGTTGCTTCTTTCCCTGAGGTACCCTACCTCCTTTTGCGACCGAATCCAATTTTTCTCCAAAGAGCTGCAAGCCCAGAAAGGGAAGAGCCGTAAGAGACTTTTTGGACACAAAACCAGCCTCCCACTGGCGCAACCAAACCGACCGTCGAATAGCCACCAGCAAGGCTGAAGTTCTACTAAACATCACCATAGTGTCATCCAGGGCAGCTAGCACAAATGACAAAAACAATTTACACCGCTTAAGGGCGGTGAACTCATCACTAGCCGGGTCAAGCCTGGAGGTAGACAACCGACCTAGAAGCCACGATTAGAAGTGCTGAAGCACAAACAGGCCGCAAGGCCGACCCGACACTGGCAAAACCGTGACAAGCCATCTGGTCAATGCGTTTGTCCTCACCGTCCTTGAGAGTAGAACAGTCAGGAGAATGCAAGACAGAGGTGCTAGACAACCCCAAAACAGGGGCGTCCACCTCGGGAGGGGACGACCAGCGCCTCACCGTGTCCACCAGAAAGGGATATTTCTTATCCCAACCCAGAGGGACACCCGGGAGCCGAGTAGGCCTCTCCCATTCCTTAAGAATAATGCAGTCGAAATGCCTTTGGTTAGGAAAATTCTAAGCACGGCTTAGCCTCCTCAAAGAACCCCCCCCTTCTGCGGAAGAGTCACTTCAGGAGGAGAGATTGCCAGAACCTCAAACATATGAGCCAGGACCCTAGGGGTATCCACAGAATCCCCCTGACCCCGCTCGGCATCAGCGCCAACGAACTGCTGATCGTCAGAACCATCCGACTCCTCACAATCCGAAGCCTGCGTGGCTGGGGACCAGTGCTTTCTCTTAGCAGGGACCTTTCTGGCCACAGCGCTAGAAAATAATTTTTCCAGGTTGGACAATCTGGCACACACCTCAGATTGCGACTCCCCACTCGTGACAACATCACATGGGGTATGGGTCAGGCGGGGAGGGGTAGGGACCGACGGCGCAGAACCAGACGCCTGGGATCCGGACTGCCGCGTAATAGTCTGCTGCGCACATGGTATGCAAAGGAAGGGATGCCCCACACCCCAAACACTGCCGGGGTTGCCCCGAGGGGAGCCCGAGCCCGGTATCCTGGGAAGCCTCCATATGTTGATTTTATTGGTAGTCGCAAAACCCATGGGAATTACGCAAATATAAGCGACCCGGGATGCCCCTTTAGTGTCCAGAGTGGGAGGATTTATAGGGAGTTCCTAATTAACCAGGGACCCTAGGACCGGGAGGACCCTTTAGGATCCGACAAGGGTCCACCTGGAAGACAGAATACAGGGCTGTTCAGCACCTCAATCATGCCCATGCACACACAAACATATATACTAATATTGCAATATTAATAGGAGGGACTGGGTTATAAACTCCCAGCACTATGGTGCATAAGACAGGCACACTATAGACATAATAAATAGACACATGAATATAGTGAGGACAAGAAATAATGGGGCGCCAAGGTCATGTAGGAGATACGTCCGTCCTGCCAGAGAGCGAGCCCGAGAGCAGAGGGAGAAGGGCGGGCCGGCGCGGTTCGCGCGACGCGCCCCACTCCCCTCCCCTGACAAGTGCGCTGCTTCCGGCCAGTGGCCGGGCTCCGCAGCGGCGCCAAGAGCACGGGGGCGGGCCGTTGGTGAGCGCCCAACCCCCCACCGTACCTGAGGGGAAGAAGCTCCCCCGCCGAATCTGATCAAAAGGCCGGCGCTGTGGCACAGCCAGCGCCGGCTGAGTACAACAACGTGTATACAAGAATCACACGCACGCACACACGCATAATAAAGATAACAATCAGGGAGAAGGGGACCCGTATGCTGCCCCCCCCCCCCCCCTCTAAGGAGCAAGGGCAATCCGGGAGAGGGGGAATCCACGTTGGAAGGTGGACGGGCAAGGGACGGGGCATCCCGAACCAGGATCACCAACACGGCAAAACCACCTACCCCGTAGTATGGGGTCTCACGGTGGAGCGTAGCTCCTAAGCACCATTAGGTGCTGTCTACCCTTGCCTGGACCAGCAGCCTAGGCTGGGAGGCAAGGTGAATACTAAGAAGGTGGGGTCCAGGCAGAGATAGACAAATAAGCGGGCCGGGAGTTACCCCGGCTACCTGCAAGGAGGAGACATCATCTTCTGACTTGCTCGCCGTCGTACCAGGTATTTATGGACCGGGAGGGGTTCCCCTTTTTTTCATGACATCTCTCAAGATCACCCTCTACAGGTCGGTATAACCCAAGTGTAATGACTATCTGAAGCGGGGTGTGTGACATACTTAGAATAAGTGTCCCAGCAATAGTTACAATGTATATCCCACTACCTTTGGCCATCCCCACTAATTTTGAGTTATAGACAGTCTTATGCGTAGTCGATGCATTTACAGGGATTCAATGGTTTAGCCATATCTCAATGAAGCATAGACTGGCTTGGATAAACAAACTCCTCTAACAAAACATTTGTTAATCTCATTGAATCAATCTCACTGATCTTGTTAGGTTGAAGGCATAGGTTAGCAGGGTAAGTAGAAGGTAGAACCTACTTCTCAATCTGATAAAGGCTCTCGCTCTTCTCCTTCTGCAGATGTGTGGAGCTCTTGTCTTTATAGAATACCATTGATATGAGTGTTAATAAACAAGATATAATCCTTAAGTGACGTAAACCCCTTTGGGGATGATGATGTTCCTATCTAAGCAATTCCTGCCGTGAGTATGTTAGACTTGGAAGGAATTCACAGTAGAAAATAAGATAGTAAATAAACACCTGAGTATCAGTAGTGGTGGGAGTAATTTTATGGGCAGTTGGAGGTCTGAAAGAAAAGAACCTTGTCCCTCTAGAACACTGCGTTACTTGGGAGGGGGGGGGGGGTGTCTGATTGGTCTGATATATTATTTTAACAGTTAAAACAGTATCCCTTGTTGCTTTAAAGGTGCTACGAGGCCTGTGGAGTGCTTATTTTGGTACTATTTGTAATTTATCACCCCATGGGGGGTACTTGATTGGAACCTCTGGACACTAGGGAGTACTTGACGTAAAAAGGTTGAGAACTCCTGCTCTAGAACACATGATGAACACAGTCAGCCAATCAAACCAGTGTAAACTGGGGTGTTTTGAAGGCACATAACAGATAATTTGCTTTGGGTTGATGCCATGGTTTATTCACCTCCATGTTAATTACACTGGCATATCAAACATCCATCTTGACCCTAAAAACCACTAGAATCCCTCATCTAAATAAAGAGCCTGGGTCCACCTCCCGTTTGATCCACGAAAGGCTGCGATCACATTCTTAGCACAGGAATGTGAATCACCAAGAGGTCTGGTAAATGCCTTCAGTTCAGTGGATGGTTTTGTTAATCTTGTCATTGTCCATCTACTTGGTGGTACACTGGTGTTTTCCAAATGGCCCCCTAAACAGAAATTTTCAGGATCTTGGTCAAGAACAACAGAGTGCTCACAGTTCTAGAACTAAAGATTCAATATTAGAAGTAAAGATGTAAAGAGATCTTCAGAGGAGCTGGATCAGGGTGGCAAAGGCGATTAAAGTTTCTTTTTTTTTAATCTTATCCAGATACGTATTTAGTAACCACAGCATTACCAAGTAAGAGGAAATACTTTTTCAAACTAGCAGGCAACTGACAATACATTCCATTCAGAAAATAAAATACCAGGCATAGCTTAGCGATACAAAACAACTGGGTCATTCTGTTCCTATGTCGATTTGATCTGGCTGAGGGCACCTATTTATTCAGTATCAAATACTGTAACAAATACTTGAGAGCAGTTATCGAAACCAACACTCCGTATTTTTCAATACTTGACTCAGTTACACCCAATCTTAATAAACAAATGCTATTTAGTGTTTGGCAATAACTAGAAGTCTTCTGGGTATTTTTCAATATACAGTAATTATCCTACTTTAAAAGAAGGCCCAGTATCCGTTATAGTGCAGTGGTTAATGTGCCATATATTCTTAGTATACAGTACGTCCTGCTCCAGATATAATACTTACACTTGGGTTATCCTCCGCCAGATGGCGCTGCACTGCAGAGACATGGAAAAACAGGCTCCTTCCGGCCCTTCAAATACCCAGGGACCTCCCACGAATCCCCAGATTTCTCTGCAGTGCTGACTGCGAAGACATGATGTGTCACTCTCTCGCAGGTGAGCGGGGCTATTAAAGCCTGCGGCCCTGTTGGACTACTCCCACCCGTCCTCCCTGTGATGTGCCTCCCAGCCTGGGCTGCGCTGGTCGGGTGAAGGTAGGCAGCACCATGCGTGCTTATGAAGCCATGCTCCACCGCAGTCCCCCACCAAAGGGTAGGCGGTTTAGGCTAATGGTGAGCCTCTTGTGGATGCCCCTCCCACGCTATTGCCCCATACCCCATGTAGCGGTGGACCCTATTCAAAGGGTCGCCATTCTCCCTCGTTCCCCCCATAGTTCGGGGGGAAAGAAAGGTGGGGGTGTGTGTGGTGGTCTGGTGTATTCAGTACACGTTATGGCCTTAGTATTGTCCTTGACTTATACACCTGGTGTCAGAGCCGCGCTGTTGTTCTTCAATTGTCTATCGGCTGCAGCCGGGCGATTATCTGCCCTTACTGACGGACGCGTGAACAGGCGGCGGCGGCGCCTCAGACGCTGTGGAGTCTTTATTGGTATTTGTTGTCAGGGGCATCGGGAAGTATTCCCCGTTTTTGGCTTCTATAGTGTGTCATTCACTCTGCTGTCTGCGCTGACTACTGTTTTCAGAGCTTCGCGCTCTTCGGGGGGCGGAGACCTGGCTTGGCGCGCTCCGCATGTGGTAACGGTCCTCCTCCTCCCTCGATTTGTAAGTGCCCTCGCGGGCGATTTTCATTTGTCTTACTTACTGCGCATGGCTCTGACATCCCTATTCCCTTTATGTCTTTCAGACGGTTGAATCCAGTGGCTTCTCCCGGCCCATTGTATTTCCCGGTTGGACCTAGTATAATTACTCCCACTTCCCTGCGGGTCTTTGGGGCATCCAGGGTAGCTTACAGCGTCAATCCCTACTGGCCTATTGTTCCCATTAATCACCATATGGAGGCATCCCAGGATATTGTTAACGGGGTTCCCTCGGGACAAGCCCGGCTGTGTGTAGCTTGTGGGGTCTCATCTATTAACGGTGACAATGCTCGGGTCTGCGTCCCTTGTGCACAGCAGGCGTTACTGGTACTTCCCGCCCCTTCTGGGGCTGAGTCTGCACCTCGCCTCACTTCACCTACCCCACCAAGCCTGAGTCTAACCCCCAATACAAGCGGGGATTCTCATCCTGATGTGGCTACTAGACTGGCCAGTGTTGAAAAATTGTTTGCTAGTACTCTAGCGCGCAAGGCTACCGCAAAAAAGCGGCACATTGTCCCTGACTCTACTCCATTCCCTACGGAGTCTGATGAGTTTACTCATCTATATGACCATACCCTTTCGGACGAGGGGGAGCTGATCTCTGAGTCATCTGATGAGAAGTATAGGGGTCATGATGATTCTGGTTCTGATCACTGGACCCCGGATGATACTGATAAGCTATTGCTTCAGATTTTTGAGGTTTTCTCCATCTCTACCCCTGTTGCGGCTCCCAGGCAAAGGGGTGAGCTATTCCATACTGCTAAGGCTCGATTGGAATTTCCTGAGCAGACCCATTTCAATAACCTCGTGCTTAAGGAGTGGGAACATCCCAGTAGACTTCCCGGGATCCCTAAGAGTCTAGACAGGAAGTATCCACTTCCTGCTGACATGGTCAAGTGTTGGTCATCGCCCCCCGAGGTCGATGCTCCTATTCTAGGGCTGTCTAACACCTCTATTATGCACTCTCCCGACACTACTACACTGCGGGATTCTGAGGACTGGCGCATTGGTCAATTGGAGTGCCATGCCTTTGCGTTTGGAGGGGCGGCACTGCGCCCGGTCTGCGCTCTGGCCATTACTGCCATGGCGCTCAGGGCCATGGTCAGGAATGCACTTGACGCCCCTGACGAGTTGCCTGCTGATACTATTAATGCACTGTCTAACTGTGATGTATTTGTGAACTTTATCCTGTCTGCATCGGACGATGCTATTAGGCTGTGTGCCAGATCTTCCGCCTTGGCGGTGGCTATACGCCGCGCGGTATGGCTGAGACAGTGGGCGGCCGACAATGCTGCTAAGAAAGCCCTTACTGGGCTCCCTTTCAAGGGACTACGCCTGTTCGGGGATCGCCTAGACCTCTTTGCTAAAGGAGGTAAGTTACCACAGCGCAGGCGGCAGGCTCGGCCCTTTCGCAACCAGGGCCCCCTTTCAGTCCCCTACAGAGGCGTTAAGCAGGGTAAAGGTTTCAGTCCCCTACAGAGGCGTTAAGCAGACTCCTGGCATAGGAGCAGGGGGCGATGCCCTGGCTCCTCCTGGAGGACCAAATCCAAACCCCCTCCCAAGACCCCTCAAGCATGATGGGGTGCCCTCGCCCGCCAGGGTGGGGGGACGACTACAGCATTTCGCGCACGTCTGGAGGTGTCAAGTCTCAGACCGATGGATTCAGGAGGTAGTTACCTCCGGCTACAAGATAGGGTTTGCTGTGCGGCTCCCCTCAAGATTTGTCAGGTCCCGGATACCCCAGGACCCAGTGTCTGCTCAGGTCCTGATGCATGCAGAACAAGGACTTCTGAAGCTGGGAGTTATTTGCAAAGTTCCCTTGAGAGAAGGTTTCTACTCCAACCTTTTCACAGTACCCAAAAGAGACGGGGTAGTCAGGCCCATTCTGGATTTAAAGATCCTCAACAAATTTGTCAAGAGCAAGCGCTTTCGCATGGAAACCCTGCGATCGGCCGCTGGCTCTCTACGACCAGGGGATTTTATGACATCTGTGAACATCAAAGATGCTTACCTTCACATCCCTGTGTTCCCCGGGCATCAAAGGTTTCTCAGGTTCGAGTTGAAAGATCAACACTACCAATTTGTGGCTCTTCCCTTTGGCCTCACTTCAGCTCCCAGAGTGTTCACCAAGGTATTGGCGGGTGTGATGTCCTTGCTAAGGTCAGGGGGCATTCGAGTGCTGCCCTACATGGATGACATTCTCATCGCCTCATGGCCTCTACAGCAGGCGGAGCTGGACACTCAGCTGGTGGTGTCCACCTTGGAGTCCTTAGGCTGGGTGTTCAATCATCCCAAGTCCTCCCTGTCCCCTTCACCGGTGATCCCATTCCTGGGGATGATTCTGGATACGGTTCAGTCACGAATATTCCTTCCCCAACAGAAGGTGGAAGATCTGACTACGCAGGTGCGGTCCCTGCTCTCTTGCCCCAGCTCTCCCTCAGACAGGGAATGGGGCTGGTGGGCCTGATGGTGGCGAGCTTCGAGGCGGTGCCCTTTGCTCAGTTCCATTCGAGGCCACTGCAGCTTCACCTCCTATCAGTATGGGACAAGGACTCCGCGTCCTTGGACAGGGTTTGTGTGCTTCCCCCATTGGTCAGAAGGTCCCTCTCGTGTTGGCTGGACCACAAGAACTTGCTAAAGGGCAGGTCCTTTCTAGCCCCCTCCTGGGAGACGGTCACCACGGATGCCAGTCTGTCAGGTTGGGGGGGATTCTGGAAATCCCTGAGGTTCCAGGGGAGGTGGGGCCCTCAGGAGGCCCATTTACCCATCAACATTCTGGAAGTACGGGCGGTCAGGTTGGTTTTGGAACAGTTGACGATCACCTGCAGGTCTGTCTGTGCAGGTGCGCTCAGACAACAGGACAGCGGTTGCCTACATCAACCATCAGGGAGGGACCCGGAGCAAGGGTGCCCTCCAGGAAGTGTCGCAGATTCTGACATTGGCGGAGGCTAATGTTCAATGCATCTCGGCCGTTTATATCCCGGGGGTAGAGAATCTTCTAGCAGACTCTCTGAGCAGAGGGACTTCCCGTCAGAGGGAGTGGTCCCTCTGCAACAGGGTATTCCAGTCCCTGTGTTACCGGTGGGGCCTACCGAATGTGGATCTGTTTGCATCCCGTCACAATCACAAGCTCCCGGCCTTTGTCTCCCTGTCGCAGGATCCTTTGGCCTTGGCCACGGATGCTCTGTCAATGTCTTGGAAGAAATTCCAGCTTCTGTATGCCTTCCCCCCCGTTTCCCCTGCTGGGCAGGGTTCTGCGCAAGATTGCCCTGGAAAGGGTGCCAGTGATTCTGGTGGCCCCGAGGTGGCCAAGAAGAGTGTGGTTCGCAGACGTGGTACAAATGGCAGTAGACCAGTACGTCCTGCCAGAGGAGCCAGATCTACTCACTCAGGGCTCCCTACGCCATCCCAGTTTGCAAACTCTGGCTTTGACGGCTTGGCTGCTGAAACCTCCATCTTGATGGAGAAAGGCTTGTCTGCCTCAGTGGTGGATACCATGGTACAGGCTAGGAAGAAAACTTCTTCTGCCATCTATTATAGGGTATGGCGTTCCTACATTGACTGGTGTGAGTCTAGGTCTCTCCCCTGCAGGGAATTCTTAATCCCTAGAATTCTGGTGTTTTTACAACATGGGATTGGAGTTGGGTTTAAAACTCAGTACTCTGAAGGGTCAGGTTTCTGCCCTGTCTGTCTTCTTTCAGAGGTCTTTTTTTTTTTTTTTGAAATTCTTTATTTTGATTTTACTTTCAATAAAGAGACAAGTAGAAAGTACAACATTTGCAAAGTTACAGAGCCATCTCGCCAAAAACATATGGACATGGTGCATACATTCAGGTCATTGGTGTGTCAAATAGAAACCTCTACAAAAATTCTCCTTTGCAATCCACAGCTATAGATGGTTCCCGCCCAACCCAGCGGCGGCCCCCCGTAGGGACCAACCATCAGTCTGGGCCACGGCCCTGGGGCCCACCGTAGTCCGCATTTAACCTCTTGCTCCAACATAACATGGCCTAATCCAAGAGAGCTTGTACATGAAAGAAAAATAAAAGAGAAAGAGAAAGAGAGAGGAAGGGAGAAGATAGGGGGAGAGGGGTAGGAAGGGAGAAATAGGAGAGAGGAAGGGTTGAACCGGGGGGGGGGGGGGGGAGTCAGCTCAGCAGTGCGTATGACCATACAACACCCCCTCAGCTTCCCCACCCTCGCCGGGGGCCACGAGCTGCTTAAATCTATCTGTTTCTCTAAAGAGGAACCACAACGTCCACGTCTGTAAGAACTGCGTCGTGTTTTCATGCACCGAGGCAGTAAGCTCCTCCATTTCCATTATATGATTGATCTCCCCGAGCCAGCCCGCCACCGAGGGAACCGCCTCGGACCTCCAAAACCTAGGTATCATCGCCTTTGCCGCGTTTATAAGATGCCTCAGAAGCGATCTCTTATAGGTCTTAAAGGGGGTATCCGCCAAGTGCAGGAGGAGCAAAGCGGGGTCCAGGGCCACCGAGCACCCCACAATTTCTTCAGATATTCTGGCAACCGCTCGCCAAAAAGGTATGATTTTAGGGCATTCCCAGAAGATGTGGAAAAAGCTACCAATCGCTCCCCGGCACCTCCAACACTCGGCGGAATGGGCCGGAGAAAAACCATGCAGCCTCTCCGGGGTGTAGTACCACCTCGTGAGACACTTATAATTGGCCTCTTGGATCTTAGAGGATACGGAAGTTTTGTGTGTTGCCAGGAAAATATATCTCCACTGCTCCTCCGTCAAGCGTCTGTCCAGGTCCCTCTCCCAGTCCGCGCAGAAGCGGAGCACCCCGCCGTCGCCGCCGCTCCCCAGAAGCTCATACAGTTGAGAGACCAGTTTCGTGGGGGGATCCTTCATTCTTGCTAACTGTTCAAAGGGGGTGAGGGCCCTAAGCATCACCTGCCTAGGCCCCAAGCTCAGGAGGAAGTTTTGGAATGTAAAAAAGAGCCAGTGATCAAGCAGGTGCGTACCCCACTTTTCTCTCAGGTCCTCCAATCGTGCCCACCCATTGGGTAAGATGAGATCTAACCCTCTTGGAACACCCTTTTCCGCAAAGCTCCGGCGAAGACTCGGGGGAATGCCTACGGGAAGGGAGGGGTTGTGAACCAGCGGCACCAGGGGGGTCGGCCAAGGGGAAATCTCCTGCCTGTCCCTCAGCTTGTCAAAGACTCCAAGGGTAGTGGAGATGAGCGGTGGTCCCTACAGAGGGCCCTCCCCGACCTGACGGCCCAAATAGTGTCCTTCAATGGGGTATGAAGCCATGTTGCTTCCAGGTTTACCCATTTCTTCTGTAAACCCTGGTGATGCCAATCCAATATACGCTGGAGGTGGACCGCACGCCAATATCGCAGTAGATCTGGGCAGGCCAGACCACCCGACTGTTTTGACCTAAAGAGGAGCTGCAACTTCAGCCTCGATTTACGCCCCTGCCAAATAAAATTTATAAAAATCGAGTTTAGGGATTTAAAATATGCTCTGGGTATTTGAATCGGAAGGGTCTGGAATAAGTATAGTATTTTTGGCAAAACCGTCATTTTAAGTATACTGATTCTGCCCAGCCACGAAAAGGTGGGAAGGTCCCAATTCGCCAAATCACTTTTCAGCTTAGTTAAGAGAGGGCCAAAATTCGCTGCATAAATCCCGTCCACCGTCTTTGTGATCTTAGTGCCCAAATATGTAATGGCTGAGGGGGGCCACCTAAATGGAAAGGATGCCCTCAGCTGGGCCTCAACCTCCCGCGGGAGGTTCACCCCCAGGGCCTCTGACTTATCGTAGTTTATCTTCAAAAAGGATAGTCTACCGAACCGCTCGAATTCCTTCAGCAGCACAGGCAGACCTACGGCTGGGTTTGTAAGGAAAAACAAAAGATCATCCGCATATGCTGAGATCTTATGTGTAGCCGAACCCACCGAGATCCCTCGGATGTCCCCCTGTCCCCTGATTCTACATAAGAAGGGCTCCATAGATAAAGCAAAAATCAGTGGGGAGAGTGGGCAGCCTTGTCTAGTACCATTTCTTATGTTCACCCGTCCCGAGAGAGCACCATTAACCTTAATCCTTGCCGATGGGTCCGTATATAGGGCCATGATCATCTGCAAGGCTTTAGGGCCCAGACCAATGTGTTCCAAGACAGCTCTGATATATTGCCAATTCACCCGGTCGAAAGCCTTCTCGGCATCAGTGGATAGCAAGACAGCCGGTTCTCCAGTCTGTTTCACCCTATGTAACAGGTTCAGTACCCTTGTCGTGTTGTCCCGGGCTTCCCTGCCCGGAACAAAGCCCGACTGGTCACCATCCACCAATGCCGGTAACAGCCTCGATAGCCTATTTGCCAGGATTTTTGCGAACAGCTTAAGGTCCACATTTAGTAAAGAAATAGGCCTATAACTGCCACAGGAAAGTGGATCCTTCCCGGGCTTCTGGATAATCGTAACGTAGGCGGATAGCGCTTCACTCGGGATGGCGGCCGGGTCAGGGGATGCAATTAATGAGTTAAAGGCCGAGAGAAAGTGCGGGGCAAGGAGCGGGAGGAATTGTTTATAATAAGCCACGGAAAATCCGTCTGGTCCCGGTGACGTCCCGTTGGGGGACCCCTTAACCGCGGCATTCAACTCCTCTAAGGAGATTGGGCTCTCCAGCGCCTCTCTCTCCTCACCCTGGAGCACAGGCATATCCGATTCCTCTATGTAACGCTTAATTAGCTCTAGGCGTCCCTGATCTCCGTCTACCCCATCAGGGCAAATGGTGTAGAGTTTCTGGTAGAAGGACTGGAAGGTTCTTGCTATGTCCGGCGTGTTATACTGCTTTTTTTGTTGCCCGTCAACAATTGCCTCTACAAAGTTTAACGTTTGCTGCTTCCTAAGGGCCCTTGCTAAAAGTGCACTGCTCTTATTCCCCCATTCAAAGTATAATCTTTTACATCGCTTTATGATGTATGCAGCCCTTGATGTCAATAACGAGTTTAAAGCTGCTCTGGCCTCAGTGAGAGCCCAGAGATTACTCTTGGCCAACGAGGCTTTATGCGTTCTTTCCAGCTCTTGGACCCTCTCAAGGCGCCGCTGCAGCTCCTGCTCTCGTTCCCTCTTCTTTGCGGTCGCGTGTCTGATGAACGAGCCCCTGATGACTGCTTTATGAGCCTGCCAGTTGTTGAACGGAGAAGTGTCCCCACTTTTGTTAAGCTCAAAGTAGCTTTTGATAGTTTTTTGCAGGTCTTGAACAAACAGCTCATTCTGCAGAAGGGACTCGTTCAGCCTCCACGTCCATTCCCCCCTCGAACTCCCGGACAGGTTGATAGTGAGAGCCACCGGAGCATGGTCAGATATGACCGTGGGTTCTATTCTAGAGTCCGCCACCTGGGGCAATAAACTATGGGACACCAGGACATAGTCGATTCTGGAGTACGTGGCATGGACTGTGGAGTAAAACGTGTAATCTTTAGTAGAAGGGTGGCTGATCCGCCAAGGATCACAAAGTTGAGCCTTCTGAAGGGTTTTTTTAATTCTTTTCAATGCCGCGTATGCCATAGCCGACCGCCCCGTGGAAGAATCCAGCAACGGGTCCAAAGCTACATTTAGGTCACCTCCGAGGATGACTGGGCCGTCCTGTACCTCCAGAAGTTTGTGGACAAAGGGCTCTATAAACGTCACCTGTGCAGAATTAGGAGCGTAGGCCACAGCCAGGGTATATTTTTTATTGAATAAGGAGCCCTTAAGAATTAGATATCTACCGTGTTCATCTGCTATCCTATCCGAGAGGCGGAATGGGGTGTTTTTAGCAATTAAGATCGCAACTCCTCTGGCTTTAACATCCGGCGCGTTGCTTGTGTAGGACTGGGGGAAGGACCTGGAGGACAGCCCGGGAGCCCCGTCGCCCCTAAGGTGTGTTTCCTGTATGAATGCAATATTTGCCTTGTGCCTGGTCAATTCCTGGAATAATTTAGATCTCTTCAGGGGGGAATTCAAGCCCCTGACATTCATCGAAAGTATCCTGAGCTTTTGTGTGAAAGGAGGAGCAGGGGTGCTGGCCACATGGGCGCCACGCGCGCCGTCCCCACTTCTAGACATGTTGCTAATATAAGGATGAGAACTGTCCCGGTTCAGAAAGGACAGTAAGGGGACGGGAGGGGAGAAAAAGGAGAGAGGATTGAAGGGCAAAAAAGAGGGGAAGGGGAAAAAGGAAAAAGGGGGGAAAGACTAGAAAGTAGAATTAGAAAAGATAATATCTCAACACTTCAAACTTATTACTTCTAAACTTCAAATCTGTTAGAACTAATTGTGAGTCACCGAGGAAGGAAGCACCCACACCGGAGTAGGCACGGGAGGCCCGGTCGATGAGCCAGAGCCGCCAGACGGCGCCGGATCTCGACCCACGGCACCCCCGCGCACCTATAATATGGGGACCGAGAAGCCACTCAGGAGCAGCGTCAGCAGCCCACGTAGGGGTCACTCAGTTAGCCAGCGCGAAGCGTGCATCCGCCCCCAGCAGCTCACCAATCAAAAATGTAGAATATAAACTCTTAAAACAGTTGAAACTATTAAACCTAGGAGCCCAAGTGCTCCATAGAACCAATAAACAAAGGCTCCGCCCCATCGCCCTCCCGGCCAAGACACCCACCCCACAGCAACGCAGGGGGGAGCGGAGACCAAGGGAACCCCACCATGAGGGGGGAACCAAGCCCCCCCGCCCCACAACCGGTAGGACAAAACCAGTAGGTCAGGGTCATGGCCGGGTAGGCGGCACAGGCCAAGCCAATGAGCCATCCATATTACCAGCAGAACACAGGAAATAGTATCGTCAGGACCATACGACCTGGTCAAAGTGTCCACGGGAGCGGGTTTAAAGAGAACCCACAGTCAGGTCAAAGGCAGGATCCTCTTGTGCCTGTTCCGAATTCACTACTGGTCAGTAGGCTGGGGATCAGTCCCTCTTCTCGACCGCGAGGGGTAAGGGTCTGGAGAGTAAGAGAGCCAATCCGGGACCTGAACTGGGCGCAAACTAAATTGGTTAAATAGGCCAGGGAGGTCTTCATGCCTGCGAAGAGAGAAGGACTTCCCTTGTCTTGAGGCAATTAGAGCGAAGGGATATCCCCATCTGTATGTGACATTATTCTGCCTAAGAGTCTCCAAAAGCGGCCGAAGAACCCTCCGCCTTGCCAAGGTGGACCTCGAGAGGTCTGAATAGAAGTGCAGAGTTGCTCCATCAAAGTCTAGAGGACCCTTCCTTCTAGCAGCCGCCATAATTGCCTCCTTTTCTTGAAAAAAATGAATTCTACAAATAACGTCTCTCGGAGGATCATTCTGACGAGGAGGGGGGGCGATTGCTCTATGCGCCCGATCTATCTCTATTTTGGAGTCGCTGCTCGATGGTTCTCCCAACAGTGCAGAGAAGATCCCCTGCAAAGTGGGAAGAAGATCCTCCGCTCGCGTCGCCTCCGGGAGCCCTCGTACGCGTATGTTGTTCCGCCGGTTGCGGTTCTCTAAGTCTTCCAGGTGAAGAGCCAGAGCGGCCGTCGCCGATTCCTGCGCCTGCAGGCGGCGCGTGAGTTGTTGAATGGTGGATCTGTCCTCCTCGCCCCGCTGCTCAACCCCAACAAGCCTAGAGTCCAGTTGCTTAAGATCTCCTCGTAACAGCCCGACCTCCTCAGACAGCTTCTCGCTAATTGAACGGGTGATCGTGGTGAGGTCCTCTTTAGTTGGCATTGATTGCAGATGGGCCCAAATATCGGACAAGGTGGTATCAGGTCCAGAGGAGCCCAAGCTCATAGGGCCTCCCCCTCCACTAGCAGACTCCCCCACACGGCCTCCCCGCGGAGCATCTTCGGTGGGGCCCGGTTCTTGAGCGGATTCTACAGATTTTGACATATAGCGATTTAAACTGCCTTGAGTAGCTGTAGTCGAGCTTCTGTTCTGACCCCTGCTATCTTTGGGTTTACTGCCGCCTCCCATTTCCAGACTTCTTAGGGGGGAGCCCAGCCCAGATGGCTTTAAAGATGTTTCAATGAGGGGCGTTTGGCCCAGGCTGCTCTGAAGGCCCTAAAATGCAGGGCTTCTGGGTCAGGGACCCTTTGTAGCGTTGAAGTGGGGTGAGCCCGATACAAGATGCTTTGAGGGCGCTTCTAAGAGGGTTAACAGCTCCGGAATGCTTTGAGGGTGTCTGAATGATGATTATCCGACCCAGGGTATTTAAAGAGGCTGCAGTGGGGGTTGGCAGGGCTAGTGTGCGCAGTAAGCACTTGAGAGACGGATGGTCGCCTTAGTATAGAGGGTGAGCGCTTGAGCGAGGGTTGCCCAGCCGAGGATGCCTGATCAAGCAACAGGAGATGGAGGGGAAGGTGAGTGTTTTAACCTCCTTTTGGGAGTTGTGGGGATGGAGCCTCCGTCCATACAGAGGGGTGCTGGGTGATAGAGAGAGGGTTGTACAGCCCCAATCGACTACAGCAGCAGTCAGCGACTACAGGCTTCTTCTTAACAAGGCCCCTCACTGGAATCAGGAGGACCGACGCCCGTCACCCAGACCCGGCCTCTCCGACGGGCACTTTGAAAGAGGTGGAGAGGGAGCAGGAAGGAATCCGCCGCCCGGCCGGGACCCGTCGCCCCCCCGCCTCTCACCTCAGCCGACGCTCTGCCACGTTCCACTGTCTCCTGCAGCAGGGGAGTGAGTCCAAGATGGCCGCCGCCGCCCGATGCGGCCCCGCACACACAGCCCCCGGCCCGCCTTCGGACACCTCACGGAGTGAAGGCAGCGGGGAGGACTCTCGAAAGTTCGGGACCCGCCGCTCTCAACCGCCCCCGGAAGCTATGAGATCGCACGGCTCGGGAGCGCAGGAAACACCGAGTAAGATGGCGGCCGCGAACACACCTCTCCTTGCCAGACCGCAGCTCCTCAGGTCGCGCTGCTGCAACGGATCCGATCCCCTACACGCCAGAGGGATCCCGCTGTCAGATGGTAGGTGGTTATTTAAGGTTGGGCTCAAAAGGTTTGCTAATTAGGCTAATAACTGCTTTTGCTGCCGGGAGCGGGCTGCTGGCACGTCCTCACTGCTCCATGGCAAGCTCCGCCCCCTTTCAGAGGTCTTTTGCACAGCATTCCTTGGTTAAGACCTTCTTTCAGGAGGTCACTCACGTGCGTCCCCCGCGTAAGCCTACGGTCCCTGTTTGGGACTTGAACCTGGTTTTGCCTGCCTTACAGGGTGCTCCCTTTGAGCCTATTCAGGATGCTGCTCTGGCTGTACTTACCCTCAAAGTTGTTTTTCTGGTGGCTATTACTTCGGTCAGGCGCGTGTCTGAGCTGGCGGCTCTGTCTATTCAGTCCCCATACTACGAGAGACACCAGGACAAGGTGGTGTTCCGCTTTAAGCCAGATTTTCTACCAAAGGTGGTGTCTGCCTTTCATTTGAATCAGGATATTGTCCTTCCTTCATTGTGTCCTAATCCTAAAAACGCTAAGGAAAGGGTTTTGCATTCATTGGATGTGGTAAGGTGTCTGAAGTACTACCTGGTAGTCACTGCGGCCTTCAGGAAGACTGATGCTCTTTTTGTGGCCCCTTCTGGTCCTAGGAAGGGTTTGGCTCCTGCCAAGTCTACTATTAGCAAATGGATTTGTCAGGCTGTGATTCAGGCCTATTCTGCTAAGGGGGAGAATCCTCCCTTCCACCTTACTGCTCATTCCACTCGTGCTATTGGTGCCTCTTGGGCCTTCCAGCACCAGGCTTCTGTTGAACAAGTTTGCAAGGCCGCTACTTGGTCTTCTGTTCATACCTTTTCAAAGTTTTACAAGATTGATGTTAGGGCCTCATCTGATGCTGTTTTTGGCCGCAAGGTTTTGCAAGCGGCAGTAGTTTAAACTGCCTGTTGTCACCTTTTGTTGGGGGATCCCACCCTACTTTATGGACACTGCTATTGGATGTTCCAAGTGTAAGTATTATATCTGGAGCAGGATGTACTGTATACTAAGAATAATACAATTCTGTGAAGTACTCACCTGTAGAATTGGTATTATTTGTATACAGTACGTCCTGCTCCACCCCACCCTGTTGTTGCATTATTCTGGATCCCCTGTATGGTGATTGTTATCATTGTTATCATTACCAGTTGTTCTGGGTGGTTTAATTCTCCCGGCTTCTTGTTCACTGCTTTTTTAATGCTGGGGATTCGTGGGAGGTCCCTGGGTATTTGAAGGGCCGGGAGGAGCCTGTTTTTCTATGTCTCTGCAGTGCAGCGCCATCTGGCGGAGGATAACCCAAGTGTAAGTATTATATCTGGAGCAGGACGTACTGTATACAAAATACCATTTTGTGAGTACTCACCTGAAAAATGGATATTGTTGGTGTGCCACACACCCCGCTTCACTTTTAAATATTCTTCACTTAATGGGTTAACTCACCGCCAGGTGACGCAGTGCAGAGAGGAAGTCTTGTAACGAGCCCCCTTCCGGCCTATATATACCTGGTACCTCCCTTCAATCACCAGTATATTAAAAAGCAGAAAGACAAGGTACCAGTATTCCACCGGCAACCTCAAAATCAATTTGATATAAATAAAAAGCTTCACCATATAAAGGCTTCGGAAATACCGAAAAGGGTGGGAGTGAAGCGGGGTGTGTGGCACACCAACAATATCCATTTTTCAGGTGAGTACTCACAAAATGGTATTATTCTTGGTGTGCCACACACCCCGCTTCACTTTTAAATATTCTTCACTTAATGGGACATCCAAAAGCAGTGTCCACAAGGGATGGGCATCTCAAGGCCAGGTGAAGCATAACTTAAATGACTGCAGTCTGCAGAACTTTGCGGCCAAAAACAGCATCCGCTGAGGCTCGCACATCAACTTTGTAAAACTTAGAAAAAGTATGAACAGAAGACCAAGTGGCGGCCTTACAAACTTGTTCAACAGAAGCTTGGTGCTGAAAAGCCCAAGACGCCCCAACGGCGCGAGTAGAATGAGCAGTGATACGAAAAGGGGGAACTCTTCCCTTAGCAGAATAGGCCGCAGTAACGGCCTGACGTATCCACTTGCTAATGGCAGATTTGGCTGGTGCCAAACCCTTTTTAGGCCCATGGGGCACAACAAAAAAGGAATCCGTCCTACGAAAAGGAGACGTGATAATCAAGTAGTACTTAACACAGCGTACTACATCCAAACAATGCAAAACCCTCTCTTTGTCATTCTTAGGATTAGGACACAAGGAGGGAAGAACAATATCTTGGTTCAAATGAAAAGCAGAAACAACCTTAGGAAGAAAGTCTGTCTTGAACCGAAAGACCACTTTATCCTGATGCCTCTCAAAGTAAGGCGCCTGGATAGACAAGGCCGCCAACTCCGAGACACGCCGGACCGAAGTGATCGCTACCAAGAAGACAATCTTCTGAGTCAGGGTAGACAAAGCAATATCTTGCAAAGGCTCAAAAGGAGGAGCCTGAAGAGCAGAAAGAACCAAATTCAAATCCCAAACCGGGAGTAATGGTTTCCTGGGAGGCTGCACATGCATAACCCCCTGGAAAAAAGTTTTAACTAAAGGCTTAAGCGCAACACGCTTCTGAAAAAAGATAGATAAGGCAGAGACCTGCCCTTTCAACGTACTTAGCTGGAGCCCAGAGTCCAGCCCTGATTGTAAAAACTCCAGAATCCTGGAGACCGAAAAGACCCTACAAGGAAAAGATCTTATCTCACACCAAGCGATATAGGCTTTCCAAGTCCTATAGTAGGTGGTGGAAGAAGACCTCTTCCGGGCACTGATCAGAGTCTTAATGACTGAATCAGAAAGGCCCTCCTCCTTCAGGATGGAGGTTTCAGCAGCCAGGCCATCAAACCCAGCGCTGGTAAATTGGGGTAACACAATTGACCCTGAGTGAGCAGATCGGGCCGAAGAGGCAGAACGAACTGGTCCACTGCCAGCCGAACGATGTCTGCGAACCTCACTCGCCTTGGCCACCTTGGGGCCACGAGAACGGCGGACACCTTTTCCAGAGCCAACTTCTAAAGCACCCTGCCCAGCATGGGCATCGGAGGAAACAGGTATAGAAATCCCAGAACTCCCCAGCTCAGGGACATGGCGTCCACTGCCAGAGCCAGAGGATACTGGGAGAGCGACACGAAGTTCGGGAGCCTGCGAGAGGCAAACGGGTCCACCTCCGGGGTCCCCCATCGGAGACACAGTGAGCGAAACACCCGAGGATGGAGAGCCCATTCTCCCAGACGGGGAGAGCCCCTGCTACCTGGTTCGCTGCGGTCCGCTACCTGGTTCTTCACCTATGAAATGTAAACTGCCGAGAGACAAGGAACATGGGACACCGCCCAGGTCAGTATCAGGGACACTTCTCTGAGAGCACTCAGACTGCGAGTCCCTCCCTGATAACCGATGTAAGCAACCGCTGTTTGATTGTCTGAACGCACCTGGACCGGAAGGCCCAGAACGTGCCGAGTCAGGAGAGCAAGCACCCGACGAATGGTTCTCAGTTTCAGAATATTGGTGGGTAAGTGGGCCTCTTGAGGTCCCCACTGCCCCTGAAACTGCAGCTCCTTCCAGAATCCGCCCCATCCCGACAGACTGGCGTCCGCGGTGACAATTTTCCAAAGGAGGGTCAGGAAAAACCTGCCCTACACCAGATTGGTCGAGACCAACCACCACAGGAGGGACTGCCGGACCCGGGAGGACAACTGGAAGGACTGATCCAGCGACCGAGGCTGCTGGTCCCAAGACGCTAACAGAAAAAGCTGAAGCGTTCTCGTGTGAATTTGGGCAAAAGGAAGAAACACTCTGTGTTGATGAAAGTCCAGGCCGGGACGAACCGACCCATCTTTCTCGGGGACTCGAATTCCAGGTCGTAACCGGCCGACACTACCTCCTGGATCCATCTGCCTGGAACCACTTGGTTCCAAACCTGGGAGAAGTGTCGCAATAGTCCCCCCACCCGCACGGGTGAGGGCAGCCCCTCATTGCTGAGAGGGCTTATCAGCAGGTTTGGGCTTGGTGCCCCAGGACTGAGTGGGCCAGCCACGGCCCCTCCCCCGAGTCCAACCTGCACCTCTGGTAGCGGGAAAGGAAGCCCCCCTGCCTGCTCTGAATCCTTGAAAGGAAGGCCTACCGGAACCTGCCCCCCTAAAGGGGCCACGAGGCCTCTTGCGTTGTGGCATCTTACCACCCTTTGCGACTGAATCAATTTTCTCCCTAAACAGACGCAACCCCAAAAAGGGGAGAGCTGTGAGCACCTTCTTAGAAACTGCGTCCGCCGACCACTGACGCAGCCATACTGACCGGCGAATAGCCACCAGCATAGCCGCTGCCTTGCTACTCATAGCCAGCGCATCGTCCTGAACGGATAGGACATAGGACACAAAAGATTCACACTGCTTAAGCGCAGTAAACTGTTTACAAGCGGGATTGAGATCCTCATATAGCCCCTGAATTAAAGACCTAATCGCCAATAGAAGAAGGGCTGAAGCACACACCGGGCGCAACGCTGACCCGGAATAAATAAAACCATGGCGCGCGTATTGGTCAATCCAACGATCTTCCCCATCTTTAGGGACAGTGGTCTCAGCAGACTGTACCATAGCCGTGCTGGAGAGCCCTAGCACCCCCTGTGCCAGAGGTCAGGAGGGACAGACCAAAGCTTTACCAACTCTGGCGGAAAAGGATAACGCTTTTCCCAACTGGAAGGGATTCCAGATAACCGCGTGGGATGTTCCCATTCCTTAAGGACCACCCTCTCAAAGTGGTGTTGTCTGGGAAAAACCCAACGCGGCTGAGGCTCCTTAAACAACTGACCCTTTGGCAGGGTGACAGCCTCAGGTGGATCTAAATTCAAAATTTTAAACATTTGAGCCAGAATGGAGGGGGTGTCAAAAACAACCCCCTCCGACCAATCGCATCAGCCTCAAGCTGATCTGCAGGCTCATCTGACTCCAACAGGAATTCTTCCTCGTTCGGAGATCCATCGGACCATTCCACAGGCTCACATAACTCGTCCTGTGGAGCCGAAGGTACCGGAGTCAGGTGCCTCTGTTTTGCAGCGGCCTTTAACCCTGCTTTAACGGGCACTACTTTCCGGGGGCTGGCCGACCGTGCCGCCACCTCGGACTGCGAATCCCCACTTTTGACAGTGTCATGCGGGGTCCGGAACAGGGAGGGCGAGGTAGGCGATGATGAAGGTTGCGATGGGCCAGCAGCCGAAGCAACAGACTGGCGCGCAATGCTCTGCTTTGCACAAGGGATGCAAATAAAGACATCATCAGCTGGGAGTAGAACCCCACAACTTACGCACCCCCCGAATGGCTCAGAAGAACCGTTTCCGGCAATAACGGAAGCCTCTATATGGTGATTTATGGTATTCGCAATTTTTGGGCTTTAAGGCATAAGCCAACCCGGGATGCCCCCTTATTTGTAAATGTCCCGGAAGGGAAATAGACCAAAAGGGGGGTGCCGGGGTAAGATTGGTAATACTGGTGATTGAAGGGAGGTACCAGGTATATATAGGCCGGAAGGGGGCTCGTTACAAGACTTCCTCTCTGCACTGCGTCACCTGGCGGTGAGTTAACCCATTAAGTGAAGAACATTTAAAAGTGAAGCGGGGTGTGTGGCACACCAAGAATATAATACCATTTCTACAGGTGAGTACTTCACAGAATTGTATTTTTTTTGCACCACAACTGGGAGGACGTGGCCTATGACTTGTGCCAGTGTCCAATGACTGTGACCATGTCACAGTCCCCACTCACCCGGAAGCTGGTACCAGCGCTCTGCTTGTATGTGTGGAGGTGGCTGGCAGTGGCGAACCTCGGTAATGTGTGTGTCTCTGTATGTGTATGTCAGTGGGAGACAGGTGCTGCGATGTGGGTGCGCAAGAATGTAAGTTTTTTTTTGCGCTTTTTTTTATTTTTTTTTTCACATGCGCCACGCTCTGACGTTCTGCTCCCCCCACTTTTGGGGAAAAAAGTGCTTCTTATGGGGTGAAAAAATACCATTTTGTGAATACTCACCTGTAAAATGGGTATTATAAGTATGTCACACACCCCGCTTCAAGACATTCATTACATGTGGGTATACTGACCTGTAGATGGCGATCTTGCAGAGATGATAACAAAAAAAGGTAAGACCCATAAATACCTGGGACCACCCACTCATTCCCCAGTATAAAGATAGCAGTAAGATCAAGGGACCAGGAAAGCCAATTAAAACTAACAAAGGTTCACCATATAAAGGATCCAGAATACAAAAGGGCAGGGTGAAGCGGGGTGTGTGACATACTTATAATACCCATTTTACAGGTGAGCATTCACAAAATGGTATTATTCTAAGTATGTCACACACCCCGCTTCAAGACATTCATTACATGTGGGACATCCAATAGCAGTGTCCATAAAGGGCGGGGATCCACAAAACAAGGCAACAAGGCACAAACTTAAACCACTGCAGCTTGCAGAACTTTGCGGCCAAAAACAGCATCCGCTAAGGCCCGAACATCAACCTTGTAAAACTTGGAAAAAGTGTGAACCGACGACCAAGTAGCAGCCTTACAAACCTGCTCAACAGAAGCCTGGTGCTGGAAGGCCCAGGACACCCCAACAGCACGAGTAGAATGAGCAGTAACACGAAAAGGGGGAACCTTCCCCTTGGCAGAATAGGCCCCAACAATGGCCTGACGAATCCATTTACTAATGGAAGACTTGGAAGGAGCCAAACCCTTCCTAGGCCCAGAGGGCACCACAAAAAGGGCGTCAGTCCTACGAAAAGGAGAAGTAGCCACCAAATAGTACTTCAC
The DNA here is from genome assembly GCA_027917425.1 of Gastrophryne carolinensis. Classification (NCBI taxonomy): domain Eukaryota; kingdom Metazoa; phylum Chordata; class Amphibia; order Anura; family Microhylidae; genus Gastrophryne; species Gastrophryne carolinensis. The sequence continues at coordinate 380,336,486 of CM051237.1, read as the reverse complement.
ACATCGAACCACATCCAAAGAATGCAAAACCCTCTCCTTGTCATTGCTGGGCTTAGGACACAAGGAGGAAAGAACAATGATTTTCATTTGGATCAGGATAGAGACCACCTGGCTTGAAGCGGAAAACAACCTTGTCCTTATGCCTCTCAAAGTAAGGAGCCTTAATAGACAAGGCTGCCAACTCCGAAACACGCCGAACAGAAGTGATGGCAACCAGAAAAACAACCTTCTGAGTAAGCGTAGAAAGTGCAATATCCTGCAAAGGTTCAAAAGGAGGACTCTGCAAGGCAGACAAAACCAAATTCAAATCCCAAACTGGGAGCAAAGGCTTCCTAGGAGGCCGCACATGCGTAACCCCCTTGAAAAAGGTGTTAACCAGAGGATGAAGAGCAAAAGACTTGTGAAAGAAAACCGCCAGGGCAGAAACCTGCCCTTTCAGCGTACTAAGCTGCAAACCTTGGTCCAGACCATGTTGCAGAAATTCCAAGACCCTAGGGATAGAAAACGCCCTGCAAGGCAAGTCCCTGACCTCACACCAATCAATATAAGACCTCCAAGTCATATAATAGATGGCAGAGGAAGACTGCTTTCTAGCCCTAACCAGAGTCTGAATGACAGCATCAGAAAGACCTTCCTCCCTCAAGATGGAGGTTTCAGTAACCACGCCGTCAAAGCAAGCGTTGGTAAATTGGGGTAGAGCAGTGGACCCTGAGCGAGCAGATCCAGCAGAAGGGGCAGGTCTAACTGATCCTCTGCCAACCTTACCACGTCTGTGAGCCAAACCTGTCTTGGCCACCTTGGAGCCACCAGAATTGCTGACGCGCCCTCTAGGGCCAGCTTGCGCACCACTTTGCCCACCATGGGAAATGGAGGGAACAGGTACAGAAACCCCAGATCCTTCCAGTTCAACGACATGGTATCCGCTGCCAGAGCCAGCGGATCCCGCGAGAGAGACACAAATGCCGGAAGCTTGCAATTGTGACGAGAGGCAAAGAGGTCCACCTCCGGAGTCCCCCACCGGTGGCAAAGCGACCGAAACACCTTGGGGCTGAGCGACCATTCCCCCCGGCGAGATGACCCCCTGCTCAGGGAGTCCGCCTCCGTGTTCTACACTCCCGGAATTTACACCGCCGAGATGCATGGGACATTGCTCTCTGCCCAAGCAAGGATCAAGGACACTTCCCTGAGGGCACGCCTGCTGCGAGTCCCTCCCTGGTGATTGATGTAGGTGTCTGATCGAACTTGAACCGGTAGGCCCCGTAACTGATGAGTCAAGTGAGCCAGAACAAACCTGATGGCTCTCAACTCCAGAACATTGATGGGATCGTGAGCCTCCAGAGGCCCCCACAGTCCCTGAAACTGAAGATCCTTCCAAAATCCCCCCAACCTGACAGGCTGGCATCCGTGGTGACCGTCTCCCAACGAGGGGTCAGAAAGGATCTGCCCCTCGTCAGATTGCTTGGTTTCAGCCACCACCGAAGGGAACGCCGTACCCGGGGGGACATCAGAAAGGACTGATCCAATGACAGCGGGGACCCATCCCAGGCCGTCAAGAGATGGAGCTGGAGCGTCCTTGTGTGAAACTGGGCAAAGGGAACCGCCTCGAAGTTGCATCCCTAGCCGGATGGACGGGCGGGGGATGGATAGAAGACGCTGAGTCAATTCCTGAATCAGAAGAACCTTGGCTCGGGGGAGAAACACCCTGGCCTGAGAAGTATCCAGAGACATTCCCAGGAACTCCACCACCCTGGAGGGAGTGAGGCAGGACTTGGGATAGTTGATCACCCAACCGAAACTCTCCAGAGTGGACACCACATTCCTGGTATCCAGCTGCGCCTGACTGAGGGAAGACGCCATGATGAGAAGATCGTCCAGATAGGGCACGATGCGGATACCCCTGGCTCTGAGGATGGCCATCACTCCTGCTAACACCTTGGTAAAAACCCTTGGAGCCGAGGCAAGGCCAAACGGAAGAGCCACAAACTGAAAATACCATTTTGTGAGTACTCACCTGAAAAATGGATATTGTTGGTGTGCCACACACCCCGCTTCACTTCTTAAATATTCATCACTTCATGGGTTAATCCACCGCAGGTGACGTAGTGCAGAGAGGAAGTCTTGTAACGAGCCCCCTTCCGGCCTATATATACCTGGTACCTCCCTTCAATCACCAGTATATTCAAAAAGCAGTAATACAAGGTACCAGTATTCCACCAGTAACCTCCAAAATCAATTTTGATATAGATAAAAAAGGGCTTCACCATATAAATGCTTCGGTAATACCGAAAAGGGCGGGTGTGAAGCGGGGTGTGTGGCACACCAACAATATCCATTTTTCAGGTGAGTACTCACAAAATGGTATTATTCTTGGTGTGCCACACACCCCGCTTCACTTCTTAAATATTCATCACTTCATGGGACATCCAAAAGCAGTGTCCACAAGGGAAGGGTATCTCAAGGCCAGGAGAAGCATAACTTAAATGACTGCAGTCTGTAGAACTTTGCGGCCAAAAACAGCATCCGCTGAGGCCCGCACATCAACTTTGTAAAACTTAGAAAAAGTGTGAACAGAAGACCAGGTGGCGGCCTTAAAAACCTGTTCAACAGAAGCTTGATGCTGAAAAGCCCAAGACGCCCCAACAGCGCGAGTGGAATGAGCAGTAATACGAAAAGGGGGAACTCTTCCCTTAGCAGAATAGGCCGCAGTAACGGCCTGACGTATCCACTTGCTAATGGCAGATTTGGCTGGTGCCAAACCCTTCTTAGGCCCATGGGGCACAACAAAAAAGGAATCCGTCCTACGGAAAGGAGACGTGATAATCAAGTAGTACTTAACACAGCGTACTACATCCAAGCAATGCAAAACCCTCTCTTTGTCATTCTTAGGATTAGGACACAAGGAGGGAAGAACAATATCTTGGTTCAAATGAAAAGCAGAAACAACCTTAGGAAGAAAGTCTGGCTTGAACCGAAAGACCAATTTATCCTGATGCCTCTTGAAGTAGGGCGCCTGGATAGTTAAGGCCGCCAATTCTGAGACACGCCGGACAGAAGTGATCGCTACCAAGAAGACAATCTTCTGAGTCAGGGTAGACAAAGCAATATCTTGCAAAGGCTCAAAAGGAGGAGCCTGAAGAGCCGAAAGAACCAAATTCAAATCCCAAACAGGGAGTAATGGTTTCCTGGGAGGCCGCACATGCGTAACCCCCTGGAAAAAAGTTTTAACTAAAGGTTTAAGCGCAACACGCTTCTGAAAAAAGACAGATAAGGCAGAGACCTGCCCTTTCAATGTACTTAGCTGGAGACCAGAGTCCAGCCCTGATTGTAAAAACTCCAGAATCCTGGGGACCGAAAGGACCCTACAAGGAAAAGATCTTATCTCACACCAAGTGATATAGGCTTTCCAAGTCCTATAGTAGGTGATGGAAGAAGACTTCTTCCGGGCACTGATCAGAGTCCTAATGACTGAATCAGAAAGACCCTCCTCCTTCAGGACGGAGGTTTCAGCCGCCAGGCCATCAAACCCAGCGCTGGTAAATTGAGGTAACACAATTGACCCTGAGTGAGCAGATCGGGCCGAAGAGGCAGAACGAACTGGTCCACTGCCAGCCAAACGATGTCTGCGAACCTTATTCGTTTTGGCCACCTTGGGGCCATGAGAACGGCGTACACCCTTTCCAGAGCCAACTTCTGAAGAACTCTGCCCAGCAAGGGCCACGGAGGAAACAGGTATAGAAATCCCAGAGCTCCTCAGTTCAGGGACCTGACGTCCACTGTCAGAGCCAGAGGATCCCGAGAGAGTGACACGAAGCTCGGGAGCCTGAGATAGAGATGAGGGGCCCACAGGTCCACCTCCGGAGTCTCCCATTGGAGACACAATAAGAGAACCACCCGAGGATGGAGAGCTTATTCTTCCAGACGGGGAGAGCACTTGCTCAACCGGTCCGCTACCTGTTCCATCACCTCTGGAATGTAAACCGCCGAGAGACAGGGAACATGGAACACTGCCCATGTCTGGATCAGGGACATTTCTCTGATGGGTAAGTGGGGCCTCCACTGCCCCTGAAGCCGCAGCTCCTTCCAGAATCTGTCCCATCCCGACAGACTGGTGTCCGTGGTGACACCTCTCCAAGGGAGGGTCAGGAAAGACCTGCCCTATACAAGATTGGTCGAGACCAATCACCACAGGAGGAACTGCTGTACACGGGAGGACAATTGGAAGGACTGATCCAACAACAGAGGTTGCTGGACCCAACACGCTAGCAGAAATAGCTGAAGTGTTCTTGTGTGAATTTGGGCAAAGGAAAGACACACTCCGTCTTGATGAGAGTTCAGGCCGGGATGAACCGACCCCTGAATGGACCGCGAGGGAGGGTGAGACTCGAATTCCAGGTTGTGACCTGTCGACACTACCTCCTGGATCCATCTGCCTAGAACCACAAGGTTCCAATGGTAGAAGTGTCGCAATAGTCCCCCCACCTGCACGGGTGAGGGCAGCCCCTCATTGCTGAGTGAGCTTATCAGCAGGCTTGGGCTTGGTGCCCCAGGACTGAGTGGGCCGGCCACGGCCCCTCCCCCGAGTCCAACCTGCACCACTGGTAGCGGGAAAGGACGTACCTTTGCCCGCTCCGAACCTTTGAAAGGAAGGCCTACCGGAACTTGTCCCCCTGAAGGGACCACGAGGCCTTTTGCGTTGTGGCATCTTACCATCTTTTGCGACTGAATCAATTTTCTCCCCAAACAGACGCAACCCCAAAAAGGGGAGAGCTGTGAGTACCTTTTTGGAAGCCGTGTCTGCTGACCACTGACGCAGCCATACTGACCTGCGAATAGCCACCAGCATAGCTGCCGCCTTGCTACTCATAGTCAGCGCATCGTCCTGAGCGGGCCAGGACTTAAGCCACAAAAGATTCACACTGCTTAAGTGCAGTGAACTGTTTGCAAGCGGGATCAAGATCCTCATATAGCCCCTGAATTAGGGACTTAATTGCCAATAGAAGAAGGGCTGAAGCACATACCGGGCGCAATGCTGACCCGGAATAGATAAAACCATGTCGAGCGTATTGGTCAATCCTGCGATCTTCCCCATCTTTGGGGGTAGTGGTCTCAGCAGATTGTACCACAGCCGAGCTGGAGAGTCCTAGTACAGGGGTATCGACGTCCGGAGGGACAGACCACAGCCTCACCAATTCTGGTGGAAAAGGATAACGCTTTCCCCAACTGGAAGGAATTCCAGATAACCGTGTGGGATGTTCCCATTCCTTAAGAACCACCCTCTCAAAGTGGTGCTGTCTGGGAAAAACCAAACTCGGCTGAGGCTCTTTAAATAACTGACCCTTTGGTGGGGCGGCCGCCTCAGGCGTATCTAAACTCAAAATTTTAAACATTTGAGCCAGAGTGGAGGGGGTGTCAAAAACAACCCCCTCTGACCAATCGCCGATCTCATCAGCCACATGCTGACCTGTCGGCTCATCTGACTCCGATGGGAGCTCATCCTCGTCAGGGGATCCATCGGACCATTCCACAGGTTCACAAAACTGGTCCTGTGGAGCCGAAGGTACCGGAGTCAGGTGCCTTCGTTTTGTAGCGGTTTTAAACGCTGCTTTAAAGGGCATCATTTTCCGGGGGCAGGGCTGTGCTGCTGCCTCGGAATGCGAATCCCCACTTTTGACAGTGTCATGCGGGGTCTGGAATAGGGATGGAGAGGTAGGAGATGATGAAGGATGCGATGGCACCGCAGCCGAAGCAACGGACTGGCGCGCAATAGTCTGTTTTGCACAAGGGATGCAAATAAAGATATCATCAGCTGGGAGTGGAACCCCACAACCTACGCACCCCCCAAACGGAACAGCAGAACCGTTTCCGGAAACTACGGAAGCCTCCATATGGTGATTTATGGTATTCGCAATAATGGGACTTTTAAGGCATAAGCCGACCCGGGATGCCCCCTTTATTTTAGTAATGTCCCGGAAGGGAGGATTTATATAATTTTTTTTTTTTTTTTTTTTTAAGTTTAGGTCCCCTTTAATAGAAACTATATATATATTTATATAGAGTCTATGTATATAAACATTCAAATCAATCCCAATAATTAGCCAGGCACATAGAGCCGGAGGGCTAGCATAAGCAGGGATCCCAGGATCTGCAAGGCAAGAAAACAACCATCAGATCCTTCACATGTGTATACCATATAAGTATGGCACCAAGTGCCCTTAAATGACGCCCCCTTGATAATAGTGATTTCTCACTGTATTATTAAACAATATCCCCCATTTAACGGCCCCAACGGGAGGGGCCGCTTACCTGTACAGCAATCAGCCGGTAAGCCTGCAGCCAGCAGCCATGAGCCGGCAGAAGACAAAGTGCGGCCGTGCGCCCACGTGCCTTCCTGTTTTGAAGGAAGCTGGGACGCTGGGCCCGCCGCAGACGCCGCTGACGCCGCATGACGTCGACGCCGCGCCAGCGGGCCCGCCCCCCCTACGCCGATCAGCTGGAACACTTTACAGCTGATCACAGCACGCGCGTCCAGGCGGCGGAGGGGGGAGGGTAAAAACCGCATGTGCTGACAAAGCTCAATGAATGCCAGGCGAGAAGAGGGGAGAGGGGGGAGGGGGTAGGGGGCCACAAGCAACCAACTGCCAGAGAGGTGGCCAGCCCATACCCAGCACAAGCTGCCCTAAAGCAGACCCAAAATATACACATGCCACAGTGAATGTATAAACATGACATATATGTTAACATGCAGTGATACAGTGAAACACACATACTAAAGCACACCCTCACCACCCCCCCCCCCCCCCCCATAGTGAAGGGAGAAGGGACCGAACGGGAGAGAAAGGGGCTACGGGGACCCTCGGGACAGGGACATCCCATTTCCGGATCACCATGCCGGTTCGCCGCATTGCCCCACGCATGAGGTCGAGCGGTAGGAGATAAGCTCCTAGGCACTTAAAGTGCCATCTACCATTTGCCCGGTGAGCAGCCAAGGCTGGGAGGCTTCCTATTTCACCATAAAGGTATACAAACTCAAACCGGGCAGAAATAGACCAAAAGGGGGGTGGTGGGGTAAGAATACCCCGGCCTACCTGTAAGCAGGAGACTTCCATCTTCTGACTTGTCAGCAAGCAGAGAGAAAAAATACTGGTGATTGAAGGGAGGTACCAGGTATATATAGGCCGGAAGGGGGCTCGTTACAAGACTTCCTCTCTGCACTACGTCACCTGCGGTGGATTAACCCATGAAGTGATGAATATTTAAGAAGTGAAGCGGGGTGTGTGGCACACCAAGAATATACACATTCTGTGGACAAGTCCAAGCACCATTCCCAGCCAGCCCACCAAAGATGCTGGTACGGGCACATGTGATGGGAGGCGGGTCTGAAGTGAGGTAATGGACCTCCATACTAGGCCACTTACATCGTCTACATCCATGGTGGAAAATATTCACCCAACGCCAGGCCTTCTGCTCTCTTACATCCACCAAGCCAGCAAAATCTTCTTGCAACAGCAGGATCTTGCGCAGCATCCGGGAGATAAAGAGGGTCATAAGCAGGCGGGCAATCTACACGGCTATGCATCTGTGTCTGGTCCTGACATCCTTGAAAAAATAAATTTAAATTCAAAAATATAAACGAAAAGATCAAAAAATCCGCAGTTTCAAGTGCTGCAAAATGCATGCCTGCCTGTCTCCTCACTGGAAAAGTGAACCTGAGGTGAGCTGGGGTGGACCGAGGAAGGAGCCGCCAGGGAGGAGGTGCTCTGGGCAGTGCTCATCAGATTGAACTGTTCCAGTGCCGTTTGCCTCTCCTAGAGGGGAGTATAACCCCCATCGTAAGAAATCCTGTGTGAATGAGTGAAGATGCAATTTTGTACCAACATGTCAGGTGTACTGCAGAACTGTATTCAGGAGGGTAAACCTCAGACGTTATACCTGCTAAATGAGAACCTGCCTACCCTCACACTGTGAATACTGATATTCTAGAAAATGTCAGCTTTTGATGACATTTTTGAAAGTGTACATTTTTTTTTAATGCCAAAATGTCCTCAAGGTCCTGTTCTCATCTTCTGTTAAAAAATGTGTGTTGTTTTCAATGCCTGCAATCTGTTGATTAAAGATTCCAGGGCTGGGACACTTGGGCTTCCATCCGCTTTTAGGTCGATGCTTAATGTCTTTTGCACTCAATGTTTTGGGTGACATTTTGTTGTTTTTCATGGTTGTATTGTACCTTTTTGCCCCACACAAATCTTCAATACAAATCTATTGCAAGAAATGTCATGCATACATGCATCATATAAACTAGGTAGTCTAGCACTGAGGTATCACAGTTAAAGAAGGAACTGGGGTCCTTGTAGGTCACTGTCTTTATAAAAGCATTTGCATCCCATTGAACACAAACAGAAGGCTGATTCAGCACCGTCACTTTTTTGGGAGAAGAAAAGTGTTAATGTCAATTTTCAGGCACATAACAAGAAACACTGTACTTACCTTTTCTCCTACACAGCCCAATCATTCCTAGTACACAGCTGCAGCTCTTACCTGATCCCTGGATCCAGGTTAATCGCTGCCCGGTCAAGCGCATGTCTCTTTCTGCCTCCCCCGATGTTGAGGTGTCCTCTGTCCCCCGGCCTCATAACTGTGAGCTGACACGCCCCTTCCATTCACTGCAATAGAGTGCAAGAGGAGTGTTAGTTCTTCACACGCCTCTTTCCATTGCAGTGAATAGAGGGGGTGTGTCAGCTCAATGTGACTGTTATCACAGCATCGGCAAAACAGGAAGAGATGCGCAATGGACCTGGATCTGGTGATCAGGTAAGAGTTACAGCTGCATAATACGAGCTGGGCTGGATGGGCTGCGTGGGAGAAATGAAGAGTATAAAAAATTTTTTGCCTACAAATTGCCTTTAAAATAATTTTTTGCAATTCAGCACCATTTTTAACTGTGCTTATTTTAAAATAAGTCACACAGCGAAATATGGTTCTGATTTGCACTAAGGAAATAAATTATACACAATTATACAGTACTAGAGAGGAAGCTAATGTTGCAAATCATTAGCAACAATTCACATGGAATATTCCATTTTGTGTTGGTAAACAATATGCTTTGTATATACAAGCAGGGCCACCACTAGGAATTTTGGGGCCCCATACAGCCACAATGTCTGCCCCCCCCCCCCCGTTCATTTTGATCCTACACAAATGTATAAATAGATTATTTTTTTAGGTCCTGTTACGTAAAAAAAATAAATGCACAAAAGATTTTAAAGCACACCACCTTCGGCCACCCTGGAATCTAAAAGATTCCAGTGGCTTTTCCGAATTGGGATGCCCCACTGTGTGAAACCTCTCAGGGTGTCAGTAATCACTTACCCTTCTTTGGTCCAACAGTGCATGTACAGGCTCTGGTCCAATAAAGGCAGTCTGCCATGACAATGTAATTTGGCAAACAGCTCTGAATGTTTTCATTGGGGAGCGTGCTGCCACATCCCCTGCATCCCTCGGGATGTGCACGCACTCCCACCCTAGCCATTCAGATCGGCAGTGCACGCTCCCCATTGCTAACATTGAGAGCTGAAACACATCGTCACGGTAGGCGGTTTTTATTGGACCAGAGCCTGCACAGGGTGGGACCCGCTTGACCTCCGGTGCACTCCCTATAGTTATGCTCCCAACCTCCTAGGCCCTTGTGCACCCCCTATAATTATGCCCCTGACCTCCTGGACCCAGTGCCCTTAATCTGCGTCTGCCAGTCCACAAGGCAAAAAATATTTTACAAATCCATAGCTGCTCCACATTGCATCTTGAGAGGCAGTGCACATGGTAGACAGCACAAAGATTGAGCTCTGTCCAGCTGGCGGCTCCTGTTGCCTGGTGCTGATGTACACTGCAGGGCTTCAACTGGGCCCCCTCAGACCGGAGACTGGGGATGCCAGGTCCGTCCCTCCCCCGCCCTATATACAGGAAATTTAATTTTGCTAGAATGTGACACATAAGTGGAAAACAGAAGCTGGGAGAGGGTAGTCACTGGTCATTAAACTGATTGTATAAGGTTGGGGGGGGGGGCATTTTTACAAACTTACATATGCACATGTAGCATGTATAGTTCTAAGAAAAACAATTTAACTTCAATCAATCCAAAGGGCACAGGGGCAGATCTAGGATTGGAAGGAAGATGCTTAATCTATAAAATACAATTCTGTAGAATTGATTTCTCTCTTTTTCCACTCCAGGGTGGCAGGAATTCAGAAACGGATGGGTTAACTCTCAACCGAAGGGGGAGGACTGCAAGACAAAAGATGTGGTTCCTCCCGGCCTATATATATACTTCCGGCTGCTCTTCACAATCCAGTAGTAAGGATAAGGCATTCTTAGGAGCACTACATCTTGGAGACAAGGAGGGATGAGACAAGCTCCTCTCTTTCCTTCTCTATTTATTTTCCAATTTTCTTAAATGCTGATCAACTATTTACGAATTTACATATATACAAGCTCCACTAAGACTATGGCATCCGAGTAATGGATACAGTAGTCTAGCAGATAGGGTGGGTTTGCCGCCCTAGAGTGGAAAAAGAGAGAAGTCAATTCTACAGGTGAGATCTCAGAATTGTAATTTCTCTCATATTCCACTCCAGGGCGTCAGGAATTCAGAAACGGATGGGTCCTCCAAAAGCAGTGCTCTTACTGGGATTCCAGGTGTTAGGCTTATTCCTTTAATGAGGAATAAATCCTTCCAAAAATCAAGCTTTAGCTGAAGAGCTTACTACTGTCTTCAATTCTTTGCTACTGAAGGCAGTATTTACCAAAGCTCTAAGATCTATCTTATAAAACTTGGTAAATGTATGGACTGAAAAACAGGCAGCAGCCTTGCATACCTGCTCTACTGAAGCATGGTGCTGAAAAACCCAAAAGCTGCAATAGCAAAATAGTGTAGATTGGACCGTAACTCGAAAAGGAGGATTCTTCCCCTTAGAAATGTATGCCCTTACTATTGTTTGTCTAATCCATCGGCTGGTGGAAGACCCTTCCGTGGCCCCTCACATATAACAAATAAGGAGTCAGACTTGCAGAACGCCTGTGTAGTCGACATACGATATTTAAGGGCACTTACTATGTCCAGGTAGTGAAGAATGCTCTCCTTATGGTGGACCAGAGCAGGACATAAAGAGGGTAAAAGCACCTCTTCATTAAGATGAAAAGGGAAAAGCTCAGAAACCTGCCGCACCAAGGCGATTGTCACTAGAAAGATCACCTTAAGTGTCATTAAGCTTAGTGGCGCCTCTGCCAGCGACTCAAAAGCGGGACCCTGAAAAGCTGATATAACTAAGTTCAGGTGTCTTAAAGGGGCCACAGCACTGAAACCAGTTAGCTTGCTGACCAACCTACAATCTGTCTCTAAACTAGGTTAAAAACAGGGGGCTCGGTCACACACATCTGCAGAAGTATGCTTAAGCTGCACCACCAGCGCCAAGGTGCCCCTGTGAGGTGCAGTCCTAACTCTAGTACTAATTCTAGTCTCTAAGAGCCCCATTTGGGACATACAATGCAATAGATAAATTGGGAGCAGGCTTACCTGAGGTTGCCCTAAACCTCAAGTGCAAGCCATGGGGTGGAAGGGTCAAAGACCTTGCAATACAGCCTAGACCCCACACTCCATGTGCTTGCACAAATTCAAAAGAAACAAAAGAGGGGTGGCAGCCGCTCAGACCATTTTATAACTAACCAGGGAGGTGCACATTAGCAGGGCAATTAGAATACAACAGTCTCAAACCAGTTAGCTTGCTGACCAATCTACAATCTGTCTCTAAACTAGGTTAAAAACAGGGGGCTCGGTCACACACATCTGCAGAAGTATGCTTAAGCTGCACCACCAGCGCCAAGGTGCCCCTGGTTAGTTATAAAATGGTCTGAGCGGCTGCCACCCCTCTTTTGTTTCTTTTGAATTTGTGCAAGCACATGGAGTGTGGGGTCTAGGCTGTATTGCAAGGTCTTTGACCCTTCCACCCCATGGCTTGCACTTGAGGTTTAGGGCAACCTCAGGTAAGCCTGCTCCCAATTTATCTATTGCATTGTATGTCCCAAATGGGGCTCTTAGAGACTAGAATTAGTACTAGAGTTAGGACTGCACCTCACAGGGGCACCTTGGCGCTGGTGGTGCAGCTTAAGCATACTTCTGCAGATGTGTGTGACCGAGTCCCCTGTTTTTAACCTAGTTTAGAGACAGATTGTAGGTTGGTCAGCAAGCTAACTGGTTTGAGTGCTGTGGCCCCTTTAAGACTGTTGTATTCTAATTGCCCTGCTAATGTGCACCTCCCTGGTTAGTTATAAAATGGTCTGAGCGGCTGCCACCCCTCTTTTATAACTAAGTTCAGGTCCCAGACAGGCAGAATAGGCTTGCATGGAGGACGCACATGGGTGATGCCCTGCAAAATAGTCCTAATAAGACCCTCATCTGCAAAAATTCCAAAATTCTGGAAACAGAAAAGGCACCAAGAGATAAATACTCGTCAGACCCTGTGGTAAATCTTTTATGAAGTCTGTTTCTGGGACAGAATCATGGCCCCTTTCTGCCAGGATGGATGTTTCAATAGCCAGGCCCTCAAAGCCAGAACTTGTAAATTGGGATGCTGCAGGGGCCCCTGTGTGAGAAGGTCTAGATCATCCTTACTATGTCTGAAAACCAGCTTGTTCTTGGCCACGAGGAGCAACAAGAATTGTTGGAACTCCCTTGCAAGCTATCTTTTTTAGTACACGACCCAGGAGTGGAACACATAGAGAAGCCTGAGTGCTGACCAAGGAAGGGTCAGTGCATCTGTTGCTATTGCTAGAGGGTCTCTGGACCGAGACACAGAGATCTACATATGGGAGCCCCCAGCGCATGCAAAGAGACTGAAAAATCCTCTGACTGAGGGACCACTCTCCCTGATGCAGGAATGTTCTGCTTAGACAATCGGCCTACAAGTTGTCCACCGCCATCATGTTGTCAGTCTGAATTCTGACAGGGTGACCTCTTAGATTGAAAGTCCAATGTGTGAGGGACAATAGAATCGCTCTCAGGTCCAGGATATTTAGGGGAGCTTGCTCTCCCCCGGTTCCCACTGTCCCTGAATCATCTGTGACCCCCCCAGCCTGTTAAGCTGGCATCCGTGGTAACTCTCTTCCATTGAACTAGAAGAAAAGCCCTGCCACCTGAAGATGCTGAGGATTCAGCCACCAGGTTAGGGACTGCCTGGCTGAGTGTGTCATGTGAAAGGGGTGATCCAGAGTTTCCATGGTCCGATCCCAGATCAAGAGCAATTCAATCGGCAGTGGTCTTGTGTGAAACTGTGCAAAACTGCTTTGAAGCAGGGCGCCATCAGGCCCAACAGATGCATTCCCTGGTGAATTGTCGAGTGAGGACAGGTCAAGAGCCTGTACCTAGGCTTGAAGTGAGAGTCTCTTTTGTTCTGGAAGAAATACCTTGGCCTGAGTTATGTCTAATGTCATTTCCAGGAAAGAGATAACTCCTGAGGGAATGATATGTGACTTTGGATAGTTGACTATCCAGCCAACCTTTAAAGAGTTGATAAGACAATTTCTGTATCCCTCTGTGTCTCCTGAAAGGATGGGGACTTGATCAACAGATTGTCTAATGAAGGGATTATCTGTATACCCTGGCTTCTTAAAAGCCATGAGACCGGCCAGCACCTTGGTAAGCACCTTTGGGGCTGAAGACAGGCCTAAGGGCAGAGCCACGAACTGAAGGCCATCTAATGCAAAGCACAAATATTTCTGATGACTTGGGACGAGAGGCATATGTTATATACGTTTATATCCACTGTAGTCAAATTCTCCCGGCTGAAGCGTCATCCCTGTGGACCTTAAGGATTCCATGTGAAATTTTCTCAGATAGACGAGCCTGTTGAGGCCCTTGAGATCTAATATAGGGCGCACAGAAATATCCTTCTTGGGAATTATGAACAAAATGGAATAAAACCTGTAACCTCTCTCTAAAAGGGGAACATGATAGACTACTTCAGTCTCCAATAGATGGGCTACAGCGGATCACAATGCTTCTGCTCTCTCCGGATTTGGGGATACCCCTGACCAAAATAACTTTCAAGGAGGTCTGGCCCTCAGTTTGATCTTGGAACCGGAGGAAACCACCTCCTGTATCCAAACATCAGTTACATGGAGCCTCCAAATGGAAGCAGGGGTGGGGGCATCCCCTCATGACTGAGGGGGTTTTGCCTTATTCTGCCAAAAAGGTCCGAGAATTGGATCTGTGAAAAAAGGGGTTAGACTACTTTCTTGTGGAAATCTAGTAGATCTACCCCAGTAGCCTTCTTTACCATATGATCCAAACGCTCTCCGAACAGGTGCCTCCCCCAGGAAGGGGAGTTCTGTCAGGGCCCTCTTTGAAGATGCGTCTGCCGACCATTGCTCAAGCCATAATGAACACCTTAGAGCCACTAGCAGAGCTAAGCCTCTAGCACTCAACTTGACCATATCATCCATAAAAGAAATAACATACCTGTTATTCTTCATACTGGTCTTAATGAATTGGGAACCTACACTCCGTGAATAACCTAAACGAGTCTGAGAATAACAACTTTCTGCTTGTCAAATGTGGCACAGGCTGGCCCCGAAGCTGAACCTACTATGAAAAAGAATGCCGTGCCACCCGATCCATGCGCTTATCCACTGGATCATTTAGGGAGGCATTTTAAGAAGAAGGAATAATAGTATTACTAGAGAGACCTGAAACTGGATCATCCACGTCAGGGGGCAAAAGACCATAACCTAATCAGGTCTGAGGGAAAAGGTAATTTAGTATCCAGTACTCTAGGAATGGAGGGGAGCTTATGCGGCTTTCCTATTGATTTTGAATAATCCTCGTAAAATGAGTCAGGAAACCGCCGTCTCTGCTTTCCCGGATTGAACAAATCCCCCTGTTCTCTCTTCAGTACCTCAGGAGCCAAAATATCCAAAAGCTCTAACATGGAGGATATCAACCCCTCCATATGTTCTCTAAATAGAGAACCTCCCTGTCCTGAAGAACCTGAATCTGAAAATACTCTTTTCCCTACTGGGAAGAAAGCTCCTCATGAGAATACGAGAATCAGAATCCAAAGAAACCCTGAAAACAAAATGTTTCAGCTTCTCTGCTGCCCTCAAGGCTCTTGACCCCGGAGGATCTAAACGGCTCTCTAATACGGGCCAACCTCTCTGCAATATCAAGCTGGACAATGTAACCCTGCTTGTCCGAGTGAGGTGGAGCTTCCGAAGGAGCCACAAGATCCGAGGGTCCAGACCCAGAGGGTTCCATAGGAAACCTCTCTGAAGGGGACAACTGCCTCACAAATTTGGAAAGTACCACCTTGGTGCATTCAGCACAAATAGGGCTGTTCTCTTCCGGGGGCCTTTGCAGGCACACAGGAAGTGAGGTAACCCTGTCTGCCGAAGTATCAGACCCAGTTGCCCCAGATTCTCCAGTCATAGTGAATAACAGTCTAATACCCCTGAGGAGTATATAAGGAATCTTGATAGTCACGAGAGACTACTTTGAGATTCTAGTGGTGAACCACAACCAATATGTCCTTTTACCCACAATCTACAAAAGACAAGATAAAGGAGATAATTAATTAAAATATATCAACAATTAAAAATCAAACATAGGTAAAAAGCACAAACCACTTACCGGCTAACCCAGGAAAAAAAACCCAATGTGGAACCTTGGAAGCTGCAGCGGCAGGAACAGGAGGGCAGCAGCCGGCTGAGAAAAAAGCCCCACGGAATGCAAGGAGGCCACGGAAAGACTGCAGTGGCGGTGGCGATGCTACATTCTTCATGGAGAGACCGGGTGCAGCAAATCAGCAACTGGTGCTGACCCGAAGCACAGCCCCCCAAGAGACTGGCAACCCACAGCAGCAAGAGCCCCTGGCAGTGGCCTAAGTGTACAAGTGCCAGCGGCGGTCCCGCTCAAACATCAAGCCAACACACCTGGACTTGTTCGGCTATACCTCAGCCAAGCAGTGGAAGTTAGCGGCATCCTCCTTCCTTCCGAGGGAGACACACCCGCTCCACCCCCTCCCCGAGCATTTAAGTGCCCAATACAAAAACAGACAAAAGAATTAACAATTGTGGGAAAGAGGGCAAGAGACGAATAAAATATCCCCATGGTTCCTCCCAGCAGGCTCACCAGACAAAAAACCTGTGGCTGGCTGTCCCTTTAGGCGGGGAGTCCAGCCCTTGAGGGTCAGCTTTTATAAACAAGGTGACACTCTGTAGCGCCCCAAGACCCTGGAGCTTATCCCTAACTCATCCTGATCCGGTCCAACTGATAAAAGAGGTTACACCAGATCAGTGGGACCATGGGAGGCTGGAAGCAGATGGGGTTAAATACACCGCTTCCCAAATAATACCTATGAAAATTGAAAAAAAATCAAATCTAGAAGAAAATAAATCCAGGCACTCCTTCGCAGTCCAGTCCCAACTGCAAGAATGAAACTGGATTGCGGAGAGCAGCTGGAAGTATATATAGGCTGGGAGGAACCACATCTTTTGTCTTGCAGTCCTTGTCTTTAGGTCGGGAGTTAACCCATCCATTTCTGAATGCCTGATTGCCTGATTCCCTGGAGTGGAATATGATAGAAAAAATGTTCTCTACCATGAAGGTGGTAAATTGTGAAACACTCTCTCATAGCCAATGCTTCAAGCAGAGACAGTAATCTCACGAGGCTTCACTGGAAGCAGAATACCAACAGCAATATTAACAGACAGTAAAATGTTGATCAATGTTGTTCAAATTGCTATAATGGCTTTAGAAGTAATTCATTTTTACCCAAATGAAAGCAACTTGACTCAGAGGAGGAGGTAGAGATCAGTATATTGATTGGAACGGCCAACCTTACAAAAGAATACCTGGTAACCTAGCAGCATTCATTAAGAGGAAATAGACACAGGGAAGTATCAAATGGCACTGACAAGTAAACAAAAGAATAATGAAATAGTCGAGCTCTGGGATGAATGAACACTCACAATAGCACATTCACGCAGTACTGCACTGCCAATGCACTTTACTACTAAATGTACATTAGTGTGTACCTAGCTGTCTAAATATTTTACAGGTTAAAGCTGTGTTTCTGTCAAACATATCTGTCAACTGACCTACCTAAAAAATACAATTCTGTGATTACTCACCTGTAGAATTGGTATTATGAGTATACAGTACGTCCTGCTCCAAATCTAATACTTACAGTTGGGATATACTCCGCCAGATGGCGCTGGACTGCTGAGACATCAAAAATAGGCTCCTCCCGGCCCCTCAAATACCCGGGGACCTCCCACAAATCCCCAGCATTGAAAAGCAGTTAAAGAGAAGCCGGGAGAATTAAACAATCCAAACTATCAACTATAACAATGGTAACAATCACCATACAGGGGATCCAAGAAAATGCAACCAAGGGCGGGTTGGAGCAGGACGTACTGTATACTCATAATACCAATTCTACAGGTGAGTAATCACAGAATTGTATTATTCTTAGTATACAATACGTCCTGCTCCAAATTTAATACTTACAGTTGGGACATCCAATAGCAGTGTCCATAAAGTAGGGTGGGATCCTCAAGAAAAAAGACAGCAGCAGGCAGTTTAAACCACTGCCGCCTGCAGAACCTTTCAGCCAAAAACAGCATCAGCTGAGGCCCTAACATCAACCTTGTAAAACTTTGAAAAGGTATGAACAGAAGACCAAGTAGCAGCCTTGCAAATTTGTTCAACAGAGGCCTGGTGCTGAAAAGCCCAAGAGGCACCAATAGCACAAGTGGAATGAGCAGTAAGGCGGAAGGGAGGATTCTTCCCCTTAGCAGAGTAGGCCTGAATCACAGCCTGACGAATCCACTTGCTGATAGTAGACTTGGCAGGAGCCAAACCCTTCCTAGGACCAGAAGGGACCACAAAAAGAGCATCAGTTTTCCTGAAAGGTGCAGTAGCCACCAGATAGTACTTCAGGCACCTAACCACATCCAAAGAGTGCAAAACTCTCTCCTTAGCATTGCTAGGATTAGGGCACAAAGAAGGAAGAACAATATCCTGATTCAAATGAAAGGCAGACACTACCTTAGGCAGAAAGTCAGATTTGAAACGAAACACCACCTTGTCCTGGTGTCTCTCATAGTAGGGGGGCTGAATGGACAGCGCCGCCAACTCAGACACACGCCGGACAGAAGTAATAGCCACCAGAAACAAAACCTTGAGCGTAAGAATGGCCAAGGCAGCATCCTGCACAGGTTCAAAGGGAGCACCCTGCAAGGCTGACAGAACCAAGTTCAGATCCCAAACAGGCACCATAGGTTTACGTGGGGGACGCACATGAGTGACCCCCTGGAAAAAAGTACTGATCAGAGGGTGCTGAGCAAAGGACTTCTGGAAGAAAATAGCCAGGGCAGAAACCTGACCCTTCAGAGTACTGAGTTGGAGCCCCATCTCCAACTCATGCTGCAGGAACTCCAGAATCCTGGGAATAGAGAACACACGACAGGGAAAAGACTTAGACTCACACCAGTCAATGTAGGCACGCCAAACCCTGTAAAAAATGGACGAGGAAGACTTCTTCCTAGCTTTAATCAAAGTATCCACAACCAAGGAAGACAGCCCCTTCTCCATCAAGATGGAGATTTCAGCAGCCAAGCCGTCAAAACCAGAGTTTGTAAATTGGGATGGCGACAAAATTTACAAAAACATCACAACTAGAGAGTGCATTAAACACGTCAGCAGGCAAATCATCAGGGGCACTGTCAAGGACACCTCTGACCAGGGTCCTAATAGCCACAGTTGTAATGGCCGAGGCACAGACCGGGTGCACCGCCGTCCCCACACATTCAAAGGCATGGGACGCCAGCTGGTAAATGCGCCGGTCCTCAGCATCCCGTAGGGTAGTAGAGTCAGGAAAGGGATACTTTCTGTCCCAACTCTTAGGTACACCGGGAAGTCTACTGGGACGTTCCCATTCCTTGAGCACCAGATTACTGAAATGAACTTGCTCGGGAAATTCCAAACATGACTTAGCAGTGTGAAAAAGCTCACCCCTTTGCCTAGGAGCCGCAACAGGGGGAGAAATAGACAGAACCTCAAAAATCTGGGCCAGCAATCTGTCAGTATCATCCGGGGCCCAGGGGTCAGAGCCAGAATTGTCATGACCCCTGGGCCCCTCATCAGATGACCCTAAATCGGAGAACAGCTCTCCTTCGTCCGAGGGAGTATAGCCACATAAATGCCAAAACTCATCAGTTTCCATAGGGAAAAGAGTGACATCAGGCGTTAAAGTGGACCAACACCCGATGCTGATCGGTCCGGGAATCTATAAGATTCCCGGGCCGATCAGCATCGGGCCTGCGGGGCACCCCGATCGGGGGTGCCCCACTGTGTGAAACCTCCCAGAAAGCCCCAAAATCCCTACCTGCTCCGCCGCCGCTCGCGCATCCCTCTAGCAGGGCCCGCACCCGCGACAACCGTCTGTGAATGGCCGGCGCGGGCGCGCTCCCTGTAAGAGTGACGCGCAAGAGGTGGCGGCGGGCGCGCTCGCTTGTCCGTCGACTAACCTCGCTTGTCCGTCAGCGGGGAATGGCTGCAGCGGTCACGTGGGAGCGGGGACAGGTGAGTTTTGGGGGCTTTCTGGGGGGTTTCACACAGCGGGGCACCCCTGATCGGGTGCCCCACCGAAGTGGCCTTACGCGCCAAGGTATTAGCAATTAATTTCTCAACACTAGCCAGTCTAGAAGACACATCAGGCTGAGAATCCCCACTTGTATGCAAGTCAGTGGGAGTGAGATTTAAGCTTGGGGGGGTAGGTGAAGTGAAACGACGTGCAGGCCCAGCAACAGGAAGGCCAGATTGCAGTGCAAGCACCTGTTGGGCACAAGGTACACAGACCCGCGCATTGTCACCGCTAAGGGATCCCCGATAGGGATTAACGCTATATAGCAACCCTGGATGCCCCAATAACCCGCTAGGGAAGTGGGAGTAATTACACTAGGCCTCACAAGTTAACCAACTAATAGAGGGCCGGGAGAAGCCAATGGATTCGCCCGTCTGAAAGACATAATAAAAGGGGGGCCGTAAGCAAACATACAATGAAATATGACAATAAAAGCCGCCCGCGAGGGCACTTACGGACCGCGGTAGGTATAACCCCGTCACGCAGAAGCCAGCAAGCAGACAAAATGGCGTTGGTATACCTCGAGGAGCGGGCCCACAGGAGCAATGACGCGGAACGCTCCAGAGACAGGCCCCGCCCCCCCGAAGAGCGCGAAGCCAACATGAGACAAGCAGCCAATGACGGCGCGCCAGCGCCTGAGGTAACGCCACCGCCAAGCGGGGAACACTGACAGAAAAGCGCACGGCGGCGGCAATTTTAAAGTATAAAAGCAATGCAAGACAGCGCGGAGGCTGACACAAGGCATAAGAATAAGCACAAGTCAATCACGTAATGCATATTACACACACGCACACAACCCCCCCCCCCCTTTATCCCCCCGAATGCTACAGGGAGAATGAGGGGGGGAAGCTATAGACAGGGACAAGGGGCATAGTGCGGGAGGGGTATCCTATAGAGGCTCACCATAAGCCTATACCGCCTACCCTTTGGTGGGGGATTGCGGTGGAGCAGCGCTCCTTAAGCACCTAACAGCGGTGCTGCCTACCATCACTCGACCAGCGCAGCCAAGGCTGGGAGGCACATTACTAATGGAACGGCTGGGAATAGTCCTACAGGGCCGCAGGCTAATAGCCCCGCTCACCTGCGAGAAGAGAGAGCCATATTCTTGTCCTTCGCAGTCCAGACTGCAGAGAAATTCTGGGGATTGTGGGAGGTCCCTGGGTATTTCAGGGGCCGGGAGGAGCCTGTTTTCGATGTCTCTGCCGTCCAGCGCCATCTGGCGGAGTAATACCCATGTGTAAGTATTCTATTTGGAGTAGGACGTACTGTATACTAAGAATAAACCCAACATGCATAGGTCCTGTCAAGGGAAGAGTTGCCAAACACCCCAAAGTAAAGCATGTGCGTAATGGTAATTTTACTTGGAAATTTCTGCCTTTCAGTCAAAGTGCGCACCTTGCGCAGGAATTTCCAGGAAAATTATATATATATATATTGCAGCAGAGTTTAGGCTTTAACATTAAGTGTCTTGTTTGTAATTTTTATACTGTTTTTAAAAATATTTTTGCGTGAAAATGATTAAAAAAAAAATGTAAATAAATTATTTTTTAGAAAATTGTCTCCTTTATTTTAAATAAAATTTTTTTTTATTAAAGAAAACCATATTGCATGTGATAGCCCCATTTCTCCCAATTACAACGGTACCACATATGTTTCGGTAGCCCCTCATTCTTGCCCAGGAGACCCCCCCAATCTGAAAAGAGCACTTTATAACATTTACAAATAAAATATAATTACTATCCACACTATAAAGGGTTAAAAAAATGGCGGTCCCTTTCTCTGGGCCAGCTTTGGTGGCCCCCTGCCCTGCGGGCTATAAGCCTGCACCGCCTAAATTGGCCCCGGGCCATTCTGCCCCCTCCTTGGCTTTGGGGAGGCAGGTAATAGGGGGGATGGTGGTTAATGGCAAGTCACCCGCAAGCTGCAGGTGACTTGCCAGCCCCCAGCCTTGTGAACAGGTATAGGGGTCTCATGGATGGCTGAACCCTGCTCCCGCCATCCAGCATTTTTATTGGGATTTTTATCATTGGGCTATTTTTTTTGGTAAAGTGCTCCTTTAACTATTTAAAGCAAGCCGTGATTTTATTGGCATAACATGCCTGACAAAGAGAACTATGTTTTTTTTTTTAATTCCCTGGACCTGCCCATAAAAAGGGGAGTAGAGAAGAAGCCAGTAATTACAGGCCAGTTAGTTTAACATCTATAGTGGTCAAATTAATCGAAACAGATAATTTCCCATCTAAAAATTAATGACCTATCGGACCCAAAACAGCACGGCTTCACTGAGGACAGATCATGTCAGACCAATCTTATTGATTTCTTTGACAATGTCACTAAAGTGTTAGATGAAGGTGGTGCTGTGGATATTGCCTATCTGGACTTTAGCAAAGCCTTTGACACTGTACCACATAAGGAGCTCATAGATAAGTTATGGAAGGTAGGACTCAAACCCTGGATAGTTCAGTGGATTTCCAGTTGGCTGAGGGATCGGTATCAGAGCGTTGTTGTAAATGGTGTGCAATCAGAACAAAGGCGAGTTACAAGTGGTGTGCCGCAAGGCTCTGTCCTGGGCCCCATTCTTTTTAATATATTTGTAAGTGACATAGGAGAAGGCTTGGTAGGAAACGTTTGTCTGTTTGCTGATGATACAAAGGTTAGTAATAGGGTGGATATTCCTGGAGGTGTCTGCAACATGGAAAATGATTTAGCTTTACTAGATAGATGGTCAAAACTGTGGAAACTAGAGTTTAATGTCTCTAAATGTAAAATCATGCACTTGGGTAGAAGGAATCCCTGCTCTGAGTACCGTATGGGAAGCACTGTGTTAGCCAGGACCTCGGAGGAGAGAGATTTAGGGGTACAGATTACTGATAGCTGCAAGATGAGTGGACAGTGTAGCCAGGCAGTGGGAAAAGCAAGCAGGGTGCTCGGCTTCATAGCTCGAGGCATCACCAGTAGGAAGAGGGAGGTTATGATGCCGCTGTATAGAGCCCTGGTAAGGCCACAGCTAGAATACTGTGTGCAGTTCTGGAGACCTTACCTGCAAAAAGACATTATTCAAATAGAACGCGTCCAAAGGCGGGCAACAAAAATGGTGGAAGGACTTAAACGTAAAACTTATCAGGAGAGACTTAAAGAACTTAATTTGTACAGTCTGGAGGAAAGAAGGGAGAGGGGGGACATGATTGAGACCTTTAAATATGTGAAAGGATTGAATAAGGCTCAGGAGGGAAGTGTTTTTAAGAAGAAGCTTAATGATAGAACAAGGGGGCACAACCTGAAGCTAGGCGGGGGGAAGCAATGTTAGAAAAATACCATTTTGTGAATACTCACCTGTAAAATGGGTATTATAAGTATGTCACACAGACCACTTCAATCATTAATTATTACAATAGGTGGCAGCATTGCAGAGAATCTCCAAAAAATCAACAGGCCCCTCCCGGTCTATACATACCTGGTACCTCCCAATAATCTCCCAGTATTAGAACAGCAGTAAGACAAGGTACCAGGAAGAAACAAATGTAACCCTCAAACGTAAAGAACTAAACTTCACCAAATAAAGAGCCAGGATACCAAAAAGGGCCGGTGAAGTGGGGTGTGTGACATACTTATAATACCCATTTTACAGGTGAGTATTCACAAAATGGTATTATTCTAAGTATGTCACACACCCCACTTCAATCATTAATTATTACAATAGGGACATCCAACAGCAGTGTCCAGAAAAGGGTGGGTATCCAACCAGGCAATAATGCAGAAAAAACTCAAACCACTGCAGCCTGCAGAACCTTGCGACCAAAAACAGCATCCGCTGAGGCCCGCACATCAACCTTATAGAACTTAGAAAAAGTATGAACCGAAGACCAAGTTGCAGCCTTACAAACTTGTTCAACAGAAGCCTGGTGCTGAAAAGCCCAGGACGCTCCAACCGCGCGAGTAGAATGAGCAGTAACACGAAAAGGGGGATCCTTCCCCTTGGCCGAATAGGCTCCAACAATCGCCTGACGAATCCATTTGCTAATGGAAGACTTGGCCGGAGCCAAACCCTTCCTAGGCCAACAGGGCACAACGAAAAAGGCATCAGTCTTACGAAAAGAAGACGTAGCACGTAGATAATACCTGACACAACGTACAACATCCAAGCAGTGCAAAGCACTCTCCTTGACATTCTTAGGCTTAGGACACAAAGAAGGAAGAACAATGTCCTGGTTAAGATGAAAAACAGAGACCACTTTAGGGAGAAAGTCTGACTTAAAGCGAAAAACCACTTTGTCCTGATGTTCCTCAAAATAAGGAGCCTGAATAGACAAAGCTGCCAACTCCGAAACACGCCGAACCGAAGTGATGGCCACCAGGAAGGCAACCTTCTGAGTAAGAGTGGACAGAGCAATATCCCGCAAAGGCTCAAAAGGAGGAGCCTGAAGAGCAGAGAGAACCAAATTCAAATCCCAAACAGGGAGCAACGGCTTCCTAGGAGGCCGCAGATGCGAAACCCCCTGGAAAAAAGTCTTGACCAAAGAATGGCTAGCAAAAGACCTCTGGAAAAAGATAGACAAAGCAGAAACCTGCCCCTTCAAAGTACTCAGCTGAAGACCGGAGTCCAGCCCTGATTGAAGAAATTCCAAAATCCTAGAAATAGAAAAGACCCGGCAAGGCAAAGACCTAGCCTCACACCAATCAATATAAGATCTCCAAGACCTATAATAGATGGAAGAAGAAGATCTCTTCCTGGCACTAATAAGAGTCCGAATGACCGAATCCGAAAGACCCTCCTCCTTTAAGATGGAGGTTTCAGCAGCCAAGCCGTCAAAGCCAGCGTTTGTAAACTGGGGTAACACAGTTGACCTTGAGTGAGAAGATCCGGCCGAAGAGGCAGATCGAACTGATCTACTGCCAGACGAACGATGTCTGCGAACCACACCCGCCTTGGCCACCTCGGAGCCACGAGAATGGCGGGAACTCCTTCCAGAACCAACTTTCGCAGCACCCTGCCTAGCATGGGAATCGGAGGAAACAGATAAAGAAACCCCAGGTCCCTCCAGCTCAGGGCCATGGCATCCACCGCCAGAGCCAGAGGATCCCGGGACAGAGAC
This sequence comes from Gastrophryne carolinensis, assembly GCA_027917425.1. Taxonomy (NCBI): domain Eukaryota; kingdom Metazoa; phylum Chordata; class Amphibia; order Anura; family Microhylidae; genus Gastrophryne; species Gastrophryne carolinensis. Next base: position 380,311,702 of record CM051237.1, on the reverse strand, counting down.
ACGAATGTCGGAAGCTTGTGATTATGACGAGAGGCAAACAGATCCACCTCCGGCGTCCCCCATCGGAGACAAAGCGACCGAAACACCTGGGGATGGAGAGACCATTCCCCCCGGCGGGACGCACACCGGCTCAGAAAGTCCGCCTCTGTGTTTTCCACTCCTGGAATGTAAACTGCCGAGATGCAAGGGACATGAGTCTCTGCCCAAACTAGAATCAGAGACACCTCCCTGTGGGCACCCAGACTGCGAGTCCCTCCTTGGTGATTGATGTAAGCAACCGCCGTCTGATTGTCTGATCGAACCTGAACCGGCAGGCCCTGTAAATGATGCGTCAAGCGAGACAGAACCAACCTGATGGCTCGCAATTCCAGAACATTGATGGGCAAGTGGGCCTCCTGAGGATCCCACTGCCCCTGAAACTGAAGATCCTTCCAGAAACCTCCCCATCCTGACAAACTGGCATCCGTGGTGACAGTTTCCCAAAGCGGGGTCAGAAACGACCTGCCCTTCAAAAGGTTGTCCGAGACCAACCACCACAGAAGGGACTGCCGAACCCGAGGGGACATCCGGAAGGACCGATCCAACGACCTCGGACGCCGGTCCCAAGACGCCAAAAGATGAAGCTGAAGCGTCCTCGTATGAAACTGCGCAAAGGGAACTGCCTCGAACGAGGCCACCATCAACCCCACCAGTCTCATCCCTAGTCGAATGGACGGACGAGGATGGGAGAGAAGAAGCTGAGCCAATTCCTGAATCAACAGAACCTTGGCCTGAGGGAAAAACACTCCGTGCTGGCAGGAGTCCAACGACATCCCCAGAAAAGTCACCACCCTGGCCGGAACCAGAGAGGGGTAATTGAGCACCCAGCCGAACTTCTCCAGCATAGACACCACCATGCTGGTGTCCCCCTCTGCTTGACTGAAGGAAGGCTGAGAAGATCGTCCAGATAAGGCACAATGCGAATCCCCTGAGCTCTGAGCAGGGCCATCACCCCCGCCAACACCTTGGTGAACACTCTCGGAGCAGAGGTGAGGCCGAATGGAAGAGCCACAAACTGAAAATGCCGATCCTCCACCACGAAACGAAGGAACCTCTGATGAGCTGGGAAAATCGGAATGTGCAGGTACGCATCCTTGATGTCTATGGACGTCATAAAGTCCCCCTGCCGAAGCGAACCGATCGCAGACCGCAGGGTTTCCATGCGGAACTTCCGGGGACGAATAAATCTGTTGAGAAACTTCAAATCCAGAATAGGACGGAAGGACCCGTCCTTTTTGGGGACAGTGAAGAGATTGGAATAAAACCCGCGCCCTACCTCTGAAGGAGGAACCAGGCAAACGACAGCTAATTCCAGAAGATTCCTTACCGCCGCCAGGAGCCCCTGCGCGGCCAAAGGATCCAAAGATACCCGAGACCTGAAAAACCTTGGAGGAGGACGGGACTCGAACTCCAACTTGTAACCGGCCGACACCACCTCCTGGATCCACCTGTCCGAGACCTCCTGGTCCCATACCCGGGAGAAGAGTCGCAACCGCCCCCCCACCCGTACGGGTGAGGGCGCCCCCTCATTGCTGAGCGGGCTTGGCAACTGGCTTGGGCTTGGTGCCCCAGACGTGAACGGGGCGGCCACGGCCTTTACCCCTATTCCAACTGGCGCCCCTGGAGGCCGAGAAGCCCGCACCCCTGCCGGCTCTGGCTCCCCGAAAGGACGGATTGAAGGAGACCGTCCCCCGAAAGGAACGGCGAAATTTCTTACGCTGAGGTAACTTACCTCCCTTGGCAACAGAATCCAGCCTCTCACCAAAAAGCCTCAAACCCAAAAAGGGAAGAGCCGTGAGCGATCTTTTAGAATTAAAATCCGCCGTCCACTGTCTCAACCACACACAACGACGGATAGCTACCAGCAAGGCAGTAGCCCTGCCACACATCAACATGGCATATGACCTCCCACAAATCCCCAGCATTGAAAAGCAGTGAACAAGAAGCCGGGAGAATTGAAACACCCAGAACAACTGGTAATGATAACAAGGATAACAATCACCATACAGGGGATCCAGAATAATGCAAAAACCAGGGTGGGGTGGAGCAGGACGTACTGTATACAAATAATATCAATTCTACAGGTGAGTACTTCACAGAATTGTATTATTCTTACGGCCTTATTTATCAAGGGCTAGCGCCAGGTAGTGTCTGACGAGCGCCAGGTACCGACAGCTAACGGCGGCTACCGACTTAAGTACGCCCGGCGGCGGTCACAATGACGCATTTATCACGCTAAATGAGGCTAGCGCCGGCGATAGCGTCAGCTAGCGCGGGATTCATCATGTAGCCGACTGCAACGAACAGCGCCGCTACTAATCCCATCACAGCGCCAGGTATGACCTGTCGCTCCCCAATGCATTTCAATGGAGCAATCTTTAAATATTCATAATTAATTGAGTTTAGGTTTTTTTTTTTTTTTTACCGGCAAAAATTCTGTGACCACTACGGCAATGCTAGATATTTTTTTTAAGGTAAAAAAAAAAAAAAAATTTGCAGAATTGATATTACAGGTCTGATATTAATGTATTCATATTACAAAATGTTTAGAAAAACTTGTATAATTTTTACATTAAAAAAACAATGGTTGTTTGGGGGTTAAAAACTACTTTACACACATCGCCGCCAGCGCTCTGGGGTTTAAACAAGAAATTCACAGCGCGAGAAATTTTTGAGCGTGATTTGTTAATGAATCTGCAGCAAGCCGTTCGCTCTGGCCATTCGCTGTCAGGCGCACCCATACAACGCAGAACCTGTGAAACATCGACCCCTAACCCCGTATTCAACATTACCGCACACAGACTGAGTCGCTGTCAACAAGCAAACCCCGGCCAAGCACAGCGAATACTAGCTGGCGCTGTGAAAATCACGCTACTGGCGCTCATCTGTCGCTACCTGGCGCTATTAATGAATCGGCCTCCCCGTATACAGTATGTCCTGCTCAAGAAATAGTACTTACACTTGGGACATCCAATAGCAGTGTCCATAAAGTAGGGTGAGATCCCCAACAAAAGGTGACAGCAGACAGTTTAAACCACTGCCGCCTGCAAAACCTTGCGGCCAAAAACAGCATCAGCTGAGGCCCTAACATCAACCTTGTAAAACTTTGAAAAGGTATGAACAGGAGACCAAGTAGCGGCCTTGCAAACTTGTTCAACAGAAGCCTGGTGCTGGAAGGCCCAAGAGGCACCAATAGCACGAGTAGAATGAGCAGTAAGGCGGAAGGGAGGACTCTTCCCCTTAGCAGAATAGGCCTGAATCACAGCCTGACGAATCCATTTACTAATAGTAGACTTGGCAGGAGCCAAACCCTTCCTAGGACCAGAAGGGACCACAAAAAGAGCATCAGTCTTCCTGAAAGCTGCAGTGACAACCAGGTAACACTTCAGACACCTGACCACATCCAAGGAATGCAGAACCCTTTCCTTAGCGTTGCTAGTATTAGGACACAATGAGGAAAGAACAATATCTTGATTCAAATGAAAAGCAGACACTACCTTAGGCAGAAAATCCGGTTTAAAGCGGAACACCACCTTGTCCTGGTGTCTCTCATAGTATGGGGGCTGAATAGACAGAGCCGCCAGCTCAGACACATGCCTGACTGAAGTAATAGCCACCAGAAAGACAACCTTGAGGGCAAGTACAGCCAGAGCAGCATCCTGAATAGGATCAAAGGGAGCACCCTGCAAAGCAGACAAAACCAAGTTCAAATCCCAAACAGGGACCATAGGTTTACGTGGGGGACGCACATGAGTAACCCCCTGAAAGAAGGTCTTAACCAAGGGATGCTGAGCAAAAGACTTCTGAAAGAAGACAGACAGGCAGAAACCTGACCCTTCAGAGTACTGAGTTTTAGACCCAACTCCAATCCATGCTGTAAAAACTCCAGAACCCTAGAGACTAGGAACTCCCTACAGGGAAGAGACCTAGACTCACACCAATCAATGTAGGTACGCCATACCCTATAAAAGATGGCAGAAGAAGTTTTCTTTCTAGCCTGCACCATGGTATCCACCTCCGAGGCAGACAAGCCTTTCTCCATCAAGATGGAGATTTCAATAGCCAGGCCGTCAAAGCCAGAGTTTGTAAATTGGGATGGCGTAAGGAGTCCTGAGTGAGCAGATCTGGCGCCTTTGGCAGGACGTACTGGTCTACTGCCATTTGAACCACGTCTGCGAACCACACTCTTCTTGGCCACCTTGGGGCCACCAGAATCACTGGCACCCTTTCCAGAGCGATCTTGCGCAGGACCCTGCCCAGCAGGGGGAACGGGGTAAAAACATACAGGAGCCGAAATTCCCTCCATGACATTGACATGGCATCCGTGGCCAAGGCCAGAGGATCCTGAGACAGGGAGACAAAGGCTTTGTGATTGTGACGGGATGCAAACAGATCCACATCCGGTAGGCCCCAATGGTGACACAGGGACTGGAATACCCTGTTGCAGAGGGACCACTCCCCCTGACGGGAAGACCCCCTGCTCAGAGAGTCTGCTAGAAGATTCTCTACCCCCGGGATATACGCAGACGAAATGCATTGAACATTGGCCCCGCCCATGTCAGAATCCACGTCACTTCCTGGAGGGCACCCTTGCTCCGGGTCCCTCCCTGATGGTTGATGTAGGCAACCGCCGTCCTGTTGTCTGAGCGCACCTGCACAGACATTCCCTGCAGGTGATCGGTCAACTGCTCCAGTACCAACCTGGTCGCCTGTAGTTCCAGAATGTTGATGGGTAAATGGGCCTCCTGAGGGCCCCACCTCCCCTGGAACCGCAGGGACTTCCAAAATCCCCCCCAACCTGACAGACTGGCATCCGTGGTGACCGTCTCCCAGGAGGGGGCCAGAAAGGACCTGCCCTTTAGCAAGTTCTCGTGGTCCAGCCACTACGAGAGGAACCTTCTGACCAAGGGGGGAAGCACACAAACCCCGTCCAAAGACGTGGGGTCCTTGTCCCATACTGATAGAAGGTGAAGCTGCAGAGGCCTCAAATTGAACTGAGCAAAGGGCACCGCCTCGAAGCTCGCCACCATCAGGCCCACCAGCTGCATTCCCTGCCTGAGGGAGGGCTGGGGGCACTAGAGCAGGAACCTCACCTGCGCAGTCAGAGCTTCCACCTTCTGTTGAGGAAGGATTATCCGTGACTGAACCGTATCCAGAATCATCCCCAGGAATGGGGTCACCGACGAAGGGGACAGAGAGGACTTGGGGTGATTGATCACCCAGCCGAAGGACTCCAAGGTGGACACCACCACCTGAGTGTCAAGCTCCGCCTGCTGTAGAGACCGTGAGGTGATGAGTATGTCGTCCAGGTAGGGCAGCACTCGAATGCCCCCTGACCTTATCAAAGACATCACCCCCGCCAGCACCTTGGTGAACACTCTGGGAGCTGAAGTGAGGCCAAATGGTAGGGCCACAAATTGGTAATGTTGATCTTTCAACGCGTATCTGAGAAACCTTTGATGTCCCGGGAACACAGGGATGTGAAGGTAAGTATCTTTGATGTCCACAGACGTCATAAAATCCCCTGGGCGCAGAGAGCCAATGGCCGAGCGCAGAGTTTCCATGCGAAAGCGCCGGTTCTTGACAAATTTGTTGAGGATCTTTAAATCCAGAATGGGCCTGACTGACCCATCTTTTTTTGGGTACTGTGAAAAGGTTGGAATAGAACCCCTTGCCCAATTCTCTTAAGGGGACACTGCAAATGACCCCCAGGTCCAGAAGTCCTTGCACGGCCTGAGCTGATACAGGGTCCTGGGGGATCCGGGACCTGATGAATCTTGTGGGCGGCCGCACAGCAAACTCTATCTTGTAGCCAGAGGAAACTACCTCCTGAATCCACCGGTCTGAGACTCGGCGCCTCGAGACGTGCGCAAAGTGCTGTAGCCGTCCCCCCACCCTGACGGGCGAGGGCGCCCCATCATGCCTGAGGGGTCTTGGGAGGGGCTTTGGGTTTGGACCCCCAGGAGGATCCAGGACGTCGTTCTCTGCTCCTATGCCAGGAATCTGCGCGAGCCCCTGCGAAGGACACCCCTTTCCCCTGCTTAGCGCCTCTGTAGGGGACAGAAAGGGGGCCCTGGCTCCGAAAGGGCGGAGGCTGCCGCCTGCGCTGGGGTAACTTACCTCCTTTAGCAAAGAGGTCTAGACGGTCCCCAAACAGGCGTAGCCCCTTAAATGGAAGCCCAGTAAGGGCTTTCTTAGCAGCAGCCCACTGGCGCAGCCATACCGCGCGGCGTATAGCCACCGCCAAGGCGGAAGATCTGGCACACATCCTAATAGCATCATCCGATGCAGACAGGATAAAGTTCACAAACGCATCACAGTTAGACAGTGCATTAATAGTATCAGGAGGCAACTCGTCTGGGCCATCAAGTGCATTTCTGACCATGGTCCTGAGCGCCACAGCAGTAATGGCCAAAGCGCAAACCGGGCGCAGCGCCGCCCCTCCAAATGCAAAGGCATGGCATGCCAATTGGTCAATGTGCCGGTCCTCAGAATCCCGCAGCGTAGTAGTGTCAGGGGAGTGCATAATAGAGGTGTTGGACAACCCTAGAATAGGAGCATCGACCTCGGGGGGCGATGACCAGCACTTGACCATATCAGCAGGAAAGGGATCCTTCCTGTCCAAACTCTTAGGAATCCTGGGAAGTCTACTGGGATGTTCCCACTCCTTAAGCACGAGGTTATTGAAATGGGTTTGCTCAGGAAATTCCAATCGAGCCTTAGCAGTATGAAATGGCTCACCCCTTTGCCTGGGAGCCACAACAGGGGGAGAGATGGACAAAACCTCGAAAATCTGATCCAGCAGTTTATCAGTATCATCCGGGGTCCAGTGATCAGAACCATAATCGTCATGACCCCTTGATTTCTCAGATGACCCTGAGTCAGAGGACAACTCCCCTTCGTCCGAGGGGGTATGGCCATATAGATGCAAAAACTCGTCAGGCTCCGTAGGGAAAAGAGCCAAGTCAGGGGTTAAGTGCCGCTTCTGTGCGGTGGTCTTACGCGCTAAAGTACTAGCAAGCAATTTTTCAACACTGGCCAGTCTAGTAGCCACATCAGGATGAGAATCCCCGCTTGTATTGGGGGTTAGACTCAGGCTTGGGGGAGTAGGTGAATTGAGGCGAGGTGCAGGCCCAGCCACCGGAGGGGCGGGAAGTACCGTCAGCGCCTGCTGTGCACAAGAAACACAGACCCGTGTATTGTCACCGTTGATAGGTGAGACCCCACAAGCTACACACAGCCGGGCTTGTCCCGAAGGAACCCCGGTCACAATATCCTGGGATGCCTCCATATGGTGATTAATAGGCACAATAGGCCAGTAAGGATTGACGCAGTAAGCTACCCTGGATGCCCCAATGACCCACAGGAGTAATTATACTAGGCCCAACTGGTAGTCACACCGGGCCGGGAGAAGCCACTGGATTCGATCGTCTGAAAGACATAATGGGAATAAAGGGTGTCAGAGCCATGCGCAATATAGCAAGAATGAAGAAAATCGCCGCGAGGGCACTTACAGACCGAGGGAGAAGGAGGACCGTTACCACGCGCGCGTGAGACTAGATCAAAAAGGCGCCAAGCGAACCTCGAAGGGCGGGCCAAAGCGGGCTATGACGCGGAGCGCGCCAAGCCAGGTCTCCGCCCCCCCGAAGAGCGGGAAGCTCTGAGATAGTATGCCAATATTGTCAATTAGCAATAATCACACCTCGGTTGGACCTCCAGGGCTATGATACTGCCTCTGCGTAAAGCTGAGGAGCGAAGTGTATGACACACCTAGAAAAAAGATTTGCCAATGACGCCGCCGCCCGGCGCAACACATCCACACAGGCATGAGACGCGCGCAGCGGCAGCCGATACACATAAAATGCAAGCAGCGCGGCTCTGACACAGGTATAAAGTCAAAGGACAATACTAAGGCCATAAGCGTGTAATCACAATACACTGAGACCACCACACACTCCCCTCTTCTTTCCCCCCGCGCTACGGGGGGAACGAGGGAGGATGGCGACCCTTTGTACAGGGCCCACCTCTACACGGGGCATGGGCAATAATGTGGGAGGGGCATCCTCTAGAGGCTCACCATGAGCCTAAACCGCCTACCCTTTGGTGGGGGACTGCGGTGGAGCATAGCTCCATCAGCACGCATAGTGCTGCCTACATTCACCCAACCAGCGCAGCCCAGGCTGGGAGGCACATCACAAGGAGGACAGGTGGGAATAGTCCAACAGGGCCGCAGGCTTTCAAAGCCCCGCTCACCTGCGAGAGAGTGATACTTCATGTCTTCGCAGTCGGCACTGCAGAGAAATCAGGGGATTTGTGGGAGGTCCCCGGGTATTTGAGGGGCCGGGAGGAGCCTGTTTTTGCATGTCTCTGCAGTGCAGCACCATCTGGCGGAGGATAACCCAAGTGTAAGTACTATATCTGGAGCAGGACGTACTGTATACTAAGAATATATTATTTTACAGAAAGAGTAGTAGATGCTTGGAACAAACTTCCAGCAGAGGTAGTTGAAAAATCAACAGTCACTGAATTCAAACATGCCTGGGATAAGCACACATCTATCCTAAGATAAAGAGTACATACAGTATACACATAAGGGCAGACTAGATGGACCGTATGGTCTCCTTCTGCCGTCAACCAACCTTCTATGTTTCTATGATTGGGTTGTCTCCGATGAGCCCCCTGCTAGTGGTGGCATTCTTAGGAAGTAATGCTTTTGAGGCATTCTTGGTCCCACTCATGCATGTAGAAAACACTTTTATCCGATGTGTGTATGACTTTTTGTTTTCCCTGGGGCTGATGGGAAATTTTAGCAAGACACTAACATCATATGGCTAGAAATATCTAAACTGGTTGAAGGAGCAGGACCAAGACTTTCAAGTACTACTCTGGCCCTCTAATTCTGTGGGACCACCTTGATAGTCGACACATTCAGATTTGACAGACGTTCCAAAAAAGTACCAATTGACCTTTTCCACGTAGCAAAAAGATAGGATCATCCAGTGCTCCCAAATGTCTTCTATGAGACATAGATTTCAGGAAAATGGTTATAAAATCCTAGCCTAGATTTAGAGAAATAGAATATATGCTGGTTTACCAAATTTGTTTTGCATACCATATCATATCTTAATGATGCCCTGTCCTTGCATCAAGCTGTTCTATCTTGGATTAGAGACCTTACTCAAAAACTGCTCTGTTGTGATTTCTGCTTTCACTGCACAATCCCTTTCCATATTTACAAAAAGTTATACATTTAGGAAACGCTGCAAGGTCAAGCATCTGGACCATGTGGAAGAAGACAAAATTCCCCTATGCATTCCATGTGAATAAATGGGGACAGTGAGAATATGGATACAGGCTTTTAGAAAGGCCTAGTTCTATTGAATAGAATTATCCCAAGAATATCAAATTCTTGGGGAGTTCGTAAACTCAAATATTGCAAAAATACCATTTTGTGAGTACTCACCTGTAAAATGATTACGAGTATGTCACACACCCCACTTCCAAATATTCATGACACTTGGGAACCCGGCATGTAGAGGGCAATCTTGCAGAGATGACATGGAAAAAGGAGCCCCTCCTGGTCCATAAGTGTTGGGTTCCTCCCACTATTCCTCAGTCTTTTTAAAAAGCAGTGAAGAACCAGGAAGAGCAAATTATATTCAATAATTGAAAAATAGTTTGAAAATAATAATCACCATATAAAGGACCCCCTAGAACAAAAAAGGGGCGGGGGAAGTGGGGTGTGTGAAATACTCGTAATAACCATTTTACAGGTGAGTGCTCACAAAATGGTATTATTCCTAGTATGTCACACACCCCACTTCCAAATATTCATGACACTTGGGACATCCAATAGCAGTGTCTATAATGGGTGGGGATCCTCAAGGAATAATGCATAACTTAAATTACCGCAGCTTGCAGAATTTTGCGGCCAAAAGCAGCATCCACTGAGGCCCGCACATCAACCGTGTAAAACTTAGAAAAAGTATGCACAGAAGACCAAGTCGCAGCCTTGCAAACTTGTTCAACAGAAGCCTGGTGCTGAAAAGCCCAGGAAGCTCCAATAGAGTAGAATGAGCGGTGACACGAAAAGGGGGAACCTTCCCCTTAGCCATATAGGCCCCAATGATGGCCTGACGTATCCACTTACTAAGGGAAGATTTGGCAGGAGCAAAACCCTTCTTGGGCCCAGAAGGCACAACAAAAAAGGCATCCGTCTTGCGGAAGGCCGAAGTAGTAACTAAATAATACTTAACACAACGAACTACATCCAAAGAATGTAAGACCCTTTCCTTGTCGTTACTAGGTTTAGGACACAAGGAAGGAAGGACTATATCCTGATTTAGGTGGAAAGCAGACACCACCTTAGGAAGGAAATCCGGCCAGTTCAGAAACTCGGCGGACAGAAGTAATAGCAACCAAAAAGGCAACCTTCTGAGTAAGAATAGGAAGAGGAATATCCTGCAAAGGCTCAAAGGGAGCAGCCTGCATAGCTGAAAGCACCAGGTTAAGCTCCCAAACAGGAAGTATAGGCTTTCTGGGAGGCCGCACATGCGCGACTCCTTGGAAAAAGGTCTTATCCAAAGGATGAAGAGCAAACGACCTTTGAAATAAAATAGCCAAGGCAGAGACTTGCCCTTTCAAAGTACTAATCTGGAATCCCATATCCAGACCTCGTTGCAGATATTCCAGAATTCTAGGAATAGAAAATACTCTACAGGGCAAAGCCCTGGATTCACACCAATCAATATAGGACCTCCAAGTCCTGTAATAAATGACAGAGGAAGACTTCTTCCTAGCTCTAATAAGAGTCTGAATAACCACATCAGAAAGACCTTCTTCGTTCAAGATGGAGACTTCAGCAGCCATGCCGTCAAAGCCAGCGTTTGTAAATTGGGTAACAAAGTTGACCCTGAGTGATGAGATCTGGAAGAAGAGGCAGATGGAAACGATCCACTGCCAGCCTTACGATGTCTGCGTACCACAGACGTCTTGGCGCCACCAGAATTGCTGGCGCATCCTCCAGTGCTAACTTGCGCACCACCTTGCTGATCATGGAGAATGGGGGAAACAGATATAGGAACCCCAGATCCTTCCAGGCCAGAGACATGGCATCCGCTGCCACTGCCAGAGGATCCTGGGATAGAGATACAAAAGCTGGCAGCTTGTGACTGTGGCGAGAAGCAAACAGGTCCACCCGTGGAGTCCCCCACTTGTGACAGAGGAACTGAAAGACCCTTGGATTGAAAGACGATTCTCCCTGGCGAGAACATCCCCTGCTCAGGGAGTCTGCCTCCACATTCTCTATCCCCGGAATGTAAACTGCTGATATGCAGGGAACATTGATCTCTGCCCACTGAAGGATCAGACACACTTCCCGGAGGGCACCCCAACTGCGAGTCCCTCCCTGGTGATTGATGTATGCAACAGCTGTTCGGTTGTCTGACCGAATCTAAACTGGCAGACCCTGTAAGAAATGGGTCAGTCGAAGTAGAACAAGACGTATGGCCCGAAGCTCTAATACATAGATTGGAAAATGAGCGTCCTGAGGCCCCCACAATCCTTGGAACTGATGCTTCTTCCAGAAGGCTCAAAGGGAGCAGCCTGCATAGCTGAAAGCACCAGGTTAAGCTCCCAAACAGGAAGTATAGGCTTTCTGGGAGGCCGCACATGCGCGACTCCTTGGAAAAAGGTCTTAACCAAAGGATGAAGAGCAAACGACCTTTGAAATAAAATAGCCAAGGCAGAGACTTGCCCTTTCAAAGTACTAATCTAGAATCCCATATCCAGACCTCGTTGCAGATATTCCAGAATTCCAGGAATAGAAAATACTCTACAGGGCAAAGCCCTGGATTCACACCAATCAATATAGGACCTCCAAGTCCTGTAATAAATGACAGAGGAAGACTTCTTCCTAGCTCTAATAAGAGTCTGAATAACCACATCAGAAAGACCTTCTTCTTTCAAGATGGAGACTTCAGCAGCCATGCCGTCAAAGCCAGCGTTTGTAAATTGGGTAACAAAGTTGACCCTGAGTGATGAGATCTGGAAGAAGAGGCAGATGGAAACGATCCACTGCCAGCCTTACGATGTCTGCGTACCACAGACGTCTTGGCGCCACCAGAATTGCTGGCGCATCCTCCAGTGCTAACTTGCGCACCACCTTGCTGATCATGGAGAATGGGGGAAACAGATATAGGAACCCCAGATCCTTCCAGGCCAGAGACATGGCATCCGCTGCCACTGCCAGAGGATCCTGGGATAGAGATACAAAAGCTGGCAGCTTGTGACTGTGGCGAGAAGCAAACAGGTCCACCCTTGGAGTCCCCCACTTGTGACAGAGGAACTGAAAGACTCTTGGATTGAAAGACCATTCTCCCTGGCGAGAACATCCCCTGCTCAGGGAGTCTGCCTCCACATTCTCTATCCCCGGAATGTAAACTGCTGATATGCAGGGAACATTGATCTCTGCCCACTGAAGGATCAGAGACACTTCCCGGAGGGCACCCCAACTGCGAGTCCCTCCCTGGTGATTGATGTATGCAACAGCTGTTCGGTTGTCTGACCGAATCTAAACTGGCAGACCCTGTAAGAAATGGGTCAGTCGAAGTAGAACAAGACGTATGGCCCGAAGCTCTAATACATAGATTGGAGAATGAGCGTCCTGAGGCCCCCACAATCCTTGGAACTGATGCTTCTTCCAGAAGCCCCCTCAGCCTACCAGGCTGGTATCCGTGGTAACCAGTTCCCAACGCGGAGTCAAAAATGACTTGCCCTTCTGGAGGTTGTTGCGATATTAACCACACTGAAGGGACTGCAAAACATGGGTAACCAATAGACAAGTCTGATTTAATGATAGTGGGCACCTGTCCCACTTGCCAAGAGATAGAGCTGAAGCGTCCTTATGTGAAACTGAGCAAACGGGACTGCCTCGAATGCAGTTACCATCAATCCCACTAGTCTCATCCCTAGACAGATAGACTGACGAGGGTTGGACAAGAATAGACGAATCAAGTCCTGAATCAGAACCATTCCAGAATCAGGCCCAGGAAGGGAATTTCCCTGGACGGACAGAGAGAGGATTTGGGGTAACTTATTACCCATCCGAACCTCTCTAGCGTAGAGACCACCATCCTGGTGTCCAACTCTGACTGTTCGAGGGTGGAGGCCGCGATAAGAAGATCGTCCAGAAAAGGCACAAAGCGGATGCCTTGGACCCTGAATATAGCCATCACTCCTGCCAGCATCTTGGTAGAGACTCTTGGGGCTGAGGTAAGGCCGAATGGCAGGGCCACAAATTGATAATGCTGGTCTTCTATCGAGAACCTGAGGAATCTCTGGTGACCCGGAAAATAGGAATGTGCAAATAGGCATCCTTGGTGTCTATGGATGTCATGAAGTCCCCCTGACGGAGAGCATCGATCGTTGATCGCAGAGACGGAATCTTCTGAAACGGATAAATTGATTGAGTCTCCTTAGGTCTAGGATAGGCCGAACAGAGCCGTCCTTCTTGGGTACCGTCAATAGGTTGGAGTAAAACCCCAAACCCCCTTCCGCCGGAGGCACTAGGCAGATGACAGCCATGTTTAACAGATTCGCTACTGCTGCCCGCAGTCCCTGCGCAATTGCCGGATCTGACGGCATCCGGGACATGAAAAATCTGGGAGGAGGCCGGGACTCGAATTCCAGTTTGTAACCGGAAGGGGCCGGGAGCAAACCCGGCTACCTGCAGCTTGAAGGAGAGTCATCTTCTGCAGAGACGAAAAGACTGAGGAATAGTGGAAGGAACCCAGTACCTATGGACCAGGAGGGGCTCCTTTTTCCATGTCATCTCTGCAAGATCGCCCTCTACAGGCCGGGTTCCCAAGTGTCATGAATATTTGGAAGTGGGGTGTGTGACATACTAGGAATATACTTACTGGTGCTCGCTGTTTGCTTGCTTCTTTTCCTTCTTTTCTTGCTCTAAGTTAAACATTTGTCAGTGGCCTTCTTACAGATCTAGGAGGATTTTGACCACAAGGGCAAACATCGCTCTTTCCATGCTGCCAAGATTGTGGGTCCTCTAGTGGTGCAAAGAGGGTGAACTGTAGGAAATTGTGAAACAATGCACGCAGATTGATGCACAACAAACAGTAAATCAAAGCTGCAGTAAACACATTCCAGTAAAAAAAAGGTTTTATTTTATTCCATAAACAAACATTTATATACAAACTTTTTGCAGCATCACAACATGATTATATCAGAATTACATTTAACATATTGTATACTCTTAAAGCTAAAACAGCCTTTTTCAATTTTATAGCACTTGGTACCATTTCAATGCTTAAAGACTTAGTTTGGACTCACAGACACAGGCTTTTTCAAAGGCCAACCACTTCCCAGTGCTGAACCAAATTCTGCAGCTAAAAATAAAAAAAAATGTGACTCAGCTGATCAGTGCAGAGCCAGTGTTCCACCACTGGAAGCGGTACTTCTGCGTTCTGAGCATGACTGACTGCTTGCAGCGACTGGCTGATTAAGCAGTCAGTGTCCCAGCAGCAGCCACCCAGTGTGGGTGAATGATTGTCTGCTGCTGGAAAGACGAGTCACAATTTCTAATTTTTATAAATAAGGCTCAGTAACTGGTGTGGGGCCTTCGACAAACCTGTGTATGGGGGGCCAAACTTCAATTTCTGCTTTACTCACTTTTATAGTTTTCATTGCTGGAAGCTATAAAGTTAAACGGTAAAGTGTAATAAGCCTTACTAGGGGATGAAATGCTAAAATATGAATAAAAATATTGCCCTGTAAAAAAAGTCACCAACCTAGAGAACACCTGCATTCTCTGATAGCCCTATGCACTAACCATTCATGTTTTACACAAATCTCAAGTTGCTAAGTACTCAAATTTTTTCTAAACGCTGTGATTTTGTAACACTTGGTTTTACTCCAGTTAATCATCATTGGGAACGTGTTCCATTATCCCCAGTAAACTTTTTACCTTATATTGTTGGTATCAAATATCATGGTAGCATGCTGAAGATGGTTGACAAGTGAAAGACTACATGACAATTGCACGAGGAGCTGAATGACCATGAACAATTAGTATTTACTTGTTCAGAGAAATGTGGGTTGGTCACTGTGGAACCGGTTAGAGGACCATAGACTGAGGATTTCCCAGCAGAAGGGGGGCAAGTCTAAGTAGTGCTCTCACCGGCATCTTAAGGTCTTGGAATTTTATCAGCAGTTCAGAAAAGCTATTGCTTCCTGTAAGAAAGAAAATGCATATATATAGTTAACTGCTAAGAACCATGAGGAGTAGTGCAAACAAACTATTGGGCTTTTTATACTGTTATTCTATGATTTTTTTTTAAAAGTTTCTTTTTATTTGCATTTGCATTTGCAATTAAACAAACATTAGATACAAGTACAAGTCACATATCACATGAGGGTGACGCAAACACCCAACTCAGTAGCATAGTTTCAGTTAACATATAGACACGACACCATTCACACACCACATTCACACACACACTTCTGGACTCGAAGTCTAAACAGATGTTCACCGGTATGGGAGGGCCAATCGGGGGAGCCCTTCTCCAGGATACTACTCTCATTTCTTTAGTGCCACCTTCCCTTTCTCAATACCACAAGTTACCTGGGTAAGTAGCTATACCTTTTACATGGATCTGAACCCGTCCTAATCATCCTCTGAGGCTGTATCTTGGCTTTGCAGCCAGGGACCCCATATCTTCTCAAACTTATCGGGCACCCCCCTGGCCGTATATGTCAGTTTGTACATAGTGAGTTTCTGGTTAATTAGAGACCTCCACGCCCGCGCTGATGGTTTGGCCGGGTGTTTCCAATTAAGCAGAACACATTTCCTGGCATAGAAGAGCAGCAGTCTGAATAATGATTTCAGCGGGCTCGATAGCGACAGTGATTCGACCACCCCTAGAAGACATAATGAGATCGAGCCGGTGATCCGGATGCCCACCACTTCGCCACTCACGTCCATTACCTCACCCCAGTATCCCACCAGAACCTCACAGGACCAAGTCACATGTTCCCATGTACCAGTTTCCCTCTCGCACCTGGGGCATAAGTCACTAGCCAGTAGTCCCATCTTATGCAACCGTACCGGTGTAATGTAAGCTTGGTGTATCCATTTGGTCTGGATAAATCTGTCTCTGGCTTCTACGACCGATGAGTGTAGATTATCTAAAATTTCCTCCCATTCGTCTTGATCCAGGGTTTGGTCCATGGCCCGCCACCTGCTTTCAATCCTCCCCCTAGGGGATTCCAACCCAGCAACCAGGCACCTGTACAACGCAGAGACAGGATTCCTCAAGTCCATCCCTCTCACTGCGTTCTCCACCGGGGACACCGACAAGTTCGGAATGATCCTGTGGAACTGAGTTTGCAGAGCGTGCCTGAGTTGCAGGTATCGGAAGAAATCCCGGTGGGAGACTCGAAAGGCCTCTCGGACCTGATCAAACGCCATAAGCACTCCCTCCCTATACACCTGGCCCAGCGTCCGGAGGCCCCTCCTTTCCCAGAACTGCGGATCCTGCATGGAGATCAGCTCAGGGAGCTTGGGATTATTCCAGAGAGGAGTGAAGGGGGACCAATACTGGACCTCGTCCGGATTCTCGATCAGCTTGGCCACTCTTCCCCATATGTTGCACACTGCCCGCATGCATCCGGTAGCCTCCCGGACCCCCCGAACCCCCCTATACACCAAGAGTGATAGCCTCTCAGCAGAACCTAGCACCGCCGCTTCCAGACTCACCACTGGGTTGTTTTGCGGTTGACAGATCCACCAGTGCACAAACAGGAGCTGCGTGGAGTAGAAATACATTAGCATATGTGGAACCGCTAGACCCCCCTCCACCACCTGTGCTTTCATAATTTGTCTGTTAAGCCTAGGTGGAGACTGTCCCCAGATAAAGCCAAACAGAATTGAGTCCAACATCTTAAAGTGGGAGGTGGGCAGCAACACTGGCGAGGCCTGATATATGTACAGAAATTTAGGGAGGAATATCATTTTGTAGATATTGATTCTGCCCATGACTGACAGGGGCAGGTTTGCCCATTGAGCAATCCGCTGCCTCAACCTTGACACGACAGGGGAAATATTCAGAGTCAAGAACTCACTTGGTTGCCTACTAACCATGATCCCCAGGTATTTAAAATGCTGGACTATTTTTAATTGGGACCTCGGAGAGATGTCAGAGGCAGCAAGCTCGTCCACTAACATTAGGCTGGATTTATCTCAATTGATCTTCAATCCAGAGAACCCTCCAAACACCCCAATAGCGTCCAAGGCTGCGTCTAGACTCCCGCGGCCGTCCGCCAGGTATAGCAGTGTGTCATCTGCATATAGGGATATCTTTTCCTCTACTGCCCCCAGTTTCCATCCAGAGATATCCGGGCAATTCCGGACAATAATAGCCAAGGGCTCGATAGCCAGGGCAAAAAGCAACGGTGATAGCGGTCACCCCTGTCTTGTCCCCCTATGCAAAGCGAATGAGTTAGAGTAACATCCATTGACCCGTATCCGGGCCGTAGGTTGTCTATATAACAGTTTGACGTACGTAATGAAGCTGGGAGGGAATCCAAATCTTTCTAGTACTGCCCAGAGATAATCCCATTCTACCGAGTCGAAGGCCTTTTCATTATCTAATGATATGACTACCCGTTCCCCATGGTTATCATGTATAATTTGCAGATTGGACATCAGTCTGCGGAGATTCACACCCGTGGTACGTCCAGGCATAAACCCCGACTGATCCGGTCCAATCAAACGTAGTATAACTTTGTTTAGCCTAGTGGCCAGTATTTTGGCAAGTATTTTTGCATCCTGATTCAATAGGGATATGGGGCGGTAGGACGCACAAGAGTCAGGGGGTCTCCCCTCCTTATAAATGAGGACCACGTGTGCCTCGTAAAAAGAGGCCGGAAGGCGCTCACTATCAAGCGCTTGTTTCAGCACTTCCCACAGCCGGGGGGTCACTTGCTCAAGGTCTTGTTTATACCACTCGGCCGGTATACCATCAGGCCCCGGTGCCTTTCTGCTAGAGAGCATCTTAATTGCGCCGGAGACCTCGTCCATAGTGATAGGGGAGCCCAGAGCCTCCCGGTCCTCCACAGCCAACCTAGGAAAGGAAATCTGGTCCAGATAGTTATCCAGCTCAGACGTCCCATAACTCACCTTCGAGGAGTATAAGGCCGAGTAGTATTCCAGAAACCTCTGAGCAATCTCCTCCCCATCCGTCACCCTCGCACCATTATCCAGAATTTCGGCAATGTGGTTGGATTGGCATTCGGCTCTCGCTAGATAAGCCAGGGTCTTACCATTCTTATCCCCTTTATCAAAAATAGTTGCCTGCTTATATAGCAGTAATTTTCTAGCCGAATCGGTCAGAAGCAGGCTATATTCCCTCTTTAATGCCAGCAGTGCTGCATGGTCTCTGCTATCTGAGCTCGCGCTGAACTTCTCCTCTGCCCGTGCCAGCTTACATTCAAGATCTGCCACTTCCCTCCCTTTTTTTTTCCTAGCAGCAGCTATGGCACTAATGGCCGCACCCCTGGTAACAGCTTTGAAGGCATCCCAGCTGACCTCCACCGATGTCTCCGCCGTATTACAGTCCCAGAACGCCTCAGCAGAGGATTTCAAACTATTCATAATGTCGGGGGCTTCCAACCATAAAGGGTTCAAGTTCCATCCCACCCAATTCTCCCGCCTTAGCGACAACTCAGCTGTGATCAGTAGGGGCGAGTGGTCCGAAACCCCTCTCGGGAGGTAGCTACAGGCTGTCACTCTCGGTAGAATTTCAGATGAGGAGAACGCCAGGTCAATTCTAGACAGAGACTTGTGTGTAACCGAATGGCAGGAGAACGCCTTGTCGGTGGGGTGTTTCCACCTCCAAAGCTCCTGCAGCCCTAGCGTTTCCGCCCAGTTAGCAAAGTGGGTCCTGGGACCAGGGTTCTTACTCATCCTATCCAGCGCCGTATCCAAAACCATATTAAAATCCCCTAACAGCAGTTTCGGGGACGGAGGGTAAGAGAGCACTTTCTCCATTATTTTATCTAGAATACTTGCCGAAAATGGTGGGGGAACATATACTCCGACTATTATCATGACAGTGTCCATTAACTTAGCATGGAGAATAACATAACAACCCTCCCGGTCAACGTGAACTGAGAGCAACACAAACGGGGTACCCTTCGAGATCAACACCGATACTCCTCTAGAGTAGGCCGAAAAAGGGGCATGGAAGGAGCTCTGGATCCAAGGCCTCTTCAAAGCCAGCACCCTCTGACCCACTAAATGGGTCTCCTGGAGAATAACTACATTCGGCTTATACTTCTTAATGAACTGGAAGACAGTGGCCCTCTTGATCTTATCATTAAGCCCCCGAACGTTCCAGGAGAGAAATTTACACTCACCCATTGTTAATGCATAAAGTGTAACTATCAATAGCCACCCCCAGGTGGCACCACCCCCCCCCCAAAGATCTCCCTATCCCTCGAGTCCAGCAAACAAACATCACAGTCAAGCCCACATACAAACAACCACATACAGAACAGATGGTATAACAGATAATACAACAATTTAACTGTACCCCACCCCAAAACCCACCCCCCACCCCGCTCCACCACCCCCCAACCTTGGCGAGCATCATAACCCAAACGAAGTAACTAAGTAACACAACACTGGTTTAACTATGTGTAATTGGAACGCGCAGGCCCATCGCCTAGGGGTCTGCATAAACAAGCTTGCTAAACAGTTGCGGGTCAGCGGAATATCCGCCGCGGGTTCCCCGAGCCAGCGAGGGGGATCCAGGGAAAAAAAAAAAAAAAAAAAAAAAGGGGGGGGGGGGAAAGGGAAAAGGGGGGGATTCCCCATAAAGGGGGGTCATCGGGGGGACCGGGGGGGGGGGGAGTGACGTGGGGGAAAGAGGGGGGGGAAGGGGAGACGGGGAAGGCATAGGGGGATGGGTGGTAGGGGAGTCGGAGGCCCGGTCGCGCCCCGGGGAATCCGGAGCCTAGGCTCCCCCGCAACAGCTGCCGACAGGATATTCTGGCTATTTAGGTATCACAAAAAACAACACAACTACGTTAACTGTAAACAAGATGCTTAACAGAGCACCAACTCGGGCTCCACCAAATTGCCCCCCAGAGGGGCTCCCATAGGATCAGTGGAGGCGGGCCCCGGTCACCAAGAGGAAAAGGCAAGGAGACCATCAACCAAGTTAACGCTGGTCAGGAAAATAGCAAGACTATACGCTTCAATCGGGGCCCAGTCCATCAGGCTCCCGGCAATGAGTCCAGCCATATGTCGGCTTCCTCAGCCGATGTAAAGAATTTAACAGACTCCCCATCTTGAAGTTATTCTATGATTTAATGAGAGTCCTAAGTAGGGGGGGGGCTCAGGACAAACTTGTTTAAATGTGTACATGGACCAGGATCTGAATTGTAATAAGCTAACCACTAGACAGTCATGCTTACTTTTTTATTTCATCCTTTAAAATATTGGTAGGGGGAATAATTGAATTCAAAATATACGACAACAAGGATTAACAAAGTTTCTCCAACAAGTTGGTGCATACCTTCAAGTTTTCCTTCTAGTAATGTCTTTGGTGCTGGTACAGAATAATAAACCAGGAAACAGGACAACATACTGAGTTGAGTATCTTCTACTGTTTGGCCAGCTAAATATGAGTGTAGGGCAATATCACCTCCACCTATTAGAAAGCACGAAAATAGTATGGAAATAAGTATAATTTAATGAACTTTAGACAGTGTGTGTGCTTCCAACAATACCTTGGAGATGACCCTTTTCTGTTTCATGAATTGGCTCAATTTTTTGAGCAAGGGGTGGAAGAAAAATGGATTATGGTAATCACAGTAAAATCATTCCTTGAAGCCAACTAATTAGATTCACATGGTTATGGCAATGGCCACCAGGAGCTAGACACATTTGGGGTTACGGACTCCCCTCCACATCATGTGGCCTTCAATCTTGTCACAAATCTTGTCTCACAGCTTGCTGTGAGAAGCCTGAGTATATTGTGTGACAACATCTCAAACATCAGAAGTCCTTAAAGAGCATGTAGGGTAGGGGACCTCATCGTCAAGACTGAAAATCATTTTACAGTAAGTATTAAAATATCCTTTTTCTATTTTAATTATCCTGTAGAGCAAGGTTTCTCAACCCTGTCCTCACATTACATTTGCTCCTGCATCCACT
Source organism: Gastrophryne carolinensis (assembly GCA_027917425.1). Classification (NCBI taxonomy): domain Eukaryota; kingdom Metazoa; phylum Chordata; class Amphibia; order Anura; family Microhylidae; genus Gastrophryne; species Gastrophryne carolinensis. Next base: position 380,290,428 of record CM051237.1, on the reverse strand, counting down.
CAAAGCTGAAAAGCTGAAACATCAACCCCATCTACCCAAATTCCAGTGAATGGAGCAGACGTGGCAACATCACTGTGTGTGTGTGGGGGGAGGGTGGATACCATCACCGAGGCAGATGTAACTGACAATCTGGTATGGCAGGCCAGGACTTGAGGTCTCAAGGTAAGATCCACAGCGTTGGACTAGGAGCGAATGTATGAACAGAGTACCAGGTAGCTGCTTTACACATCTGGCCTAGTCATGTTTGGTGGTATAGGGTCAAGAGGGCCCACTACTCTTGGCGAGTGAATGATCACATTGATCAAAGGAGTCCTGCCTTTGAATTTATAAGAATTTACAACCGCTTCCCTAAGCCATCTGCTGCTGATGGTATGGCCTGCTGCAACCACATGTGAGGTCTATTTGTAAAGCCAAACAAGGCATCTAATTCCTGGAAACAGAATTTGAAGGCGTGGACCATATCAAAGAGATGCAAATGGCTGGGTAGAAAGGGACTGGGCAAAGAGGCGGGGACCATGTTTGCTTGACTGCTGTGTGAAACACTCCAGACTGGTAGTAACAGCTTACCTCTCATCTAATCACAGCACTTTGCTGGACCTATGTTATTCGGCAAATGGATCTGATATATTGCAATGGCGAGCACAAGCAGCCGCATTCCCAGCATCTTCAGGCTGTGTGTGCACTTCTGCCCCAGACATTCGGATGGGCTTGGGTGGGGGGTGGCAACGCACACACTCCTGGGGATGCAGCCACTTGCTTCCATTGCAGATTATCAGTGCAGTTCTCCAAATTATACAGGCCCATGCATACACTGTTGGACTGGGAAGAGGTAAGCTGTTACTACCAATCTGAAGGGAGGGGGGGATGCACACAGCGGGACATGGAACAAAACCTGTGATACTCAAAATATGAGCTAAAAAATCCCCATTAGTCTTACTGGTAATGGTATTTCTAAGAGTCCTTCAGGACACCCATGGAGCGAGCAAGCCCCACCCCTTTCCCCTAGACCTCAGTATTAAACTAGTATTAATTGGTGATTAACCGTAGGACCTAATGTATTGGGGGCGGGGGGGGGGTTATAAGGGCCATCCTGAAGGACTCGTAGATATACCATTACCGGTAAGACAAATGGGGATTTGCTGTCTTCCCATTCAGGACCGCCGCGGAGAGGATAAACAAGTACTTTAGAACAAGGGATGGGAAACTGCCTTCGACCAAAGGCCTGGTCTTTATCAGATAATAAATCTTGCCTGTACTGTTTGAGGAAGGAGTGGGGAAAAGACCACGTGGCTGCCTTGATTTCCTCAATTGAAGCCCCTGGCTTTTCTGCCCATGATGTGGAGACTGCTCTAGTAGAGTGGACTCAGATGTATGGAAGGATGGTATCCATAGATGTGTGAGCTAGGGAGATTGCCGGTCTAATCCATCTGGCTAGGGAAACCTTAGATCCTGCCAAGCCCCTATTCCTTCTGGAAAAAGACATAAAAAAATATATCCGACCTATAGAAGTCATGTGTGCATTCTGTGTAGGTAATGAGGCATCTGTGAACATCAATAGCTTGTGGAGATTCTGCTGGATTACCTAGGCCCGGTAATAAGGAAGGAATGGTGAGTAAATGTCATTTTATTTATTTTTTCTTTTGAACAGGAGATGCTGGCAGCCGCTGAAGGGGGGGGGGGGTACCTTACCTTAACAGCTTCCACCCAAACCACATCAAGTGGTCCATCGTATTCAGCCAGAAGATTAGATACAACAGAATCTGTTCTGAAGCCATAGACAGAAACACACATGTGGACTTCAGTAATCAAGGCTATAAACCATTAGCAACAGAGGCCCAGTTACAAAAAAGCACTCCACTTCCCAAGACTCTTGCAATATAAAGAATCCCAAAAAATACCGTTTTGTGATTACTCACCTTTAAAACGGATATTATAAGTGTGACATACACTCCGCTTCAATTCTTCATGACAGTTGGGTTATTCTCCAGTAGAGGGTGAACTTCTGCAGAGATGAATGCAAAAAAGGAGCTCCTCCCAGCCCATAAATACCTGGGACCTCCCACCAATTCCCCAGTGTAAGATAGCAGTAAGGGGACCAGGAAGAACCAAATATAACAATACTAACAACCAAGAAACAATGGTTGACCATAAACAGGATGGGTGAAGTGGAGTGTATGTCACACTTATAATATCCGTTTTAAAGGGGAGTAATCACAAAACGGTATTATTCCAAGTGTGAAATACACTCCGCTTCAATTCTTCATGACAGTTGGGAGATCCAATACCAGTGCCCGTCATGGGTGGGAACCATAAACAGTAAAGAATGCACCAACTCAAACCACTGCAGCTTGCAGAACCTTGCGGCCAAAAACAGCATCCGCTGAAGGCCGCACATCAACCTTGTAAAACTTGGAAAAAGTATGAACGGAAGACCAAGTAGCAGCCTTACAAACCTGTTCAACAGAAGCCTGGTGCTGAAAAGCCCAGGATGCACCAATAGCACGAGTAGAGTGCGCAGGGACCCTAAAAGGGGGAGTCCTCCCCTTAGCAGAATAGGCCCCAACAATGGCCTGATGAATCCATTTGCTAATCGTAGACTTAGCAGGTGGCAAACCTTTCCTGGGCCCGCAAGGCACCACGAAAAAAGCATCCGTCCTATGGAAGGAAGAAGTAATCACCAAATAGTACTTCACACAGCGAACAACGTCCAAATTGTGCAGAACCCTCTCCTTGTCATTGTTAGGCTTAGGACACAAGGAAGGGAGAACAATATCCTGATTGAGGTGGAAAGCAGACACCACCTTAGGAAGGAAATCCAGCTTAAAACGAAAAACCACCTTATCCTGGTGTCTCTCAAAATAAGGGGCCTGAATCGACAGGGCCGCCAACTCAGAGACACGCCGAACAGAGGTAATAGCCACCAAAAAAGCAACCTTCTGAGTGAGAACCGAAAGAGCAATATCCTGTAGCGGCTCAAAAGGAGGTCCCTGCAGAGCCGAAAGAACCAAATTCAAATCCCAAACAGGAACTCCAGCCTTCCGAGGGGGCCGCACATGCGCCACCCCTTGGAAAAAAGTCTTAACCAGCGGGTGTAAGGCAAAAGACCTCTGGAAGAAAACCGACAGAGCAGAAACCTGTCCTTTCAAAGTACTAAGCTGGAACCCAAGATCCAGATTATGCTGAAGAAACTCCAAAATCCTGGGTATCGAAAACACCCTGCAAGGCAAGGCCCTAGCCTCACACCAATCAATATAGGACCTCCAAGTCCTATAATAAATGCCAGAGAAGGACCGCTTCCTAGCCCTAATCAGGGTCTGAACAACAGCCTCAGACAAACCTTCCTCTTTCAAGATGAAGGTTTTAGCAGCCAAGCCGTCAAAGCCATCGTTTGTAAATTGGGGTAAAGTAGATGACCCTGAGATAGCAGGTCCGGCAGCAAGGGAAGCCGGTACTGGTCTACGGCCATCCTTACGATGTCTGCGTACCAAACCCTTCTTGGCCACCTTGGAGCCACCAGAATCGCTGGCGCGCGCCCCTTCTAGAAGCAGTTTGCAAACTACCTTGCCCAGCATGGAGACAGGTGGAGCCTCCTGGGGACCCCACACCCCACTGAACTGATGACTCTTCCAATAACCTCCCCAGCCCGACAAGCTGGAGTTCGTGGTAACCGTCTCCCAACAAGGGATCCAAGAAAGGATCTGCCCTGTACCAGACTGCTCGTGTCCAGCCACCACCGAAAGGACTGCCGAACCCGGGGAGACGTCCTGAAAGATTGATCCAATGACTGTGGGCACCTGTCCCAATACGTCAATAGGTGAAGTTGAAGAGATCTCATGTGAAACTGTGCAAACGGTACCGCCTCGAAGGAGGATACCATCAAACCCACCAGTTTCATCCCCTGTCGGATAGAGGGACAAGGACTGGCCAGAAGAAGGCGGATCAGGCCCTGAATCCCCTGCACCTTGGCCTGGGGCAGAAACACTCTGGCCCGAATGGTATCCAGATTCATGCCTAGAAATGAAATCACACGAGACGGGGAGAGAGAAGACTTGGTGCGGTTGATCACCCACCCGAACCTCTCCAGGGTCGACACCACCAGGTGGGTGTCCAGCTCCGCCTGATGGGGGGAAGAAGCTCACAACAGATCGCCCAGATAAGGCACAATGCGAATGCCCTGAGATCTGAGCAGAGCCATTATGCCCGCCAAAACCTTGGTGAAGACCCTCCCTCGGTGCCGAGAAGGGAAGAGCTACAAACTGATAATGTTGATCCTCCACCACAAATCGGAGGAATCTCTGATGTGCCTGAAAAATCGGAACATGCAGATATGCATCCTTGATGTCTATGGATGTCATAAAATCCCCTTGGCGAAGGGAACTGATAGCCGAGCGCAGAGTCTCCATGCGGAACTCTTTGGCTCTGAGAAATCTGTTGAGAACCTTGAAATCTAGAATGGGTCTTGCCAAACCCTCCTTTTTGGGAACCGTGAAAAGGTAGGCGTAGAAACCCCTGCGGCTCTTCGACAGAGGCACCGGGCATATAACCCCCATGTCCAGAAGGTTTTTTACTGCTAACAGGAGCCCCTGTGCAGCCTGAGGGTCCGAGGGCACCCGAGACCTCAAGAATCTTGGGGGCGGCCAGAACTCTAACTCCAGTTTGTACCCGGAGGAGACCACTTCCAAGATCCAATTGTCTGTGACCTCCCGGGCCCAGACCTGGAGAAAGAGCCGCAGCCGTTCCCCCACCCTTGCGGGTGAGGGCGCCCCTTTATTGCTGAGCCGGTTTAACGGCAGGCTTGGGCTTGGAACCCCAGGCAGGCGCGGGATGTGCCCGACCTCTGCCTCTGTTCCAGGACGAGCCCCTGACACCTGAGAAGGCCAAGCCCCTAGTCGCTCTGGCCCCTCGAAAGGAAGGAGTGAACGAGCACGCTCCCCGAAAGGGGCGGCGCTGTTTCTTCCACTGAGGTAACTTACCTCCCTTGGCAACAGCATCCAATTTATCTCTAAACAGCCGCGAACCCAAGAAGGGAAGAGCTGTGAGCGACTTCTTGGCACCAACGTCCGCTGTCCACTGGCGGAGCCAGACCAATCTGCGCATAGCCACCAGTAAGGCTGATGTCCTACTACACACGACAATAAAGTCTTCCATCGCAGCCATGACAAAATCCATGAACAATTCGCATTTCTTAAGGATAGCAAAATCAGCGCCAGCTGGATCAAACTGAGCGTTATTCAGCCAGTCCCTGATAAGAGACTTGGTAGCAAACGAAACCAGGGCAGATGCACTAACAGGCCGCAGGGCCGAGCCCACGTTGGCAAATGCGTGGCACGCCATCTGATCGAGGCGCTTATCCTCGCCATCCTTAAGGGAGGTGGCGTCAGGGGTGTTCAGCACAGAAAAGTTGGTCAAACCTAAAACAGGCGCGTCGACCTCGGGAGGAGAAGACCAGCGCTTAACCGCCTCCACCGGAAAAGGATATTTCTTATCACATCCCTGAGGCACACCAGGAAGCCGACTGGGCCTCTCCCATTCTCTAAGGATCAGCGCATCAAAATGACCCTGATTCCAGATGGGGCTTGCAGGCCCCAAAAAATTCCCCCTTCTTAAGAGGGGACGCCGCAGGCGATTCAATATCCAACACCTCCAATAAATGTGACAAAACAGTGGCCGTATCTACGGCATCCCCCAGTGCCTGCCCGGGCAACCTGTAACACACAAAAAAACAAGCAACATAAGCGCTGAGCTGTGTAAGAATGGCCATAAAATTACATGTAAAAAACCACAGCAATTGATCTTGCAGCCACACCATTGTAAATATACAGGTATCCCAGCCAGACAATGCGATTAAGGCACACCCACACATAGAGGATTGAGACCAGTGGGGGCCCCCGGTAAATAGGGGCCCCCACACACAATCTAAGAAGATGGCCAACGGGCCCTTACCACACCGATTGCTATGCGGCCTGCCAGGGAAGATGGCCCCCACGCAGCCTCGTGCCTGAGGAGGGAGAGCAGGGGGAGGGCGGGCCAGCGCAGAAAGTGCGTTTGCCGAGGCCATGCCCCCCCAGCAACGCGGACCCCTATACAACGAGCACAGCAATCGCGCCAAATAAGGGGACGGGGCCACCGCGGCCGCGCGGAGAGCCCGGCCCTGCCCCCTTCCCGAACACAGCCTGAGGGAGAGATGCTCCCCCAGGCTGTAAGCAGTCCCCAGTAAGCCAGTAATGCAGCAAACACCTCACACACAGTAAACACACAGCACACAGGGACAAGGGCTGGGTAAAACGAAATATCGGCCTGGGTAAAACGAAATATAGGCCAGCCCCCCCCCCCCCGGAGGGGAATAAGGGAGCCGGAGGGGGGGAATCCTGCCAGGAGCCGGCCATAAGCCTAACGGGACGGGGCATCCCACACCAGGATCACCAAGAAACCTGGAAACCGCCTACCCCATAGTGAGGTCTCACGGTGGAGCAGTGCTCCTGCTGCACCCATAGGGTGCACCTACCTTCACCAGGACCCGCAGCCTAAGCTGGGAGGCTCAATATAGGGCAATTAAAAGGGTCCTGGCAGTAATAGGGATAATAGAAGGCCGGGCGCGAGCCCGGCTTACCTGTAAGTAAAGAAGTCTTCATCTTCTGTCTTGTCGCCTTCTCTGCGGAGAAGAAACTGGGGAATTGGTGGGAGGTCCCAGGTACTTATGGGCTGGGAGGAGCTCCTTTTTTGCATTCATCTCTGCAGAAGTTCGCCCTCTACTGGAGAATAACCCAACTGTCATGAAGAATTGAAGCGGAGTGTATGTCACACTTGGAATATACCATTTTGTGATTACTCACCTTTAAAATGGGTATAAGTATGTCACACACCCCGCTTCCACTATTCATGACATATGGGTTATGGTCCAGTAGAGGGCGAACTTCTGCAGAGATGAAAGCAAAAAAGAAGCCCCTCCCGGTCCATAAATACCTGGGACCTCCCACACATTCCCCAGTATATGACAGCAGTAAGGGGACCAGGAAGAGCTAATAAAACATTCTTAACCATAAAAAGGTACACCATATAAAGGATCCAGAATACAAAAGGGCGGGAAGAAGCGGGGTGTGTGACATACTTATAATACCAATTTTAAAGGTGAGTAATCACAAAATGGTATTATTCCAAGTATGTCACACACCCCGCTTCCACTATTCATGACATATGGGACATCCAATAGCAGTGTCCGTCATGGGTGGGGATCCAAATACAGCCAAAAAAATGCACAAATTTAAACCACTGCAGCTTGCAGAACCTTGCGGCCAAAAACAGCATCCGCTGAGGCCCGCACATCAACCTTATAAAACTTTGAAAAAGTATGAACGGAAGACCAAGTAGCAGCCTTACAACTTGTTCAACAGAAGCCTGGTGCTGAAAAGCCCAGGAAGCCCCAACAGCATGAGTAGAATGAGCAGTGATCTTAAAAGGAGGAATCCTCCCCTTAGCAGAATAGGCCCCAACAATGGCCTGGCGTATCCATTTACTAATGGTAGACTTGGCGGGCGCCAAACCCTTTCTGGGCCCAGAAGGCACCACGAAGAAGGCGTCCATTTTATGAAAAGGAGAAGTAGCAACCAAATAGTACTTCACACAACGAACCACATCCAAAGAGTGCAAAACCCTCTCCTTGTCATTGCTAGGCTTAGGACACAAGGAAGGGAGAACTACATCCTGATTGAGATGGAAGGCAGAGACCACCTTAGGAAGGAAATCTGGTTTAAAGCGAAAAACCACCTTATCCTGGTGTCTCTGAAAGTAAGGGGCCTGAATAGACAGAGCCGCCAACTCAGAGACACGCCGAACAGAGGTAATAGCCACCAAAAAGGCAACCTTTTGAGTGAGCACAGAAAGAGCCACATCCTGCATCGGTTCAAAGGGAGGCCCCTGGAGAGCCGAAAGAACCAAATTTAGGCCCCAAACGGGAACCAAAGACTTTCTAGGGGGCCGAACATGAGTGACCCCTTGGAAAAAAGTCTTGACCAGATGATGCAAAGCAAAAGACCTTTGAAAAAGACAGCCAGGGCAGAAACCCGACCCTTCAAAGTACTGAGCTGGAACCCCAGGACCAGACCGTGTTGTAGAAACTCCAAAATCCTAGGAATCGAAAACACCCTGCAAGGTAAGGCCCTAGCCTCACACCAGTCAATATAGGACCGCCAAGTCCTATAGTAAATGGTAGAGGAAGACCTCTTCCTAGCTCTAATCAAGGTTTGAATAACCGCCTCAGACAAACCTTCCTCCCTCAGGACGAAGGTTTCAGCAGCCACGCAGTCAAAGCAAGCGTTTGTAAATTGGGGTAACGTAGTTGACCCTGAGAGATCAGATCCGGGGGCAGCCTGTACTGATCTACCGCCAATCTTACGACGTCTGCGAACCAAACCTGTCTTGGCCTCCTTGGGGCCACCAGAATTGCTGGTGCCCCCTCTAGAGCCAGCTTGCGCACTACCTTGTCTACCATGGAGAAGGGGGGGAAACAGGTACAGAAACCACAGATCCCTCCAGGCAAGGGACAAGGCATCCACCGCCTGGGCCAGAGGATCCTGAGACAGAGATACAAAGGTTGGGAGCTTGTGATTGTGCCGAGAGGCAAAGAGATCCACCTCCGGAGTCCCCCACTTGTGACACAGGGCCCGAAACACCCTGTGGTTGAGAGACCATTCCCCTCCGGCGAGAGAATCCCCTGCTCAGGGAGTCCGCCTCCGTGTTCTCCACTTCCGGAATGTATACTGCCGAGATGCAAGGAACATTGCTCTCCACCCAAGTCAGGATCAGAGAGACTTCCCTGAGGGCACTCCTGCTGCGAGTCCCTCCTTGGTGATTGATGTAAGCTACCACAGTACGATTGTCTGATCGAACCTGAACCGGTAAACCCTGTAGGTGAAGTGTCAGACGCGACAGAACCAAGCGGATAGCTCTGAGCTCCAAGACATTGATGGGGTTGTGAGCCTCCTGAGGACCCCACAACCCTTGGAACTGATGATCTTTCCAGAAACCTCCCCAGCCCGACAGGCTGGCATCCGTGGTAACCGTCTCCCAACGAGGGGCCAGGAACGATCTTCCCCTCATCAGATTGCTTGATTCCAGCCACCACTTAAGGGACTGCCGAACCCTGGGAGACATCAGAAAAGACTGATCCAAGGACTGTGGACATCTGTCCCATTTCAGCAATAGATGGAGTTGTAGCGACCTCATGTGAAATTGAGCAAAGGGGACTGCCTCGAAGGAGGCCACCATCAGACCCACCAGCGTCATCCCTAGCCAAATGGAAGGGCGAGGGCTGGTCAGGAGAACACGTATCAGATCATGAACCCTCTGCAACTTTTGCTGAGGTAGGAACACTCTGGCCTGACTGGAATCCAGATTCATGCCCAGAAAGGAAATCTCCCTTGATGGGGAGAGAGAACACTTGGGGTGGTTGATCACCCATCCGAACCTCTCCAGCGTCGTCACCGCCGTCCTGGTGTCCAACTTCGCCTGGCAGAGGGAGGAAGCTGTAATGAGTAGGTCGTCCAAATACGGCACAATGCGAATGCCCTGGGCTCTGAGCAGGGCCATTATGCCCGCCAGAACCTTGGTAAACACCCTCGGTGCCGAGGTCAGCCCGAATGGGAGGGCCACAAACTGAAAATGCTGATCTCCCACCACGAAACTGAGAAATCTCTGGTGTGCTGGGAAAATTGGTACATGAAGGTAGGCATCCTTGATATCTATGGACGTCATGAAATCCCCCTGACGAAGGGAACCGATGGCTGAGCACAGAGTCTCCATGCAGAACCTCTTGGTGCTGATGAACCGGTTGAGAAGCTTCAAATCCAGGATGGGTCTTATGGAGCCATCCTTTTGGGAACCGTGAAGAGGATGCAATAATAGCCCCGGCCTCTCTCTGAAAGAGGCACCGGACATATGACCGCCATGTCCAGGAGGTTCTTTACAGCCAACAGGAGCCCCTGCGCCGCCCGAGGATCCAATGGCACCCGAGACCTTAGGAATCTGGGAGGAGGCCGGGACTCGAACTCCAGTTTGTACTCAGACGAGACCACTTCCAATATCCACTTGTCTGTGACCTCCTGGGCCCAGACTTGGAAGAAGAGCCGCAGTCGTCCCCCCACCCGCAAGGGTGAGGGCGCCGCCTCATTGCTGAGCTGGCTTGGCCCTGGAACCCCAGGTAGAGGCTGGACGGGCACGTCCTCTACCCCTGTTCCAGGAATCACCTCTAAAGCCAGAGTAGGCAAGACCTCTGCCCCCTCTGGCAACACGAAAGGAAGTATTAAAGGAGGCTGCCCCTCGAAAGGAGCGACACAGCCTCTTACGCTGAGGCAGCCTCCCACCCCTCGCCACAGAATCCAATTTGTCTCCAAACAGCCGCGTTCCCAAAAAGGGCAAAGCTGTAAGTGACTTTTTGGCCGCAATGTCAGCCGCCTACTGGCGCAGCCAGACCGATCGGCGCATGGCCACCAACAGGGCCGAAGTTCTTCTACACATGGTAATAGTGTCGTCCATAGCAGACAAAACAAAATTCATGAACAATTCACACCTCTTAAGGGTAGTGAATTCAACGCTGTCCGTGTTGAGCTGGCACCCGTTTAACATGTCCCTGATCTCCGACCTGGTAGCCACAGCCACTAGTGCCGATGCGCAGACAGGCCGCAAGGCAGAACCCACACTGGCAAAGGCATGACATGCCATCTGATCAATGCGCTTGTCCTCGCCATCCTTAAGGGTAGTGGCGTCAGGAGTATGTACAACGGAGGTGTTGGACAATCCTAGAATGGGCACGTCAACCTCGGGAAGACCATCCCTTCACCGCGTCCACCGGAAAGGGATACTTCCTATCCCATCCCTGAGGAACACTGTGAAGGCGACTCGGCTTCTCCCATTCTCTAAGAATCATGCTGTCAAAATGATCCTGATTTGGAAACTCCAAGCGGGGCTTAGAGAACCCAAAGAATTACCCCTTCTTCAGAGGGGCTTCCGCTGGTGGGTAAATATCCAGAACCTCTAACAGATGGGTCAGGACCCTGGAGGTGTCAATGGCATCCCCCAGCGCCTGCCCGGCATCAGAATCAAAGAACTGCAATTCCTCAGTCTCAGATTCCTCAAACAATTCCCCTTCCTCAAGCGGGGAATAATCAGCCCAAACAGGTGAGTCATAATCATCAAAATCAATTACCGGCGTAGCCGGTGACAGATACCTTTTCTTAGCAGTGGCCTTTCTGCCCACTGAGCTAGAAATAATTTTCTCGAGGTTGGCCAGCCTGGCACATACATCCGTGTGCGACTCCCCACTAATGACAGTGTCACTTGGGGTATGGATGATGCGGGGTGGGGTAGGTGAGGCGGGCGGCACTGACCCAGACGCCTGGGGTCCCGACTGCCGCGTTATGGTCTGTTGCACACATGGTATGCAATGTAAGTACATTCTCCCCCGTAAGGGATACCCCACAACCCACACATAGCTGGGATTGTCCCAAAGGGAGCCCGAGCTCAGTATCCTGCGGAGCCTCCATATGGTGATTTTATGGTAGTCACAATGACCCGAGGGAATTACGCTGGTAAGCAACCCGGGCTGCCCCTTAAGTCCCAAGTGGGAGGATTTATAAGTGCCCCAAATTTCTGCTAGGGACCCTAGGACCAGGAGAACCCCCTTTTAAGCAAGGCGCAGGGAGTCCTCCTGAAAGACACAAAGGAGTGGCCATAAGCACATGCACACACACTAAAAAAAAAAAAAAAAAAAAAAAAAAAAATATATATATATATATATATATATATATATATATATATATATATATATATAAAGAAATATTGTTAATACCCTATAAATAAAGGAAAAAATACAATTCTGTGAAGTACTCACCTGTAGAATTGGTATTATACGTATACAGTACGTCCTGCTCCAGATATAATACTTACCATTGGGTTATCCTCCGCCAGAGGGCGCTGTGCAATGCAGACATGCAAAAAACAGGCTCCTCCCGGCCCTTCATATACCCGGGGACCTCCCACAAATCCCCAGCATTGAAAAGCAGTGAACCAGAAGCCGGGAGAATATAACCACCAAAAAACAACTGGTAATGATAACAATGATAACAATCACCATACAGGGGATCCAGAATAATGCAAAAACCAGGGTGGGATGGAGCAGGATGTACTGTATACGTATAATACCAATTCTACAGGTGAGTACTTCACAGAATTGTATTATTCTAAGTATACAGTACGTCCTGCTCCAGATATAATACTTACACTTGGGACATCCAATAGCAGTGTCCAGAAAGTAGGGTGGGATCCCCAACAAAAAAGGCACAGCAGACAGCAAAAGCACTGTCACCTGCAAACCTTGCTACCAAGAGCGACATGAGCAAAGACTCTTAACGTCAACATCATAAAAACTCTTGAAAAGGTACGAACAAAAAAACAAGTAGCGGTCTAGCAAACTTGTTCAACAAAAGCCTGGTGCTGAAAAGCCCAAAAGGCACCAAAAGCACGAGTAGAATAAGAAGAGAAGCGAGAAAGAAGATTCTTCCCCTCAGTGGAAAAGGCCTGAGTAACAGCCTGACAAGTCCAAACGCCAACAGTAGCCTTGGCAGAAGCCGAAAACCTTTCCTAGGACCAGAAGGAACCATCCCATCCAAGTAATGACCAGGCCCAAAGCCGCCTAACCCCCCGAGAACAGACGAGATCGGGCACATGCAGGCTGGAGTTGGCCGTAGACCCAAAGGAGCATCAGTTCTCCTAAAGGGCACAGTGACTACCAAGGAACACTTCCAACACCTGTTCAAGTAATGCAGAACCCTTTCCTCAGCGTTGCTAGGAATAAGGCACAGAAGGAAGAACAATATCTTGAATCAATGAACATAAGACACCATCTTAGGCAGAAAGTTCCGGCTTAAAGCGGAACGCCACCTTATTCTGGTGTATCTCAAAGAACGGGGGCTAGATAGACAGAGCCGCCCGCTCAGACACACATCTTACTGAATTAACAGCCACCAGAAGGACAACTTTGAGGGTAAGAACAGCCAGACAGCATCCTGAAAAGGTCCAAAGGGAACACCCCGCAAGGCAGACAGAATCAAATTCAAAACCCATCAGGGACCATAGGATTACGTGGGGGACGCACATGAGTAACCCCCTGAAAGAAGTCTTAACCAAGGAAACTGAGCAAAAGACTTCCCACAGGAAGGCAGACAGGGCAGAACCTGACCCTTCAGAGTACTGAGTTGGAGAATTCCAACTCCAACCCATGCTGTAACAACTCTAGAACCCTGGGAACAGAGAACGCCCAACAGGGAAGAGACCCAGACTCACACCAATCAATATGGGTACGCCATACCCTATAATAGATGGAAGCAGAAGAAGAAGAAGCTTGCTCCTAGTCTTCCCATAGTCTCAATCACCGAGACAGATAAGCCTGTTTCCATCAAGATGGATGTTTCAGCAGTCAGGCCGTCTAGGCCAGAGTCTGTAGATCGGGGTGATGTAAAGGGGCCCTGAATGAGCAGAGCTGGCACTCCTGGCAGAACGTACAGATCTACTGTTCTCAGTACCACGTCTGCAAACCACACTCCACTAGGCCACCAGGGGGCCACCAGAATCACTGGTCCCCCCATCCAGAGCAATTTTGCGCAGAACCCTGCCTAGCAGGGGGAATGGAGAAAAGACATACAGAACAGAATGTCCTGCCATAACATTACTGAATCATCATGACCACGGCCAGAGAATCCTGGGACAGGGCCGAGAGCTTGTGATAGTGACGGGGCGCACACAGATCCACACTGGTTGGACCTCATAGTGACACAAGGATTAGCACATCCTGTCGCAGACGGACCTCCACCGGAGCGAATACCACTGATATGCAGGGAACATTGTCCCCACCCAGATCAGGATCAGAGACACTTCCCGGAGGACCCTCCTGCTCCGGGTTCCTCCCTGAATATTTAATGTAGGCCAAGGCCGTCAGATAGGCCTAGCTCCCCCGAACAGGCATGCCCTGAAGAGGAGTAGGCAAGCGAGTTAGAACTAACTTGAACGCTCATAGATTCAAACATTGATAGGTGTAAAGGCCTCCTAAGGGCCCCACCTCCCCTGGAACCCCAGAAGAAGACCCCCCTCAACCTGATAGATTGGCATCCATGGTGACCGTCTCCCAGGAAAGGGCAAGAAGGGACTGTCCCCAGACAGGTTCCTTGAGTTCATCCACTACAAGAGGGACCTCCTCACCAGGGAGGAAGGCACACATACCCTGCTCCAGGGATGCTGGGTCCTTGTCCCATAGGACAAATAGGAGAAGTTGCAGAAGGCCCCAGGGGGGACTGAGCATAAGGGACTTCTTCGGAGTACGCCACCAACGGGCCCACCAGCTGCATCCCCCACGGGGGGTGATGACTAACAATGTACCACCTCAGGGGGAAAAGGGTATTACCTATCCCAGTTCTCTGGGACCCCTGGAATTTACTGGGGAATTCCCATTCCTTGAGTGCAAGAGCATGGAAACGAGCCTGCTCTAGAAATTCCAAGCGTGCTGTCGCTGTATGGAAACGCTTCCCTCTCGGCTTGGAGGCCTCACCAGGGAGAGAGATAGGCAAGACCTTAATCAACAAATCTCACACTGGCCCCAGTATTCAGGGCCAGAATCGTCATGACTCCTCGGCCTCTCATCAGATGAGCCTGAATCAGAGACCAGCTCTCCATCAGAAGGGGTATAGGCACGCGGAGTAGTGAACTCCTCAGTTTCCATAGGACAAACAGAAAAAAGGAGGCGTCAAGGGCAACTTCTTACCAGGGCCCCTGCGCCCTGACAACCTCGCAATAATCTGATCAGCCGTAGGCAGTCTGGAAGACACAGCAGGCTGCAAATCCCCACTTGTATGCGACTCAGCAGGAGTGAGATTTAAGCATGGGGAAATAGGTGTATTAAAACGAAGTGCAGCCACTGGTAAGCCTGATTGCAGGGCCAGTGCTTGCTCGGCACATTGTGCGCAGACCCGTGCCCTGTCAGCATCAGCATGGGGTTGTCCACATGCTATACACAGCCGGTCTTGTCCCAGAGGGACCCCGGTCACATAATTCTGAAATGCCTCCATATGGTGATTATTTAGACACAATATGCCAGCAGGGATTTACGCAATAGGCAACCCTGGATGCCCCAAAGACCCGCTAGGAAGGTGGGAGAATTTTACAAGGCCCGCTATAATTTAACCCGGGCCACGGAAGCCACTGGATTCAACCGTCTGAAAGACATAATGAGAATAAAGGGTGTCAGAGCCATGCGCAGTAATAAAGAATCATGAAAATCGCCCGCGAGGGCACTTACGGACCAAGGGAGGAGGAGGGCCGTTACTGCACGCGCGACTAGCATCAAAATGGCGCCAAGCGAACCTCGAAGGGCGGGCCGTGACGCGGAGCGCGCCAAACCAGGTCCCCGCCCCCCCGAAGAGCGCGAAGCTCTAAGACAGTAGTCAATATTGTCAAGAGAAGCAAAGTGTATGACACACATAGAATAGATGATTTTGCCAATGGAGAAGCCGCAGCGTCTGGGGCGCCGCCGCCGCCGCAGCACATCCAATAAAGGAACGACGTGCGCGGCGGCGGCAGACACACAATAAAAAAGCAAACAGCGCGGCTCTGACACCAAGTTACAAGTCAAGGACAATACTAAGGCCATAATCGTGTAATCACAGTACACTTGAGACCGCCACACACACCCCTCCCCTTTCTTTCACCCCTAGCTACGGGGGGGAACGAGGGAGGATGGCGACCCTTTGGATAGGGCCCACCGCTACACAGGGCACGGGGCAATAATGCGGGAGGGGCATCCACTAGAGGCTCACCATCAGCCTAAACCGCCTACCCTTTGGTGGGGGACTGCGGTGGAGCATGGCTCCATAAGCATGCATGGTGCTGCCTACCTTCACCCGCCCAGGCAGCCCAGGCTGGGAGGCACATCACAAGAGGACGGGTGGGAATAGTCCAACAGGGCCGCAGGCTGTAATAGCCCCGTTCACCTGCGAGAGAGTGATACATCATGTCTTCGCAGTCAGCACTGCAGAGAAATCTGGGGATTTGTGGGAGGTCCCCGGGTATATGAAGGGCTGGGAGGAGCCTGTTTTTTGCATGTCTGCAGTGCACAGCGCCCTCTGGCGGAGGATAACCCAAGTGTAAGTATTATATTTGGAGCAGGACGTACTGTATACTTAGAATAACAGGACAAGGACTAGCGCTGTCCCCTGACAGAAAGGGGGACATGCTGAATAAGTACACAAAAAGGGCGAGCCTAGGAGGGCACTCTCATGTCCAGCAAGATGGCTGCCACCGCTATCCGGGCCATAGCAGAAGAGTGAGAAGAGAGAAGGGGCGGGCCAGTGCGGATCGCGCGCCGTGCCTGGCCCCCCCCCCCCCCCACCCTCACAACCAGCAGTGCGGTTCCCAGCCGTGGGCTGGGCTCCGCAATTGGCTCCAACAGAAGGGGGGGCGGGCTGCGGCAACGAGTGTAGCGCCCGGCCCCGCCCCCTTAACACCGCAGCCTGAGGGGAAGAAGCTCCCCTCAGGAGAGCAAAAAACAGCGACCAGCCGGAATGTAAAGCACAATGTAAAGCACACACATACACACACACTGTCATAAAAGGAAAGGTCCGCCCCCCCCCCCCCCCCCCAATGGAGGGTTAACAGAGGGACCCGGAAGGGGGGTAATCCCACACCAAGTATGGTGTAAGGGATATATATATATATATATATATATATATATATATATATATATATATATATATATATATACACACAGTTAGGGACATGGCATCCCAAACCGGGATCACCAACCCGGATTCCGCCTACCCCCTTATATGGGGTCTCACGGAGGAGCATGGCTCCCTAAACACCTATTAAGGTGATTCCTACCCTCACCCGGACCTGCAGCCAAGGCTGGAAGGCTAATATTGGGCTTAATGTATAAAGGTCCGGGCAGAAATAGGGCAAAAAATGGCCGGGCGTAAGCACGGCTTACCTGCAAGGAAGAGAAGCAGACATCTTCTGACTTGCTCGCCGTCCTGCAGAGAAGGAACTGGGGAATGTGTGGGAGGTCCCAGGTATTTATGGACCAAGAGGGGCTTCTTTTTTGCTTTCATCTCTGCAGAAGTTCGCCCTCTACTGGACCATAACCCATATGTCATGAATAGTGGAAGCGGGGTGTGTGACATACTTGGAATAGAAGATGTTCTGCTGGTTGTCACATACAATCCACATCTGGGGGTTCTAATGAAAATTGCTTAGGAGCTCCAAGCCCTTTTACACAGGAATAAGACTTTGTGAGATATTCCCAGATCCTCCTCTGTTGGCATACCGACAACCTGCTAATCTCAGAAAACTCATTGTGAGGAGCTCCCTAAGTGATCCAGCACAAAATGGGACAGGGTCCTGCCTGCAGAAAAGGTGTGAAACCTGCACACACATCTACACCACCGACAGAATAAAGACACCAGGTACGCAACATGATTACAAAATACAGGGTAGTTTCACATGCAATTCCCCTAATGTAGTATACCTACTCATGTGTGTGCAGTGCCCCCACAGCATTTTACATCAGGCAGACAGGCCAAGCGCTAATAAAGTGACTAAATCTTCACAATTAAAAAAACTGATGTGCCTGCTGTAGACCAGGCCATGGCCTATGGCCAAACTCACAGTGCTCAAAGGGGGCTTCCTTTTACAAAAGGAGAGATTGGAGTGGGAATGTAAATGTATTTAAATCAGTGGACTGTGGGCTAAACAAGGATAATAATTTTACATGTCATTATGACATGGATTGAATAGACTGGACTCATCACAACGTCTGATATTAAACAGACTTTCTGGGATGGTGTGAGAGCAGTAAAAATACCATTTTGTGATTACTCACCTGTAAAATGGTTATTACAAGTATGTCACACACCCCGCTTCCGAATATTCATGACACTTGGGTAACTGTCCTGTAGAGGGCGATCTTGCAGAGATGACATGAAAAAAAGGAACCCCTCCTGGTCCATAAATACCTGGGACCTCCCACCATTCCCCAGTATAAGACAGCAGTAAAGGGACCAGGAAGAGCCAAATGTAAACAGCAAAGAACCATATAAAGGATCCCAGAAAACCAAAAAAGGGCGGGATGAAGCGGGGTGTGTGACATACTTGTAATAACCATTTTACAGGTGAGTAATCACAAAATGGTATTATTCCCAGTATGTCACACACCCCGCTTCCGAATATTCATGACACTTGGGACATCCAATAGCAGTGCCCATAATGGGTGGGGATCCCCAAAAGGCAATAATGCAAACAAACTACTGCAGCTTGCAGAACCTTGCGGCCAAAAACAGCATCCACTGAGGCCCACACATCAACCTTATAAAACTTAGAAAAAGTATGAACAGAAGACCAAGTAGCAGCCTTGCAAACTTGTTCAACAGAAGCCTGATGCTGAAAAGCCCAAGATGCTCCAACAGCACGAGTAGAATGAGCAGTAACACGAAAAGGGGGAACCTTCCCCTTGGCAGAATAGGCTCCAACAATGGCCTGTCGAATCCATTTACTAATGGAAGACTTAGCGGGTGCCAGACCTTTCCTGGGCCCGGAGGGCACCATGAAAAAGGCGTCCGTCTTACGAAAAGGAGAAGTAGCCACCAAATAATATTTCACACATCGAACCACATCCAAAGAATGTAAGGTCCTCTCCTTGTCATTACTAGGCTTAGGACACAAGGAAGGGAGAACTACATCCTGATTGAGGTGGAAGGCCGAAACCACCTTAGGAAGGAAATCCGGCTTAAAGCGGAAAACTACCTTGTCCAGGTGCCTCTCAAAGTAAGGAGCCTGAATAGACAAGGCCGCCAACTCAGAGACACGCCGAACAGAGGTAATAGCCACCAAAAAGGCAACTTTCTGAGTGAGCAGAGAAAGAGCAATATCATGCACCGGCTCAAAAGGAGGCCCCTGGAGAGCCTACAGAACCAAGTTTAAATCCCAAACCGGCAGCAAGGGCTTTCTAGGAGGCCGCACATGAGTAACCCCCTGGAAAAATGTCTTAACCAGGGGATGAAGTGCAAAAGACCTTTGAAAGAAAACCGCCAGGGCAGAAACCTACCCTTTCAAAGTACTAAGCTGGAACCCCGAGTCCAGACCATGTTGAAGAAACTCCAGAATTCTGGGAATAGAAAACACCCTACAAGGCAAGGCCCTAGACTCGCACCAGTTAATATAAGACCTCAAAGTCCTATAGTAGACGTTAGAGGAAGATCTCTTCCTAGCTCTAACAAGAGTTTGAACCACCGCATCAGAGACCTTCCTCCTTTAAGATGGAGGTTTCAGCAGCCACGCCGTCAAAGCCAGCATTGGTAAATTGGGGTAACGTAGCTGACCCTGGGTGATAAGATCCGGAAGAGGCGGCAGATAAAACTGATCTACTGCCAGCCGCACGACGTCTGCGAACCACACTCGTCTTGGCCACCTTGGAGCCACCAGAATTGCTGGTGCCCCTTCTAGAGTTAGCTTGCGCACCACCTTGCCCACCATGGAGACACACACACCATACACACACCTTTTCCCCCAAATAAAACAACCCACGGGAGAAAAGGCCTCCCCCCCAAGGGGCACAGAGGGACACGGTAGGGGGGAGAACCCACACCAATAGGTGAAAGGACAAGAGGAATGGGGCATCCCAACCCGGGATCACAAACCCGTACACCGCCTACCCCTTTGTATGAGGTCTCACGGGGGAGCAAGCTCCCATATACACCACAAGGTGCAGCCTACCATTGCCTGGACCTTCAGCCTAGGCTGGGAGGCATACTGCTATAGTTTAAATGAAAAAGGTTCAGGCAGTAATAGAAACAAACGGCCAGGGGGGGGGGTTACCCCGGCTACCTGCAAGGAGGAGACAGCCATCTTCTGACTTGCTTCGCCGACTGCAGAGACGAAAGACTGGGGAATGGTGGGAGGTCCCATGTATTTATGGACCGGGAGGGGTTCCTTTTTTTTCATGTCATATCTGCAAGATCGCCCTCTACAGGACAGTTACCCAAGTGTCATGAATATTCGGAAGCGGAGTGTGTGACATACTGGGAATAATTCCACCCCCTCCCCATTCTTCTCAGACCACCATTATTTTTCATAATTCCCCTGATTCTTATCTCACAGCTTACGATTTTACAACTTTGTTATTTTTCATGTGTGTCAGTAGAAAAACAATTGCGACTCCTATGCAGTTTTCTGTATAAATGTGCGTCTAAGTTACAGATCTGTATTTTGCTTGAAGAAGCAGCTTGAATTGCTTTGAAAGCTTGCATTTTCAACCTTTTGAATTAGTCAATAAATGGTATTACCTTAACCCTGGATTTCCTCTTATTGTCCACCCTCCATATTCTTCAAATTGTAAAAAGTACTCAATGTCACAATTACCTTGCAGCCACAGGTCTAGGGTGTTATCAATTGTACATTTCATTACTGGCAGAAACTCAGAATTCATGAAGAGCCTTCGACTGGGATTTTGTTTCATTCGTTCCTGGAGGGTCTGTGAGCTAAAGAACTCTAGAACTAGCTTTATTTGCCAGAGCTCAAATGTTTCTGTTGTTTCTCTTTTCTCAAGTCCTCGAACAGCCTAAAAGAAAAAAAAAATACAATTCTGTGAGTACTCACCTGTAGAATTGTTTTTGTAGTATACAGCACGTCCTGTTTCACTAATTCCTTACGTCTGGGTAATCCGCCACAAGGTGGCACAGTGGACTGCAGAAAGACTTGTGGCATCTCCCGGCCCTATAAAAAGCCAGGAACCTCCCACAAATTCCCAGTGTTACAAAGCAGTTAGACAAGAAGCCGGGAGAACAATAATGAAGGAAAACCCAAAACGAGCATTTGAACAAATCACCATACAGAGGTGACCAAGAATAATAATAGCAAGGGAGGGATGATGCTACAAAAACAATTCTACAGGTGAGTACTCACAGAATTGTATTTTTCCAAGTATACAGCACGTCCTGTTTCACTAATTCCTTACGTTTGGGACATCCAAAAGCAGTGTCTGTAAGGTAGGGTGGGATCCCAAAAAAGCAACGGCTGGCAATTCAAACCACTGCCGCCTGAAGAACCTTGCGGCCAAAAGCAGCATCCGCTGAGGCCCTAACATCAACATTGTAAAACTTGGAAAAAGTATGAACAGAAGACCAAGTAGCAGCATTACAAACTTGTTCAACAGAAGCCTGGTGCTGAAAGGCCCACGAAGCCCCAACAGCACGGGTAGAATGAGCAGTGACTCGAAAAGGAGGATCCCTCTCTTTAGCAGAATAGGCCCTAATAATGGCCTGACGAATCCATTTACTAATAGGCGCCAAACCCTTCTTGGGACCCGAGGGTACCACAAACAAGGCGTCCGTCTTCCTGAAAGGAGCTGTAGCCACCAGGTAGTATTTCAAGTTCCTGACAATGTCCAGAGAATGCAAGGCCCTCTCCTTGTCATTATCAGGATTAGGGCACAAGGAAGGAAGCACAATGTCCTGATTGAGGTGAAAGGCAGAGACGACCTTAGGCAAGAAGTCTGGTTTAAAGCGGAAAACCACCTTGTCCTGGTGTCTCTCAAAGTAGGGGGCCTGAATAGACAGAGCCGCCAACTCAGAAACACGCCGGACAGAAGTGATAGCCACCAAGAAGGCAACTTTCAAGGTGAGAATAGACAGTGCAGTCTCATGCACAGGCTCAAATGGAGGACCCTGAAGGGCAGACAATACCAAATTCAAATCCCAAACCGGTAACATCGGTTTGCGGGGAGGGCGCACATGAGTGACCCCCTGGAAGAAAGTCTTGATCAAAGGATGAAGAGCAAAAGACCTCTGGAAGAAAACAGCCAAAGCAGAAACATGCCCCTTCAGAGTGCTAAGCTGAAAACCCAAATCCAGGCCATGTTGAAGGAACTCCAGTATCCGAGGGATGGAGAACACCCGACAGGGAAAAGCCCTAGCCTCACACCAGTCAATGTAGGTCCACCAGATCCTGTAATAAATGGTAGAAGAGGATTTCTTCCTAGCCCTGACCAGAGTCTGAACAACCTGGAAGCTTGTGATTGTGGCTAGAAGCAAACAGATCCACGTCCGGCATCCCCCACCTGTGACAAAGGGATAGGAAGACCTCGCTGTTGAGGGACCATTCTACACGGCGAGAGGCCCCCCTGCTCAGAGAGTCCGCTTCCAAATTCTCCGCTCCTGGAATGTAAACTGCAGAGATGCACGGGACATTGTCCTCGGCCCAAGACAGGATCAACGACACCTCCTGGAGGGCACTCTTGCTCCGAGTCCCTCCCTGATGATTGATGTAAGCGACCGCAGTCCGGTTTTCGGAGCGAACCTGAACCGGCAGACCCTGGAGGTGAGACGTCAGCTGCACCAGCATCAACCGAACCGCCCTCAGCTCCAGAACATTGATTGGGGCGTGGGCCTCCTGAGGGCCCCACAGCCCCTGGAATTGGAGGGCTCTCCAGTAGCCTGCCCAACCTGACAGGCTGGCATCCATAGTGACCGTCTCCCAACACGGTGTCAGAAATGATCTGCCCCCCAGAAAATTCCTCGAGTCCAGCCACCACAGGAGGGACCGCCGGACCAGAGGAGATAAAACAAAGGCCTGATCCAGAGACAGGGGACAGGAGGAACTGCCTCGAAGCAGGCCACCATCTGTTCCACCAGCTGTATCCCTTGACGGATGGATGGATGAGTGCTGGACAGCAAGAAATGAATCAGAGCTTGAAGAGAGTCCACCTTCTGCTGAGGGAGGTAAATCCTGGCCTGAATGGTATCCAGAGCCATACCCAGGAAGGGGGTCACCCGGGACGGGGAGAGTGAGGATTTGGGATAATTGATCACCCAACTGAACATTTCCAGGGTCGCCTCCAATTCTGCCTGTTGGAGTGAATGGGACGTAATGAGAAGACAACACCTTGGTGAACACTCTGGGGGCAGAGGTGAGACCGAAGGGAAGAGCCACAAATTGGTAGTGTTGTTCCTCTACTGCGAACCTGAGGAACCGCTGATGCCCTGGGAAGACCGGCACATGAAGGTAAGCATCTTTGATGTCTATGGAAGTCAAAGTCCCCCGGGCGCAGGGAGCTGATAGTGGATCGCAGAGTTTCCATGCGAAAACTTCTGGTCCTGATGAACTTGATCTGACTTGAATGTCTGATGGAACCATCCTTTTTGGGTACTGTAAAGAGATTGGAATAGTAACACTGACCTCTCTCTCCCGGAGGGACCTGACAAATGACCCCCATGGCCAAGAGGTTTTGTACCGCCAAAACCAGACCCCGAGCTGCCCGAGGATCCATAGGAACCCGGGACCTGAGGAATCTGTGAGGAGGCCAGTCCGCGAACTCCAGCTTGTATCCGGAGGAGACGACCTCCAGAATCCAATTGTCTGAGACTTGCTGAGCCTTGATCTGAGCGAAGAGACGCAGCCGTCCCCCCACCCGCAAGGGTGAGGGCGCCCCCTCATTGCTGAGCGGGCTTGGCAGTAGACTTGGGTTTGGCACCCCAGGAGGATCCGGGCCGGGCACGGCCTCTGCCCTTGCCCCAGAAATCTCCCCTTTTCCCCGCAAAGGATACCCCCTGCCTGACCTAGGCCCACGAAAGGAGGGAGTGAAGGACCCGGAGCCCCGAAAGTGTCGCGGCTGCTTTTTGCATTAAGGTAACTTACCTCCCTTAGGAAAAAGGTCCAAACGATCACCAAACAGGCACAATCCCTTAAAAGGGGAGCCCCGTGAGCGCCGCCTTAGCAGCATTGTCCGCTGCCCACTGGCGCAACCAGACCGAGCGGCAAATAGATACAACCAAGGCCGAGTTCCTGCTACACATCCAAATGGTGTCATCTAAGGCAGAAAGAACATAGGTGATAAACATCTCACATTGTGACAAGGCTCTAAATTCAGCACCAGAAGGATCCCCATGGGAGCCGTCCAGAAGGCCCCTGAGCAAGGTCCTAATCGCCGCGGCCATAATAGCGGAAGCACAAACCGGGCGCAAGGCCGAACCCACACAGGCAAAGGCGTGGGAAGCCAGCTGGTCAATACGCCGGTCCTTAATATCCTTCAAGGTAGTAGAATCAGGGGAATGCACCACAGAAGTGTTAGACAACCCTAACACAGGGGCATCCACTTTGGGTGGAGTTGACCAACATTTTACCACATCCGAGGGGAAAGGATACCTCCTATCCCACCCCTTAGGGATACCGGGGAGCCGGCTAGGCCGCTCCCATTCCCTGAGAATCAGATTATTAAAATGCGTCTGTTCTGGGAATTCCAAACATGGTTTTGCGGTACCAAACAATTCCCCCTGCTGCTTAGGTGCAGCCGCAGGAGGGGAAATGGAAAGTACCTCAAAAATTTGAGTCAAAAGTCTATGGGTGTCATCAGCATCCCAATGCTCTGAGCCGGCATTAGCGCCAAGGCATTGCTGATCGTGAGACAGATCAGAATCTGAAAATAATTCCCCTTCCTCGAGAAGGGTAGTCAGACAAGGGAATCATCTTGTTCCATGGTAAGGGCCGGCGCAGTGGGCGCCACATGCCGTCTTTTAGCTGGAGCCTTACGGGCTGCAGAGCTAGCAAGCAGTCTCTCAATGTTGGGCAGCCTGGTGGAAACATCGGGTTGAGACTCCCCGCTAGTGTTAATCACACTAGGGGACATAATCAAGCGAGGGGGCGTGGGAGACGATACCGGGGGTGCCGACCCAGACACATGTAGCCCAGATTGACGCACAAGCGCCTCCTGGGCGCAGGGTACACAGACCCACACATCCTCACCCACATGGGATGCCCCACACACCACACACATCCGGGCTTGCCCCGAGGGGACCCCGAGCCCAGTATCCTGGGAAGCCTCCATATGGTGAATTATAAGTCACAATGACTAATGGGAATTACGCTGTGCAGCTACCCGGGATGCCCCTTAATGTCCGCTAGTGGGAGGATTTACAAATTAAGCCCCCAAAATTAATTGTCTACATAGGGGACAGGACCGGGAGAAACCTCTAATTAGGTCGTCCCGCCTAAAAGACACAATCAATTCACACAGTCAGTCTGGCATAACAGTAAATACCATCAATTCACAAGTAACAGAGTGAAATAGTAAAAATACAATTCTGTGAAATACTCACCTGTAGAATTGGTATTATTTGTATACAGTACGTCCTGTTCCAAATAGAATACTTACACTTGGGTTATCATCCGCCAGATGGCGCTGCACTGCAGAGACATGCAAAAACAGGCTCCTCCCGGCCCCTCAAATACCTGGGGACCTCCCACAAATCCCCAGCATTAAAAAGCAATGAACAAGAAGCCGGGAGAATTGACCACCAAAACTGGTAACTATAACAATGATAACAATCACCATACAGGGGATCCAGAATAATGCAAAACCAGGGGGGGGGGGGGGGGGGAGCAGGACGTACTGTATACAAATACCACCAATTCTACAGGTGAGTATTTCACAGAATTGTATTATTCTTAGTATACAGTACGTCCTGCTCCAAATAGAATACTTAAACTTGGGACATCCAATAGCAGTGTCCATAAGCAGGGTGGGATCCCCAACAAAAGGTAACAGCAGACAGTTTAAACCACTGCCGCCTGCAAAACCTTGCGGCCAAAAACAGCATGAGCTGAGGCCCTAACATCAACCTTGTAAAACTTTGAAAAGGTATGAACAGAAGACCAAACAGCGGCCCAGCGAACCAGTTCAACCGAAGCCTGGTGCTGAAAGGTCCAAGAGGCACCAAAAGCACGAGTAGAATTAAGAAGCAAGGCGAAAAGGAAGATTCTTCCCCTTGTTGGAATAGGTCTGAGTAACAGCCTGACGAATCCAATCGCTAACAGTAGACTTGGCAGAAGCCAAAAAACCCTTTCCTAGGACCAGAAGGCACATCCCATTCAAGTCATAACCAGGGCCAAGGCAGCCCAACTCCCCGAGAGCAGATGAGATCGGGCACATTCAGGATGTAGTGACCATAGGCCCAAAGGAGCATCAGTTCTCCTAAAGGACACAGTGACTACCAAGGAAAAAACTTCCAACACCTGTTCAAGGAATGCAGAACCCTTTCCTCAGCGTTGCT
This sequence comes from Gastrophryne carolinensis, assembly GCA_027917425.1. Lineage (NCBI taxonomy): Eukaryota > Metazoa > Chordata > Amphibia > Anura > Microhylidae > Gastrophryne > Gastrophryne carolinensis. Next base: position 380,264,293 of record CM051237.1, on the reverse strand, counting down.
AGGAATAAGGCACAGAAGGAAGAACAATATCTCGAATCAATGAACATAAGACACCACCTGAGGCAGAGAGTCCGGCTTCAGGCGGAACACCACCTTATCCTGGTGTATGTCAAAGAATGGGGGCTAAGTAGACAGAGCCGCCCGCCGACACACGTCTGACCGAAGTAACAGTCACCAGAAGGACAACCTTGGAGGGTAAGAACAGCCAGACAGCATCCTGAATAGGACCAAAGGGAAAAACCCTGCAAGGCAGACAGAATAAAATCCAAATCCTTGGAGAGTCTTAACCAAGGAAGACTGAACAAAAAACTTCTAAAGCAAGGCGGACAGGGCAGAACCTGACCCATCAGAGTACTGAGTTGGAGAACCAACTCCAACTCATGCTGTAATAAATCTAGAACCCTGGGAACCGAGAACGCCCAACAGGGAAGAGACCTAGACTCACACCAATCAATATGGGTATGCCATACTCTATAACAGATGGAAGAAAAAGAAGCTTGCTCCTAGTCTTCCCATAGTCTCAATCACCAAGACAGATAAGCCTGTCTCCACCAAGATGGATGCTTCAGCAGTCAGGCTGTCTAGGCCAGAGTCTGTAGATTGGGGAGACGTAAAGGGGGCCCTGAGTGATCGGAGCTGGCACTCCTGGCAGAACGTACAGAACTACTGCCCACGGTACCACGTCTGCAAACCACACTCTACCAGGGCACCCGGGGGCCACCAGAATCACTGATCCCCCTTCCAGAGCAATCTTGCGCAGAACCCTGCCTAGGGTTGGAATGGAATGGAGAAAAGACATACAGAACAGAACGTCCAGCCATGACGTTACTAAGGCATCCGGACCACGGCCAGAGGATCCTGGGACAGGGAAACAAGGACCGAGCGCTTGTGGTAGTGATGGAACACAAAACAGATCCACAACTGGTTGGACTCCATAGTGACACAGGGATTAGCACATCCTGTCGCAGAAGGACCCCCACCGGAGCGCAAATCACTGATATGCAGGAAACATTGTCTCCACCCAGGTCAGGATCATAGACACTTCCTGGAGGGACCTCCTGCTCCAGGCCCCTCCCAAATGATTAACGTAGGACACTGTCGTCAGACAGACCGAGCGCCCCCAAACTGACAGGCCCAGAAGAAGGAGTAGTCAAGCGAGATAGAACCAACTGAAAAACGCTCACTGTTTCAAGCATCAAAAGGTGTATGGACCTTCTAAGGCCCCACCTCCCCCAGAACCGCATGGAATTTCAGAAGAAACCACCCCCTTCAACCTGATAGATTGGCGTCCATGGTGACCGTTTCCAGAAAGGGGCAAGAAGGAACTGCCCCCAAACAGGTTCCTTGAGTTCGTCCACTCCAAGAGGGACCTTCTTACCAGGAGGGAAGGCACACAGACCCTGCTCCAGGGAAGTTGAAACCCTGTCCTGTATTAACAATAAAAGTCGCAGAAGGGCCCAAGGGAAACTGAGCATAAGGGACCTCTTCTGAGCAAGCCACCAACGGGCCCACCAGCTGCATCCCTGTCTGGTGAAGGGACCGGGACAGCAATGAGGGACTGAGCTCATGCAACCAGATTGTCCACTTTATTGCCGAGAAGGAAGACTCTTGTTTGAACCGAATCCAGATTAATTCCTAGGAATGGAGTTACCAATTAAGGGGACAATGAGGACTTGGGGTGATTGCTCACCCATCCAAATGACTCCCGATGGACACCACCAGCCGGGTATCCAACTTAGTCTAATGTAGAGACTGGGAAGTGAACAAGGGGGTCCAGGTAGGTCATCGCGCGGATGCCCCTTGGTCTCATCAGAGACAGCACCCCTGTCAGCACCTGGGTGAGCACTCTGGGAGCTGAAGAGGGACCAGATAACAAGGCCACAAATTAACAGTGTTGGACATCCAACACGAACCTGAGGAGCCTCGGTGTCCAGAAGACATGTGAACATAAGCATCTTTGGGCTACACGGACGGCAGGAAGCCCCTTGGGCACAAGGCGCTGATGGCCCATCTCAGAGTTTCCATGCAGAAAAACTGCCTGTAATTGGAGAATTGCCGAGACCTGTGAATCCAGAAAAGGCCAGACTGACCCACCCTTTTGTGGGACTGTGGAAAGGTTGGTGCAGCAGCCCCTGCCTCTGCCAGTTAAGGGCAATCTGCAAGAGACCCTCAGACCTCGCAGGCCTTGCGTGGCCTGTGTCAGCACCTGAACAGCGGCAGGGACCATGATAATCTTGGGGAAGGTCGCGCAGCAAACTCTATCTTGTATCCGGAGGACACTACCTCCTGAATCCACCAGTATGAGGCGTAAAGCCTCCTGACAAGAGCAAAGTGCCGCAGCCATCCCCTCACCCAGACGGGCGAGGGCGACCCATCACGCTTGAGCGGTTTGGTGGAAGATTTAGGCTTAGCCCCGCCGGAGGGGCCAGAGTGATGTCTGCTGCTCCCGGGGCAGGGGTTTTCTGCGCGAGCCCCCACGAGGGACACCCCTGGTTCTTGTTTAACACTAAGGAAGGGGGAAGAAGGGGTGCCCCTGCCCCGAGGGGGCCGAAACGGCCGCCTGCGTTGGAGTGACTTACCCTTTTTGCCAAACAGGTCTAGACGGGTCCCAAACAAGCGTAGCCCTCTAAAGGGAAGCCCAGTAAGAGTCTTTTTAGTAGCATCGTCGGCACCCCACTGTCGCAGCCAAACCAAGCGACGTATAGTCACCGCAAGGGCAGAAGTCCTTGCACACATTTTAATGGTGTCATCCAACGCTAATAGGATAAATTTTACAAACACATCACAGCTGGAGAGTGCATTAAACACTTCCCAGGGGAGATCCTCAGGGTGATGCTCAAGCATCTTTCTGATGAGGGTTCTAGCAGCCACTGCAGTAATAGCAGCGGCACAGACAGGGCACAGCGCCGTCCCTGCACAAGAAAAGGCGTGGGAGGCCAGCAGATCAATGCGCCGGTCCTCAGCATCCCGAAGGGTACTATAAGCAGGAGTTGTAATAAAGGGGGGGTTAGGAACCCCTATGATCGGGGCATCCACCACGGGGGGTGATGACCAACAATTAACCACCTCAGGGGGAAAAGGGTATTTCCTATCCCAGTCCCCTGGGACCCCCGGAAGTTTACTGGGGCATTCCTATTCCTTGAGCACGAGAGCATGAAAATGAGCCTGCTCTAGAAATTCCAAGCGTGCTGTCGCTGTATGGAAACGCTCCCCTCTCGGCTTAGGGGCCTCACCAGGGAGAGAGATAGACAGAACCTTAAAGACCTTAATCAACAGATCGTCAGTGTCACACTGGGCCCAGTATTCAGGGCCAGAATCGTCATGACTCCTCGGCCTCTCATCAGATGAGCCTGAGTCAGAGAACAGCTCTCCTTCATCACAAGGGGTATAGTCACACGGAGTAGTAAACTCCTCAGTTCCCATAGGAAAAACAGTAACATGAGGCGTCTGACAACCTCGCAATAATCTGTTCAGCAGTCTGGAAGATCCAACAGGCTGCACATCCCCACTTGTATGCGACTCAGCAGGAGTGAGGTTTAAGCATGGGGAAATAGACCCCGTGCCCTGTCAGCATCAGCATGGGGTTGTCCACACGACACCCACCCGGTCGTGTCCCAGAGGGACCCCGGTCACATAATTCTGAGATGTCTCCATATGGTGATTACTAAGGCACAATATGCCAGTAGGGATTTACGCAATAGGCCACCCTGGATGCCCCAAAGACCCGCTAGGGAAGTGGGAGAATTTTACAAGGCCCGCTAAAAATTACACAGGGCCGGGAGAAGCCAATGATGTTCACCAGTCTGAAAGACACAATGGGAATAAGGGGTGTCAGAAACATGCGCAGTAAGCAAGAAGTATGAAATCGCCCGCGAGGGCACAGACCAAGGAAGGAGGAGGAGTACCGTTACCACGCGCGCGCGACTACCATCAAAATGGCGCCAAGCTAACCTCGAAGGGCAGGCCAGAGCGTCCCATGACGCGGAGCGCGCCAAGCCAGGTCCCCACCCCCTCGAAGAGCGCAAAACTCTAAGACAGTAGTCAACTTGTCAAGAGGAGCGAAGTGTATGACACACTTAGAATAGATGATTTGCCAATGAAGACGCCACAGCGTCTGAGGCGACGCCGCAGCCCGGCGCAGCACATCCAATAAAGAAGAGACGCGCGGCGGCGGCCGATACACAAGAAAAAAGCAAACAGCGCGGTTCTGACACCAGGTATATAAGTCAGGACAATTCTAAGGCCATAAGCGTGTAAACCAAATACACTGAGACCACCACACACACACCCCCCTTTCTTTCCCCCCGAGCTATGGGGGGGAACGAGGGAGGATGGCGACCCTTTGTACAGGGCCCACCGCTACACGGGGTATGGGGCAATAGTGCGGGAGGGGCATCCCCTAGAGCAGCGGTACTCAACTGGCGGACCGGGGTCCAAATACGGACCTCGGTGCCAGATTTCTGGACCCCTGCCCTGACAGCCCTGCACTTAGTTGCGTCTGTGTTGCAATGCTCAGCGCTGCCCCGTTATGGATTGGCAATGTAGTTTGTCTCCCTGACAGTGTCATGACTCCCTGACACTTAGCATTGCAATATGAAGTACTGCATGTGCAGGAAGTGGCATTGCAAGGTATAATCCACCCCCAACCCGCCCCCAGTGCGCTGATTTCTAACTATCCACCCCCCCCCCGACAGCACCCCGTCCGGACCTTCGCCTCTCACCAGATGCCTGTAAATGGACCTTTACAAGAAGTGGTTGAGTACCCCTGCCCTAGAGGCTCACCATCAGCCTAAACAGCCTACCCTTTGGTGGGGGACTGCGGTGGAGCCTGGCTCCATAAGCACGCATGGTGCTGCCTACCTTCACCCGACCAGCGCAGCCCAGGTTGGGAGGCACATCATCACAAGGACGACGGGCGGGAATAGTCCAACAGGGCCGCAGGCTTTAGTAGCCCCGCTCACCTGCGAGAGAGTGATACTTCATGTCTTCGCAGTCAGCACTGCAGAGAAATCTGGGGATTAAACACTGGGTCGACCAACTAGGTGCCCATGGTTGCCCCACTGTGTGAACCCCCAAATAATGACGGCAAACCTCCTTACCTGGCAGCAGGCCCATTGCTGCAAACCAGCATCTTTGCAGCGTTGCACCCACCCTCCACAGGCTATAGGTTCATTAGTTTGAATAAAATATTCAACAAAGAATGATAAAAATTACCTGGTCCATTGCAATGTAAGCGGGTAGCATCTCAGGGTTCTCTTGGGTAACACATTCATACAAGATGGATGAAAACAAATCTAGTATTTCTTGTTTCTAAAAGTATACATATGAAAGGTATACAGATATTTACTACAATATTACATTTTATTTATCTTTTTAAAACATACAACTACCATGTTTACCCGAAAAAGATGGTATGGCTTATTTCCAGAGGATGTCTGTTTCCAGAGGAAACATATGGATAGAGTAGACAGATAGATAGGCAGAGGGCTAAATAGAAAGCAGCAAGTGTCCTTGATGAGGAGGGGGCAGCGGTAGCCCATCCACCCCCATCCCTCAGCAGCAGCCGAACAGATTTGGGGGGGTGTGGCTGCTTGTCCCTCTGTAAGTAAGACTTACTTTCGGGGGTAGGGCTTATATTTTATTTTTTTTTTTAAATATGCTTTATATTTTAAAGCATTCGTGAAAACGCTAAAAAAAAAAAAAAGTCACACTAGGACTTATTTTCGGGGAAACCCGGTATAGCTTAAAAAATTAAATGTAAAAATAAATGTATTAAAAAAATATCTGCTGCCCCCCCTTCCCCCAAGAAATAATAATAATAATTAAAATGTAGAAGTCACAACCTCAGTAAAGAGACACTGAAAGAAGTAGCCAAGGCATCTAGCAGTATGTTCTCAGCAGATGTGTAGCTGTCTGTATAAAACTGGTTTTCCAACTTTCACATACAATTTTAATAAAATTGCATATAAAATTGTTTATGGTGTCCTCCTATACCCAATACTTACGTATGTGTCTATGCAGACTTCCAGAGTTGGCTAAAGAGTGTTTTATCTAACCAGTTATTTTAACTGGTGGTTCTCAACCTTTTCACGACCCTGGCAAGTGGCAACAAAAAGTTTCAACAGAGTATCCCCAAAAGGATGTAATCAATCAAAAATACCATAGCACTGTTAAAATATTAAACTAGACTAGACTCCCTTCAGATGAGAAACTTGTGGTTTAACCCACTTTAAGGTGAAAGGTATTTTAGAGACTGAACAGTTGTCATTACAACATAATGGGCATTTCAAGCTTCAACTGATAGTGGGCTATCTTTTTTTTTTTTATTAGCAGCAAGGCCAGTCAAAAACAAAAACCCAATTTGCCACGAATGCAAAGCATTTACTACTTAAAGCAGAAATTTCGTCTAGTGGGCCTAATGGAAATCATTGCAAAAAAGCCATGTAAAAATCAATTATTCTAAAAACAACATAGGGTATAGGCTATGGAGGCTGCATTATTAGATCATTTTGATTTTGAGCCATCAAGCGTTTATTAGGTAAATTAGTTAAAGGAGCACTATCGTAAAAAAAATGGCACATTTATAAAAATTCATATAAATATGCTGGATGGCGGGACGGGGGGGTCACTTCTTTAAAGTGGGTGTCCAATCATGCTCTGGCCTCCCTTCCCCAGGTGTTACTGGTCACCTTATCCTTCCAATACATTCATTGGGGTTACGGGTGGCAACTGCACAGAGGCAGCACAGATCGTCATCTGTGCCTGTGCCAATCCCGATTAGAGGCTTAAATCAGCGGGCGAGAGAGGCAAGGGCAGGGGCATGACTGGACATGCCCACTTTTATTTAAAGAAAACCACAGATCTTTGATCAGCAGCAATCCTAATTCTGTGTTAGATCAACTACTATAATGGCCCACTTGGCCATTGGGATGCCATTGGGATGCCTCTAAAAATTATACTACTAAAGTTGAAGATATGCGTCCTTATATCCGTTTTATTTATCCCTATAGAAATACTTAAAGTGATCCTGCAGGCAAAGGTAATAAGATAAATAAATGGCCAAGATATCGAGGTTTACATTTTCATCTCATGATCTATCTGATAGGACAGTGCCAAATGTAGCTTTAATGCCTTTGCAGTTGTTTGAAATTAAGTGTATAAAAAGATAAGATTTAATTTGAAGATTGTTTTTTTACAACAATTCTGATTTGAAAGCAAAGATGAATAAATCTACAGTAGTAACAAATATTCCACACATTACCTGGCCCATGTCAGTTGTTGGCTTGCAAAAGTATTCTGCAAAGGACAGCAGTGCTGGATCAGATGTAAATGCGGATATGGCTTCCGGCTAACAGGAAAGGAAAAGAACATTGTGTATACACACTTCCAATTACCAAGGCGTCTTTGAGACACTGTGCCAGTGCATAGGATCATATGAAACTTATTCTTATTCATTATATCTCCAAATGTTATATTTGTAGAAGAAACAAATGTGTCTCTGGCATACAGATCAACTTAGAAAATTTTGGAAACAAATGGAAGTTAAAATGGAACAAAAAATGGAACAAAACCTGGGAATTTGTTTCATGCCCCACTCCCTTCCCTGGCCCATTAAAAAATCACCTGTCCATGCTTAACCCTTTCGCTGCCAGCCTACCTGGAGTTTTTGTCACCCTTGGTGCCAGACCATTTTGCACTATTTTGCGCTCCCCATGTTCAAATGTGATTTTTGAAGGGATTTCCCAGGAAAATGATATATTGTTTTTTTCAGCAGAGTCTGGGCTTTAACATGAAATGTCTTGTTTGTAATTTTTTAGGTGTATTCTCAATACTTTTGGGTGAAATATGTGCAAAAAAATAAAAAAAAATCAATTTTTTGCAATTCGTAGTGTTTTTTTTTTAATGAAAACCATATTGCATGTGATAGCCCCATTTCTCCCGATTACAACGGTACCACATATGTATCGGTAGCCCCCCCCATTCTTGCCCTGGAGACCCCCCAAACTGAAAAGAGCACTTTATTACATTTATAAATAAAATACAACTACTATCCACACTATAAACATAAGGGGTTAATTAAAAAAATGACATAGGGTCCCCCCTTCCAGGGGGAGGGGGGGGCATTTTTGGGGGTAATTTTAAGGGTTTAGGGTTAGGCTAACCCTAACCCTCAAAAAATGACATAGGGTCCCCCCTTTTTTGAGGAATTTTAAGGGTTAGGCTAACCCTAACCCTTAAAAATAAAAAAATATACAAAAATAAAAATTCCCCCCCAAAAATGGGGACCCCCCACATGTCATTTTGGTTTTTTTTAGGGTTAGCCTTTTTTTGAATTTTAAGGGTTAGGGTTAGGCTAACCCTAACCCTTACAAATAAAAAAATATACAAAAATAAAAATTCCCCCCCCAAAAAAATGTTTTAATTTTTTATTGAATTTTAAGGGTTAGGGTTAGGCTAACCCTAACCCGTAAAAATAAAAAAAATACTTTTTTTTTCATTTTAAGGGTTAGGGTTAGGCTAACCCTAACCCTTAAAAATAAAAAAAAATTACGTAGAGGGGAACCCATTTTTTTTTAAATTTTAAGGGTTAGGGTTAGGCTAACCCTAACCCTTAAAATTAAAAAAAAAATGATGTAGGGTCCCCCTTACCCATCATAACCAGCCCGGGACCAGCTATGGGGGCTTGTAGGCACAGAGTGGGGGGGCCAGCTTTTGTGGCTCCCACCCTGCAGCCTACGAGCCCACATACCCTGTGTGGGCCCGGGCTCTTCTGCCCCCCCCGGGCTTTGGGGAGGCAGGTAATTGGGGGTGCGGGGGTTAATGGCAAGCCACCTGCTAGTTGCAGGTGGCTTGCCAGACCCCAGCATTGTGAACTGGTATAAGGGGTCTCATGGACCCCTTACCAGTTCACAAAGGGTTAACATTAAAAAAAAAAACACACATACACAAAAATTCATTTATTAAAAAAAAAAAGTTTTTTTTTACTTTACTCACCTCACCCGATTGTCAGCTCCTGTGGTGATCAGCTGTCAGATGCCTTGGTGATCGCTGGCCAGAGGAGGGGGGGGGCAGGGGATCAGAGCATCCCCTGACCCTCCACTGCTCTGCCCAGCGATCACCAGGGCATCTGACAGCTGAGCCGAGGAGAGGCAGCAAGAGGCCCGGGAGTGACGTAATAAGCCCCGCCCCCAAAGGGCAAGATGGCGGCGCCCGTCGGGAGAGGAGGGGGGACGATCGGAGGCCCCCCCAGTGAAGAGGAGACCCGGAGGGAGGCAGCGCGACTGCAGGTAAGTAAATGTCATTTTTTTTTTTTACAGTTAGCAGCTGCTGCTGCCAAACGGGGGGGGGGCTATTCCGGGGGCTCTCCTGGAGCCATCCGACCCCCCACAGGGGATCGGATGGCACCAAATTAAAGAGGAGACCCAGCCGGATCCAACGAGGGGTCAGGTGAGTATTTTTGATTTTTATTTTTTTTACTAGCAGGGGAGAAAGTCAAGCACGTAGATTCTACGTGCTTGGCACTTAAGTGGAGTGGAAGCGAGCACGTAGAAACTACGTGCTTAGCACTGAAAGGGTTAATGACATGAGCGTGCACGCACAACGACAGCGAACAATCTCTAATGTAAACAATAAGACCCACCTGCAAATGACTTCACAGCAGGCAGCTCTCATTGGACGAGAGTCCACGCCTACACCGATGTGGGAAGGTGAATCCGATTCGGGATGCTCAAGAGAAAATCCAGCGGCCGGCCCTGGAATCTTTTAGACACCACACCAGCCGTAGCTGTGTTTTTTTCCGCTTTAAAGTGTAGCAATACCCAGGATTTTTACTTTGGGTAAACCTCAACTCAGTCTAATGCAATGCACACAGTGTGCTTGTATGACTTAATCATTAGGATGCCCCACAGGGTGAAACCCCCCGGATCGCCCGCTCACCTCTAGCTGTGCGTGTACATGCGCCAGGCCTTTCTGAATGGCAGGTGTAGGCATGTCACAGCAAGAAGCTGAGTGGGGGCTGCAGCAGACGGCACACTTGGTTCTGCTCGGCCGATTAGCCGCTAGCAGAGCCGAAGGAGCCAATTAAAACAGAGTGCGCTGATTGGTACGCTGAGCTAATCAATAAATCAATCAATAAATGAACTGTGGGGATACACACAGCAGGGCATCTCGAAATTCCTGGGGGGTGTTTCTCTTTAAATGCACCCTATAAAGATTGTGAAGGATGTAAGCCCAGATGTGAGAAGGAAATTGTACCTTAAATGTATGGATTTCTGAGTTCCTGTGAGTTACAGCCTGGGCAAGCAGACTTCTCCAGCCCATGGGGTCTTCCTTGTACGAAAGCTGGCCAGCACGGAGCTTTACATATAGAACGCCATCCTTTGAAAGGATAAATCTGAGAGAAAAAATTGAACCTTTAAGATGACAACAAAGTGGAAGGTTTCATATTCAGTTGAAATGATATCTTATAAGTCATTCTCTGATCTACTGCGATAGTCAGAACAAATTAAGCCTTTCCCCTAAAAAGAATCCAAAACTGGTAACAATAGATTTTGAGTGGCACTACAGATAAGTATTTAAAAGAGGAACATCCATCTCTTATCCCATCACTTTATGGGCATGCAAAATTGGGATGCACTGCTTTTTGAAACCCAAGGATCCCTGGAATCTATTCATCTCTTCCACGAACCCTGGCTGCATCTCGCATGTCATGTCTTTCTGAATATATCGTTCTGCTTTTAAATTCAAACTTCCTGTCCCTCCTATCCTGCCACTCAGTAACTGTATTGCACTTATGGGATATGGGTAACCTATTCTTCAGCAATCTATCATGTTTTTGCAGATTTTATTTATGAAGCTATATTTTTTGACAGATCAACAGATCTCCTTTAAGTTTGATTTTACTGGCTTATAGTTCAATCACCAGACAAATATGTAAATGCAGTTTATTGTATGTAATGTGTTCAAACTTTCTATATAAAACTACAAAGATAAGACTACATCGGAAATGAATGTTTTAGCTGCAGATTTTATCTATTGGTGTTTAACTTGGTAATTAAAGTGGTGAATACTTGTCAAAAAGTATTTTTTAAAAAGCGAAAACATAAAAAAAGACAATATTGTGGGTTCCCTTTACTTTCTAGGCTTACTTTCCTTTTCATTTACTCAGGGACATTTCCTTGGGGCATACCATAGCCTATGTGGAATGAATAGGGGTGAGAAAACTTTAATTACCTAGTAACGTCTTTTCTAAACATCCAAATGGGCAGCATACTCTTGAGACCTTATGGCTCCACCCCTAGGTAGGAACACATGACCACCAGAAATGAATAAAGCTTTGGCTCCTCCTTCCAGCCTCCAGTTACAGTCTCCAGTAGAGATCTGCAAAATACAAAGACAGACCAGAACACTGCTGATAATTAAGCATGAAAGAAAAAATGCATCCAATGACAGCTTGAGGGCGGGAAACCTATATACTGCCCATTCAGATGTTTAGAAAAGAAGTTACCAGGTAACCATCTTAAGTTTCCTCAAAACATCTTTAGGACAGCATACTCTTGAGAGGATAAGCGAGATCTACCTCTACTGGGTGGGAAAGGCAGCCCAAAGCACACTCCTGCCAAAGGACAGAACCTCTAAAGTTAGCAGGTCCAAACAGTAATGTCTAACAAACGTCTTGGCTGAAGACCAAGTGGCCGCTTTACAATTCTGTTCAATAAAGGCCCCAGCTCGCCCCACTGAAGATGTAGAGACACTTTTCGTAGGGTGAACTGTAATTCTTCCTTGTACAGGGGAACCAATATAGGCAAAGCTGATTGTACACCGAGACCCAAATTAACTCCCTCCTGGGGGAAATCAAGTATAACGGGAACGATGGAGGCAGGCCTAGGGTTTTGATAACATGGTCTGAAAAACCTTTTATTAGAAGTATGGCGACTTCAGGGTCCACAGATTCAAATGTCACCTCTTTGACAAAGCACTGGTCCCTGGGATAGCAGGTCCAGCCTCCCCAGAAGTTCCACGGCCTCCTGTATGGACAGTGTTTTCTGTGCCGAGAACCAAGGTCCTTTGGCCACCAAGGGGCCAGAAGCAGAACTGTATCTGACTGACCGGATAACTTGCTGAGAACTTGTGGAAGTATTCGGACTGGAGGAAATGGGCAGACCAGACCGAAGGGCTAATCATGGGCCAATAGTGTCCCAGAGCTGAGTTGGAGGGATTTAGTGAAAATCTTCTTCAGCTCGTCGATTGAGGGGTTGTCACGTTTAGATCAGGACAGACAATGCAACAACGATGACGTACCTCAGTTGGGGCAAGAAGGCAAACAAAGCTTCCCTCAGTGCTATCAACTCTCTTAGGTTTGATGATGACTGATGCCTTTTGGACCAGTTTCCTTGTGCAGTCAAGGACCCGCAATGGGCCCCCCAACCCCATGAGGAGGTGTCCGTCGTTACAATATCCTCTTAGAGAGATATCTCCAAGGTAGACCGCTGACAAATCTGTTTTTGCACAGCCACCACTCCAGCGAGTTCCTCACCATGTCCGAGATCTTCATCAAATCTAGGGACTCACGAGATTTGTAAAAGTCTTAAAGGGGCCACAGCACTCAAACCAGTTAGCTTGCTGACCAACCTACAATCTGTCTCTAAACTAGGTTAAAAGCAGGGGGCTCGGTCACACACATCTGCAGAAGTATGCTTAAGCTGCACCACCAGCGCCAAGGTGCCCCTGTGAGGTGCAGTCCTAACTCTAGTACTAATTCTAGTCTCTAAGAGCCCCATTTGGGACATACAATGCAAAAGATAAATTGGGAGCAGGCTTACCTGAGGTTGCCCTAAACCTCAAGTGCAAGCCATGGGGTGCAAAGGTCAAAGACCTTGCAATACAGCCTAGACCCCACACTCCATGTGCTTGCACAAATTCAAAAGAAACAAAAGAGGGGTGGCAGCCGCTCAGACCATTTTATAACTAACCAGGGAGGTGCACATTAGCAGGGCAATTAGAATACAAAAGTCTTAAAGGGGCCACAGCACTCAAACCAGTTAGCTTGCTGACCAACCTACAATCTGTCTCTAAACTAGGTTAAAAGCAGGGGGCGTGGGGTCTAGGCTGTATTGCAAGGTCTTTGGCCCTTGTAGGTTGGTCAGCAAGCTAACTGGTTTGAGTGCTGTGGCCCCTTTAAGACTTTTGTATTCTAATTGCCCTGCTAATGTGCACCTCCCTGGTTAGTTATAAAATGGTCTGAGCGGCTGCCACCCCTCTTTTGTTTCTTTTGAATTTGTGCAAGCACATGGAGTGTGGGGTCTAGGCTGTATTGCAAGGTCTTTGACCCTTCCACCCCATGGCTTGCACTTGAGGCTTAGGGCAACCTTAGGTAAGCCTGCTCCCAATTTATCTATTGCATTGTATGTCCCAAATGGGGCTCTTAGAGACTAGAATTAGTACTAGAGTTAGGACTGCACCTCACAGGGGCACCTTGGCGCTGGTGGTGCAGCTTAAGCATACTTCTGCAGATGTGTGTGACCGAGCCCCCTGCTTTTAACCTAGTTTAGAGACAGATTGTAGGTTGGTCAGCAAGCTAACTGGTTTGAGTGCTGTGGCCCCTTTAAGACTTTTGTATTCTAATTGCCCTGCTAATGTGCACCTCCCTGGTTAGTTATAAAATGGTCTGAGCGGCTGCCACCCCTCTTTTGTCACGAGATTTGTCCCTTAGGTGCTTAGGATATGCAGCTGGAGAGTCCTTGAGTGTAGCTGACCCCATCTTACTGCTGGGAAGGCTGAGGACAAAACCCCCAAGACTCTCATAGCTTGGCACACTGGGGCCATCTGATTCGAGCACAACGATTGAACTACTTCCTGGAGGTTCCTTATCTTTGGTAAGGCAAGACAATATTCCAAAGGATCGCATTGACCTTGAACCCTATAAAAATCATGAGAGGGAACTAGACTGGATTTTTAATAGTTCAAAACCCACCCTAGTTGAACACATAGATCCTGGAGTAATTTCTCCCGGTTTCAGGCAAAAAGTAAGAGATTGTCCAAATAGGCTACGACACCAATCCCTTTTGCCTTAAATATGCCAGCAGTTTGACTAGAACCGGGACCTGGCATCATTGCTTCTTGGAGCCAAACTGCTGGGTACCAAACAGGGTGGATCCTCTAAACCTGCCCCTTCTAGCAGAAGAGGAGGCACCTTTGGCTCCTCTGAACAAATCCCTGCTAAGAAAGGAACGTTTAAATGAGGATTGATAAGAAAATATATTTTCTTTCCACTTTATTTCTAGTGGGAAAGCATTTGTTCTTGTCAACTAACTTATCTAATACCTTCTCTAGCTTAGGATCAAAAAGGAACTCCCCGCTAAAGGGAATGGCACACAGGCAAATCTTAGAGACTGTGTCCCCTAACCAGGTACGAAGCCACAAGGCCACAAAAAACGTACCAACTGAGCTGTAGCATCCGACAGAAAAGAGGCTGCAGAAAAGAGAATAGGTAAAGCCTTCATAATTTCTTCAGTACTATTCTGCTTTAAAAAAAATGACTTAAAGCGGTCCTTCATTCTAAATAAGAGTCTATCTTATGTTTCTCACACCCTGTACATACAGATTGCTCACATTAAAAATCATCCTACCTGCATCTACTGCATGTTATGAGCCTTTAAACATCCAAGATGGCGGCTCATGGAACATCAGGCAGCCTGCAAACAGGAAGTGTCTTCTGACTGCGTCGCTCTGCATTCTGGGATTGCTGACCTTTTCCTGACCCCCAGCTCTGCTCTGTCTGAGCAAAGCACAGCTATAACCCCCTCTGTACTTTATCCCACTCTCCTCTCCTCAGTAAGTGTGATGCTTCTGAGTCAAGAAGGCGGCGCCCGTATCCTAGAGTCCTGAACAGAGTTGCAGCCCAGTGGGGGAAAAAATAATAAGTAAGTAAAAAACGTAAAATATATTAATATTAGATGCTGGGGAATCGTTTTATAAGGGTTTGGGCTTTTCAATAAATCATGGTGAAGGTCCGGTGTAAGCTGCTGGGGACAAAAATTCAAATGCCTAGCGACACAGGTGGAAGCTAAAATCGGTTTCAGAGAACAAGATTCTGCCTGCTAGGCCCTCTTTAAAAGGGAGTCCATCCTCTAGTCTAACGGGCCCTTGAGAATACCAGAATCCTCAAAGGCCAAATCCACTCCTTTAGAAACCTTCGCAAAAGGTGAATCCAACTTGGGACACCTATCCCAAAAGAAAACGGTTAATGTCTCTTAAGGGCCCCTGATCTTAAAACCTTCTTTACTGGATTCATTAAGGATAGCTTCTTTAACTGACTTGGGGGTCTCCGGAAAAAAGTCCGGGTGAAACCCATCATGCAGATCTAGAGGTAGCACTCCTCAATCCCCATGGAGAGATGCATCATATGTAAAAGATAGGATACATGCACAAAAGAGGTGGTGAAGAGGTAACTCATCACCTACCCCCTAAAGAGAGGAGCACCACCACTTGAAATATTAAAAATATCATCTTTATTTAGAAAAAAAAAAACACCTTTAAAACCAACATATAGCACAAAACACGCATATTAAAAAGAGTATTAAAACGAGAAAAAGAGTATTCCTACCCCTATAAATTTCATACTATACAATACAATACAATAAAGAGTAAATCAATCAATATATGGGCTGCATATGTGTATAGGGATGGGCCACTGAACTATTATTTTTGTGCCGTCACAAATTATTGCATCTCAATCCCTCAATATTCCCTTAATAATATATGAATAAATCCTAAAGTGACTCGTGCAAAACCATTCTATCAATACCCATGATCAATAACTACAAAGTACAAGTGAATAAGTACATACACATCACAAAAACATTTTTTTATCCAAAGAAACACAGTGCATTAAATTATCTCGCCAAGCTGCAATGTATCAAATATTATATAATATAACTTATAAATAAGTTATCCAAAACCAATACTAATTATGGATACAAAATATGTGTAACCACCCAATTGCAGTGAGGGAGAGGACACAGAATATTACTACCGGTAATAGAAGCCAGCAAACCGTCCAACAGAGGAGAGGGGCAGATGAATCACTCAGGCACAACTCCTAGACACACGGATTCACATGCCGCTTATGTTGGGTGAGGGACCCTCACTGTTTTTAATGTGTGTGTTTTGTGCTATATGTTGGTTTAAAGTCCTGTCCTCTAAAATAGTGGGGGGTGTCAAATGGATGCGCCACTAATTCACTACGCCCAGCCGATTCCTGTGAGATGTTCGGGTTCTCAAAGGAGGAAGAAATATGATCCTTCAGAACTTGCATAATGTCTATAATACTGGGCTGACGTTCTTTACACGACTGTTTCACAAAGAGGCTTCTTAAAGGAATCGGCCAACTTGTTTTCACACATCCGGCATCTCCTACTCTTTTTTTCCCACCTTGAAGCCAGAATTAGCAATAGATCATTTCAAGGCAGCTGTTTTGGCGGGCTTGGTATAAAATGACAAAATAAAAAAGGAGGGGGAGAAGCCGTGAGGGTCACGCCTGAGAAGCAAAAAGGGACTTTCCCGAGCAGAGCTGGACCTCTTCTTCCCTAAAGTGATCGGACTAATTGTTGGATTTGGATTGCGATGATACAATACTTAATCTTCCATCAATGTCGATAATGGGGCAGAGACCCTAACACAACCTCTTCTGCCTGGTCCGCCATGCCTGGAAATTGAGGTATCTGAGCGATTTACCATTTAAAGCACTGGGAATGCTAAATTGCACCTGATTCTTAACCCTCTGTGTGCAAAAGATAGAGGCCAGAAAGAATGGATATAGGTAGCGCACATGCATTCCTCTTTAACTGGGAGAACATGCGGTAAGTAGGGAACCCAGAGGCGGTGACGTAATTTCCGAGGAGAAGTTTTCCAATTAGTGCTTTCCCCTCCCTTACAGCTACAGCTGGAAGTGGCCTAGCTCTACAACTGAAGGAGAGGGCATATGCCATGGACCCTGCCCGATCGAACACACCTCAGAAATGGGGGGGGGGGGGGGGGGGGCGTGGTCTGGGTCCTATCCAAGACAGGAACACACACAAACAACTGGAGGTTGGGAGGAGGCGCCGAAGCTTTATTCATTTCTGGTGGCCATGTGTTCCTACCTAGGGATGGAGCCATAAAGTCTCACGAATATGCTGTCCTGAGGATGTTTTGAGAAAAAAAAGGGTTTGTAGTACTCACCATAAAAGCCCATTCCGTAATGCCATTAGGGGGCCCAGTTTTTAGGCAGGTCCATCCAAGAGACCGACCTGCACTCATATCAGTGGTCACCAACCCTCCCCTCAAGGCCCAAACAGGTTATGTTTTGTGGATCTCCACATAGCTGGCTGTATTGCTCAGTCTGAACGCTAATTACACCACTGCATCTGTGTGGAGAAAAACATGACTTGGTGGTAGGCCTTGAGGTGTAGGGCTGGGGACCCCTGCTTTACATAACTATATATTTTATATAGCACAAACAGCCTAATATAGTCCTTAACAGTGACAGACAGATGCATGAGAGACAGAAATTAGTGTCAGTGTGGGCTGCCCTCTGGCCAAGTCACGGGTCTTTTGTAGACTTGAGCACCTACATCTCAGCTAGGGTCTTCCACTGAGGAGGCAGAAGGTGGCAAGTTACCTCGGAAACTGAGGAGCAGGAGTTGTATTAAGGGAAATAGACCTTAAACAGACACAGGAGACCCATAAGGCATCATAGAGACACTTCAGTAAGAATATGAAGCCTCATATGGAGAGGGAATAGTGAAAGGGCTGACCGCTGTGCCCCATGGAAATACCTAGATGGGCTGAGATATAGAAAGCAGAGCTTCTTTTTCTCCCTACACATGTTATATTGATTGGTCCACACAAAGTGGACAGAAGAAAATAATTGCCTGTGTACTGGCTAGCGCTTCCCCATCTCCACTGTAATAAAGCGAATTCTGGGTATGCTGGTAAAAAATGGGGAGATTGCTTTATATCTGCCTATTGAAGTATAGGGGTCATTCCTGTGGCCAAACCTCAACTAGAGGAATAACCATTGGGACCTCCCTTCACATCTTCGCAAAACCTGGAGGTAAAGGGTACGAAATCTGCCAGGCACAAAACTGCTCACTTAAATGATTCTCTCCACTTAGGCAGGTGAATTCTAGATTCCAGAGCTCAGATCGTGAGCTGGGTCACTGAGAATAATCACACAGAAAACCTGAATGAAAATATTAACCAAAGCAAAGCTTAGAAACCAAAAAATGGTCTCAAGTGCAAAATGAATACACCATTTAGTATGAACACAAGCAAAGACTGATGCCCACGTGACCTAGAGGGGGATTTAGCCCTAAAGGTGAAGTAGCACTGCAAGTGTCAAACTCTTAGTGGCCCTGGCTATAATCTAAATGTATGAAGCTTGGTTTGTTCAGCTGTGCCTTCCATTGGACAATTAAGTGGATGAAATTGTATAAACTAAATGGCTTAATATTCATTAGGGACACCGCGTGTGTGAAACTCTGGGTGTCATCATAAAAAAAAACATACCTTCCCGACGACCCCACAGGTGTCACCTTGGTAATCTATTCTGAATGAATAGAATGTTGGAAGCCTACCAACAGACAGAAACGGGGCTGCACAGCCGCCGGAGAGTGGCTGGATTGGCCTGTGCATGCCTTGTGGGACTGGCAGAAAGAAACAGGGACAATAGCTACCAAAAAGACCACCTTAAAGATCAATAGGCTCAAAGGTGCCCCTACCAAGGGTTCAAAAGGTGGTTCCTAAAGGTCTGACAGGATCAAATTGAGATCCCAAGGAGGCACCAGGATCTTCCTGGGCAGTCGAATGTCTGTAAAATGCTGAACCACAAAATTGCCTGTAGGGCCAAAAGGAAGAGAATTTGCAAAAGGGGGTCTTCTGTTTGCGCTTCTGAGGTAGTCTAGTTGATATATACCCTCTGTGGCCTTCTTCACCAACTCCGTAAGCGTTTCCCCAAAGAGACAAGCCCTGTCAAAAGGAAACCAATGCCAAGCACCTATTGGATGCCTGATCCGCTTCCCACTGGCGGAGCCATACTGTGAGGTGAATACCAACCAGCATGGAGACAGCCCTTTCATAGCATAGCAAACGGGGCGCGTCAGATGGTCGTTAAGCTCAGACATTGGTTAATGGTTCAGACATTGGTCTGTCAGATTCTTAAGCGCTGAGCTATCCAGAGCTATCTGGAAGGAGCGTATGCCTAACCAGGCCGGAGATAGAGTCGTCCTCAGGGGGGCTGGACCACTGCTTCTCCCATTCCACGGTAAAGGCAAAATGGGCATCCAAGCTCCTGGGGGCTCCAGGCAGCTTGTCCAGCCTCCCAAACTTCTTGTACAACATGTCAGAAAAATGACTAGGACAAGTAAAGCAATGCCATGTTTTTGGACTCCTGTATTTAATGTATACCTTCAACCATTTCTTCTTCCGGGAAGATGCTTCGTCAACCCAAAGAGTCTCAAAGGCTAGAGAAATAAGGCCGTCAACCTCATTCTAAAGTGAATTGGGGGCCAGTTCCATATACAAATATGAGCCGCTAGAGAGTGTTTCCCCCACAGAAAGGGAATCGCCTGAGACCAAGCGGTACATATCCACCTCTGAAGACTGAAATATTCCTGGGGACGCAGGTGTTTGCATTTAAGTGCTGCATTCCTGCCAGTGCCCCAAGCTGCGCGAGATTTCTGATCAAACATCGCATGACCCAGGAGAAGTACCGGAACCAGAGGGTTCAGGCCCCTGGGGCACCAGAGTGGGCGAGGTGTGCTCTAGCGAGGGCCCATCCCCCGACTGCAGAGCAATCCGTTGCAGCTCAGTGACACATGTGACGCAGGTGGTTAACTCTCCATCAGTGAGCTGATCGCGACAGAGTACACACAAGACATTCCCCAAGCTTGAAACCCTGACGTCCCCAATCCTCACCGTGATGATGCCTCAATCATGGTGACTGAACGTCCTAGGACCAGAAGCTTGGAAGCACTATAGAGGGGACCAAAGTAGTAGTGTGGACACAGGATGCCCCATACTCTAGCTAAACTAAACGGAGGACCACACTAGCCTTACCGGCCGAGATCCGAAAACCTAGTCTGGCACCTGGAGAGACAAGAGGGGGGCTAGTACCCAGCACTAAACACTTGTAGGGAGAAGAAGTAGTGCTGGGGAGGATGTCAGGAAAACTGTATGTGTGTGTTTGGTCACAAGCATAGGCCACAGGAGCTCAAGATGGGACCTCCACAGCGCTGACAAGAGAGTAAGAAGGGGCAGAACCAAGTGCATGGTCCTTCCACAGCATCCCGGTTTGAATACCGTCCGGCAGGCATCCTAGAGAGTTTCCTCGGGGGGAAACGCAAGGTCGGGGAGCTTGGGGAAGGAACCCCAGTGCCCATAATACCTGAAAAAAATTCAAACAATTTAAAGTAGGAAAAAGGAATAAAATCCTTGCAACATATGTTTGCAGCCACTTGCCAGGCTGCCTGCAAAGACTGAAGTGGGCCTGAAGGGGCAACCGATCCCTGTTTGCAGACACGCCTGCCGGCTGAGAAACAGCCCAGAAGTAATGGATTGCCGCCCGAGGTACTGCAGAGTATAGCAGAAATAATGCTTCACAACTAAGCTGCATGTGCCGGCTCTTTTCAGCACTAAGAACTTAAAGGGTCAAAGACACTGAAACATACATATCGGTCTAAAGAAGCTGCAAACCAAACATTTTTTAAAGCTAATTTGTTAACATACTTTAGATTTTGTGTTCCTTTTCGCAAGTCGATAACAATTTCCCAGTAACGAGGGCCTTTGACTTTTATCTAGAGGTATAAGGAAATGACACAATGTGTTAATATCTTTAATGCAGTGAAAAGACAAGATAAGATTAAATCAACGACTATCATGTTGTTCATTTCTCACAGTCAACCAATTATGTTCCTATGTACATGAACTACAGGACCAATAAACTTTTACTTAATGCAGAAAATACAAAGAATGCAGAGAAGAACATATTCTAAAGTTTCTGAATTGCTTCCCTACTAAAAGGAAATAATATATAAGCTTTCTAGTGGTAATATGTAATAAAATTTGTCACACAAAAGACCTGGAATGTTTGGGCTTAAAATATCATGTTGGCCAATCCTTTTCTGCTTATTCTTTCAAATAGAATTAATTAAGCCTTCTGTAGGGAGAATAATTCAGAGATTTACTGAAACTGGGAGAGACCTAGAATGATATCATATTTTGGATAGCAAATGGATTCTCACCACTGCTACCTAGTTTCCCCAAAAATAAGACAGGTCTTATATTAACTTTTCCTCCAGAAATAGGTGCTAGGGCTATGGGATTATGGGATGTCTTATAGTCGACTGGCAGCTGGCAAGATGATGGCGGCAGTACAGCGGCTCCAGTACAGTACGTGCACAGAGCCGGCTGGCAGCAGGTGCATGCGGGGTTTCGGCCATGTGCCCGCCATGGTGGCAGGCTGAGGTAGAGACAACAAGATCAGACATTTTACTCCCGAAAAACAAGATTACCTGTGTGACTTGATGTGGCCTCACCCCCCTTTACAGCTGTGATGTGTCCTCACCCTCCTTTACAGCTGTTCCCTTCCCTCTGCTGAAGTCCAGCAGCTTGATTATGAAGTGTAACTAGGGCTTGTTTTTGGTAGGTAGGTAGGGCTTATATTTCATGCATTAGCAAAAAATGCTAAAAGATCTTAATAGGTCTGAGGCAGGGCTTACTTTGGGGGAAATTTGAGATACTCATATAGTGCAGGTAATTTGAGATACTCCCTTAGTAGAGGAGGATAATTAGCTTTATAAATAAAGTAAATTTGTGTACTCACTGGTAAATTTCTTTTCTCTTCATATTCCATTAGATGGGCATCACCATCAGCAATGCGTGGGTTAACCTCAGCCATGGTCGTGGACTGCAAGAACAACAAACTAAGCTCCTCCCAACCTATATAGGGTAGGTTGCGGTCAGACACCCCCAGTTAATAAAAAAGCAGTCCAGCCAAAGCCCCAGAAGGGGAGCGATGATAACTTGCACATAACTTGTTCTGAACCTAGCAAAGAAAACTCTAACCCTGTAAAAGTAATCAACAGCAACAAAGTCTCAACAAAACACTAGGGTGGGTGTGGTGCCCGATTGGTAGATGACGAGAAAATAAATTTTCCATTTTCTTGGTCCTTCCATTCCGGGGCCCCACCTTCAACAACACGTGGGACATCCCAAAGCAGTACCCTTGTGAAGGGTTCGACCATGCTACAACAACAACTGTCAGACTGTGTCAACCAGGAACGGTGAAACTGAAACCTCAAGACCAGACCCCCTGGTTCACCACCGTCTGCAACACCTTATGTCCCAGGGCGGGATCAATGAGCGTAGGACTCTCTGACAGGATGCTGGTTTCAACAGCCAAGCCGCTAAAGCCAGCGCTTGAGAATTGAAGTGCCGCAGAGCAGCCTGCTGTAGAAGAGCATGACGGTTGGGGAGTCGTCATGCGGGCTCCATTGCTAGGCTTACCAGATCCACGAGCCACACCCTTCTCGGTCAGCGTAGGGCAGTCAGGATGATAGGAATCCATTTGCTGTTGACCTTTTTTAGGACGCAGCCTAGTAGCAGTAGTGGTAGAAATGTGTACAGCAGGCTGTACCCTGACCAGAGGATGGCCAGTGCGTCGACCACTACGGTCAGGGGGTCTTGAGCCCTGGACACAAACATCTAGACCTTCTGGTTGTGACCAGACGCAAAGAGGTCCACTTCCGGCACCCCGCACTGGTTGCAGAGGGCTTGGTACATGTCCTAGAGAAGGGACCACTCCCCCTGGCACACTGTCTGCCTGCTCAAGTAATCGATCTGCAGATTCTCCACCCTAGGAATGTGTATCGCCGAGATGCATGGAATGTGAAGCTCCACCCACTTCATAATGCAACTTACCTCCCGGAATGCATGCCAGCTCCTTGTACCCCCCTGATGGATTATGTAGGCCACAGTTGTGGCGTTGTCTGACTGTACCATGACTGGGAGGCCTCTGGGCTCGCAATGCCTGAAGGGCAACAGAACCGACCCCAGCTCCAACGCATTGATGAGGAGACGGCAACCCTGGACCGTCTGTCCGAAATGCAACCCCACCCCGTCAGACTGGCGTCTGTGCTCAGGATGACCAAACCGGCAGGAAAGACCGACCAACTGCTAGCTTGCTCTGGTGCAGGTACCAGAGATCGCAGACAGAGTCTCTCAAGGTGAATTGACGGTCCAAAATCTGTACCGTCCTGTTCCATTGCAACAGGAGCAGCAGCTGTAACTGGGCATATGGAACCGCCTCGATGGTGGATGCCCTGTTGGACGTGTGCCCTGTCGGCCCGTGGGATGCTCGTCCACTAACCCCTCTGGTGGAGGCACGAAACCTTACTGCAGTGCAACCGGCACACAGGGAACCCTCGTTCGAGGATAGTGGTGTCTGGCACAAGGGACACGCAGCACCACCCTCTGTTAAGGTAAGAAACCCCAGTGCCAGTGCCTCTGACATGGTAAGATGGCCGCTCTGATCGCTAGCAAGTACAGCTGGTGTGCTAGGCCCCACACCTCCCTACCTGTCGACCGTGGCCACACATGCCCACACTACACAGAAAGAAATAACACCACCACACAACCCACACAGAACGGATGCAGCAGCTTCCGGACCCCCACCCTGTAAGACAAAAAACACCCATCATCCTCAGCCGACAGAAGAAGGAGGACCCTCTGGCACTTTTCCAAAATCGTGGTGCCTCATGCTGAAAGAGAGGGGGCGGAGCCACGGACCATGCAAATTCGGTAGCCCCTCCCTCTCAGAGACTGGAATCCATGGCCCCCGCCGCCTCCCTACAGTCTCCATTGGCAGGCTGACGGCCATAAGCCAAGTCCCCGCTGCAGCGCCCCCCTATGCTGGCAGCCTAGCTCAACCAGTGTGCTGCCAGCATGAAAGCAAATAAAGAAAAACTTCCAGCAACTGCGGGGGAGAGTACACCGCAACCAGGGTGGGCAGGAGGGGGTGGGGTCCAGGGGAAGGGACGGAATGGGAAGGCGACACAAAGCAGGGCACCATGTCCAGATATAGGAGCAGGGTCCTGACCCTCGAAGCTCCAAACCAAAATCGGCCGAGCCCCAGCGATCCCCTCACACTGCGCTGTCCCACGCTATTGGTTTAAAGACCGACTTCAAGCATCCAAGCAGGGTCTGCCAGAAAGTGCAGAGGATGGAGGGCTGGGACGCAGATAGTCAAAGCAACAAAACTAGAAATAAAATCATCTCTTCACAGTCCCTTCTACTGAAAGAAAAGAGCTGGGGGTGTCTGGTGCTCTATATAGGCTAGGAGGAGATAAGTTTGTTGTTCTTGCAGTCCCCGCCTACGGCTGAGGTTAACCCATGCATTGCTGATGGTGGTGCCCCGGAATGGAAGAGACGAGAAAGAGGCATTTATTATAATTTAATAATTTTTTCCTGTGCATTTAACCCATCCGTGCAGTGAGACCAACACAAGAAGTGCGTGTACACATGCCCCAATTACGGTGCCCGGGGAGCAGTTGGGGGCTTTGGCGCCTTGCTCAACACTTCAGTCATGCCCTGGCTGGGAATCGATCTGCAACCCTCTGGTCACAGGATCACTTCCTTGCCTCTAAGGCTGTGACTGCCCCTAATGATTATTTAATTGATATATATATATATATATATATATATATATATATTAGTTGAAGGACCAAAAGTCCATAGAATTGCTTATAGATTTTTAAAAGATTAGGCAGTAAAGTCACTGGGTCTAACCAAAAGCGCAGGATTATGTCTTCAGAGAGGGCAGATTTAGTGTGAGACTTTGATAATCAATCAATCAATCAGTAGATAAGCATTCATTCTATATTTCCTACACGGGGTACATATTTTGCAGTGCAGTTAAGCCTGCTCACGCCTTAAGTGGAGGATGGGAAGAGGGGGTGGGATGGGGGTTCACTACTGTCCTGTGTAGCCTTATGCAGCTTCCAATTCCGCTCTTCAGACTGCTCGTCCAGTTTCCCCTGTGGCTTCAGGCTCAGACTCGTCAAAGTGCGATACCCCCTTGGGGGGGCTGCCTGGTCCATTTGTGTCCCGGGGTCTGCCCATGGATGTGTGGCTCCTTCAGGCACAGAAGACAGGGTGGCTCAGCTGGAGAGCATGGTCAGTGACCTTTATCAGCAGGGCCTGTCTCTGCCCACCCTGGTGGGAAGGCTACGGCCAAGCGTAGGCATATTCAGGCTAAATCCTCAGAGGATCTAGAGAATACGTCGAGGATCATTTTAGGAGTTCAGGATCTAGTTCTGGCCAGGTGGAAGGAGGAGGTGTCATCCGACAGTGGAGAAGAAGCGGAAGCCGTGCAAACGTCAGGGAATCCTCCGGATCACCCAGTTTGCGCCAACCATGGTGGCCACGACAGGCAAGGTCTGAATGAAGAAGCAGAGGAGGCGTTTGCAACATAGAGGTTCATGTTCCTCTGCACTTCGTTTGAACTCCTTTGCTATGGAGGTCTTCAGATTCATGGTTCCGGCTATGGAGGACTTGGTGCATCTGGCTAGGGGGCTGGCCTTGCTGGTCACCTTGCGACGCACGGTCAGGCTGAAACAGTGGTTGGTCTTTTGGTATTTTTGGTGAGCATCTGGATGACCTGGTGGGAAATTGACTAGGAGGACCTCGCCTCGTTTCACAGATCACAGAATTTTCAGTTCAGAGGTTCTAAGCTAGACTTCAGGTAAGCGAAAGCCACGGGGGAAACCTAGACCCCAAGGGGCAAGCCGGCCCAAGCAACCAGCTGAGCCCTCTCAGGGTTGAAGGGATGCCCGCGGCGGCTTTTGCACTTCGCACCAGAGTGGAGCGATCACGTGAAAGGGTTCTTGCTGGACTGGGGAGTTGTAGTACCTGTGTCCTCTACTCGATACTATTCCTCATCGCTAAGAAGGACTGGTCTGTTTGGCCGATTTCCGTAATCTGAACAGTTATGTTCGGGTGCAGAAGTTCTGCATGGAATCTCTAATCGTGACGTTGCTGCAACAGGGGGATTTTCTGCCCACGGTGGACATAAAAGACGCTTATCTACATGTCCCGATCTTCCCTGGTCACCAACAACACCTGCACTTTGCGGTGGGCGCCAGACATTTCCATTTTGTGGTACTGCCGTTCAGACTGTCCACTGTCCCACATGTTCAAGAAGGTCCTGGCGGTGGTGATGGCACTCCTGCAGAAGCAGGGCGAGCACATAACCCCATATCTGGACAACTTGCTCATCCTGCAGGCCGAGGTGGCCCTCTTCGCATCTCGACACAATTGGAAGGTCCAGTGGTTCGTGCCCGGGTGTAAAACCCCCTGGCCAATGTGGTGGGTGCATTGGCCATTTCCAGGTCAGGGTACAGCCTGCTCTATGCATTTCCGCCACTGCCACTTCTGGGTCACATGTTAAAGAATGTCAACTGTGAGCAGGCTATTATCATTCTGATCGCCCCACACTGGCCCAGATTGGTGTGTTTTGTGGATCTAGTCAGCCTGGCAGGGGAGCCCTTGTGGCAATCTCCCATCCGCCCAAATCTTCTGTGGCACCCCAATTCTCCACCGCTGGCTTTAGCGGCTTTGCTGTTGAGACCAGCATATTGGAGGTGAGGGGTTTTGTCCGACGTGGTAATTCGAACCTTGATTTGAGCACGAAAACAGCCATCCTCTAGAGTTTAACACAGGATTGGAGGGCCTTCGTGTCTTGGTGCAAATCTAAGGGCCACTCCTGAAGGAGGTACTCAGTACCCAAAATCTTTGAGTTCCTCCAGCAAGGCCTGCACGCTGGCCTACAGCCCAGCACCCTTAAGGGCCAGGTTTCGGTGTTGTCCATTTTTTCCAATGGACAATCGCAGAGCATAGGTTAATACGCACTTTCATACAGGGTGCTGCGTATGTTCGGCCTCCGCGCAGGTCAATAGTCCCGCTTTGGGATTTCAATCTGGTCCTATCAGCACTTCAGAAGTTCCCCTTTGAACCCTTGGCGGAGGCTTCCCCAACGATGCTCATGTAAAAGGTGGATTTCTTGTGGCAATCACCTCCACCCAGTGGGTTTCAGAGCTGGCAGCGCTTTCGACCAGATCATCCTTTTTGGTTCTGCATAAAGACAAAGCAGTATTTCATGTGAAGCAGCATCTCTCCCATCTTAATCAGGAGATAGTGCTACCCTCCTTGTGCCCACGCTATACTCTACACTCCTGCATTCGCTCGATGTGGTCAGGGCATTACTTGGTCGCTACTCGAGAGGTACATAAAACGGATGTCTTTTTCATAATCCCAGAAGGACCAATGAGGGGCCTGCCAGGTCCACTCTTAGCAGATCATACAAGCAGGAGGTCATACAAGCCTACACCTGTAAGGGGAAGGAGGCGCCCTTCCGGGTCACCGCTCACTCCATCAGGGCGATTGCTGCGTTTCGGGCTTCCCAACACCAGACAAGGGTTCTACAGTTCTGCAAGGTGGAGACCTGGTCGTATATCCACACCTTCACCAAGTTTTACAGACTTGATGTCAGGGCATCTGCCAATGCTGCTCTGGGGCGTAAGGTGTTGCAAATGGTGATAACCCCTCTCCAGGGGTCTAAGCTTGAGGTGTCCATGCCGTTGTTCTTGGTTAGGTTGAAGCAGCAGCCTTATTGAAGGTACTGCTTTGGGACATCCCGTGCATTGCTACTGGTGGGTGCTCCCGGAATGGAAGAGAAAAGTGAGAAATGAGAAAAGGCAAATTTGGGCACTCAGTAAATCTCCTTTCACGTCCGCTTCCATTCTGTTGTGTTACGACTGCGTTGGTGGGGTTGATGCCTTCTACATGGTTTTAGTTTTGTTGCACTGTTTTCTAGTTGCGCGCATTAAGCGCAGGTAAGTGTTTTCCCCTCCTGGGTCTGAACTACTTTTTAAGTAACTGGGGAGATCCTGCCACAACCGCCCTATATAAGCAAGGAGGAGCTAGTCTTGTTCTATCTTGAAGTCCCTGTCTACAGCTTAGATTAACCCACGCGTTGCTACTGGTGGTGCCCCAGAATGGAAGACGACGAGAAAGGAAATTTACAGGTGAGTACACAAATTTCACTTTTCTAACTTTTGATTTGCGAATCACTTTTAAGATTAAGATATTGTTAAAGTGGATGAAAACCCAGGATTTTGACTATGCTGGGTTTTGGTCCTTTCCCCTGGGGTAAAATCCCCCAGATCGCAACTCACCTCTTCCTGGTCCTACGGGGCATGCACGGTCGCTTGTCCAATCAGCACGCTCGGAGCCGCTGATGTCAAGTCGTCTAAGCCTTCGTCTAAGACCAGGCTTTGAGCACGCTGGTGGCTGCATCCCCCGCTTCTCTCTAACAGGGACTAACATTCACAAATGCCTGACGCGGGCATGCGTCCTTCTAGAGGGATAGCAGGATGTGGCTGCAGTTCGTGCATGCACTGTTGGAACGGGCAGCAAGGTAAGTGTATGTGGCAACCTGGGGGGTTTCCCGATTTCGGATGCCCCGGGGGGAGGAAATCGATCGGCATTGGAATCTTATATATTCCTGGGCCGATAGCGCTGGGTTTTGGTCCAATTTAAGGACTGGACTGTTCCCTGATATGCGATATATGGGAATGAAGGTTACAACGATGTACATTATATTAAAATCAAAACACTGTATAAATACCTCTTTAAGAAGGTGTAACTCTGGGAGTAGGGTGGGGGCCATTAGCTTTTCTGTGGTCTCTTTGTACCACTGTGTGCCCTGAAGGGATAACATAAGAATGCATTAAAAAACAAACAACGAAAGGCTTAACAGTGTTTTACTCGCAATGTTTGTACTGATGAAAAAGTATGCTTAATTCTTAGAAAAAAAATTATGGACAACTTTTCTTTAGAAACATTTTTTGTTTCTCAAACAACTAAAAAGAAAAGCTATTCAGCAGTTTTAGTTTTTCAGAAAGTAGCAGGAAGAAAATAAAGGCACTGCACAAAAATGCAATACATCTCTCCCTGTAACACCAGAATAGAGCTTTGTTTTATTTTATATTGTCCATGTTCCCGTGCCATCCTGATTTGGAAGGCCCTACTGTGTGAGTTCCCCCAGATTGCCAGTAACCTCTTAACTTTTCCTGTTTCAACGGCACATGTGCAGGCTCTCGTCCAATCAGGGCAGTTTGCCGTGCCTATGTCATTAAAGGAGCAGTATTGCGAATTTTTCTTGGTGACTTATATTTAAATGGTACTTTGAATGTAGGTAAGTGTTGGAGTAAGAATTACAAATTTAGAAAAAAATGATGTGTGTGTTGTGCAGCTGGAGACTAATAGCTCATGTTTATGTATTCTGAGTGTCGGGTCCCGACACTCTGGCCTGTTCCACGCTGAGGAGTGGGGTGAAACAATGTATCAGAGTATCAGCTGTTCAGTGCTGGCAGCCGTCCAGCATAAGATAACAACATTGCAACATTGCCTAGCCAGAACTTATATATCTAAAACAGAGAGAAAAGCTCTAGAAGTCATTTAGCTGATTTTTACAGTTTTCCCTTCATGTTGGCTCTGCTGCAGAATCTTTCAGTTTACCATTTTCTCTCTCTTTTCTCAACACATTTTTCCATATGATCTTTCTTTCAGCTTTGTGTGTTTTGAGCAAAGCCCAACCCAGGATTTTCACTATCTGGAGTTTTGTTTTGTGCCCCTAGGGGCATCCTGACTTGGGATGCCCTGATATGTGAAATCCCCAAGTTCGCCTGTAAAAATGTACCTTTCCCTGCCCCACAGCGCATGCGCGGGCTCTCATCCAATCAGCGCTGTTTGCACGCAGATGGGGAGCCTGAGCAGTAACCTTCCTGGCCGCCCGGCCTGTCTAAATGACTATCTGAGTGAGCGTGCCAGAAAAATGGGGGGCTCTGTGGTTATCCAGGGGTCATTTCACACAGTGGGGCATCCTGATTTAAAATGCCCAAGGGGCAAGGTCAATGGCCGGGTCTTATAGACTTCAGGGTCGGCCACTCAGGGTTTTGTTCCACTTTAATACCTTTAGATTTTCCTGCACAGTTATTCAAAAAAGAATTTCAGCCATTTTCAGTCAATTTAGTTTATTTTGTATAGATTTTACACATTTGAGTCAACTGGTCTCATAACAAAAGCAGCACCTCACACACACACACACACACACAGCCGTTACCACTGATTACACTGTCAGCCTCTGAGGTAAAGTGTTGCTAGGAGACCAGTGGGCTAAATGAAGCAGCTCACTAAATACAACTCAGCAGATCCCCCTATTCAGCAAATGGACTGAGCCATTGGCATTATACAATTTAAAAGAAAGGCATATATTTTTTCCTTTTTTTATCGCCAGATTTTTTATACACATGCTAGAAGCTATTGTGTGGCTATTTAATTATTTATCTTTTTTAATGCAAATTAAGCGATACTGCCCCTTTAAGCAACAATGTTTTGCAATGTGGAGTGCTGGGGATATTGAGGCCCGCTATACCCAATTGCAAGGCATTAAAGCTGTTAGACCGAATCACAAAGCATGGCAAATGGTTCTGATTGGAAGAGACTGCACATGCACCGTTGGGTGAGGCAAAGGTAGGCCGTTAGTGGTGATCTGGGGGGTTTCAAATAGCAGAGAATCCAGCTATGGGGTGCCCTGGAATCTTTCATATTCCACAGCGGGCTACACTGGGTTTAGATCCATTTTAAACAGCTTCTACTGAAGTCAGTAAGAGCAAGAAATAAAAATGACAGGAGTGATCGTGGTCATTAGGGCTGGCCTTAGAGCATGATGGTGCCCCCAAAAGCACATTTACTCAGTGGAAAAGGGAGGAAGAGGCAAATAACTTCAGAAGCGGTAAAAAAGAAAAGACTGAAGTATGAAGGAAAGAAAACAAAAACAAGACGTGGAAAAGTAAAAGTCAAGAGTAAGATCATGAGGGCATGGGAACATGAGGGCATGTGGAAAAGAGAGAGAAAGTGAGAAAAGGAATGTGAAAGAAAGAGAGAATCAGAAAGAGAGAAGAGAATTGGAAAAAAGAGCAAAAGAGGGAATGTGGAAAATTGAAAGAAGAGAAATTACATGTATTAGAGAGAGAGAGAGAAGTAAGGAATGTGGAAAAGAAACATAGGGGGAGAAGAAGGGAATGTGAAAAAGAAAGGAAGGAAGAGAAGGAGTGAATGTGGAAAAGATAGAAGAAAAGGTACTGTAGAGAAGGTGAAAATAAAAAGAAATGTGAGAGGGAGGGAACATGGAACATTGAAAGATGGAAAAAGTCCTGGTAAGCCAGATGAGAGCCCTTCTTATTAAGTGGGCTGTGATGGTGCCCTGTGCGACCGCACAGCAGACACACACCCCAAATGCTGGCTATGGTGGTATGCAAAAAAATGTCTCACCAGATCAGTGGTCACAAAAACTACAGAAGAAACTGAATTTCATGGGTGTGGTGAAGGGTTCTAAATGTAAATGCTGTGCTAGAGGAAAAGGGTATAGGTAGTATGTTCTTGATAATGGTTGCACATGTTTTTAATACCCACTAGTTATCGTGTAACGTACTTTATATGTAACCTCAAGTAATACATAGCAGGGTGAATTTGTATCCACATCCACAGGAACAAGGAGCCTCGGTTCAGCCGCTAACACATAAAGATGACGTAAAGCTTGTAGATGATACCTGTTGGTACATAAAAATCTTAAATCTAAAAACCAACTGCAAACAATAGAACAATGGACTTAACACAAATTAATGTTTTCTAATTCTAAAGACAATTATTTCTTTTATCACAAAGAGGTCAGAATTAAACATTAAGAAGGTATATACTGCTCTATACCTATTGGAAAACTACAATTCGATTTAGATTTTTGATTAGAGTTCAGTTCCAGTTTTAAAGCGGGTTAAAACTCGATAATGGATGTGGGCTTGGTGGTGGTCCGATATAATGGAAAAAAAAAGTTCTCCACCGCCTTGGCCACGCCAACCTGGCATTTTTTTTAGATAACTGACTGGCTTGCCAGGAATTTGGCTGTGGGAACACCTGGTGGCCCATGGGGGGTTTTATACAGCAGGCCATCCCCATTTCAGGTGCCAGGTGCCCACCAAAAGGAAATAGGTCCATTTTGATCCCTGCCAGATATGTGAAACAGAGCATGAACATATACCAAGGGGTCTGTTATCTTTCACAGCATATAAGCATTGGAGGATGAATGCAAAAGCCTCTGCCAATGGTGGTGAGTTTTATCTGAGGTTTGGCCATAAAACATCGCTAAAAGTATCCTGGGCTCAAATTACTCTGATTCTGAGTACAAACTCCGGTTCCAAATTTAGGAGGGAAGGAGGGAAACAGGGCTCCGGCTCGTTCATCCTGGAGGTGCTGAGGAGTTCAGCCATGGACAGGTGGGCCTGCTTCCCACAGATGCCAAGTCAGAGCAATCTGATACAGAAAATCTGTACTATTAAATTTTACAGTGCTCCTGCCAAGACAACTTATTTCTTTGTAAAACAAGATAATTTCATTCTTTATTATGTTCTTTTAAAATCCATAATGCATTGGCCAAATAATCAGTTAGATTTTTTACCTGTTATCTGTGCTGTGAACAGGAAAATGAGGATAAAGGGCACAGAGGAGAGCTGCTATTGAGGAGTTTGAAGTGCTTAATGAATACCTGAAAATATAAAATCAAAAGTGCATGTTTTAACCATAAAGAGGAGCAACCCCCCTCCAATCTATAAGATTCTTGACTTGGTCTCTTTATCGGGCATCCAGAATGTAAAAACCCCTGGATCACCTGATCCACTAATCTCTTGCATGACTCTGGCTAGGAGTGCTCCCTTTCTGAATGGCACGCCTACAGCTAGAGGCAGGGATGTAGCCGGCATTGCTAGATCCAAGTGGATGGAGCACCCAAGGCTCTGACTGGCCCACAGGGTTACCAGGAAAAAACCCGGTGGGCCCCTGGACCTCAGGGCCCCTTTGAGGTCCTTCATTACCAAACTTGAGCTATGTATAGCATCCTAAGTGCGCATACAGAGAGATTACAGTTTGGCAAATTCTGTGCATGGGCACTGAATGTAAGCCGATAATACTTGCATTATACATTGCATTATACATATGCATTTATATATTACACAATATATATGTGAACTGGGCCCCAAAATCAGTTCTACTGGTGGGCCCCAGGCATCTCAGTCCGACACAGGAATTGATTGCCTTTCAAATGTACCATGGGAACAAGAAAATGCTACGTTTATGCTGTACACATAGAGCAGCATCAGAAATCGTGATGCTCCACCATAGAGAAACAAAACCCAAGAAAGCACATTTGTTGTTCTTCCTTAAAGTACATTTTCAGGCAAAAAATAAAAAAATACAATTCTATGATTACTCACCTGTAGAATTGATATTATGAATATACAGTACGTCCTGCTCCAAACATAATGTTTACACGTGGGTTATCCTCCGCCAGATGGCGCTGTACTGCAGAGATATTGAAAACAGGCTCCTCCCGGCCCCTCAAATACCCAGGGACCTCCCCCAAATCCCTAGCATTGAAAAGCAGTGAACGAGAAGCCGGGAGAATTTAAACACCCAAACTGGTAACTATAACAATGATAACAATCACCATACAGGGGATCCAAGATAATGCAAAAACCAAGGGTGGGGTGGAACAGGACGTACTGTATACTTATAATATCAATTCTACAGGTGAGTAATCACAGAATTGTATTATTCTTAGTATACAGTACGTCCTGCTCCAAACATAATACTTACACGTGGGACATCCAATAGCAGTGTCCATAAAGTATGGTGGGATCCCCAACAAAAAAGCTAACAGAAGACCGTTTAAACCACTATCGCCTGCAGAACCTTGCGGCCAAAAACAGCATCAGCTGAGGCCCTAACATCAACCTTGTAAAACTTAGAAAAGGTATGTATAGAAGACCAAGTAGCGGCCTTGCCAACTTGTTCAACAGAAGCCTGGTGCTGAAAAGCCCAAGAGGCACCAATAGAACGAGTAGAATGAGCAGTAAGGCGGAAGGGAGGACTCCTCCCCGTAGCAGAGTAGGCATGAATCACGACCTGATCCATTTACTGATAGTAGATTTGGCAGGAGCCAAACCTTTCCTGAGACCAGAAGGGACAACAAAAAGAGCATCAGTTTTCCTGGAAGACGCAGTGGCCACCAGATAGTACTTCAGACACCTAACCACATCCAAGGAATGCAAAACCCTCTCCTTAGCATTACTAGGATTAGGGCACAAGGAAGGAAGAACAATGTCCTGATTCAAATGAAAAGCAGACACTACCTTAGGCAGAAAATCTGGCTTAAAGCGGAACACCACCTTGTCTCTCATAGTAGGGGGGCTGGATTGAAAGCACCGCCAACTCAGACACACGCCTAACAGAAGTGATAGCCACCAAAAAGACAACCATGAGAGTAAGAATGACCAGAGCAGCATCCTGCAGAGGTTCAAGGGAGCACCCTGCAAGGCAGACAAAACCAAGTTTAAATCCCAAACAGGCACCATGGGCTTACGAGGGGGACGCACATGAGTAACCCCCTGGAAAAAAGTCTTGATCAAAGGATGCTGAGCAAAAGACTTCTGGAAGAAAACAGACAGGGCAGAAACCTGACCCTTCAGAGTACTGAGTTGGAGCCCCAACTCCAAACCACGCTGTAAGAACCCCAGAATCCTGGGAACAGAAAACACCCGACAGGGAAGAGACTTAGACTCACACCAGTCAATGTACGCACGCCATACCCTGTAATAGATGGAAGAAGAAGACTTAGCCATTTACCATGGTATCAACCACTGAGGCAGACAACCCTCTTTCCATCAAGATGGAGGTTTCAGCAGCCAGGCCAACAAAGCCAGAATTGCTGGCACCCCTTCCAGAGCAATCTTGCGCAGAACCCTGCCCAGAAGGGGAAATGGAGGAAAGACATACAGGAGCCGAAAGTCCTGCCATGACATGGATAGAGCATCCGTGGTCAAGGCCAGAGGATCCTGAGACAGGGAGACAAAGGCTGGGAGCTTGTGATTGTGATGGGATGCAAACAGATCCACATCTGGTAGACCTCAACGGTGACACAGGGATTGGAACACCCTGTCGCAGAGGGACCATTATCCCTGATGAGAGGTCCCCCTGCTCAGAGAGTCTGCCAGGAGATTCTCTGCCCCCGGAATGTACACAGCCGAAATGCATTGAACATTGGCCTCCGCCCATGTCAGAATCCGCAACACCTCCTGGAGGGCCCCCCTGCTCCGGGTCCCTCCCTGATGGTTGATGTAGGCAACCGCCGTCCTGTTGTCTGAGCGCACCTGCACAGACAGACCCCTCAGGTGATCGGTCAACTGCTCCAGTACCAACCTGATCACCCGTAGTTTCAGAACGCCGATAGGTAAGTGGGCCTCCTGAGGGCCCCACCTCCCCTGGAACCGCAGGGACTTCCAGAATCCCCCCCATCCTGACAGACTGGCATCCGTGGTGACCATCTCCCAGGAGGGGGCCAGACAGGACCTGCCCCCCAGCAAGTTCCTGGGGTCCAGCCACCACGCAAGGGACCGCCTGACCAAGGGGGGGGGGGAGCACACAGACCCCATCCAAGGACGTTGGGTCCTTGTCCCATACTGACAGAAGGTGAAGTTGTAGAGGCCTCAAATGGAACTGAGCAAAGGGCACCACCTCGAAGCACGCCACCATCAGGCCCACCAACTGCATTCCCTGCCTGAGGGATGGCTGGGGACACAACAGCAGGAACCTCACCTGCGCAGTTAGAGCTTCCACCTTCTGTTGAGGAAGGAATATCCTTGACTGAACCGTATCCAGAATCATTCCCAGGAACGGAGTCACCGAGGAAGGGGACAGAGAGGACTTGGGGTGGCCGAAGCCGAAGGACTCCAGGGTGGACACCACCAGCTGAGTGTCCAACTCTGCCTGCTGTAGAGACCGAGAGGTGATGAGTATATCGTCCAGGTAGGGCAGCACGCGTATGCCCCCTGACCTCAGCAGAGACATCACCCCCGCCAGCACCTTGGTGAACACTCTGGGAGCTGAAGTGAGGCCAAATGGCAAGGCCACAAATTGGTAATGTTAATCTTCCAACGTGAATCTGAGAAACCCTTGGTGTCCTGAAAACACAGGGATGTGAAGGTAAGCGTCTTTGATGTCCACAGACGTCATGAAATCCCCTGGGCGCAGGGAGCTGATGGCCGAGCGCAGAGTTTCCATGCGAAAGCGCCTGTTCTTGACAAATTTGTTGAGGATTTTTAAATCCAGAATGGGCCTAACTGACCCCTCTTTTATGGGAACTGTGAAACGGTTGGAATAGAAGCCCTTGCCTCTTTCCCTTAAGGGGACCCTGCAAATGACCCCCAGACCCAGAAGGCCTTGCACGGCCTGCATCAAAACCTGAGCTGAGACAGGGTCCTGGGGGATCCGGGACCTGATGAATCTTGGGGGGGGGGGGGGGGCGCACAGCAAACTCTATCTTGTAACCAGAGGACACTACCTCCAGAATCCACCGGTCTGAGACGTGGTGCCGCCAGACGTGAGCAAAGTGCTGTAGACCCCCACAAGCTACACACAGCCGGGCTTGTCCCACAGGAACCCCGGTCCCATTATCCTGGGATGCCTCCATATGTTGATTAACAGGCACAATAAGCCAGTAGGGATTGACGCTTTAAAGCAACCCTGGATGCCCCAATGACCCGCTAGGGAAGTGGGAGTAATTATACTAGGCCCAACTATCAATTACACCGGGCCCGGAGAAGCCACTGGATTCACCCGTCTGAAAGACACAATGAGAAGAAGGGGCGTCAAAACTATACACAGTAAGGAATGAGCATAAAGCCGCCCGCGAGGGCACTTACGGACCGCGGTAGGTAGAACCATCACACACGCGCGCGAGCTGACAAGATGGCGCCGAGCAAACCTCGAAGGGCCAAGCCAGGCCCCGCTCCCCCCGAAGAGCGCGAAGCCCACAGACAAGCAGCCAATGAGAACGCAGAAGCGTCTGAGGTAACGTCCAAATGAAGGAAAAGACGCGCACGGCGGCGGCGGCGGCGGCCATTGTAATAGTAAAAAAGACAAGTCAGCGCGGCGGCTGACACCACATATACTAGTCCAAACAGACAAAACGGCGTATGCACGAATCACTATACACACTCACCCACACCCCCCCCCTTCTTTCCCCCCCGAAGGCTACAGGGAGAATGAGGGAGGATGGCGGCCCTCTGTACAGGACCCACTGCTACACGGGGCATAGGGCAATAAGCGGGAGGGGCATCCCATAAAGGCTCACCATCAGCCTATACCGCCTACCCTTTGGTGGGGGACTGCGGTGGAGCAGCGCTCCCTAATCACGCGTGGTGCTGCCTACCTTCACCCGACCAGCGCAGCCCAGGCTGGGAGGCACATCACACGAGGAACGGGTGGTAATAGTCCAACAGGGCCGCAGGCTAATAGCCCCGCTCACCCGCGAGAGAGTGATAATTTCATGTCTTCGCAGTAAGCACTGCAGAGAAATCTGGGGATTTGTGGGAGGTCCCCGGGTATTTGAGGGGCCGGGAGGAGCCTGTTTTACATGTCTCGGCAGTGCAGCGCCATCTGGCGGAGGATAACCCAAGTGTAAGTATTATATTTGGAGCAGAACGTACTGTATACTAAGAATACACATATAATGTATATACACTACACCCCCCCCCCCTTTTTTTCCCCCCGAAGGCTACAGGGAGAATGAGGGAGGACGGTGGCCCATCTAGATAGGACCCACCGATATACGGGGCATGGGGCAATAGTGCGGGAGGGGCATCCCATAGAGGCTCACCATAAGCCTATACCGCCTACCCTTTGGTGGGGGATTGCGGTGGAGCAGCGCTCCTTAAGCACTCATGGTGCTGCCTACCGTCACCCGACCAGCACAGCCAAGGCTGGGAGGCACATTACTAGTGGAACGGGTGGGAATAGTCCTACAGGGCCGCAGGCTAATAGCTCGCTCACCTGCGAGAAGAGAGAAAGCCATATTCTGGTCCTTCGCAATGAGACTGCAGAGAAATTCTGGGGATTTGTGGGAGGTCCCCGGGTATTTGAGGGGCTGGGAGGAGCCTGCTTTCAATGTCTCTGCAGTACAGCGCCATCTGGCGGAGGATAATCCACGTGTAAGTATTATGTTTGGAGCAGGACGTACTGTATACTAAGAATAAGCTAAACTTACCTTTTTTCCTACGCAGACCGCCACCCCTTGTCCAGGGCTGCAGCGCTTATCTAAAAGGCTTTATCCAGGACCCTCGCTGCACTGGTGCCATGCTCTCGTCTGGCATCTTTTCCTGTCTCCTTCCAACCTGGCGACAACCCCGCCATCGGTCATGGTGAGCTACCACACCCCCTCCATTCACTGCAATGGAGGGGACGTGGCAGCTCACCGTGACTGATGGGGGGGGGGGGGGGGGGGGGGTTGCCATGTCAGAGGGAGACAGGAAGAGAAGGAAGGTGAGTGAATCAGGCGACCTTGGGGGATACAAAATGCACCCCACCCCTGAGAGGAACACCACATGGGAAAGTGAAATTCTGGAGGAAAATACAAGTTCCTCTTTAACTAGCCTGATTGGCTTAAAATATGGGCATTTTCATTCTCTCTGAACTTTTCCGTGCAGACGATTACACACAACAGATGTACATACTTCAGGCACGCCGGAACGGCAGCATGCAAAATGGATATGGAAAACCATTATGCCAAATAGGTATACAGCCATCCCTCCAGATTTACATGGTTAGGTACACGGACAAGTCATGAAGACTGACAATGCATAAATAACAATAGGGCACACTCTGGGATCTTGGGAGTTACTGTACCAAAAATGCAAATATGGAGGGATGACTGTAATTCAAAATAACCTTAAAATTACATGTTATATAAACATTTAAAGTCATACTTCAGTCAAAAACAAAAAAGCAGGCTATCGCTGCTAGCCGGGTGCTTCCACACTTACTAGACTGCCTGATCCCAGTCCCACATGCCTCCACCTCATTGACGCATTCACAGTGCTGTGCAGAGAGGACTATTGCGCCCCCTGCATTGAAGTGAATGAAGAGGGGCGTGCCATAGTCCCCTCTGCACAGCGTAGTGAATGCATCAATGCGGCAGAGGTAAAGGCAGCGGCACAGGACTGGAATCAGGCAGTCTGGTAAGTATGTAAGAAATGGACTAGCAGCCAGAGCCTAAACGAAATGAAAGGGGAGAATATTGTTTTTTTGGTTTTGACTGAAGTATGACTTCTGTTTTATGTTGCAATTAGCTACATTAGTTTACAAATACGTATCCCTTTAAGAACACATGCTCACCTGCCGCCACCCAAGAAAAGAAGCCCAAGAGCCATGTGGTGAGCCAGATGAAATCCATAGTTCATTTCTCCCCCGGTCTTCTTGTGCATGAACCTGCACAGTTGGAGAACTTTAAGATTCCCAGAACCAGCCATAACCATAGAAAGAGACAACAGTACCACACTCAGACATGTCTCCAGGTTATAATGTCCTGTCTGGGAGAGAAGATGATATAAGGGAAAACTGTATACTTAGTCTGCACAGCAAATAATTCAGAGACACTTTGCTTGATTCACTAAAGTTCGAATTTGAATTTTTGTATTTTTTTTGAGAAAAAGATGTTATTTTCGAGTGAAAATCCATGCATGATTTAGCAACCTTGAAAGCTGTTTTTTTCCGTTTTGCTAAGTCAAGTAGAGTGTGAGAAAAAGCAATCGAAAATTCAATTTTAGAATATATTTTGTGTGGAATTTTCTAGCGATTCAGGTGCCATTGAATGGCTCCACACATGAGCTTCCATGACCCACAAGCGTAATTTAGACTTGACTTTCCCTTTAAGTAAAGTGAATGTAGGGCCTAGGGAAAAGCTACATAACACAATATAATATTTTAGCATTCACATTGATTGTGTATAGGTTTTTAACTATAGAGGATTTCAAGCAGCATTGTCACAAAATGGCATGCTTCTGATTTTTGGTATAAAATGCATGAAAGCGGACCACAATACACCAATGATGTAAAACCAAATTAGACAATGTCCCTGATGATGACAGTCTTCTCTGGGAGTAGAAAGACAGATTGCTATTTTTGTTTACCTTGACATACTGTAATCCCCGTTTTTAGTGTTCTATTGACAGGCTCCTACACCACCAAAGGGTGACTATGCTGGTGGGCATCTCATACATAACTAAAGAGGACTCATGACGCAATCCATAAATTGTTGGCCCTGCCACTCAAACCCCCAGCAATCTAAGTTCAGGGAAATGGCTGGATCTATTGCTGAGTAAAGAGAAAAAAGATGGTAAAACCATCCAAAAAGGTACTGCCTGTGGAGGAAGGAATGCAGGGGATATTGGTCACAAAGAGAGGTTTTTGCCCTTTTTAAACTGACATGATTGAACTGGTTGTTGCATTACATGCTGCTTGTCTTGGGCTTTTCACAATTATTTAAATTATTTATATTGGACAGGTACTTTCATCTTTTTGGTAAATCCTTCTTTGAGCCTTTGGTTGATAAAAATTACCCTTTTGAAATATACAAGCTGGGTTCACTGTAGAATATATATATATATAATATTATATATATATATATATATATATATATATATATATATATATATATAAAAGTAAGGTGGCTTTTAAGATGACTCTTCGAACAGCAGCATGGCCAAGGGCTCCCGTCATGAGCAGGTTATGTTTTTGTTATTGCCACATAACTAGCACTATAGATCTGTCTAAGCACCAATTACTTTACCTGTGCAGAAATCTGCAAAACATGACCTGTTGGTGGCTCTTGATCATGGGAGAACATGGCGGCAGAGCTTGATCTTTGGAATAGGGCTGTGGCTAATTGCTAATCTTTATTTTCTTGACTGGAGGTTCACTTTAAGCAGTAGGAACAAACATTTTTAGCATAAAATAGCTGCCAAAAAATACCATTTTGTGAGTACTCACCTGTAAAATGGATATTGTCAGTGTGTCACACACCCCGCTTCCCCTTTAATTCTTACTCCACCAGCAGGTGGCGACGTTGCAGAGAGAAGTCTTGAAAATGAGCCCCTTCCAGCCTATATATACCTGGGACCTCCCACTAAACACCCAGTGAATTCAAACAGCAGTAAGACAAGGTACCAGGAAATCCAATGGTAACCTCAAAATAAAAATAAAGAAAAGCTTCACCATATAGAGGATCCAGGATACCAAAAAGGGCGGGTGAAGCGGGGTGTGTGACACACTGACAATATCCATTTTACAGGTGAGTACTCACAAAATGGTATTATTCTCAGTGTGTCACACACCCCGCTTCCCCTTTAATTCTTACGATCGGGACATCCAAAAGCAGTGTCCACAAGGGATGGGTATCCGAAGGCAAAATGAAGCATAACAAATGACTGCAGTCTGCAGAACCTTGCGGCCAAACACAGCATCCGCTGAGGCCCGCACATCAACCTTGTAAAACTTAGAAAAACTTAGAAAAAGAAAAAGCGAGTAGAATGAGCAGTGATACGAAAAGGAGGAACTTTCCCCTTAGCAGAATAGGCCCCAATAATGGCCTGACGTATCCATTTGGCCGGAGCCAAACCCTTCCTAGGCCCACAGGGCACAACAAAAAAGGCATCAGTTTTACGAAAAGGAGAAGTAGTAATCAAATAGTACTTAACACAGCGTACTACATCCAAACAATGCAAAAACCTCTCCTTGTCATTCTTAGGCTTAGGACACAAGGAGGGAAGAACAATATCCTGATTCAAATGAAAAGCAGAAACAACCTCAGGAAGAAAGTCCGGTTTGAAACGAAAGACCACCTTGTCCTGATGCCTCTCAAAGTAGGGCGCCTGAATCGACAAGGCCGCCAACTCTGAGACACGCCGAACCGAAGTGATAGCCACCAAGAAGGCAATCTTCTGAGTCAAGGTAGACAGAGCAATATCCTGCAAGGGCTCAAAGGGAGGAGCCTGAAGAGCAGAAAGAACCAAGTTCAAGTCCCAAACAGGGAGCAATGGCTTCCTGGGAGGCCGCACATGCGTAACCCCCTGGAAAAAAGTTTTAACTAAAAGGATGAAGCGCAAAATGCTTCTGAAAAAAGATAGACAAGGCAGAAACCTGCCCTTTCAAAGTACTCAGCTGAAGACCAGAGTCCAGCCCTGATTGCAAAAAGTCCAGAATCCTGGAAACCGAAAAGACCCTACAAGGCAAAGATCTAACCTCACACCAAGCGATATAGGCTTTCCAAGTCCTATAGTAGATGGTAGAAGAAGACCTCTTCCGGGCACAGATCAGAGTCTTAACAACCGAGTCAGAAAGACCATCCTCCTTCAAGATGAAGGTTTCAGCAGCCAAGCCGTCAAACCCAGCGTTGGTAAATTGGGGTAACACAGCCGACCCTGAGTGAGCAGATCGGGCCGAAGAGGCAGAACGATCTGATCCACCGCCAGCCGAACGATGTCTGCGAACCATACTCGCCTTGGCCACCTTGGAGCCACGAGAATGGCGGACACCCTTTCCAGAGCCAGCTTCCGTACCACCTTGCCTAGCATGGGTATCGGGAGGAAAAAGGTACAGAGAACCCCAGATCCCCCCAGCTCAGGGACATGGCGTCCACCGCCAGAGCCAGAGGATCCTGAGAGAGCGACACGAAGGTCGGAAGCCTGCAATTGTGACGAGAGGCAAACAGGTCCACCTTTGGTGTCCCCCACCGGAGACACAGCGACCGAAAAACTTGAGGATGGAGAGCCCATTCTCCCAGACGGGAAGAGCACCTGCTCAACAGATCCGCTTCCCTGTTTTCCACACCCGGAATGTAAACTGCCGAGAGACAAGGAACATGGGCCTCCGCCCAGGTCAGGATCAGGGACACCTCTCTGAGGGCACCCAGACTGCGAGTCCCTCCCTGATGATTGATGTAAGCAACCGCTGTTCGATTGTCCGAACGAACCTGAACCGGAAGGCCCAGAACATGCTGAGTCAAAAGAACAAGAAACAGACGGATGGCTCTTAGTTCCAGAACATTGATGGGCAAGTGGGCCTCTCGAGGTCCCCACTGCCACCGAAACTGAAGATCCTTCCAGAATCCCCCTCATCCCGAAAGACTGGCGTCTGTGGTGACAATTTCCCAGAGAGGGGTCAGGAAAGACCTGCCCCTCAAGAGATTGGTCGAGACCAACCACCATTGAAGGGACTGCCAGACCCGGGAGGACAACTGGAAGGGCCGATCCAACGACCGTGGTCGCCGGTCCCAAGACGCCAACAGATGAAGCTGAAGCGTCCTTGTGTGAAATTGAGCAAAAGGAACTGCCTCGAAAGAGGCAACCATCAACCCTACCAGTCTCATCCCCAGACGGATGGACGGTCAAGGATTGGAAAGAAGGA
This sequence comes from Gastrophryne carolinensis, assembly GCA_027917425.1. Lineage (NCBI taxonomy): Eukaryota > Metazoa > Chordata > Amphibia > Anura > Microhylidae > Gastrophryne > Gastrophryne carolinensis. Next base: position 380,220,847 of record CM051237.1, on the reverse strand, counting down.
ACCGAGCCAATTCCTGAATCAGACAAATCTTGGATTGAGGCAGAAACACCCTGTGTTGACAAGAATCCAACCGCATTCCCAGAAAGGACACCACCCTGGCCGGGGCAAGGGAGGACTTGGGAAAGTTGATCACCCAACCAAAGCTTTCCAGCGTGGACACCACCGTCCTGGTGTCCGTCTCCGATTGATTGAGAGAAGGAGCCATGATGAGAAGGTCGTCCAGATAAGGTACGACGCGAACGCCTTGAGATCTGAGAATGGCCATCACCCCTGCCAGCACCTTGGTGAACACTCTTGGAGCCGAGGTAAGGCCAAACGGAAGTGCCACGAATTGAAAATGCTGATCCTTCATCACGAACCGAAGAAAACGTTGATGAGCCTGGCAGAACATGAAGGTAAGCATCCTTGATGTCTATAGACGTCATGAAGTCCCCCTGCCGAAGAGAACCGATGGCCGATCGCAGAGTTTCCATGCGAAACTTCCGAGTACGGATGAACCTGTTGAGGAACTTCAGATCCAGGACGGGGCGAACCGACCCGTCTTTCTTGGGGACTGTGAAAAGATTGGAGTAAAACCCGAGGCCCACCTCCAAGTGCGGCACCAGCCGGATGACCACCATTTCCAGAAGATTCTTCACCGATGCCAGGAGCCCCTGCGCGGCCAAAGAATCGGTGGACACCCGAGACCGGAAAAACCGTGAAGGAGGGCGAGACTCGAACTCCAGCTTGTAACCGGACACCACCTCCCGGATCCATCTGTCCGGAACCTCCCGGTCCCAAACCAGGGAGAAGTTTCGCAATCGTCCCTCCACCCGCACGGGTGAGGGCACCCCCTCATTGCTGAGCGGGCTTACCAGCAGGCTTGGGCTTGGCGCCCCAGGACTGACCGGAACGGCCACGGCCCCTCCCCCGGGTCCAACCTGCACCTCTGGTAGCGGAAAAGGAGGCCCCTCTGCCCGCTCTGACTCCCTGAAAGGAGCTAAAGGAAACCGCGACTTCTTAGAGTTAAAGTCCGCCGTCCACTGGTGCAGCCACACCGACCGACGAATAGCAACCAACAGGGCCGTGGTCCTGCTACACATCGCAAGCGCATCGTCCTGAGTGGTCATGACAAAGGAAATAAACGACTCACACTGCTTGAGAGAACCAAACTCATCACAAGTGGGATCAAGATCTGCGTACAAATCTCTAACAATGGACCTAACAGCCATCAGAAGAAGCGCCGAAGCACATACCGGCCGCAGTGCCGATCCAGCACTGATAAAACCATGGCGAGCCAATTGATCAATCCGACGATCCTCACCATCCTTAATGGTAGTAGTGGGAGTGCAACACAGCCGTGTTAGACAGCCCCAACACAGGGGCGTCGACGTCAGGGGGCACAGACCAAAGCTTCACCAAATCCTCCGGAAAGGGATAACGCTTATCCCAAATAGGAGGAACTCCAACCAGGCGCGTGGGTTGTTCCCATTCTTTAACCACAACTCTCACAAAGTGTTGTTGCCTGGGAAACACCAAACGCGGCTGGGGCACATCAAACAACTCACCCTTTGGCGGGGGGACCGCCCCGGGCGGATCCAAAGCCAAAATTTCAAATATTTGAGCCAAAATGGAAGGAGTGTCAAGGGACACCCCCGCAGCCTGATCACCAGCGGTAGCAACCAATTGCTGGTCTGCAGGCTCGTCCGACTCCTCAAGGAGTTCCCCCTCCTCAGCAGGGGGACAATCGGACCAATCCAATACTTCAAACTCCTCATCCTCCAGAACAGGCGATGCCGGAGAAAGGTGCTTCCGCTTAGCCGTAGCCTTCTGAGCCACCGTGGCGGAAACTATTTTCTCGAGGTTGGCCAATCGTGCACACACCTCGGATTGCGAATCCCCACTTTTGACAACGTCACACGGGGTCCGGAATAGGAGGGGGGTAGGAGATGATGGAAGTTGCGAGGAGCCAGAAGCCGGAGTGCCGGACTGGCGCGCAATATTCTGCCGTGCACATGGAATACATATTATGACATCATCGCCTGGGAGCGGAGCCCCACAACCCCCACACAGCCTGGATAGGCCCGAAGAGCCATTGGACGGATGAGGATGGGAGAGGAGCAGCTGGACCAATTCCTGAATCATCAGAACTTTGGCCTGAGGAAGAAACACTCTGTGCTGGCAGGAGTCCAACGACATCCCCAGAAAGGTCACCACCCTGGCCGGAACCAGCGAGGACTTGGGGTAATTGATCACCCAGCCGAACCTCTCCAACATAGACACCACCGTGCTGGTGTCCCCCTCTGCTTGACTGAAGGAAGTAGCCATGATGAGAAGATCGTCCAGGTAAGGCACAATGCGAATCCCCTGAGCTCTGAGCAGGGCCATCACCCCCGCCAACACCTTGGTGAACACTCTCGGAGCAGAGGTGAGACCGAATGGAAGAGCCACAAACTGAAAATGCCAATCCCCCACCACGAAACGGAGGAACCGCTGATGAGCAGGAAAGATCGGCACGTGCAGGTACGCATCCTTGATGTCTATGGACGTCATAAAGTCCCCCTGCCGAAGCGAACCGATCGCAGACCGCAGGGTTTCCATGCGAAACTTCCGAGGACGAATAAACCTGTTGAGAAACTTCAAATCCAGAATAGGACGGAAGGACCCGTCCTTTTTGGGGACCGTGAAGAGATTGGAATAAAACCCGCGCCCCACCTCTGAAGGAGGAACCGGGCAAATGACAGCTAAATCTAGGAGATTCCTTACTGCCGCCAGGAGCCCCTGCGCGGCCAAAGGATCCAAAGACACCCGAGACCTGAAGAACCTTGGAGGAGGACGGGACTCGAACTCCAACTTGTAACCGGCCGAAACCACCTCCCGGATCCATCTGTCCGGGACCTCCTGGTCCCACACCCGGGAGAAAAGTTGCAACCGTCCCCCCACCCGAACGGGTGAGGGCGCCCCCTCATTGCTGGGTGGGCTTGGCAGCCGGCTTGGGCTTGGCACCCCAGACGCGAGTGGGGCGGCCACGGCCTCTGCCCCTATTCCAACTGGCGCCCCTGGGGGCCGAGGAGCCCGCACCTCTACCGGCGCCGACTCCCCGAAAGGACGGATTGAACGAGACCATCCCCCGAAAGGAACGGCGAAATTTCTTGCGCTGAGGTAATTTACCTCCCTTGGCAACAGAGTCCAGCCTCTCACCAAAAAGCCTCAAACCCAAAAAGGGCAGAGCCGTGAGCGATCTTTTAGAATTAAAATCGGCCGTCCACTGTCTCAGCCACACACAGCGCCGGATAGCCACCAGCAAGGCAGTAGCCCTGCCACACATCAGCATGGCATCCTCCTGAGCGGCCAGGATAAAGGACAAAAACGCCTCGCAGCGCTTAAGCCCAAGGGACTCATCACTGGTGGGCTCGAGATCCACCCCCAAGTCCCTGACAATAGACCTGACAGCAAAAGTCAAAAGAGCCGAAGCACAGACAGGCCTTAACACCGAACCCGCACATACAAAACCATGACGGGCAAGCTGATCAACCCGGCGATCCTCGCCGTCCCTGAGCGAAGTCGTGTCAGGGGAATGCACGACCGCCGTGTTGGACAGTCCCAAGACCGGAGTATCTACCTCAGGGGGGACAGACCAACGCTTCATCAATTCCGCCGGAAAGGGATACTTCCTATCCCAGCTAGACGGCACACCAACAAGGCGGGGCCGAGAAGGCCCCGCCCCTCCGGGCGTCCAATCCGTGTGCGGCCCGCGCCCAGGCAGCGTCAGCGTCTGCCGGCGGGTACCGCAAGCAGACCTTGACGACGGGACCGGCGGAGCCACCCGCCGGCTCCCAGTGTACAGCGCCGGACAGTAAAAAGCACAGACCCACACACAGATAAAAGGTCCCCCCTGAGCAGCCGGACAAGCAGGCTGCAAGCGCCGGGTACGGCGCTCAGCCACCGGCGGGACCGCGGCGCAGCACGCCGCGAGGCCCCGCCCCCCCCGGCTCCTGAGGGGAGATACACACAGACATGGGGGAAAAGGAGAACGGCAGGCATACAGTGAAATCAGACAATGTAAAATCACAAAGGGAATCACAAGGTAGAGCGCAGCAGCACACTCACACAGCATGTCACCGATTAAAAGCATGACACTGTCCCCAGCGCGTCCCACACCCCGGAAGAGACACAATATCCCAGGGCAAGACACAACCTGACCACTAACTCCTATAAAATGGGGCATCCCACATCCGGATCACCACTCCGGGAATCCCGCTATGCCCCGCAATGAAGGGTCGAGCGGAGGAGCTAATCTCCTAGGCACCAATGGTGCCGGCTACCTTATTGCCCGGCCTACAGCCGAAGCTGGGAGGCTGCCATTAAATAGAATACATTCAAACAAAAGCCGGGCAGAAATAGACCACGGGGGGGGGGGGGGCCGGGGGGATACCCCGGCTACCTGCAAGCAGGAGACTTCTTTCTTCTGTCTTGTCGCCACCTTGCAGAGAACAACACTGGGAGGTTCTTGGGAGGTACCAGGTATGTATAGACCGGGAGGGGCCTGTTGAAGTTTTTTGGAGAAGTTCTCTGCAATGCTGCCACCTAGAGGTGCGTTAACCCTAGTGTAATTATTAAAGTCTGAAGTGGGGTGTGTGACATACTTAGAATATATCTGTCCAGTGGATCTGGCTCAGAACTACTGTATATCTTGTACTCGGACCACCTCCCTGAGGCAGGAATTATACATTTGCCCTATACAAAGGGCTACAGTCTGCAGCAGTTGCCCACAACCTACAATGAAGAAATGCGGGCGCCGCTTCAGGCCTGAGCAGGCTCATTGTCATGTGCTAACCAGGGCTTAACTGTCATGTCTTAGGACTGGAATGTCCTGATACCCAGAATGACCAGGGTGAAGACCTCCTAAAGGGATTTAAAGTACTCTAGATTACTCACAAGTACTTGATGATTATTAAATTGAGATGTTCACCATAAAGAAGCCCACCTGTAAATGGTAAGTCCTTTTGAGAGGACATCCTCAGATCATTGCATGAATGAAACTGTAAGCATTTTTGGCTGCACTGAGATGAACAGTTTTGTATTTTTTTTATTTGTACAAACATGGTGCAGACTCCCGAATCCAGCTAGTGTTGTTTTTTAGTTTGTTTGACATTTATAATGGAAATGGGCAGTTGAAGGGATATATGACTTGTCTCTTAAAGGGAAATTCCACATTAGATAGCTTTTTTAAAAGTTTGCAATATAGTGTGCCGGAAGGATGTGCTCAAGGTGCTATCTATGAATTTTTTACTTTTCTATGTATTTGCAACTTCAAGTTGCAAAAGATAACAGTTCTCCATAGCAACAATGTACCTTAGAAACTTACATTAAAGTGGTATTCAGATGTACAATTCAAAAACTTCCTCTGAGGCAGACATGACAAATTTAACCCCATCTGCATTATTTCAGTCTCTTCAGATAGGGGGAATCAGTATTGTGTTAAAGAAGCTTAAGGGTTACTAGCAGCATTCTCAGGTGAAAAGGGTGATTGCTGCTGCTTTGCTTAGCCAAAGCTGCTAATAAACCCACCTGTTACAGTTGAAATATTCTTGGATTTGTAGAGAGATAAGGATACTAGGAGCTTTACTGAATGGCAAGCAAGCCACTCCTACTTTACCAAGATAGATCCACTGGAATATAAGAAACCTGGACAAAGTATGATAAGTAAATCACAGGTGTTTATTTTATATCCCAGAAGAGAAAAACAATAAGGCGGACCACCAAAATCTGCCAAAAAGGGAATTTTCCTTTAATGTTAAAGAAGAAACCCTTGTTTAATGTCCTGTTACATTTGACACTTTATTTTAATAACAGGGTAAATAATGCTAAACACTACAATGCACTGTAGTCCAAAAGGGAAACATGCATAGGACACGTTCACACCTATCCGGTTGTGATTGCGGCCTGCATTTTGCGTCAGGAATTCCATTTTGTCTTCGTGTTTTTTGTCTGCATTTTTATTTGTGTTTACGGTTGCGCCTGTTTGTTATAATATCCTTGTCTCAAGGGATGTGTTTGCGGCCAGGATGCAGCAAGCAGAACTTGCAGTTCCGTTTTTGCCGCACTGGAGAGTGTAATTGGGGCCATAAAGATGCCATTAATGGATATTTTTTGCGGTAACACTGCATCTGCCGCGAACGGGGAAACGTATGTGGTACCAGACAGGTGTGAATGAAGGCATATACAGTATGTGTGTTGAATTTGATTTCTATAAAACAAAAACTGACTTACCGTACTAGCTGCTTGACCAGATAAACATTCAAAGTCTTTTGCAAATTTACACTGAAAGAAGAAATATTTTTCAGATAAACTGATTTAGTCATGTAGCAGCTGAATTGTGCTTTTGCGCTACGTATAATAAGTTGACCTTACCAAGCAGTTAAAAGCATCCAAGTTCGTAGATCCAGCAAATCGAAACCCTAAAGCCAGACAAGCTCCAGCAATAATGTAAACATGAGCTTGACTAAAAGGAAAAAAAAAAATTCACATCAGATATTTAGAACAGCAAGGGTTCATGTTGTTGTGAACAGGTCAACTAAACTAGTTAAAATATTTTATATTGTTATATATAACAATTAACAATGCATTTGTTTAACCATATTGTCACTCTGGGGGTGGAGTGGTTTAACATCGAAAGCTTAAAGGGACTAATCCCAAGGGCAATGATAATGCAGATTACTTAAAAAGCCTGTCCCATGTGCCTCTCCTCCATTTCCTGCAATGCCGAATAGAAGCTGAAGCAGAGCTACAAAGTTTGCCCTTCTTTCAATTTAGTTTCTCAAGAAGCATACAAAAAAGCTGTTTCTGTCCACAGCAGAGCGCAACCATGAATCATAAAGCTCCACCATAACATGTCTTTCCCTGCCCAGCCATGACTCAGAAACTGAAGATACCTTGGAAGATATATATATATATATATATATATATATATATATATATATATATATAATCAGAGATTTCAAAGTACTTACTTAAGTACTTACAGCAACCTATGTGAAAGTCAAACAACAAATTAACGCCTCCAAATAAAGAAAGTAGAGTGACAACAGGTCACCCTCAAGTGGTGTTGAATCGTAGAGGTGCACATGTAGGGAAACTTCACTCCCTGTGCAAGAGCAACTTCTATTGGAACTGTATAATCTGGAACAGGACTAGTAATCAGGCGGTATCAGTTCAGTGTTATATATAGAAATATCTGCATATTTATATGACTTTAGGGTAAGTTAAGAGTCCACAGGAGTTGGTGTACTACAGACGTTTCTTTGAACATAGATTTCTTGCGTCGCATGTCTACAACCACACCCCTGTCAATATTATTATTTACAAGGAGGGTACAAATTATTGTTTATATTGTGCTGTTTGTTTTAACTTTGATTACCGAATACAAAGTACAACTGTGATAACTGCATATTAAAGAAAAATTCTACAAAAATATTAAATGGATGCGGAACAAAGTATTTTCACAACATGCTTCAAAAGCTTGTATACTGATTCAACGAACATAAATCCAATTGGTGCTCTTCTACCAACAAGCAGGGGGCGCTGTAGCACCAAATGTAGAAGATGTGAAAGAAATTCAGAAAATTTTGCAAAAGTTAAACAAGGTTGCTGCAACACCCCATGCTTGCCGATAGGAGAACACCAGTGAATACCCCAATCCCATTAAAGTGCATCTATAGGATTCCCGGGCCGATCAATTCCCACCCCCCTGGGATGCCCCGCTGTGTGAAACCCCCCCCAGGTAGCCCCATACGCTCCAGGCACGCTCCCTGTTAGAGGGAAGTGGTTTCACACAGAGGGGTACCCCGGGGGAAAGGACCAAAACCCAAGGTTTGATTGTGTGTGTGTGTGTGGTGGGTGGGTTCTTATATACCTTATCTTTATAGTGTGGTAAGCTCTCACAAACTTCTCGTTTTAAACCAGGGTAGTGAAAATCCTAGTGCCAATTCCACTTTAAAGTGGAACAAAACCCACCAGCCTGGAATCTAAAAGTTTCCAGAGCCAGCCACTGACTTTACCCAGGGGCATCCCGAATCAGAATGGCCCCCTGTGTGAAAACCCCCAAAGCGGCAGTAGTAACTCAGCTTTCCCCGATGCATGCGTGGGCTCTCATCCAATCATCATCACATCTCTGATTGTTTACAACAGGGAGCATGCATCCCCTACATCTCCCAGCAGCATGCGCCTCGAATAGGGGGGACGGGGCAGTGAGCGTTCCCCAAAGAATTATATCAGAGCCCTTTCTCGAATGATGTAGACAAGGAGCCCGTACATACGCCATTGGACAGAGGAGAGGTTCGTTCTCCTGGGTGTTCTGGGGAGCTTTCTGTTCACATCGCCCCTCTAAAGCCTTGCTTGTAGCATTTAAAGGTGGCTACAATAGCAATTCCACTCTACTGAGTGGCAATCACAATCGCTTTTAAAGCAATATGTAAACGTGGTCACTAATGCGGTGGCAATTTCCATAGGAAATGACCTTGTCTGAAACCAGCCTCTGTCCCCCTTTTTTAGAGCCCCTTGCAATTTTCCCCGCTGCAGGCCTAATAGAAAACCTGGCCCAGATTAGGTATGGGAACTCTTACCAAGGACAGGTAAGAAACCTAGCTGAAATGTACACACTAGTACTCTCCCAGCTGATTATATATATATATATATATATATATATATATATATATATATATACACATCCTCATAAAAAACATCCCATGTGTCACCTGTGAAACTGTTCCATAAAGGAACATATGAAATTACCGAGTATAACGGACAGGGGAGATTGGAGAATTTATTATCTATCACCATTAGAACACCTCGCTCCTGCTTATCAGTGATAATTTCTAAACATGAGCCTTAGATAGAACATAAATCAAATTACAATATTTGTAGGAGATTTTCATTTTTTAATTCTAGAGTCGGAAAATATCTACTGACTCAGACTAGCCAAAACTAGTTTAGTCTCTTTCGACCCTTCAGCTTTTAAAAAAACCTCTTTCTATAAATTTTAATATTTAAACTAACATACTGGCACCTTACCCTTGTGCTGATGGGATATCAATCGTGCACACATGATGCACCCCCTATGGCCAATTAACAAAGGAGCTTGCTTCCCTGTGACTGTCAACAGGGTCACACACAGACCGCACTGAATTCATAGTGAAACCAAAAATACCATTTTGTGAGTACTCACCTGAAAAATGGATATTGTTGGTGTGCCACACACCCCGCTTCACTTCTTAAATATTCATCCATTATTGGGTTAATCCACCGCAGGTGACCTAGTGCAGAGAGGAAGTCTTGTAACGAGCCCCCTTCCGGCCTATATATACCTGGTACCTTCCCTCAATCACCAGTATATTTAAAAAGCAGAAAGACAAGGTACCAGTATTCCACCGGTAACCTCCAAAATCAATTTTGATATAAATAAAAAAGGGCTTCACCATATAAATGCTTCGATAATACCGAAGAGGGTGGGGGTGAAGCGGGGTGTGTGGCACACCAACAATATCCATTTTTCAGGTGAGTACTCACAAAATGGTATTATTCTTGGTGTGCCACACACCCCGCTTCACTTCTTAAATATTCATCCATTATTGGGACATCCAAAAGCAGTGTCCACAAGGGAAGGGCATCTCAAGGCCAGGTGAAGCATAACTTAAATTACTGCAGTCTGCAGAACTTTGCGGCCAAAAACAGCATCCGCTGAGGCCCGCACATCAACTTTGTAAAACTTAGAAAAAGTGTGAACAGAAGACCAGGTGGCAGCCTTACAAACCTGTTCAACAGAAGCTTGGTGCTGAAATGCCCAAGACGCCCCAACAGCGCGAGTGGAATGAGCAGTAATAGGAAAAGGGGGAACTCTTCCCTTAGCCGAATAGGCCGCAGTAACGGCCTGACGTATCCACTTGCTAATGGCAGATTTGGCTGGTGCCAAACCCTTCTTAGGCCCATGGGGCACAACAAAAAAGGAATCCGTCCTACGAAAAGTAGACGTGATAATCAAGTAGTACTTAACACAGCGTACTACATCCAAACAATGCAACACCCTCTCTTTGTCATTCTTAGGATTAGGACACAAGGAGGGAAGAACAATATCTTGGTTCAAATGAAAAGCAGAAACAACCTTAGGAAGAAAGTCTGGCTTGAACCGAAAGACCACTTTATCCTGATGCCTCTCAAAGTAAGGCGCCTGGATAGTTAAGGCCGCCAACTCTGAGACACGCCGGACAGAAGTGATAGCTACCAAGAAGACAATCTTCTGAGTCAGGGTAGACAAAGAAATATCTTGCCAAAATCAAATCCCAAACAGGGAGTAATGGTTTCCTGGGAGGCCGCACATGCATAACCCCCTGGAAAAAAAGATAGATAAGGCAGAGATCTGCCCTTTCAATGTACTTAGCTGGAGACCAGAGTCCAGCCCTGATTGTAAAAACTCCAGAATCCTGGAGACCTAAAAGACCCTACAAGGAAAAGATCTTATCTCACACCAAGCGATATAGGCTTTCCAAGTCCTATAGTAGGTGATGGAAGAAGACTTCTTCCGGGCACTGATCAAAGTCTTAATGACTGAATCAGAAAGACCCTCCTCCATCAGGATGGAGGTTTCAGCAGCCAGGCCATCAAAACCAGCGCTGGTAAATTGGGGTAACACAATCGAACCTGAGTGCGCAGACCGGACCGAAGAGGCAGAACGAACTGGTCCACTGCCAGCCGAGCGATGTCTGCGAACCACACTCGCCTTGGCCACCTCGAGAAACGGCGTACACCTTTTCCAGAGCCAAATTCTGAAGAACCCTGCCCAGCATGGGCATCGGAGGAAACAGGTATAGAAATCCCAAAACTCCTCAGTTCAGGGACATGGCGTCCACTGCCAGAGCCAGAGGATCCCGGGAGAGTGAAACGAAGTTCGGGAGCCTGTGATAGTGATAAGGGGCAAACAGGTCCACCTCCGGGGTCTCCCATTGGAGACACAATAAGCGAACCACCCGAGGATGGAGAGTTTATTCTTCCAGACGGGGAGAGCCCTTGCTCAACCGGTCCGTTACCTGTTCCATCACCTCTGGAATGTAAACCGCCGAGAGACAGGGAACATGGAACACTGCCCATGTCCGGATCAGGGACACTTCTCTGAGAGTACTCAGACTGGGCGTCCTTCCCTGAAGACCGACGTAAGCAACTGCTGATCGATTGTCTGAACACATCTGGACCAGAAAGCCCAGAACGTACTGAGTCAGGAGAGCAAACACCTGACGAATGGTTCTTGGATTCAGAACATTGATGGGTAAGTGGGGCCTTTAAGCTCTACACTGCCCCTGAAAACGCAGCTCCTTCCAGAATCTGCCCCATCCCGACAGACTGGCGTCCGTGGTGACAATTTTCCAAAGGGGGGTGAGGAAAAACCCTGCCCTACACAAGATTGGTCGAGACCAAGTACCACAGGAGGGACTGCCGTACACGGGAGGACAACTGGAAGGACTGATCCAGCGACTGAGGTTGCTGGTCCTAACACGCTAACAGAAATAGCTGAAGCGTTCTCGTGTGAATTTGGGCAAAAGAAAGACACACTCCGTCTTGATGAGAGTTCAGGCCGGGATGAACCGACCCATGAACGGACCGTGAAGGAGGGTGAGACTCGAATTTCAGGTCGTAACCGGGCGACACTACCTCCTGGATCCATCTGCCTGGAACCACTTGGTTCCATTGGTAGAAATGTTGCAATAGTCCCCCCACCCACACGGGTGAGGACAGCCCCTCATTGCTGAGTGAGCTTATCAGCAGGTTTTGGGCTTGGTGCCCCAGGACTGAGTGGGCCGGCCACGGCCCCTCCCCCGAGTCCAACCTGCGCCACAGGTAGCGGGAAAGGACGCACCCCTGCCCGCTCTGAATCCTCGAAAGGAAGGCCTACCTGAACTTGCCCCCCTGAAGGGGCCACGGGGCCTCTTGCGTTGTGGCATCTTACCACCCTTTGCGACAGAATCAATTTTCTCCTCGAACAGACGCAACCCCAAAAAGGGGAGAGCTGTGAGCACCTTTTTGGAAGCCGAGTCCGCTGACCACTGACGCAGCCATACTGACCTGCGAATAGCCACCAGCAAAGCTGCTGCCCTGCTACTCATAGTCAGCGCATCGTCCTGAGCAGCCAGGACATAAGCCACAAAAGATTCACACTGCTAAAGCGCAGTGAACTGTTTGCAAGCGGGATTAAGATCCTCATATAGCCCCTGAATTAAGGACTTAATTGCCAATAGCAGAAGGGCTGAAGCACATACCGGGTGCAACGCTGATCCGGAATAGATAAAACCATGTCGAGTGCATTGGTCAATCCGACGATCTTCCCCATCTTTAGGGACAGTGGTCTCAGCAGATTGTACTATAGTCGAGCTGGAGAGCCCTAGTACAGGGGTATCGACGTCAGGAGGGACAGACCAAAGGCTTCACCAATTCTGGTGGAAAAGGATAACGCTTTTCCCAACTGGAAGGAATTCCAGATAACCGCGTGGGATGTTCCCATTCTTTAAGAACCACCCTCTCAAAGTGGTGTTGTCTGGGAAAAACCAAACGCGGCTGAGGTTCTTTAAACAACTGACCCTCTGGCGGGGCGGCCGCCTCAGGCGTATCTAAACTCAAAATTTTAAACATTTGAGCCAGAATGGAGGGGGTGTCAAAAACAACCCCCTCTGACCAATCGCCAATCTCATCAGCACAAGCTGACCTGTCGGCTCATCTGACTCCGACGGGAATTCATCCTCGTCCGGGGATCCATCGGACCATTCCACAGGTTCACAAAACTGGTCCTGTGGAGCCGAAGGTACCGGAGCCAGGTGCCTTCGTTTTGCAGCGTGCTTAAACGCTGCTTTAACGGGCATTACTTTCCGGGGGCTGGGCTGTGCTGCCGCCTCGGAATGCAAATCCCCACTTTTGACAGTGTCATGCGGGGTCCGGAATAGGGAGGGAGAGGTAGGAGATGATGAAGGATGCGATGGCCCCGCAGCCGAAGCAACGGACTGGCGCACAATAGTCTGTTTTGCACAAGGGATGCAAATAAAGACATCATCAGCTGGGAGTGGAACCCCACAACCTACGCACCCCCCGAACGGCTCAGCAGAACCGTTTCCGGAATTTACGGAAGCCTCCATATGGTGATTTATGGTATTCGCAATACTGGGACTTTTAAGGCATAAGCCGACCCGGGATGCCCCCTTTATTAGTAATGTCCCGGAAGGGAGGATTTTTTTTTTTTTTTTAAGTTAAGGTCCCCTTTAATAAACTATATATATAATTATATGTAGTCTATGTATATATACATTCAAAACTATCCCAATAATTAGCCAGGCACATAGAGCCGGAGGGCCACCATAAGCAGGGATCCCAGGATCTGCAAGGCAAAGAAAAAGCCATCAGATCCGCACATGTGTATAAACCAACATATAAGCATGGCACTAAGTGCCCTTAAATGACGCCCCCTTAATACAAAGTGATTTCTCACTATATTGTTGTAAGGAAAACATTCCCCATTTAATGGCCCCAACGGGAGGGGCTGCTTACCTGGTCAGCAATCATCAGCCGGACAAGCCTGCAGCCAGCATGAAGACAAAGTGCGGCCGTGCACCCACGCGACTTCCTGTATTTGAAGGAAGCAAGAACGCTGGGCCCGCCGCAGATGCCGCATGACGTCGGCGCCGCGTCAGCGGGACCCGTTCCCCCCCTACGCCGATCAGCTGGAAATCACTTACAGCTGGGCCACAGCACGTGCGCCCAGGCGGCGGAGGGGGGAGGGTAAAGACCGCATGGTGCTGTACAAACGCAAACATAAAATGCCAGGCGGGGAGAGGGGGGGAGGGGGTAGGGGGCCACAAAGCAACAGATATTCATATGGCGGGGAACCGAACACGACCTTACTGACTTTACGGATTACTGTAATAACAATCATCTGAATTTAGAGTTTACAGCTCATAGGCATAAGTGCGAATTAGAATTTCTAGACTTAAAAATAACATTAGATACTGCTAATGAGGGCTACCGGACGTCCACGTTCCGTAAACCGACAGCTGGCAACAATATACTCCGTGCCTCAAGTTGCCATCCGGCTCATACGATCAAATCTATCCCGGTAGGGGAAATGGTACGGAGTCGGAGGAATTGTTCCAGCGTGGAATCCTTTTTAGAGGAGTCTATTGAAATTCAATCCAGACTAGCGAGTCGGGGATACCCCCAGTGGATGCTTACAAGAGCTAGGGATATTGCCCTTAGGAGGCCGAGGAATAGCATCCTAGGGGATGACAAGAAACCACAAATAAGGAAAGGCTCTTCTTCCTCATTTAGAGGGGTGACATTTAGCACCCCATTCACCCTGGAGTTCAAGGAGATCTGTAAGATAATCCGAAACAATTTACCCATCTTAAAAGCGGACCCCCTCCTTAGAGACACACTAGATGAGGGGGTGCGATTGGTCAGCAGAAAGTCCCCGAGCCTATCTAATACCTTGTCACCCAGTTTTTTTCAAACACACAAGGGAGACTGTAAGACATGGTTGGCTACTAGGGGATTTTTTCCATGTGGTGGCCCTCGCTGCGGCCTATGTAGGTTTGTGGCTAAGGGCAATAGTTTCACGTCTACCAGTAATGGCAAAAGTTTTCAAATCAAAACTCTGCTTAATTGCAATACAAAGATGGTGGTTTATCTCATTACCTGCATGTATTGTCAAATACAATATGTAGGCTGCACCACACGTAAATTGAAAACCCGTATCACAGAGCATGTGTATGGTATTGGCAAACCAGAATTGATTAAGAACTCTAATGTGGCCAAACATTTTAATCAATGTCATGCTGATAGTAACCCCGCAATTAGAGTGACAGCCCTAGAAAGGGTATCCATGGGACCCAGGGGGGGTGATATCCATAGGAAATTGCTTATGAGGGAGGCATTTTGGATTTTCACTCTTAATACACGTTTCCCACATGGCCTTAACCATAAATGGGATCTCTCTTTCATTATAAGTTGATGGGTGTCCTCTTTAATGGTATGTTTTACACCAGTTTAGGTCATCTATATACTATATTATTAATTACATATTTTGTATGCCCCAATGTTAGGACATACTTGCTAAGCCACCTAGATGTGACCTCAGTAGTATCATTACTAGTGTTGGCTAGGGTAGTCTTCATGCCCCATATTATTATTCTGTTATTGGCTCTGGTGTCGGAATACAATTCATAAAGCTACATCTTTATAGTAAATTTTGGTGTTTATGACACTGTGTATGGACTGTTAAGTCCTTCTATTTTGATTATATTCTTTCTTTTCGGGTTACCTCCAGGCATAGTCCTGTGTATTATTATATCCGTCAATGGGCGCACCATACACAGCCATTTGCCCGTTTTGCCTTTTGCATATGATTATCTAAACCTATGTTTAACGAGCATGGACCTATGCCCAGGATTGCTCGCAGTTTTCATGTAATATTTTATTTGGCAATAGGGCTGTTCTCTGCCTTTGTCTCTGTAGTTGTTTTATTGTATTGGTCTCTCCCTCCCCGCTGTTGTACATTGTTTATAACGCTGCTTAGCAACGGTGCTCACGACGTATTTCCCTCCTGCGTCTTGATTGGCTGCCGCTTCCAAGCCTGCCATTGGTGGAGTCTGGCGCTGCTTTACGCATGACGTCATTCTACCCCGCCGGCGGCGGAGGCGGCGTGCGCAGGGGGGACTCGCGTTCGCGATCTGTAGCTGATGGAGGGTAAGTGCATTATGTTACACACTATATATTATTGTATGTGGTTATGCCATCTGTATCTATGACTAAGGACCTATTTTGTGCGTCCGAAACGCGTTAGCGAGATTGGCATACTTTCATGTGCCAGGGTCCTGTATTGCTTTTATACTGCTGTGAGATTATGGAGTTTTGGATTTTATCCTTTTTCAAATAAATGCTTTAAGTTTTAAGGAGTGCGGATCGATCCCCTTTTCTTGCTTCATTTGATGTTTATGGGGCTTGGACAGCCTCGGATCCTGCACCCGTTCCAGTGTGCCTTGCATCTCCTTCTTCTTTTGCCATTCACAAAGCAACAGAGACTGCAAGAGAAGTGGCCAGCCCTTACCCTGCGCAGCCTGCCCTTAAAGCAGACCCAAAAATATACACATGCTGAATACAGTGAATGCATAATCATGAACACACACATATGTTAAAATGCAGTGATACAAGTGAAACACACATACTTAAAGCACACCCTCACACAACCCCCCCCCCATAGTGAAGGGAGAAGGGACCGTAACGGGAGAGTAAGGGGCTACGGGGACCCTCGGGACAGGGGCATCCCATTTCCGGATCACCATGCCGGATAGCCGCATTGCCCCACGCATGAGGTCGAGCGGTAGGAGATAAGCTCCTAGGCACTTAAAGTGCCATCTACCATTTGCCCGGTGAGCAGCCTAGGCTGGGAGGCTTCCATTTCACCATAAAGGTATACAAACTCAAACCGGGCAGAAATAGACCAAAAGGGGGGTGGCGGGGTAAGAATACCCCGGCCTACCTGTAAGCAGAAGACTTCCATCTTCTGACTTGTCAGCAAGCAGAGAGAAAAAATACTGGTGATTGAGGGGAGGTACCAGGTATATATAGGCCGGAAGGGGGCTCGTTACAAGACTTCCTCTCTGCACTACGTCACCTGTGGTGGATTAACCCAATAATGGATGAATATTTAAGAAGTGAAGCGGGGTGTGTGGCACACCAAGAATAAAATCAGTTGATTTTCTCAGTTTTTTTTAACCTTTTTAGTCTTGTGCAAAACCTTGCAGTCAAAAGCATCCGTCGAGGCCAGCTTATCAATCTTCAACAACCTTGAAAGGTGTGACCAGTGGACCCAATTAAAGCCTTTTAATTCAGTCTGCCATAACACAGTGGCAATGGCCCCTGTAGCTGCTGAGGTGAAGGAGCTAATTCCCACTCGCACATGCCCAGCAACAATGTTCTGTGTGTACAGGGCTCACATCTCTTGGTGTACAATTGCTAATAGCACATTTGTTCACATAAGAAAAACTTTTTAAAAAGCAATTCTGTGAGTATTCACCTGTAGAATTGTTTTTGTTCTTGCATGACACGGCCTGCTTCGGTATTCATAACAGATGGGTCATTCCGCCACAAGGTGGCACAGTAGCACTGCGGAAAGCTGTGGCACCTCCCGGCTCCCTATAAAAACAAGTTCCCAGCGTAGACGAGCAGTGAGACAAGAAGCCGGGAGAGAATAAAGGTAAGACTGTAGAAAAGGTAAAAAAAAAAAAAAACAATTTAACTTGTTTAACTTGGAACAATCACCATAAAGAGGCAACCAAGAACAACGATATCAAGAGTGGGGCGAAGCGGGCCGTGCCATGCAAGAACAAAAACAATTCTACAAGTGAGTACTCACAGAATAGCTTTTTTCTTTAATGCAAGGCACGGCCCGCTTCGGTATTCATAACAGATGGGACATCCAAAAGCAGTGTCCAAAAGTAGGGTGGGATCCCCAAAGAGTAACGGCCAGTAGTTCAAGTCACTACCGCCTGAAGTACCTTGCGACCAAAAAACAGCATCCGCTAAGACCTAAACATCAACTTGTAGAACTTAGAAAATGTATGAACAGAAGACCAAATAGCGGCCTTACAAACTTGTTCAACAGAAGTTAGGTGCTGAAATACCTAAGAGGCACCAATAGCCCAAATGGAATGAGCAGTCACACTAAAAGGAGGATTCTTCCCCTTAGCAGAACAGTTTTGTACCACCTCCTGCCAGATCCACTTGCTGATAGTGAATACATCAGGAGGCAAAAACCTTAGGCTTAAAAGTGAGAACAAATAGAACATCAGACTTCCTAAAAGTCTTAGTAACAATCTAATAGAACTTCAGAGCCCAGACCACATCCAGAAAATGTAGAGTTCGCTCCTAGGAATTAGTAGGATTGGGACACAATGAAGGCAAGACAATGTCCTGATTGAGATGAAGAGCAAACGCAGCCTTAGGTCGGAAATCTGGTTTAAGCCTAAACACCGCCCTATCCTGATGCCACTCAAAAGAAGGAGGTTTAATGGAAAGCGCCGCTAGCTGCGAACTTGCCTTACAGAAGTGATAGCCACCAAAAAAGGCTACCTTAAGAGTCAAACCAGGCAAGGCAGCCTCCCTGATAGAATCAAAGGGAGGCCCCTGCATAGCACACCACACCAGAATTAGATCCCAGACTGGTAGCAAGGATTACGGTGTGGACGCAGGCGAGAAACACTCTGTAAAAAACCTGAACTAGCCAGTAATTGGCAAAAGCACATTGGAAGAAAATTGCCAGAGCAGAAACATGACCTTTGAGTGTACTAAGTTGAAAGTCCAAATCCAACCAGGTTGCAAGAATTCCAGAGTCCTGGGAATAGCAAAACACCCTAAAGGGAAGAGACTTAGAGTCCTACCGGGCAATGTAAACATGCCAGACTCTGTAATAGACCCACTCCTGGGCTATGTTGCATATAACAATGCCCAGAAGAGCAAACAGAGTGAACTCATAGAGAAGCCGACGCCGTCCAACGGAATGCCAAGGCACCCAGAGTAAAGACAGGACGATCCTGAAACAGGGACAAAATCGGAAAGTGGCAGGACCCAAACAGGTCCACGTCCGGATGACCCCAGCGCTGAAACAGGGAGAGAAGCACCCGGTTGTTGAGGGACCATTCCCCCAGATGAGACAACCCCTACGCAGGGAGTCCGCCACCTGGTTCTCCACCCCCGGAATGTAAACCGCTGGGATGCAGGGAACATGCTGTTCCGCCCACTCCCTGGAGTACCTCCCTGATGGATGATGTAGACAACCACCTTAACAGTCCAACCCTGAAGGTGAGTGGTCAGGTAAAAAGAACCAAACCGATCACACGCAGTTCCAGGACGTTGATGGAAGCATGGTCCTCATGTGGGCCCCACCTTCCCTGGAACCTCAGGGATCTCCCGAAGTCCTCCCAACCGGTCAGACTGGTCCCTGCGGCGACCGTTTCCCAGCACAGGGGCAGGAAGGACCTGTCCCCCAGAAGGTTCCTGGAGTTCAGCCTATACAAGAAGGACCATCTGGCCAGAGGAGGCAGATCAACTCCTAATCCAAGGACTCAGGGCCCCGATCCCAAACTGACAGGAGGTTCTACTTAAGATGTCTCATGTGAAACGAGCAAAGGGGACTACCCTAAGCAGGACACCATTAGGCCCACCAACTACATCCCCTGACAGATGTAGGGATGAGGACACGGTAGCAGAGCCCAAGCCTGCATCTGAAGACCCTTCACCTTCTACTGAGGAAGGAACAATTGACCTAAGATATCCAGGGTCATAACCAGAAATAACTTCACCAAGAATGGGAACAGAGAAGACTTGGGATGGTAGATCACCAAGCCAAGGGATACTAGAGCGGAGGTCACTGTCTGAGTGACCTGCACGACCTGAGGAAAGGACTTGGCCCCAATCAGGATGACGTCCAGGTCAGGAAAGATGCCCTGGTTCCTTAGCAGAGCCATCACCCCTACCACTATCTTGGTGAACAGCTGAGGTGCCAAGGTGACACCAAAGAGTAGAACCACTAACTGATAATGCTGATTCTCCAGCGTGAACCTAGAAATCTCTGATGACCCGGAAAGATAGGCACAGGACAATAAGCATCCTTGATGCCCACAGTGGCCATGAAGTCGCCCAGGCAAAGAGGGTACTGATAGCAGCATAACGTCTTTAAGCAAATCAGACAATTTTGTTGAGGCCCTTCAGGGCCAGAATGGGCCTCAGAAAGCCTTCCTGTTGGGGGACTTATGAAAAGACTCCTAACTCTAACAGTCAAGGAAGCACCAGAAACAACCCTTGAGCAGACAGGGGGTTCAAAGACATCCGTGGTCTGATGAATCCTGGAGGCAGCCAGGCTACAAACTATCATGCAACCAGAGGATACTAGCTCCTGAATCCACCGGTCTGAGACGTGAAGCCTCCAGAGATGAGTAAAAAGCCAAGGCCATCCCCCCACCCGGATGGGTGAGGGAGCCCCTTCATACCTGAGGGGGCTTGGGAGAGGGTTTGGGCTTAGCACACCAGGAAAAACAGGGATGACCACGGGATCTCCCACGGCCCCAAAAATCTCTGCGGCCACTAGAGAAGAGGGAGCCACGACTTCCTCTGGGAGTACGAAAGGAAGGGAGGGGGACGGAGGACCCCGGAAAGGGCCGAGACTGCCTCCTACGCTGAGGCAGCCTGCCATCCTTGGCCAAAACATCAAGACGCTCCCCAAAAAGCAGCAGCCCTGCAAAGGGGAGACCAGTGAGAGCTTTCTTAGCCACAATGTCAGCTGCCCATTGGCGCAACCAGACAGAGCGGCGCATAGCCACCAAGAGGGCGGAGGCCATACCGCTCAGCCGCACAACATCATCCATAGCAGTAAGGATAAATGTAAAAAAATCAGAAGTAAGAGAGTCCTATGTTCCACCCCTCTACTACCAGCAGTAGCGCCATCAAGAAGACGCTTGAGCAGATTCTTAAGGGCAATAGCCGTGATGGCGGCAGCACAGGCCGGGCGCAAGCCAGCCCCCACACAAGTAAAAGCATGGCAGGTCAACTGATCCATGCGCCTGTCCTCACTGTCCCTCAGAGCAGTAGTGTCAGGGGAAGGCACAACCGAAGTATTGGACAAGCCTAGTACGGGAGCATCCACTTCAGGGGGAAAAGACCACCTCTTAACAAGATCAGCAGGAAAGGGATACCTTTTATCCAGACCCTTGGGCACAGCAGACAGCCTGTTAGGACGTTCCCATTCTTTAACCCTTTTGTTGCCAAGCACGTAACACCTACGTGCTGGCTTGGCTGGGCCTTAAGTGCCAAGCACGTAGGTGTTACGTGCTTGACTTTCCTCGCTTGTAGTTTAAAAAGTAAACAAACAACAACAAATACTCACCTGACCCCTTGTTGGATCCGGCCGGGTCTCCTCTTTAATTTGGTGCCATCCGATCCCCCGTGGGGGGTCGGATGGCTCCAGGAGAGCCCCCGGAATAGGCCGCCCCCCCCCCCCCCGCTTCTGCAGCAGCAGCTTCTAACTGTAAAAAAAAAAAAAAATAAAAATGACATTCACTTACCTGTGTGTGCGCTGGCTCCCGCTGTCCCTCCTCTTCACCTGGGGGGCCTCCGATCCCCCCCCAGGACTTACCGATCTTCAGGAGAGAGCCTGGGAGGCTCTCTCCTCTCTTCTGCACGATGGCGGCCGCCATCATGCCTCTAAGCCCCGCCCCCTTGGGGGCGGGGCTTATGAAGTCATCCCGGCCCCGATCTCAGGCTTCAGCCTTCTCAGCTTCTCAGATGCCGGTGATCGGCACAGGGGAAGGAGGTGACAGGAGATCCTCTGATCTCCTGCCTTCTTTAATTTGGTGCCATCCGATCCCCCGTGGGGGGTCGGATGGCTCCAGGAGAGCCCCCGGAATAGGCCGCCCCCCCCCCCCCGCTTCTGCAGCAGCAGCTTCTAACTGTAAAAAAAAAAAAAAATAAAAATGACATTCACTTACCTGTGTGTGCGCTGGCTCCCGCTGTCCCTCCTCTTCACCTGGGGGGCCTCCGATCCCCCCCCAGGACTTACCGATCTTCAGGAGAGAGCCTGGGAGGCTCTCTCCTCTCTTCTGCACGATGGCGGCCGCCATCATGCCTCTAAGCCCCGCCCCCTTGGGGGCGGGGCTTATGAAGTCATCCCGGCCCCGATCTCAGGCTTCAGCCTTCTCAGCTTCTCAGATGCCGGTGATCGGCACAGGGGAAGGAGGTGACAGGAGATCCTCTGATCTCCTGCCTTCTCCTTCTCTGGATGCCGATCACCGGCATCTGTCAGCTGAGCGGCGAGGGACAAGAGCTTGCAATCGAAGGTAAGTACAGTAAAAAAAAATTTTTTTTTTTTCTAATAAAATACTTTTTATTATTGTGTAGTGTTTTTTTTTCACATTAACCCTTTGTGAGCTGGTAAGGGGTCCATGAGACCCCTTATACCAGTTCACAAGGCTGGGGGGGTGGCAAGTCACCTGCCCTAGCGGGTGGCTTGCCATTAACCCCCGCACCCCCATTACCTGCCTCCCCAAAGGCCAGGGGGGGGCAGAAGAGCCCGGGCCCACATAGGCTATGTGGGCTCGTAGGCTGCAGGGTGGGGGGGCCACCAAAGCTGGCCCCCCCACTCTGTGCCTACAAGCCCCCATAGCTGGTCCCGGGCTGGTTACTTTGGGTAAGGGGGACCCCACGTCATTTTTTTTTTTGGATTTTGAAGGGTTTTTAACCCTTCAAAATCCAAAAAAAATGGGGTCCCCCTCCCCGGGAAGGGGGACCCTATGTCATTTTTTTTTTAAATTAACCATTTGTCATCCAGCAGCTATAAAAGGCTTCTGGGCAGGAAAGGGTGTCTACCTATACATATGTGGTATCGCTGTAACCGGGAGAAATTGGGGTTTCTCACGCAATAAGATTTTATTGACAAACTTACATTTTTTATTACAAAAAACTCTACAAATTGTAAAAAAATGTTTTTTTTTTGTTTTTTTTCACACATTTCACCCCAAAAAATTGAGAATACACCTAAAAAATACAAACAAGACATTTCATGTTAAAGCCCAGACTCTGTTGAAAAAAACAATATATAATTTTCCTGGGAAATCCCTGGAAATCCCTTCAAAAATGACAGTTGAATATGTGTAGCGCAAAATGGTGAAACATCGTCTGGCAACAGGGAGTGGCAAATGCTGCAGGTAGGCTGGCAGCGAAAGGGTTAAGCACCAAGGTGGTGAAATGTTCCTGCTCAAGGAAATCTAGACGCTGTTTACCAGGGCGAAAAAGCTCCCCCTGCTTTCTCTAAGCTACCTCAGGGGCAGCAATGTGTAAAACTTCAAAAATATGTGACAGCATATTATCAGTGTCCTCAGGGTTCCATAATTCCAAGACACATGAGCATCCCGCAAAAAATACACCCCATGCAATAACAAAAACCCCAAGGGGGACTCACGGACCAAAGACACGGTAGGGTCGCTCAGGCACAGACCACAGGATAAGTCTAGACACCAGATCAAACAGCGCTGCAGCCAGGAAGGGAGAAAACCAGACGCGCAGCTCGTCCAAAATGGCGCCGGCAGAGGTACCTGAAGAGCGCGAAAAACGGCGCTCGCGGACCCGGCCATGACTAAGCAAAATCACCTCAAGATATAGCGCCCACAGCCGCGGAACGCAGTACAAAGCTCGCAAACCACCCTGGCCGGGGGGGGGACCCCAAAAGTGAAAATAAGGGGACACAGTCCCCGAGCAACTCACCCCATCAGAAGCCTGGACAGAAACTCTGCATCCCTATTAGGCTCACCATAAAGTCTATGGCCGACTACCCTTTGTGGTACAGGGTCTGCAGCTTGGAGCAGTGCTCCTGGAGCACTTGACCCTAGTGCTCTTCTACCTTCAACCGATCTGTCGGCCGAGGCTGGGAGGCAGTGAGGGTCCAGAAACGGATGGAAATAGACATGCAGGGCCGCAGGCTTAGTTGCCCCGCTCACTTGCACAAGAGAGAGAGCCATCTTCTAACTTCGCAGTGTCACTGCAGAGGAAACTTGTTGGTTAATCCTGTTTTTATAGGGAGCCGGGAGGTGCCACAGCTTTCTGCAGTGCTACTGCGCCACCTTGTGGCGGGATAACCCATCTGTTATGAATACCGAAGCGGGCCGTATTAGGGGGTTAGATTAATTTAATCTGTAAACCAGGACCCACCCTGGTATAGAGTTACATGGGAGGATGTAAATATTACCTATGAGATCAATGGGGGGGGGGGGGGGGGGGGACATTCAGATGTTGAAGAACAAAAAAACAAGGAGACCTACGCAAGAGTTTCCATATTTAAATCTTCTGAAGCTGGCTGCTCCCCGGTATGAAGTGAAGCACTGTTTCCTTTGATTATCTAAAAAAAAAAAAGAAAATACTTTATCTTAAACCGAACCAACAGCCTGGCGCAATTGTAAAAGAAAGGTGGTGGCCATTTTGGAGCTTCCTCTCCCAGCATCTCAGCCACGCTGACAAATAACAATAAGTCTAATTATTATTTCTTTTCCTAATGGTTTCTCTCTACAAGATTTTGAATCTTTACCCTTTGGTGTTGCTCTTCCTATAAGACATGCTATTTACCAGTGCAGACAACACCCTGCTTCTGACTGGCCAGAATCGGTGTGTCTTCTCATTGGTCGCCAAGACCTCTCCAAACAAGCATGTGAAGGAAACCTTCCATTAACCAAATCTGTGAGTGATAAATAACAATGGTAAATTACCCTATATTAAGCCAGACCAACAGCCTGGCACAGTTGGAAAAGAAAGTTAGCGGCCATTTTGGAGCTTCCTCTCCCAGCATCTCAGCCATGCTGCTGTCTGGATTCAACTGACATAACTGACAATGCACAGTAACAGAAAGCCTAGCAGCACTTCCTGTTTGCAGGTGGCCTGCAGATCTATGAACCACCATTTTGTTTCTAAGATTGACTACAGCAGGAGTTAGAAAAAGGCAGGGTGGATAAAAATCAATGTTTTTTAAAAAAAAATCAAAAAAATCTGATTTTTTTGATTTAAATCTGATTTTTTTTATTTAAATCTGATTTTTTTTCAATAAACTGCTTTTTGAGGAAAATATTTTACCATCCAAAGGTTCTTCCATCATGAGATAAAGCTGAGTTGTTTAACTCAGTAGAATAAAGGCTGTATATGTGTAACATTCACAATGCCATGCTCTTCCAGAGGTTTCTGTAGGATTAGTGGGCAGTTTCTCTCCTATATTATCACAGACGCTCGCTTAACTTACGCAGTTCTCAAAACTGAATTTGACTCCACAGAGGTCCCAGCCTCTTCTTCACAGCAAAAATGTTACAACATGAACAGAGTTGAGAAAAAAACCTTAATCCTATTGTTCTACAAACCTATGACTAGTGAGCTACAGAGGACAGCAGGGACAGTAGTATTTAAGTTTTTCATGTGTCTGCTGGGCTGACAGTCTAAGTTTCTTAAAATATATATATATTTTGTTTAGCCAAATTAGTTAACAAAACATGGATGTTTGTTTAAGCAAATAACTTATGCTGTAATGTTGTTATTGTTTCAGTTGAATAAATCTATTTAAATTGTTATTAAGGTCAGGATTATTTTTCTCCTTCCTAAGTACAACAGAACAGTGGTGTCCAAATATGAATGATTAACCCATTAAACAGGGGAGAAAAAAGTAATATAAAAAGTGATTCTAAAAATCTTCATCTACTTGCATGTTAAAATAGCAAGAACTAGTTTAGGTAGAAACTTTGATTTACATCACTGATTTAAATCAAGCCTTACTGACTAGTGATTTAAATCGTGATTTAAATCAAATCCACCCTGGAAAAAGGTAAAATAATTTTTATGTGCAGCAATCTAAATAGCCCCCAATTAGTGCTGTGTGTTGTATTGGTCTGGGTTAAGTCATTTTTGACTGTTTTTCAGCTTTAAACAATAACTCCACAACAAGTAGATGGGTTAAAGATGCATTTGCAGCATTCTTGTGATTTGGATATTCAATAGAGATAGCCCCGTGTTTCAAACAATCATAAAGTGAAGTATCATATGTTTCAAAGCAGACTAAAACCCTGGGGCACAACATGCATCCAGGCCATCCTGGGAGCAGACAGTCCATTAACTGTGTCTGCGCTGTAAAATACACAAGAGGTGGTGGTAGTATCTACTCATCTACTTGAAGAGGAACAACGTCCCCTAAAGTTTAAAAGAATCTTGGGGCAGTACTATACTTTTATGCGTAAAACACGAGGGGATGTCCAATCCCCTCACATTTCCCCTTTGCCCTTGCCACGGAAGCATTCCCACAAAACGTCTAGCTAGGCATGCACCTGCACTCTAGACACTGCCTGTTATGGGCTGATGGAGAAGGGGGATTCTGCACACTTCCTTTAAGTGGGTGATTGGGGGGGGGAATTCTGCACACTGCCGGTTATTGAGTGATTGGGGGTGGGAGTGCTCTTGCACACTGCCTGTTATGCAATAATTGGGGAGGGGGATTCTGAACACTGCCATTAAGTATTTTTTGTTTGGGGAGGGGGGTCTGCACATCGCCTGCTATTGGGTTCTGGGTATTTTAGCACACCATTTGGTGCATGATGTTTTTACTTTCCTCCGTTTTCTAGTACATAAACTATATGGCTGGAGTTAAACTTTAAGCACATATCCACCATGTAGTTGACTATTATTATATCAAAACATAGCAATCATATTACACTTTTTATTTGACCATGACAAAAATGTGAATATAAAAATCAATATAAAAGCAATATCTACTAGAATAAAGTTTCATGCATACTTACTTGCGGTACATTGCTATTCACCCACTGCACACTGGGTAATATATCATCCCATAAAATAAGACATCTAGCAAGTGTCTAAAACAAAAAAAAACACAAGACTACTAAACATTCAGCATTTATATACAACCTTAGGTCTTAATTGCTATTTGCATCAGATTTTTTTATTCTGCAGTCTTACCCTCAATAAAAGGAATTCTGGTTTAACAAAATCAAGTAAGTACATCGTATCTGGGGCTCTCAGCCAGTCGGCAACAGATCTGTGGACAAAAAAAGTGTAAAGAATGTTAGAACAAAAACCTTGGTGTGAATCACCACCACCCATAGTAGCTGCAATGCGGCCTGTGCATTTTTTAAAATTCTGCCGCCGCTTCTCCAGCCACCTATCTTTTATGTACTGCCCACACTGTTCCGTCCCCATATAGGGGTACAGAAAAGCTACAGTGCATATCCGACCTAGGTGAGGCTCTGTAGGGGAAAAAATATGAGGAACACATGGGCACAAGAGGGACCCAGACCCGCCATCAAGCCTCAACCTACAAAAATACTACCTCACATGTTTCGTGGGAGGAAACACAAAAACACTGAGGGCCGAGGGGAAGGGGTGGGGTTTTAATACTGTGTCAGTTTGTGTTTCCTGTTTAGGGAGAGGAAGTGAGTGGCTAAGCCTTCCTGGAAGATGCCTGGGGAAATATTGCAGCTCGATTACTGGTGCCACCCTGCGCATTAACCCAGTAAAACCGGAAAAATCTTTCCTTTCTCTTCAGCAAAATCAAGCGCTGTGATTGGCTCCCCTCATGTCAGCATCTAAATCCAGCCCTGTGCTAAAGAGGGTCAAGAGCCTAAAACACATGTCTAGAGGAATAGTTTGTATGGGCCTGCCTACTACAAGGGATTCTGGGAAGAAATTCCATTATCCTTAGCTAGGATGGCCCATGCAAATAATTTCCTTTTTAGGAAAGCACACTCGCCTTATTTAATACACAATATACTATGTTCTATACATGTATATAAAGATATCTATGCTAGAAAAACTTTTAAAGAGCTGTCTGTACTACAGGTTACCCAGGGCCAGTGTTGTAAATAGGTTCCAGTAAATTATACAACATTACCTGTTGTTGGTTTTTAAGTAGATCATAGCTAATGCCAAAGTAGCACCAGGGCATGTAACGTCTACATTAATAGTGTCTCCTTCCTGAAAAGCAAACAATATGAAAAACCTTAATCGGCATCTAAAGCATGAATAATTATGTACTGATTATCTTAAAAATATTCCACAGCAGGCTGCTGGCCTCCCCCCGGGGCACCCCGAATTGGGATGCCCCGCTGTGTGAAACCACCCGGGGTGCGCATAAACACTTCCCCACTCCAGCGGCGCATGCAGGGGCTCTCGTCAAATCGGAGCTGTTTGACTTTCAGCAAACGGCTTTGTTTTCAGTGGGGAGCGGAACGCATCTTTGGGTAATGTGAGCGCTCCCGTCCCACCACATGCACCATTACTGGGCAAACAGAGGTTTCACACAGAGGGGCACTCCAATTCGGGATGCCCCAGGGGCATGGAACAAAACCCGGGAAAGTCAAAATCCCACTATTTGTTCCAAATTTTCACAAAAAGTCCCTGTTAGACTTACCAGTAATGGTATTTCTACCGAGACCTTCAGGACCGCCACTGAGAGAGAGGATCCTTCCCCTAAAGATGAAACACAAACTGGGACAGGTTTAAAAGCCCCACCCCTTCCCCCCAGTATTTGGCAAGAAAAAAATATTAAACTGAAGGAACAAAGAAAATATTTAAGGGGGGGTTGTGAGGGAGGCCCTGGAGGGCTCGTAGAAAGTCGAAGTCTAACAGGAGTTTTTTCCCATAGTCCTTCAGGATGGTCACGAAGAGGATAATCAAGAAATTAAGATTCTAAGGGTGGAATACCACCTGTAGTTTATTTCTACCAGGGCTTATTAAAATATTACGGCTAGACCTAACTCGAATCCCTTATGCAAATCCGAGGAACGCCAACATAGAATTTCTATTTGCAGATGTCTTCCTGCTTATTGAAATGCCTCCTAAGCTGAGGAGTAAGCTATTTCGAAAAAAATCAAACCTTAGCTGAAGAACTTACTACCGCTTGTAATACCTTTCTACCAAAAGCGGCATCCGCCGAGGCTCTGATGCCTACCTTGTAAAATTTAGTAAATGTATGAACTGAAGACCAGGTAGCAATCGTGCAGACCTGCTCATCTGAAGCCTGGGGCTGAAAAGGCCAGGAAGCACTTATAGCACGGGTAAAATGGGCCGTAACCTGAAAAGGAGGATTCCTACCTTTGGTGACCTAGGCTTTAAGAGATATACTATTTAGAGCTCTCACTACATCCAGGGAGTGGGGGACTGTCTCCTTAAGGCTAACCGAAGGAGTACATAAGGAGGGCAAAACCACCTCTTTGTTAAGGTGGAAGGGGAAAACCACCTTAGGAAGAAAGTCCATTTTAAAATGGAAGACCGCTTAAAAACCAATTTCTCCTTGGCCAGTGGGGTGCTACCAGGATGGCTAGGATCCCCTCACGAGATACCTTCTTTAGTACTCAATCCAGGAGTGGAAAAGGAGGACACGCATAGAGAAGCCGGAATGCTGACCAAGCAAAGGTCAGGGTATCTATAGCCAGACAGTACTTTGACAGAAAGACAAATCTCTGAACTTTCCAATTGTGGTGGGGCTCAACATCTGGGAGCCCCCAGCAAACGCAAAGGGCTTGTAAAATCCACTGAGGGACCATTCTCCCTGATTCAAGGCCGCCCTGCTTAGATGATCGACTTGCACACTGTCCACTCCTGGTATGTGGATCGCCCAGATCCACAGAACATTCTTCTCGGCTCAGAGTAAGATCCATCCCACCTCTTTGAGAGCTTTTCTGGTGCCACCACCATTGTCAAGTTGTCTGCTTGAACCCCAGCGGGATGACTCCTAAATTTGGAGGGCCACTGTGTGAGACAGTAGAATCGCTCTCAGCTCCAGGATATTTATAGGAAGTCTGCTTTCTCCTGTGCCTGGATCATTTGTGAAAATGACACCACCACAATCCATTAGGCTGGCATTTGTGGTGACAATCTTCCACTGCACCGGAAGAAAGGCTCTGCCCACCTGAAGAAACTAGGGATTCAGCCACCAGGCTAGAGACTGCCTTGCTGAGTGTGCCAAGCAAAAGTGATCCGGGGTTTCCGTGGTTCGATCCCAAATTGATAGTAATTCTGACTGCAGGGGCCTTGTAGGGAACTGCGCAAATGGCACTACCTCGAAGCAAGAAACCATTAAGCCCATCAGATGCGTTCCCTGACTGATCGTCAGTTGAGGGCAGGCCAATAGAGCCTCTATCTTGGCCTGAAGAAAAAGACTTTGGCCTGTATTTTGTCTAAAGACATTCCCAGAAAGGAGATAAGTCTTGAGGGAATGATATGCGACTTTGAAATATTGATTAAGCAGCCAAAATTAACTAGCGTCAATAGGATGGTCTGTGCATCTCTCAAGGCCTCCTGAAAAGATGGGGCTCTGATCAGAAGATCGTCTAAGTGTGGCGTAATTCATATCCCCTGATACCTTAGAAGAGCTATGAGGCCTGACGGAACTTTGGTAAAAACCCTTGGAGCCGAAGACAGGCCAAAAGGCAGAGCCACGAACTGAAAATCTAGGCCATCTACTGCAAAATGTAAAAACCTCTGATGGCACAGGAAGATAGGGATATGTAGGTAGGCGTCTCTTATATCTACTGTGGTCATATAATCTCCCGGCTGCAGGTCGGCCATTGTGGATTTTAATGATTCCATGCAACATCTCCAAGTCGGACAAAACTGTTGAGGCCCTTGAGGTCCAGAATTGGGCACACTGAGCTGTCATTAATAACAAATTGGAGTAAAAACCGTAAACTATCTCTGAAAGAGGAACAGGATGGATTACTCCTAGCTGTAATAGGTGAGATACCATGGATCTTAATGCTTCTGCTTTTTCTGGATGATGAAAGAGGAGGTCTGACCCCTAGCTTGTTCTTGTAGCCTGAAGAAATTATTTCTTGGATCCATGCATCCGCATCCAAAGATGAGCAAAAAGCAGGCGCCGTTCCCCCACCCAAAAGGGTGAGGGCGTCTCTTCAAGTCTGGGAGGGCTTAGAAGGGGGATTCGCCTTGCTTCACCAGAATGATTAGGCCTTGTTCTGGGATTTAGGTTTATTCCAGAACTCCTGTAGAGGAAAAGGAAACTCTGCCACCTCGCTGAGTATTGGAAGATCTATGATAAAAAGGATCAGACTTCCTTCTTTGCGGAAGCCTGGTGGCACAATATAATGCAAGCAATCCCCAAAAAATACCATTTTGTGATTACTCACCTGTAAAATGGGTATTATAAGTATGTCACACACCCCGCTTCAGATAGTCATTACACTTGGGTTATACCGACCTGTAGAGGGCGATCTTGCAGAGATGTCATGAAAAAAAGGGAGCCCCTCCCGGTCCATAAATACCTGGTACCTCCCACTCATTCCCCAGTATTAAGACAGCAGTAAAGGGACCAGGAAGAGCCAAAATAACCAGTAACAGTAAAAAAGGTTCACCACAGAAAGGATCCAGAATGTGACATACTTATAATACCCATTTTACAGGTGAGTAATCACAAAATGGTATTACTCTAAGTATGTCACACACCCCGCTTCAGATAGTTATTACACTTGGGACATCCAATAGCAGTGTCCATAAAGGGCGGGGATCCAAAACAAGGCAATAATGCACAAACTTAAACCACTGCAGCTTGCAGAACTTTGCGGCCAAAAACAGCATCCGCTGAGGCCCGCACATCAACCTTGTAAAAATTGGAAAAAGTGTGAACGGAAGACCAAGTAGCAGCCTTACAAACTTGCTCAACAGAGGCCTGATGCTGGAAGGCCCAGGACGCCCCAACGGCACGAGTAGAATGAGCAGTAACACGAAAAGGGGGAACCTTCCCCTTGGCAGAATAGGCCCCAACAATGGCCTGGCGAATCCATTTACTAATGGAAGACTTGGCGGGAGCCAAACCTTTCCTAGGCCAGGAGGGCACCACAAAAAGGGCGTCAGTCCTACGAAAAGAAGAAGTAGCCACCAAATAGTACTTCACACAGCAAACCACATCCAGAGAATGCAAAACCCTCTCCTTGTCATTGCTAGGCTTAGGACACAAGGAGGGTACAATGTCCTGATTAAGATAGAAGGCAGAAACCACCTTAGGAAGGAAATCTGGCTTGAAGCGGAAAACAACCTTGTCCTGATGCCTCTCAAAGTAAGGCGCCTTAATGGACAAAGCCGCCAACTCCGATACACGCCAAACTGAAGTGATGGCAACCAGAAACGCAACCTTCTGAGTAAGCGTGGAAAGTGCAATATCCTGCAAAGGTTCAAAAGGAGGACCCTGAAAAGCAGAGAGAACCAAATTCAAACCCCAAACTGGGAGCAAAGGCTTCCTAGGAGGCCGCACATGCGTAACCCCCTGGAAAAAGGTCCTAACCAGAGGATGAAGAGCAAAAGACTTTTGAAAGAAAACCGCCAGGGCAGAAACATGCCCTTTCAGCGTACTAAGCTGCAAACCCAGGTCCAGACCATGTTGCAGAAATTCCAAAACCCTAGGGATAGAAAACATCCTGCAAGGCAAGGCCCGGACCCCAATCAATATAAGACCTCCAAATCCTATAGTAGATGGCAGAGGAAGACTTCTTTCTAGCCCTAACCAGAGTCTGAATGACGGCATCAGAAAGACCTTTCTCCTTCAAGATGGAGCTTTCAGCAGCC
Organism: Gastrophryne carolinensis; assembly: GCA_027917425.1. Lineage (NCBI taxonomy): Eukaryota > Metazoa > Chordata > Amphibia > Anura > Microhylidae > Gastrophryne > Gastrophryne carolinensis. The sequence continues at coordinate 380,188,675 of CM051237.1, read as the reverse complement.
ACGCCGTCAAAGCCAGCGTTGGTAAATTGGGGTAGAACAGTGGACCCTGAGTGAGCAGATCCGGCAGAAGGGGCAGATCTAACTGATCCCCCGCCAACCTTACCACGTCTGTGAACCAAACCTGTCTTGGTCATCTTGGAGCCACCAGGATTGCTGACGCGCCCTCTAGGGCCAGCTTGCGCACCACTTTGCCCACCATGGGAAATGGAGGGAACAGGTACAGAAACCCCAGACCCCTCCAGTTCAGAGACATGGCATCCGCTGCCAGAGCCAGCGTATCCCGCAAGAGAGACACAAATGCCGGAAGCTTGTTATTGTGACGAGAGGCAAAGAGGTCCACCTCCGGAGTCCCCCACCGGTGGCAAAGCGAACGAAACACCTTGGGGCTTAGCAACCATTCCCCCCGGCGAGATGAGCACCTGCTCAGGGAGTCCGCCTCCGTGTTCTCCACTCCCGGAATGTACACCGCCGAGATGCATGGGACATTGCTCTCTGCCCAAGCCAGGATCAAAGACACTTCCCTGAGGGCACGCCTGCTGCGAGTCCCTCCCTGGTGATTGATGTACGCGACCGCCGTCCGATTGTCCGACCGAACTTGAACCGGTAAGCCCTGTAACTGATGAGTCAAGTGAGCCAGAACCAACCTGATGGCTCTTAGCTCCAGAACATTGATGGGATCGTGAGCCTCCTGAGGCCCCCACAGTCCCTGAAACTGAAGATCCTTCCAAAATCCCCCCCCAACCTGACAGGCTGGCATCCGTGGTGACCGTCTCCCAACGAGGGGTCAGAAAGGATCTGCCCTTCATCAGATTGCTCGGTTCCAGCCACCACCGAAGGGAATGCCGAACCCGGGGGGACATCAGAAAAGACTGATCCAATGACAGCGGGGACCCGTCCCAGGCTGCCAAGAGATGGAGCTGGAGCGTCCTTGTGTGAAACTGGGCAAAGGGAACCGCTTCGAACGAAGCCACCACCAATCCCACCAGTCGCATCCCCAGCCGGATGGATGGGAGAGGGATGGATAGGAGAAGCTGAGTCAATTCCTGAACCAAGAGAACCTTGGGCCGGGGGAGGAACACCCTGGACTGAGAAGTATCCAGAGACATTCCCAGGAACGCCACCACCCTGGACGGAGAGGCAGGACTTGGGATAGTTGATCACCCAGCCGAATCTCTCCAGGGTGGCTACCACAGTCCTGGTATCTAGCTGCGCCTGGCTGAGAAAGGATGCCCTAATAAGAAGATCGTCCAGATAAGGCACGATGCGGATTCCCTGGGCTCTGAGGAGGGCCATCACCCCCGCTAGCACCTTGGTGAAAACCCTTGGAGCCGAGGTAAGGCCAAGCGGAAGAGCCACAAACTGAAAATGCAGATCTTCCACCACGAACCTGAGAAATCTCTGATGCGCCAGGAAGTTTGGAACATGCAGATAAGCATCCTTGATGTCTATGGACGTCATGAAGTCCTCCTGCCGAAGTGAATTTGTGGCAGAGCGCAGAGTTTCCATGCGGAACTTCCTGGGACGGATAAACCTGTTGAGAAACTTCAGATCCAGGATGGGACGAACGGAGCCCTCCTTCTTGGGCACCGTAAACAGATTGGAATAGTATCCCATGCCCCGGTCCGAGGGAGGCACCGGGCAGATGACAGCCATGTCCAGGAGATCTTTTACTGCCGCCCGGAGCCCCTGCGCGGCCAGAGGATCCAAGGGCACGCGAGACCTAAAGAATCTGGGAGTAGGCCGGATCACGAACTCCAGTTTGTAACCGGAAGACATCACTTCCCGAATCCATCTGTCTGAGACCTCCTGGTCCCAGACCTGGGAGAAGTGTTGCAGCCGTCCCCCCACCCGCGAGGGTGAGAGCACCCCCTCATTACTGAGCCGGCTTAGCAGCGGCTTTGGGCTTGGAGCCCCAGCTGTGACCTGGACGGGCACGTCCTCTTCCCCTGTTCCAGGAATCGCCTCTGGAGGGGAAGACAGCCGATCCCCGTCCAGCTCTGGCCCCACGAAAGGAAGGGGTAAATGAATCCGCCCCCCGAAAGGGGCGACGTTGCTTCTTCCGCTGAGGTAACCTACCTCCTTTTGCGACCGAATCCAATTTTTCTCCAAAGAGCCGCAAGCCCAGAAAGGGAAGAGCCGTAAGAGACTTTTTGGACACAAAATCAGCCGCCCACTGGTGCAACCAAACCGACCGCCGAATAGCCACCAGCAAGGCCGAAGTTCTACTACACATCACCATGGTGTCATCCAGGGCGGCAAGCACAAATGACAAAAACAATTCGCACCGCTTAAGGGCGGTGAACTCATCACTAGCCGGGTCAAGCCTGGAGGTAGACAACAGGTCCCTGACAACCGACCTAGAAGCCACTATTAAAAGCGCTGAAGCACAAACAGGCTGCAAGGCCGACCCGACACTGGCAAAACCGTGACAAGCCATCTGGTCAATGCGTTTGTCCTCACCGTCCTTGAGCGTAGAACAGTCAGGAGAATGCAAGACAGAGGTGCTAGACAACCCCAAAACAGGGGCATCCACCTCGGGAGGGGATGACCGCATCCACCGGAAAGAGATATTTCTTATCCCAACCCGGAGGGAGTTGGGGCCGAGTAGGCCTCTCCCATTCCTTAAGAATAATGCAGTCGAAATGCCTTTGATTAGGGAATACTAAGCGCGGCTTAGCCTCCTCAAAGAACTCCCCCTTCTGCGGAAGAGTCACTTCAGGAGGAGAGATTGCCAGAACCTCAAACATATGAGCCAGGACCTTAGGGGAATCCAAAGAATCCCCCTGACCCCGCTCGGCATCAGCGCCAACAAACTGCTGATCGTCAGAATCATCCGACTCCCCAAAAAGCTCCCCTTCCTCTAGCGGGGGGGTAATCAGACCAGTCCAGTGAATCAAACTCCTCAAAATCTGAAGCCTGCGTGGCTGGGGACAAGTGCTTTCTCTTAGCCGGGGCCTTTCTGGCCACAGCTCTAGAAAATAATTTTTCAAGATTGGACAATCTGGCACACACCTCAGATTGCGACTCCCCACTCGTGACAACATCACACGGGGTACGGGTCAGGCGGGGAGGGGTAGGAGAAGGGACCGGCGGCGCAGAACCAGACGCCTGGGATCCGGACTGCCGTGTAATAGTCTGCTGCGCACATGGTATGCAAAGGAAAACATCATCCCCTGTAAGGGATGCCCCACACCCCAAACACTGCCGGGGTTGCCCCGAGGAGAGCCCGAGCCCGGTATCCTGGGAAGCCTCCATATGGTGATTTTATTGGTAGTCGCAATACCCAAGGGAATTACGCAATATAAGCGACCCCGGATGCCCCTTCTGTGTCCCGAGAGGGAGGATTTATGGGGACTTCTAAAATTAAACCAGGGACCCTAGGACCGGGAGGACCCTTTAGGATCTGACAAGGGTCAACCTGGAAGACAGAATACAGGGCTATTCAACTCCTCAATCATGGCCAAGCACACAAAATGCAGACATACAGATAAGCAATAAAATAATAAATAAATATTATATATATATATATATATATATATATATATATATATATATATACGCATGTCATGAAAGTAATGAGGCCCCAAGGGCCACTCACGGAGGAAGATGGCGTCCGTCCTGCCAGAGGCGAGAGACACGAGAAGCAGAGGGAGAAGAAGGGTGGGCCGGCCTGGTTCGCCTGTCCCCCCTGACAACAACGCCGCTCCCGGCCAGTGGCCAGGCTCCGCAGCGGCGCCAGGAGCACGGGGGGCGGGCCGTAGGCGATCGCGCCGAGCGCCTGACCTCGCCCCCCTACCAACCGCACCTGAGGGGAAGAAGCTTCCCCGCCGAAACTGCCACAACGGCCAGCGCCGGCTGAGTAATTAAAAATGCACTCAAGTGAATCACACACACAACGAAAAATACAGCTGTGACAAACACACAATAAAGACAATTACACTAAGGGAGAAAGGCCCCCCCCCCCTAAGGAGCAAGGGCAATCCGGGAGAGGGGGAATCCACGCTGGAAGGTGGAAGGGCAAGGGACGGGGCATCCCGAACCGGTATCACCAACCCGGCAAAACCGCCTACCCCTTAGTATGGGGTCTCACGGTGGAGCGTAGCTCCTTAGCACCATTAGGTGCTGTCTACCCTTGCCCGGACCAGCAGCCTAGGCTGGGAGGCAAGGTGAAATACTAAGAAAGGGGGTCCAGGCAGAAATAGACTAACAAGCGGGCCGGGAGTTACCCCCCGGCTACCTGCAAGGAGGAGACATCCATCTTCTGACTTGCTCGCCGTCTGCAGAGATGAAAGACTGGGAATGAGTGGGAGGTACCAGGTATTTATGGACCGGGAGGGACTCACTTTTTTTCATGACATCTCTGCAAGATCGCCCTCTACAGGTCGGTATAACCCAAGTGTAATGACTATCTGAAGCGGGGTGTGTGACATACTTAGAATAGACAACCTCACATAAAAGGAAGTTCCATCAGAGTCTTCTTACAAGTCATGTCAACCAACCATTGCTTAAAGCAGACCAACTGTCAAAAATGACTTAAACCAGACCAACATAATAAACAGTGCTTATATGCATCGCTCATCAGGGCAATTTAGATTGCTGCACATAAAAATTCATTTATATTTTCCTGCTGTAGTGAATTTTAGAAACAAAATGGTGGCCCATGCATTTGCCGGCCACCTGCAAACAGGAAGTGCAGCTGGGCTTTCTGTTAAATCCAGTTGAATCCAGGCAGCAGCATGGCTGAGATGCTGGGAGAGAAAGCTCCAAAATGGCCGCTACTTTTCTTTTCCAACTGTACCAGACTTCTGGTAAGTTTTAAGCAATAAAGAACGCATCTGAGCCACCAACAGGGCCAATTCTTTTGGTATTTAGGCTAATATCATCATCCATAGCAGAGATTACATATTTGTAGTCTTCAATGCTGGACTTAAATAACTGAGAGCATGAATTACGGAAGTGACCAGACCGAAACTAAGAACTCAACTGTTTTAACCATTTCTTGCCTGCCATGGATACAGTGCAAGCTGACCATAAGGCTGATCCTATCATGGAAAAAGCATGTCTGGACAACTTTTAGGGAAGTACTAAAGCAGGAACAACAGTGTTCCTAGAGAGTTCTGAAACAGGAACATCCACTTCGGGAGGAAAAGACCAAATCTTAATTAGGTCCATAGGAAAAGGATACTTAGTATCCAGAACTCTAGGAATGGTGAGGAGCTTGTCAGATTTTTTCAATTCTTTTTACATAAGCTAAGAAAAATGAGACTGCTTGGGGAAGAGCTGCCTTTAAAGATGTTGATATTCAGTATCATTAGGTTGGAAGCAGTGGCTTTCCAGACAGGCTAATCGCTCTGCATATCACAATGAGGTGGAGCCAGCATTAGTAAGCCCTGAAGAAGTGGACCCTGGGGCTCTAATAGAGGGAAATACATCAGAGGGTGGCAGCTGCGGAAGTGCATTCAGAACAGAGGACATGGGGCGACACTCTTTTTAGTGTACTAGACCCAGACGCCCCAGATGCCTCCATCATGGTGAAGTCAGTCTATTATCCCTAAGGGCTCAAGACCGAAGTATATAAGGAATCTCAATCACACGTGATTATGCCGAGAGCCTGTGGCAAACCACAACCCAATATCCCATATCCACAAAATCTAAAAACAAAAAAGAAATAGCATAAAATATATATATATTTTTTTTGTTTAGTTTTTTTATTAAAAAAAAAAAAGAATACAACAGGAAATTAGTAAAAAGAGTCTTAACAGATCAGAGAAGGGCAATGTGGCAGCAGGAGACTCCAGATCCGACAGCCACCTTTCCAAGGCGGCTGGAGGGGTTGCAGGCAGGCACAGGCGAAGGCGCGGCAGCAGCGGTGAGAGTGCCAGCAAGAGACGCCTTGGCCTCAGTGTCTTCTTTCTCCCGCCGGAGAGCCAGCCAGCTGCCCGCAGCAAGGATGTGGATGGCTGGCGGACATAGAATGGGCAGGGGCCGAGCCCAAAAGGGGTGCGGTCAGATGCTGAAAGCTCGACCCGCAGTCCGGACAACTGCGGCAGCAGATCCCGCTGCTGGAAGTCCGGCGAAAGCGCCACCTGCACTCCTCTCCCAGCTGAAGAGTGTCTGCGCCCCAGCCCCGCCCCTGAACCAATGGCAAACCTAAATTCAAAGTACTGAAATCCTGCCTTCTCCCCACACCTGCCAAAACAAATAAATAATACAATTTAAAAAAATGTCTCAGTGGAAAGAACAGGCAAAGGGAATTTTTTCCCCCATGGTCCACCCTGCAGGTCAGCAGACAAAACCTGCGACAGGATGTCCCTTTCGCAGGGATCTACCAGCCCTTGGGAGTCAACTTCACAAAAATTGAAGTGACGCCCTGTACCACCTGCAGGATCCTGATGCCTACCCTTAATTTTCCCCGTGATCTGACATTATTGGGCTAACCGACTCCAGGGGGCATAGGCGGTCCACTGGATCAGCGGGACCGTAAGAGCCTGGAAGACAGACAGGTTTAAATCCCCCTACTTCCTATAAAGCAGAAAAAATAAATGAATTTAAGGAAAATAAATCCAAGCACAACCCTCGCAGTCCAGTCCATTTACAATTATTAAACTGGATTGCGAAAAGTAGCCGGAAGTATATATATAGGCCGGGAGGAACGACACCTTTTATCTTGCAGTCCTGCCCGTCGGACGAGAGTTAACCCATTTGTATTTGATTCAGTGACGCCCTGGAGTGGAATATGAGAGAAAAGGAGCATCATTTTTATGTCTCCAATTTAGCTAAATGACTGGAAAAAGAGTACTGTATGAGCCATAGTACATGGGAGGGGGGGGGCATCCAATGCACTGGAGTCCCTTCACCTTAAGTTACGTCCTTGCCCAGCACCATCAAGATCCATGCGGCAATGGTGAAGTCCTCTGTTGTGTGCTATCTAGGCATAGCCCAGAAGTCTGCACTCTCTGGATGGAACCAAGTTCCTGAGTGAGATTGAAAGAGAGCGATTCTCTTGCAAGATCGCCTCTGTACTGGCTAAACGGAGGTAATCTAGGTAAGGCATGATTGAAAATCCTCGACCTCAGACAGCTCATCATCCTGGTCAGAATCCTCTTAAAGATTTAGGGAGGAAGAGGATATCCCAAGAGGTAGTGGACCCTGGTGGTCTCCCATCCAAGTATCGATCAGGACCAACGCAAAAGGCACATGTATGTATACGCTCCCCAAACAGGGTCTCTAAGATTCTAATCAAAGGGTTCCCCTGCTTTAAGTGGGGACTGCACAAAGCTGGCTGTCTGAGTGGGAGGATTATAAATTGGGCTTTGTCTGCGACATCCACTGCTTATTTGGCTATCCCTGAGGATCTATAGTAGGGGTACTCAACCACTTTTTGTAAAGGTCCGTTTAAAAGCATCCAGGGAGAGGTAGAGGTCCGGGAGGAGGGCTGTCGCGGGAGGTGGACAGTTAAAAATCAGACCACACCAACACAAAAATCCTATTGGCCACTGGGAAAAACAGGATTTTTTTTTTGGCCCCACAGAAGCTACAGCAGATTGGACTTCATACTGCAATGCTAGGTGCCAGGGAGCCATGACGCTGGCAGGGAGACTAAGCACTACATTGCTGATCAATGGGGCAGTTCTGAGCATGGCAAAATAGGAGCAACTGATGCAGGCCTGTCAGGGCAGTGGTCCAGAAATCTGGTGCCAAGGTCCGTATTCGGACCCCGGTCTGCCAGTTAAGTATCGCTGATCTAGAGTGTGTAGCCTCTAATTCATGCTGACTGGACCACAAGCCTGCTAGCTACTGCAAGAGATCAGGAACCAGCTAGGGTAGGTGATGTGGTGCTCCAGCGGTCCCCCTGGCTAGATAATTTATTTATTCCGCCAAGTAAGTACAGGATACAATACAAACAAGGAATGCTTTTTGGCAAGGATATACACCATGAGAGCTATTACATACAATAACAAAGCAAAAACAGGAATTGATGTTTAAGGTTTAATGCAGGTTAATTTCTATAGGATACAGGATTAGCAACACTGCAAGTCTGTAGAGAGTAAGAACCTCTCACACTAGTTTTGTTTGTTTAAAGGAGGAAAGAAACAGTTTTTTATGTCTGGAGGTTCTAGTAGAAAGAGCCATGAATCTGCATCCAGAGCGTAAGAGTCTGAAGAAGGAGTGCCCTGGATGTATTGCGTCCTCTGTTACTTTCTCGGCCCTTGAGGTGATTCTACTCATGAATTGCTCATCCAAAGATGGTAAGGGGGATCCAATTATATGCTCTGCAATTCTGGTTATCCTTCTGCCTATGCTTGTCCTTGGCTGTAGCCGCACCATACCAGACTGTGAAAAAAGAGGTCAGGATCGATCCTATGGCAGCATATACACTGAGGCATGTTGTGGTAATGCTGTCAGGACCAGATGCCTTACTAGAGCTGAGAGACATTAGCAGATTCTTGACATCTGACATGTCTAAGTCTGGACCGGTTGGGCTGTCTGTTTGGGGTGAGCTGCATGCATGGTAGGGGATTAGCAGAATAGGTACCTCCATCAGACTTGTCTGTATTAAACGGACTGTAGAACTTATTAAGTTCCTACACCAGCTTTTTGCTTGGAGTAAGCAGGGAGGAGCCTTTGAAATTTGTAATCTGTTTTAAGCCATTCCATAGTACTCTTGGATTGGTGGAAAAAAAATCTTTCCTCCAGCCTGGTTGAGTATGTTCTTTTTGCAGCTTTAATCTCCTTAGATAGCCTGTTCCAGAGTTTCCTGTATTCTAGAAGATTTTATTTGTGTGCCACCTCCTTTTGAAACATGGTTTGTTTTCCTCATGCTTCCTGTCGGTCCTGGAGGGGACCAGCATATCTTCACAGAACTTAATGTAGGACATAACCTTGTCCATCCAGTCACTGATGTTATTTAAGTCCTTAAAGAATTCCCAGTTAGTGGAATCAAAGCATGCTTGTAGGTTGGATTTTGATTCCTCAGTCCATCTCTTCGATGTAATAAAGGAGGGTTTGCTGTTTTTTGTCGCTGCTTATATACAGGCACCAGATGTATAAGGGAGTGATCAGAGTGACCAAGTGCAGCTTTAGCAGTAGATTTGTAAGCTCCTTTAATTATTGTATAACTTTGGCAGTTCTTGATATAACTTGGGCCTGAGGGTGCTTCCTTTCACATTCAGTAATGCAATTTACTAAGGCATCTAAGGCAGAATTTACAGATGCTTGTGGCGGAATATAGACACCAATCAAGATAAATGAGGAAGATTACACAGGGGTGTAGAAGGGTCTGCAGTTGACTGATAATAATTCCAAACACGGAGAGCAGCTTAGTGCAAGGATTTTAGTGTCTCTACACCAGATGAAGTTCACATGCCACAGGTAACCCGCCCCTTGTTGGCGAACACCTCCCCAGGCGCATCCTGAGGTTGAAAAAAATAAATTAAAGAAAATAAATTGGATGAAGAAAGAGGGTCCCAGAGGTTTCCTGGAGAGGAAACACAATACTAAGGACTGGGGGGAAGGGTTGGGGCTTTTAATCCTGTCCCAAGTTGTGTTTCCTCTCTAGGGGGAGGAGTCTCTCTCTTCGTGGCCAGCGATGGTCGTAACAGCACCATGACCTAAACTAGCTGCTTTCAGTTGTACTGGGTTCAAGCATTTTGTTAAATCTTGAACAAAAAATGTATTATGTATAAAAAGCCAAAAGCGTTGCAAAAATGTAAGTTCTGCTGCATAATCAAAAAGAGATTCAATGGTCCAGGCAAACTGGGAAATGGAGGTAGGTCTCCTTGAGCTGGGAAGAATGCATTGCCCAGAGGAGATTCATCCCCTAGTTTCTGGTAAGCACCTAGCAGGGCTGCTTGTGGTCCAAGATAAGATGAACCAAGCTATTCTGTCTTGACATTGTAAACAACATGGAGTCTAAACCACAGACTGAGACAGAGTACTGACCCCACCCCCCTGAAAAGTTCAGAGGTTTTCAAAGTCCAGTGCCCTAAAGAAATGATAACCTCTGACCTAGACAACCTACATTATTATCATTTTTTATAGAGTGCTATTGTATTCCATGGCACTGTACAAAGTATAAATTACAGAAGGGTGTACAAGTAACACACTTATAATACATAGAGCATTATAAGTTGTGTAAAACGCAGATAAGACAATGAATGCATATAATACATACAGTAATACGAGTCAAATGCACAACACAACACATTGATACGGGAGTACATCATTCAAGCAGACTTCATCCACAGGAGCGAAGGTTCTCTTCAGGTAGAGGATGACTAAGCTGCAGAGCTAGGCTTGACTCACCAGGACTGCTTACCCTTTAAAGCCGAACAAAACCTGTGATTTTGACCAGATTTTTTTTTTTACATTCCTCTGAGACATCTCGAATTGGGATGCCACGCTGTGTGAGAGCACAGGTTACTTCTCCTCCTAAATCTGCTCCTTCTCAGTCAAGCCCTAGCTTATTATATAAAAAGGTATAGTTTTATGTATGAGTCTAAAAAATAACTTAAACAGTGAAAAATTACTTTATGTCTTTTGAACACTCTCTTCTGAGCCATCGAAATTTGGGATGCCTCTACAGTTAAAGATTCATATACAGCCAAAATTGCTAATGCAGGGCTCACTGATAGCGAGGGTATAGTTTAGGTTTAGTGTCCCTGTGTATTTGGACCTACCCTGGCGCATAGTTGCAAGGAAGAATGTAGGTCTGCTTTAAGGGTATTTCACAGAACAATAAGGAGAGGTTTCCAGTTTACTTTGAAGACTAAAGAGTAAAATATAACAACTAGAAGTGTTTTTGGTGAAAAGTTACCTTAATTTGATAACTAGGGGACTTGTGTTTCTCTCTGTTGACACCCACATGTGACCGCTTGTGTCCACCAACCATATACTGGTAGAGCTGCTCCGGAACATTCAGGTCAGACATACCAATCAAATTACTACCGTGCTAAAACAAGGCAAAACACAAAAAGTTGAATGAATGCAACATAAATACACTATGTACCTACCAAGTAATTTTTAGTTTTATGCTTACCCCAAGGCACACCATGCCCAAAGCCAGGCCAGCTGCCAAAGAATATGATTCTCTATCTGTGCAGTACTCCATTTCTGGCCCCGGCGGGCGACCTATTAGAAATGTTAGACAATACAGTATACTGTTAGGTACCTACTTTAAAGCAGATCTAAATCTAGGTTTTGGCAGGACAAGCTTACCCGTGGCACTTGCCCCCACTAGCCATGTAGTGCAGCCTGGCAGAGTTTAGCTCAAATAGGGGGCAGGAATAAGCTACACACTTCTGCATCCCAGAGGTAATTCAATGATTTTTATTATATGTTGTATTGATACTGGAACTTAAGATTTTGAAATAAGCCCTATATTTGAGCCACAATAATCTGTTATAGGCACCACTACTTATCAGAAACAATACTCCACCATGGCAAGTGTGTCCTAATTTCACCTAAATTCAGAAAGGCATGTTTGGGATCAGAGCACAAAGCTTTTGGGCATACACCCCTTCTGCCAGAACCCACCAGTAGCACCGTGTCTTTCTGACTACAAGACAGAAAAAAACTCGCTCCATCTGGCCTATATAGGACAACTGTGGCAGGACCTCCTTAGTTAAAAGCAGTTCAATCACAACTCCGGATAGGAGAATGCTAAACTGTGCATAATGTGTGCAACTAGAAAACAGTGCAACAAAATTAAAACCACATAGAGGGCATCAACCGCCACCAACGCAGTGGCAACTCAGGAACGGAAAGTACACACATTTCTCTGTACCCTGACCAGGGAATGATGAGCGAGTCGAACACCACGGCCAGGGGGTCTTGCATCCTGGACACAAACCTCTGGACCTTCCGATTATGGCGAGATGCGAAGAGATCCACCTCCGGCACTCCCCACTGGTCGCAGAGGGCTTGAAACACGCCCTGGTGTACAGGCAATTCCCCCTGGTCTTGCAGATTCTGCATTCCCAGGATGTGAACCGCCAAGATACACGAAACATGAATTACGGTTCGCCTTGTGGTGCGACTTCCTGGAACGTCTGCAAGCTCCTGGGACCCCCCTGAAGTTTTATGCAGGCCACAGCAGTGGAATTGTCCAAGACCTATACCTAAGAACTAGCAGAATCGCCCAGTTCCTACACATTGATTGGAAGACTGGTGGTAGAGCCCCTGAACTGCCTGGTTGTCCAGAACACCACCCTAACCCATCCGACTGGCATCTGATCAGAATGAACCACCAGGCCAGGCAGGAAGGACAGACCCACTGCCAGCGGCTGCTGGCTCAGCCACCAATTTGCCCGGCATTGTCCGTTAATATGAAGCGATGGTCCAACGTCTGCACAGTCCTGCATCATTTTGATAGGAGCAGCATTTATAGAGGCCTGGAGTGGAATGGAGTGGACATACAAAACTGCGTTGATGGTAGAACCCATCAGGCCAAGGAGACGCAGGATCTGCCTGATCGTGGAATGTTCGTCTGTCAACAGCGACCTTACCGCCTCCTGAAGAGCCACGCACCTCTGCACTGGAAGAAGGGCCCGTGCCTGTTGAGTATCCAATGTCATACCTAGTTAGGTTGCCAGCATGGAGGGAACCACCTAGCACTTGGGGTAGTTGATCATCCACCCTAAAGTTCCAGCATGGACAGGGCAATCCATTCCACATCGTGGGAAGGCTTGGGTTCCACAAACTTGTGTGGAGGCCTGGTCGCATATCGTATCCGGAAGAAACAACCTCTCAGAACCAGGTCACAGATATCTGTTCCCTCCACACCAATGCATGGTGCAAAAACCCGATCGGATGAATGTGCCCCCTCAACCCTAAGAGGGTTTGGCTGGGAGCTTGGGACGGCTGGTTCCTTGGAATCTAGGTTTCCCCCGTGGTTTTCGCTTACCCGAAAAATCCTTGTGGCGCCTAAGAACCTCCAAACTTCCGTAAGGGAGGAAAAATCGTCAACCTGCAAAATGAGGCCCTCAGTTTCTGTGGAAGCCTTGTAGACTTTCCACCCGTGGCCTTCTGGACAAGGTCATCCAGAGGCTCACCTGAAAGGGGGAGGGCAGTAAGAGTCCCTTAGAAGCAGTGCCAGCCGACCAATGTTTCAGCCACACCGTACATCGCAAAGTGACCAGCAAAGCCAGCCCCTAACCACCAGATGCATCAAGTCGTCCATAGCCAGCACCATGTATGTGCAGAGGAACACGAACCTCCATGTCGCAAAAGCCTCCCCTGCTGCTTCATCCAGACCTTGCTTGCCATAGCCGCCATGGACATGGTGCAAGCTGGGCGCATGGCCAACCCCACCATGGATAACACATGCCTGGACAGCTGATCCAACCCCCCTATCCACCGGGTCTGTAAAGGCCGACACCAGTCCATCTACCTCAGGTGGCAAAGACCAAACCCTGACTGCCTCATCCAGAAAAGGGTATCCTGCTCCAACAAGTTCGAGCCTGAAGCTGCCAGCTGTGTAAGGCGGTGCAGGACAGTAGTGCACCGAGTGCACAGGGATCCCTCGCCTGAGGCCAGACGTGCCTGGCACATGGGACACATGGCTGCTCTAACTGCTAAGTAATACAGCTGGGGCGCTGGTCCCCACACCCTTCTGCTGTCACCTCCTGGTCAGACCTGCCTGCACTACCAGAAAAGCAACCTTCCTGAATCTGAAATCAACCCACTGGCCAAGCATGCAGCAGCTTCGAGACCCCCACGCTGCAACAACAAGAACAGTGTCAGGTTCCTAAAGGAATTAGTACAAGTCAAAAGGCTTAGCCCCCAGTGGGAGCCCTACCTGACCAGGGAAAACTGTAGGGAAAAAATGCAGCAGTGACCTCCGGGCACCACACAAGATGGCGCTGCCTTGTGTTGCTAGTGAGGAGGAGGGCAGAGATGCGGACCTCGCAAATTCGGCCATCCTGCCCCCTCCTCCCATTCTCCTGTGTAAGGCTGAGCGGGTCAAAGCCATGTGCCACGCCAGCATAGCAGGCAAGCCCACCCCTTTCCCGAGTAAGCCAATAGACAGGCCATATGGCCGGTGACCACACCCCCTCGCAACGAGGCCGTCTATCCCTCTAAATGCAGTAGTAATCACAAACACACTGACACCAGGGAGCCCGGCCACCTAGCTCAGGCCCCACCCAGCAGCCATACGGAAGGCGGACTGCGACCTCAGTGGAGACACACAGCAGGTCCACTATGCAAGGCCCAGTGATCAGGCACCCTGCTGCAGTGGGGTCCTGTGCGCTTACCTGGACCCATGTGTGCTCCCCTCACTCTGCATGATCCCGCACTATGGGCTTAGGAACCGACTTCAGGCATCTAACGTGTCTCCCCAGGAACGCTGCAGCTGGTGAGGAATTGGGAGACAGAGAGTCAGCACTGTAACTACAAAAAAAAAAAAAAATACACATCTTCACAACCTTCCCTTTATAGGCCAGGAGGAGCTATTTTTTTTCTATCTTGCAACCTCCGCCTATGGCTGAGATTTACACACTGGTGGTGCCCCAGAATGAAAAAAAGAAAGTCCACGTAACTTCTCTTCACTTCTGCCTGCCGATAGAAGTGGGCTTGTGTACTCCCAGCTCCCATTGAAAACAGTTTCTTATAGTGGCCTTTCAAACTAAAACGGAAGCCTGTCTGGAGATTCTTAACTTCAAATCCCCCCTCCCTCTATACTGCTGGAATTAACAGAAATAGTACTAAAACCATCAGATAGCTTTTAGGGTCTGCATCTGATCATGTATTATTCATTCATATTTGGAGCTGACACATTTTGTATACTTGTGGTTTCATTTCATGTATTATGTATTGCTTATGATGCTCTATGCACTTTAAAGGGCACGTCTCCCAAAAAATGCATTTTGTAGGCCATATATAGCCATTTATAATTTGCCTAAATTATTTCTATTATTGTTTATTTATTACTGTCAGGGAGATCTAAAATGGCGGTGGTCTCAGTGTCTGTCAGTAAGTGATATCTTTCTGTGTCTAAAGATTTACATTCTTGTACTATTTTTGTGTTCTGGCATGGACTATACTGACTTCACCATCTGAACCAGGTAATCTTAGAGTGGGTGTGGGCAGTGGGACAGCATGTCAAGTGTGGGTGTGCTTTAAAGCCAGAAACTCTGTATGAAACTCTGTATGAAATGGTCAGCTGAGACAATTGTTCAGTTCACAAGTTCATTATTTGGAAAAGACTGCTAAGTAAACTACTTAAAGCCATGCAATATATTCAGAGCCTATTGTTACCTATTTCAGCTAACAGAACCTCTGCAATGTGCCGGTGTGCCGTTCCTTGGTAAACAAGACCAATACCAATTACTGCTGCCACCTGTACATTGTGGGGTACATCAAGCTCAGTAGATGTGGGAGGTAATAAAGCTGGGATGTGAATACTTAGAAGTCGTGTAATTGAAATATCCATTGTTCCAAGCTTTGCAGCTGAAACCCCAAGCAGTAAACCGATGCTGGTCATTTCATGACCCTACCAAAACAAGAGAGAGGATAAAGATTTCAATAAAAGAAAAAGCGATATACAGTATATGGATAAATAAACAAATACTGTTATGAATAGACTATTTAGCGTAAAGTAGAGCGATCACCAGCAATGCCAGCCTTGGAGTCTAAAAAAGTACCACGTCCGACCGACTAAGTGTCGTGGAGCATTCCTACTCTAACCGAGGATGTAGCCACTCCCTTCGCCAAAACTAAGTCCAAAACAACGGCTTTTTGCCATGTGCCGCAGAAAAGCGTCAAACAACGGGGCATCAACCTATCACGAGGTTCACTTTAATTGGTGTGTTGAGTGATTGTCAGGGTTAAACAAAAGTGAAAATACCATTTTGTGATTACTCACCTGTAAAATGGGTATTATAAGTATGTCTCGCACCTTGCTTCGGAAGTATTCATTGCACGTGGGTTATGGTCCAGTAGTGGGCGAACTTCTGCAGAGATGACTAGAAAAAGAAGCCCCTCCCGGTCCATAAATACCTGGGACCTCCCACACATTCCCCAGTATAAGAAAGCAGTAAGGGGACCAGGAAGAGCCAATAAAATATATGAGAACAAAGTTTCACCATATAGAGGATCCAAGATACAATTCAGGGTGGGACGAAGCAGGGTGTGAGACATACTTATAATACCCATTTTACAGGTGAGTAATCACAAAATGGTATTATTCCAAGTACCGTATTTGCCGGCGTATAAGACGACTTTTCCCCCCTGTAAAACATGTCTCCAAGTGGGGGGGGTCGTCTTATATGCCGGATGCACCTGGGTCACATACATATAAATGTACTTACCTTCACCAAGCTGGGCAGCACGATCATCCTCCTCCTCCTCCTGCAGAGCTATGCTCTTGCTCAGGCAGCACTAGTTGATCAGAGCAGGGAGAGACTGAGCAGGCCAGCAGGGTAAGCACTGAGCAGATCAGCTTTCCTGCTCTCAGGCACTGTGTGGGCAGGCAGGGGGCTGGCTCCTGGCACGCACTCCTGACATCGCCCTCGCTGCTCTCCACTTTGAAGGGGACTCTTCAGCATCTGATCTGAGGTGTGATTTATTTAAGATTTATTTAAAAAAAAAAAAAAAGTTTCTATGGGGCATCCCCAGTGTAAAAACCCAACTGGCCCCTTTCCCAGACCCCACACATTACACACTATGCTATTAGATGAGACACATTCTAAACACACTATGCTATTAGATGAGACACATTCTAAACAACCCAGGCATGTCCCCAGCTATTGGTGAGCAGGGATGTGGCCGCAGTGTAATGTGGTGTGGACTCTGGGAAACGGGATCATTGGGGAAGTTTACACAGGGGGCACCCCAAATTGGGGGAGTTTACACAGGGGGCATCCCAACTTGGGGGTTTACACAGGGGGCATCCCAACTTGGGGGAGTTTACAGAGGGGGCATCCCAACTTGGGGGAGTTTACAGATGGGGCACCCCAACTTGGGATGACCTACTGGGTTTTGTTCCCTGCATCAGGGGCAGCAAAATGGAATGCCCCCCTGTCTGAATCCCCCGTTTGGCCTTTTTCCCAGACTCCACACCATATTACACTGCGGCCACATTCCTGCTCGCCTTTAGTTGGGGCCTGTGCTGGCTATTCAGAATGCGTCCATCTAAAGGCATAGTAGGGATGTGGCTGCAGTGTAATGTGTTTTGGGCTCTGGGAAAAGGGCAAGTTGGGGGGTTTCACACAGTAGAGGAAACCCAATTTGGCATGCCCCTGGAGTAGGGAACAAACCCACTGGGGCATTCCAATTCGGGATGCCCCACTGTAAAACCCTCCCTATTGGCCCTATTCCCAGAGCCAACACCACATTACCCTGCAGCTGCATCCCTACTCTGCCTTTAGCTGGGACGTATTCTGAATAGCCAGCACAGGCACGTCCCCAACTAAAGGCGAGCAGGGATGCAGCTGCAGTGTAATCTGATGTGCGCTCTGGGAAAAAGGCCAGTCGGGGGTATTTCACACAGTGGGGCTTCCAAATTTGCCAGAGCCCAAACCACATTATACTGCAGCTGCATCCCTACTATGCCTTTAGCTGGGACGCATTCTGAATAGCCAGTGTGGGCACATCCCAAACTAAAGGCGAGCAGGGATGCGGCTGCAGTGTAATCTGATGTTCTTTTTCATTTTATTCGGTGTGCGGAAGAGGGAGTAGTTTTATACGGCGAGTATATAACAAACTCTATATTTTGAGTGGAAATGTTGGGGGGTCGTCTTATACGCCGGCAAATACGGTATGTCTCACACCCTGCCTCGGAAGTATTCATTACACGTGGGACATCCAATAGCAGTGTCCAAAAAAGGGTGGGGATCCCAACAGGCAATAGTGCACAAATTAAACCACTGCAGCTTGCAGAATTTTGCGGCTAAAAACAGCATCTGCTGAGGCCCGCACATCAATCTTATAAAACTTAGGAGGAGCTTGTTTTCTTCATGATACTGCAGTGCACGGCGCTGAAGGCGAAGGTATACCCACATGTAAGGACTATGTCTGGAGCAGGACGTGCTGTCTGCATATAATACCAACTCTACAGGTGAGTACTTCACAGAGTTGAATTATTCTAAGCAGACAGCACGTCCTGCTCCAGACATAGTCCTTACATGTGGGACATCCAATAGCAGTGTCCATAAGTAGGGTGGGATAAAACCATAAAAGTGCTGTCACCTTAACCATGCTACCAAGAGCAATGAGAGCAATGCTCTAACCACAGCCTTTGAATTCTTGTAAAGGCAGAACTGAACACAAGCTGCGGACTAGCCAGCTTGCTCAACAGAACCTAGTGCTGAAAGGCCCAAGCCAAGCACAAGTAGTAAGAGAGCAAAAACCAAGAGAGAAGAATAATCTTCCCCTAACGAGTAGGCCAGAGTAACAGCCTAACCATGCTACTGGAAAAAAAGGGGCAGCCATGGCAACCTTAGAGATCTCCCCATCTGAGAATATGAACCCAGGTCTCAGGCGAGAAAAGCAGGAATACTGAAAAACAACGCTAACAAGGCTCAGCAAGAGCCGAGACGTTTACTTTAGGCTCAGAGGAACAAGGCGACCGAGCAGAACCAAGCCAAAGGGCACCTACACCCGTGTTAGCAATCAGATCCGGTACATAAGGATGGAGAAACCTAGAAGCCCCAAGGGGCATAATCCCTACCAGGGACAAGAGAAAGGCCAGGAATCTCCAACACCTGATGAGGGATACAGATCCCTTTCGCTCAGTGTAAGCCAGACAATAGCCTAGAGACCGTAGGGTCTGGACTAAAAGGAGAATAAGAACACCGCCTGGACCCTATTCGGCGTAAGGCGGAACACCCTCACCTCATGGTGTACAGATATATAACATATATATATATAATGACTAGGACCGCTAACAGAGCCATCCTTTATGGCACATTTCTGACTGAAGCAACCGCCCCAGAAGAGCGATATGAGGGAAGGAACAGTTCAGACAAGAACCTGAATAAGACCCAAGGGAACCCTTAGCAGGGCATCCGGATAAGTAACCCCCCAAAAAGGGAGCATAGAATTCCCTGGGGAATGCACCTGAGCAACCCCTGAGGAATGCGCAACACAGAAGATTGAACTAGACTTCTGCAGTAGGTGAACAGGGCGAGCCCTGAAACCTTCAGAGCACTGAGTTGGGGAGCCAACTTCAACCGTGTTATAATAATCCTAGGACCCAGGGATAGGGAACATCCCGCAGGAAAGCAGACTAGAAGAGCATACTCCAACATAGCCGGCAGAAAAAGGAGTAGAAGAGGAGGGAGCTAGGCCTAGCCATCCAATAGAGAAAAGACACCCAGAGATACCCATCTCCAATAGGGTGAAAAGCCAACCGACTGTCTTCAGCAGAAAATCTGCGAACCACGCCCCGCTGGGCCACCCAGGGCCCCCAGCATAACGGTTCTCCCTTTCTACTGCAATCTTATGCAGAACCCCGCCTAGCAGGGTGAAAGAAGTTAAGACATATAGAATATAATGTCCTGACAGAAGCAATACTAGGCCCTCATGACCAAGGCCAGAGAGTCCTGGGACAATAACCCAGGACAGAGTCCCTGTAATAGCAACGGGGCCCCACAGGGCCACACCAGTAGGGACCCAGTGAGATACTAGAAGAGAACCTCCTGCCGCGTTAGGGCAGCCAGCCAAGCGAATACCAATGAAGTGCAAGGGATGTAAACCCCCACTTAGAACCGAACCGGAACCTTCTTGAAGGGTCAACCTGTTCCAAGACCTTCACAGATAAAAAGGGACAAGCCACTGTCCACAGACTGATCGAGAGTCCCCAAAAAGGACAAGTCCTAAAGAGGAGTAGTCCAGCCAATTAGAGCCCACCAAAGGCTCAATGTGTCAACCAAAAAAACGTATGAAGATGGATCCCCTAAGGGGACCCCTTTAGGAACCACGGGGGATTTCAGGAGAAATAAGACCCCCCAGTCCACCTGCAAGACTTGGTACCCATGATGAGCATCTACAGGGAGAAGAGAGAAGGAAGGAATGGTCCCAGACAAATCTGAATTTACAACCTCAAAAGGAACCCCAGTGACGAGGGGGAGCGTACTGACCTAGTTCCAGGGGTGCTGGAACCCTGTCCAGGATAAGTAACCAAAGGTGTCGCAGGGCCCAAGGGCTCCTGAGAATAAGGGACAGCATCTGGGCCACCACCAACAGGCCCACCGGCTGCAAGGTAAAGGAAGTGCGACATCAAAGAGGGCAAGGCCCTTTCCATAACAAGTCCACATTTAGCAGAAGGAAGGTTCTAACATGAACCAATCTAAATGCCACCCTGTAGGGGGATACCGAACCGGGGAACACTAAGTAAGTGATGTGCCCGAGTACCAATCCACAGGACTCCCAAAGGAGCCACAAGTCAATAGCCACACGGCCTGATGCAAAAATAGGAAGCAAAGAAGGACAATAAAGTAGAACCTAGCGCGGACGCCACACGGGCACGTCCAAGACACCACTCCCATACTCGCCTCGGTGAGTCATCTGGGAGCAGGAGAGGAACCAAAACAATACCCCAATGCGCAGAGTTGGACCTTCAACACTGGCTGGAAGTGGCCTAGGTGTCCTGAAGGCACAGGGGACTAAAAAGGGATTATAAATCCTCACATGCATCAAGAGGTCTACTGGACTAGAGCGCCTGCGGCCCAACAGGTAGCTACCATGTAGAAACTGCCTGTAAAGGTACGCCAAACTCGGCCTGCCTCAACTCCCGAAGGGAAAACAGGGACTAGAAGAACCCTGATAACCTTAGAAAAAGGACCGCCCAGCAGACTCCATTCTGCATCCGGGGGGACTACCTCCTGTAACAACCTGAAAGAAGCATGGCGCCCTGCGATAGGAGCCCAGTGCTGCGGCAGTCCA
This sequence comes from Gastrophryne carolinensis, assembly GCA_027917425.1. NCBI lineage: Eukaryota > Metazoa > Chordata > Amphibia > Anura > Microhylidae > Gastrophryne > Gastrophryne carolinensis. The sequence continues at coordinate 380,167,789 of CM051237.1, read as the reverse complement.
CTCGCCCAACAAGGCGAGGGCGTCCCTTCACGCTTGTGCGGTTTCGGCAGATTTGGACTTCGCACAGCCGAAGGACCCAGGGCGTTGCCTGCCCCCCCTGGGGCGGGTCTCCATTCCAAAAAATTGGAAGCACACTTCTAGTTCGCGCTTGACACTAACATAGGGAAGGGGAGGGGTGTTCCTGCTCCTGGGAGGCCGAGACGGCCTTCTGCTCGAGGGTGCCTTACTCCTTTTTTCCAAAAGGTCCAACCGGGCCCCAATAAGCGTCGTCTCTAAAGGGAAGGCCAGTAAGAGCCTTTTTAGTATCATTGTCAGCCCTCTACTGTCGCAGCCAAGCAGGCAGCGAATAGCCACCACAAGAACCGAGGTTCTAGTGCACATTTTAACAGTGTCATCCATCGTTGAGAGAACAAACTCACAAAAATATCACAATCAGACAGTGCCTTAAAGACCTCCCAAGGGAGATCCTCCGGTTGGTGGTCAAGTATCTTCCTAAGAAGGGTCTTGGCGGTCACCGCAGTGATGGCCGCGGCACAGACCGGGCGCAGAGCCGTCCCTGCACACGAAAAGGCGTGGGAAGCCAGACTGTCAATGCGCCGGTCCTCAGCATCCCGAAGGGTACGATGAGTAGAGGCTGTCATGAAGGGAGGGTTAGCAACCCCAATAATAGGTGCATCCACCTCGGGAGGGGCTGACTAGCAGCCCACCACATCAGGGTGAAAAGGGTACTTCCAATCCCAGACCCCCGGAACTCCTGTACGTTCACAAGGTGATTCCCAATCCTTAGATTTAAGAGCCTGGACTGATCCTGCTCCAGAAATTCCAAGCGTGTCGTCGCCGTGTGGAAACTCTCCCTCTTGGGGTTGGGGGACTCTCCCGGAGGAGAGATGGACAGTACTCCAAAGATCTTTACAAGTAATTTATCAGTGTCACACCGGCCCCAGGAACCAGGGCCAGAATTATCACGGGTCCAAGGTATCTCGTCTGAGGAACCGGAACCTGAAAACAGTCTACCTTCATCCGAAGGATCGAGGACCTGCATAGCAGCAGACTCTTCAGTTTGCTTGGAAAACATAGAACCAGGAAGCGTCAGGGACCGCTTCTTTCCAGCGCCCAAACGCTCCGCCAACCAGGCATCACCTGCTCAGCCGTAGGTAGCCTGCGCGGCACCACCTGCTGGTCATCCCCGCTCAAGTGCGACTCATCAGGAGTGAGATTTAAACAAGGGGAGACAGGTGTATTGAAGCAAGATGCAGCCACTGGTAAACCTGATTGCAGGGCCAGTGCTTGTTCAGCACACGGTCCGCAGACCCATGCTCTGTCAGCATCAGCATGGGGTTGTCCACACGCAGTACACAGCTGGTCTTGTCCCCGCGGGACCCCGGACACATAATTCTGAGATGCCTCCATATGGTGATTATCAAAGCAATATGCCAGCAGGGATTTATGCTATAAGCGACCCCGGATGCCCCAAGACCCGCTAGGAATGTGGGAGAATATAAAAGTGAACCCGTTTAAGATATATATCAGGCCGGGGGATGCCACCGGAATCTTAGCTTCTGAAAGACATAAGGAGAAGAAGCCATGCGCAGCTGGAAAACATATAAAAAGGAGTCACCCGCAAGGGCACTTACAGACCAAGGGAGGAGGGAACCGCCACCAAGCGCATGCGCAAAGATCAGCAAAATGGCGCCCAGCGAACCTCGAAGGGCGGGCTCGATGCTCGGCCGTGACGCGGAGCGCGCCAATTCAAGTCCCCGCCCACTCCGGAGAGCGCGAAGCTCTGAGGTAACGGCAAAGCAAGGATACAATCACACGCTTAAGGATTTGTAGAAAAACCGTTACGACTAGTAAGGAAAAGGCGCCACAGCATCTAGACAACGCCACAAACGGTGCATAAGACATACAGCGGTAGCCGAAAACCAAATAAAGAGCAAGCAGCGCGGCTCCGACATTTCAATGTTAATGAAGGGCAGAAATAAGGCCATAAGCGTGAAATACTGGTACACAGGGACCACCACACACATACCCCCCCCCTTTCTTTTCCCACTAACTAGTTGGGGGATGAGGGCGGATGGCGACCCTTTACACAGGGTCCAGCACTACCCGGGGTATGGGGCAATAATGTGGGAGGGGCATCCACTAGAGGCTCACCATCAGCCTAAACCGCCTACCCTATGGTGGGGGATTGCGGTGGAGCATGGCTCCGTTAAGCACACAAGGTGCTGCCTACCTTCACCCGACCAACGCAGCCCAGGCTGGGAGGCATATTCTTTCATCGAGAGGATAGTCCCGCAGGGCCTCGGGCTGTAAAGCCCCGCTCGCCTGCGAGAGCGTGATACTTCGTGTCTTCGCAGTTCCAGCACTGCAGAGAAATCTGGGGATTTGTGGGAGGTCCCTCGGTATATGTAGGGCCGGGAGGAGCTTGTTTTCTTCATGATATTGCAGTGCACGGCGCTGAAGGCGGAGGTATACCCACATGTAAGGACTATGTCTGGAGCAGTGCTGTCTGCTTAGAATAGTATGAACAGAAGTAGCAGCTTTACAAACTTGTTCAACAGAGGCCTGGTGCTGAAACGCCCAGGAAGCCCCAACAGCACGGGTAGAATGAGCAGTGATCTGGAAAGGGGGATCCCTCCCCTTGGCAGAGTAGGCCCTATTAATGGCCTGACAAATCCATTTACTAATGGTAGACTTGACGGGCGCCAAACTCTTCTTGGGCCCGGAGGGCACCACAAAAAAGGCGTCCGTCTTCCGGAATGGTGAAGTAGCTACCAGATAGTACTTTACACATCTAACGACATCATCCAGAGAGTGCAAAGCCCTCTCCTTGTCATTGCTAGGTTTAGGACACAATGAAGGAAGCACAATGTCCTGACTGAGGTAAAAAGCAGAAACAACCTTTGGCAGGAAGTCTGGTTTAAAGTGGAAAACCACCTTGTCCTGATGTCTCTCAAAGAAGGGGGCCTGAATAGACAGAGCCGCCAACTCAGAAACACGTCAAACAGAGGTGATAGCCACCAAAAAGGCAACTTTTAAGGTGAAAATGGATAGTGCAGAATCCTGCACTGGTTCAAAAGGAGGACCCTGAAGGGCAGACAACACCAAATTTAAATCCCAAACAGGTAATATGGGTTTGCGAAGAGGGCGCACATGAGTGACCCCCCTGAAAAAAGGTCTTAACCAAAGGATGAAGAGCGAAAGATCTCTGAAAGAAAACAGCCAGAGCGGACACATGCCCCTTATGAGTGCTAAGCTGAAACCCCATGTACAGACCATGCTGAAGAAACTCCAAAGTCCGAGGAATGGAAAACACCCGACAAGGAAAGGCCCTAGCCTCACACCAATCAATGTAGGTCCGCCAGGTCCTGTAATAGATATTAGAGGAAGATTTCTTCCTAGACATGTCTGGTCAACTGCTTCAGACAAACCCTTTCCCTTTAAGATGAAGGTTTCAGCAGCCACGCCGTCAAAGCCAGCACTTGTAAATTGGGGTGACAAAGCTGACCTTGTGTGATCAGATCCGGAACCAGAGGCACCCTGAATTGATCGACCGCCAGCCGGACGACGTCTGCGAACCACACCTGTCTTGGTCACCTTGGGGCCACCAGGATTGCTGCCACACCCTCTTGAGCCAGCTTGCGTACCACCTTGCCCACCATGGGAAAGGGAGGAAACAGATACAGGAGACCGAGCTCCAGCCAGGACAGAGACATGGCATCCACTGCCATAGCCAGAGGGTCCTGGGACAGAGACACAAACGCCGGAAGCTTGTGATTGTGACGAGAGGCAAACAGATCCACCTCCGGACTCCCCCACCTGCGACAGAGGGATAGAAACACCTTGTTGCTGAGGGACCATTCCCCCCGATGAGAGGTCCCTCTGCTCAGAGCGTCTGCTTCCAGGTTCTCCACCCCTGGAATGTAGACTGCCGAGATGCACGGAACATTGCTCTCGGCCCAAGCAAGAGTCATAGACACCTCCCGGAGGGCACTCCGGCTGCGAGTCCCTCCTTGGTGATTGATGTAAGCGACCGATGTCCGATTGTCGGAGCGAACCTGAACAGGTGAGCCCTGAAGATGTGTCAGGTGCTACAGCACTAACCAAACCGCCCTCAGCTCCAGAATGTTGATGGGGATATGGGCCTCCTGAGGACCCCACAGCCCCTGGAACTGATGTTCCCTCCAGAAACCTCCCCAGCCTGACAGGCTGGCATCCGTGGTGACCGTCTCCCAACAGGGCGCAAGAAAGGACCTGCCCCCCAGGAGATTCCTCTGGTCCATCCACCACTAGAAGGACCGCCGGACAAGAGGGGACAGAACACAAGTCTGATCCAGAGACAGAGGACATTTGTCCCAAACCGATAGCAGATAGAGCTGAAGGGGTCTCATGTGAAACTGAGGAAACGGCACTGCCGCGAAGCAAGCCACCATCAAACCTACCAGCCTCATGCATTGCCTGATGGACGGACAAGGGCTGGACAGAAGAAAACGAATAAGAGCCTGAAGAACATGAACCTTCGGCTGGGGTAGGAATACCCTGGTCTGAATGGTATTCAGAGTCATGCCCAGGAACGAAGCCACCCTTGATGGGGATAGAGAGGACTTGGGGTAATTGATTACCCACCCGAACCTCTCCAGCGTCGTCACCACCGTTCTGGTGTCCAGCTCCGCCTGGTGGAGAGAGGATGACGTGATGAGAAGGTCGTCCAGGTAAGGCAAGATACGAATGCCCCGGGCCATCACGCCCGCCAACACCTTGGTAAACACCCTGGGCGCCGAAGTCAGCCCGAAGGGAAGAGCCACAAACTGGAAGTGCTGGTTGTCTACCACGAACCTGAGAAACCCTTGGTGTCCCGGGAAGACCGGCACATGAAGGTAAGCGTCCTTGATATCTATTGAGGTCATAAAGTTCCCTGGACGCAGCGATTCGACAGCAGAGCGCAGAGTCTCCATGCGAAATTTTTGGGTTCTGATGAACCGGTTGAGATTTTTCAAGTCCAAAATGGGTCTTATGGAACCATCTTTTTTGGGGACCGTAAAGAGGTTGGAATAGTAACCCAGACCTCTCTCTGTAGGGGGAACCGGACAAACCACCCCCATATCCCAAAGGTTGTGCAACACCCAAAAAAGGCCCTGTGCCGCCCGTGGATCCGACGGAACCCGGGACCTGAGGAATCTGGGAGGAGGCCGGCATGCAAACTCCAGCTTGTACCCAGAGGAAATTACCTTCCGGATCCAGACGTCTGTGACCTCTAGGTTCCAGACCTGAGCAAAGAGCCGTAGCCGTCCCCCCACCCGCAAGGGTGAGGGCGCCCTTTCATTGCTGAGCGGGCTTGGCAACGGATTTGGGTTTAGTACCCCAGGAAGTCCCGGGCCGGGCACGTCCTCTGCCCCCAGGCATCTCCACGGAATGCAGTGAAATACGTTCCCCTGCTTGACCGAGAGCCACGAAAGGAAGGGTTGAATGAGCCCGAACCCCAAAAGGGCCGGCGCTGCTTCTTGCATTGAGGTAACTTACCCCCTCTGGCAACAGAGTCTAAAAGATCACCAAACAGGCGCAGACCCACGAAGGGAAGACCTGTGAGCGCCTTCTTAGCAGCGTTATCGGCCGCCCAGTGGCGCAACCAGACCGACCGGCGTATAGCAACCTGCAATGCCGAGGTCCAGCTACACATACGTATAGTATCATCCAAGGCTGATAAGACAAAAGCAATGAACATCTCACAATGAGTCAAGGCTGCAAACTCCTCACTGCAAGGATCCAATTGGGAACCGTCCAAAAGGCCCCTAATTAGAGCTCTAGTAGCCACGGCCGTGAGCGCAGAAGCACAAACCGGGTGCAAGGCCGAACCCACACAAGCGAAGGCATGCAAAGCCAATTGATCGAGACGTCAGTCCTCACCATCCTTCAAGGTAGAGGTATGCACGACTGAAGTATTGGACAATCCCAGGATGGGCGCATCGACCTGTGGGGGTGTCGGCAAAAGTTTAACCACCTCAACAGGAAAGGGATACTTCCTATCCCACCCCTGAGGGATACCAGGGAGCCGACCAGGCTTTTCCCATTCCTTAAGGGTCAGATTGTTAAAGTGCTTCTGATCCGGGAACTCCAAACGAGGTTTGGTGGTCACAAAAAAAATTCCCCCCGTTGCGAAGGGGCCCCCGCAGGAGGGGAAATGGCAAGTACCTCAAAAATTTGAGTAAGGGGCCTATGGGTGTCAACAGTATCCCCGCGCTCTGAGCCGGCATCAACGCCAGGGTACTGCTGATCCTCAGATGAGTCAGAGTCTGGGAACAGTTCCCCTTCCTCGTGCGGGGAACAATCAGACCAATCAAATGACTCAATATCAGCATAATCCAAGGCTGGCGCTGCGGGCGCCAAGTACGGTCTCTTAGCTGGTGCCTTCCTGGCAGCAGAGCTAGCAATCAATCGCTCAATGTTGGCCAGCCTAGCGCATACATCAGCTTGCGACTCCCCGCTGATGACAACGTCACTTGGGGTTATAACCAGGCACGAGGGTGTAGGTGATGAGGCCAGCGGGGCCCTGTTGCCGCACAATTGCCTGTTGTGCACATGGTATACAAATTTGCACATTATCTCCCAAAAGGGATGCCCCACATAACACACACAACCGGGGTTGTCCCGAAGGGACCCCGAGTCCAGTATCCTGGGGAGCCTCCATATAGTGATTTTTGGGTAGTCGCAATGACCAATGGGAATTACGCTATAAAGCTACCAGGGATGCCCCTTAACGTCCGTTAGTGGGAGGATTTTTGTAAGAATCAAGGAAACCCCAATTTGACCAAGGGACCTAGGACCAGGAGAAACCCCTAATAGCCTCGGTTGTCCCACCTGCAAGACACAATAGGTGGGAGCCCCTTAGCAAACATGCATACAAAACATAAGATATATCTATAATATATACAAATACATATATATGTATACAAGGATATACACTAGATATGCGCAAAGCAATATCCCAAGGTCTACAATAGCGCTACACACATTGCATAAATATATATAATTAAATAAATGACATTAATAAGGAATGGCCCTGAGGGTCACTCACAGACACCGCTGGTAAGATGGCAGCGCCGAGCCAAAAGCATGAAGGAGGAGGGAGGCGGGCCAATGCGGATCGCGCCCCGCGTATGGCACCGCTCCCCCTCCCGAAGCGGGAAGCCTCCACAGCTGCGCTCCCAGCCAATAGGGCTGGGAGCCGGGCGAAGCGCCAACCGGGAGGAGCGGGCCGTTGTCGGCGCGAAGAGCGCCAGGCCCCGCCCCCTCCCCTGACTGAACCGCAGCGAGCCGCGCTCCCCAGCCAAGGCTGCGGAGCCGGCCATAGGGGCAAAAAGACCGGCCCGCCGCCGCCAGGGTGCGAGCCGGGACAGTAAAATAAATAAGGAGTAAGACAAAAACACACACGCGTGCTGGCAGTAGCCAGCACATAAAAAATAAAAGGTACTGCAAAGCACACTGACACACAATACAAGAGATTAAAACAATGGAGGGACAGCCCCCCCTACTAACTGGGAACGGGGAGTAATGGAGGGGGAAGCTGATAGTTACATATGGATACGTAGCGAGGGCTTCAGGACGGACAGGGCATCCCATGTCAGGATCACCGTAACCTGACGACCGCCTACCCCTTGGTGGGGGATTTGTGGTGGAGCATAGCTCCTAGTCAAAACACCTCTAAAGGTGTGCCCTACCCTCACCCGGACCCTGCAGCCATAGCTGGGAGGCCTAGTGACATTAATAAAAGGAGTCCGGGTGGAAATAGGAAAAAAATTGGGGCAGGGTGTACACCCGGCTTACCTGAAAAGCAAAGAGGTAGCCATCATCTTGACTGTCTTCGTCGTCTAAAGAGATTAATCTGGGGAATGGGAGGTCCCAGGTATTAATGGACCGGGAGGGGCTTCTTTTTCTAGTCATCTCTGCAGAAGTTCGCCCTCTACTGGACCATAACCCACGGGTAATGAATACTTCCGAAGCAGGGTGTGAGACATACTTGGAATATAAAGTTTTCTATTGATCAGTATCTGCGTGTGTATGGAACTAGTATACTCTAAAGTTTCTGACAATAATATTCCCAGAGGCCTTTATTTGGTCAGCTACCTGGGATTTTCTTGTCAACAGTAGATGCAGGAAGCTTAATGTTGTAGATACAACATACTTTTTTATATTTCCATACAAGAGTCGTAAATGCACAATGGGTTCCTGGTAAATAAAAGTAAACTTTTAAGTAAAGATTAGAGGACTGCTAAAATCTATCATCCCAATGGATTTCTTTATATTTTTCACGATCAACTGATCCAGATTTCCATTTTTGGGGGGGTTATTCAATGTTCAACAGAGGATGAAAGCCCTTTAAATGCTCCAATTCTTTTTCCATCATAAATGATTAAAGCCTGTAAAATAGATACATTCCATAACGAAATTTGGATTTTCTAAAAATGAATAACTTACTTTGGTTAAGTAATCGTGAATGTTTAATGTTGCCAGTTTGGTGAGGTGCCCATTAAGACCCAAAGCCATAAGAAAGCCAGCATACTCATTAGCCAGCTCAGCATTTTTTGGCTTATTGTACACAATCCAGGCTGAGTCTATTTGGGAAGCAGGAGCAATCTTCAAGCCTGCAGCCACTCCATTGTGAAAACTTGCCCAACATGCCATGTTTGGTGGAACATCAATGTTACCACTGTTAAGATCCACAGTTGTGTTTCTAGGTGGTGCTCGTCCTGAAAATAAAATGTAATGTTAATATTAAGGGGATATTTTTCTTTAAACTCTTCTTTATCCCCTCCTTCCTACTAAACCAGATTTGATTTTTTTAAAATAAAAAATATTTACCTTTCCTGTGATCCACCTGGTCTCACTACTAAACAAAGTAGCCTGTTCCCTCTTTGTTCCCCAGGGCATCAGCAGGGGAGTCAGTTTAAAGTGGACCAACACCCAGGGGGGATCGGCCCGGGAATCTATAAGATTCCCGGACCGATCAGATCCCTCCCCGCGAGGCATCCGAAATCGGGATGTCCCGCGGGGAGGAACCCCCCAGGAGGCCCACAATCCTTACCTTACCGGCGATCCAACGGCGCATGCGCGAGACGCGGCGGCGTCTCTCGCTTCCCTCTAGCAGGGCGCGCTCCCGCGCCGGCCGTTTTGTGAATGGCCGGCGCAGGCACGCTCCCTGTTAGAGGGAAGCGAGAGACGCAGCCAATGACAGCGCTCTGGTATGCGCGTCCAAGCGGCTTTGGACGCGCATACCAGAGCGGCTCTGAGCGCTGTCATTGGCCGGACGAGGTCACGTGGGAGCGGGGAGAGGTGAGTTTTTGCGGTGCCCCCCCTAAGTGGACCAACACCCAGGATAGTCAAAATCCTGGGTGTTGGTCCACTTTAAAAGCCCAAGGCTGGTGCAAAAGCACACACGCTGTTGAACTTCTCCCTCTTCATCATGAGATGTCAGAGGGAACCACTGTGGTGCACATAGGGTGAGAGTATACCCAGTAAGTAAACAATAAAAAATGCATTGATAGCAGCACATGGGAAAATATTAGTGCTATATTGACCCATATGAAACCACAAATAAAAGACAAACTCACCAGTGAGGTTCAGTTTAGGAATAGGAAGAGGTTCTGTAGGAACTGGGTGGTGGGAAAACAAAGTAAACATCCCTCTGCCAACTGGCAAGGCCATGGTCCGCTGGCATAGCTGTAACAACCTGCAAAATAATGAATATGCAGTACCTCTTTCACATGAAAAAAGCAATTCTGTGAGTACTCACCTGTAGAATTGTATTTGTTCTTGCATGGCACGGCCTGCTTCGGTATTCATAACAGTTGGGTTATTCCGCCACAAGGTGGCGCAATGGTACTGTAGAAAGCAGTAGTTCAAGTCACTAGCGCCTGAAGCACCTTGCAGCCAAAAGCAGCATCCGCTGAGGCCTTAACATCAACCTTGTAAAACTTGGAAAAGGTATGAACAGAAGACCAAGTAGCGGCCTTGCAAACTTGTTCAACGGAAGCATGGTGCTGAAAAGCCCAAGAGGTAGCAATAGCACGAGTGGAATGAGCAGTCACCCTAAAGGGAGGTTCCTTTCCCTTAACAGAATAGGCTTAAATCACCGCCTGATGGATCCACTTGCTGATGGATGGAGGGAAACCCTTCCTAGGTCCAGAAGTGAGAACAAAAAGAGCATCAGACTTCCTGAAAGTCTCTGTAGCGACCAAATAAAACTTCAGAGCCCTGACCACGTCCAGAGAATGCAGTGTCCGCTCCTTGGAATTATCAGGATTAGGACACAATGAAGCCAAAACAATGTCCTGATTGAGATGAAAGGCAGACACCACCTTAGGCAAGAAATCCGGCTTAAGCCGGAACACCACCTTATCCTGATGCCGCTCGAAATAAGGAGGTTTGATGGAAAGCGCAGCCAGCTCAGAAACTCGCCTTACAGAAGTGATAGCCACCAAAAAGGCTACCTTAAGAGTCAGAATGGGCAAGGCAGCCTCACGAATAGGTTCAAAGGGAGGCCCTTGCAGAGCAGACAATACCAGATTCAAATCCCAGACTGGTAGAAAAGGCTTACGGGGTGGACGCACATGAGAAACACCCTGGAAAAATACAACTCTGTGAAGTACTCACCTGTAGAGTTGGTATTATATGCATACAGCACGTCCTGCTCCAGGATAGTAATAACATGTGGGTAATCCTCCGCCTCAGGCGCCGTGCACTGCAGACATGTAGAAAACAAGCTCCTCCCGGCCCTACATATACCGAAGGACCTCCCACAAATCCCCAGCATTGAAAAGCAGTGAGAAGAGAAGCCGGGAGGAACAACCACCCAGAAAAACTGGTAATAATATCTTTTGATAACAATCACCATACAGGGGATCCAGAACAAGTGAACCAGGGTGGGGTGGAGCAGGATGTGCTGTATGCATATAATACCAACTCTACAGGTGAGTACTTCACAGAGTTGTATTATTCTAAGCATACAGCACGTCCTGCTCCAGGATAGTAATAACATGTGGGACATCCAATAGCAGTGTCCATAAGCAGGGTGGGATCCCCAGGAAAAAACAAGGCACAGCGGACAGTAAAGGCGCTGTCACCTGCAAAACTTGCAACAGGCATGACATGAGCAAAGACTCTAACGTCAGTCTCATAACCAGACCAGAAGGTATGAACAGAGACAAGCCATAAGTCTAGCAACTTAATCAACAGAAAAAACCCTGGTGCTGAAGGGCCAGTGGTACCCAGGCACCAATAGAACTGAATAAACAGAAAAAGGGGAGAATCTTTCCCCTAAAGAGAAATATAGGCCAGTGCAATGACCCAACCAGCCCACAGGCCAGGAAGCTTCATGGCAAAACTAGTAACACCCCCTAAGGGAAACATAACAGGTCACCCGACCAAGGTGGGAATACTGACCCCTAATAATCACGAAGCCAAGGCTTCACTCAGGATCAGGGAACATCCAGAAGGACTAATCCAAGGGTGCAACGGCGCTGGAAGGAGATATCAGGCGCATACATAAAGAGGCACCCGCAGACACCCAGAGCATCAGTCCCCCTAAGGGCCATGAAAACCCTAATGGGGAAAAGTGTAGAGGGAATGTAGCCCCTCATATAAGTATTATTAAGAATAAAGTCCATAGTTAGACTAAGGACTAAAATGCTGATCCTACAGACCACTTGGACCGGAAGCCCGTCGTAAGAAGGAACACCCCCAAGGTATGGGGTGCCTGTAGCCATATACATCTGTGTGTGGTACACATCGAGCCAAGGTTAAGTAACCAGATCCACCTTCTTAGGCACACGTCTGACGGAGTCAGGAGGCCCCAGAGAAGCGACCTGGACTACCAGGCAGCTCAGACAGTGTCAAGCCAAAGTCCCCAGGAAAATCCACAGGGTAAAGATGAAAATTGATCCCCACAGGGACCATGGAACTACTAGGGAGATGCAGCTAAGCAATCCCCAAAGGAATTCCCCACGAGGGCGACAGAACCAAACTCCTGCAGGAAAGGCCAGGACAGAACCTGCACCTTCAGAGTCCCCAGATGGGGAGCCAACCCCAACTTACGCTGTAATGACTTTAAAGGCCCTGGGAACCGAGAACGTTTAACAGGGAAGAGACCAAGGCTCATGCCAATCAATATGGTTTACCACAAGAAACCCCCATAGACGGAGGAAGTGGAAGCTGGGGAGCTTGCTCCCCGCCCCCCCTCATACTAAGTCATCCAGAAGATAGGGCCCGTCACCAAGGGGTGAATGAATCAGCTGTCAATCCCCAGACAGGAACCTTATATTGGGACAAGGGAAGGGACATGACAAGGGTAGAACCGCAGTCCTGGGAGAGCGAACAGGTCAGCAGACTTCAGCAGAGGCATCTGTGAAGCACGGCTCACAAGGCCACCCAGGCCATCCATCTCACGGGACTCTCTATCAGGCCAACCGTGCGCAGAACCCACAAGTAGGGTGATGAAGAGAAGGTATAGTAACAAGTCCATGCCTAAAATACTCAGCCCCTCAGACCCGAGTCAGAATATTCTGGGACAGCAAAAAAACAAGGGCAGAGCCGCTGTGTCAGGAGGGAGACCCAACAGAGCCACGCTAGGCTCCCCGGGCGACACTAGGATAGCATAACCTGCCGCTAAGGGCATCCATTGAAGCGAATACCGCTGAGAAAGCAGGGGAAGTAGGCCCCCGCCCAAGGCAGGATCAGGGACCTTCCAGAGGGAGCATCCCGCCTCAATCTTTAGACCAGTAGTAAAACAGGCCATTGTCATTCAACAGACCAGGAGTCCCCCCATAAACCGACCGATCCTAAAGGGGGAGAAGTCCAGCCATATAGAGTCAATGGAGGGCACACCGTTTCAACACAACCAGCAGGTAAGAGGGACCCTCTAGGGGACCCTACCTAGAAACCACGGGGATTGTGGAAGAAATTCCCCTCCCCCGCCAAACCTGTGAGACTTGGTACCCAGGGTGAACTTTTCACTGGAAGATGCTAGTTGGGAAGGGGGGGGTACCCCCTGACGGGGCCCTTAAATATGAGAAGCTCAAGAGGAACCACCTTACCATGGGGGCATGAGCACAGACCAAGCAACAGGGTGCTGGAACATATGTAAGCCCGATAACCTACTGTGCCGAAGAGCCCAAGGGCTCGGTATATAAGTGACATCATCTAGATGGGCCACCAACGGGCCCACCAGCTGCAATCCCGCCTGGTGAAGGTAAGGCGCCAGTAAAGGGGGGCAGAGCCCCTGTAACCAAGAGTCCCCTTATTGCCAGAGAAGAAGGCTTCAAGCCTGAACCGAATCCCAGGAATGGGGGATAGCGGATAAGGGACCACGAGGGATTGAGGTGACTGAGCAACCATCCAGTGGCTCCCAGGGGACACCGCCGGCCGACCAATCCACTCGGCCTGATGCAGAGACTGGGGAGTAAGGAAGATGATTCGGTAGGTCCTAACGCAGACGCCCCCCCCCCCAGGCTTGTCAGAGACATCACCCCCATTCGCGCCATGGCGAGTAGCCTGGGAACGAGAGAGAGAGAGAGAGAGAGAGAGAGGCCCCAAATAATGTCTCAATCCGCAGGGTTGGTCCTGCAACACTATCTAGAATGGTCTTGGTTTCCAGCGGACACAAGGGAAACTAAGAAGATCTAGTACTTCACAATAGGCCGAAAGCCCCCCCTGCACAGGGGCCCGTGACCCAAGACAAGGGTGTCATATAGGGACTACTTGTGAAGGTAGAATTGCCAAGCCTGCCATAGGCCAACGTGGCCCAGACTGCCTCATACTGTTGAGGGAGGGAGGAAGGATAATATAGAGGCCATAGCCCCATACCGTTAAGGGCAACCTGTAAGTAAGCCCAAACACTGTAGGCCCAGGCCTGCGCCAATTCCTGAAAGAAAAGCAGGGACTAGAAGCACCCTGACAATCACTGAGGGGGACCGCCCAGCAAAAGCCATCCTGTGTCCAGGGAAATTACATCCTGGAACCACCAGAAGGAGTAGGTACATTCCTGGATGGGAGACAGCTGCTGCAGCAGTACCCTCGCCCAGAAGGGCGAGGGCGCCCCTTCATGCTTGGGAGGTTTTGGCAGATTTGGACTTAGTCCTGCCAGAAGGCCCAGGGCGCTGCCTGCCCACCCCATGGTGGAAATCCACACCAAACAGTTGGAAGCACACCTCAGACTCGCGTTTGACACCAACATAGGGAGGTGGAGGGGTGACTCTGCCTCGTGGAGGCCGGAGCGGCCTTCTGCCCAAGGGTGCTTTACCCTTTTTATCAAAAAGGTCCAAACGTGCCCCAAATAACCGCCGTCCTCTGAAGGGAAGGCAAGTGAGAGCCTTTTTTGTAGCCTCGTCAGCACCCCACTGTCGCAGCCAGACCAGTCGGCGAATAGCTACCGCAAGGGCTGAGGTTCTAGCACACATCTTAATGGTGTCATCCAGTGCTGATAGAATAAACTTCACAAACGCTTCGCAGTCTGATAGCTCATTAAACACCCCCCAAGGGAGGTCCTCAGGGCGGTGATCTAGTATTTTTCTGACAAGAGTCCGCAGTGATGGCCGCAGCACAAACCGGGCGCAGTACCGTCCCAGCACACGAGAAGGCGTGGGAAGCCAGTCTGTCAATGCGCCGGTCCTCGGCATCCCAAAGGGTATGGTAAAAAGGAGCAGTCATGAAAGGGGGGTTTGTGACCCCTATAACCGGTGCGTCCACCACCAGGGGAGCTGACCATAAATTAACCACATCAGGAGGGAAAGGGTACTTCCATTCCCAGACCCCTGGAACCCCTTTAAGCTTACAAGGCGATTCCCATTCTTGGGATATAAGGTTCTGGAAATGTTCCTGTTCTAGGAACTCCAAGGGCGGCGGCGCTGTATGGAAACTCTCCTTCTTAGGCTTGGGGATCTCCCCAGGTAGGGAGATTGACAAAACCTCAAAAATCTTAATAAGCATTTCATCTGTGTCACACAGACCCCAAGAACCGGGCTCAGAATCATCGCAGCCCCCGGGCATCCCGCTCGAGGAGCCCGAATCTGAGAATAGCTCACCTTCCTCAGAAGGGTCAGGGTCCTGCATATCAGCAGAGTCATCGGTATCGTCAGGAACCGGGGAGCCAGGAGGCGTCAGGGACCTATTTTTACCAGGGCCCATACGCTCCGCCAATCCAGAAAGCACATGCTCCGCCGTGGGCAACAGGCGCAGCACCGATTGCAGGTCATCCCCGCTCGAGTGGGACTCGTCCTGAGTGATATTTGGGAGCGGGGAAACGGGAGTAAGGAAGGGAGGTTCCTCCGTTGGCAAACCTGCCTGTTCTGCACACTGTCCGCAGACCCGTGCCCTGTCAGCCTCAGCCTGGGGCTGACCACACACTGTACACAGCCGGTCACGTCCTGGAGGGACCCCGGTTACATAATTCTGAAATGCCTCCATATGGTGATTATTAAGCAGTATTACCGCAGGGATTTATGCAATAGGCAACCCTGGATGCCCCAAAAACCCGCTAGTAATGTGGGAGAATTTGTAAAGTGGACCCGCTGTAATATATGTTAGGCCGGGGGAAGCCACCGAAGTCCTGGCATCTGAAAGACATAATGGGACAAGAGGGGTGGAGTCAGTGCCATGCGCAGCCTGAAGACATAGAACCATGCCGCCCCGGAGGGCACTTACATGACCAAGGGAGGAGGCGAATCGCACCACGCGTGCGAAGATCGAGAAAATGGCGCCAGCAAACCTCGAGGGGAGGGCCAGGCCGGGCTGTGACGCGAAGCGCGTCATGCCGAGTCTCCGCCTCCCCCCAAAGAGCACGAAGCTCTAACCAACGGCAAAAACGTAGAACAGTTGGGGATAAGGCGTAAGCCTAAGATGCTGACACGATGGAATGCTGCTGCCGACTAGGCAGATCGTTAATGAAAACGAACAGCTCGCACTGTACATAAAGGCGCGACACTGACCCCAAAAATAAAAAAAACAAGGTCTAAAAGTGAAGTTAGCACTAGGGCTGCCAAACATACCCCCCCCCCCCTTCTTTTCCCCCGAGTTACGGGAGGAAGCGAGGAGGAAGCGGACGGTGTCCATGGACTAAGTCTGTGAGGGGCACGGGCAAGATTGCGGGAGGGGCATCCACTAGAGGCTCACCATCGGCATGACCGCCTACCCTATGGAGGGGGATTGCGGTGGAGCATGGCTCCGTTCAGCACACCAGGTGCTGCCTACCTTCACCCGACCCGCGCAGCCCAGGCTGGGAGGCATATTTCTTCTGAAGAGGACGGGTGGAAATAGTCCCACAGGACCTTGGGCCGTAAGGCCCGCTCGCCTGCGAGAGCGCGATACTTCATGTCTTCGCAGTTCCAGCACTGCAGAGAAATCTAGGGATTTGTGAGAGGTCCTTCGGTATATGTAGGGCCGGGAGGAGCTTGTTTTCTACATGTCTGCAGTGCACGGCGCCTGAGGCGGAGGATTACCCACGTTATTACTATCCTGAAGCAGGACGTGCTGTATGCTTAGAATAAGGGGTTTTAACCAACCGGTGATTGGCAAAGGATCTTTGGAAAAAAATTGCCAGAGCTGAAACATGGCCTTTGAGGGTACTAAGTTGAAGGCCTAGATCCAAACCATGTTGCAAGAATTCCAGAATCCTGAGAATAGAAAACACCCGACAGGGAAGAGACTTAGATTCACACTAGGCAATGTAAGCATGCCAGACCTTGTAAGAGATAAAGGACGAAGACTTCTTCCTAGCCCTAATCATCAACAACAGAAGCAGGCAACCCCTTTTCCATCAAGATGGAGGTTTCAGCACCCAAGCCATTAAAGCCAGCGTTTGTAAATTGGGATGGCGTAGCTGCCCCTGAGTGAGAAGATCTGGATCCTTGGGCAAGACGTACCGGTGGACTGCCAACTGCACGACGTCTGCGAACCAAACTCTTCTTGGCCAACAAGGGGCCACCAGGATGACTGGTACCCGCTCCTGGGCTATCTTGCGCATGACCCTGCCCAGGAGAGGAAACGGAGGGAACACCTAGAGAAGCCGAAACTCCGTCCAAGGTATTGCCAGTGCATCCGTGGCGAAGGCCAGAGGATCCTGAGATAGAGAGACAAATCTGGGAAGTTTGTGACGGGACGCAAACCAGTCCACGTCCGGCTGACCCCAGTGGTGACACAGGGAGAGAAACACCCAGTTGTTGAGGGACCATTCATCCAGACGAGACGTCCCCCTGCTCAGGGAGTCCGCCACCTGGTTCTCCACTCCCGGAATGTAGACCGCTGAGATGCAGAGAACATGCCGCTCCGCCCAAGACAGAATCAGGGACACTTCCTTGAAGGCTCGCTTGCTCTGAGTCCTTCCCTGATGGTTGATGTAGGCAACCACTGTCTGGTTGTCTGAGAGGATCTCAACAGCCCGACCCTGGGTGGTTAGGCGAGAAAAACCAACTTGATCGCCCTCAGTTCCAGAAGCCTCCCCAACCGGTCAGACTGGCATCTGTGGTGACCGTCTCCCAGGAAGGTCCTGCCCCCTAGAAGGTTCCTTGAGTCCAGCCACCACGAGAGGGACTGTCTGGCCAGAGGAGACAGAGCAAATTCCTGATCCAGGGGCCCACGGTCCCGATCCCAAACTGACAAGAGGTGCAACTGAAGAGGTCTCATGTGAAACTGAGCAAAGGGGACTGTCTCGAAGCAGTACACCATCCATCAGGCCCACCAACTGCATCTCCTGATGGATGGAGGGATGAGAACACGATAGCAGAGCCCGAGCCAGCATCTGAAGACCCCCCACCTTCTGAGAGTCATGCCCAGAAAGGACCTCACCAAGGACAGGGACAGTTGATCACCCAGCTGAAGGACTCTAGTGGATGTCACCATCTGAGTGTCCTGCTCGGCCTGAGGAAAGGACTTGGCCACAATCAGGATGTCGTCCAGGTAAGGAATGATGCATATGCCCTGGTTCCTTAGCAGAGCCATCACCCCCGCCAGTACCTTGGTAAACACCCGAGGCGCCGAGGTGATACCGAAGGGTAGAGCCACAAACTGGTAATGCTGATCCTGCAGCTCGAACCTTAGAAATCTCTGATAACCTGGGAAGATAGGCACATGAAGATACGCAACCTTGATGTCCACATTGGTCATGAAGTCGCCAGGGCGAAGGGTACTGACAGCAGAGCGTAGAGTCTCCATGCGAAAATGCTTAAATCTGACAAATTTGTAGAGGCCCTTCAGGTCCAGAATGGGCCTCAGAGAGCCGTCCTTTTTGGGGACCGTGAAAAGATTGGAATAGTACCCCTGACCCCGTTCTTGATGGGGCACCTGGCAAATGACTCCTGACTCTAACAGGCATTGAACCACCAGAAGCAACCCTTGAGCAGACAGGGGGTTTAAAGACATCCGGGATCTGATAAATCTTGGGGGCGGCCAGGCTGCAAACTCTATCTTGTAACCGGAGGACACTACTTTCTGAATCCACCGGTCTGAGACGTGAAGCCTCCAGACATGAGCAAAGAGCCGAAGCCATCCCCCCACCCGGATGGGTGAGGGCGCGCCTTCATGCCTGAGGGGGCTTGGGAGAGGGTTTGGGCTTGGAACTCCAGGAGAGACCAGGACGACCACGGGTTCTGCCCCAAGAATCTCTGCAGCCACTAGAAAGGAGGGAGCCACGGCCTCCTCTGGGAGCACGAAATGAAGGGAGGGGGACGGAGGACCCCCGAAAGGGCCCGAGACTGCCTCCTACGCTGAGGTAGCCTGCCATCCTTCGCTAGAACATCAAGACGCTCTCCAAATAGCCGCAGCCCCGCGAAGGGGAGTCCAGCGAGAGCTTCCTTAGCAGCGGCGTCAGCTGCCCACTGACGTAACCAAACAGAGCGGCGCATAGCCACCAAGAGCACAGAGGCCCTACCGCTCAGCCGCACAGCATCATCCATAGCAGTAAGGATAAAGGCCACAAAATCAGAGCAAACCAAGAGAGTCCTATACTCCTCCCCCCGCTATGATTCGTAGCGCCATCAAGGAGATGCTTGAGCAGTTTAAGGGCAATAGCTGTAATGGCAGCCGCACAGGCCGGGCGCAATCCAGCCCCCACACAGGTAAAGGCATGGCAGGCCAACTGATCCATGCACCGGTCCTCACTGTCCCTCAGAGTGGTAGTGTCAGGTGAAGGCATGACCGAAGTATTGGACAAGCCTAGCGTCCATTTCAGGGGGAAATGACCACCTCTTAACAAGATCAGCAGGAAAGGGATACCTCTTATCCAAACCCTTGGGCATAGCAGGCAGCCTGTTAGGACGTTCCCATTCTTTAAGCACCATAGTGGTGAAATGTCCCTGCTCAGGAAACTCCAGACGCTGTTTACTAGGCTCACCCTGTTTCCTTTTTAGCCTCCACAGGGGCAGCAATGTGTAAAATGTGAGACAGCAAATTATCAGTGTCCACAGGACACCATGAATCCTCCCCAGATTCAGGGTCACTATCACAACCCTCCTGCTGGTCCCCAGAGGAGTCAGAGTCCTGGAGCAGTTCCCCTTCCTCTAGGGAATAACATCCAGCAGCGACATCAAATTCCTCATACTCCTCTGTAGAACGTGAGGGAGTGGAAATCAGGTGCCGCTTCTTGCCAGAGTCCTTCCTAGGAACAGTCCTGGCAAGCTGCCTCTCAATGCTGGCCACCCGCAGAGCCAAATCAGAGTGTGACTCCCTGCTAATATCCCCTTCACTAGGGCCCAATTGCAGGAGCGGGGGAGTAGGTGAAGTCGAGGGAGGCACAGAGCTGGGAAGCGAGGCCGGCAAACCAGCTTGAAGTGCAAGTACACTCTCAGCACACGGCACGCACATCGTGACACTGTTACTCACAGGGGATACCCCACACATGGAACACAGTCGAGCTTGTCCCGAAAGAACCCTAAGCACCACCCGGGATGTCCTCCCACGGGATGCCCCCAGAAATCGGTGAAAGGGGGGGATGAGGGGGAGGAAGGAGTAGAGCCAGGAGAAACCACAACCCAATGGTGTCCCGCCTGAAAGACATAAGTGAAAAAGACACATGAGCATCACAGCACATACCCCCAAGGTCAATAAAAAAAACCCCCAAGGGGGACTCACAGACCAAAGACACCGCAGGGTCACCAAGGCACAGACCGCAGGGTGAAGCGACACACCAGAGGAAGCAGCGCTGCAGCCAGGAAGGGAGAAATCCAGACGTGCAGCTAGTCCAAAATGGCGCCGGCAGAGGTACCTCGAGGGGCGGGCCGTGGGGAGACGACGCGATATGCGTCATCCCAAGCCACCCCCCCCCCCCGAAGAGCGCGAAAACGGCGATCGCGTGACCCGGCTGGCACCATGACAAAGCAAAAAACGCCTCAGGTTATGGCGCCAACCGCCGCGGAGCACAGTACAAAGCGTGCGGCGGCTGAAAAACACCAAAAAAAACACAATAAACGCCAAACACCACATATGATACCACTCGCCAATGCCCCCGCCCCCCCCTGAACAAAGCCAAAGAGGGGGGGTGGGGGGAAGAGAGAGATGAGAGGCCAGCAGCGAGATTCCAGGCCAGGGAGGGGGAGTATCACTGCAGAAGAAAACACAGGGAACTCTATGGTTGATCCCCCTTTTTATAGGGGGCCGGGAGATGCCACAGCTTTCTGCAGTACCACTGCGCCACCTTGTGGCGGAATAACCCAACTGTTATGAATACCGAAGCAGGCCGTGCCATGCAATAAAGAAAATTAAAATATTAAGAAGAATAAAGTAGCCCTATAGCAGTCTGTAAGAAGCATGTGTGATGAAGGCTGCTGCCTTTTCAACGTGAGTTTCCTAGTTGCAGAGTAGGTAATCCAGATTCAAGGCTCACATACTCACATATCTAAAATAAGCTTGCAGCTTGAAAAACCATATCTGCGTATCTACATACTTGCTATAAGTTAATGAATAACCAAGTATGGGATAGTTCTGCATCCAAGCAAATAGATTTGCTTGAATGGTCAGTTCCAATGAGTCCCCTAAAATGCTAAACGCTACAGCAGGGTCGCAGTGCCCCCATTTCTGCCTGGGCAACCAGGCAACCTACCACTTCAGAGCGCTAAGGTAGAAATCTCGTCCCTCTGTGCTACTCAAGCACTTCCTCTGTGCAGTGCATGTGACTGCTGGCCAAAAATAGGGTTTGCCAGATTGGTGTGTGTTTGAACAAAATAGTCAAATATGTATAGATGCATGGTTTAGCAAAATAAACAAATGTGTATAAAGCTTCCAAAGCAGTAGCTGGCCTGGAAAACCCAACAGTGGCTGGCCGCAAAGGCTGTTCCCCGGGATGTCTTGTGCTATGAAACCCCAGCAGGGTGCCCATAAAAAAAACGTACCTTTCCCTGCACCAAAGGCGCATGCGTGGGCTCTTGCATTCTGATTGTTTAGAATGGAGAATGCGTGCTGCCGCATACCCTGCATCGGCAGTGCCATTCGTACGCTCCTGACTCAGCCATTTAGGCTTGGAGAGAAGCACACACGCGGCCGGGGATGAGGCAGTGTGCGCTCCCCATTTTAGTAAATGAGAGCTGCCTGTCAAATCACTTCGTCGCAGCAGGCAGCTCTCATTGGACGAGAGCGCGCGCATGTGCAGTTGGAGACTGGAGAGGTGAGTTTTTTCTAGCTTCCTGGGGGGTTTCACACAGTGGAGCATTCTGCTTCAGGATGCCCCGGATGCACGTTACAAAACCAGGGAAAGTCAAATTCACAGGTTTTGTCCTAATTTAATTTCAAGTACAAAGATTTGAGCCAAACAAAAATCAGTAAAGTCAAGCTGTACGACTGGGCAGGAGATAAGCCACTAAAGAAAACTCTTACTCCTCTTCATATACCCTCCAGCAGCAGAAGCTTGATTCGTAGAATAGGTTTGAAGAAAAAGTTAAGGGCCAGAAGCTTCCAGAAGAAAAAGCACCCAGGGTCGAAATATGTTGTTTACGGGGCTCACAGAGGGTGGTTTTGGGGCTCACTGCCTTCTATGTTCTCTTCTCTGCCTGGTCCCTCCTACTTTGCAAGTGGACAAGGCTGGTCTCAGGGTGGACCAAGGGCAGAGTCTTTTTACTGTTGTGTGGCAAGAAGATGGGGCCATTGATATTTATGCATAATCAAGTGTGACAGCAGCCCAGAAAATGTGTTGCGTCTCAGGATGCTACAGTGATCTGGGGTCACCAGAATGTCTCAGGATGCTACAGTGATCTGGGGTCACCAGAATGTCAGAAGTGTCTCCTATCTGATCTTACAAAGCATCCAAAACATCAGGGAAAGAAAGTGAAAGGACAAAAGGAAAACTTAGCTTAAAACATGTATGCTTATGAGATACGGTTCTGTAGCGTTTCATACCTCCTGTCTGTGTAGGGAAATTGTCACTCTCATGTAACCGGCTGACTTGGCATGGTCTGACTGCACCCTGACCAGATGCCCTTAAAAAGTAGGGGTCTAATGCCTCGGTTCTAGCACAATAAAGGGAAGTAAATATTAATTCCCTTTCCACTGTGTCCCTGTTCCATGTGGTTCGCTAGTAGCCACCACAAACTCCAACAAGGAGGGCCCTGCTCCATTTTACCAGGGTGTGAAGCTAAAGAGGTCTGATGTTAAATGGAGTATATGGTGCAGCTTTTACAGCACCAGTAAACTCATACACTAGCAGAAGATCGCCTAAGGGACTCTTCTCCACAATTTCCCACTCTATACAAAATTGAAAAAATTCATAAAGGACATCAAAGCATACTTACCCTACTTCATGCACAGCAAATCCCTCTTATCTGCTTCTTTAAGGGAGAAGTACAATGAAACATTTCCTCTGATCCCTGCAGCATAGGGGATGAGCATCCTGATTCAGCAAGCCCAGAGCAAAGGCTAGGGGTTCGGGTTTAGGCTATGGCTCTGGCTCAGAAGGTGGCTTGACTGAAGAGGCAGATGAGGGCAGTGTCTATAGAACGGTGCTAGAACTCAGAAACAAAACTACAGGAGGAGTCAGCTGGGTATGAGGGTAAGCAAGCATGTCTACCCTTAGCATAGGATATTTAACCAAATTTCTAGTTAAACCAAAACATGACATAATACAGCAAGAACACAAATGATAGATAGATAGATAGATAGATAGATAGATAGATAGATAGATAGATATACCTAAAGCTGATTTACCTATTTTCTTTTTCTTCTAAGTATTCATGGTCACTAACTTCAGGCATCTGAACCACATTCACACGCACAGGGTGAGAACTTTGCAACAGCCTTCGTACTTCCTGAACACGAAGATCTTCACTCCAAATAAGTGACATAACCTCCTGGTTTAAGTCATTCATCCCATCATCCTCTTCTTCAGCTTCCCCTGGAGGAGGAACTTCTGCAGGGGGAACCTGGGACATTGACTGTAAAAACAGTAATACATTTATACTTAATACAAACAGTATTCACTTTTTTTTATGAGATCCGCTTTATTTAGGATGGACCATTGCTACATGTTAGGGATCACATCTATTTTTCTTCAAATTTGCTGGGTCAGTTGTAAAGTGGAGCTACAATGGGACACTAGCCTCTACTTTCTGGAGACTGGTGCTGGTGTACAGTTTTAAAAGGTAGGTGCAATGTCCTGCTTACAACCTCCCATAGGCTGGTCATTAAACTTCCAGTCATAGCCTTATCTACCAATATTTATACATTTCAATAATTTGTACTTCTAGAGGACCAACAGTCAAAATTGACTTAAACCAGACCAACACAACAAACTGTGCTCATATGCATTCCTAGCCAAGGCAAATCAGAAGATGGCGGCTCATGCATTCACTGGCCACCTGCAAACAGGAAGTGCTGCTGGGCTTCCTGTTACTGTGCATGGTCAGTTATGTCAGTTGAATCCAGACAGCAGCATGGCTGAGATGCTGGGAGAGGAAGCTCCAAAATGGCCGCTAACTTTCTTTTCCAACTGTGCCAGGCTGTTGGTCTGGCTTAATATAGGGTAATTTACCATTGTTATTTATCACTCACAGATTTGGTCAATGGAAGGTTTCCTTCACATGCTTGTTTGGAGAGATCTTGGCGACCAATGAGAAGACACACCGATTCTGGCCAGTCAGAAGCAGGGTGTTGTCTGCACTGGTAAATAGCATGTCTTATAGGAAGAGCAACACCAAAGGGTAAAGATTCCAAATCTTGTAGAGAGAAACCTTTAGGAAAAGAAAAATAATAATTAGACTTATTGTTATTGGTATTTATAGAGGTTTTATAGGACTTCCACATAAGGCAGAGATTTCGCCCACCTGGGACAGCAACTAGAATATAAATTAAGGTAAAATAATATCTTGAGTACAGTGAAAATTAGAGGCCATCTCGAGCAGATATAAGCGATCTGGCTTAAGAATGACTGTCTGGAAGAAAAATACAGTAAGGTGCCTGCGTGGAGAAAGCCTGAAGGTTGCTAACCCTAGCAAAAGTATTGGCTAGGAGGAATCTTGTTTTAAGGAATAAAACCTTGTCTGTAGCCTCCTCAAGTGGTTCAAAAGGAGGTCTGACTAAACCCCTCAGGACCAAAGATAGGGTTTGGAAGTAAGCTGGACCCTGGGAAAGCAGGTTCGGAATCAAAGGAAGTTCCCAGTAATCATCTTCTGACGGACCTCTAAGGATGGGTAACCAGCTTCTTCTTGGCCAGACAGGAGCTAGGAGAATGACTATGGTCTTCTCTAATGCGATCTTCCTTACCACCTGAGGGATTAGTGTGAGAGGTGGAAGTGCCAAAGATGGGCTAAGGCATTTATCCCCATGGCTCCATCCTTGTTTCTTATTGAGAAAAACCAATGACATTTTCGGTTTTCTGCTATGGCAAATGGGTCTACTTAAGGAAGACCCCATCTTACCACTAGCAGAGGAGTTCTGCACAGGTAGTTTGCAACTCCATTTAGAGTTCCCTTTAGATGTACTGCTGAAATTGATTCTATAAGATTCCCGGGCCGATCACCTCCCTCACCGCGGGACATCCGAGATCGGGATGTCCCGCGGTGAGGGACCCCCCCCCAAAAAAAAACTCACCTGATCGCCCCTCTAGGCGTGCGCGCGCCCGCGCCGGCCGTTTGTGAATGCCCGGCGCGCTGTCAAAGGGGCGCGCGGGAGGCGGCGGCGGACGCGCTGTCTTGTCCGCAGCTGTCACCCGCTTGTCCGTGGCTACGTGGGAGCGTGGTGAGGTGAGATTTGGGGGGTTTTACACAGCGGGGCACCCCTAATCGGGGTGCCCCCCTGAAGTGGACCAAAACCCAGGATAGTCAAAATCCAGGGTGTTGGTCCACTTTAAAGCGGACCTTCACCCTGAATAAGAGTCCATCTTATGTGTTTCCCCCACCCTCTACATACAGATTGCTCACATTAAAAATCATCCTACCTGCATCTACTGCATGGTATGAGCCTTTAAACATCCAAGATGGCGGCTCATGGAGCATCAGGTAGCCTGCAAACAGGAAGTGTCTTCTGACTGTGTCACTCTGCATTCTGGAATTGCTGTCCTTTCCCTGACCCCAGCTCTGCTCTGTCTGTACAAAGCACAGCTATAACCCCGCCCCCTGTACTTTATCCAGCTCTCCTCTCCTCAGTATGTGATGCTTCTGAGTCAAGATGGCAGTGCCCATATCCTAGAGTCCTGAACAGAATTGCAGCCCAGTGGGGGAAAGAATAATGAGTAAGTGACAAAAAACTATTTCCCAGCATCTGCAATTAATATATTTTAAGTTTTTAAAGGGTTTGGACTTTTCATTAAATCATAATGAAGGTCCGGTTTAAGAACCTCTTATTTTGGCTTACCAGACTGAATCTGTAGCTCCATTTTTTCTAACCACAGGGTTAGGGATCTAGCCACTGTGGAGGAAGCGATCTGGGTTTTGATCACATAACTTTTTGAGAGAACCTTCAACTCTAGAATGGCCAATACTTTCAATTATTATGAAAACTGTATGGCCCAGGAGACAATTGCAGTTTCAGAGGCATTTCTCACTCCTGACCATAAACTAGGGGGTAGTCAACAGTGGGGCTGATTTTTTCGGTTGAGGAATAGGTATGTGCTTCTCCGGATGAGTCTGTTCTTTCATCAGGTGAAGGAAAAGGATCAGAGGCATCGACCTCCAGGTCTCCTTCCCACCCAGGTAGGCTTCATTTCTCCCTTTAGGATACACTGGACCTGATTAGGGGCATTTTATCTTCCCTCAAGACTGAATCTGAAGATAGGCCCCTGTCCATTTAGGATTTCCTCTATCAGGGCTTATTGGAAAGAAGGGATCCCTGTTTCCTCATTCACCAATCACTAAAAGGACATCACTGTACAGGAATGGAAGTGTCCGGAGTCCTGGTTCTACATTCCTAAATCTCTCAAGTGAAGATTTCCCTTTAAGGAATCAGTGATTGAGGTGCTGGCTAAGTGCCCTAAGGTGGATGCCCCTTTGGCTTAAGTTTCTTGGACCCTCTTGATAAAAAGCTGGATATTCTGCTCAAACAGGCATGGAATAGGGATTCCTTTCAGTTTAGATGCTGCTTCAGAGGCAGTTAGGACCAAAGCTTAGTGTATGGTCTTGATTAATTGTGCAGGTAGATCTCTCTGGCTCAAGACCTGGAAGGGGGACCCGTCGCCCCATGTCTCAACTTTGTAGCATACCATTGAGGGTAGTTCTGACCTGTCCTTCTGAGGTGGGGACAAAGTTTCCGGCAAAAAGAAAACATCTTCCCCCACCTTGTTCAGAAGCCAAGAAACCAGCGGGATTTCCGAGGCTCGAATTCCCAAAAGTCTTGGTCATCACAGAGACTGAAGGGCAAGGGAGGTTTATGATAAACCCACGTGTTACTCCTAGCGGTGCCCAGTAATAGAAGAGATGAGAAATGGCAGATCTTGTTTCAAGAATTCGCCCAGCCAGTGCCTGTAGTCTCGCAAGGACGCGAGAGCCGCCGAGAACTAGTCCAACACGCAAGCGCTTCATCTTTGTGGACGACACAAACCCGGGACCTCCTCCCAGTCCCCCGCAGCAAACAGCAATGAGACATGGTCCGGTCACCCTCATACATAAGCGGTGTGCCGGAAAGAGCAGAAAGGTATTTACTTTGCAGATATACAGAGCACAACTAGTAAAACCTGTAGTGAAAATCTGCCCAGTATATCAAACAGGGAAACCCAAGCCATTAGCATCTGCTAGGAAGGTGAGTCTGTGGGCAAGAAAAACAGAGACTAAGCTAAAAGCTTACCTCAGAGAGTGTCAGACCCACGCACAGGCCATTAACCTCCCCCTCCCCTCAAGGGCAGAGAAAGCATTTAGAGATACCGTGTGGTAACCATATAAGAACTCTAACATATGGAAGTCCGGAAAACACATCCTTCCTGAGCAAGGACCGGAAAAACCACAGGGTTGGTTGGGGTGGGGCAAGAAAAGTACATTCTAACAGAATTCCTGTCCTTCCTAGGAGCGGGGAGACCTTCTCTCATGTGCTGTCAAGGAAGTACAGGGGGGAAAATAATGGTATGAAGAAACCAGATTCAGCAGTTTACCATCTATCCCGTGGTTGTTTTGGAGGTCAAGAGAAGAAATTCAAGTAGTATTAAATCTTTTGTCTTAACAGAAGCAGCTTTAAAACAACAACAGGATACATTGTTATACATTTGCACCCCCCCCCCCCCCCAACAACTCAGTCAGTCCTGCTAGCATTATTATAGGCCAAAGCCAAAACAATCCAAATCAATTAAAAGATAAGCAATCATGTTTGGCTGGCAAAATATTACCTGGGATAAAACATCTGACCTCCTCTGTGACCAACATTCATTCTCTGCTTAATGCTCCTGCAGATGACTACTTTCCTCCATATCGGAAATGGGAGGCAGACTTGGGCTTTTTTATGACTTTCAGGTATCACTGTGGTGCACCAACTCTTTCTCCAGGTCTCAACCTGCTGCACAAACTCTTCCCCCAGGGTGAGGTGAGTGTATCCCTGATACTCGAGATGTAGGTCAGGAGAGGGCACCATTCTTCCAACTTTCTGGTTGCGTCCTCGACTTTCAGTGATGGATATTGCCTACAACCTTACAAGTCAGGTAATCCAGCTGACTGGCTCTTACATCTGACCCCACTGTTGAGCGAGGGTGGTCCCTACTAAGGTGGTGGGGGTGGGGATTGGTCCACTTTAAATATGGTCTTTATTGTTCTTGCTGTGCTATGTGCTGTATTCTGTCAGTATGTACAAATCATTTGTAAATTGATGTATTGTTTTTTGGTACCATAAAAAGGTACTATTCATAAGTCCACTCCCAAATTTCTCCCTAGAGCATTTGGAAGGCTCCCATTTGGGAAGATAACTTACCAATATTACTCAGCCAAACAACCAGCTTTTCAGAAAGATTAGATCCCACTGGACTGAGCTTTAAGCTATACCTGTTAAAAGAAAATTAAGTCAGACAATACAAAACATAAAAATATTAATGTAACAACATGGTATTCTTTAAATGTATGCTTAAACCTTCTATCATCCACTTGCTGCTGCTTTCTCTGTCCTAAAAAAAGAAAACAAATAAAATAGTTACCTAAGAGAAACAGCATGTAAGACCACCTAACTGTAAATCCAGTTTACCTGCTGTTATTTTTGACAGGTATTTTGAAGTCTCACTTGACACAGCATCCTCATCACCGCGTGTGTACAATGCAATACCCTGTATCAGAGGACAACATCTTAAGATGTATACTTAAAACGTATAAGTATAGCGGTCACATCTCCCGCTTCCCTCTAACAGGGAGTGTGCCTTCGCCAGCCCTTCACAAATGCCTGGCTTGGGCACGTGTCATGCTAGAGGGATAGCAGGCATGCACCGTTGGATCGGGAAACAACTTAAGTGTATGGGGCGACCTGGGGGGGAAGGAACCGATCAGCCCGGGAATCTCCTTAAGACTGCTCCATCAAACAAAAAGGTCACTGCCACACAACATTCCCCATTTCACGGTTATCATGAATTTCAATTATATAATACATGTTGCTGCCTGCCATAGAATACCGTGGGCTGCTGCAGTCTGGTCATCTGTGGGTAAGGTTTTATTTCGTTTGTTTGTGTCTACATTTTCTGACTGCAACTTTCTATTCTGAAATAACAGAGCTGACTCAATAGATCTACCCTAATAACAGAAATTATGGGAGAGTGAATGTTTGGCTGCTGGCGTTTCCCAAAATTCTTGAATTTTCTGTCTGGATCGAGGCAAGCTGATGGGATGCAGCATCTTACCAGTACAACCAACTTGCTTCTTTCACAGATCCCAGGTAGGTATGGGTATGGAGACACCTTTTCTCCTTTAAGACAGGCACTCAACCAGTGATAAATACTTGGAGGCATGGCAGTAAAAAATGAAGGATAACTCATGAAGCCAATCTGACCTACAATAAAAATAAATAGTTTAGAAATCAGATCATGCAAAGATTATTATAAACCTTTCAGAACAAAAAAGCAAAGCTACATATATTATGCCCCACTACGATAAAGTGGACCAACAGCCAGGGGGGATCGGCCCGGGAATCTATAAGATTCCCGGGCCAATCAGATCCCTCCCTGCGGGGCATCCGAAATCGGGATGTCCCGCGGGGTGAAACCCCCCAGGACGCCCATAAACCTTACCTTATCCCCGCTCCAACGGCGCATCTTGCGCTTCCCTCTAGCAGGGCGCGCACCCACGCCGGCCGTTTGTGAATGGCCGGCGCGGGCGCGCTCCCTGTTAGAAGGAAGCGCGAGACGCTGCCTCCAGCGCGCTCAGAGCCGCTGTGGTTGTCCGTCCATACCACAGCAGCTCTGAGTGCTATGATTGGACGAGCGCTCGCGTAGGAGCGGGTGAGGTGAGTTATTTAGGGCGATCGGGGGGGGATTTCACGCACCGGGGTACCCCCGATCGGGGTGCCCTGTGGAAGTGGACCAAAACCCAGGATAGTGAAAATCCTGGGTGTTGGTCCACTTTAATGACTGCATTATTGGCCTGGGATTTCTGGTGTTCAGCCATGGGCCTAGATTTACACATATGAACAATATTTCCATTCCCCAAATCTGTGCCCATTAGGTTCATTAAGGATGTTGTAGACCTGATCTCTCAGTGGAGTGCAGTGTGCCCTTGAAAGGAGACATTTAAGGGAAATCACCTGGCTAGGCAGGAATTCCACAGATCTTACTAAGGAGCCCAATAAAACCAATCTGGGAGAAAAGATGGCCGGACATGCAATAAAGACGTATGGGAGAGTGAATGTTTGGCTGCTGGCATTTCCCAAAATTCTTGAATTTGCTGTCTGGATTGACCCAAGCTGATGGGATGCAGCATCTTATCAGTAAAAGATGGCCCCTGGTTTCAGATCATAACATCATTATTTTCTTCTCCGATAACTGGTGTACTAGAACAGTGGTTCTCTACCCTTTTACCCCAAGTACCCCCTAGCAACAAGAATTTCCAAACAAGTATCCAAAAGTGGGTGGATAATTAGTAGCCCAAAATAATAGGCTATAGGCCTCGTGGGACTTTTGAAGCAAGAATTTTGAAGGGATTAGGTTTCACTTGTAAAATAATATACCAGACCCCCTGAAGTTTAGCCCCGGAACACTGTAGGTTGAGAAACTGTGTACTAGAGACTCAACTACACAAGACTGACAGGCATTGTAGTAATTTGTACTAGTTCCACTGTAGGTTACCAAGGGGATTTGAAGAGGATGTACAGGTACTGCATGTGTGGCACCTAACAGCAGTTAAAAGAACGCTATCCATAGCGCTATCCATATTGCTCTGGGCTTGAAGCTAGAGCAATATTCCCCAACTCTCCACATAGCTACCTCTATAGCTCTGTTAATGTGCATATCTTTAAAACATGACCTGTTGTTGACCTTCGAGGAGGGTTGGGGAACATTGAGTATGCTCAGCAGGCCATCCTAAAACAGAATGCCCTCAAGCTGCTGTTTTATGACTGTTGACTGCTTTAAAGGGAAAGTCCATTTTTTGGGGCAAATGGCACGAGGCTACCTGCTTACTTGACACCTGCTCCGGCGCTTTGCTTACCTGTAATGCTGGTATGAGAGGTCAGGCCAGAAGGTGGGCGTGGTCCTCACCCAGAGTGTTCCTATTGACTTTAATAGGAGTCTTTGTACACTAAAGTTCCTTGTGTATGGAAGCCCTCACTGAAGACAATTGAGTCTTTCTAGACCCAAGACCACGCCCTCCTGCCAGGCAAACTTTTTAAACTGGCGTGGTGGGTGAGCAGAATATGATGAACGCTGTTTGAATATTATTGGTATGATTGCTCTAAGCAACTTAAGATTGTTTAAATGTCATTTCCGTTTGTCACGCTTTCTAGGGGGTGCGTGGGCAACCCAAATCGGGATCCCTGGGCAATATGGGTCCTCCCTAAACATCATTTCTAGCAAAGCACATCTTTCACTTTATTATACTGTAGCTGCAGTAACAGAAAATCAACACGTATTTAAACAGGCCATCTGCCTTCCTCCAATCCTTGGTCTGATAAAGATATTCCAGAAGACATGCTCTGATGTCCAAAGATTTATGCACCCAAGAATCTCCGCTGAAGGAAGAACAACTTTTGGGTTCTATGAAACTCAGAGGATATCTTCGGAAAGTAACAGGGATCCACCCTTAATACCACTCGATCTTGAAAAATCTGAAGAAAGGGGTGATCACAGGATAACGCCTGAATATCACTGGCTCTGCAAACCAAAGTAATTGCCACTAAAAACAGAACCTTCCAGGTGAGGAATTTAATAGGAGAGTCCTGGATGGGCTCAAATGGTGGAGCCTTCATTGCTGTCAGGACTTTAGCTAAATCCCATTGAGGTACAATATTCATGCGAACTGGCTTAGATCGCCTCACAGCTAGAAGAAAGCGTCTAACCAGAGAAGAGGATGAAAGTCTTTTGTCCAGCTTACAGAGCTGCTAACTGTACCTTCAGAGTACTAACACTAACAACCAAATCAGCTCCCCTTTGGAGGAAGTTGAGAACGACAGGAAGGTTAGATGCCGATTTCCCATTCTGAATTTTCCAAGATTTAAAAGTCTTCCAAATAAAATTTATTATTACTTTTTTCCTACTATAGCGTAGGGTCTCGATGACCTTCTTCGAAAATCCCTTCTTCTGAAGCAAGGCGACCTCAGGGTCCACAGGGTCAAACACCACTGCTGGAGATTTGGACAAAGTCTGCTCTCGTCTGAAGTTGGACCAGGTTATAGGAGTTGAGAACCATGTTCTCTTGGGCCGCCAGGGAGCCAGAAGCAGAACTGTTGCTGGCTCACTGGCTAGTTTGTTTAATACTTGAGGAAGCAACTGAATTGGAGAAAAGGCATAGGCTAGGCTGAATGTCCAGTTGTGTGCCAATGTGTTCACCCCCAGAGCCGAATCGGAGGGATTTAGACAAAAAAAAAAGAACTTCTTTAACTTGTGTTTTTTTTTCTGATGCAAAGAGATCCATTTCCGGGGTCCATCTCCGATACATATCTGATTGAATACTTCCTGATTTTTTAGTGATCATTCTGACTCCAGTAACGAAACGCGACTTACGAAGTCTGCTACTTGATTCAAATACCCCTTCAGATGAATGGCTGATAATGAGGATTTCTGTTGCCACTGACAACCACCAAGGAGATCTTGTCCCTCCTTGATTATTCAAATAGGCCATCGTTGTAGCATTGTCTGTTCTAATCTGAACATGCCGATTCTACAGATAATGTCTGAAGGCGAACAGCTATCAATTCCCTCAAATTCGAGGACGACTGCTTTGGACCACTTTCCCTGAGCCATCAGGGTCCCACAATGGGCTCCCCAACCCCAAGAGGAGGAGTCTGTTATGATCCGATCCTTGGGATCTCTCCAGGGCAAACCGCTGACAAAGCTGTCCTTGAACAACCACCATTCCAGGGACTGGCTCAGGAACTTGAATTGTCCCTCCAGGGACCCCTGCGATCTTCTCCAATTGTTCAAGATGTCTAGCTGGAGGATCCTTGAATGCAATTGGCTCCATCTTACTGCTGGAAACACCGAGGTCAGATACCCCAGGACCTTCATCGCCTGGTACACTACATTGGTCCGGTCCTTTTGCTCCAGTCGGATAGCTCCGACTGGAGCAAAAGGACCGGACCGCTTCTTGAAGGGTCTCCATCTTCTGGAGAGGTAAAACAATATTCTGAAGGATGGTATTGATTTTGAACCCTAAGTATGTCATGACCTGGGACGGAACCAACTGGATCTTGAAGTAACTTTTCTCTGCTTGGAGCAGACAGATCATGCAGATAAGCTATGATGCCGATCCCTCTTTGTCTTAGATATGCCAAAGGCTCGGCCAGAACTTTGGTAAAGAGTCTGGGTGCCGAGGCTAAGCCAAAAGAGAGACAAATTGGAAGAGTTTGGTCCCCCATACTTATTGCAAATCTTAGAAAGGTCTGGGTCCAGTGACTTATTGAGACCCGCCAATAAGCATCTTTCAGGTCGACTGACACCATGAAGGACCGAGAAGGCAGCAGACAACTGATCGAAAAGATGGTCTCCATCCGGAAATGCCTGTACCGCACTAGAAGATTTAGAATAAACCTGAATCCCCCCGATGCCTTCCTCACCAAAAAGACACTTGAATAGAATCCTGTCTCCTGCTGCTGGCGAGGGACCAACACAATCACCCCCTTGGTCAACATAGAAGCTAGGCTGTCCCTGATAGCCAGATCTCCTCCCTGCCTCTTGGAAGAGGAGTGATAAAGAAATTTGAAGGAAGGGGTCTTCGTAAAATTCTATATGGAAAACCTTTCTTATGCCTCTGGAAATAAATGACAATCTAGTAGGGATCCCCACCAGATGTGAAAGGATCTTAGCTGAGCCCCTTTGAGGAGCTGGCGTCATTGTCTTTTTGGCCTAAATTGAAGAGTGCCAAATAGGATCGAACCTCTAAACTTGCCCCTGTTACCAGAGAAGGAGGACACTCTAGCTCACCCAGGCGCATCTCAGTTAAGAAAGGAGAGCCTAAATGAGGACTGATAAGCAAATTTCTTGTTCCTAGGACACCTGAATCGGGTAGGAAAACATTTATTCTTATTGGCTGATGTATCTAGAACCTTCTCTAACTCTGGCCAAAAAGGAATTTGGGCCAAAAATCTAACAGACTCAGCCGTTGCATCTGAAAGAAATGTGACCGCCGAAAAAAGAATGGGCGCTTTTAGGATTTCTTCCGTATTAGTTTGCTTCTCTAAACAGGTCTTAAGCTGCTGGAACCAATAATTCAAATCTCCGTGCCACACAAGTGGAGGCCAGAATTGGGTTAAGGGAACATGATTCGGCCTGCCAGGCTCTCTTTAAAAGGGAATCCATCTTTTTATCTAAAAAGGATCATTAAAGGACACCAAAATCCTCAAAGGCCAAATCTACGCCCTTGGAAACTTTAGCAAAGGGTGTGTCCAATTTAGGGCACTTCTCCCAAAACTGGGAATCCTCCTTAGAAAAGGGTATCGCCTCTTAAAGCGGACCTTCACTCTAAATAAGAGTCTATCTTATATGTTTCCCACACCCTGTACATACAGATTTGTTCACATTAAAAATCATCCTACCTGCATTTACTGCATGTTATGAGCCTTTAAACATCCAAGATGGCGGATGGAAGCCGCCATCTTATCAGGCAGCCTGCAAACAGAATGCTCTGCATTCTGGGACTGCTGACCTTTACCTGTCTGAGCAAAGCACAGCTATAACCCGCCCTTTGTACCTTATCCCACCTCTCCTCAGTAAGTGTGATGCTTCTGAGTCAAGATGGCGGCGCCCGTATCCTAAATTCCTGAACAGAGTTGCAGCCCAGTGGGGGAAAGAATAATAAGTTAGTCACTAAAAACGTAAAATATATTAATTTTAGATGCTGGGGAACCGTTTTTTAAGAGTTTGGTCTTTTCATTAAATCACGCTGAAGGTCTGGTTTAAGGTTCCCTGACTTGAATACCTTCCTAACTGGATCCTTCCATCCATTAAGAATAGCATCCTTAAATGAAGCACAAAGGACAAGGTAACCTCCGGAATGAATCCCGGTAAAACCTATCATGCTTAGATTTAGGGCCAAAACTGTTCTCAATCCCCAGGGAAAGATAAATCATGTGTAAAAGGTAAGGTAACTTTCCCAGGGGGAAACAAAAATGTCCCCAGAGTGGAGACTTCAGTTACCGACCCCTGATCCTTTTCCTCAAAAGCGGACTAGTCCTCTTCTTCAGAAGCAATTACCCCTGAATGATCAGATTCTTGTGCTGTAAACAAAAAGGGGGTACCGCTGGGATGCCCCACCAATCTACTATGACCAGCCGAATCCCGTGAGGTCTTAAGGTTCTCAGGAGGAAGAAATATGATCCTTCAGAACTTGCATCATATCTGCCATACTTGGTTCCCTTGGGATTGAAATCAGGCCAGATGTAGGGACCAAAAGACAGTACCAAATAAAGTCAATACAAGAGGGAAAGTGCAGACTAATATCTTACTATTTATTTCCTAGAGGCCAGAGTTCCAAGGCAGTCTGATGCCTTAGCTAGTCTACCAGATGGCCAACTCCTTGCCCCCTGCAGTACTAGGTACGAATTTTGTAGGTTGGGGGTTGGAGTGAGAAATGGTTTAGGGTAGCGTTGCTGGTCCTGGATTATAGTACATGCTCAAAAATGTAATCTGATGTGAAAGTGATTCCACTTTCAAAGGGGAACATAACAACCATCCACAGATAGGATACAAAAAGGATTCCAGTAGCTTATTTGGAGAGCATAGCAGAGCCCCTAAACGTGAACCTACATGCCCCAAAAAACTCAATCATCTGCCTATTACACATGTGCTCAACCTGTGGCCCTCTGAGCCATCTGATGTGGCCCTTGACCTGTAGTGGGGAAAGTGGAAGGGGTAAATAGAACAGGTAGTTAAATCAGAGTACAGTAAGGATGGATGATTGCACAGATAATTATTTGCATTTGGCAAATAGAGGCATCAGGGGTGGCTTGGAGGAACATGTTGACATTGGATTGTACATCACCACCCTTGGGTGAAATCTCTGGCACAAAAATTTGGTAAAATATTTTTTTCTATAATAATTGTATGCTTAGAATTGGTGGGAGCTTAGATGGGTTTAGTATAGGGAACATAGTTAAACCAGACCTTCACCCTGAATAAGAGTCTATCTTAGACTATCTATATTTTAATTTTAATTTAAATTTAGCTGTTGGGAAATAGTTTTTTTAAGGGTTTGGGCTTTTTATTAAATAATTCTGAAGGTCCGCTTTAAGATGTGGGACAGATGGGGAGGGCTATAAATAGGGGCCCATACATACAGAAAGGTAAGCCAATCGGCATGTTCATTGCCAGCATGTGGGGATTGTTACATATGAATGTATAGGTATGGTAAAAAGATATACGAGTGGAGTTGGTGGAAACAGTGGGTATCCTGATTTTTGTAGAAATCCATTATGCTATTCCAAATGAAAAAATTCTAAACCTCTACACTGTGGCCCACGACCAGGTTCCATATTATTCAAGCTGTCCACACTCGTCAAAAGCTTGAGCACCCCTGGCCTATTAGCTAACTTATTTGTAGGTTAAAAGGGACTGACCAGGCAAAAATAAAACAGCCTATACTCACGTCCCCTGTCCTCCTTAACGCAGGTCTGTTGTTCCCCCAAAAACTCCTCCATCTTTATACTTACTGAAGGCAGAAAGACAGTATTCTTGTTTACTCCCCCTTGTTTACTCCCCCACACACTTATCCAATTCATTTCAATGAAGGGGGCGTACCAAGACGGATTCAGCAAGCCCTCTATTGTTAAACTTGTGGGAGAGGAGGCCCCCCTTCAAATGGGAAATCGCATCACATGTATTTTTCAGTGGATTCTGCAGCTATATAATGAGGATGTTTTGGAGGGGTCTCGTTCTCCCCCTTCTTATTTTGTCTACTTATCAGTAGACAGATATTTTCATTCAGGACATGAATAAAGTAATAACCCATTTTTCTAACTTGTAGTAAAATGGTTTCTGCAGCTGATATAGTAAACTGGAGTAAAGCTAAAAACTTACTTGGCTCAATTTGACAAGTTTTAGAGCTCTTGACAAAGGCTGGAAAATCCCTGAAGTAAAAATCCATGTAAGAATGCAAATTTAAATCCCTGTAAAAACATTAGAAAGTAATAAAACTGTAAGTAATAAAGTAGCACAGAGACAAGACAAACAGATGCAACACTATAAGCACCTTGCAAGTTGCAGAAGCAGAATGACCAAGGAGCGAGTGGCCTCTCTCATCAGTGTGTTAAGTTTTAGCTCCTCGTATGTAAGATGAAGGACATAGAAAATGGCTGGAATGTGGCTGAAGAGAAGTGCTGTGGAGTCCAGATTTAAAACTTGTTGGTTATCATCTGAAGATGTTGGTACAGGGACAGCTTCCATTTGCAGAGGTTTGGCTAAGACATGCAGCTCAACACTTTGATGGTAATCTGTATGTATTAAATACTCCCAGTCCTACCAGAAACAAAAACCATGCTAATTTAGTTTGATTATTTACAGTATACCTCACAGTGGATAGAGAGCAACAATCAGTTTGGCTGTACCAAATATTTAACTCACAATAAAAAAGGGACAGTACAGGTAATAGCAAAAATAAGGCAGCAAGGAACTCACAAAGTCTGTTCCATGTGCCTCTGCTCCATTTCCTGCACTGTGTGTAGCAAATACCCAGAGTTTGCCCCTCCTTTCTACAACTACAATCCAAAAATGGCTTCACACCATGCCGTCACTTAGTGCTGCCAGCGTAACCAAAAGTTTTAGATAACTATCCGACGCTATGGGTTTGTAGGCAGGTGAACCTATTTACGTGTTCCGGATGTAGACCGCCAGGGACCTGGAATACCCCCAGGGAACTCGCCAGATTTCCATTCTTTGACCCGTTCTGTTATTCTGAGTGGGGGGGGGGGGGGGGGGGGTAAGCGGTGTTACCCTTTTACTAAGGATGACATTTTGGAGAAAGTTGGGCTGGCCTGGTCCCGTTCCCTACCCCCCCCCCCTCCTTGTCCACCCCCCTTCTCTCTCCATCCCATTCCTCACCATCGTCTGGGGTGTGTTCATTGCTAAGGTGGCGGGCAGGAGAAAATAGACAGGGCGGTGGCAGGGGTTGCTGCCGCCGCTCACGGCAGCTCTCTCCTATTACCGCTGGACGCTCACCTGTCCTGTCAGCGGCTAGGCTCACGCGCTATTAGTTTTATGCTGGTTTGAGAAAGGGGTAGGAGTCGTCCTGATTGGTGCTTTCTGCGCCCGGCGATGACGTCATCCCATGCACTGCCAGGTTTCCTGCTTAGCTCACATGTGCCGTTTAAAGGGGGACACACATGCACTATTAAAAACTTTACAAGCTTTTAGCTTCTGGCCTCCCTCTTTGGACTATACAGAAGGTTAAAGCATTTAGTTATTGTAGGATTCCCACCCTATATAGGATGAAGGTTGGGTTAATCCTTTACCCCACTCCAGACGTGGCGGACCAGGCAGAGGAGGTTGTGTTAATCTCTGCTCCCTTATCTACATCTATGGGGAATTTTCCTTCGGGTCAACACAATCCTGATCCTAATCCGTTGGTCACTCTGTCTGGGAAGAAGTGGTCTAGCTCTGCCCCGATGAGAAGCCTAAAATCTAACCCGGGGTCCAAGCCAGGAAAGAAGAGTAGGAGGTGCCCGATGTGCAAAATCATGTTGTCAGATTCCTATAAAAAAGCCCCTCTGTCAGTCCTATAACGAGAAGGTAGTGAATAAGGAACGGGAACCCAGTATGGAAGATATGATGCAAGTTGTGAAGGATCACATTTCTTCCTCCTTTGAGAACCTTAGGGCCTCACGGGATTCAGCTGGTCATAGTTGATCGGTGGGGTATCCCGGGGACACCCCCTTTTTGTTTACAGCACAGGAAACTGATCATTTAGAGGTCATTGCTTCTGAGGAAGAGGATGAGTCCGCTTTTGAGGAAGAGTACATATATACACATGCACGCCAGAGTAAGAAAACACTACCTCATCAGAGCCAGTTTCAGATGGCCGGGCCTTCTTCGGAGCAATTACAGGGGAAAGTGAACCTTCAAAATCGAGCTATAAAAAGAAAAGAAAATGACATACATTTAGCTGCTAAAGGAGAAATAAAATAAGTCCGTGTTAACTCTAAAGCAATAAAAATATAACATCATGGAATTTATGGAACTGTATAGGCAACAGCAATATTAAGACAGCAAGCAGTTCACCTGATGGCTGTGTCTCTCCTACAGTGCTGGGTAGAGGCCGTAGCAGGGTTCCAAAGTTTGCCATGCTTTCAATTCCATTTCTCCGGGATCATGCAATAAACAGCTACTCTGTCCATTGGAGCTGGTCAACCATGACAAACTACAGTGGTCCGGAACCTGGCTCTGACCACAGCAGAGTATGCACATGACTCCTAAAGCTACCCCCGTGACACAACCTTCTCAGCTCAGCCACACCCAAAAATGGAAACAAAGCAGGCAGCTTTGCTTAGAATAGATATTTGCATACAACCAGAGATTTTGAGATGCTTTGAAATGGCTAATTTTACACAGTTCCCATAAGGGATAAGGGGGAGAAAGTTAATGTGTGCTTGGGCAGAGACTTTAAAGAGGACCAACAATCAAAATGACGTTGTCCTCTGAGCCCTGCAGTGTGGTGGTGGGCAGCTGGTAAGTATCTACTTCCAGTCCCATAATTCCGGCCACCAACTCTCTACCCTGCGTGACCACCGACAATCTGAAGGGATTTCTGGCAGGTGGATGCAAAGAATTGTGCAAGCCCACCCTGCGGAAATGGGGAGATAAGTGAGTTTCTGGGCCAGAGATCTGGCTTTCCCCACTGGTAGGACAGTGAACATGCAACAGTATTAAAATTCCTGCAAGAGACCTAGCCTTAGAGGATACCATCTGTAAAGTGAACATACATTGTGAGTCCAAGAGAGCTTGTCTGTGTTGTATCCCATCATGTTCATAAGGCAGGTAACAAACAGATTCCACTCTGAGTTATTACTGGGTCCACCGGGTGCATTGTGGCAGTTATACCACTTGACAAGCATCTGAACAGCTATTTCCTTTGGCAGAATGTATTTTATAGCTTGAAGACACTTTCTAACTGTAAGAAAAATACCATTATGTGAATACAGCCAATTCATAAATTTCAACTTTAAAAAAATTACTAAGTTTACACGTTTTTATAAAGTCTAAAATAGCTTCACCTATTCCCATCCGCTAGGCCCCAGCGGAGTCATAGCAATTGGCCTCCCAGCAGTCACGTGGGTCCCGGCCTGGCTGTCGATGGAACCAGCCTTGAAACTGGGGTAAGCGGGGTTGCAGGGGGCTATGTGCAATGGGGGGATCCTGATTGGACGAGCGGATGTGCATGCATGGTAAGTTAGATTGGGCGATCTGGGGGGGGGGTTCACACAGCAGGGTGCCTCCGGGGAAAGGACCAAAAACCAGGATAGTCAAAATCCTGGGTTTTGGTCCACTTTAAAAGGCATGCTTACTGGTTTAAAGTCAAATATGATTTTTAGGGCTTACTTTCAAACCAGGACATTAGGAATGTACAGCTCATTGTTAAACCCTAGGAAACTAAAAAACGGTCCTTAACATTAAAGGAGCACTATCGCGAAATTGTGTAATAATAAAAATCCATATAAACACTTTAGCTAATAAGGGGAGGGGTTGTGGTTTTCTTCCCCTGGTAGGAATAAAATCCTGGGGTTACAAGTTTGTTCTATGAGGGGTGACACCCGAGATGTCCTCTTCCTTCCATTAAAATAAAAAAACAAGCCTGGCTGGATGCGGGGTGTATAAGTGACCTCTCCTCCCGCCATCCAGCATATTTATATGGATTATTCTAAGTATGTCACACACCCCGCTTCAAGATATTCATTACCTGTGGGTAGTATGGTCCTGTAGAGGGCTTCTGCAGAGATGATTGGAGGAAAGAAAGCCCCTCCCAGTCCATAAGTACCTGGGACCTCCCACTCATTACCCAGTCTTCATCTCTGCAGACGGCGAGCAAGCAGCAGATGATATCTCCTCCTTGCACAGGGGGACTTTAAGGTAGCCGGGTCTACTCCCGGCCTATATATATTTTTATTTCCGTTCGGACTCTTTATTCCCTTTATTAATATATAGCTATTTAAATGCCTCCCAGTCTTGACTGCTGTCCGAGCGAGGGTATAACAGCACCTCAGGTGCTCAGGAGCTATGCTCCACCGTGAGACCCTATAAAGAGGGTAGGCGGTTATACCGGGTTGGTGACTCCGGTTTGGGATGCCCTGTCCAAGAGTTTAATTTTCCCCTTAAATGGCCTATTCCCCTTTTTTAGTTGTGTGGAGGCCTCTTATTCAGCTTCTGGTGTTTTTCTATGGGGGCGCCTGGAAAATAGATTTATTTGAAATGTTTGTTTAAAATGTTTACTTTTCTGGTATGAATAGTTAGAATGTAAACTTGTTGCAATCTTTTTCACTGACAGACATTTTTACCTCAGAGCTGAGGGGAGGATTTCTCCCCTCACGCTCTTCAGTGAGGGGGCGGGGCCGGGCCTTCGGCATGAGGCCGCAGCCCGCGCC
Source organism: Gastrophryne carolinensis (assembly GCA_027917425.1). Lineage (NCBI taxonomy): Eukaryota > Metazoa > Chordata > Amphibia > Anura > Microhylidae > Gastrophryne > Gastrophryne carolinensis. Next base: position 380,126,161 of record CM051237.1, on the reverse strand, counting down.
CTTTAGGAGTTTGGAGCTGGTAGCGTGACCGAGCGGGGAGCAGCTCCGCTTGTTATGCGGGCTGCTACCGGCTCTATTATGCGCCCGGTGCCGCGGCTGCCTGCGGCACCGGTTTGCGAGTGTTAATGGAGGGGAACTTCCCCTCACGTCTGACAGACACTGTGCTGGATTTTTACCTCAGAGCTGAGACAGGTGCTGGATTTTTACCTCAGAGCTGAGGGGAGGATTTCTCCCCTCACGCTCTTCAGTGAGGGGGCGGGGCCGGGCCTTCGGTATGAGGCCGCAGCCCGCGCCCTTTAGGAGTTTGGAGCTGCTGGGAGGAGCCTTGCAGCGCGCGATCAACGCTGGCCACGCCCCCCTGCTGCGCCTCCCGCTCTGATCTGTGTTACCTCAGGCAGAGGACACAGTGTATTGGCGCCCAAAGACTCAGTGAGTGGCCCTGCGGCCGTTGGTTATCTGTACATATTTGCATATATATATGTATATATATAGGTATAATAGATATAGGTTTATATAGGGAGAACCTCTTACTGTCTTTTTCTATGTTTTTCAGGCTGAACTGCCAGGAATTTTTTTTAGGTTTCTCCTGGTCCTAGAGTACCTGGGTACTTCTGCTATTTATTACAAAACCTCCCACTTGGACAATATAAGGGCATCCCGGGTTGCTTAATAGCGTAATTCCCTCACTCATAGCGACTATTCAAGTTCACCTTATGGAGGCATCCCAAGATTCTGGGCTCCCCTCGGGACAATCCCGGAAGTGTATGGGTTGTGGGATATCCCTAACAGGGGATGATTTTTTCCTACGTATATCATGTGCACAGCAGACTATTACACGGCAGTCCTGTCCCCAGGCATCTGGGTCAGCGCAGCCGGCTTCATCCTCTCCCCCTCCCACTTTGACCCGTGCCCCGTGCCCCGTGTGAGATTGCCACGGGGGGCAGTCGCAATCTGATGTGTGTGCCAGGTTGGCCAGTATTGAAAAATTCATTTCCTCCACGGTTGCCAAGAAAGCACCGGCTAAGAGGAAGCATTTATCACCGGTTAATCATTTTGAATATGATGATGACGAGGACGGCCTGGATTGGTCAGATTATTCCCCTCTAGAAGAAGGGGAATTATTTGAGGATTCAGATATTTCTGATGATCAGCAATTTGTTGGTGCTGATTCCGATCGGAGCTCAGGGACTTCCTTGGATACTCCTAATGTTCTGACTCAGATGTTTGAGGTGCTTGCTATCTCACCTCCGGCGGAGGTTCCTCAACAGCAAGGGGAGTTTTATGACGAATCCAAGCCGCGGTTGGAATTCCCTAATCAAAAGCATTTTGATAATATTATTTCTAAGGAATGGGAAAGGCCTGCCCGGCTCCCAGGCATTCCCCAAAGTTGGGATAAGAGGTATCCTTTTCCAGTGGATACGGTTAAGCGCTGGGCGTCTCCCCCGAGGTGGACGTCCCTATTTTGGGGTTATCCAACTCGGCCATATTGAACAACCCTGATTGTTCCTCTCTTAAGGATGGTGAGGATAAACGCATTGACCAGATGGCTTGTCATGGTTTTGCCAGTATTGGGGCAGCAATAAGGCCTGTTTGTGCCTCATCGCTGTTGGCGGTGGCTACTAGAAAGGTGGTCAGGCACTTGTTATCCTCCTCCGGTTTGAATCCGGACAGTGAGGAATTTCGTGAACTAAAACAATGTGAGGTGTTTTTGTCCTTCATGGTGGCCGCTTTGGATGATTCCTTGATGATGAGTAGTAGAGCCTCTGCTCTAATGGTTACTATCAGGCGTTCAATTTGGTTACGCCAGTGGGCGGCTGACTTTGGGTCAAAAAAGTCACTAACAGCTCTTCCCTTCGTTGGGTTACGGCTCTTTGGAGACAAGCTGGATGCCGTGGCCAAGGGGGGCAAACTACCTCAACGCAAGAAGCAACGTCGCCCCTTTCGAGGAGCGTCTTCCTTCACTCCTTCCTTTAGGGGATCTAGAGCAGGAAGAGGTTTCGCCTTCCCTTCTACAAGGGGAAATTCATGGAATAGGGGCAGAGGACGTGCCCGTTTAGGATACAATTGGGGCTCAAAACCCAAACCCGTGGCCAAGCCCGCTCAACAATGAGGGGGCGCCCTCACCCGTGCGGGTGGGGGGACGGCTACAGCACTTCTCCCAGGTCTGGAGCCGAGAGGTCTCGGACAGGTGGATCCGGGAAGTGGTGTCTTCCGGCTACAAGCTGGAGTTCGAGTCCTACCCTCCCCCGCGTTTCCTCAGGTCTCGGGTGTCCCCGGAGGCACTGGCTGCGCAGCAGCTCCGGGCGGCAGTATCGAGTCTTCTGGAAATGGCAGTCATTTGCCCTGTTCCCTCATTAGACCAGGGTCGGGGTTTTTACTCAAATCTGTTCACGGTCCCCAAAAAGGATGGCTCCGTCCGGCCCATACTGGACCTAAAGATTCTCAACAAGTTCGTCAGACTGCGAAGGTTTCGCATGGAAACGTTGCGCTCGGCTATTCATTCTCTTCGTCAGGGGGACTTCATGACGTCCATAGACATTCAGGACGCTTACCTCCATGTTCCCATTTTTCCCGCACACCAGAGGTTTCTGAGGTTCGCGGTGGAGGATCGGCACTTTCAGTTTGTAGCTCTTCCTTCGGTCTCACCACAGCTCCAAGAGTTTTCACCAAGGTGCTTGCTGGGGTGATGGCTCTCCTCAGAGCGCAGGGGATTCGCATTGTGCCATATCTGGACGATCTCCTCATCATGGCACCGTCATTCAGCCAGGCAGAATTGGACACCAGGACGGTAATATCCACTCTGGAGAGGTTCGGCTGGGTGATCAACGACCCCAAGTCCTCCCTACACCCGTCCAGGACAGTATCCTTTCTGGGAATGTCTCTGGATACAGATCTGGCCAGAGTTTTCCTTCCTCAGTCCAAAGTTCTTCTGATTCAGGAGTTGGTTCGGTCGCTCATGTCCATGCCTCGACCGTCCATCCATCTAGGGATGAGACTGGTGGGTTTGATGGTGGCCTCATTCGAGGCGGTTCCCTTTGCTCAGTTTCACACAAGGACACTACAGCTCCATCTGTTATCGGTCTGGAACAGGTCTCCTCAGTCGCTGGATCATCTTTTTCAGATGTCTCCCCGGGTTCGCCGCTCGCTTCGGTGGTGGCTGAACTCAACCAACCTACTGAGGGGCAGATCCTTTCGGACTCCTCAGTGGGAGATAGTCACTACGGATGCCAGCCTCTCAGGATGGGGGGGCTTTTGGAAGGATCTGCAAGTTCAGGGTTTGTGGAGTCCCCTGGAAGCTCACGAGTCTATCAATGTTCTGGAATTGAGGGCCATCAGGTTGGTTCTTTGTCATTTGACTCATCAACTGCGAGACTTGCCGGTCCAGGTCAGGTCGGACAATCGGACGGCGGTGGCCTACATCAATCACCAGGGAGGAACCTGCAGCAGGAATGCCCTCAAGGAAGTGTCTCTGATCCTGGACTGGGCAGAGAGACATGTCCCGTGTATCTCAGCAGTTTACATCCCAGGTGTGGAGAACACGGAGGCGGACTCTCTGAGCAGGATGTCAGCCCGCAAGGGGGAATGGTCTCTCAATCCCAGGGTCTTTCACTCAATTTGTCTCAGGTGGGGGTCACCGGCGGTGGACCTATTTGCCTCCCGTCACAATCACAAACTTCCGGCTTTTGTGTCTCTGGCGAAGGACCCACTGGCTCTCGCGACGGACGCCATGTCCCTGAACTGGAGGGATCTGGGGTTTCTGTACCTGTTCCCTCCGTTTCCCATGGTGGCCAGAGTAGTGCGCAAGCTTGCTCTGGAGAGAGCAACAGCAATTCTGGTAGCTCCAAGGTGGCCAAGACAGGTCTGGTTCGCAGACGTGGTAAGGTTGGCAGAAGATCAGTTCGTTCTGCCCCTGCTGCCAGATCTGCTCACACAGGGTCATCTTCGTTACCCCAATTTACCAACGCTGGCTTTGACGGCGTGGCTGCTGAAACCTCCATCTTGAAGGAGGAAGGTCTTTCTGACGCTGTTATTCAGACTCTCATTCGTGCTAGAAAGAAGTCTTCTTCATCCGTGTACTATAGGACTTGGAGGTCTTATATTGATTGGTGTGAGTCTAGGGCCTTCCCTTGTAGGGAATTCTCTGTTTCTAGGATTTTGGAGTTCTTGCAACATGGTCTGGACTTAGGGCTCCAACTCAGTACTCTGAAGGGGCAGGTGTCTGCCCTGGCGGTATTTTTCCAAAAGTCTTTTGCACTACATCTTTTGGTTAAGACCTTTTTCCAGGGGGTTACGCATGTGCGGCCTCCTAGGAAGCCTTTGATTCCGGTTTGGGATTTGAATTTGGTTCTTTCTGCGCTACAGGGTCCCCCCTTTGAGCCCTTGCATGATATTCCTTTGTCTTCCCTTACGCAGAAGGTGGCATTTTTGGTAGCTATCACTTCAGTTAGACGTGTTTCTGAGTTGGCGGCTCTGTCTATTCAAGCTCCATATTTTGAAAGACATCAGGATAAAGTGGTTTTCCGTTTTAAGACGGACTTTCTTCCTAAGGTGGTTTCGTCCTTTCATTTAAATCAGGATATTGTTCTGCCCTCTCTCTGTCCTAACCCCAGCAATGACAAGGAGAGGGTCCTGCATTCTTTGGATGTGGTTCGTGTTGTGAAGTATTATTTGGTGGTAACGTCTGCGTTTCGCAAGACTGATGCATTCTTCGTGGTGCCTTTTGGGCCCAAGAAGGGTCTAGCACCCACAAAGTCTACCATCAGCAGATGGATCCGTCAGGCCATTGTAGGGGCCTATTCTGCTAAGGGGAGAGATCCTCCCTTTCGTGTTACAGCTCATTCTACTCGTGCGGTTGGGGCCTCCTGGGCTTTTCAGCACCAGGCCTCTGTTGAGTAAGTTTGCAAGGCCGCTACCTGGTCTTCTGTTCACACTTTTTCAAAGTTTTACAAGGTTGATGTGCGGGCCTCAGCGGATGCTGTTTTTTGGCCGCAAAGTTCTGCAGACTGCAGTAGTTTCAGTTGTGCTTTATACCTTGTTTTTGGATCCCCACCCTTTATGGACACTGCTATTGGGTGTCCCACAGGTAATGAATATCTTGAAGCGGGGTGTGTGACATACTTAGAATAATACCATTTTGTGAATACTCACCTTGTAAAATGGGTATTATAAGTATGTCACACACCCCGCTTCAACCCGCCCTTTGGATTCTGCATCCTTCATATGGTGAACTTTGCGTTGTTATGACTGATATTTGGCTCTTCCTGGTCCTTTACCTTACTGCTTTCTTTATACTGGGTAATGAGTGGGAGGTCCCAGGTACTTATGGACTGGGAGGGGCTTTCTTTCCTCCAATCATCTCTGCAGAAGCCCTCTACAGGACCATACTACCCACAGGTAATGAATATCTTGAAGCGGGGTGTGTGACATACTTATAATACCCATTTTACAAGGTGAGTATTCACAAAATGGTATTTTTATCACTGGGTCATTTTTTCGCGATAGTGCTCCTTTAAAGCTCCAGAAATCCTCCAGCAGCCAGTCAAGAAAAGTGTGTGGATAAATTTATTCAAGATGTCAACTCATGCTGACAGATACAGTCAAGCCACTAGTACTAAAAAAACCAAACGGATTTGATTATTTGATATGCAAGTTAGGCATTTCACCATAGCACCTGGAGCAAACAGCAGATTCCTATTTGGAAAGCTTGAGCTAGCAATCAAGATATGTGGAAGGTAAAGAAGGTAATATAAAATGGTTCAAATATTAGGAGTTGGCCTTTAAATAAATGCTGATGCCCAGACTTTTGCTTTAGAGGAATCCAGATTTTAGAGAACACAATTATAGCTGGCTATAGAGATCTAAGAACCTAAGGGTCTGTGAAGGGAAGATAGAATGCTTCTGGAGCACTGTAGTAGCAGCTTTGCACATAATATAAGACCATTTTATTTACACGATCTTTAAAATCTGAGCTTCACCCTTGCTGGCAAAATTGACAACTGCAAAGATTGCATAGAGCAATCTACACAACACCTGAAGCCCACCCACCAAAAGAAAGGACACACATGCATTTGAACTTCATAAGGGCTTTACTGCTGGCGTGGTGCTTAAACCGGACCAACTCCCATTATACATAAAATCAGTTAGTCCATGGGGGTTAACCCTCTCTTGATTAACCCTCTCTGCAAGCATTGTAAACCTTACCTTAAACCAGGGGTGGGCAATTATTTTTTCCATGGGGCCACATGAGAAACTAAAAATATTGTGGAAGGCCGCTGAGCTATGGGCGTCTAAGCGACGTCTAAGCTCAGCGGCTCCGAGTGTGCTGGCGGCTGCATCTCGCGCTTCCCTCTAACAGGGAGCGCGCCCGCGCTGGCCATTCACAAATGGCCGACACAGGCACGCGCCCTGCTAGAGGGATAGCGGGCATGCTGCCGCAGCTCGTGCATGCGCCGTTGAACTGGGGAAGAAGGTGAGTTTATGGGCGACCTGGGGGGTTTCACACAGCGGGGCATCCCGATTTTGGATGCCCCGCGGGGAGGGGATCTATAAGATTCCCGGACTGATAAAGCAGGGTTTTGGTCCACTTCAAACGTTCTGGTGTGATCATTTCCCAGCCAATCAGAGAAGCCCTTGGCTTCTGGCAGTCTTGAAGGAGAGCTCAGATCAGCTGGGGGCAAAGTGTGAGCATGGTGGGCAGCAGGAAGGGGGCATGGTGAGAGCATGGTGGGCAGCAGGAAAGGGGCATGGTGAGAGCATGGTGGACAGCAGGAAGGGGGCATGGTGAAAGCATGGTGGACAGCAGGAAGGGGGCATGGTGAAAGCATGGTGGACAGCAGGAAGGGGGCATGGTGAAAGCATGGTGGACAGCAGGAAGGGGGCATGGTGAGAGCATGGTGGACAGCAGGAAGGGGGCATGGTGAGAGCATGGTGGACAGCAGGAAGGGGGCATGGTGAAAGCATGGTGGACAGCAGGAAGGGGGCATGGTGGGCAGCAGGAAGGGGACATGGTGAAAGCATGGTGGACAGCAGGAAGGGGGCATGGTGAAAGCATGGTGGACAGCAGGAAGGGGGCATGGTGAAAGCATGGTGGACAGCAGGAAGGGGGCATGGTGAAAGCAAGGTGGACAGCAGGAAGGGGGCATGGTGAAAGCATGGTGGACAGCAGGAAGGGGGCATGGTGAAAGCATGGTGGACAGCAGGAAGGGGGCATGGTGAGAGCATGGTGGACAGCAGGAAGGGGACATGGTGGGCAGCAGGAAGGGGACATGGTGAAAGCATGGTGGACAGCAGGAAGGGGGCATGGTGAAAGCATGGTGGACAGCAGGAAGGGGGCATGGTGAGAGCATGGTGGACAGCAGGAAGGGGACATGGTGGGCAGCAGGAAGGGGACATGGTGGGCAGCAGGAAGGGGACATGGTGAAAGCATGGTGGGCAGCAGGAAGGGGGCATGGTGAAAACATGGGGGACAGCAGGAAGGGGGCATGGTGGACAGCATGGTGGACAGTAGGAAGGGGGCATGGTGAGAGCATGGTGGACAGCAGGAAAAGGGCATGGCGAGAGCATGGTGGACAGCAGAAAGGGAGCATGGTTAAAGCAGGGTGGGCAGCAGGAAGGGGACATGGTGGGCAGCAGGAAAGGGGCATGGTGGGAGCATGGTGGACAGCAGGAAGGGGGCATGGTGAGAGCATGGTGGACAGCAGGAAGGGGTCATGGTGAGAGCATGGTGGACAGCAGGAAGGGGGCATGGTGAGAGCATGGTGGGCAGCTGGGGGAGCATGGTGGACAGTAGGAAGGGGGCATGGTGAGAGCTTGGGGACAACAGGAAGGGGGCATGGTGAGAGCATGGTGGACAGCAGGAAGGGGACATGGTGAGAGCATGGTGGACAGCAGGAAGGGGGCATGGTGAGAGCATGGTGGACAACAGGAAGGGGGCATGGTGAGAGCATGGTGGACAACAGGAAGGGGGCATGGTGAGAGCATGGTGGACAGCATGAAGGGGGCATGGTCAGAGCATGGTGGATAGCAGGAAGGGGGCATGGTGAGAGCATGGTGGATAGCAGGAAGGGGACATGGTGAGAGCATGGTGGACAGCAGGAAGGGGACATGGTGAGAGCATGGTGGACAGCAGGAAGGGGGCATGGTGAGAGCATGGTGGACAACAGGAAGGGGGCATGGTGAGAGCATGGTGGACAACAGGAAGGGGGCATGGTGAGAGCATGGTGGACAGCAGGAAGGGGACATGGTGAGAGCATGGTGGACAGCAGGAAGGGGGCATGGTGAGAGCATGGTGGACAACAGGAAGGGGGCATGGTGAGAGCATGGTGGACAGCATGAAGGGGGCATGGTGAGAGCATGGTGGACAGCAGGAAAGGGACATGGTGGGCAGCAGGAAGGGGGCATGGTGAGAGCATGGTGGACAGCAGGAAGGGGGCATGGTGAGAGCATGGTGGACAGTAGGAAGGGGGCATGGTGAGAGCATGGTGGACAACAGGAAGGGGGCATGGTGGGCAGCTGGGGGAGCATGGTGAGATGGTGAGAGCATGGTGGACAGTAGGAAGGAGGCATGGTGAGAGCTTGGGGACAACAGGAAGGGGGCATGGTGAGAGCATGGTGGACAGCAGGAAGGGAGCATGGTGGGCAGCTGGGGGAGCATGGTGGACAGCAGGAAGGGGGCATGGTGAGAGCATGGTGGACAGCAGGAAGGGGGCATGATGAGAGCATGGTGGACAACAGGAAGGGGGCATGGTGAGAGCATGGTGGATAGCAGAAAGGGAGCATGGCGAGAGCATGGTGGACAGCAGAAAGGGGGCATGGTGGGCAGCAGAAAGGGGGCATGGTGAGAGCATGGTGGACAGCAGGAAGGGGGCATGGTGAGAGCATGGTGGACAGTAGGAAGGGGGCATGATGAGAGCATGGTGGACAGTAGGAAGGGGGCATGGTGAGAGCATGGTGGACAGCAGGAAGGGGGCATGGTGGGCAGCTGGGGGAGCATGGTGGGCAGCAGGAAGGGGGCATGGTGAGAGCATGGTGGACAGCAGGAAGGGGGCATGGTGAGAGCATGGTGGACAGTAGGAAGGGGGCATGGTGAGAGCATAGTGGACAGCAGGAAGGGGGCATGGTGAGAGCATGGTGGACAGCAGGAAGGGGGCATGGTGGGCAGCAGGAAGGGGGCATGGCGAGAGCATGGTGGACAGCAGGAAGGGGGCATGGTGGGCAGCAGGAAGGGGGCATGGTGAGAGCATGGTGGACAGTAGGAAGGGGGCATGGTGAGAGCATGGTGGACAGCAGGAAGGGGGCATGATGAGAGCATGGTGGACAGTAGGAAGGGGGCATGGTGGGCAGCTGGGGGAGCATGGTGGACAGCAGGAAGGGGGCATGGTGAGAGCATGGTGGACAGCAGGAAGGGGACATGGTGAGAGCATGGTGGACAGCAGGAAGGGGGCATGGTGGGCAGCAGGAAGGGGGCATGGTGAGAGCATGGGGACAGCAGGAAGGGGAGATGGTGAGAGCATGTTGGACAGCAGGAAGGGGGCATGGTGGGCAGCAGGAAGGGGGCATGGTGAGAGCATGGTGGACAGTAGGAAGGGGGCATGGTGAGAGCATGGTGGACAGCAGGAAGGGGGCATGATGAGAGCATGGTGGACAGTAGGAAGGGGGCATGGTGGGCAGCTGGGGGAGCATGGTGGACAGCAGGAAGGGGGCATGGTGAGAGCATGGTGGACAGCAGGAAGGGGACATCGTGAGAGCATGGTGGACAGCAGGAAGGGGGCATGGTGGGCAGCAGGAAGGGGGCATGGTGAGAGCATGGGGACAACAGGAAGGGGGCATTGTGAGAGCATGGTGGACAGCAGGAAGGGGACATGGTGAGAGCATGGTGGACAGCAGGAAGGGGGCATGGTGGGCAGCAGGAAGGGGGCATGGTGAGAGCATGGGGACAGCAGGAAGGGGAGATGGTGGGCAGCTGGGGGAGCATGGTGGATAGCAGAAAGGGGGCATGGTGAGAGCATGGTGGGCAGGTACATGGTGAAAAAGAGACAGCAGGCAGGCAGGAAGGAAGCAGAAGGGAAAACACAAGCAAACTACATCATCTTTCTGAGCAGACTTACTGAGCACCAACGTCACACTCCAATCCCCCGCGCTGCAGTCTTTGATTCTTCTGCAAAGCTGGCTTATCACTACAGCTTGCTCTGCCTGTCATGTCCTGTCGTCACTGTTTGAGAGACACTGGCAGAAGAGGATTGTTTAGCAGCCCCTTCCTCTGCCCCCCTCCCTCTCACCTTCAATGTGACAGACAGCATACCTCCCGGCCAGACAGCCCGCACTGCGGGTCTGCAATTAACCCCTGCACTACCAACTGCTACAGCCAGTGAGTGGAGATGCTCTGGAGCCCCTACTCTGCCCTGCCCAAGTCCCCAGGTCTCTATCACCTACTCATCAGGTCTGGCTTCCTCAGAGGGGAGAAGGCGCCAGACCCGACGAGCCGAGCAACCGATCGGCTGCTGCTTAATCTAAGCCTCTCGCACTGTACACAGGCGATCACCTAAGTTAAGATCGGCCACTCAGCTTGTCGGGTCTGGCATGTTCTCCCTTCCTCTGCGTCTCTTACTGGCCAGCTCAGCCCGGGCCGGTAAGAGCCTAGCAAAGGGCCGTACATTGCCCAGGTCTGCCTTAAACAGTGTATCCCTGGCAAAATGGCTAGCGGAGGTCAAGTGGCCAGTAGTTGGCAGAGCAGAAGATGGAGGAAAGCAGAGTAAGGTAGGTTTTACAAATAAGGCTTGCAGGGGATTATTTAAAGTGGACCAGGATTTTGATTATCCCTTCCCCCAGGGCACCCCTGATCGTCGTGAAAACCCCTAGATTGCAAAAGCCAACTCACCTCTTCTCGGTCATATGGAGCTGGTGCATGCGCAGCCGCTCGTCCAATCAGTGCGCTCAGAGCAGCCGACGTCACGTAGTCTAAGCTTCGTCTAAGGCCAGAAGCTCTGAGCGCACTGACGGCTGCATCCCCCGCTACCCTCTAACAGGGAGCATGCCCAGGCCCTGCTAAAGGGATAGCGGGGATGCGCAGTTGGACCAGGAAACATGGTAAGTGTATGGGGCGACCTGAGAAGTTTCACACAGCGGGGCATCACGATTTTGGATGCACCAGGGGGAGGGAATCGATCGGCCTAGGAATCTTATAGATTCCCGGGCCGATTGCGGTGGGTTTTGGTCCACTTTAAGGTGGGGCAGCAACCAGGATGCCTCCCTGGAGCAAACTAACACCAATTTCATGTATAAAAGGTGATGGTCCAGGTTTAATGAATATTATAAAGCTGAAAATTGCAAACACTTTTTAGATCGCAGTATCGTATAAATTGAATCCGTCCCATTTAATGAAATGACAGAAAACAGGCAGTGAGGACAGATTTAGAACTCTGTATCTCCACAAATAATCCGGTAAAATTTGACAGCATATAAATGGTTGCATATTTTACTTTAAAAACATACCCAGTTCTGAGGTAGCAATGGCTGGAATTGTTATTCTAACCATCGAGCCATTTGTCAGTTCCTAAAATGAAAAAAATATATATTAAATGGATTTTATATCAATTATAGACCGCTTTAAAAATACATTAAAAAGCAAAAGTCAGGAGGCCATAGCAACACAAGGCTTCCCCTCTTACCATTAATTGGGGGGGGGGGGGGGGAGTGCAAAGTACATGGCTAGTCCTGGACAAGTTTCATACTCTGTGGTAATGTAATCCTCCTGTGCACCAAAAGCTGACGTTGCGGGGCTTGGCTTTTATGAAGGGGAGCACTATGCCAGTATATCACCGCTGATTTAAAGTCTAATGTGGACATTCATTTTAAGTCCACAACTTTCTTAAAGTCATTGTTCAGGCATAGCCAAGCATTAAACCCAGACACTCAAAGACCTGGTCAAGTGTAAGGCCGGCACTAGGAAGAATCCAAAGGCACATATTGCCTTAGAAACATACAAAAGTTTATTGGTATAAAGAATAAAATGGCACACATACATATACCCCAAATCCCCATATACCAATATGTGTACACATCAGTAATAGCCAAGCCTTAGCCTATTTTATAGGCACCAGGCAATGCCCCAAATGGTTTTCCACTTTAAAGTGCCCTGATGTGTAAAACCCCCCAGGTCATCTGATCTCCCTCACCCTTCCTCGGTCCTATGGCGCATGTGCAGCCTCTCATCCAGTCAGCGTGCTGGGATCCACTCCTGCCCCTTCACCCAAGAGCTTGTCTAAAGCGAGCGGATCCGAGTGTGCTGGCGGGTGCATCCCACACTACCCTTTAACAGGGAGCGTACCCACACCGGCTATTCACAAACACCAGGGCACACGCCTTGCTAAAGGGATAGCGGGGATGCAGCCGCTGCTCACGCATGCAACGTTGGACCAGGAAGGAAGGTGAGTTTTCGGGCGACCTGGGGGCTTCACACAGAGGGGCGAGTATGCCTGCCCTGGAGTCTTGAACTTCAAGGGGGGTTTTGGTCCACTTTAAAATAAAAGAAATGACACAGATATTTATGTATGACTTTTTAACATAAGGAATTATTTTTTCAAGTGTGTGGTCTGGGGGCTATGATGCAAGCACATGCTTAAAATCAGCCTTTATTATCAGGGCGTTTATCAAGATGGGCTATTGCAGTACCCCAGGCACAGGGGATGGTGTTCCCATGGCTTGGAGGTCACCTGCCATCTCAGGACACCAGCACAGCACCTTTGCCCTTTTGCACGGGTCTGGGCACCGGGCTCTTACGTACCCCCCCTGGCCAGTGGGGATACAGTTAATGGGGTGAGAAGCTAATGGCAAGTCACCCGTCATGGCAGCAGGTAACTTGCCACCCCTATTCTTGGAACTAGTATGGAAGTCCCTTGGGCCCCTCTTACATGGGTAAAAAAAATCCACACACAAAAGCTTTTTATTATTCAAAATTCACACTATACTTACCTCCACCAACTTCATTCAGTGCCAGGCAGTGTCATCCTGCTTTCCTGGCACCTCTGGGGTCCCTCTTTGGCTCCTCTTTTGCCAGCAGAAGCGGTCAAAAAGACATTTAGAAGGGGGAAGGATGATGGTCTCTCTTTTAAGCTGGCACTCTGCCAGGCTCTGATCACTTTCTGCCGATGGAACGTACCTGCTGCCATGGTGAGTGACTTGCCGTTAGCTCCCCACCCCATTACCCTTGTCCCCAAAGACTAAGAGGTACGGAAGAGCTCAGTGCCCATTGGTATGGGCCAAGTGTTCACCCTGGGGTGCAAGGCTGCAACGAGAGACATCTCCTGTTCTGTGCGTGCCCCATGGCTCATTAAAGTGGGCCAAAACCCAGCTAGCTCGGCCCGGGAATCTAAAAGACTCCTGGACCGATCGATTTGCAAAATTGGGATGCCCCGCTGTGTGAAACCTCCCAGGTCGCCTCATTCACTTGCCAAGTTTCCCGGTCCCACGGCGCATCTAAGAGCAGCACTGCACTATAAAACTGCCGGCTATAACACTGGCGAAAAACGCTGAATGATGGGACTAGGTTTAAGATATTTTTTACCCCTTGCCTCAAGACTGGCAGAGGGGGGGCTGCAAAAGAGACCTGAGGGTCTCTTTATAGGACAAGTATCATCACAGGCAGCTCTCTGCCTCTCAGCTGCTATCACCTGCTGACTGGCCTTTACTTTGCCATACACTGTTTGATTAAATATCATTACACTGTATCTTAATGTGATGGCCAGTCAGCTATGTTTAGTATGTCGCCAGACTAACTGGAAAATAATGCATGCTGTAATGGCTGGATGTATTTTTTTTTAATGAGTTAAATTAAAGCTGAAGCAATTTATATAACTCACCAGTGTCAGTCTGTTGTAAACAGGATCTCGAACAGAGTGAATATATGTTCCAAATTGATGAAAAGTGCATTCATCTAAATAATTAGACTCATGGAGCCTGGTGGAGTCCCTCAGTTCAGGAACTGGTGACAGTAACCCTGCCTGCAAAATAAAAACAAAGCATACAACAGAATGTGGCACATAGCATTTATATTATTATTTTCTCTGATTTTTCTAACTGGCTGATGCAAATTTTCAACTCAAACTGTTTAAATCAAATTATAGTGAACGTATTTCCCAATGACAGCAGTACTTTTTTTTATGAACTAAAATACTAAAAATGCAAAATATTATGCATAGCAGTTTCAAAAAAGTTGTGAAGAAAATGAAAAATTATATATATATATATATATATATATATATATATATATATATATTTTTTTTTTTTTTTTTTTTTTGATATTCTGTATTTAAAGATAAAAATTATATATATTTAACTTTATATGGCATCCCACCAAGCTAATACAGAGCCGCCAGGGCACTGAGGCTTTTATTGGCCCTCTGAGCCACCTGATGTGGCCCCTGAGCTGCTGAGGGGGAAGTGGGAGGTTAGTTGAACAGAGGTAGATTAGGGATGCGCAATAGCAGAGAGAATGATATAGGAGGGGAGCATTGGCAAATAAAGATTACAGCAGTGGCTTGGAGGAACACAGTGACATTGATTGTACACCACCACCCCTGGATGAAATCCTTGGCACAATAATATGGTGAAATGGTTTTTCTATAATAATTGTATGCTTAGCATTGGTGGGAGTTTAGATGGGTTGAGTATTGGAGACATAGTTAAAATGCAGGAATTATGGGGAAGGGTTATAAATAAAGGGCCCATATATTCAGAATGGTAAACTAATCTAAAAAAATATGCACAATACCATTTCCTCCATAGGGACCAAATGTTTGTTCAGTGGCTTTGTGGGGGTACTAATGGTTTCCAGAGGGGTGCTTGGACGAGGCATTGGATTAGACATGCTTAGAGATGGTACAGCCAATCCTTGGATGAAGACCTTTCCAATCTGCAGCAAGAAATTGTAAGGTCAGAAAAAATGTCACAGGAGGAAACAAAGCATAGTCATGTGGTTAATTATAGTATACCTTTTTAAAGGCATTTCATTTACACAATAAGACTTACCCTAACCGCCCCAGTGTATAAAACCAAGTTTCCATTGTTCTCAAGTATCACCATTGTGTCAATACTCTGTAAATATGGAAAGCAGCCAGATCAGATAACCAATGTATATTAATATTAATGTATATGTCCTCTCAATTCCAAAAGCAGGAAGCCAGTTAAATTTACCTGTATTGGAGCAGCATCCTTTGCACATATGTTTGTGACAGAGCCAAAAATCAGTTGAGACTTATCATTGCTTTCTTCAAACTTTACCATTCTGCCAAAAAAAAAAATGCAAACTTTGTAAATAACAAAATGCTCATTATGCATCTCTAACATATGCAAACCAAAAATATAGGCACCTATATTACTAAGTAAAGGGTAAACGTGCTCCCCCACCCCCAGGGAGGGTAAAATAATAACTTCTTATTGGCAAAACCCAATTTGGATGGAATTTTTTTTAAGTGTATACTTTTTGTGTGCCAACATGATGTCCTCAAGGTGATGAGATTTTTTTTATTATGTTTGCAAATGTGTGTTTTATGAAAGCAGTTTTGAATATCTGCAATCTGTTGCTACCGGCAAGTGTATGCCAAATCTGTAGAGATCTACAAGAGGAGAAAAGGGATCCCCTTACAGACAGAACATCATGTTGAGTGAGAGCCATCACAGCAGCAGTGTCCTGGGTGTACAGGACTCAATTCTCTCTTCTTGTAGATCTTGGTGTACAGAGGCGAACAGCAACAGATTGGAGGTAGCGAAATTAAAGACATTTTTTAGGAAAATAAAAAAAAAAACGCTATGTGAAGAGCTAACACATCCCTTTCCATTGCAGTGAATTGAGCTCACAGTGATGAGGCCAGGAGGCGTCTCCGCTTCGGAGATACAGGAAGAGAAGCACGATCGCCCGGGCGGTGATGGACCTGGATCCAGCCTGCAGGTATGAGCTGCAGCAGTGTACTAGTAGCAATGGGCTGCATGGGAGAAAAGGGGAGTATAGCGTTTTTTGCTATTTGCCAGAAAAATGTATTTAAAAACGGACCATTTTTTCAGAGACACAAATTTGGGGAGCTTACATTTTGACAGCTTACCCAATTAGCTAGGTTAATAAGTTTGTTTGTTAAGCTGTGACAATTTAAGTGGCCCAAATGTATCTCTCCAAAAAACCATCAGCTTATGAAATCTGCTTCCATATAACACACATTTTCTAACAAAATTTTTTTAAAAAAACTAGATCAGCTCGGCACCCTTAAGGACATCCTTTTGGCACATAAAATATCCACTTTTAAAAATGCCATTTGAAAGTGGACTTTCCCTTTAATTCACCTGGTCCCTGCAGCTAGCTTGTTCCCATGGGCACCCCAGTGGCTGCTGCTGTGAAACTGTACAGATAAAGCATGTTCCGTGCCCACGACTGCTTGGCAGACATGCAAGTTGTGGGGTGCAGCTGTCACACACACAGTAGGGATGCAAAGTCTGTGCAGGCCCCTCGGACGGGAAGCCGGAAGGTAGGAAGTCAAGTAAATTGGTCCCTGGGCACATGGTGATGTGCAAGCCTATTGAGTGAACCCTATAAGCACACTGGCAGTCACACGGAACCTGGAAGATGAGAATACGTGTTGCCTGGTCTCAGGCTTCACAGCAGAGAGTAGAGTATGGGCTGCCTGTTCTAAAGAACTGCAAGCCTTGCCATCCTAAAGACCATTACATGAAGTATTGTTACTTCAGCTCCCTCTTTAAAAAACGTAACCTAAAAGCAGTGAATTATATATTTTTATATGTATATTTTATTTTTCCTCCCAGTGCACATCCATATCTATAAAGAGTAAACTTTTTCCAGTTTAGATAGAGAACACTTACCGCAGCTGATGCTGAGAATCTACAAGCAAACAGAGAAACTTCTGTCCGCACAAGTCAGTGGTGATAAATACTTTTGTGGCTTGGGAGTTCTTTTCTCTGTGAATATGAAAATTATATATTATCAGCATGCCCAATTTGTGTGTGGGTTTCTAAGCTACATGGCATCATAAAGGTCTAGCATTAATAAAGTGCATCCGGCACAATATAAATAGTGGCTATACTCTATGTACCTTGTATTTGGAAGGGTTTCTGTCCACAGTTGGTCAATGCAGAGTTCAGGCACAATGGGCTCCGTCTCTGGAGTAAAGAAGTCACTAGATGTGCTATTAGGGGAATGGGACGTTCCTAATCTTTTTGGCGACGGGCTGTAACTGGAGAAATTAAACCTCTGGACACCAGAAAATGACTGTACACCTAAAGCTGGAGAATGGGAGCGGCTGTGAGAGAGAAAAAAACAAAAACATTTAAAGAGCAGATCTTCCATAATGAGTTTAAAGTATTTCTGTAAAGTGAACCTACACTTTGAGGGACATCTTCATAATATGCTTTAAGAATTCCTTCTCACGTCATCTTATATGCAACCACGAGCCTGTGGTGCAGCTGCAGGGGGGCTCAGAAGTAATGTGTACACCTGGGGACCAATCATGTACTAGCTGTGTGCTTGTAGATCATATATAGCAAGGAAGTTGCATATTTCTTCACTTTAAACCCAGTCTTGATTTTTTTGTCTGTTGTCTAAGCCTCTGAAGTACCACTTTCATAATTTTCGATTGTCCCAAGTACGATTGGAAAAAAAAGATTTCCCGGGAAGGGAATAGGTCTTCTTTAAAATAGACAAACTGTATAGACAAACTGTATAGTACAGTATAGTCCAGTATACTACTGATTTATTAAGCAGATGTAAAAAGAGGCGGGGTGAACAGGAATCAAGGAGTTGAGTCAAACGGCTGGGGGGAGGCAAGAGAACTTTATTGTAGGTGTGATGGAGTTGCCTGTCTTACTTTATAAAGGGATGCTGTTTATTTGTCCTGGGGTTTTAATATGGGTAGGTTCTGAGACCACAGCTTGCTACTCCAACAAGAAGGGGGGGGGGGGGGTCAATAGCCCTAGTTTCAACAGACAACTGAAAATATTCCAAAAGCATCCTTGCTCTAGTACAAACCTAGGAACCTAATGCACTACAGTGGAAATTTAAAGTAACAGCAAGTAAAAACAAGGATACTTGCCTTTTAATCCCAAGCAGCTGATGTTTGGAATTTGGCGCTATCACACTGAATCAGGATATTAGGACCCCCACACCGTTAAGGCCGGATCTCACTGACTGATTTAGGGGATGGCTGCTAGTTGCAGCAGGGTAATAAAACTTACTACTTCAAGAGATGAAATTTCTGCCCCCCCAGGAACAACAGAACAACAAAACAAATGGCTGTCTGTCCCTGGAGGCAGTCACAGTGACTTTAGCAAGCCCACACTCTTCACTGCAATGAAGAGGGTGAGCCAAAGTTTGTAGGAGGGATAAAAGGGAGCCATATGTTTTGTTTTTTTGCTAACCATGCTAGTGAACTTATTGGCTAATAAAGACACACGTAGGTGGGAGTTGAGGACCTATATCATGGCTCAGAAAACTGCAGAGTATAATAATACCATTTTGTGAGTACTCACCTGAAAAATGGATATTGTCAGTGTGCCACACACCCCGCTTCCCCTTTAATTCTTACGATCGGGTTACTCCACTAGCAGGTGGCGACGTTGCAGGGAGAAGTCTTGAGAACGAGCCCCTTCCGGCCTACATATACCTGGGACCTCCCACTTAATACCAGTGATTTAAAAAGCAGAAAGACAAGGTACCAGGAAATCCAACGGTAACCTCAAAATAAAGAAAAGCTTCACCATATAAAGGATCCAGGATACCAAAAAAGGCGGGTGAAGCGGGGTGTGTGGCACACTGACAATATCCATTTTTCAGGTGAGTACTCACAAAATGGTATTATTCTTAGTGTGCCACACACCCCGCTTCCCCTTTAATTCTTACGATCGGGACATCCAAAAGCAGTGTCCACAAGGCATGGGTATCCAAAGGCAAAGTGAAGCATAACTTAAATGACTGCAGTCTGCAGAACTTTTGCGGCCAAACACAGCATCCGCTGAGGCCCGCACATCAACCTTGTAAAACTTAGGCCTTACAAACTTGTTCAACAGAAGCTTGGTGCTGTAAAAGCCCAAGACGCTCCAACGGCGCGAGTAGAATGAGCAGTGATACGAAAAGGGGGAACTTTCCCCTTAGCAGAATAGGCCGCAATAATGGCCTGACGTATCCATTTGCTAATGGAAGATTTGGCCGGCGCCAAACCCTTCCTAGGCCCACAGGGCACAACAAAAAAGGCATCAGTTTTAACGAAAAGGAGAAGTAATAATCAAATAGTACTTAACACAGCGTACTACATCCAAACAATGCAAAACCCTCTTCTTGTCATTCTTAGGCTTAGGACACAGGGAGGGAAGAATATCCTTATTCAAATGAAAAGCAGAAACAACCTTAGGAAGAAAGTCCGGTTTGAACCGAAAGACCACCTTGTCCTGATGCCTCTCAAAGTAGGGCGCCTGAATAGACAAGGCCGCCAACTCCGAGACAAGCCGAACCGAAGTGATAGCTACCAAGACGACAATCTTCTGAGTCAGGGTAGACAAAGCAATATCTTGCAAAGGCTCAAAGGGAGGAGCCTGAAGAGCAGAAAAAGGGAGTAATGATTTCCTGGGAGGCCGCACATGCGTAACCCCCTGGAAAAAAGTTTTAACTAAAGGATGAAGCGCAAAACGCTTCTGAAAAAAGATAGATAAGGCAGAAACCTGCCCTTTCAGAGAACTCAGCTGAAGACCAGAGTCCAGTCCAGATTGTAAAAACTCCAGAATCCTGGAGACCGAAAAGACCCTACAAGGCAAAGATCTAACCTCACACCAAGCGATATATAGGCTTTCCAAGTCCTATAGTAGGTGATAGAAGAAGACCTCTTTCGGGCACCGATCAGAGTTTTAATAACTGAGTAAGACAGACCCTCCTCCTTCAAGATGGAGGTCTCAGCAGCCAAGCCGTCAAACCCAGCGTTGGTAAATTGGGGTAAGACAGCCGACCCTGAGTGAGCAGATCGGGCCGAAGAGGCAGCCAAACGATGTCTGCGCACCATACTCGTCTTGGCCATCTTGGGGCCACGAGAATGGCGGACACCCTTTCCAGAACCAGCTTCCGTAACACCCAGCCTAGCATGGGTATCGGAGGAAACAGGTACAGAAACCCCGGGTCCCCCCAGCTCAGGGTTATGGCTTCCGCCGCCAGAGCCAGAGGATCCTGGGAGAGGGACACAAAGATCGGGAGCCTGCAATTGTGACGAAAGGGAAACAGGACCACCTCCGGTGTCCCCCACCGGAGCGGACTGTAGACTGCCGAGAGACAAGGAACATGTGCCTTCGCCCAGGTCAGGATCAGGGACACCACCCAGACTGCAAGTCCCTCCCTGATGACTGATGTAAGCAACCGCTGTTTGATTGTCCGAGCGAAGCTGAACCAGAAGGCCCAGACCCTGATGAGACAAAAGAGCAAGAACCAGACGGAAGGCTCTCAGCTCCAGAACAGACGGCCGAGGGTTGGAAAGAAGGACCCAAGCCAACTCCTGAATCAGACAAATTTTGGACTGAGTGAGAAACACCCTGTGTTGACCGGAATCCGACCGCATTCCCAGAAAGGACACCACCCTGGCCTGAGCAAGGGAGGACCTCGGAAGGTTGAAAAACTTCAGATGCAGGACGGGGCAAGCCGACCCGTCCTTCTTGGGGGCTGCGAAGAGAATGGAGCAAAAACCGAGGCCCACCTCTAAGCGCGGCACCGGCCAGATGCCCGCCATTTCCAGGAAAAACCGTGAAGGAGGGCGAGACTCGAACTCCGGTTTGTAACCGGGCGACACCCCCTCCCAGATCCATGTGTCCGGAATCTCGCGGCCTTAAACCAGGGAGAAGTGTCGCAATCGTCCCCCCACCCGCACGGGTGAGGGCAGCCCCTCATTGCTGAGCGGGCTTAGCAGTAGGTTTGGGCTTGGCGCCCCAGGACTGACCGGGACGGCCACAACCTCTTCCCCGGGACCAACCTACACCCCCGGTAACGGGAAGGGAAGCCCCTCTGCCTGCTCTGGCTCCTCGAAAGGAGGGACTAAAGGAACTCGCACCCCGAAAGGAGCGACAAGGCTTCTTCAATTGAGGCAACTTACCATCCTTGGTAACAGCATCCAATTTCTCGCCAAAAAGATGTAAACCTAAGAAAGGTAGCGCTGTAAGCGCCCTTTTAGAGTTAAGGTCCGCCGTCCACTGGCGCAGCCATATAGACCAACGAATAGCCACCAGCAATGCCGCTGTCCTGCTACTCGTCGCAAGAGCATCGTCCTAAACGGTCAGGACAAAAGAAACAAACGACTCACACTGCTTGAGAGAACTAAACATATCACAAGCGGGATCAAGATCTGCGTGCAGACCCCTAATAATGGATCTAACTGCCAGCAGAAGAAGCGCTGAAGCACAAATTGGCCGTAGTGTCGACCCGGCACTGATAAAAACCATGGCGAGCCAATTGATCAATCCGACGATCCTCACCATCCTTAATGGTAGTGGTGTCAGAAAAGTGCAACGCAGCCGAGCCAGTCAACCCTAACACCGGGGTATCGACGTCGGGGGGCACTGACCATAGCTTCACCAAGTCCTCTGGAAAGGGATAACGCTTATCCCAATTAGGAGGAGTTCCAACCAGGCGCGCGGGTTGTTCCCACTCCTTAAGGACAACCCTCTCAAAGTGCTGTTGCCTGGGAAACACCAAACGCGGCTGGGGTACGTCAAACAACTCACCCTTTGGCAGAGGGACCACCACAGGCAGATCCAAGGCCAAAACTTTAAACATTTGAGCCAAAATGGAAGGAGTGTCAATGGACACCCCCACAGCCTGATCACCAGCAGTGTCAAACAATAGCTGGTCTGCAGGCTCATCCGACTCCTCAAGGAGTTCCCCCTCCTCATCAGGGGGACAATCGGACCAATCCAAAAATTCAGGTACCTCACCCTCCGAGGCAGGCACTGCCGGAGAAAGGTGCTTCCGCTTTGCCGTAGCCTTCTGAGCCACTGAAGCGGAAATTATTTTCTCGAGGTTGGCTAACCGCGCATGCACCCCGGAATGCGAATCCCCATTTTTGACAATGTCACACGGGGTCCGGAATAGGTTGGGGGGGATAGGAGATGAAGGAAGTTGCGAGGAGCCAGAAACCGGAGCAACGGACTGCCTTGCACATGGAACGCATAATATGACATCATCGCCTGGGAGCGGAGCCCCACAACCCCCACACAGCCTGGATAGCCCCGAAGAGCCATTTCCGGTAACGTTGGAAGCCTACCATATGGTGAATTTGTGGTATTCGCAACAACCCAGGGTTTTTACGCATTAAGCAACCCGGGATGCCCCTTTGTAATTGAAGTCCCGGAAGTGGGAGTTTTTTTTATTTTTTTTAAGCCTAGGAAAATCCCAATTTAGAGACTAAGACTAGCCAGGTATAACAGACCGGGAGAGCCACTGCAGTGAGGGGATCCCAGAATCTGTGGGGGAAAAGAGACCACAGTCAGTCCCCCAACCAGTATGCACCACATTCATAAATAACCAACAAGGCAAACATATATGAATAGTTTAAACATTGTGAATAAAATATACATGACACCTGCTATTTCAAGGCAAAGCCAGAGAGTGCATCAATAAAAAATAAGAGTATATACCTGCATAAATATATGCACATTATATATATATATATATATATATATATATATACATACATAAATATATATATATATATATATATATATATATATATATATATATATATAAATATATATATAACCACACATACACACACACATACCCAAATACAGGCATTTGACCCATACATAAGCAGAAGTGCCCCAGGAAAAAACGCTATACATGGCAGGCAATAACAAAGTACAAGGACGGGCCCACGTGCGCAATGGTGGGGACCGTTTACCTCTACAGCTCAAGCCGCACTGGACCTCTTCCCCCACCGGCTTCAGCACACCCGTCTCTAATGAGACAGGGGAAGTGAAGGGCGGGCCGGACACAGCAAAAAAGGGGGGAAATTTGAAAGTGCAACACAAAGGCCCCAGCAGCCCAAGCCACGCGCCGCCACCGCAGCGCTGCCATGCCAAAGCACTTCCACACATAACACTAAGTAAAGCACCTCATGCAACACGCACCCCCCCCCCCCCTCTATTTAGCAAAGGGAGAAGGGACCGAGCGGGAGAAGATGACCTAAAGGGAACATCGGGACATGGGCATCCCGAATCCGGATCACCATGCCGGATAGCCGCATTGCCCCACAAGTGGGGTCGAGCGGAGGAGATAAGCTCCTAGGCACCTAAAGTGCCATCTACCTTTGCCCAGCCAGCAGCCTAGGCTGGGAGGCTTCCGTTTAACTAGGCATAAACAACACAATAGAACTGGGCAGAAATAGACCAAAAGGGGATGCTGGGTTTGACCCCGGTTACCTGCAAGCAGGAGACTTCTTTCTTCTGTCTTGTCGCTTCATGCAGAGAGAAAAAATTGGTGTTAAGTGGGAGGTCCCAGGTATATGTAGACTGGAAGGGGCTCGTTTTCAAGACTTCTCCCTGCAACGTCGCCACCTGCTGGTGGAGTAACCCGATCGTAAGAATTAAAGGGGAAGCGGGGTGTGTGGCACACTGAGAATAAAGCAATTTTATTCCCCAGTACTGAAGAAGAAAGAAAAAGGACAGTGACAGCAGTTGGGGCCAACTGCCAGTTTGACATTCTGCGGTGCCGATGGTATTTAGTTACAGTGACAACGGATGGAGTCTGTAAACCTGCCCACAATCTCCCATACCAGAGCATGGATATAGACTAAACATACTTCTAAAATGCTAAGTACCAAAATAAAATCTAATCAGTAAGTAAAAAGCATTATCCTATTTTGCTACCTGAGAGCAGCCATGTTGGATATAGAAGGAGAATGGGAGCGAGAATGCATGCTGGGGGAGGAGACTGAACGGCTTTGGCTGTGAAGAGAAGAATAATTCTGGAAAGGCGATGCTGTCGGGGAATCTCCCTTAGAAACACTGTGTAGGTGAGCAGTCAAAGAGCTGTTCATTATCCCCTGTTGTGGGGTGCCCAGCTGATCAGGATATTTCAAAACTGCATTCTGTTCCTGAATGACAACATAAAATAAATGATTAGCACTACAAAATAAAAGCAAATGTTGACACAACGTACAAAAATACATTTACATACAGTATTGTAAAGTGGTTTGCTTTTTAGAGTTATTGATATCAGAAGTTGTAATTTCTTTTCGGGAAATTCAATTCTATTTCAACCTATGAAAGGGAAACAAACTGCGAATTTCATAAAAAAAAAGCCCAGCATTCATCAGTCAGTCATACTTCTAGCCACAGATCTTAAAGTGGACCAACACCCAGGATTTTGACTATCCTGGGTTTTGGTCCACTTCGCTCTCTGAAACCCCCCAGAAACCCCAAAAAACTCACCTCTCCCCGCTCCCACGTGACTGCGCCGTCCAATCCCCGCCGACGTCCAAGCGGGTGACAGCAGCGTCCAAGACAGCGCGTCCGCCGCCACCTCCCGCGCGTCACTCCCGGCGTGCGCGCGCCCGCGCCGACCATTCACAGACGGCGGGCGCACGTCTAGAGGGGCGCGCGGGAGGCGGCGGCGGCTGCGGATCAGGTAAGGAGTTTGGGTTTTTTTGGGGGGGTTTCACCCCGCGGGACATCCCGATCTCGGATGTCCCGCGGTGAGTGAGGTGATCGGCCCGGGAATCTTATAGATTCCCGGGCCGATCACCCCTGGGTGTTGGTCCACTTTAAAAAAAGAACGCAGCCAATAGTTGGAATGCACTGGTCAGAATCAGATGTGGGAAGGGGTGTGCCACTAAGGCTTTTAAATAAGTTGTGCGCTCCTACCTGCGCTACTGTCTGCAGCGCGTAGACAGCATAACTAGGGCCTGCCAGTAACCATCAATCATGGGAAATTGGCACCTGAGCCCCGAATTCCCCCATCCCACCCATGGCGAACCACTAAGGCACGCACGCTGGACATATAAGGTACATCTCCAAATCATTTATTACTAACAATTTTTTTTGTTACTGACTTTTGGTAGCAGGGTTTTTAATAATATAGTTATTTATAGAACCGGACAATCTTCCATCATATAACTATTCCCACAAAGGTCACCTAAAAAATGTATCATTGGAGGACCTGTCTTCTGTGCCCAGTAAATGTCACATAATACTGTAAGGTGCACTGATAAATTTACACAATGTTAAAGTGGACCAAAGGCCAGGATTTCATGGGTTTTGGTCTTCCCCCCCCCCCCGGGCACTCAGATTGGGGGTGCCCACTGTGTGAAACCCCCCAGGTCCCCCGATCTCACTCACCCTTCCCTAGTCCTATAGAGCATGCACAGCCCTCTCGTCCAGTCAGCGGACTCGGATCCTCTCGAGCCCCTTTGTCCAGGAACTCATCTAATGCGAGCGATCCGAGCACCCAGCAACCAGCGCAGCACATTGGAGGGTGTTGACAAAGCCACCCAGGCGAAAAATGTTCCCTCGAACTATAAGAACAGCCTGAATCTTGCATTTTTACAATATGTACAATTCAGCCATCTGTGCTATGCATGTGTATAATTAATTGTGGGATCCGAGTATATTTAATCAATTATCTTTATGGCAAATAAAGATGGTGTAGCTGTGTTTTTTAAGGAATCAGTCCTGATTCTTCCAATTTTGTTACCACTTACCCTACACACAACCAGCCATTATCTGTTTATAATATGTGTATATTGCAGATATTTTTCCGCAAGCAGGTGAGAAACTATTTTTTCTCATTTGAGCCATTGACCAGTGCGCAACATCTGGGAATAATTAAGTTTAGTTAGGAATGAAACAAGGCAACTTTGTTATAAAAGAAACCGTTTTCTTTAGCAACAATGTGTATATTTAAACAAATGTACAACTGGTGTGTGTGTGTGTGTGTGTGTGTGTGTGTGGTGTACGAAGCAGAGACTTCCGACTCTGGATTGATAATCTTCTGATTAACTAAGGCAGAGATGATGCTTCACATTCTGAAGCTTACAGGTTTAACCCCTCCTGCTCCAATTTAGCATCTTTAAATACGGGGAACACAGTTTCCTGTATTACTGTCAGTGTTTCCCATTGGGTAGGGAGGTTTCATTACTGTTGCCTGATGTTTCTAGCTCTGCTTTGAGGGGCTCACCACGGACAGTGAAAGTCTTCTGGGATTTGTAGGCAACAGCTATACTAAAGGGCCTGGTAAGCCATTCCCACTTGAGCAACAGGTACAGCAGAACCTTGGAAACCGCATGCTGATCACAGGTATGGGGGTACATTCCAAAAGTGGAAAACAGGAAAGCAGAACACCAAAAACTGACAACAAGTTTCCTAATGTGTAGCACTCCTGAGATCCTTGTAGTTCTGCACAAGCTAGATGGTCAAAATTGGTTTGGTTGGATTGGTTGGTTTTGGTCGACTAAGTTAACAGTACATCTGTTAGACAGCCCCTTATATTCGTTAAAAGTAAAAGCTGCATTTACTGTCAACTTATAATGAGAAAGCTCTGTCCATTTCCCAATTTGTCTCCTTACCTCTGATTTGACTTTGCGCAGTGCCCATACTGTATGTGACCCCTGAATTGTATCATAGGTCATCACAATGGAAGGGTCTGTATTGGTGAAAACAATCCTCAAGGTGTGATCAGACACGTATTGTACCCGTGAGCTGCTGAATATGCCTGCGAAGAGAAGTTAAAGCCATTGTACAGGCACATTCAAAGGTATTCCTATTTTGTAGGGCTACACATGACAAGGTTCTAATTTGTTTACTCTTTATAAAACAAAGCTATATTGCAAGCAATGATGCAAGCACACTGTGTGGATTGCACTGGAGTGAATTGGGCTTGAGTGATAGAGAGGAGGGCTCCATTCTAGCATATCTCTAAAGAGGGGGTGTCAACTTGACAAAGCCTCAGGTTTCGATTTAGGATCAGGGGGGAAGGCAATGGAGGCAGCAAAGTGGAAGAAGAAACTCCTTTTCCTTTTGGTGCCTGGAGTAAAGAGACCATGTGGGACTGAAACTGCATCAGCTAAGCTGGCAGGCAATTGGTTTTGAATTTAGACTGGCCAATCGATTTAGGAAGCCCACTGAACTGACTGTCTTACAAACAGGAAACAAGATTTTTTTTGTTGTCACATGCTTTGCTGGACTGTTATTGGCAAAAATCAGGTAATCCAGTATTGCAAAAGATTCTGAGGGTATAGGGTGCCACTATAACAGGGGAGAATCCAATGGCATAGGAGGAACAAACAGGTGTTGATGAAGAGAGGCAGGTATTCAGAGACATTATAGCGGCTGTTTAAACAGACAAATGAAGGTGGAAACAGCACCTTACAAAATGTAATGTGGTACATACATAGTTCCTGGCAATGGCAGCTATCACTAGTGCATAATAACTCACCTCCTGATTTGTACACCAATGGTGTAATTTCATCTAAAGGGTGAAGCATACTGAACATAGTTGGTAAACGTTCCCTAAAACCAAAAGTAAAAACATTTACACAGATCCATATCTAAAAAGTAAAATAAGTGGACATAAAACACCAGAGTGCTATAGTTAAAAGAGCCTAGCAACTTTGTACCATTACCCAAAATACCTATATGGCCAAAAGTAAGTGACAACTAAAGTCCTTACATAGAGATAAGAGCGATTGGTGAGGCTGTACTGGAAATGCTTGAGCTGGCAATACAGTGAGACGGCCAAGCAGCGGACTACAGTTGGATAATCAGATGATAAGGGAAAAGTCTTCAAGAAAATAACACAGCAAGTCCAATTGCCTTGATTTACTCCTACAGGTAAACCAACATGCAACCAAGTTTGCAGCGCAGAGCTTTGCGCAGAGGTTTTGTGCTGAGCTTAACTGTTCATTTTTTTTTGCAACTCTGTTATAAAAGAAACAGCTGACCAATGGAACGGGGAGGGGGGGGGGGGTCTGTGAACCTTTAGAGTTAATGCAGGAGCAAACCCCACATGGGGAGGGGGGGTTGGGGAGGTTAGGTCTGGAGCGTCCCCCCCCCAGACAGACTTTGGTCCCAGAAATATCACTGGACGGGACAGCGGAGGGTGCAGAAGTACGGCTATCAGCGTTTAAATGAGCAAAAGTGCATTTTGGAAGCGACCCTGCTTGTTTGTGAACGGCGAGGATAGGAGATGGGGGGTTCAGCAAAAAGCGGGATATATGGGAGTGTCTGGAACAGTGGGTCAGAGATGGGGGTGCAGCAGGGAGGTGTAGTTCATCTAACTACCACCGATTAAAGCAAACATGTGGTCAGTTTCTTTATAATAAACACAATCGGCCAAATCAGCTTTACAAAACCAACATGCCTGATCTTTATAGGATGTAGAAGTACAAGGTGTGTTGAGGATGAACTATATGGCAGTGCACAGATCGACAAAACTCATGTATTATATGAAAACTGAAAGACAACTCTTCAGGCAAACCTCATTTGCTATCGAGTCCACTTAAATCCTATCATACCCCGATAATTATACACAATCTATAACTTATTTTTGTCCTGACGGTCCGGTTTAAAGTGGACCAACACCCAGGATTTTGACTATCCTGGGTATTGGTCCACTTCCCTGGGGCACCGCGATCGGGGGTGCCCCGCTGTGTGAAACCCCCCAGAAAGCCCCCAAAACTCACCTCTCCCCGCTCCCACGTGGCCGCGCCGTCCAATCGGCGCCGACGGACAAGCTGATTGACAGCGACGTACAAGCAGCTTGCCCGTCGGCGCCTCCCGCGCTCCTCTAGACGTGCCCGCGGCCGCCGTCTCTGAATGGCCGGCGCGGGCACGTCTAGAGGAGCGCGAGTGAGGCGGCGGCGGAAGCAGCGGCTGGAGAGGTAAGGTTTTTCGGGGGTTTTGGGGGGTTTACACCCCGCGGGACATCCCGATCTCGGATGTCCCGCGGTGTGTGAGGTGATCGGCCCGGGAATCTTATAGATTCCGGGGCCGATCACCTCAGGGTGTTGGTCCACTAAACAATAATAATACCAGAAACACGTATTTCACTTTCCTTGTTTTGTTGAGCAATATAACGAAGCACTTACCTAGGTGGACTATGTGGAACTTCATGCAAGTGGCTGTTACGTTCAAACAATAAGCCATATTTGGTGGGCCAAACATTGGCAACCTAAGAAAAAATACACGTTATCTTTCGTATGCACTTGAACAACTCCCATTTTTGTATTGTAAAAGCCTGACTCCAAGGCTTTTCTGTTTTAAAAGCATATTAACACTAAAACTGTAGTAGATAACAGGCAGAACCCATGTGTGGCTAAATACTGTGCTGACAAGAGAACACATTCCATTTACCACAAAGTAGCATATATATATATATATTAGTATTTAATTGTTATCTGTGGTTCCAACCTGCTGCCCATGTTTTTAAAACCGAACAGAAGACTATGGTACTATGGTGAAGCAGTGTTAGGGTAAGATCTACAGTGCTGCACTAGGAGCAATTATCCTTGGGGGACAAGAGGTTATCTGTTTTTTGCCTGGACAATGACTTTAAATTAACACTGAACAGACAGTTGCAGGCATTATAGGCATCCTTACCTGGAAAGGCAAAGCTGCTATGTAATCCTTCCCCTCTGTACTGTGTACATTAATGCAGGAGCTTTGCAGGATGCAGATGCACTTCTCCACTTTATCTTGGCCTGAAGATGAGATGACTACTAATAATAATAATAATAATAATAATGGCACCTCATTTAAAATGGCTGACCAAACAACAGCTAAATATATACACACACCTATAAACCTTGCATGACCTTTCAAATCACAGTTACTCACTTTTTCATCTCCCTTGCAGCAGCTGCCTCTTTGTCCAGTTACTCAACACTCAGCAGGAATCCAGGGTGTCTGTGTGTGTGGATGCATTAGTCGCATTTTCCAGGCATTTAGGTGGGCAGGAGAAGGTATTTTTTATAAATAATGAAAGAGTACCCAGTACAGCGAGATTTGAAAATCATGTTTAAATCCCCAGGGCTGGGTTGTGATGCAATCTGGAAATTGCTTGTCCTGTCCCTCAGACCCCCAGTAATTTGGGACTTCTGGCTAGATCTACTGCTGTGAAAGCAGAGAAGCCAAGATGGTGAAACCATCCAAAATGGTACTGCCTGGGGGGTAAGGGATGCAGTGGATATTAGTCAAAAATATGTTTTTACACTATTTGTAATAGTTTAACACTATTACATTTTAATGACCATTTAAACAGTAATAAAACAAAGAATATATATAGTTAATAGCGTTGATCCAAACCTCTCTCACCTTGTGTGTCTTCAGATTTATTGCTAATTATAGTGAAATCACACCAAAGAGCCTAAGAAAAAAAAATGTTAAAGAATATACTTGAATAACAAGAGACTTCAATTGGCATCAGACTAGATGATGTAACAGTGGAATAGAAACACAAGATCAAAAGGTAAAGAATGTACATTTGGCATGTATCACCAGAACATATATCTGTAGATTGTGTTATCCTACTTGGCAAAGAGCACTTTTCTCTTATACTGATATATGGTACATAGGATGAAAAGCTATGGGTAGTACTACAGTCTTTGTTATGTTCCATGCTTTGCAGCCTTTTGAGACCCTGTGTTTTTTGTGCGGCCTTTTTGGCTCCCTAATCTACCTCCTGATTGTTTCCCCGCTTGTGTTAAACCCCTTTCCCAGAGGTAAAACAGAAAGCTGCCACACCATGTGCTGGTATATTTGCTTTCACCACCCAGCTAGGAGTCTGTGATGACTGTTCATAGGATGCCAGTTCAGGTGTGGAAATAAGTCACAGGGTGGATTGGTGATATAACATGGCATTTAGTTCTATTTTAAATCATTACATAGCAGTCATTAAACTGGACCAACACTGATGTACATTGGGCATTGGTCTGCATCTGGGAGGCAGGGGGCATCTCGAATTGTTGGGCTCCCATATTAAATTTGCCCTGTACCTTTTAATTTAGATATTATAAGCTAAAACACTGTCCTGCAGGCACAGTTTCAAGTAATATCCCCAATCTGACAAGTCTCCCAGGGCTTGAGCTGCCGGCCAATAGTGAACCCAAGGGCCAGGTATCAATATTGTACTCTACTCTCATGGAAGCCCAAATACAGACATCTGGGTTTAATCTTTTTGATAGGTGGCAGGCCAGGGTCTCTAAGTGTAGACAATGAGGTTTCAGTATTTTTATTGAGGATTGTGAAGGACAATAGTAAATCTAAGCAATGGATTATTAGTAAAGAAAAAAGAAATTATGGCATTAGGTTTGCTAAAGATCAAAACAAATAAAAAAAGGTCAGCATAGTACCATCTTCATGAATTTGTACTGATAAACTAAATGTAATTGTATCTTAACAACACAACAATTTGTGCTTCTAGTGTTCTGAAACAAAACATACCAGTTACATTCCTGATCATTTTTGATATATAAAATGCAAACAGGTGCCAACATATATACTCCAAAAACTGGGCAAATTATTTACAGTATTTAGACACGCTTAAAGTGGACCAACACCCAGGATTTTGACTATCCTGGGTCTTGGTCCACTTCGGTGGGGCACCCCCGATCGGGGTGCCCCGCTGTGTGAAACCCCCCCGATCACCCTAAAAACTCACCTCTCCCCGCTCCCAGCGACGGACAAGGGATTTGACAGCCGCGCGCCCGCACCGGCCATTCACAGACGGCCGGCGCGGGCACGCCTAGAGGGGCGCGAGGGAGGCGGCCGGAACATAAGGTAAGGGGGTTTGGGGTGTTTGGGGGGGTGGGGTTCACCCCGCGGGACATCCCGATCTCGGATGTCCCGCGGGGAGGGAGGTGATCGGCCCGGACCGAGGGTGATGGTCCACTTTAATTCAAAGATAACCCCCCTGGGTTCTGCTTTTTTATTATTTGACTAAATCTCTGATCATTCTAAACATTTAAAAGCACAGAGACAGTTGTATGCTTAACTAGTGACACTGTGGTGTTCACAAACCTCCCTGACCATATATTTAGCTCTGAGCCAAACCGCACACAAATACTTTTAGTATAATCAATTTTTATTGGTTTTAAACAACAATGGAAAACAACATAAAGGGGGGGGGGGGGAAGAGGGATACAGAAGGCAAGAGGTCGGGGAAGGGGGAGGGCATCATGAGGAGTATTACATACAATGCTCATCAGTTCAATAAATGGAGTATACAGTTTTCAACTTCTAATTTACATCAATACAACACATAACACTTTGGGATCGTGTGTATAATCCTGGCTGAACCTCTGTTACCCATATGGGCTTGTAGGTCACCCTGCGGGGGGGTGTGGAGAAGGTCTGTTGAGTGTGGAACTATCAGCTACTGGCTCGTGTTGTCAGTGGTAGCAATTGGGAAACGGGTGGGTCAAGTGACATCTATTTCGTCAGCAAGGGTCATAACGTAAGTGCAGGTGGGATGTGTGAACCGGGGAAGCCCGGCGAATGCCACCTGTCCCCTGTAGGGGTCCGCCCGATAATTACACGGTCGTCCGCAGCATCACTTGCAAGTGGGTGTCCCGGTATTCTAACCAGCTCGCCCAGGTCAACACATATCTGCTGTTAGCTTCGGCATCGACAGAGGATAAGCTCTCCATATAGCGGATAGCTTCCAACTCTGTCACCCATTCTGCAAGTGTGGGGGAGTCTGTTCCCTTCCAGTGTCTCGGGATTATTGCTCTCATGGCCGCTAGGAAGAAGCGGAGTACATCCCTCTTAGCGCTGGTTAAGGAATCGGGAATTAGCGACAATAGCGCTAGCTGGGGTGTGTTCTTGATGCCTTTGCCTGATACATGCTCATAGATGCCGATGATCTCGTCCCATAGGGGTTTAATATTAGGGCAGCCCCACCAGATATGGGTCATGTTCCCCTCTTCTTTCTGACACCTCCAGCAGGTGTTGGGAGTTGTTTTATCGAATCTATGTATATCTGCAGGGCATCTGTACCAGCGGGTAAGGATTTTAAAGTTACGCTCATTAATAGATGTGGCTATAGATGAGCTAAGGGTGCAGACATACATTTTCTGTACATCGTTTTCAGAAAACTTGAGGCCCAGCTCTTTTTCCCACTTTTCCATGTATCTGGGGGTCCCCGAGTGAAGGGTCTTGATGAGAATGTTATAGAGTTTGGAGATCGTGTGAGTAGGAGGGGCGTCCTGCATAATCAGAGATTCCAGTTTCGTGGGGGGGGGTCTGAGTTTATCGATCATGTTGTTGGAAGTTAAAAAGGTATGAAGCTGTCTATGTAACAACCATGAGATCCGTTTGGTTCCTGCTCTAGTTTTCAAGTCGTCCAAGGAGGGAATGGCCCCGTTTCGCACCACCTGGCCCACCGTAGTTCCCTCAGATGCCTCCCAAATGAGGAAGTTTCTAGACAGTAAGCCCGGTTCGAATGCCGGGTTGTCGAAGATAGGTGTGAGTGGGCCAGGTCTGCGAACCAGGTTGTGTTTGTGTTGCAGGGGATCCCAAATGTCCAGGAAATGCCCCATGAGGAAGGGCAGTGTTCTCTTCTGAGGTTTCGATAACGGGGCAGCCCATGCTATTGTGGAGGGGTTAAATCGGGAGAGCGACCCTTCCAATTGTACCCAGAGTTTTTCCTTCCCTCTGCGAGTCCAGTCCACGAGCCTCTGCAGGACTGCCGACGCATGATAAGCTTTTAGATCTGGGAGACCCATGCCCCCATCCCCTTTGCCCCTAGAGAGAGTTGAGAGGCTGACCCTTGGCTTGGATGACCCCCACACAAATTTCGAGAAAACTGACCTCAGTTTTCTAAAGAAACTGCTGGGTAGTCCTATTGGGGCCGCCTGAAAAACATACAGAAGTTTCGGGAGTATGTCCATCTTTAGGCTGTTGACCCTACCAAACCAGGAGATCGGTCTCTTCACATAACCCTCAAGGTCCCGTCCTATTTTAGTTAGGAGGGGGGAGTAGTTTAGCTCATATATTTTGGATAGGTCCGCCGGTATTTGAATACCCAGGTATTTGATGGCTTGCGACTTCCATTTAAATGGGAAGTTTGTTTCTAGAAGGCGTACCTCCTGGCAGGGGAGGGAAAGGTTGAGTGCCTCAGTTTTGGAGAGGTTGATTTTGAAGTTGCTTACCGCGCTAAAGAGCTCAAACTCCTTTAGGAGAGCCGGGAATGATATGTGTGGGGATGTAATGTGTAACATCAGATCATCTGCGAACAGAGATGCTTTGTATTGGCTATCAGCAACTTGTATGCCCTTAATGTCCGGATTATTCCGTATGGCTATGGCTAAGTGCTCCATCGTTAAGACATATAGGAGGGGGGAGAGGGGGCAACCCTGTCTCGTGCCATTGCTTATGGTGAATGGGGCTGATTGAAGTCCATTAACCCTAACCCTGGCGGTCGGACTAGTGTACAGGGCCAAAATCTTGGAGAGGAGGCCAGGACCAACACCAATCTGTCTCAATGTGGCTGACATGAAGGCCCAGTTCACCCTGTCGAACGCCTTCTCGGCGTCACAAGCGAGGAGACAAGCTTGAGTTTTGGAAGAAGTTACATGTGAGATCAGGGTGAACAGTTTGTTAGTGTTGTCCCTGGCCTCCCTCCCCGGCACAAACCCCACCTGGTCTAAGTGGATCCTGCCCGGGAGCAATCCTTGTAACCTTAGGGCTATGGTTTTTGCATAAAGTTTAAGGTCGATATTGATGAGCGAGATCGGTCTGTAGTTCCCACAGACCGAGGTGTCTTTGCCTGGTTTTGGGATAACTGAGATCGTGGCCTCCAGGGCTTGCTTAGGGAAGGGGCAGTCCCCGCCTATGGAGTTAAAGACTCTTGTTAAGAAAGGGGTCAGTCGGGCCCCGAATCGTTTGTAGAATTTGGGGGTATATCCGTCCGGGCCCGGGCACTTGCCGGCCGGGGAGTCTTTGATTGCTTGGGCAACCTCCTGGCCAGTGAAGGGCAGCTCCAGAGACTCAGCCTCTTCTGCGGAAATTGTGGGCAAAGGGGTCCTAGAAATGTATTCTCCTATCGCTGTGGGGGAGGCCCCCCGCCCTTTGGGAGAGTTGGAGGGGTTATGGATATTGTAAAGAGAGTTGTAATATTCTCTGAAAGTGGCTGCTATGTCTGAGGGGGATTGTGCTAATGAACCGTCGGGCTTCCGGAGAGCAGGGATATATGAAGCTGTCGGCCGGGGGTGGAGAGTTCTAGCCAGCATACGGCCGCATTTATTCGCCAGCCTATAGAGCTGAGCTCTGCCCCTATCCCTGTAACTTAGGTAAGATCGGTTGTAAAGGGTCTGCAATTTCTCTCGAGCTTTCTGCAGTTTCAGAAGTCCAAGGTTAGTGGGCTTGGCTTTGTGTGCGGTTTCTAGGACATGAATGTCATTCAACGTTCTCTTGATTAGGTCCGCTTTTTCCCTTTTAATTCTAGAGCCTTGTTTAATGAGCTCTCCCCTGAGAACACATTTCAGGGCTTCCCACTGGAAGGGCAGGGGGGTTGGGTCTGCTTTGTGGTCCTCAAGGAAGTGTTGTATCACCTGTTCCACTGCAGAGGAGCATACCGCGTCGTCGAGCAAATTGTCGTTAAGTCTCCACGACCAGCAAAGAGGAGTGACGCCGGGGAAGGTCAGCGAGACAAAGATCGGGGCGTGGTCAGACCACAAAATAGGACCTATCCACGCTTTGGGGTCCCAATCTAATGCATGGTGGCTCACAAACAGGTAGTCAATCCTGCTGTATGAGCCTGCGGCGTGTGAGAAAAAAAGAGTAATCTCTTCTCTGGCCGTGGAGAACCCTCCAGGTGTCAACAAGCTGGAGGTTTGCTAGAGCTTTTTTCAGGCTATTAATTTTACCCAACGACACGGACGCCCTCCCGGAAGAGGTGTCAATCAAGGGGTTAAGAGGGACATTCAAGTCCCCCCCGGTGACAATCACTCCCTCTGAGAACTCTTCTAATAGTTTGAGAGTCTGGATGGAGAACCTGGTCTGGTCTGTATTGGGGGCATACAAGTTTGCAAATGTGTAGATCTTGTTGAATAATCTGACTTTAAGGAAGAGGAATCTACCCCGAGGGTCGACCCGGACATCTAGGGTCTCATGTGGGAGTGATTTGTGGAGGGCTATCGATACCCCCTTTGTTTTCCCTTCCGGGTTGGAGCAATGGTGCCAGGTTGTATAATGCCTGTCACGGATATCAAGAATATGGCCTGATTTAAAGTGGGTTTCCTGAAATAGGACCACTTTAACTTTCTGTTTGTGGAGGTTGTACAAAATCTTGGACCTTTTCTCGGGGATATTAAGACCCTTCACATTAAACGAGCTAATCACTATTTCACCCATCTCGGGGAGGCTCAGGGCGCTGGGGGGCGGGAGTTTCCGGCCGGGAAGAGGGGGGGGGGCACTAGGCGGGTGTGGGTGGGTTCTAACAGTGGGGGGGGTTAGGGTTCAAGAGTGGAAATGCCGGGGTGGGGTGGGAAACACAACAATAAAATGACAAACAGTGCAAACAGTGAAAGAGCCAATTCTGGCACGGGGAGAACACTAAAGAGCAACTGCTCTGGGGAATCAGCACTCCTCCAGTCGGAGGGGGGCTGATGCCAACCTAGGTGGGGGTCTGAGGCTAGCTACGAAACTGGGGCAGCCTTTGATCAGACCTACCGGGCTTCAAAATAAAGAGGAAAATAACCTGCGTTTGGAAAAACGCGGGTAATACCTGAGCAATCAGATCAAATGACCTGGGCAGTAAATCAGTAACTTAAAACTCTATAATGCAATCAAATATCACCACAATTCTTGTTCGTCCGGGGCGAGGGAGATCATGGCTCGCTGTCCATAGGTCCTGCGCGTCTTTCATGTCTCACCCGGGGTCTGGACGCTCTCGATCTGTGAGGAGGTGCCCCGCGAGGCCTCCATGTGGGTGGCTCCGCGTGTGGGAGGAGCCAGTTTGGGGTTTGGAACGGGTCGCAACCCAAGAATGCGAAAAGTCCCTCCAGGTCCCGGTGTGTTTTGAGAAGGAATGTCTCACGGTTTCTATGCACTATCAGGTGGAATGGGAAGCCCCAGCGGTAAGAGGCTCCCGCATTTCTAACAGCTTCTAGCACCGGCCGCAGCAGCCTCCTCATTTGCAAAGTACGCCTGGAGAGGTCCGGCAGGATCTGTATACTGGCGCCGTCAAAGTCCACCGGTCCATGTCGCCAGGCTCTGCGAGCTATTTCCTCTTTGATTTTGTAAAAGTGGACCCTACATACCACATCTCGTGGGCGCGACGGGTCGGGATTGCGAGGGCCTAGGGCCCTGTGAGCTCTGTCGATTTCAATCGGGGTCTCGGCGTCTCTGTCTAGCAACTTGTTGAAGATAGTGGTGATGATCTGCTTCACATCTTCTCCCGCCGAGGCCTCCGGTATGCCCCGGAGTCGCAGATTATTTCTCCTGTGCCTGTTCTCCAGGTCGTCGTGCTGTAACTGGAGCTGGAGAATCTGCACGTTTTGGGCCTCTACCCGTTGTACTAAATCTGCGATAGCGGCTTCATTAGCTGATTGCCGGGATGTCACCCTAGCGTCGAGGGCCTGGAGGTGGCCCCTCACCTCTGCGATATCTTTTTTGTATGCTGTCTCATACTTAGATATGAGCGCCTCAAAGTCCGCCCTGGTGGGGATGGATCTTAAAAATGAGAGAGTCTCTCTGTGTATATTGCCTGCGGGAGCTGGGGTTTCTTCAATATCTCTCTGAATTTGCTGCGGGGATCGCAGGAGGGAAGTGGTTGGGGGAGGGAGCGCAATCCCCTCCGGAGTGGAAAATT
Source organism: Gastrophryne carolinensis (assembly GCA_027917425.1). Classification (NCBI taxonomy): domain Eukaryota; kingdom Metazoa; phylum Chordata; class Amphibia; order Anura; family Microhylidae; genus Gastrophryne; species Gastrophryne carolinensis. The sequence goes on along the minus strand of CM051237.1, from coordinate 380,088,333 downwards.
CCTCCATGGGGTGGAGAGGTTCTTCTGGGGAGAAAGCTAACAGAATCGGGGATCCTGGGATGGCTGCGTCCCCTTGGGATGACCATGTCTCGGAGGTATCATGGTGGGGGCTGAGTGGTAGTGGACTGGATGTTCTCGTCCCGTTAGGAGCCCAACCGCGGTCTTGACTGGGGTGTCTGTTACTTCCCGGTTTGGAGCTGCTTCTGGACCTTGGGGTCCTCTGTGGAAGGGCCCTCCCCTGTGGCGCCTGGGATGAGTGAGGCGTCTCTCCTATAGCTTTGATGGGTGGCAGCCTCTCCGGTTCCCCGCCGTCTGGGAGGAAGGCTATCTCCCCAGTTTGCTTAGTGCAGTCTCTCGCCATTTGGGCACTTGTAAGGGCTGGGGCTCTGCGGCAGGAGCTTCCCGTCCTCGGTCTCCCCGTGGGTCAGAGAATGGCTGGTCTTCCCTCTCTCCCATCCCAAGGGCCAGGGTGTCCCCCCCCTCGTGTCTCAACTGCGTCCCGCTGTCTGATGGCCCTGCTTCCCGTCCGCCATCTTGATTAGGCTTGTGTGGGAGCATCTCCCCACCGGTGAGAGTTGCAGGACATGCATTGCGGCTACCCCCCGCTGTGTGGCTGTGGAGGCTCACAGTGCCGAGGTGTGCGTATTCTCCCGATGCTGCTGGTGTGTGGGATCGGGCGGGGGGAGAGGGGGACAACCTTCCTACCTCGCTCGTCGCCGCCATCTTGCGGGCCGTCTTCTTCCCGCTGGACATAACAGGGACCGGCTGTGTGCTTCCTGACACCGGCCGCACGGCCTCTCGGGCTGCGCTGTGATTCACTGCTCGCCTGGGTTTCACCTCTCCAGCCGCCGCCCGCGACGGGGAAGCCGGCGATGACGGTGCCGTTGACGTGTGCTGCACAGGCAGCTCTCTTCTATCCGTGTCAGCAGGATGAGGTAAGGCGGCCGCCGTTTTCCTCGACAGTCCACCTCCGGAACGAGACGCGCCCCTGGCTCTTTCCCTCCTCTTACCCCTTCTGCCTGGCATGCCACAGGGTGATGATGGTAACTGATTGCCTCACAAAAATGCCTTATAAGCCCGTGTAGGGTCCGGAGCTCAAATCAGTGCGGCCACTCCATTAGCGCGCCAGGCCACGCCCCCGACTTTCCACAAATACTTTTAAGTGGTGTTTATAATATTCAGAACCTGGCCCGAGCCCTGCTGTGTACATCTGTGACACAGAACTTGTTTTGTGTATAACCTGCAGGATTTCTGTACCAGTAACACAGGGACTGCCTGACAGTTGAAATGCTTGCTCGGTCATCTAAGAAGAAGAAAAGTGAAGTATTGAGATAGATAAGATAGATAGATAGATAGATAGATAGATAGATAGATAGATAGATAGATAGATAAAAATATGTCCAGCAACAAATCTTTGTATGAAGGGACTATGGGCACTGTGAAAAATGTATTGCTATAACAAGTGCAGAGTACCAGGAGACAAATGGATTGCTGAATGAAGGACAAGATGTATAATCACAGAAATATTAGCATGCCTTGGGTGGAGTTTCCCAAAGGATCAGACTACCCATGCCTCCCCACCAAGAGATGCTCAACAGTCATAGTGTCAACACTATTAGCAACACCTCTCAATTGCATGTGCACTGTACGTGGGCATCCATTAGCAAACTGCATCCCTGGGAAACTATTTTACCAAAATCAGAATGCCAAATGTAGCCCCACAGTGTAGAAATCAGAGAGTACATTACAATACAAAGGTAACTGATGATCTTACCTGTACAACAGAACTGTCAACCGTAAACGCTTTATAGACAGAGGATGCATTAACTTTGCTCCCTTTACTCCAGATCACCACATTCCCAGCTGTGTAAAGCTCTTCATCATATTCTACACCTTCCCCAGGGTCACCAACACCTTTCCTCAGCTGCCAGCTTTCCTGGGGGACAAAAAAGTGAGGGTCAGAAAATAAATCCTTTAAATCTAAACTCAAACATGAACCAGAAAGATCCACTTCTAATTACCACACAAAAATAGTATCAGACTCAGATGGGACCATAAAGCTGGTCACTTATAAGTGATCTGATGGTTTATTGTTGAACACATTATCATGCAAACTTCTCTCTGCAACCCATGACGTTATGCAATCTTGTATAAACCTCATCTTATGGGCAAAATGCTTACAATGGACATACAAACTGTTCGATGCCCCTTAGGGAATGGCTTTGTCAGGGCACCCATCCTCCTCATGCTTTACTTACATGTCCAACCTGGGTTTTCATCCAACAGCTGGACTGAAAGCAATAGTCTAAAGTGCAGCAGCCTGGATATGGTCATGGAAAACAATCTTTCCCTAAATAAAAACTTCCCAGGGAGCATGCGAGTTTGTTTGAATATTGAAAACCTAAATAAATGGTGGCTGGGAGGAGTGGTCACTAAATAAATGACAACGTTAAAGTTTTTTAATTACCACAAGCTCTTGCCAACAAAAAACCCTACCAAAATGCGTGGATGTACAGGAATACTTAAACCAGACCAACACCCGTTTTTACTTTAATGGGTGCTGGTCCCGTTTTTTTGGTTATCGCAAAAAGCTCGGGGGGGGGCATCCAGAATGCTGGAGCCCCCCTCGCAGCTAACAGCACATTAAGCTTGTAATACATTCATTACGAGCCCACAGCGAGAACAGAGCACCCCGATTGGCCACTGGACGCTCACGTGGGCAGCCAATCGCGGGACTCTGTTCTCCCTGCGGGCTCGTACTGAATGTGAGTATTACGAGCTTAATGTGCTGTTAGCTGCTCCAGCATTCTGCATGCCCCCCTCGAGCTTTTTGGGATAACCAAACAGCAGGACCAACACCTGTTAATGTAAAAACGGGTGTTGGTACAGTTTAAAGCACATTGGGTTTGATTCAGAGCCAGGTGAGAATTCTCATGAGTCAGGTGAGAATTCTCAGTCCTTTTTAGGAGAGAAAATTGCATTGTCTACCTTGGAGCTGATTCAGAGCCATGTGAAAATTTACACCCAGAAGACAATGAAAGCTATGGTGGTTTTCTCATCTGGCTCTGAATCCCATTATATGAGCCCAAATGTCACAACACACTAAACACAACCACACTAAATGCCAATAGCAAATGCATATTAATTAGTTTTATTTTTGTAATCCCCTCCAAAAATTTAAAGTAGACCAAAACTTGAGATCTTATAGACTCTGGGTCTAGTTTTGGTCCACTTTAAAATTCATTTCACAAACATTTTGCCTGTGTAAAAAAGGGGGGCATTTAACATTTTATTAACCCCTTTTTTATCCACAAGTTTGCTTCAGCCATTAATGTTTCAGTAGATTGTAAACTACACAGCAGTATCTGAATGCCCTGAAAATGACAGATTTATCACCATTAATTAAAAACATACCTTTTGCTTCTCATGAATAGTTACCTCCCGAAGGGAGCCCACTAGGCCTGCAGCTCCATCAGAGGACCAGAGCTCAGAGGCTGGCTGCAGCTGCCGGAGCTGGAGATTCAGTGCATTGGGGTGGTGCCTGCTGTGATCACGGCCGAAAGGAACAAACTCCTGCAAATCCCCTGCTGCAATCATTGCTTGCCTCTCTTCATAGATGTTCGACATGGGTTCCAAATATCCACATTATTTCTAAGAAAACAAAAACGTTGGAAAGAATGAATGCACGTATCCAAGTACAAGAAACATTTTAGGACATTTGCAGTTGAAATGATCACAATACTAATGTCATTTGTAATGAAAAAAAAGGATACAAGATTTCTGTTTCATTTTGACTTCCTAAACTCTTAGCACTCCTGGAATGATGCCAAGGAAAACTGTTTGAATGAATGCTTGAAAGTTCTTTTGTTACATAGTTTTGGTAAGGCATTATTAATATTATTGCTTATTTATAAAGCACCATCTTCTTCAGTAGCGCAGTACAGTAGTAAGTAGTAATTAGACAGGGTAAAACATACAGTAAATAGACTATTACAAACAAGATGCTACAAGGTTCAAAGTAAATGTTAATAAAATAAAACAGGATACAGTTTGAGAGCCCAGTCCTTATGAGCCAACAGTCTGTTATTATTTATATAGCTCCTGAAGGTATAAAAACTTTCGGTGGTATGGCTTTCTTGGGAGTTTGAAAAGCCAAAACAATTTTTGGACTAATATTCTAGATCTCTCACAACACAATATCTTTTGGGATATTACATTTAGACTGGACCTCATTTTCTGAAATCTACCTTACAGTTAAAGGACAACTGTAAAACACCAGTGAGAATGCAATCATATGATAAGCTATAGAAAAAAATATTTGACTAATATACCGCATTGTTGCTCCATAAGACGCAAACGTGGAGGGTATCTGTGCGTCTTGTAGAGCGAATATAAAGGGAACCATCTTCGATCACGCACACAGAGCAGGGGAGGCCACTATGTGCATTGCGCAGTCTGTGTGACAGCCACCCGTGTGCCGCTGGAAAGGTAAGGAGTTTTTTTAACCCCCCACTCTGCCTCAGTGTGGTGAAAGGGGGGGATTCTGCCACACTACCTGTTATGGAGAGACTCTGCACACTGCCTGTGATTGGGGGGGGGGGCTTTGCACACTGCCTGTTATGGAGAGACTCTGCACACTGCCTGTTATGGAGAGACTCTGCACACTGCCTGTTATGGAGAGACTCTGCACACTGCCTGTTATGGAGAGACTCTGCACACTACCTGTTATGGAGAGACTCTGCACACTGCCTGTTATGGAGAGACTCTGCACACTGCCTGTTATGGAGAGACTCTGCACACTACCTGTTATGGAGAGACTCTGCACACTGCCTGTTATGGAGAGACTCTGCACACTGCCTGTTTTAGGAGAATTTGGGTGATTCTGCACGGTACCTGTTAGAGGATTGGGGCAACTCTGCACACTGCCCGGTATAAGAGGATTGGGGGGACTATGCACACTACCTGTTACGAGGGATGGCTCACAGATGACAAAGGATGACACCTATCCTTGTTCTTCCGCTGGGAATCCAGCGAAGTGATTGACCACCTGAAGCACACATGGGTAGCCAAAGTCATTTTTCTGTCCATCGGAAAGTGCTGTCCACATAAGTACTGGCGGCTAATCACACACTGGATTCCCAGCAGGGGAGAGAGGTTAAGGTGAGGTTTATGGGCATTCTGGGGGGGGGGGGGTTATGTGCTGGGGGCTCCCCAGCCTATCTAATAGAAGCGGGGACCAACACCCTTGCCGCAACGGTGTTGGTCCACTTTAATACAATTAACCTGAATTATAGTTATATTTTAATTGTTTGTGTCCTTTATGTATAGATCCAGTTTTTTTAACCAGTTTCTACTACCCCCCCTCAAAATCCCCTACAACCTCTCTCACTAAAAATGTATTTCTTGTGTGTATACTATAAACAGATTTGGATTTTCTGTAGATACTCTATTCCATGAGATTTTTTTCTGGTTCAACACTTAGTGCTGTCAGTTTTCAAGAACCTACAACAGGTCAAAACCTGGAATGTTTTACTATCCAGGGTTTTGGCATTAAACAGATCAAATATTCTAGCTCACAACAGCATTGATCTAAACTACCGGCCTCACACTCTTGAAGAGATACATTTTCCCAGCAGAGCTCTATCTGATGGGAACAGAAAACAACTACACACACGTGGCAGCCACACCTCCTCCAATAGGAGACTTGGTTCACTGGAGTGTGCAGCCATCTCATTCCCCCATCATAAAGAGTTCCATGCTTGATTTCAGCTTTTTTTGTTTACATCAAACACCCATTGAGCACAGTGCATGTGCGGGCTTTGAGGTGTTCCTAGTACCCTCCATCCAATTTGTGCACCCCCGGCAGCATATCTGAATGGCATATGGCAGGTGTGTGACGCAGAACCCCAGCAATCGCTTCATTCACAATAGATTGCCAGGCATTAAAGTGAATGACCATTTATCGCATTCCATGTCAGCTGAGCCCGAACTCCAGCCACTGGAATTTCTATATCTGACTTGCGCCCCTTTGCCATCAGTCACAGGAGCTCTGCCACATCCCCTCCATTCACTGCAATGTAGGGGGTTTTCTGAGGACTGACATGCTGCCTCCATTGTAGTGAATAGCTTGGCAGCACCCGTGACTGATGGCAGAGGGGTGAAAGTCCGACACAGAAGTGCCAATGAGTGCAGGATGCGACCAATGAGTTGCTGATTGCTGGAGTAGGACCCATCGCTGGGGTCTACAATAGAGAAGAACACTTTATTTGGGTGGTCAATCCATTTAACATGCAGGGCGATATATTACGATCAGATGAACGTATGTGTATGTCCCATGGGAGTGGGAATCTGTTGAAGATACTGTGCAACAGCTTGCCTCTGTATGTCATCTGCATTGCTAGGTTAAACCGGACCATCACCATGATTTATTGAAAAGCCCAAACCCTTATAAAACGATTCCCAAGCATCTAAAATTAATATATTTTACGTTTTTAGTCACTTGCTTATTATTATTTCCCCCACTGGGCTGCAACTCTGTTCAGGACTTTAAGATGCGGGCGCCGCCATCTTGACTCAGAAGCATCACACATACTGAGAAAAGGAGAGCAGGATAAAGTACAGGGGGGCAGGTTATAGCTGTAGAGCAGAGCTGGGGTCAGGAAAAGGACAGCAATCCCAGAATGCAGAGCAGCAGTGTCAGAAGGCACTTCCTGTTTGCAGGCTAGCTGATGTTCCATGAGCCGCCATCTTGGATGTTTAGAGGCTCATAACATGCAGTAGATGCAGGTAGGATGATGTTTAATGTGGGCAATCTGTATGTACAGGGTGTGGGAAACATGTAAGAAACTCTTATTCTGAGTGAAGGACCGCTTTAATGCTGTTTACATTTATGACAGTAGAAGTAGATGGCGCTGTTACATATGTCTATGCATAGTCTGTGCTGTACATTATCTATTGCATGTTGTGTTTCCTGTACATTGGGGTAATATTTATGACTTCTTTTTCCTGTCTATGTTAGCTACCATGTAAGGTGACTTCTCTTACTGTACTGGTGTTCCAGTGAAGCCAGTTCCTATTACAACACAAACGTCTATCTGGATTTGAGGTAAGTAACCAGGCGATTCTGAGGGTTTCAGGATGCCCCTGTAAAGCAGTTCAATACCCAGGAGGGTGAAAATCATGTGTTTTGCTCTACAAAACCTGGAACCTAACTCATTTTTGCTAAATGGTTCATTCTGAAGGTTTGGTTCATGTGAGCTGACATGGGTATGGGCACTATGGGTGCAGCCCCGCTCTCCAGCCAGCAGTGGCCATGAAAGCATTACGCAGGCGCCGACTCCCATAGCGGGAACACACACACATGGAATGGCGGGGCCGCCCACACACCTGCTTATACAGGAATGTTCCGCACGAGCTCTCGGCGCCGGTGCTCAGCCTCCTCCTCACGCAGCGCTTCACAGCCACCACAGGGTATACTGTTCAGCAGGTCAATAGCTAAAAGAAAGCGGTTCAAATGGACGCGGCCATATTGGGGCTTCCCGTCAGACACTGCGCGCTGAGAGGCTGCAGACCGGGTACGTCAGTGGCTGCTAAAGGGAGACATATTGCTACAGGCGGAAGTGTCTTCTACAGCTGTGTGGAAACTGTTGTTCACTTAGAACCGCCCCCTTACAACAGCTAACCAATAAGGTGGCTCCTAAGGTTTGGTGACGCCACATCCAGGTACCGGTGCGTGAGCTTCTGCCCCGCTTCCGGCTCAGCTCCTCAGCTGTGGTGTGGAGAGGATGACTTCATTGAGAGCCTTCACGTGCGACGATCTCTTTCGATTTAACAACATGTGAGTGTGCAGGGGATGAGCTTCTCTCTGCATATAGTCTACTGAGCAGAAAGGACTATAATGGCTTTCTGACTACAACTCCCAGCATGCTTTGCTAGATCCTTGACAGAGCCAGCTTGCTCATTATTTGCAGCACACGATGGCATTTGTAGCCTCTGCCAGTCGCTAATCCCTTGTATAGTTTGTAGCTGTGCTATCTCCCCTTTTAGTGGGGCACATCTGTAGAGTTCCTTATTAGTGTAGCTGCCAGGCTAAGGCGACTACTGCCACATGCACTACATCTCCCGGGGTGTCCTAGTGACAATACAGGCTTGGACCAATACCCAGAATTTTGACTATCCTGGGTTTTGGTCCTTGCCCCTGCTGTGTGAAACCCCCCAGCGCGCTGAAATCAACTCACCTCTTCCCGGTCCTACAGCGCATGCACGGCCACTCGTCCAGTCAGCGCGCTTGGAGCTGCTGACGTCACGTTGGGTTACTCTGTAATCACCAAGTGTTCCTTTCCGATAGATGGGTGCTTTACAACACTTGGGAGCAAAACAATTCCAACGGGTAAGAAGGGATGCGATGATACTATCCTGACTATATTGGGTTTTGGCCCTTGCCCCTGGGGCACCTCGATCGGGTCTGTGTGAACCCCCCCCCCCCCCCCCCCCAGGTCGCCGAAATCAACTCACCTGTTCCTGGTCCTACGCCGCATGCACGGCCGCTTGTCCAATCCGTGTGCTCGGAGGCGGTATCGTCACGTCTACTAAGCCTTCGTATAAGGCCAGCAGCTCCGACGCCTTGCTAGAGGGATAGCAGGGATGCGGCTCGCGCATCTGATGTTGCACCGGGAAAGAAGGTAAGTGTATGGGGTGACCTGTGGGGTTTCACGCAGCGGTGCATCCTGATTTTGGATGCCCCGGAGGGGAGGGAATCGATTGGCCCAGGAATCTTATAGATTTCCATGCCAATCTCTGTGGGTTTTGGTCCACTTTAAAGTGGAAGCTTCTTCCTCTTTCATTTTTTGTTTCTTAGGAATGGGGCTTGTTATTCTTCGCTAGCTAGGCCCACCTGGCAAATTTGAGACCTCGGGCTGATCTCAAAATTGTCGGTTGACTTAGCATGTCCATTGGCCACATCCCTTGTTTCCCCTTAGTCTGAGGCAGCTCCTATCTGAAAGGCTGGGCATTGGAGTGCGCCTCGGCCACGGGAAGTTGGGGATGCCCCCGTGGAGGGGGGGGGGGGGAAGAAGGTTCACACAACAGGGCATACCAAATCGGGAGGCTCTGGGGATAGGAAATAGGCCGGTCCTGGAATCCAGGGTCTGCCTAGACTCCAGGGTCCACTTTAATGAGACATGGCTGCCAGTTGCTTTGAGTTTTCTATGGCAAGGTTTATTGGTAGCAGATATTGCACAGGCTTGAAAGCAACCTCTTCACAGACACTTCACACTGGGGTTACTCTTTAATCACCAAGTGTTCCTTCCCAATAGAGGGGATAGATAGATGCTTTACAACACTTGCGAGCAGAACAATTCCAATAGGTAAGAAGGGATGAGATGATACTGGGTCAGTCCCCTATAGGTGCACGCTCTTGATGTGCTGATCAGCCTCAGAGCTATATCTGTTTCTTCTAGGGCGTGTCTGGAAAGGTACCCACTATTTCCAGTCAATTAGCGCTGAATGGACTCCCTTCGACCAGATACCTTCTTGAACCAACCCATGCTCAAAACCACTCAAATCCTCCTTATAGGTTTGGGATATACTATTCTAACACCCAGTGAAGGCCTATACCAACCTCTTTCCACGTAAACGGTGACATCCAGTGGCCAGTGTTCCTCACTACACCTAAAGCGGAATTCCAAAGCGGGGAAAAAAAACTCTTACCTGACCATCACTGCTTCTCCTGGCTGCTGCCATCTTGCCTCAAAAGAACAAAGCTGCATCCCCTGGCTCCGTGCATGCTCCCATTCGGCAATTAAAGTGAATGGACCCAGGGGATGCCACCTTGTGAAACGGGAGAATGGCACTGGCCTGAGGATCAGGTAAGGGTTTTTTTCTTTCTAAACCATCCACCCACCCCACTCTGTCCTGCTTTTGTAGTACTCTACAAAGTTCTGATTATCAGCACAGGTGTACAAATATTACATAGTTTTGCAAGTAGAATAAAATGTCAAAAGAACCAACAAAGATGACACACTAACAAGATACTATGATGACTGCAATTTATCTGAGCTTACAATCAAAAACCAGTGTTGACATTTTCTGCAGCACATTAGAGTACACAGACGAGCTTCTGAAAGGGTTGTCTTATTACAGTAGGACCGAAAGTAAAAAAACAAAATAAAAGCCCCAGAGGACTTATTCACCTTTGCAACACAGGTCCGATCTTCTTGCGACAAAAATCTAAATGCTTTTGTTTTTTTTTAATTTCCCGTATGTTTTTAAAGCAGTACTAAATGTTTTAATAATGTCTGTGCTAAAATACTTCTTTTTTTTTTTAATCTTTTTCAGCAATTTGGATCCACTGACTGAAACTGTATCCTTAGTAAGATAATGGCGTCTACTATATCACATGGTAACTCACAAATGTTTATATCTAGTCTGTGTAGTAACAAGCTGCACAAATGAGCCATTTCTGTAGCCACAGTGGATTATATTGTGCGAACATTGTTCTAGAAAACGGTTAGGTCAAACTTCAGTCCAATTCACCCACAACGTCCCTTCTCCCTCAGACATCCTATGCCCAATATGCTCATCCCCTAAGGGCTTCCATGACCTGTGTGGCCATTGAAATAGGCAGGGTGGGTGATGGTTTTGCCAACAGTGGCAAGGAGAGAGCAGAAATGCCACTTGTCTGTATAGAGCTGCTTTTTCACTTGCACAGCAGGAACCAGGATCCTAGGTGAGTATTTAGCCAGTTCTCAGGCTTTCTGCTTATCAGTGAAGGGCATCTCAAATTGGAATACCACCTAGGGAATCTACCAAGTGAACCTAATGTATTTTCAGACTTTTGGATCACTTTTGAATCATCTTTAATATTGAACTACCATATAATGCTTATTTTGTAAGCATTACATAGAAGGTTGACGGCAGAAGGAGACCATACGGTCCATCTAGTCTGCCCTTATGTGTATACTGTATGTTCTCTTTATCTTAGGATAGATGTGTGCTTATCCCAGGCATGTTTAAATTCAGTGACTGTTGATTTTTCAACTACCTCTGCTGGAAGTTTGTTCCAAGCATCTACTACTCTTTCTGTAAAATAATATTTTCTAACATTGCTCCTGATCTTCCCCCCCGACTAGCTTCAGGTTGTGCCCCCTTGTTCTATCGTTAAGTTTCTTCTTAAAAACACTCGTGAAAATTCCATGAGGACCTCAGATCAGGGCTTTACCCACTCCTGTGGCAGTGATTTATTTCCAGCAGCCCCGGTATTTGAAGTACACCACACTTTTGGGTTCCGTCTGGCCAGAGGTGTACAGCTCAGCCAAAGCACACATAGCCAATAATGATAGGGAATAATTGGCACCTTGTTCTTCTTATGATGCACACGCCCACAGATGTGCGACTTCAGATGCCATGGCTGCGGCAGAGCGTTCAATGCTGCAGGACTGGGTATAGGTATGCAGAGGAACCTAATGCCTTTCTGGCAGCCCTGATCTGGGGTCCTTTGGGACAATCCTCAGATCAGGACTGCCAGAGGGGCACGGGACCTCTGTTTGCCTTCACCTGCTTCTGTGGAAGTGATCTTACTCCTGGGTACTTATTGGCATATTGTGAACAGCTGTGTAGGAAGCTCAGCTGCGGCAACCATAAAAAATAATGTGGGTATCTCACTTCCTTATCTGCTCACACCCACCTACCAGCTGTAATGCAGAAATGTAGTGCCTGGCTTCAGATGCCATGTCTGCGGGAGAGTGATCACTGCTGCAAGACCAGGGCATAGGCAGCAGGGGAGCTTCATGCCCCTCTGGCTCTCCTCATCTGAGGTATTTTGGGAAGTCCACCAATGTTGTTGTAAAATTAGGATCTTAAATGTGCCCAAAACAAAGTCTTTAAAAGCATAATGTATTCATATAATGATTAATATAGGTAGCGGGGGGGCTCCACAAACACACACACACACACACACACACACACACACACACACACACACACACACACACACTCCTAAGAAGTGAATAGGTCGGACCCACTCCAAACCATGTACACCTCCCATGAAAAAACAAGGGAGGGAAAAGTAGATCTCAAGACAGGCACTATTATATTTAGGATTCTAATCTTTTATCAGAAGACTGGACACTACTGCTACAGTTTACTACTGATAATGTATTGGTTCTTTTTTTTCTCGTAGAACTCACTCCTTTATTTCACGTGATTTACCCTTTGTTATTATTTTTTGTTGCTAGTGCTCGTTTTATCTTGAATCTGTGTCACTATTTTCACTGTTAGAGTTTGATTGATTTCCCGGTTTGCTTATTTACAGGTATCCATGACCATGTTTTTTGGTTTATTATTCACTTGTTTGTACACATAGCCATTTTTACCCTACACTGTTAAAGGGTTAGCACATATACTTTGCTGCTATAGTCACGTAGTGCTTTGGTTCATTTTTTCATGCACTGCACTTTAATTAATTATTTAATTGTTTATATTATCAGGTTATTGTATAGGGCTTTATTGTGCCGGCACAATAGACTACTGTTTATTATTAGGGGCTATACGTGTTTGATATTAGGAGCTATCCCAGATATATATTTTTTATGCTGTGGCATTCAGCACTGGATGAAATTTGGGGTACTAGGCAGTGTTTTTAAAGTGTTAGTCATGTCTTGTATGTATTGCATGTTTTGCATTGTATGTTTCATGTTGATTCTTTAAAGTGGACCAACACCCAGGATTTTGACTATCCTGGGTTTTGGTCCACTTCGGTGGGGCACCCCGATCGGGGGTGCCCCGCTGTGTGAAACCCCCCAGAAACCCCAAAAAACTCACCTCTCAACGCTCCCACGTGAACGCCGCAGCCAATCCCCGCCAACGTCTAGGCGGGGGACAGGAACGTCCAAGCCGCTTCCGCCGCCGCCGCCTCCCGCGCGTCACTCTCGGCGCGTGCGCGCCCCCGCCGGCCATTCACAGAGGGCCGGCGCGGGCGCGCGCACGTCTGGAGGGGCGCGCGGGAGGCGGCGGCGGATCAGGTAAGATGTTTTTGGGGTTTCTGGGGGGTTTCACCCCGCGGGACATCCCGATCTCGGATGTCCCGCGGGGTGGGAGGTGATCGGCCCAGGAATCTTATAGATTTCCCTGGGTGTTGGTCCACTTTAATAAATGAAATTGGTTATTTTATTATTGTTGGTGCTCCTGTCCTTTAGACCTGTGGGTTTATTCCCACAAGCCTAATTTTGTTTTGATTCTACTATTGTTGCAGTGTAGCACAGTTTTTTCTGATAATATGTGGTGCACCACTTTGGTCTATTAATGATTTTACTTAACAAAATGTCAGTATGGGATCCCTTTTTACTTACAGTATCTGGCACACTGGCCAGAATACTTCATTGTTGCTGAGGCTCCTGGAGGTGAACTTATGGGTTACAGTAAGTACTTTCATGCTTTTCTGTAAAATGGCTTAAAATCTAAAATAAAATGCATCATTGCTTATAGTGGGCTGAAAGTCATTTTTTTTACTTCAAAACTTAAAAAAGGTTGTTAATAAGCATGCAAACCACTGCATGCTTATCAAATACCGACTCACGATCATCTCGTTGCTACACCCCGGAGTATGTATCTCTCAGTCCTCCCAGGTGCAGCCTTAGATCTCGTGACAGCCCCACACAGAGCAGCTGGCTTCTCTTCTTCCATTGAGCTGCAGTGAGGTGGGGGGGAGCTGTAGACTGACGTTGCTGGCCAGTGATCCACAGGTTTATGTAGTGCGGTTTACTTGTTCACATCACTGCCAGCCTAGTGAATCTTGTGCCATCAGCATAAAATCTAGAGAGGCGGATGCTTTAAAATAGTGATTACTACCCGCAACACTTGTATCACCAGCCCCCCATTCCCTCTGCTGCTTTGGCACTCGGAGTGGGTTGCTGAGTAAGGCAAATCACTTAATGCTTTCACTTACCAGTGAGTTTATTAAAAGTTATGCTGGCCAAAAAGATGGAAGAAGTGTTGGGAAGGATGGTACAGTTAACTTGCAGAAACTTGAAACTTTGGGATGGACAGCTTCTTGACTCTCGTCATAAAATGTGGGAATGTCTGAATGTAATTTTCTGTCCTAATGGAATGTGAAATGGCTTTCTGGAACCTTGGTCGGCAGCCTCTGCTATTGTACTACACATTTCTAAGTTGCAGGTTTCCGTCGGCCATGGTGAATACCCCATACAATATGACACATACATAGTTGAAAGATATATAAAACACAGAAAGATTGCCTTTTAGAGGGGGGCATAAACAATCAAATGACAACCAAGGTACATTGTTTTCTGCTATAAATTGTATGTTTGTTTTTTCTAGTAATGGGTAAAGCTGAAGGCTCCGTTGCTCGGGAAGAGTGGCATGGGCACGTCACTGCACTTTCTGTTGCCCCTGAGTTCCGGCGACTAGGTTTAGCTGCCAAATTGATGGAGCTGCTTGAAGAAATTTCTGAAAGGTTCTACCTTTATCATTCTTTTATTGTGCACCTTGCCTTAGACTCAGGCTAACCCTTGATTTTTCTCATATTTAGGAAAGGAGGATTTTTTGTTGACCTGTTTGTAAGAGTTTCCAATCAGGTAGCAGTAAACATGTATAAGCAGCTGGGCTACAGCGTCTATAGGACAGTGATAGAATACTACTCGGCCAGTAATGGGGAGCCAGATGAAGATGCCTATGGTAAGCTGCTAGTAAATCCTTCTATATTTGTGTCGGTGAATCAAGGCCATAGTATTCATATGACCATTTGGCTTCTAAGAGTGAATTCTCATGGTAGTAAAAAATTCAATTCATGAGAAAAAAGCCTGAGAATTTCACGGTTAGTGAATCGCCGGATACAAAGACAATAAAAAGTTAATGGCACTTTTTCACTCCTGGAAAAAGTATTTTACCCCTTTTTACCTGTAGTAAAAAGTGCCATTGACTTTCATTGTATTCCTATGTGGTGATTCACTAACAGTGAAATTCTCAGGCTTTTCTCTCATGAAATGAATTTTTTACTAGCATAAGAGTTTTTCAACTTAGTAAATCAAGGCCTTTTTTTTATTTATTTTTTTTATTTTAGAGAACCTTTTTCCCGCATGTGTGCCCGAGGCCGCTCTATATCATAGTAACAAAAATACGTGCATTGTTGTGCCTCTAGATATTATTGCCAGCACATAGTATGATCAGATAAGGGGGACGAGTGATGACAACATGTTCAATAACAGACATCAGAGAGGAGGGCAGGGTTTCATAGCTGCTGAGAGAGGCAGCCACTCGGGACATTCGGGCATGGACTGGACCCGTATATGCCCAGGTCCCCGTAAATTCACCTCGATACAAGCCGCCATCCCACAAAACAGCAAGTGTGGCTGCTTGCAGGGACATGTAGGGAATGCCATTTGGTATTTCTGCAGAACCCTGTTGCATCCCTGCTCCCTTCAACCAATGTTTGTAAACTGTGTTCTGTTCCCTAATTGGGATGCCCTGCTGTGTGAAACCTCCCCAGAATGCCGCTATTTACTCACCTCTCCCTTGTTCCAATGGCGCATGCGCTCATACAATTGGAGCTGTCTGCCATGACTGTCATTCAGCAAACTACTGTTGACTTCAATAGGGAAGCACCCACTGCCCCGGATGCAGCATGGTTTCACGCAGCGGGGCATCCTGATTCAGGATGCCCCAGGGGAAGCCAGCCCTGCAATCTTTTAGATTCCAGGATGGCCGTTTGTGGGTTTTGTTTCACTTTAAGTCACTGAAATGTGTACATTCCAGCTTGATTTAAATTGATGCATCAGTGGTGACGAATTGATTAAACTATAGCATGTAAAAGGATTCTGTCACACAGGTTTACCAAGTTGAGTAAGCAAATATGCCTGACTATCCAAAAGTCTTGTAAATGGGGGCACCTGACATGTTCAGTTATGTGAAAGTGTGAGGGAGAGGGCATTCCTGTGTCTACTAAAAAAAATAAAAAATGTCACTGCCAGCCGTAATAATATAAACTCTTTGCAAGAGTCAGAGGTCAGCATACTGACTCTTGCATCAAAATATTCCAAAACTGCGGCCCCCAACCATTTTTCTTCTTTCATTTGTATTTGTTTGCCAATTTCCATATTCTAGTTTTATCAAGTACCACCTGCATGATACGTGTCAGTTGTTAATCATCTAGAATAAGTTACACATTGTAGTGCATGAAATGCACATAAATGGTTTATAAGCCCATTTGGAGCAGTCTTGTATTTATGGAGCAAGTTGGGATTGGGTAAAGTATAGGTGGCAGTCTATAGCCTTGCCATGTACCACCTGATGGCATTTTGTGTACCACCAGTGGAAAACGCTGTTCTAGAAATGTTTTTGCATACTTGATTGCTTGCAGTTCGAAAAATATTTAATTTAAAATTGTAATGTCTGGCATCAAGGAAATGAATAGCACTGTACTTTCAATAATACATTCTAATTATCAGAATTATGTGTTCAAACACCTTGTATAATTTCAGTAACACAGCTTTATTTTATTAACAGACATGAGAAAGGCATTATCAAGAGACACAGAAAAAAAGTCCATAATACCACTGCCTCATCCTGTAAGACCGGAGGATATTGAATAACCTTAGCTTTGGTTCTTGGGCAAAGTGTCAAGTGTTGTGGAAGTCTACATTACAATGCACATATGTATCTAATCAGTCTTGTGGGATTAAGATTAAACTAGTTATTCAGACAGAATACTCCCATGGTCCCTCGGTAACGGTGGTGCACTAACCCTATTGGCTGCTGGCGGTCACATGGTACACAAGAGCGGCAATGGAGAACAGGCTGGGTGATTGACCAATTTTAGCTTCCTGTTAATGGGTTTATGTTTAAAACCCAACTTCAGACAAAAAATTTTTTATTCCTTTTGGGAAACTCAGAGCTGGTTTAGTTCCTGTTTTGCGGTGTCCAAATGAGAGTTGATTTAAAAAAAAAAGGTGTAGTCCAAGCAACCTTTTTTTATCCATGAAACACTCATAAAAAAAGCCTTTGCATTGACCAAACATTATCTCGGCCTAGATCTCCTGAGTGGAGTACAGAAAACAAAATTGGTTTTGAGCTTTGTTCATCTATATCCAAAACTAAAATAAAACGGAAATTATTCAGGCATTAAAAGAAATCCATGATTATACTGAGGTTACTTGTTGGTCACTTGCAGTTTTGCTTATTTACATGACAGTGAGTTGCATGTGGACATGCAGCACGGGTTACTGTTATAGTGAGATGTTCACATTTTTTACACGTCCTGTAGCGTTCTAAATCTAGACAGTTTGGTTGGTAAATGGTTGCTGTTAGTTTGAAATAGAATTCTAAAATGTCATTCCATTGCTGTTGGTGCAGTGGTTTATAACTGCAAATAAAAAGGTTTCAGTTGCAGTGATAGAAAAATACTAAACTTCTCTAACCTTTTAATACTGACCACCTTTTGTATATATTTGCTGTACTAAATATGTAGATATGGAATTATAATAGTTTGTACCTTTGCCCAAGAACCGTTTGTAAATTCTGCTGCCAGGCAACAGTACTGTCTTTGCTTTTGCAGTGCGCTGCAAAACGCCTTTTTGTACAGGGGCTGGCGTTGTAGTAAGTGGACTGGACTCAAGGGATGCAATAAAATGTGCTGCTGTTTCAGAAAACTGCATTGAATTTGTTTTTTTTTTTTTTTTTCTTTTATTTATGTAAATTTTATACCAGTCAAACTTAAATCGTAATAGGAATCCAACAAGGTCAGCCCATTAAGGTTCAGCATGCAGGTAAAAGAAAACACAAAAGCCAGCATTATAGGTGCTCTAGTCCTACCAAGGGACAGAGGGCTTCAAACTGATTTGCTGACCGCCAAGACCACCATCCCTGCTGTGTGGAGGGGCAAGATACTGCAGGGTATCAATCGGACCTCTAAAGCTAATTTATTAGGCCTGGGAAGGGGTACCCCAATCGGCAATGCCTTTTTCAGGCCCACAGTCAAATGATTGCCATCAGCACAGGGGTCTGAAAACGGCTGCCAGTGGAAGCATCCTTGGAAGAGTTAAGTATTTGGGGGTCCAAATTTTGGGGGGGGGTGAGCATCAGCAATTGACATCACCCTCTCCAGGGTGTGGCACTGCTTTAACCCTTTAAAGCGGACATTCACCCTGAATAAGAGCCTATCTTATGTTTCCCACACCCTGTACATACAATTGCTCACATTAACAATCGTCCTACCTGCATCTACTGCATGTTATGAGCCTTTAAACATCCAAGATGGCAGCTCATGGAGCATCAGGCAACCTGCAAACAGGAAGTGTCTTCTGACTGTCACTCTGCTTTCTGGGATTGCTGTTCTTTCCCTGACCCCAGCTCTGCTCTGTCTGTGCAAAGCACAGCTATAACCCCGCCCCCTGCACTTTATCCTGCTCTCCTCCTCAGTATGATGCTTCTGAATCAAGATGGCGGTGCCCGTATCCTATAGTCCTGAACAGAGTTGCAGCCCAGTGGGGAGAGAATAATAAAAGACTAAATATATTAATTTTAATTAATGCTGGGGAATAGTTGTTTAAAGTGGACCAACACCCACGGGTGATCGGCCCGGGAATCTATAAGATTCCCGGGCCGATCACCTCCCTCCCCGCGGGACATCCGAGATCGCGATGTCCCGCGGGGTGAAACCCCCCCAAACACCCCAAACTGCTTACCTTATCTTCGGCGGCGGCCGTCTGTGAATTGCCGGCGCGGGCACGCGCGCGTCAAGTCGGCGCGGGGAGAGGTGAGTTGTTCGGGGGGGTTTCACACAGCGGGGCACCCCGATCGGGGGTGCCCCACCGAAGTGGACCAAGACCCAGGATAGTCAAAATCCTGGGTGTTGGTCCACTTTAAGGGTTTGGGCTTTTCATGAAATCATGCTGAAGGTCCGGTTTAAGTGCCAGCCTTGAGTTTTTGTATTTTGCGGTACACATGTTGAACTTTGAATTTTTGAAGGGATTAGTACAGGAAAATATTTTTTTCAGCATAGTCCAGGCTTTAACATGAAATGTCTTGTTTGTCAATTTTGAGCGTATACGCAATATTTTTGGTTGAAATATGTGCAGAAAAAATAAAATTTTTTTTACAATTTGTAGTGTCAATTAAAAACAAACCTTTACTTTTGAAACACCCACCACAAAGTATATGTTCACTGGAAGTGTACACCTCAAGCTTTCTAGGTGTACTAGGCTTGTTGACGTGGGCACAATTTGCTGAAAGTAATCCCTGAATGATTTCTTTGGTTGCACAGGGTTTCCCTAAAAAGTAAAAATATAAAAAAAAGAAATAAAAAAGCAAAATCAAAGCCACATTTTCCTACAAAAAAAGGGGAAGAGTTGCCAAACACCCCAATGTAAAGCATGCACATAAGTGTAATTTTTTTTTTTTTTTTAATCTTTATTTAAAAGATTTTGCAATTTTAGACATACAAACAGTGGGAAATACAGTACAGAACACAGGAGGGGGGGGGGGGGGGAGGGAAAGGCACATGGGAACACCAATGCAATTCAAATGTCCGTTTACATCTGAGTCACGCCATTTGCCAACAGAACACAATGCATAATAAAGATTCCTCGGCTTTCGTTGTTGCTTAGGGGACTAATGATCCCCTCTTAGATCAAAACTCGGTGTGGTCAAGGCCAACTGGGTCTAAGCCCCACTTGGCTGCGGGCACCCATTCCGTTCAAACGAAGAAGCTTCATCATACCACTTTGCAAAAGAGAAAAATAAAAAAGGGGGGTGGCGTTGCCCCACAGCTAGGTGTAACCATGCTGCCCTCCAGGGGAGTGTGGAGGCACACATAAGGGGCTTGGGTGGGGAAAGGAAGTGGAGGGGGGGATGGAGAGGGAGGGAACGGAAAATTGAGTTTGGCATGTGGGACACGGGTCCACGCGGGGCATTCATCCCTGTTCACCCACGCGGGGCATTCATCCCTGTTCACCCACGCCCGGCATCTCTCAAGATTACCCAGATCTCTCCCCATCCACGTGGGGCGGTACCGCGCGGCACTGCTGACACACCGCAGAGCCTACTGCTCAAGCAGGCTCCTGAAGTCTGACGATTCCTCAAAGATCAACCAGGGCAGCCAAGTTACTCTGTATTGCTCATCTCTGTCATGCATAGCCAGCGTCAAGTCCTCCATCTCCCTAACATTCATGACCTCCCTTGCCCAGTCCCTCATGGAGGGGGCCTTCTTCTGTTTCCAAAACCTAGGGATTGTCTGCTTGGCCGCATTCAGCAGATGTACCAGTAAGGTTTTTTTGTATTTTCCCGTCGGGGCCCTCGTAGAATGGAGCAGGATCTGGGCCGGGTCATCCTGTAGTTGTGCCCCTGTAAGTTGCTCCACAGTATGCAGGACCGTCTCCCAGTACTCCCGGATCCTGGGGCACGTCCAAAATATGTGGAATAGAGTCCCTCGCCCCTCCCCACATCTCCAGCAATTCGTGCTAACAGTGCCTAACATCTTACCCAGCCTATCCGGGGTGTAATACCAGCGTGTTAGTAACTTGTAGTTGGCCTCTTGAGTCCTCGTGGCCAGCGAGGATTTGTGTGACAAGGTCGCTATATTCTAAGTATGTCACACACCCCGCTTCAAGATATCCATAACATGTGGGTAATACCGACCTGAAGGGGCGTTCCTGCAGAGATAATAGCAAAAAATAAAGCCCCTCCCTAATCCATAAATACCTGGGACCTCCCACTCATCACCCAGTTTTCCATCTCTGCAGACGGCGAGCAAGTCAGAAGATGATGGCTCCTCCTTGCACAGGGGGATTTCAGGTAGCCGGGATGATTCCCGGCCCGCTTTTCATTTATTTCTGTTTGGACCTTTTTTCCCCAGAACTCCATATGCCTCCCAGCCTCGGCTGAGGGTCCAGGCGAGGGTATATCGGCACCTTAGGTGCTTAGGAGCTATGCTCCACCGTGAGACCCTATATGAGAGGGTAGGCGGTAACTCCGGGTTGGTGACCCCGGTTTGGGATGCCCTGTCCCTTGCTTAACATCCAATGGCCCTCCCAGGATCCCCTTCCATAGGTGGGGTTGGGGAGTGTGGGTCCCTTTTTAATTAATTATTTTCACAGGACAGCATACTTTGAGTGTGTGTGTGTGTGTGAGTGTAGTGTCTCTTTAACTGTATTCACTGCCGCAGCCGTTTTACAGGGCCTGTGCGGTGCTGGCCTGACTTCTTCCCCCCATCTTCCCTTCACTTTTATTAATGGCGGAGGTATTTACCTCACGCCATGATACTGTGCTTCTGGGGGGGGGGCGGACCGTCGGCGGGGCTGGGGCTTGTCCCTCCCATTTTCACGTGTGTGTGTGAGCGTGTTTTTTTGTGTAACTGGCCGGGCCGGCGACCGCTCTTTGCTCTGCGGCGCCGGCCGGCTCTGGGCGCCATTGTCTTCTGAGGTGATTCACCTCACGCTGACTGGGGGGGCGGGGCCGGTGTGACGGCGCGTCACCGCTCCCCGCCCCCATACTTCGCTGGCGCCACTGCCGAGCTTCTGTGGAGAGGAGAAGGGGGGCGTTACCCGGCGTCCCGCGCTGGCCACGCCCCCTTCTCCCTTTCTGGCTGCAGCTCTGGTGGATTCTGCCTGTGTCCTCAGGGTCGCCATTTCTGCTATCGGTCTTGTAAGTGGCCTCTGGCCATTCTTTTTTTCTCACTGTATGGTTGATTTTATATGTCTTCATTAGCCTTATTAGTCCTTCAGTTCTGTCTTTCAGATGGTGGTTCAGGAGGTTCGCCAGTAGCATTTAGGGGGTCCCTCCTGATCCTTTATCACTGGGTTATTTTTTGCCATAAATCCTCCCACTCGGGACATTAAATGGGCATCCCGGGTTGTCTAGCGGCGTAATTCCCTGGGTCATAGCGACTATTCATATAAAAAGTTCACCTTATGGAGGCATCCCCGGATACTGGGCTCGGGGCCCCTTCGGGGCATCCCCGAAAGTGTATGTTATGTGGGGTATCCATTTCTGGGGACGATGTACTTCTGTGTATACCATGTGCACAGCTGACCATCACGCGGCAGTCCGAACCACAGGCGTCTGGGTCAGCACCGCCGGTCGCTTCATCTCCACCTCCCGCCTTGACACGCACCCCGTGTGACATCGTCATGGGCAGGGAGCTGCAATCTGAGATGTGCGCCAGATTGGCTAACCTTGAAAAAATTATCTCTGGCTCGGTCGCCCGTATGGCTCCGACTAAGAGAAAGCATTTGTCGCCGGCTCCGCTGGTGGAGGACCAGGAGGATGTTAATAATCTGGATTGGTCTGATTATTCCCAGCTAGAGGAAGGGGAAGTTTATGAGGATTCTGATTTTTCGGGCGATGAGCAGTCCTTTGACGCTGAAGCCGAGCTGGATGACTTGGGGAGATCCTCTGATACTCCCCACGCTCTGGCTCTGATGTTAGAGGTATTGAATATTTCCCCTCCTGAGGAGGTGTCACAGCAGAAGGGTGAATTGTTTGAGGAATCCAGGCCGCGCTTGGAATTCCCTACACAAAGGCATTTTGACAAAATTATTGCCAAGGAATGGGACAGGCCGGCTCGGCTCCCTGGCATCCCTCAGGGATGGGATAGGAATTATCCCTTCCCTTCGGAGGCGGTTAAGCGCTGGGCATCTCCCCCCGAGGTGGATGCGCCGGTTTTGGGGTTGTCCAATTCCTCGGTTTTAAATAGACCTGATTGTTCCACTCTCAAGGATGGAGAGGATAAACGTATTGACCAGATGGCTTGTCATGGTTTTACTAGCGTTGGGTCAGCCATGCGGCCCGTTTGCGCATCGGCACTAATGGTGTTGGCTGCCAGGTCCGTGGTTAGGGACCTGTTGACTTCTTCCGGGCTGCGTCCTGGTAGTGCTGAGTTCCTTAGCCTTAAACCGTGTGAGTTGTTTTTATCTTTTGTGTTGACAGCCTTGGATGACACTTTGATGATGTGTGGTAGAACGTCGGCGCTGCTGGTCACTATTCGGCGTTCGGTGTGGCTGCGCCAGTGGGCGGCAGATTTTATGTCCAAAAAGTCACTAACGGCTCTACCCTTTGTTGGATTACGGCTTTTTGGAGAGGCATTGGACTCTGTTACCAAGGGTGGTAGGTTACCTCAACGCAAGAAACAACGCTGCCCCTTTCGGGGGGCGCCTTCCTTTACCCCCTCCTTTCGTGGGGCCAGATCTGGCAGGGGATTTGCATTCCCCTCTTCCAGAGCAGATTCTGGGAGCAGGGGCAGAGGACGTGCCCGTCCAGGATTCAGTTGGGGCTCTAAGCCCAAGCCGGCTGCCAAGCCGGCTCAGCAATGAGGGGGCGCCCTCACCCTTGCGGGTGGGGGGACGGCTGTGACTCTTCTCCCAGGTTTGGGATCAAGTGGTCTCGGACCGATGGATCCGGGAAGTGGTGTCTTCCGGTTACAAGCTGGAGTTCGAGCTCCGCCCCCCTTCCAGATTTTTCAGGTCTCGGATGCCTTCAGAACCTCTAGCGGCGCAGGGGCTCCTGTTGGCAGTGCAGAACCTTCTGGACATGGATGTCATTTGCCCAGTGCCTCCTTCGGATCAGGGCAGGGGTTTTTATTCCAATCTGTTCACGGTACCCAAGAAGGACGGATCGGTCCGACCCATCTTGGATCTGAAGTTTCTCAACAGGTTCATCCGGCCACGGAAATTCCGCATGGAAACGCTACGTTCGGCCATTCACTCTCTTCGTCAGGGAGACTTTCTGACGTCCATAGACATCAAGGATGCTTATCTACACGTTCCAATTTTTCCAGCACACCAGAGGTTTCTCAGGTTCGTGGTGGAGGATCGTCATTTTCAGTTTGTGGCACTCCCCTTTGGTCTCACCTCGGCTCCTCGGGTGTTCACCAAGGTGCTAGCGGGGGTGATGGCTCTGCTGAGGGTTCAGGGTATCCGCATTGTGCCCTATTTGGACGATCTTCTGATTATGGCCTCCTCGTTCAACCAGGCGGAGTTGGACACCGGAGTGGTGGTGTCCACCCTGGAGAGGTTCGGTTGGGTGGTCAACCACCCCAAGTCTTCTCTTTCTCCATCCAGAGTAGTGACCTTTCTGGGAATGTCTCTGGACACTTTGCAGGCCAGGGTGTTTCTGCCCCAGGCCAAGATTCTTTTGATTCAGGAATTAGTTCGGCTTCTCTTGTCGGCCCCTCGTCCGGCCATCCGGCTAGGGATGAGGCTGGTGGGGTTAATGGTGGCCTCATTCGAGGCAGTTCCCTTTGCGCAGTTTCATACAAGGACGCTTCAGCTTCATCTGTTGAAGGTTTGGGACAAGTCCCCTCTATCGTTGGATCAGTCCTTCCTGATAACTCCCCGAGTTCGTCGATCCCTGCAATGGTGGCTGGGGTCGGTCAATCTGTTGAAGGGCAGATCCTTTCTGGCTCCGTGTTGGGAAACGGTCACCACGGATGCCAGTCTGTCAGGTTGGGGGGGTGTTTGGAAGGACCTCCAGTTTCAGGGTCTGTGGGGCCCGCAGGAGGCTCACGAGCCCATCAATGTTCTGGAATTGAGAGCCATCAGGTTGGTTCTGTTTCGCTTGACTCATCAGTTGCGGGGCCTGCCTGTTCAGGTCCGGTCGGACAACCGGACGGCGGTTGCTTACATCAATCACCAGGGGGGGACTCGCAGCAGGAGTGCCCTCAGGGAAGTGTCTTTGATTCTGGACTGGGCGGAGAGCCACGTCCCGTGTATCTCAGCAGTCTACATTCCGGGAGTGGAGAACACGGAGGCGGACTCGCTGAGCAGGGCCTCCTCTCGTCAGGGGGAGTGGTCTCTCAGTCCCAAGGTTTTTCGTTCGATCTGTCTCAGGTGGGGGTTCCCAGCGGTGGACCTCTTTGCCTCTCGTCACAATCACAAGCTCCCAGTCTTTGTGTCTCTCTCGCAGGATCCTCTGGCTCTGGCAGTGGATGCCATGTCTCTGAACTGGAGGGATCTGGGGTTTCTTTACCTGTTCCCTCCGTTTCCAATGGTAGCCAGAGTGGTGCGCAAGCTGGCCCTGGAGGGCGCGTCGGCGATTCTGGTGGCACCAAGGTGGCCAAGGCAGGTTTGGTTCGCAGACCTAGTAAGACTGGCAGAGGATCAGTTCGTTCTACCTCTACTGCCGGACCTGCTCACTCAGGGTCGGCTGCGCTATCCCAATTTACCTTCGCTGGCTTTGACGGCGTGGCTGCTGAAACCGCCATCTTGAAGGAGGAGGGTCTTTCTGACGCGGTGGTTCAGACTCTTATTAGCGCCAGGAAGCGTTCTTCCTCTACTATTTACTATAGGACTTGGAGGTCCTATATTGACTGGTGTGAAGGTAGGTCTTTCTCTTGTCGGGAGTTCTCCATTTCCAGAATTCTGGAGTTTCTTCAACATGGTCTGGATCTGGGGCTTCAACTTAGTACCTTGAAGGGGCAGGTTTCTGCCCTGGCGGTGTTCTTTCAAAGGTCCTTTGCACTTCATCCCTTAGTCAAGACCTTTTTCCAAGGAGTTACGCATGTACGGCCTCCTAGGAAGCCTTTTGTTCCAGTTTGGGATTTGAACCTGGTTCTTTCTGCTCTTCAGGGTCCTCCGTTTGAGCCCTTGAATGAGGTTGCTTTGTCTTCACTTACTCAAAAGGTGGCCTTTTTGGTGGCTATCACTTCGGTTAGGCGTGTTTCTGAGTTGGCAGCTTTATCCATTAAAGCTCTGTACTTTGAAAGGCACCAGGACAAGGTTGTCTTTCGTTTCAAGCCGGATTTTCTTCCTAAGGTGGTCTCTGCCTTTCATCTGAATCAGGACATTGTTCTGCCTTCTCTATGTCCTAATCCCAGCAATGACAAGGAAAGGGCGCTGCATTCCTTGGATGTGGTTTGTGTTGTGAAATATTATCTGGTGGTTACGTCTTCCTTTCGTAAGACTGATGCTTTTTTTGTGGTGCCCTTTGGACCTAGGAAAGGTTTGGCTCCTGCCAAATCTTCCATTAGTAAATGGATTCGTCAGGCCATCATTGGGGCCTATTCTGCCAAGGGGAGGAGTCCCCCTTTTCGTGTTACTGCTCATTCTACTCGTGCGGTTGGAGCGTCCTGGGCTTTCCAGCACCAGGCCTCTGTTGAGCAAGTTTGTAAGGCCGCTACTTGGTCCTCTGTTCACACTTTTTCCAAGTTTTACAAGGTTGATGTTCAGGCCTCAGCGGATGCTGTTTTTGGCCGCAAAGTTCTGCAAGCTGTTGTGGTTTAAGTTGTGCATTGTTGCCTTGTTTTGGATCCCCGCCCTTTTTATGGACACTGCTATTGGATGTCCCACATGTTATGGATATCTTGAAGCGGGGTGTGTGACATACTTAGAATAATACCATTTTGTGAAATACTCACCTGTAAAATGGGTATTATAAGTATGTCACACACCCCGCTTCACCCGCCCTTCTTGTATTCGGGATCCTTTATATTGTGAACTTTGCGTTGTTTTGATTTATATTTGCCTCTTCCTGGTCCCTTACCTTACTGCTTCTATATACTGGCTGATGAGTGGGAGGTCCCAGGTATTTATGGATCAGGGAGGGGCTTTCTTTTTTGCTATCATCTCTGCAGGAACGCCCCTTCAGGTCGGTATTACCCACATGTTATGGATATCTTGAAGCGGGGTGTGTGACATACTTCGTCCTACCCAGATCAGACTCCCATTCACCCCAGAACGAGGGAGGGGGGGCCTCTCGCTCACCCATGAGTAGAGAGTACAGATTGGAGATCAAATGAGGTCGCGGTTGCCCCGCCAGGCATAGTTTTTCAAAACCTGTGTAATCCCTGATGTTCTCCTTTCGAAGCCTAACCTGGACAGTACGGCGTAAGTGTAATTTTTACATAAAATATCCAGATTTGCAGAAAAAGTGCACACCTTGCAATTTTTCATCTAAAACTACTCTTTACCCCCCACATACCAGACACACGTTAAGCTTTCTAGGCTTACCCAGCTGTTGTAGTGGGCTCATCTTTCTGGAAGTAATCCCTCAAAGAATTCTTTGGTTCCGCAAAAAAAAAAAGAAATGTATAAAAAAACAAAAACAAAAAAAGCAGAATAAAAACACATTTTCCTAAATTATCAATATGCAAACAAGAAAAACAAGTTAAATATGAAAGTGCAAGGCCCCCCGAAAAGAACAATACCCCACATTCATAGGTACGTTTAACCCTTTTAACTGCCAGCCTACTTTGAGATTTTGTCAGCCTCATTTTTCACCATTTTGTGCTATGTTTAACTGTGATTTTTGCAGGAATTTCCAGGAAAATATATATATATTTTGCAACAGGGCTTATCTTTTAACAAGAATTGTCTTGCTAGCCGTGGATGACTTGCCAGCCCACCTAAGCCTTGTGAACTGGTATAGGGGTCTCAGAGATCCATCCCTGAGCACTGTGTCCCACGCCGATCACTATGACTTTTATACCTGCTGGGTGACAGAACATAAGGGGTTAATTAAAAACCATATAAATTCCTCAAAAAATGATGTGGGGTCCCCCCTACCCAGCATAACCAGCCCGGGGATCAGCCATTGGGGCTTGTAGAACAGGGTGTAAGTGACAGCCTTGGTGGCCCCCTGCCCTGCAGGATACAAGCCATAAGAGCCTCTGTGACCCTGGGCTCTTCTCCCCACCCCCCCCCGGACTTTGGGAAGGCAATTAATGGGGGACTGGGGTATCTTTTAGAAGGCCCTAGATATAGCCTAGAAGCAAACAGAAAGGGTCATGTCTGAGTCAGGGAGAATTGAGAACAGGAAATGACAGCTATTGGTTGAGAGGTTTTTGAGTGAAAAACCTGGCACATGTTTGGCATGTCTCTAGACGTGAACATGTGCAAGGGAAGGTTAAGTAAAGTAAGGTTAAGGTAAAGGTTAAGTAACCCTGTAGTCCGTTTTCTGTATCACTCAATTTGTGAAGTAGCAGGAGATTAGAAACAGCAAGGAAGAGAACCTAAACAGGACAAGAGTACAGTGGCTACTGTGGGAATCTAGGAGGGAGCCAAGGCATGGGTGACCAGAGATGGCAATAAGACCAGCTGTCTGGAACATGACTGTAATAGGAGAAATTGTTGCATGACAGATGTGTACTGAATTTGTGTGTTTGCCTGAAAGGATGGAACTCTGCTTTAATCTACCTGGAGTCCAGTGTCTCTATCTAATACAGAACAGTAAGTAATTAAAGACCCTTTGTGGTCAAACTCCCAGCATCCCACCCACGCAGACACAGAAGAACCTGCTTCCTGTTGACCATCAGGTGTAGGAGGGTAACAACTGGACCCAAATCAGATACAGTATGACATTTGGTCGGGTTTACTGAATCATTACAAACAATAATGCAGAGTGTTGCCTTGACATTTTCATGTTTTCTAGTTATGCGTGCCAAGGATTGCTACATCTGTATGCCACTGCTGGTCCTTCATGTGACCAGGTGCAGAAACCACATTCTTAGGCAGATCAAATACTAGCCCAGGTACTCTCCCTTCCCCCAAGGCATCCTGATTTGGGATTCCCCATTGGTTTGTCTTGTTAACTTACCTCGCAGTTGATCCCATATGCAAGTGCGGGCTGCACACTGGCACAGACATGCTCAGTGCCAGTCAGTTTTCAGCGTTCTATGCCTTTCATTCATGCACAGCATAGGATGCTGAATTAAACCAGACCTTCACCATGATTTATTGAAAAGCCCAAACCCTTATAAAATGATTCCCCAGCATCTAAAATTAATATATTTTAAGTTTTTTTGTCACTTTCTTATTATTCTTTCCCCAACTGGGCTGCAGCTCTGTTCAGGACTTTAGGATATGGGCGCTGCCATCTTTACTCAGAAGCATCACACTTACTGAGGAGAGTGGGATAAAGTACAGGGGGGGGTTATAGCTGTGCTTTGCTCAGACAGACCAGAGCTGGGGTCAGAAAAAGTCAGCAATCCCAGAATGCAGAGCAGCACAGTTAGAAGGCACTTCCTGTTTGCAGGCTGCCTGATGTCCCATGAGCCGCCATCTTGGATGTTTAAAGGCTCATAACATGCAGTAGATGCAGGTAGGATGATATTTAATGTGAGCAATCTGTATGTACAGGATGTGGGAAACATATAAGATATGCTCTTATTCAGGGTGAAGGTCCACTTTAAAGTGGACCAACCACGCCCAATGGACGGTTACATTTAAAAATAAATGTACTCCCCTTATTGTCCTGGGAATGAATAGGATAAAAATACTTGCACACTATTTTGGCTTCAAATGAAAAATTAAGGGAAAATAAAATCATCTTTAGGCTCCTTTCTTCCTTCTAGCACTATTTTCTATAGTCACTAATTGCCCCCCGAAATGAGATTGTGAGGGGGGGGGGGGGCTTAAACAGCTAGTTTATAACATTGGTATCCTGTCAGAAACCAACAACATACAGTGGCATATCTGGGAAAATGAAAATCACTATAACGAGAATACCAAGCAGCATTGAGGGCGAAAAACATCCAAAAGATAATGTACCTGGGGTGGGGGAGCAAAATAGATGTTTTGGGGATTTTGATCCACTTTAAGGAGAACCCGCACATGTGCTGTGAGATCGCTGGAGAGGTAGATAAGCAATTCCATAGGTTTTTGCACAGAAGGTGCATCCCAAATTGTGATGCCCTGGGGGCATGTAACAAAACCCAATATAGATAAAATCCCCGGGTTTGGTACAGAGTAATGGCAAGGCTGTGTGGTGATAAAAAATTTGCAATGCTAAATATGGCTTCACCACTGGATGGCAGCATTAAGCAAAAATGAAAACAGAAATTTGTATGTAACTGTGGTCCATTAGTTTGACCCAAGGACAGATGGGAACATCAGTGGTATTTTATTAAAGTGTATATTATTGTGTGCCAAGTACTGCACACACAGAAAACTGCTGCTGGGCATGTATAACTCCTCTCTTGTAGATCTTGGTGAGCAAATTTGGACATAGCAAGAATGCTAAATGAAATGTGGCCATGCAGTGGCAGAATTATTTCTATTTCGTAAAGAGGAAGTCAAAGATTTTTGTAACCCCCCTCCCCAGCTACCACTCCCTTCCCTTGTGCTACACTCAATTTTGGCATTCTAATTCTAATACAACTCACCTGGTCGCCACAATCCCCCCTAATGTGGTGGGGCTCTGCATGGTAGCCAAAGTATTGAGTGACAGATGTTCTTGGGTGACAGACCTCTACAGTCAGTGGCCAGAGTGAGTATATTTTTTGTGCTATTGACCATGTTGGGGTTAGCACTGGGGATGGGAGATGTGGTTTGAAATGTTACAAAATGCTTTTAATGTATTTTCATTCCTTGTTCCTGACCCCTTTTACCTTAAAATGGACCAAAACCCACTGAGCTTTGCCCAGGAATCTAAGATTCCTGGGCCGATTGACCCTCCTCCTTGGGCATCCAAAATCCAGATCACCCATAAGCTCACCTTCTTTTCCGGTCCAGCAGCTCATGTGCGAGCCGTGGCCACGGCCGCATGCCTGCTATCCCTCTAGCAAGGCGCTTGCCTGCATCAGGCATTTGTGAATGGTGAGTGTGTAAGGTACCACCATTTAAATCCTACATTGTTTTATTCTCTTTTTGTCTATTGTGGGGATAGAGTGGATTATGGGTCACATTTGGAGTGTAGTTATCTGTCTGTAAACCATTGTAACCAATAGGTAGGGTTTCCTAACCAGTGGAACTGGCCCAATGATAAAAATCCATATGAATTTGCTGGATGGCGGGAGTAGAGGTCACTTATACACCCGGCATCAAGAAATATCCATCCAGGCCTCTTTTTCTTTCTTTTAATAGAAGGAAAAGGACATCTGGGGAGACAGGCTCTGTTACCCCTGATAGACTAAACCTGTTACACCTGGATTTTATTCCTACCAGGAGAGAATAAATCACAAGCTTGGCGGAAGTTTTATTCAGTTCTTGTGTATAAATGATCCCCTGCTCTCATCATATGAAGTGTTTGTATGTATTTTTAATATTACACAATTTTGCAATAGCGCTCCGTGCAGTACGGGCTGAGTGGCCAGGTAAACAAGCAAAAGGCATAGATGATATTGGGATAATGGCATTGATGGTGCCAATGCAGACCACCCCCTTCTGGCAAGTTGTATTGGTGGTGGTACTCCATAATAAAGGATTGGGAAACCCTGGTATAAATTCAGGGCCCGCGGGCATTAAGAAAATGTTCATCTTATTTGCCTTGCTGTAGGTATTTCTCTCATTGCTTTTATTTATTTGATTAATGAAAGTTTTCCTTCTACAAGATTCCAGGCCTGGCTGCTAGCCTATCCCTGGGGCATCCTACACCAGATGCCCTGCTGTGTGAAATCCTACGGGGCTTCTCTGCGGCCATGCGCACTCCTGCCATGCATGCTTGCACCTGAGCCTTTTTAAATGGCTGGGTGCAGGAGCATTTGCGCCCGAACTGTGTGCCAGCCGGCTTCACCTAGTCACAGAGAGAGCTCTTTCACCATTACAACATAAACAAAGTCGAAAGGCAGTTGAAAAAACAGGAGGCAATTTATACTATGATAAAATATTCCCGTTATTACACTAAAATAATTTTATTATACAAATATGTGTGTGTATTAGCTTGTATCAGAATCATCTTTATTTATTTCTGTATTGAGTACATACATACCCCAAGAAATTATTTTCAGCAGACATTCAGACACATCCAACACACCAATACAGATATTGCAGTTTCTTATTAATCGACAAATTATTTTTTAGTTGCAGGGAAATACAGTTTTTAAGTAAATTAGCACTGATGTTTGGAATAGTTTTTTAGCTGGATGGACATCTGGAAGAAACTTGTGCTAAATCTAGATGTGCTCAGCTAAGGAATGCAATAACAGTGGCCAGGCCACTCCCCAGGGGGTGAGCAGTGGCATAACTAAATGTGACGGGCCCTGGTTTGACATTAAACTGGGTCCATTCAAGGCTCATACAATAAACCTTTTTCTATATTTTATAGATGGATGCAGCAGAACAACTAAAGCCTGAAACAGCAGAGGTGAATGGTCTTTTCTTTCTCTGAATCCAAATGGCCACACATATGATAAATACGATGGCAGGAGAACAAAGATATCACCCTCTGTTCTCCTGGGCCCCAGTGAGGTCTCATCTCCTGCACACCCTATAGCTACACCCCTGGGGGTGAGAGTTGACAGCTTTGATTTTCATGGCTTTGGATGCCATCCTGTTATTGTAATGTTTTTTTTTTATTGGGACTAGTTGAGAAACAATTATCTTTCCTGTAGTTTTGGTTGTTCTATCCAATCTTGAGTTTATCCTTTGCAGAAGCACTCC
The DNA here is from genome assembly GCA_027917425.1 of Gastrophryne carolinensis. Taxonomy (NCBI): domain Eukaryota; kingdom Metazoa; phylum Chordata; class Amphibia; order Anura; family Microhylidae; genus Gastrophryne; species Gastrophryne carolinensis. The sequence goes on along the minus strand of CM051237.1, from coordinate 380,056,015 downwards.
CATACTGGACTGTAAAGGATCCACACAGTACTGAGAGTATGGCCACAGTATAGAATTGTTTGTCCATAGTTAGCTGTCTGAGATAGAACACCCTTTGCTGTGCTTTCCTTAGTGCTTTTTCAATGTTACTTTCCCATCTGAGATTATAGCGCCCAGGAATTTTGTGTCCACAAGTTTTTGTACTTTCATGTCCATTATAGCGGCACAAAAACCATAAACTGATCCCCCGCGCCCAAGCCCAAGTACCTTGGGTGATGCAGCCAGCCCAGTAATAGCCTAGAAAAAAAGTAAACTCTTGCGTAGTTGCCTGGTCTTTCAGTATAAATCTTAGGGTGAGGTTAACAGTGTCCTCTGCCTATCTATTTGTCCTATAGACAATAGGGTCCACAGAAAAGTTGGTAATGAATTTCAGTAATGACATTACTGCGTGTTCAAAAACTTTCATTATGATGGAAATTAGTACAACCAATCTAAAGTCTTTGAGACTATTTTGGGATAGGAACTATTTTACACCATTTAGCACATGGCAACCTTTAACTAGTGACCTGTTGAAAATCTTAGTTAAAACTGGTGAGAGTTGGTCTGCACATATTTCTAAGCAAATTGTTGAGAAGCCATCTGGACCAGTGTCTTTTCGCCGTTTAAGGGCCTTCAGATATTGATTGACCGTGACTTCAGCTATTCTAAATTAGTGGTGGTCTGGGCTTGGTGAACCATTGCAGGAGGGGAGAGGAATTGAGGAGTTGTTGTTCAGATTGTTCATCATTTGCAGACTGGAGTTTGCAGTTGGAGGGGAACCTTTGTAGTTGGTGATTGAATAGAGGCTTCTGCAGACAGATCTTGGGGTTGATTCAGCACTGTATTTTGTTTTACTCACTTTTTTCATAGAGAAAACGCTTTGTCCCTAATAGTCGGTGTCTTCATGCTGCCCCAAGGCATTATTTTTAGTATCTCAGTGGTTCAGTGGAAATCAGGGGTTGTACACTGTCATGTTTTTAAGTCAATCATTGGTGGGTCAGCAGCCCTCTCTCCCTGGATTGCTCTATTGAGCAGTGTAGGTAAACGTCTTACCTTTCTGTAGTTTTCCTCAGGAAGCAGAGATACTTGATCCAACCTTGCTCCAAGGCTTGAAAAGTACAGGAATGTAAAGGTATTGTCCAGGCGGAAACAAAAAAGTCTATACTCACCTTCAGGTCCTCCATGAAAGTCTGGTGTTCCCCTGCAACTCCTACATGCAGTGCCGACATCCTCCTACATACCAATGGCGAGGAGCAAGTGAATCCATCTTCCAATGCCAGTGGCCTTGCATGGAGGAATCCATGGAGGCCTGTTTACGACCCCACAAGCCTATTCCATTCATTGCAATAGAGGGGTCATCCACCTAGCCTCAGCTTGCCCCCTCCATTGCAATAAATGGATTAGGAGTGTTAGGAGACGTAAAACTATATTGATGGATGCCATCATGTCTGCCAAGCAATAGAGGATGGAATCGCTGGTTCTCCCTCATTGGTAAGTATGAAGATGATGGCGCTGTGCGGAGGAGCTGTGGGGGGGAAAGTTGAGTATAGTTTTTTTTGCTATTGTTATTGCCTGGAAGGAATCTTTAAAGGGACATTCCGGGCTAAGGGATAAATGAGTCTGTTTTCTGATCTCTCCATTTTGAATGTGAGGGGCATCTTTTATCCAGCCTGCTTTATATTTCTTTATAAGACCTAGTGAGCTCCCTCCCTTCTGCTGGGCCTCCGCAGCAGCAGAGGATGACTTATCCATGCATTCTTTAGTGTGACAGCCCGCTCCAAAGTGAAATCATTTTGGGTACTGAGAAAGAGGCGTCAGCAGAAAGGAATACGTTCAACAGGGCATGCAAAGTGCTGGTGAATTAAAGGTGCCACCTCTGACTGCCAACACGGGGCATGCAAAAAGCAGCTAAACATAATCCTTTACCTGGAATGTCCCTTTAGGTTACATATGTTCAAGCCATTTGATGTGGCCTTGGCCTACTGTAGGAAAAGTGGGAGGGTAAATATAGATCTGGCATGTAAAGGTAAATCGAGGCTCAGTAAGGATCATTGCAAGAAAAGTGATATATGAGGGGCCCATTGTCAAATACAGTTAGCAGTGGTGGCTTGAAAGAACGTGGTGACATTGTGCAACACCACCCCTAGGTGAAATCTCTGGCACCATAACAACATAGGAGTTTTTATTCTATATGTACAGTATTTGTATGTTTAGAATTGGTAAGGGGTAAGAGGGGTTAAATATTGGGAATACAGTTTTGGGATTGATGGGGGGGTGGGCTATAAAAATGGGGCCCATATATTTGGGGAGATAAGGCAAACAGCATGTGTATTGCTATCATGTGGATTGTTAGATATTAATGTGGTAATGGAATATGCTAGATTTTAAGCTGTCTGACGATATATATCATGTGTGTCAGAGCGGGCGGGCCATAGGACATACCGGGCAAAATCCCGGTAGGCCGGCACCAGGGAAGGCCATGACCGGCGGAAGGAGGGGTGACGGACGCTGAGCAGAGCAGTGGACGCCGACCATATGGGGCACGTCCACTGACTAGTGTGTGTGAAAGAGCGAAGGCAACGGTGGTGGCAGCGGGAACCAGCTCGCATCAACTGGTAAGTGTGTGTGCGTGTCGGGGGAGCAGCAGCATGGGCGGGCAGCCATGAATCAGTTACCCTGCCCGTCTGCTGCCTTTTTATTGTCCATTGTTGGGGGAGGGAGTGGGGGATGCCCCTCCCTGTCTGTAATGAGGGATGCTCCTCACTACCTGTAATGAGGGATGCCCCTCACTAACTATAATGAGGAATGCCCCTCACTAACTGTAATGCGAGATGCCCCCACTGCCTGTAATGAGGGATGCCCCTCACTAACTGTAAAGAGGGATGCCCCTCAATAACTGTAAAGGGAGATGCTGCACATTGCCTGTAATGAGGGATGCCCCTCACTCCCTGTAATATAGGGATGCCCCTCACTACCTGTAACGTAGGGATAGCCCTCACTGCCTGTAATGTAGGGATGCCCCTCACTGCCTGTAATGTAGGGATGCCCCTTACTAACTGTAATAGGAGATGCTGCAACATGCCTCTGTTGGATGCTTCTCACTGCCTGTGATGGGAGATGTTGCGCACTGCCTCCAATGTAGGATGCCCCTCACTGGCTGTAACGAGGGATGCAGCTCACTGGCTGTAATGGGGTGATTCAGAGGGGGGATTTTAAAACACCATTTTGTTCATAATATTTTCTTTCTTATTTTTGTCCTCTAAACCCTAGGTGCATGTTATGGAACAAAATATATATATATTGTGACATTAATATATTATACCTGGCCAGGAAAAGTACAGCAGGGCAGGTGTGCCCCAAAGTCCTGGGCCGTTTTTTAGCCCCAGTCCATCCCTGGTCAGAGGCATAACTAAAGGTATCTTGGTCCTGATGCAGACATTTAAAGGGGCCCTATCATGGCATATACAGTAAAATTTTTCTTGTTGTAACTTAAAGTGATTCTCCCTCATTGATGTAAAGGGACAAGTAAAAAAAATATCAGTAGCTTAGCTTTCATTGAGCGGCTCAAGCGCTGTCTTTCCTCTCATCTCTGCCTCCTTAGTGAGGAAAAGCACTTCCCCGTTCTGGTTTCCTTCCCCACTCCGCAAATGTGGTCCACCAATTAACCCTTGGGGGACTAAGAACAGAAATACCCCCAATCCCTGCCCAGGCATCCCGAGTTCCTGCAGCTATGAAACACCTTCCCTCCTTTCTGATCTCTCTCACCCCCCTTATCTGATCACACTATGTGCTGGCAATAATAACTAGAGACACAACAATGCACTTATCTTTTATTTACTATGATATAGAGCGGTCTCAGGCACACGCGTTAGAGACCACCCGTTATGAATATGTGAAGCCCACAGTGTCCTTACATCCCATCACTGTTGCCACAACCACTGTTTCTCCTCAATGTTTATCTGCATCTCCAATGCTCTTATACTTTTACAAATAAATTAGGAACTTTCTTTTTGAAAACGGATTGAAGTTTGCAACAGTGCAACATGTAGCCCGAGAAAATGGGACACCAATCAGGCTTGCCTTTAGTATCTTTACTATCTTTAGTATCTTTAACTTTAACTACCAGTGATGTAAGCCATTTGAGAGACCTTAACTCCATGCAGATGTTGTGGAATAGCAGGCAGATTTTGTGCTCCTGAACTGCATGGGAGCGACCATTTGTCACAATTCTGACAGCCCTACTTCTGAAAAACTCAGTCCCACAGTCAAATTACCCTAAATCTCATTGAAATAATGATTTAGCTCTAGCCAGATGTAAAAAGCCATCAGTGGTAATAAGTCATCACTGCTCAGAAAGCTCTTCAAACATTGTATCAACATTGTTAAACACTGTTGCAATGCTCTGTAGCAGCTGAGGCCACTAACCTACATTGATACATAGTTACAGTTAGTCATGCTGATCCCTTTTCTTAAAGTGGACCAACACCCAGGATTTTCACTATCCTGGGTTTTGGTCCACTTCCGCGGGGCACCCTGATCGCTGCGTGAAACCCCCCAGATCGCCCTAAAAAACTCACCTCACCCCTCTGCTACGCGAGCGCTCGGCCAATCAGAGCACTCAGAGCCGCTGTGGTATGTATGGACATGCGACGGACAACCACAGCGGCTCTGAGCACGCCGGGCTGATCCCCCCTGGGTGTTGGTCCACTTTAAGCAAATCTCTTTCTCAGTTGGGTGTGGGTTGCTTATATAAAAATCCAAAGCCACTGACAGACTGCCTTGTGCAGAGAAACAATATAAAACAGGCACACTGCAGCCATGCAGCCATGCTGATCTTTACATCAATGCAGCCAGATGGAGAAGGATTTTTTTCTCCTCCTAACATTTTGTGAGGAAATGTCTCTGGCAAAATCTCTCTGGCTGGTTGGGCTGATCATAAGGAAGCTTCCAGCTCAACTGCACTGTGTCTGTGTGCTTCCACAGCCCCGATTCATGCTCATGTGTAAGCAGTGCTCTCAGATGTGATCCAAGATGACCACTCCCACTAGGAGCTCAGATATTGCACAAAATGTCGCTTAAAATGTCATACAAAGCTTTGGGAAGGTTGAGAGTAGTGAAATATTTGTATAAAATATGGCTACAGACCAAAATTGATATTTTACATGTCGTTAACATGTAGCTTTCATGGTGGGCCATAAAAGCTTTAATAACTTTAATAACTTGGTAACCCGGCATCAGATGCACTATTTAGTGATAGCATAATGTTGGGCTAAAGAGAAGCAATACATATGTGAAATGCTTTGAAATGAAGTATTTATTAAAATAATAAATTAACCCCGATAAGTAAAAACACCTCCCTACCTAAAACTGAGGTCAGACCTTCCAATAGAAGATGTCAGCTGATGCATCCATTAGATGGAGACCCTGCAGGCAATAGGTGAGTATCTGCTCATTGTGGGCCTGGGGTGTTGTTTAGTTTGTGATCTGCAGGTCTGCTTTAAAGTAACTATATAGTTGACCAACACCCTCATTGATTGTATGTGTCATGGTTTCAGCTTCCCCACATGCTGGTTAATCACCTTCTCTGTAAGCTCTGGCGGTTAGTATGGCTGCACATCCCCCGCATAAATGTAGGCGTGCTTTCTCCTTTTATGGCTATGTTATGCTAGTTATTGCAGGTCAGCATATTGCTGGGGTTAAGGTAAGTGGGCTGACTCTGGCCTTCTGTCCTGATTGACCACATAAAACCAAGCCTCTCCCAGCATGCATTGCCCATTATAGCTTTTTGCTGGATGTTATAGTACCACTGTTAGCTGAATTCTGATTATCTGTTGCAGACTTTTGCTTTGCATGACCCCCCTCTGATTGCTGCCTGGACTGACGCCTGCCTGACCTCGAGCTTATCTACTCATCTGTACTGCGAACCCTCTGACAACCCGGCTTGACCATTAACCATTCTCCTGTGTATCCCCCTGGAACCCCAAATTGGAAGGACTGTCATTCCCGTGTATGACCTCAGCCAGCCCAACTTCTGCCCACCCTCATCCCTAGTTCATCTGCCTTCACCCTGTAAGTCTGCATCCTTTGTGCTACCTAAGTCCTGGGGGCAACCGTGTTCGGTGAGCATATCTAGCGTCCCGGCAAATGGGGGCTTGTCTGTAGGCAGAAGCAGCAGTGAAAATTGGGGGTTGCAGACTCACCTGAAGGTGGGTGTCCCACAGGGCCTGACAGTATGGCTGCCAGTCACTTGTCTGCCGGTGACCAATCAGGTTTGCCAAGTGGGCTTGCACTTTAATACTGCCATTAATCACATGATTGGCTACAGTTTGCTGCCAAACGTGAATAAAAAATTGATGTCTTGACTTTAGTGTCCCTTTAATATGAAATGTTGAATCTTTTTCTGTTTCTAAACACATGAGCTTTTTATATTTTAAATTGTTTTTATAGAGATGATTTTTGGTGGTAACTTTGCAGTCCCCACACTGAGCCCTGACAACGGGAGGCCTGGACAGTGAGATGACTCTCGATCCAGTAAGTGACCACCGGACTACCCCCAGTCAGCTTTGGGGGGCCAAAAGACAAGTATCCTTTTTATTTCGTTTTCTTTATTAGGCTAGGCTGTTAGTTTACAGTAATTGTCCAGGCATCAAAACAAAAAACACTATACTTGTCTTTTATCCCCTACAGACTTTCCCCCCTAATGTGGTGTCCTGACACTTACGTAACTGTTCACCACCGCCTCCCGTCATCCTTCACAAAAATGATGTCGCGCCCCTCCATTCACTGCAATGGAGCGGATGTGTCAAGACCTGGCACGTCCCCTGTCAGGCCACGTGGGACACACTCCTTCAGGTGAGTCCACAGCCCCCAATCTCCGCTGCTGCTTCTGCCTATAGACAAGCGTTCGCCAGGACACTGAATACGCCTCACCGGACATGGTTGCCTCAGGTCTTAGTTAGCGCAAAGGATGCCGTCTTACAGAGTGAAGGCAGACGAACCAGGCATCAGACTGGGAGAGAGTTAGGACAGTCCTCATAAAACGTAGCACCAGGGTGATCAGAGAGTTCAAAGTACAGAGGATGAGATGGGTTTAAGGTCAGACAGGTGTCAGTCCAGGCAGCAATCAGGGAATGGTCAGGCAAGCAAGGTCGGCAAAGGATAACTAAACACTAGCAGAGGAACTATAACACCCAGTAGCATGCTATCACGGGCAATGACTGAGTCACATAGGAATACTTTTATAGGGCATGGGTGCAGGGGATTGGAGGGAGCCGCTACGGGCTCATTGGCCCAGGAGTAACATAAGGGCTGATCAGCCCGAGCACTCAGTCCCACCAAGAGCGCTGGAGCTCATTGGCCCATTCAACCTAGCATAAACTACACATGCGAATGCGTAGAGTGGAGTCGGAGATGCGGGAGGAGGAGGGCCGCAGCGCTGCTCGAGCTGGTGCTCGAAGCTGATACAGCGACTGAGCGACATGGGGCTCAGCACGCAGCTCAGGCCGATGCCACTTGGTTGGTCGAGAACGCCGCAGGACCGGGGAGCAGGTAAGATCATGGTGGCACCCCCATATAAACATAAGTAACATTAAATGCTACCTGCTCAATACATTATATTGTCAGAACATAAGTGCTGGACATTCCTAATCACATATGTTTGCTACTTCTCCTAGTATTTATGGAACCCCCTGACTCATTTGGAAGCAACAGGTCGGTTACCAGACGCCACGCCTGTAAAGAACCAGGTCATCTACCCTGACAGCCCTAAGCCTGCAGCAAACTTTTTTGTTGGTCAACAGGGAGGGTAGCTATGTAACTTTCCCATCTGTCGAGAAACTTTTTGAAACCCTCTTTGCTACCGTAGACCTGCGGACATACAAGATGGGCTGAACAGGTATATTTTAATAACATTGCAAAATGATTTGTTTGGCAGCTTTAAATGAAACCACAAGTTTGCAACCATTCTCTGATAGGGTTGAAATATAAAGTATCTTTTACTTTTGTAAAGATTTTCATTTACAAAAAACCCTACTTGCCCCCGCCTGCAGACCCCGTAAGACTTCTGTGCTTCCAGGAGCGCATTCCACAGCCCCAGCAATGCACTTTTAGCCATACAGATGTACTTGAAACATGGGGGGAGAAGCACAGAATAATGAGCAACCATTACATGGCCGTCTGGTCCTCCTGTGCCAGTAATGTAGCATCCCAGCAGGATACAAAATATAACTTCTTGACTTTACGCCCTCTTTAATAGTGGTGTAGAGGGTTTCCAAATCATTTTGAGAGACTACAGTTTTTAAAGGAACTAAGTTTTTGAAGACTTTGCAACTCAAAACACAATAAAGTATAAAAAAAGTTTGAAAATAACTGCCGCCTATAGAGAATCCGAGGCACTCATTTTTAGTTCACAATTTTTTTTTTAATTATTAAGTTGTACAATGTATAATGATCTGTATACATATGTAATTGTCTAATATATTTATACTATAAAAATATATAATAGATGCACCAGACTATGATTATTAACTTGACTTGTTAATGAGAGGTTTCACATTAGAGAGTAAAAGTCTAGCAATTGTGTCTATCCAGTCTTACCAGGAAATACAAAGACTGTCCACCATTGACCAAAGTAACTAAAAAAACAGCATTGTGCATTTTGACAAGTCTTTTAAAAATAGAAAAAAACATGACACTGCCCTGACCGAAAATAACAGGAGGAAAATATGAGATATAGAAAAAGAGTAAAAAAAAGAAAGGAAAAAGAAAACAGAATATCCCCCACCAGAACCTTCCCTCTAACCAGACCATTAGGTTGCTACCTAAAATAGATCTTAGGGTCTTTAGCCACTCTAGATCCAACAAGTGAAGATGAGGTTAAACACAATAGCAATAATAAGACAGCAAGTAGCTCGTCTGATGCCTGTCCCATGTGCTGTTCCTACCTTTCTAGCAGGGCCAGGTAGAATCTGTAGCAGGGCTCCAAAATGTATTAGCTTTTCAGTTTCATTCCTCCAGGACCACCCAAAGTGGGCTATCACAGACTTGGACTGGCCTACGGGGTAACCAGGGGCCTTACCAGAGCCTTAAAGTGGACCAACACCCAGGGGTGATCACCTCCCTCACCGCGGGACACCCGAGATCGGGATGTCCCGCGGTGAGGGACCCCCCCCAAAAGCCCAAAAAAACTGACCTGATCGCCTCTTGCGCGCCCCTCTAGGCGTGCGCGCCCCCGCACTGTCAAAGGGGCTCGCGGGAGGCGGCGGCGGACGCGCTGTCTTGTCTGCGCTTGTCCGTGGCTACGTGGGAGCGTGGTGAGTTTTGGGGGGTTTCTGGGGGGTTTTACACAGCGGGGCACCCCGATTAGGGAGTGAAGTGGACCAAAACCCAGGATAGTCAAAATCCTGGGTGTTGGTCCACTTTAATCACTAAAGCCTGAACTATGTATAGCTTATTTGTGGCATCCTAATCGCACACAGAGAAACTATACCGATTGGCATCATGTTTCTGTGCGTGTGTCCTGAATGTAAGGCAGTAATACTTGCATCTAAATGTGAGTTAGGCCCCAGGCATCTCAGTGTGACACTAGTCTAACAGTCACCCTGTCCCTTGGTGCTCTCAGCACCAGTGAGCCTGGCAAGCCACAGTGGTCCCATAGCGATCTGTGACCAGAGCAGAGAATGCTCAAGACTCAAAAAGCTGCACAATGACATGCCCTTCCCAGCTCAGTCACAACATAAAAGTGAAAGAGGAACAACTACCAATTTTGCCTTCAGGGCCAGCCGATCAAGTACCCCCTAGATTCAGGATGCCCTGCACTGTGAACCCCCCACAATAGCTCACACACGCTCACCTTTTCAGGGCTCCCATGCCTCCCTGTAGCTGAGATGGCTCCCATACACAGCCATTCATATAGGCTGGGAGCAGGAGCGCACCATTCCTCTATGATGCCAAGGGGGCATGGTGCATGCACATCTCTCACATCTTTCTCGGGATGTGTGTGGCCACATCTGCAATGACTGAATGGCTGTCATGGCCACGCACAGCCATAGAGGGATGCAGGGGGTGCCACACTCCAATCCACTCCAGTATGGCTTAGCTCCAATTCAGTTTCTGAATCGGGATGCACCAATTGTACTGAAAAACCAAGGCTAGTAAAAATTCTGGGTTTTGGTCCACTTTAAATACTTTGTTCCAAAAAGCAGAGGCAGAGGAATATTTTAAATATTATTTGGATTAGATTGTATATAGGCTGCTGTTATTTCCAAATTTGTAAAAGAAAACCTGTACCTCACTAATAATAATCTGTACCTCAGCCAAAGATCTGCTTTGTCACCGGGGCAGGACATTTACTAAAGTTACAAGAGACATTTCTTTACACTTTATTAGATGTATAGCCGCCAACGCTCTGAAACTTTCAGTTTATTATATATGCAAGAAAAAGTCACATTTCCCTGGGGTGTACTTGTTTTTTTCACAGCACCGTATATAACTATGTTGTGCAGCGGTTGAGCAGTTTGAGAATTCTTTTAACATTGAGGTTTCTGAGGGAGAATTCTTGGTGGAATCCCACACCACAGCAGCTGATTTAAAGGGAAAAGAAGGGGAGGGGGTTTCAGTGTCACACAATGGTATAAAGGAATGTGCAGTTCAGAAGCACAATGACCCTAGATCCTGACTCTGTATCTGACAGAAAATATAACAAGTTTTCCCGTAAAGTCATAAAACATTGGCTATTGTTACACGTCAGTCACCGGTTCATTATCAAGACTAAAGTCTCATACTTAGAAAAGAAAATAAAGTGAAGTCTCCATCCCTCCCCCTCTGCAAACTCCACCTCTGCCATTGCTGGGTTGGTGTGCAGCCTCCACACAGGCACTGGGCAGGCTGCAGTGTGCACGTCACACCATTACCACTCTGCTCACTCATTCTGCGGTGTCCCTGGAATATTATGGACACGACACCCTGATTACCTAACAGCTGTCAGTCCTCTGGGTGCTGGGTGTGTGATAGGGGAACCTGTTTGATTCTGTCCCTGCACTCTCCTGGTAGTCAGTGTTATTGTTATGTGTGTTACCATGTGGAATGTGTGTACATGTGTAGGAACTTTTCTACATCCAAATGTGCTATGGATCTGCAGCGTTGCTCTCATATAACCCCTGTCTGCTCATTGCATGCTATTTTCCTGGAGTTATGCTGATACCTGATGAGCGAGCAGTGTAACTCCTGGGTCTGTGGCGCTGTGGATTGTGGTTTGTATTTTTGTGATGTGGTAGTACCCCACCCCTCCCATCACACTCCAGTATCATTCCATTCTCTTCTGGATTGTTGCCTGGATCTTTGGACAAAATGCAATCAGATACGTGGAGACATCTTCTCATCCTGCTGCTTCATCTTTTGATATTTGGAAAAGGTAAGACATGTAGTTGTTGCATTCACTTTAGTAGCATTTGTTATAAACAACAGTGTAGTTAAAGTAAAGACCTGAAGGGTTGTCCAAATGATTTATGCAGATATATATAGAATATGTTTACTACCACACTGGAAAAATGATGTACCTCACCTGTTGAACTGACCCATTGCATTTTGTTAAAAGTTCGCTTTAGGTGAAAATTCAAATTGGACAGCGCTTTTTTTCAACCAGTGCTAAATCAAAGGGGTTTTAAGGTCAGGTGAGAAAAGAGCACTATTTATTGGGATGGAGGAAAAAGTGCCATTCCCTTTCTTTGTCTGTCTAGCGGTCGATTCAGCACCTGAATTTTATTTTTCACTTTTAGTGAACCAAAGTTGGCCATGGGGTATTATTGATTCCATGTCTGCAGGGTATCTTAATTAGGGTTCCCCAGTTTATGAAACCCCATCGGTTCGTCGGCTTACCTTGCCGCAGATCCTATGGTGCATGCACAGGTTGGCAGTGGCATCCCTTCAGCTCCTACCTGCACCAGACCTATTTGAATGCCTGGTGCTGGTACACACAGCCATTGGGGAGTAACCAGCAACTAGCTTCCATTCTGTTTTCTTAAACACTCGTTTATAAGCACAGCAAAGTATACTGGTTAGAAGAGAGCTCATGCATGTGCCATTGCATTGCTGGGGAGGTAAGTAAACATGGCAAACCAAGGGGTGTCAAACAGTGGGGTACCCCAAATCATTATTCCTCGGACCATGGACCAAAACACAGGATAGGTAAAATCTTGGGTTTTGGTTCTCTTTATAGTGAAATATAAATGAAAAGAATGGCAAAGAATGTTATCTTGAGCACTTTAGTGCTTTTCAGTGGCGTCTGTGCCGATTTAACTAGTTAGCATATGTATGACACCTCTAAAAAGACTGGCCTGGCTGAAAAAAAACAGACGTTACACTTCTGCCAGCTGCAGACTGCTGTTATCTGGTTTTAGCGCTCCTGGCTTTGGTGCTGACAGAGCGCTCCCCACCTAGCCTTGGTGCAATTTTTAGCTGCCTATCAAGGGAGGCCAGGCTCCCTTATTGTTTGGCAGCAGGGGATGCGTCACGTGAGTCTCCACCACAATGTGCTTTTATATGCGCACCTGATGCTGGTCGGCTTGCAGAAGTATGAGGGATTGAGTCTGCAGGCTCGCAGGTAAGTGATGTCTGTTTTTTTATGCGCCTGAAGGAATGTTAGCACATCTCCTCCCTCCCCCTCTCCCATCAGTGAGGCGTTATACAGGAGCCATGAGAAACATATTGTCACCATTTAGCATATAATAAAAGTGATTGCATTTTCAGATTTTACCGACTGCAGCTGTTTGTAGTTAACCGTAATGGTACTGGGGTAAGCACCATGGGGCAATTCTTGCTTGCCTGTGTGAAGTACTCACCAGCTCCCAATATCTCATAACTGTAGAGCAGCTGTACACTGCCAACATTAGTGTGGCCGACATCCCTTTGTGCCATAAAGAGACACTACGCCATTCTCAGAAGGCTGCTTAACATCTGGGGCAGTTAGGGTTGTGGTCTAATGAGCCCTTCGCTTAGTGTTGGGGCCATTGAGCCCTTGATTTTTTAAAGGGTCAGTGAGCCCACAGATACTGTACATTGGCCACCTATGTTTCCTTGCTCTGTCGTCATTGGCCACCTCCCTAATATATCCAGTTCCTGTCCCTGCCAACCCCGCTAGTAACCACTAGTAGTAGTCCCTAAGCATGTACTATGTCACCTGAGGCTGACCTCCACAATGAGGTTCTACCCTGCAGGGGCACTGCATTCCTGGCACAGAAGGACCAGACATGCAGGTGTCGGATGCTAATTTTTCCTGTGCTTTCCACCCACACTATAAGCCTTGGACTGAGCCATGATACACAATTTCTGGACATTTTTAAGGATAGGCATCCTGATATAGGATATTTGGGGGGTAGAGTATAGAATGGCTCTGTGGGCTTTAGATCTACCTTAGGTGCTCTAAATTTTGAGAACTGCAGTATTAGATGGCAACGCAAAAAAAGAGCCCTCCCCCCATGCTCCATGTGGCTATGTGTTTTGGCAGCTTTCCCAATCTATACTTGATATAAACAGCAAAAGCAAAGTTTATTATATTGCCATGGAATGCAACGCTCAGGTCATTTATTTACTTCCCAGGGGTGGTTCCAATCACCTCCAGCAATTTGAGGCATATAAAATATCTGCATTACTAAATGAAGGCGACTGTTTTCATGAAGATGTTTGTCATCTGACTGGCTTTCTCTTTTTTCTGACTAGAGAAAACCAGTTGGATGACTAGTGAAATGTCTTCAATAAAATCCAGTTGCCTGGATTTTTTACTGTAACATGACCTGAGTACATAAGAAGTTTAAAGACTTTTTGCTTTAAAGATAGATTAATACTTCCTTGTTTCAAGAAGAAAAGGAAAGAACCTAGTGGCTTGTTGGGCAAGAATTGTAGCAAAGGCCAAAGGGTGGTGATGGCAAGTTTAGTGATGCAATATAGCAGCCAGATTGGAAGAGAACTGATTTCTATAAAGTCTGGTTGCAATGTAAAAAAAGTAAACTAAATAAAACAAAACAAATGGCCAGGTTTCAGAAACAAAAATGTGGAGTGCCCTGTAATGTGATCCCTGGAGAGACGCGTGTTGTTAAGGTATGCTGTGAAGGAGGTGAAATTTCTTCCAGATGTGTTGCTGATGGAATCTGGAGCCATTAGGTCTGTTGATCTCTGACACATGGGTCTTATTAGTACCTGGAAGTTGGGCAGCCTAAGAATGCTTTTTTCAAGTTTGATATCGTAGATGCCCACAGAAAATCTACTGTACATTGTGTAATCATCAAAAGTAGTCTAGAGAGGATAATAGGGAACATTTGATTACTCCGTAGGGTCAGTCCAGGCATTGGGGTCATTGGCTGTTGCACTCTCTGGCGCATCTCCAACTGCGTTGCCCGGCTGTATGAAATCTCCTGGATTGCCTGATCCACTCACCTGTTCCCGGGAGCCCTCACCACGTCTCAGCTCCACAGTCACATCCTCAGTCTCTAGCCAGGCCGCGTACCCTTGCCTGAATGGCAGCGCGGGCACGCCCACAGCTGGAGGTGAGTGGCAATGCACTGAGCTTCATACGGCTCTGCTAGCTGCACAGCCATTTGGAGCCGAGCATTCTAGCTTTTTCAAAATAAGTGTTTCTTGTTGCACGTTATTTTGTAAAAGAAATCAGCACTAGATAGAATTGTTATCTTTATTTTTAAATTCTTCACAGAGATACATTTTCTTTTACAAATACCTTATTAGTTGTCGTCTTGGTCCATACATAAATGCAACATTAGGTACAACATACTTTTGTTATATAGATAAAGCACATATCAAGAAACTTATTCAGTGAGTAATGCCTCATCTATGGGTATGTTTTGGCCGAGTCTGGATAGGGAACTAACTCTAAACCAATTACGTATCAGGTATGACTAAGGGGCGATTGCGCTGAAACGCGTAACCAGAGGGGGGCCGCGCGATAAAGACTGTCAGCACAGGGCCTGTTCATGTTTTAACAGATAAGTAAATGTTATGTTTTAGGGTTACTTGGTGAGCTAGACAACAATGCATGCATAATTGTTTGGGGCCAACAGAGGCCCGTCCCTGCTCCCATGTTTACCCCCTGGGGGGATTGAGCTGTGTTGTGGACTGTATCAGTTACTATAACTGTTCTCTAATGGGGTATACCCTTAGAGACAGGACAACCAGTTTCTCATACTATCATGATAAACAGCTATTTTAACATTAACTCAGGGAAAGATATAGAGATTAGAGTCTTCACAGTAATATGGAAGAAAAGGGTTTAAACTATAGAAGAGGGGATGGAAAGAAGAGAAGTATGGAGGGGTTTAGTAAATGCTGGAGGCCCCATCCCCACCTCGCCCCGGAATCCTAGGATACCCTCCAGTGTTTGGGTCATAGCTGTAGGGAGGCCAGAAAGGTGTCCAAGCTGCAGTACACAGATACATTTTCTATCTCTTTTAATTACTGGTTACTCTTAAAAAGGATGCTTATAGGAACTTTTAAGCTGTAGAAGAACTGTTACTTTATTAACGTGCACCAAAACCCCGGATTTTGACTATCCTGGGATTTGGTCCTTGTCCCAGGGCCCCCCTGAACGGGGTTCCCCACTGTGTGAAACCTCCCAGATCTCTGGTCCTACGATGCATGTGTGGCCACTCGTCCAATCAGCGCCATCTGAGCGCACTGGTGGCCGCATCCCCTGCTACTCTCTAGCGTGCCCATGATGCCCATTCACAAATGCCTGGAAAAGAAGGTGAGTTTATGGGGGGTTTCACACAACTGGGCATCCCAATTTTGGATGCCCCAAACGGAGGGAATCGATTGGCCCAGGAATCTTACAGAGATATCTTATATTCTTGGGCCGAGCTCCATGGGTTTTAGTCCACTTTAATGGCCACTGATACCAAAGATACATTTCCTTTGTAATGCTGCATGTACATTGTGTCACCATTCTTGTGAGAAATCACACACTCACTATGTTTGCTCTGATTTATGCTGCAGTAATGAGTTGTTCCAGATTAGCCTACTTTTTTGCTTGTTTAGAGTTAAGATTTCTTGTCTTAAAATAGGCCAAAACCCGCACCAGGCATGACTGGCAGGAGCGGGAACACTCCCTGTTAGAGGGTAGCGAGGATCGGCTAGACTCGGCTGGACCAGAGTCTTAGATGAGTTTTAGATGAGCTGACATGAGCAGATCAGAGCGTACTGATTGGACCAGAGGCCGTGCATGTGCTGTAGGAGCGGACAAAAGTGAGTTAGACTGGGCGACCTGGGGGTTTCACACGCAGGACACAAGGACTAAAACCCGATTATAGTCAAAATCCTGGGGTTCCAGGCGATGACAATTAAAAGGGAGCAAAGAGCTCATGTGAAGCCTGTCCCATCTGCCTCTCCTCCATTTCCTGCAGTGCACTGTAGATGCTGTAGCAGGTCTCCAAAGGTTGAACTTTCATAACATTTTCCACGATCATGCTCCGAGTGTGCTCATATGGCCACCCACGTCCCTCTGTGAGGAAACCATTGTGGCTTGCTGACAGAGAAGAACCTAACCTCTCTGCTGCCTGAGGCGAACTACAGAAATATGCTCCTCCACTCCTCCAGGAAACAACACAGGGGGTAGGGAGTGGAGGCAAACCGGGGCTGCTGAGCCACCAATAATTTATTTAAAACATGAATGCAGTAAAAAAATAAATAAATAAATAAAAAAAAAATAATATATATATATATATATATATATATATATATATATTATTTTTTTTTTTTTTTTTTTTTTTTTTTTTTAAACATACAATAAATGAAAAAGCAGGTCAGCTGCCACCAACTCTGCAGTTGGGAGCACTGACGGAAGGAGGCTTTGTGGACTTTAAGTGTCTTTAAGGCAATTGTGCTGATTAATCAGATTGAACAGAGGGGCATAAAGGTAAAGCTGCCATCTTCTATATGTAAAGACCAGTATGTAAGACTATAAATGAAATGAGTAGAAATGGTCACATTATACAGAAATGTGACCGGGTTTTGTTTCGATCCCCAACAACCTTTAAAAAGGGTGCCGTAAAATAATACTGCTCATCATCTAGAAGGCACTTACTACTACCTTGATTTAGGGGGCATTACAAGGTCATACTAACTGTTTTATCATTTCACAAGAATTTAAAGGAAAATCTTTAAACAATGAAAAAGGCATATCTACTAGTAGGGCTTAGAACATGTAAAAGACATTTGATTTCAGGTACAGTCATGTTTACTACAAGAGAGTCCTTATCTTCTACTGAAGATACTAAAGAGAGTCCTTATCTTCCTTTGGGGTCACTGTAATATTTGCTGTTTGATTAGAAACTCTTATCGGGATGTGGGTCTGCTTTAAATCAGGCCAAAACCCTCCAAAACAACTGACAGGCTGATTCATTATTAGCGGCAGGTAGCGTCAGATGAGCGTCTGTAGCAGGCATTTCTAAGAGCCCGCTAGTAGTCGCTGTGCTCGGCCGTGGTTCGCTAGTTCAGAGCGACTCAGCATTGATGAATACATTGTGGGGAGTCGCTATATGACCAGTACAGCGCTGTATGGGAGCGAATGTTAGCGACTGGTCAGTGCGAACGTCTCACGGCATATTCATCAAAAAAACAGCCTCACACACCACCGGCGCTCCATAATGCTGCGCTGAAGCCCAGAGTCCCGGAGACTGTGTGATTAAAGGCTGTTCTTGCACACATATCCACCAGTAACAAAGTGAAAACATATGAAATTACATTGTTATAACATTGTAACATGAACACTTTAACGCCAGACCTGTAATGTCAATTCTTCATAAATATATAAAAAATTGAAAAAGTGTGAAAAAATGGCTTTACCGTGCCCAGGAGAGGTGACATTATTTGAGATTATTTAAAAAAATAAAAAAAAATAAACCCCCCCCGTTTAAACAGAAGTAAAAGAACGTCCATTGTAATGTATGAGAGAGCGACAGGTAGCGAGAGGTAATACGTGCTGTGCGCTAAGGCTGGGATAATAGTGAATCGGACGCTACATGGTGTTCTAGTCGCTCACCAGATTTGGCTTCATAAATGTGTAATTGCGTGCCGTGTCCGGTGTTCACCTGACGCTACTTGACGCTACCTGCCGCTGTACAGGCACTACCTGGCGCTATTCCATCATGAATAAGGCCCTTAATCTATTTTGCTCCCCCACCCCAGGTACATTACCGTTTGGATGTTTTCTGCCCTCAGTGCTGCTTGGTATTCTCATTATAGTGATTTTCATTTTCGTGTTCCCCAGGTATGCCATTGGTTTCTGACAGGATTCCATTGTTTTAACCTAGTTGTTTAAGCCCCCCCCCCCCCCTCACATTCTCATCCTGGGGTCAATTAGAGCCTTTTAAAAATAGTGCTAGAAGGAAGATAAATGCCAAAAAACTTTTCATTTATCAAGTTTATACATGTTTTTTTTAAATTGAACCTTCCATAGGACGTGGTTAGTCCGCTTTAAGTTATCAGGCAGAGAGAAGGCAACCTGTAAATGGTCAACAGGCTCTAAATCTGTCACCAAGAAAATGACAGATACAAGCAGACTCCCTGTTGAAATCAATAACCTGATCTCACCTATATGATACAATGTTTACATATAAAAACTTGGGGTGGGGCCTCATTTGATAAAATTAAAAGCAGAAATATTAACTATGTATTCAGAGGAATGAAAGTATTGAGGGCTACAGCCTGATTTTCCTACTAGTTGCCTATCGTTGATATAAAAGGGATTGGACACTTATTGGGAAATACTAGATAAGCCATTGCTATGATAAAGGTGGAAAAAGTATAGAGTAAAACTCATTGACAGGTTTGTAAATGTCTAACTGTTTGTGCTCTATTGAGAAAGTGAAAAGGGGCATGTTGTCTAATCATCACTCCTGAGTCATTATCCAGAAGAGGATAAAGACGTAAACAAGCAAACCTTTGTCCTGAATAAAGTTGATTGCAGGTTGTGACCTGGTCCTGATAAGGCAACTTAAGTGTCTGAAGAATTGTCCTGTTTTCTGGGAAAAAGAAACTGCAATAAGAAAAAAGATTCAAACTAAATATAGCTGATGAATCTGACTGTGGGTGTGGTGTCCAAGGTTAATTTGGAAGCATTTTTACCTATATTCCCTCTTCTTTTCTTTTTTTAAAGATAGTGGGTCTTTCTTATGATGTGTGCAGTTTAGCATTTTTCTTTTCCAGCGCCAGTGAGAGCCACTTTCGTTTCGGCGCTGCACAGCATATTTATGATTTTTCCTCTTTGAAAGGTTTGCTGCTGTATTTTTTGGGCACTGGTCAGCGTTTCATCATTGCGGTTACAAGAGGTCACTGGTGGCGACAAAGGGGACAAACTTTACAGTGCGTTTAGGCTGCGTTTTAGTTGTTGCTGTCCGAATTACACATCGCTAAGCAAA
The DNA here is from genome assembly GCA_027917425.1 of Gastrophryne carolinensis. NCBI lineage: Eukaryota > Metazoa > Chordata > Amphibia > Anura > Microhylidae > Gastrophryne > Gastrophryne carolinensis. The sequence continues at coordinate 380,036,579 of CM051237.1, read as the reverse complement.
AGAAGACATGGAAATTTATTTTAATAACCCCCAAAAAATGACATTTGGTGACCATTATTGATATGTCACAATGCAAATTCTATATAAATTCTATATAAATGTGTGTAATATTAATTACAAGCAAATGTGGAGCCCTTGCTAAGCCTCCATAATACGTCTTTGATCTATGTCAGACTATGTTTCGCCCACCCTGTACATACATATTGCCCATATTAAAAATTATCTGGGGGGCGTGGCCGGACATGCAGGAGTGAGGACCTGTTTGCCTCGAGCTCCCTCCAGCCGACTGAGTTTGTAACCTTTTGTGGGGTGATTGCCCGGACCCATCCGTAATCGGAGGATATGGCCCAAAAGAGGAAGGGGGTGAAGACCTCCTCGCCCCCTCATACGTGGAAGATTAGCACTTATATGTCCCCAGAGCGCCTAGGAGCGGAGGACACGAGGGCCCAAAGATGGCGGCGGTCGGTGGCTCAGACCCCCTCTTACGTGGGGAGGCGAGCGTGGCGGAGCGGCAGATGGAGGAAGCAGCGGACACTCACCTGGGTTGCCCAATGGATGTGGGCAGTGAGGTTCGGAGGTGCCCCGACGAGCATTATCGAGCCGGAGGCGGATGTGCGGCCGGGACGCTGACACGCGCGAGGAGGGTTGCGGAACACATGGGGCGGCTGCTACTGCGGCGGAAGACGTGAGCCGGGCCCTGGAGGGAGGAAGGAGGAGTGGGCCACTGGAAGACAGCACGCCGGAGCGTGGCGAGGAGGCGGGCGGTCCCGGCTGTGATCAGTCGGTGCGTCGGGTGATCTGGCGCTGCCCTCCCTCCCCGCATTTCAGGACACAACAGCCCAACAGCCCGGGCGGAGGTGAGGGGAGATGCGGGAATGACGCACGGTGCGGCGGGCGGGTGCTCGGGCAGATGAACTCTGGTCTGCAGTCAGTTTCCATGTGCGGGGAGGGGGGCCGTGGGGGGGTGGAACATGGACACTCTGCAGGTTCCCCCCACAGAGATTTGGGGGCAAGGAGAGGCTCCCTGATAGATGCTATGGGGCAACAGGGAGCTTCCCTCCATGAGACGCCAAACACAACAGGGATGGGGCCACACCATCTCCCGGAAAGCCCCACCTGGGGGTCTGAGAATCTTCCCACCCCTTCCCACCGGTGCTACAGTGGGTCCCCAGATACTTCGTGCCCTGTCGGCTCGGGATCCCCTGCATTTATCTTAGAACTCTCACGGAGCCCATGCGGGGAATGGTTCTCCCCCAGTGCCCCGTCTCCCTCTTGGCACTCTGCGAGTGGCCCGGAGGCCACCGCAGAAGCAGGACCACTAGTCACAGGCCGGCTGGGACAGGCTCCTCTACGCCCTTGACCCCGGAACCTAGCGGGGGGTCACAGCGCTGGATCACGGCGGACCTCCCTGCCAGGGAACCCCGCTCCAGTCTCAGCGAGACTTCCCCAGCGAGACTTCCAGGGGCCGCGCCCACCTCGCCTCCATCAAAAACGGGCACCATCCCCCCATCTGCGGGGAGTCCTTGCTGGCTGCTGGGCGCAGAGCCCTACTCCTGCCCCCGACGCTCCTGACGGGATGTTCGCAGACATCAGGGCCGAGCTCAGAGCCCTGCCCACCAAGACGGATTTGGAATCCTTTAAATTGAGGGTAGAAAGCTCCTTTAAGAAGGACATTTCGGATCTGCAGACCTCAGTGGCTGGCCTTGATTCCAAAGTGTCAGGTCTGGAGCAATCACACCTTTCAACAACACAGAGAATAGAGGCCCTGGAAAAGGGTTTAGCGTTCCAGCGATCCATCTCCCAAGCCGCGGTTCTGCACCTGGACGACCTTGAGAATTGTAGCAGGCGGAACAATATCAGAATAAGAGGCTTGCCAGAAGCGACAGGTCCTGACCAGCTCCTGCATACCGCCACTGGCATTTTCAATGAGATTCTGAATCGCCCCCCCAACATGGAAATTGTTATCGACTGACTTCACAGGTCCCTCGGCCAACGCCCGGCGGACCCGGAACGCCCGCGGGTCATCATCTGCCACCTACATTACTATTCCATAAAAGGAGGAGATCCTGAGGAAGGCATGGGAGAGAGACTCTGCTTCGATGGAGCGACTATCCAGATTTTCCCAGACGTCTCCAGACGATCTCTTGATATGCGTCGGCTCCTGAAACCCCTCTTGGGTGGGTTACAAAAGGGGAGCGGGAAAGAATGACCAGGACAGCCATCCCGCCCTGGTGAAGTGGTCCTTCCATGCAACGCGTCGACAGGCTTAGTACATGGGGGACCCCTGGCAACATATGACTGCTTGAAACGTGATGTAATACCTTCCTTTACTATCAATCTGTTACATTGTATTTTTGGCCAGTGTATCATTATCTGCCTTAGAGCAGACATTCATTCACACATGGTGTTTAATCATGCTCTTTGATACAACTGTTGTTTGCACAATGTCTTCTTTGTTTTTTCTCCCTGCAGTATATTGCACTTAGCACTTTCTCTTTCTTTACATTGTGTGTTATCTGTTCAACATATTATCTGCTGGTGGCTATAACGGTATCCACCAGCATATTACTCTCACTGGCAACCAGTATGGTGTTTAATTACACCTACATTAATTAACTATTTATTTATGAGATTAGGAAGGTTATATTTCAAAAACTCTTTGAAGCCTCTATGTGGGAAACCCCCTTCCCCCTCCTTTGTCATTGTGTTTATGTATTTTAAATTGTGGATTATTATTATTTTCTGTGTATTTATGTGTATTTGTCTGAGTCTTTCTAATCTAATAAAATCAGATATATTTTTTACATAGACCTTTGTATGTATATATATATATATATATATATATATATATATATATATATATATATATATTGTCCTGGGTGGAGTGCGGACTGTTGGGGTTTCTAAGGGTTGTCTGGCCTCCCTCGCCCAAGGTCTGTCAGTGTTCCGTCAGCAGCTGCTTGAGATCAGATACTAAGAACCACGAGCTTGTACACTAGGTACGGTTCAAAGACTGATCTAAGTTTATTCAGAAATCAATGCATATTTATACAGAATGTCACACACAAAAAGGAGTATTTAGCCCCCACCTTTGTGATGTAACTAAAAACCTTCACACATAAAGCTGGCAATAAATCTTGTGGTTCCTACGTGAACTATTTTCCTATACATTTGCTGATAATGAAGTTCAAGGGATTCCCATGACCTACATCTAGATAAATCACTGAGAGAAGGACATTCCTACACACTAAAATGTCTGTTGGCTTTATGTGCAGAACTTAACATATTACATGTATATCTATATAGCTAAGTTTAATATCAGATTATAGAATACAAAATGGCCGCCATTAGGCTAAGCATTTCACCCTTCACGGACCTTCTGGGTACCTGTGGGGAGATTTTCAGAGCCTGCCCCAAAACTGTGTGTGTTCATTGTCTTAAACAGGCACGGACGGGTCCAGCACCCCCAGTGCCTATACTATCGGGCTGTGCGTAATTATTTTGTGTTTGTACCTGAAACCCCTCTTGGCTAAAATTCTGGACTGTGGCGGTACCTACTGCTGGGGCTATCCATTCCACCTGCTCATCCGCAGAAACCTGCAGACTTTCACGCTGAGGTCCCCGGCCGATCTTCCAGATCTCTTCTCTTTTCTGGAGACGGAGCCTTTTGCTGTACCGGACTGGCTTGACCCCTCAAAAGGCTAAGTCAGATATCAGGGAATTTCCCGTTTAAATGGGAGACGGAGGCGGTGACTTACCTGGGAACTCAAATACCAGCCACCCCCAAACGCTATACAGCCTTAACTCCCCCCCCCCCTGTTGCTGGAGAGGGTGGAGGAGGACCTCCGGAGATGAAACAACATTTTGCCAAACATTTTCCTGGTTTGGCAGGGTGAGCATCGTTAAAATGAACATCTTGCCCCTCTTTCAAGCTCTGCCAATTGAGGTCCCCCACACCTTCTTTAGGCGATTGATGGCAATGTGTGCAAGGTTCGTATGGGTGGGTAAGCCTCCCCGGATAGCTGCTTCTCTCTTGGTCCTTCCCAAGAGCCATGGGGATTTAGGCCTCCCGGACTGGAAATCATACTATACTGCAACCCACCGCAGGGTGATTGATTGGTGTAGACACTCCCATCTTAAGCAGTGGACGAGTGTCGAGCAAGAGGCCTCTTCTGTACCCCTGGCGGCAGGGCCGTATTTGTCACAAGGCACACCGAGGCACGTGCCTAGGGCGGAGCTACACGGACAGGGGCGGGTTTAGGGCAGAGACCAGCAACAATTTAATAGTAAAAAAAATCGCCTGCCAGCGATACGGTTAGGGCAGCGATAGCAGGAAGATATTGGTGGATCAGTGGAAACCCTCCACGCACAGGGTGGGTTGCGGGCGCAAAAAGTGTGGTCCTAGGCATAGGTGGAAGAGCTGGGGAAGCCCCCAGATAGAAGCAGGAGCTGTTGATCGGCGCATACTGTGCAGTCAGTGAGGAGGAGAGGCAGAGAGCTGCTCATTGGTTCAGCCTGTGTGACAGGCAGCATAAGCCCCGCCCCCAAGGCTCAGACTTCCATTTCACGAAGGTACCGCGCAAACCACAGCACTGCTATGGAGAGGTCAGTAGCAGACAAATCTGCTATGAAAAGAGCAGCAGAGCTACTCACAGCCACCCTGTCTGCCCCTGCTGAGTGTTTCCTTATTCTCAGCAGGGCACAATAATCCCTGTCTTGCCCATGTGCTCTGTCCCCTCCCCTGGCTGTCAGGGGAGGAATGGGGTCAGGCAGGACACAGGGGCGAGTGGAGATGTGTTGCTTCTATGGGTCTGGGGCCAGCAGCAGCCTGAGAGCAGGTTCCAGGCAGAAGCAAAGAAGAAAGCAGATCAAAGGTCAGTCAGGCTGCTGGTAACTCCAGGAAGGGGGTAACTCCTCAGTGCTATAGACTGAGGAGAGTTTAAAAAAAAAAGCCAAAGTCAATAAAAAAAAAGTCTTGCTCCTGTCTAGTATTTGCTGCAAAGGGGAAAGGGAAACTTCCAAGGTATTCTTATGGTTTTGCTGTTAGTTTGTTGTCAGTGCAGACCAAAAGCACAAATGACTTCTGATCCACATAACCTAACTCTTGGGGTGCATCCTGATTTGGGATGCCCCCTAAGATCTAAGTTATGTAGAATAATGTGTGCCTTTTGGTCTGCTTTAAAGAGAAAGTAAAATCACACAATAATTTACTTCCACCGTTCTCCACAGCATGAGAACATCCTGATTTGGGATGCCCCACTATGCTCCATATACCAAGCAGCTGATACTGGCCTCATTCTTCTCTCCCCACAGACTGCTTGCCAGCAATCATTTAGGGTCTGCTTGTCTGGTGAACCTGAAAGGTCTGTCTTGCCATACAATAATGGTGAGCGGGGCATCTGAAATCAGGATGCTGCCATGCTGCAGAGGTCAGAGGGAGTCCTTTTTGACTTTATTTCCTCTTTAAAATGTTGCCAGAGCCTAGGACTTTGCTCCCCTGAGTTTTGCCCGACTTCCTAGGGGCATCCTGATTTGGGGTGCCCACTTTGTGAAACCCCTCAGTTCACCTGATACCTTGTGTCAGCAATCCTGCGCATGCATGGGCCCCCAGTGGCATCCATGGTCATCTGCATCAGGCAGACTCGAATGGTTGCCAGCGGGAGCGGACATGGTGGCGGGCTCTAGGTGAGTATCAGGCGAATCAGGGGATTTCACAAAGCGGGCATCCCAACTTTTAGGTTCTTTTAGGGAATATGCTCACACTGTGTTTATTCATTTTTTGTTCTAAGGGCACTAGAAGGCACATGGATAATAGTGTGGGGGGGGGGAGGGGCGTAATAAATGTGATGGGGCCCTGGTGTGGACATTAAATGGGGCCCTGTCAATGTTCATACAGTAACATTTTTCTGTCTTTTAACTTAATCGGATGCAGCTAAACAACTAAAGAGTGAAACAGCACAAACAGAGACAAATGCTGCTTCCTTTATCTAATTGATGCCTAATAAGCACAAAAATGATAAATAAGGAGGAGAAGCAACAATGATGGGGCTCCTCTGACAAGTCCCTGCTGGGGACTTTGTGGTGCTGTGATGCAGGGATATTAATCTACCATTGTGGACCAAAAAATGATCCACTGCAGCCCACACACATGATGGGGGGGGGGGGGGGGGGGGGGCGCCATTCTGAATATTTGCCCCGGGTGCCGGATAGATTAGCTACTCCTCTGCATAAAATGCAGCCCCGTCCTACTCTTTGCCCTGCCCCCCACTCTTGTAGAAATGGTGCTTTATGCCATGCATTAAACTGCACGGCGTAAAGCGCTGACTGGACAAAGCAGCGGCATGAAAGAAGATTAAAGTGGACCAAAACCCAGGATAGTCAATAGCACTGCATTACGGTTTGTCTTTCTTACACTCATCACTCCCGACTTGGCACCAGTTTCCACTAACTCTCTATTTTCCAGTGCCAATCCCCCATGTATTCCACTATTGTAGCCTCCTGTACTGGGTCTTCGACCCACTCTACCTTTTTACTTTGTTGGGGGGGAGGGGGGTGAAACACAAATAGTGCCTAGGGCAGCATGAACCCTAAATACAGCCCTGCCTGGCGGGGCTGCCTTGGGTCCCACTGGACTGAGCCCATGCACTAAACGAACACCCCACCATTGGGCCCACACAGAGGGTAACGAGCAAGACGTTCCAGATTTCAGGGCATCTCCCCATCCCTCTCGCCCATGACCTCAGTAATAGGGCACCCGGATTTCCCGGTAGGCATTTCGGACAGTACTTTCCGGGCTTGGGTGAGGCGGAACCGGTTTAGGATCTTGCACCTACGTGATGGGACGGGCTGGTTGGGGCTTGATGGGTTGACGAAAAGCTACTCCCTGCTGGCGATCATCTTCTGGCAAACCCTTCCGCTTACACATTTTCCGAAATCTTTAGGCTGGTCATCCAAGACCTTCAGACCCCTGACCCGCTTTGAACAGGCCTGCACGGGGAGTGGCCATTTCAGGGGGGCTCTGGCCTTCGCATACTCGCTGGTGATCTCCCCGCCAGAATCCTTTTCGCCCCTATTCGTGGAAAGTTGGGAGAGGAAACTGAACAGGAACTTTACAGAAGAGCAGAAGCAGGCAATGCTTCAGCTGGCCCACAAGTCCTCCATGTCTTGCAGGTACCAAGAAGCGTCCTACAAGATCGTAACCCGATGGTATTTGGTACCGACTAGATTATCCAGGATGTTCCCCTCCTCATCCCCCCCCTCTGGAGATCGTGCTGGAGATGCTCACGAGCAAGGGGCACAATGCTGCACATTTTTTGGGAATGTGAGAGGCTCTCTAGGATCTGGGGTAATGTGAGGGAGATAGTACAGACCCTGACAGACATTGACTTAGGCGAGGACCCGGCAGCGTACCTCCTTAATCTGGCCCCTACCTCTGTCTGGAGGCGAGGCAAGTCTCTGCTCTCTCCGTTCTTGAATGCCACGAGGACCTGCATCCCGGCCTGCTGGAAATCTCCAGACCCTCCAACCACTGCGCTGTGGCTTACCAGAGTCAGAGATATTGGCAGGATGGAGGAGCTCACTGCCTTGCTAAAGGGTAACTCAGAGAAACACAGAGAGATATGGCGTGAATGGGATCGGTTTACCCTCTCAGCGGAATATCTGGAATACCTGAAGAGGTAGCGGTTGACTCGGGCAGAAAAGACCACGCCTCCCATAGGGGGGTGCTCCCGACTTCTCCCTCCCTCCTCCCTCCCCCCCGCCCTCTTGTGACGGTCGTGTCCACTACCTTGTTGTTTGTGTGACTCCAGTTTGTCCCCCCTTCAGTATTCTCCCCCAGTTAAAGTTTCCCTATATTGTTGTCTAGGCTTGTAATAGCCTTATATTAACTAAAAAGAAAGAAGAGGCAGGGTTTGCGGACTTCAAGTTCTGCTTTATTTAATTTTCCCGACAAATATGCATGCAAGCTCAGATCAATAGGGCGCTGCATCATCTGTCCGTCCGTCGCGCGAGTATGCTTTGGGGGAAACGAAAGGTACAGATTATCGTCTTATTACTCTTGCCTCAAGCTCCTTTCGGGTCCTCTCTCAGTGGCTGGAGCGACTGGGGGACCCCTCTGGGACTTGGCCTTCCCGTCCTAGACTTCTTGAGTTGTATAGCTGCCCTTAAGCTTGGGATTAGGTAAGATAAGGTAAGGGGGCTTGGGGTGTTTGGGGGGGCTTCACCCCGCGGGACATCCCGATCTCGGATGTCCTGCGGGGAGGGAGGTGATCGGCCCGGGAATCTTATAGATTCCTGGGCCGATCACCTGTGGGTGTTGGTCCACTTTAAAGAGACAGTGTCTATTACTACAAGAAGAGTTTGATAGTCACCAAGGAGGCTGCTTTTCCTATCTTGAAACCAAGATTAGGCCAGCCGGCTCAGAGGAAATTACAGTAACAGTACTTCTTATCTGTCAAAGGGATTTCTTATATCAATGCCTAGTTTACCACTGTTGGAATTTTATCTTTTTGCTTCACTTGTGGTCCCTGTAAATTTTTCTCTGCTATATATTTTTTTGCCGCACAGCTTAAAGACAGTAAAGACTTGGGATTTGTGCACAAATCTAGTAGAGTAATAACTATATTTGATATTACATTATTGTTCCATTACCAGATTAGGTGTAGATTTAACTTTTGGTTTGCCACTGCATATGGAATGTATATTGTGTGTGTCATTGCTCTAGCATTACATCTATATTGTTAATAATGATAATTGTGTTAGAGTATTTTTTAATTATTTATTATTTTTAATTTAATTTGAGGGGTGTCACCATAGTTCAGGCACAGGCAAAAACTCTGAAACATATTCCAGATCCACCCACGGGTGGGTTACACATAGAACACTTTAATCCAGTTCTGCCCATTGTGCTCTATGGGACCTATACCACCAAGTTTCAGCTGGCGCTGCTTCAACCAGAGCATCCAGCGCTGCTACCTTTTGGGTGCTAGTGTTAAATAAGACACTAGCTGGTGGCTGCATTGGCGCTGACATTTTTTCTTTCTTAAATTGCATGCTGTGTGGCGCTGACGCTTCATAAATAAGGCTCCCTGTCTAGTATAATTTAAATAAATGTTATCTTATCTTACTTCCCAAGCTGCAGACCCATCCATATATTCCACAGCTTTCTTTCAATGTTCATCCACCGGGCACACAGCAGGTGGTCCTTACTTATTCTTTCCCCCACTGGGCTGCAACACTGTTCAGGACTTTAGGATATGGGCGCCGCCATCTTGACTCAGAAGCATCACACTTACTGAGGAGAGCAGGATAAAGTACAGGGGGGCAGGTTATAGCTGTGCTTTGCACAGAGAGCAGAGCTGGGGTCAGGAGAAGGTCAGCAATCCCAGAATGCAGAGCAACACAGTCAGAAGGCACTTCCTGTTTGCAGGCTGCCTGATATTCCTTAAGCCGCCATCTTGGATGTTTAAAGTCTCATAAAATGCAGTAGATGCAGGTAGGATGATTTTTAATGTGAGCAATCTGTATGTACAGGGTGGGGGAAACATATAAGATAGACTCTTATTCAGAGTGAAGGACCGCTTTAATGTTAGACTTTAATGTTTTCGGTCTCGGGTTCAAACAGCCTCTGTAACAAATAGGGCAGATTGTCTCTAATTATAGTCCTCTCTGATTTATTGACTGACGGACATAGTTTACAATATGCCCTCCACTCTTTATTAATGGTCATGAGTAAATATATTTATCCTTCTTCTTTTTTTTTTTTAATTTTTTTTCTTTTTTTTACAGATAATCAAATTTTCTGTGAAAGTGATGGACTACGTACATCCACCCCTTCGCTATCACATGATATGGAAGACATTAGTCCAGCTCCAAGTATCAGATTTAACCCCACAGTACAAAACATTGTTCTCTCTGAACACAAAGACATCAAGATCAATTGTTCCATTGATGTTCCCAATCTCTACAGTGGGGAGTATATAACATGGTGGAAGGATGGGCATTTAATTCAACATTCTGAACACATTGCTGTGCAGTCTTTTGCAGTTCCAGATAGCGTAGTGACTTCTATGCACTCATATTGCAGGTGAATATTATTATTAGTTTTGTATAGAAAAAAAACGGTATATGCCAACTTATAAGGATACATACATTGTAGCTTGCCAGACTTTCTACCAAATGTTTCTCATAGAACAATCTGTCCATCTAAGTTAAAGTTGTAGGATTGTCCCTCTTTCCACCAAGGATGGAATGGCCATGGGGAGCACAGGACAAATTCCCAGTGGGCCGTTCTGCTTTGGGGCCGACTAGGCTGAGCTAGCCGGTTGCACTCAGCCCACCTTACCCAGAGCATGTGTCATATTGAAGTGGCCACATCCACCCATGCCCATCATCTGTCCTTGCAATCCTATAGCCTAAGCTGATGAACATGCTCATGCCTTTAGTGTGAGGCTCAATAGCTCGTGGGCTGGTCATGAGCAGATCTGAGTTTTGGCCCTAGTCTGCCCCTGCTTTTAGCCCTGACGACATTGGTCTATTCACCTTTAATACTGCACATTGGCTTAGCACAGGGGGACATAACTGGAGTGCCGCGGGCCAGCAAAATTGCAGGCTGATTTTTGGCCCCAGTTCTCCCAAGCTTTTTTAAAATAGTCAGTAAAGCCTATATCCTAAGCTAAGCACTAAACAATAAAATTATTTTTTAAATATATTAATTTAACCTAAAACTTAAAGTTATTGTCCAGGCTTCTGATTGCTTCTAGTCCAGCACCGGATCAGGTAAGGCTCCCAGCATTGGACTAGGAGCGATTATCTATGGTGGACAAAAGGTGAGTATGAAGGTTTTTATGTGACCCTGGACAATGAGTTTATACTTAATTATTATTAAGTGAGGATGAGCAAAAATTTCATTTTTTTTCTTGCAAATTTATTGTTTTCAATTACTAATTATTGTAGTTGGAATAATGATGATTATAGTGGTCAGCAGTCAGTAGTTTAATAAAAAATCCTGGATTATAAATTCCTGGAGAATTGTAATTGACTACTAGCCGGCCCACAGCAAACCTATATTCTGCACATCCAGCAGATCGGGGTGGGGGTGGGGGGCAGTAATGTATGCTTGGACAATCAGGAGCTGTCCAAATACATGGACACAACCCTTTTACAGGCTCTTAATAACATGGGTGCAACCAACCAACAAAAGTAAGTAAGGAACTGTACCATAAAGATTGCCCCCCTTTCTATGCAGGAAACCCCCCTGGATTGCCCGAATAAAATGTACCTTGATCCCATGCCACATGCCCACTCTCCAATAATTCCTTGCTTTAAACAAGAGAAATGAAGCACTGTTTCTCCACCGACTAAGTGCCACCCGGCATTCCTATATAGGATGCCTAACTGTGTGAACCCCTGGGACAGGCCCGCAATTACTTACCTTTCAGGGAGTCCTGCACTGCAATCCCGGACCACGTCCCCAGCATCCCTGCAGCTGAGGTGCGCTCCTTTGCCTGGCCATTCAGATAAGCTGGGTGGGGGAGCACAGCACGCATTGCAGGAAAACTGGGGATGTGGCTGCTTCCGCTCCCTATGACGATGCTTAGTCTAAAACCGCATCTTTAAAAATCGCTGATTGGATGAGAGAGCAAATATGCACCGGGGGAATGGTCGGAAAGGTGGGTTGTGTGGGCGATCCGAGGGTGATTCACACAGTGGGGCAGTCCAGGCCCCAGGGACAGGAACCTGTCACCAGGATAGTGAAAATCCATTTTACGTACCACCTGGATGATACATAAATGTGTTAAATATACACATATTAGACAGACTTACACTTGACACAAAAAACGCACTTAAATCATTTTCATCATCTTGTGGAACAGTTTTGTATTTATAGATCGGACTTGGATAAAGTATGGAGGGCAACATAACAGGTTGGGTATGAATCAGTCTGCAGCTTTGCCTCATACCAGCTGATGGGATTTTGAGCAGTAATTTTATCGCTTGTTGGCTTACATTGGTCTAGAACAGGGATTCCCAACCAGTACTATGTATTAATCAATTTGCTTTCTCCCCGTTTGAAGCATCACGGGTGTGCAGCGCTCTGATATTGGCACATATGAGTGCAAATTGAAAATTGGAGATCAAGATATCATTTCAGATCCTATCTACATTCAAGTGGAAGGTAAGAAAAATAACCTGCAATCTTAGGTAGAAAATATGAGACCTTGCTATAATTTACTGTAAATTGCTTATATCGATAACATAGTTACTGTAAGTTGGGAGTGGCTCTGAATCATTATCATGGAACCAGGACAAAAGCGAGCACTTGCCCCACCCCATAGTTCTTTTCCAATAATATAATCTAAGAATTTGCTCAACAACTCCAATGCTCTGCTTAGTTTCCTTTATTGTTACTCTCTGATTCTCTATGTTGTTATAAATCATTTGATCCAGGACCAGATTAGAGAGAGAGAGTGTCTGTGTGTGTGTCTGTCTGTGTGTGTGTCTGTCTGTGTGTGTGTCTGTCTGTCTGTCTGTGTGTGTGTGTGTGTGTGTGTCTGTGTGTGTGTGTGTGTGTGTGTGTGTGTGTGTGTGTCTGTGTGTGTGTGTGTGTGTGTGTCTGTCTGTGTGTGTGTGTGTGTGTGTGTGTGTCTGTCTGTGTGTCTGTCTGTCTGTCTGTCTGTCTGTCTGTGTGTGTGTTCCAGTTCCTTTATCTCTTGTTAACAAGGGCAGTGATTGATCTACAGTTAATTGGGCCTACTCAGGACTTTCCGCCAATCTGAATTTAGTCCTACTTAGATCATTCAAATATATATAAGGTAAATTGTGTATTTACATGGCACATACAGACCCAGAAGAAGACCAAATGTGATTATTTGCACGATTCATTCTGCTTCTAAGAGTCATGGGTAAATCCTGTAATTTTTGTCTGTATGCGTCGCGTAAATATTTACGAATATTTTATGACTGTTTACGCTTTACTTTATACCCTGGAATACAGGGCTTTTCGGTTTCTTTTGGCCGAAGATATTAAGCCTAACATGGGTCTCTCTTTAAGCATGCTTTTAGGATGTTCTTTCCTACACCCAAAAAGCTGCTCCATATTCATTGTGAAATTCTTTATTGGGGAATAACTGTGTAGAGTCATTTTATTCTTCTACATAGCAGTTAATTAGGCCCACATCTCCCCAACAACAGCCTGGATTTTCAAGGACATCATAGTCCCTATTTGTTGTTTAAAGCTAAAACAGGGAAACCCAAGTGAAATATTGGTTTGAATGGACACGCCTTTTAATTGTAAAACCTTTTTAATAAAATAGTGTCTTTTATTTAGGCCTTCCTCATTTTGTCCAACAGCCGGAAAGGTTAAATGTCTCCAGGAACACTCCATTCAATCTCACCTGTGAGGCTGTTGGTCCCCCTGAACCTGTGGAGATTTACTGGTTTCGTAACAGTCTAAAGATCAATGACATTCCTGAAGTGTCACCAGCAGTCCTCCAAGTGTTGGGTAAGTCAGTCGACACTGTTATTCTTATGTCCTTGGTAAGACTTCTACTCAAACTGTTTTTATTTAAAGTGAAACAAAACCCAAGGCAGCCGGCTTTTAAATCTAAAAGATTCCAGAGCTGGCTGCTGGCTTCCCCGGGGCATCCTTAATTGGGATGCACCATTGTGAGAAACCCTCTAGGCCCCCGGTCCAATGGTGCATACTCAAGCTCTCATGCGTTCAGAGCCATTTGTTGTGCCTATGTAATTTTTGTAAAAACAGGTCTGCTTGTTTACAATGGAGAGCAAAAGCAGCCGCATCCCCCGAATCCTTGGGCTGTGCGTGCTCTCCCATCCCAGCCATTCAGATAGGTGGGAGCGTAAGCCGATGGGGATGCTTGCTCTTGCTCGGCATTGAAGCCTATCAGTGGCTGATGCATCTGATTGGACAAGAACCCATGCACCGCTGGACCAGGAAGAGGTGTCTTGTACTAGGCAATCTGGGGGTTTCACACAGTGGGCACAGAACAAAGCCTGGCGATTACACCGTCCTAGATTGCATATGTTAAAAAAAAAAAGACACTGGGGATCCACACATTTTATGACCATGTTAACAGAGCAAAAAGTAATTATGCAGGTAACACAAACTTAGTTTGCACAGAACAATAAAATAATACATTCCTAAGGACTGAATAACAAAATCACCCCATTTGAACTTTTTTTCTTTATTGTTTTGTGCTTATAGCCATTAGTTCAGAGGCTTACTGCCAATATATATAAGTGAATGTTGCAAGGGCTGGATAGCCATACATTTGATGGGACAGCCTATGCTTTTTTTGTTTTAATCTTGACCAAATACTGAGGCTGGAGTTCAACAAAACAGATATTCCCTAGCTTGCTATTTTCTTGAACTACTAATATTTAGATCATTCAAACCTTCTTAAAGTCATGTTGTGCACACGAATTGATGGGTTCCTCAGGGTTTGAATTCATTTCTTTGACACTAATAACGTTGATACCATGTTTGATCTGAAATTCAAGCTGTGATGGGCAGTAGCAGTGCCGGCTTCTGAACCAGACTTCCTGGGGCAGGTGTCGTGGCCTTTGCACCTTGGGGGGAGCACTTCACATGGTGGTCATATGAAACACCTTTCCAGCGGTGGGTGGGCTCAATCCTTTTCCCCTAGGCAGCCCCTATGCAGGACCGTTCATTAACCAGACCTAGGGACTGTCTGCTAAGGGAAGAATTGCCACCGCAGGCTCTTTTTTTTTGTTTTTTTTTTGTTTTTGAATCTTTTGTTTTTTCAGTTTTTTTGTCATGTTATTTATTTTGTCTTTCTATCTTTTTTTATATTTCATTCATTACTTTTTCTTTTTAATCCTTTTTTCATTGCAGCAGGACAGCGGTGCCTAGATAGGAGACTGTAATCTTGAGCTTCTTAGGGAGTAAGATTTACTTTGCATTTTGATAGGAAAAAATTACACTTAGGGGGAACAGCAACAAATGGCACATGACAGGCGACTGAGGCACTTAGCAATAAGAATAAGACAGTGGAGAGCTGGAGCAGCCTGTGGCTGAATGGATTTTTATTATTATTTATCATTTATTTATAATGCACTATTGTATTCCATGTCGCTGTACAAGGAGTAAGACACGAAAATTCTTATAGTACAACAATGCATATAAAACACACAATCTTATGAATCAAATGTAACAAACAAGTAAATAAACACAAATATGCAATAATACTTTAGGAGAGAGGGCTCTGCCCTTGCGAGCTTACAATCTAAAGGGAAGGGGGTAGAGACAATAGGCCGGGTCACAAAGGGTATGTACTAAGCAGGTGCCCAGTTTTCTGAGGGATGATAAGATGGGTCGTTAAGTCAGATTATAGGCTTTTCTAAATAGGTGGGTTTTACGGGAGGTTTTGAAGGCTTTAAGGGAAGAGGAGTGACGAATTGTATGAGGAAGGGCATTCCAGAGGAGTGGAGCAACACAAGTCCTTGACTCGCGAATGGGAAGAAGTTATCAAGGTAGAGGACAGGAGGAGGTCATGAGCAGAGTGGAGACTGTGTTTGGGTTGGTCTTTTTAGACTATAGATGAAAGGGTACCTGTAGGTTAGAGTTAGTCATTTCAACTGAATTCTTTCAGAAAGTGGGAGTCAGTGGAGTGATTGACCGAGAGGAGCAGCAGAGGAAGAGCGAGAGGATAAGTAAATGAGGCTGGCAGCAGAGTTGAGGATTGATTGCAGGGGTGCCAGTAGACCACTGAGGAGGGTTTTGCAGTAGTCTAGGCGGGAGATGATCAGGACGTGCACTAGAATT